>BSBM01000681.1:3421329-4674494 GCA_027924585.1 Larix kaempferi
CTTAAATTAACTGGCTAGGCTAAGGGATGACTTAACTGTCTTGGCTTTGTGACACTTTGGCAAGGGAAAGGGAATACACCATAGTATATACTGAATGAGCAATAACACAGGGAATGGCGGTGTCTCACAAATGGATGAGTTGTTTAAAGAGGGTTTATTCACCTTCACAGATGCGCACAATCCATAATACAAATAAGGCCAGCAATTGTTTAGATATAGCTTTTAAGTTTCATTGCTTTTTGGGCCTGAAGTTTCCATAGCCTTGATCTATCTGTGTTTATAAACACATTGCATAGATTTACATTTATTTTAGGCTTTCTGCTGCAGGTGTGTTTTTAAGGCACTTGTTTACCTGAGCACTTCTAGGTGTGTCATGGACAGCTTGTTTACCTAGGTATTTATTTTCCACAAGATATAACATTTTATTTTCATAGCCATTTTCATTTGGCATGCCTTTCATTCATGTGTGTTTAGAAACACATTGCATGAATGGGCTTTTCATACAAGATATAGCATTTCATTTTTCCAGATTTTGTATTCATGGCAGCACTAGAAGTTTCAGGTTTAGCCAACACAACTTTAGTGACTAGGGAGAATTCACAAGGAACTCCAACTCGCCATAGGCAAGTTTTTTCACCAACTCAGAGCCGAGACACAATAAACAGGGAAGCTCATCCAATACAGAGGCTATAGTGGGGAAAAGATCCTCCATGTCACTAGTCAAGTAGTAAGTCAGGGTGATAAACTAGAAGGTAGGCCATGGATGGATGAAGACAATGAATAATGGAGCCAACACTAGCAAGCCAAGATATGGTGGAATGATCACCTCTATTCTCCCTAAGGAGGGTACATACCAATGAGTATGAATAGTGAACTTCTAAGTCTGAGTAGGGACAATATAATATATATAATAGATCAACCAGGTCCAAATATCTATATGATCGTCAGATCATGACACTGAGTGCTAAGACATGCTATAAGAACAAGTATAAAAGCAATCTAACCATAACACCATGATATACCTGCTGAGTCATATACCTGAATGCTCATCAACCTGTACCATCATCTGTCCTCCGAAACTGCTGCTGTAACTCTGGGCACTACTGACTGCTCTGTACCAATGGTATAATGGCTACATCGGTCATCTCTCTGAGTGTCCTGAGACTCAGTCATGGCATGGGGAATACAACTGCTATCCACAATCTGATAGTGATCCAAAGATAGCTGCTCATCTCATCATCTCAAAGTAAAGGAACTGGCTGAAATGTGGTCTGGAATCTGAAAAATAATGTATGGTAGCCCGGCTACTATATATGTGATAACATCTGGCTCCAGATGGGACAAGTGCTCTAAGGGAGAGAGCGCTTGAGAACCTCAGAATCTCTGGTCTCGAACTGCTCTGCATCAATCTTCAATCCAGCACTACACCATCCTTGCTTTCAGCTTTTATCTTGCACCTGTTCCTGCTCTCACAAACACTAGAATACCATCATGGAGCATGTATGGGACAAATATAAAATAAAACTGAACTGAAATCTAGTCTAAAGCATAAACTGAAATGTACCAAAATATAAATATAACTAACATGGCATATATTTTTCATTTATCATTTTTATTTACTGTGCAGGAGGAAAAGAGTAAATCAGGCAATCTCAACTTGCACAGACAGCCAATAATAGAAATGCTAACTACAATTTCTTAAATGCATGCAGGAGAAAAGACAAGCTTACGAAGGAGCAAGACTCAACTCAGGCAGAAAAGAAAAAGGCAAGCATACACACCAGGAAGAAAAAGAAAAAGGGACAATACTCAGCACACAGAAAAAGAAGAAAAAAAAATCACACAAATCCTACTGCTCAAGTGAGCTTATTCAAGACCTACCTACCCTACTCTAACCAATTAGCATAAATGTTAGGTAAAATCATAAATCCCGTGTAACCATTCGTCAAACAGGTTAATGATTCTTATTTGATTTTTGATAATAGAACAAGTCAAGATTGGGCTAAAGATTAACAAATTTGAGGGCACAATCCTCCTGACTTGTTCAAACATTGAAGAATGGTTTAAATGATGCAATATGAAATTATGCCAAGGAGAAGACTGTCTGATACAAACATCCTCCATCAAAGAACTGATAGGATCATCAAATTTATGCAAGTTAAACTCAGAGATGGATGGAGGGAAGACATGAGACATGTGATTCGGTTCATTTTCACACAAATTAACTTCTTCATTTGCTTCTTTCACATATTCAATTTGATTCTCCTTGGGACTGATGATCAAATAGAAACCAAGTGGGGACAAATCAAGGCTTAAAAGACGAAAAATCAAAACTAGGCCCACTTGATGCTCGAAAATGGAGAAAAGATGAAATTGATCTTTAAACACCTTTTCTAGCCACCAAAAATGATTGATAATTTGACAACAAGCATTATTGTTCCAAGGTGACTGAAAAGGGAAATGAAGTGCTTTTTCTCCAATTATGTAATCGTGCATATACTTCCTATTGAAAAATTCCAAGGCAAAAATTTGACTAGAGCACCAACCCAAAGATGATTGAAAGAGTTGGGAAGGGAGGGTGGATTGCAAATATGAAAATTCTCCCAAATGAATAAATAAGTTTGACTTTGGATTTTGGCAAAAGAAAGCACTCTTTATTGTAGGAATGATTTTAATCTTTTGATCAAGTTTAATATTTACAATCTGAGGACAAGATTGACCATAGCTACCTAACTCTAAGTTGTCTTGACTAAGGATGGGAAAAAATAAAGACTTATTATAAGAAGTGGAACACAGATTAGAGCATCTAGTGTGATTCACTAATTCATCCTCATCTTGAGATTGACCTTCTATTGATTCATCATTAAAATTATAAGAGGATAGGTGATCATTTTCTTTTAATTGATCAGGGGGAAAATTAACAAGCTCATTTAAAATATCCTGATTATTTGCACAATGATCACTAGAGATCACCACTAAAGGATCTTGGTCTATGCTTTCACTTTCTTCTTCTTCCATAAGGTGATAAGGAATTGAATGATCATTAAATATGGAATGATTAATGAGTTTCTATGAGGGAGGAACTTCAATAGATTGACTGACTAAAGGCTCATCCTCAGAAATTTCCTCAGGATCAAGACTAGGGCTACCTAAAAAGAAATTTGAAAACTTATGATTTATACAATGATTATGGATTTGACTTTCAATCGGCTCAAAAGTGGAAGACTTATCCTCAAAAGAAATTGAGCAGGAGGGGTCATCTTCGGATGTTGGCAATTCACTTGATGTTTGATTATTAACAGATTCAACAATAGGATCAAAAAAAGGAAGGTTTTGATTTGAAAAATATACATCATCGGATTCATTTCCCCATCTTTCTAAGAAATTTTGCTCAAACATGTCATACCCGGAAATGCTATTGGGCTTCAAATCTAAGAACCAGATCTCAGCTCTTCCTTTGAAGGATGAAGCCAATAGTTTCATACACACATCCTCATGGGTTATGGATAAATCTTTAATAATTTCCCTAAAAAGTTCAAGGTGTCTTTTAGCAGATACTTCATGACTTCCATCAAATTTAGACAACCTTTCACGGGCTTGATGAGGGATATGATGAGGATACCCAACAATTTTTGAGAAGTCAAAAACTTTCAAACGACCAAAAGTCCTAGGCCGCTCAGAAGCAGCCATGGATGGCAAAAATTTATTTTTTAATTTTTAATTTTTTTTAATTTTTTTTTTGTTTGTTATTAAATCAAGAACCTAAATACAAAAAGATGCACCCCATGGGTTCTAGATAATGATAGGATCGATCACCAGTGGAGTCGCTTATGTGGAGTCGCCAGGTAGATTTTAAAACTCTTCTACCAAGATGTATGTCGTTTAAAGTGCAGGGATAGAGTGAGACAAAACAGGTATGATGAACCAAGGTAGGCCTCTACCTCCCCGGCAACGGCGCCAAAAATGTTATCACACAACTTGTAGTTTCCCCTAGAGGTATCCCATCCGGGACGGTAGAGGAGGCAGGAAACTAAAGAGGTGACCCAAGAGATGCCACGGTTCCCAATGCAATGTGGGAGTCACGTCAACCGAGGCACTCTTCGCTTTAGGTCAAAGTGTAACTAGACCAAGGGGGAGACCCTATACCCCAATCACAGTTGATTGGATCCAAACAAAGGTTTCTAAGGGTAGGTAAATGATGAGTTACGGAAACCAATGCAAGGCTAAGTGGACCTAAGAGTTAAGGAATGGTTGAAGGTAGTGTAATGGATAGTTAGTGTTTCAACCTATGTATGGTTTAGGCCACTTGATGGGGTATGATTACTAGGTGTAGTACCATAAGCTTACACAAGTGGGTCTTGTGTTCTTGGGAAGTGTGAAATGATTCTAGGTAGGCCCACAAGGTGAAGTTATGTGTGAGGTTGGTACTATAGGTTAGATGTAGGCTAGATCTATGAGTTTGAGTTGGTTATAGGAGTACCCATGTACTAGATCTAGGGTTTGACACAAATCCCAAGGAGTGCGACTTGCTTGGTGATGGACTAGTGCCTTGTTAAGTGGGCTAATGGAGTCAAGAAGGATGTCAAAGTGTAGATCGGGACACCTAGAAGCCAAGTCAAGTGGGTTGAATGAGATCCAATGGTTAGATCTTACTAGATCTAGGTTTTTAGGTGAAGACCAAAAGTGGACCACAATCCCTTAAAACAAGGAATGCAATCCCCAAGGCAGATCTTGACAAAAGGGCAGTATAGACCTAGGTTTCAAGGCACGGGCATTCCAAATCCACGAAAATCTCCAACACCCACTTCCTAGAAGTGGACCAACTCAAAACTTCAAAGGGGTGCGACTTGCTCAAGGAAGGGCCAAAGATGGGTTTGGTGGACCAAATCAAGTCCAATGGCCACCAAACTGTAGATCCAAATGGCTAGTACCCCGATCTATGTATCTTCAAAATTTCAAGTGAACCCAGTGGCTAGATCTTAGTAGATCTGAGTTTTAAGATGCCAAGAGAATCAAAAGGGGGTTTTAACCCCTTAAAACATGGAGAGATGTCCACAAGGTAGTTTTCACCAAAGTAAAGATGTGGGTATAGGTTATCAAGTGTCTAGATTCCAAATCAAGTGAGATCTCACCTACCCATGTGCTAGATCTAACCCAACAAGCTTCTCTTAGGAAAATTGATTTAGGTTCAAGAGGGCTTTTTGCATTGAAAAGTGTGTCAATTTTTAGCCAATCACCACCAAACTATAGATCCAACTAGGGGTGGATCCTATAGAGGTGGGTTTTTAATATCTTTTCAATTGCAAGGCTAGATCTAAGTAGATCTGAAAAATACCAAAAACAAGGGTTTTAATTTGATTAGGGTTTTTATGATCTAGAAATTATGGAAGATTCAAGGAAGAGAAAATCATACCTCTTGGAACATACCTGGATGAAGAGATGAATGCTAGTTGAGACGAGGATTACTTTGCCAAAGATCAAATGGAGAATTGTTGAAGCCCTCTTGCCAAATCGATTTTTCCAAGCCACATGTGATTCCTTCTAACCTGTCAAGCCAAGGAGCAAAGCATCAATCAGTTTAACAAATCGAAGGTAGATGCAAGCAAGAGAGAGAGAGAAACATAGAATAGTTGACACAAAGGCAAAACTACTCCCTGTCAAACCAAAACGACTTCTTCCAAGATTGAAGGGCAAGCCTCCCCACCAATTCGCCCTTGTCCAAAATCGCGCTCTTAACCTGCAAATAAAATATGGCGAATATGCAAGATAGCTACAATAGATCCTCCAGTGCAATGGACAATAGCATTTACAATCGAAACAATCAACATTCACTCCAATCCAAGCATGTACTCCAAAAGATAGAAATTTTATTCCAAGAGCCAAGAGCCAAAAATCTCTAGATGAATTTTACAATGAGAGGCTCCCTCCTTAAATAGGATGGGGAGAGAGTACAATCCTAACCACTTTTTACATGAGTGGCTAAGATTAAAAGATCTCAAGATCTAGTCAATGGTTGAGATGATCTCAACAATAAAATACATGGATCAACCATAATAAGTGGACAAAATCGCCCTAGGAGAGGGGATCCCACCAAATCATGATGACAAAATATCATAAGGGGCTTATGGTGGGTCCAAGGGGTAATTTTATCCCTCCTTGGTCAATCCCCATAGCACAATAACCAAAAAAAAATCATGAATGTACCAAATCGTGCCTCCATAATGAAGTCGTGGTCCTCAAAAGACCTCAAAAATCCACAGAAAGTGCCATAAGTGATGGATGCGGGCCCCGATGACGCTGAAACTGCTGGAGAAGGTGTAGAAGGTCCCGATCTATCATCACTGATCATCCCATGTCATAACTTTGCCTCAGTAGCCCAAATCGATTTCCTCAATAGCCATTTCTACCAATCCTGAAATGCCTCGGGAAGCGTGAAACTGCCCCAAACAGCCTCCTGGAGTGCTGGCGCTGTCAAGGTGAGGGCACCAGTGTGTCCGGAAGGGGGGTAATATGGTAAAAACAAGTGGCTGGACCACCCCCTCCATCATCAGCGCCCTAGGTCAACCGGATAAAAGTCATCTCTGCTCCGACAGGGCCTCCAACAGACCAAAACTGCACTGGGACAGCCTACTGAGGCTCAATCATCACTATAAGTGCCCGGAACTGAAAACAAACTGTCCCATTGGACTCAGAAGGTCCAAATCTATCCAATATGTGTACTCATACACCATATGAGTCGCTGCATGATCAAAATAAATATCCAATATACCAGAACAAGGCTAATAATAATGCGTTGTACGTATACAAACACTGTTGTAACCCCAGAATCATCATCATAACCCTGTAGCTGCTGCATAGAGTCATCATGTATGTATACATAGACCATATATCACCTATCCATATCATCATAAGGTCCAACATCTCATGTCCCATGGTCTTCCATGGTCAAACTAGGTCTAACCAAGACCAAATATAACTCAGATCATCATCAATAGCTGCTGCAAAGTGTCAAGGTTAATATATGCTCTACAACTTATTCAAATAACAATTATAACACAGAGTAATCATGACTGGCGATCTAAATCCAAATATATAGTGTCGTTAATTATTATTATTACTCAGACTAGACTTTCAGGATCATACTCACTTCATAGTTGTGATCAATTTGCTAGTGAAGGGTGAAGGCTTAAATTAACTGGCTAGGCTAAGGGATGACTTAACTGTCTTGGCTTTGTGACACTTTGGCAAGGGAAAGGGAATACACCATAGTATATACTGAATGAGCAATAACACAGGGAATGGCGGTGTCTCACAAATGGATGAGTTGTTTAAAGAGGGTTTATTCACCTTCACAGATGCGCACAATCCATAATACAAATAAGGCCAGCAATTGTTTAGATATAGCTTTTAAGTTCCATTGCTTTTTGGGCCTGAAGTTTCCATAGCCTTGATCTATCTGTGTTTATAAACACATTGCATAGATTTACATTTATTTTAGGCTTTCTGCTGCAGGTGTGTTTTTAAGGCACTTGTTTACCTGAGCACTTCTAGGTGTGTCATGGACAGCTTGTTTACCTAGGTATTTATTTTCCACAAGATATAACATTTTATTTTCATAGCCATTTTCATTTGGCATGCCTTTCATTCATGTGTGTTTAGAAACACATTGCATGAATGGGCTTTTCATACAAGATATAGCATTTCATTTTTCCAGATTTTGTATTCATGGCAGCACTAGAAGTTTCAGGTTTAGCCAACACAACTTTAGTGACTAGGGGGAATTCACAAGGAACTCCAACTCGCCATAGGCAAGTTTTGTCACCAACTCAGAGCCGAGACACAATAAACAGGGAAGCTCATCCAATACAGAGGCTACAGTGGGGAAAAGATCCTCCATGTCACTAGTCAAGTAGTAAGTCAGGGTGATAAACTAGAAGGTAGGCCATGGATGGATGAAGACAATGAATAATGGAGCCAACACTAGCAAGACAAGATATGGTGGAATGATCACCTCTATTCTCCCTAAGGAGGGTACATACCAATGAGTATGAATAGTGAACTTCTAAGTCTGAGTAGGGACAATATAATATATATAATAGATCAACCAGGTCCAAATATCTATATGATCGCCAGATCATGACACTGAGTGCTAAGACATGCTATAAGAACAAGTATAAAAGCAATCTAACCATAACACCATGATATACCTGCTGAGTCATATACCTGAATGCTCATCAACCTGTACCATCATCTGTCCTCCGAAACTGCTGCTGTAACTCTGGGCACTACTGACTGCTCTGTACCAATGGTATAATGGCTACATCGGTCATCTCTCTGAGTGTCCTGAGACTCAGTCATGGCATGGGGAATACAACTGCTATCCACAATCTGATAGTGATCCAAAGATAGCTGCTCATCTCATCGTCTCAAAGTAAAGGAACTGGCTGAAATGTGCTCTGAAATCTGAAAAATAATGTATGGTAGCCCGGCTACTATATATGTGATAACAGTATGCATATTATGTTTCTTACCATAATTGATGATATGACTAACCAGAAGAATCATGAAGGTATAGGTTTGAATAATCACAGGTTTTATGCATATTATATCTCTTATCTTGATTGATGATTCAACTAACCCGAAAAGTAATAGGTTTGAGTGATTATAGGTTTAGACATCTTATGTTTCTTATGATTTGACTAACCATAAGAATCCTACATAAACCTTGAATGCTAATGCTTATTATTTCTGTTTGAAATGATCATGACTATACATGCTTGAGATTATTGTGTTTTAATAGTATACTAATGAATGTATGATTTTATGAGATCACAAGGATAACACATTCATGATACTAATAAGCATGCATAGGGACCAAGGATGAATATGAGTTCAAGAACAGGTAATCCAGGAAGCAAAGATCAAGAGGGAGTACACTCTAGTGGTTTATGCAAGGATGCAGATATTCAGAGAGAGTTGTCCATCTCTCTACATTCCACAACAGAAAGGTGTAGAAGAAGCTACTTCAGATTAGAACTCCAGCAGCTCCTGCAAGGAAGCGAAGACTCAGAGGGAGTCCACCCAACGAACAAACAAAGATAAGTATTTTAATTATCATTTCTTACATATTTGTTTGTTTAAATAAAATTGTTCAATGATGTATATGCTCATGGTCTTAGACTTAGGATATGTATTGTGCATATTAGAATAATTACATTAATGAACAGTATACTACTAATATGCATGGGTAAGTGGCCTATGGCACTGTACAACATTCCGTTGCTACTTATCTAGAATGAAACCTCTTTGCTGACATGTTGGGAGTTGTGCACACTCTTAACAATGTTCTGGTAGAGATTGGAAGGCATCTAGAAAGTTACAGGATATGGATAAATGTTGGCTAATTGCATGACTGTATGACATATTTCTTTATGTGTAAGAATTTGTTCTGAAAATTATGAGATGTTTCTAATCATGCAATTTAACCTGTTTTGTAGGAAAGACCGTATATCTTCACCTACAAAAGGACTACAACATTTGTTCCAGCAACAAAGATATCTATTGAATATATTGAAGTTCCCAGGATCTAGGATGAAGAAATGGAATGCCATGATCCGTTGATCATGAAGAATGATGTTTGGGATGCGGTCCCAAGAGCTGAAGGGAAGTCTGTTGTGACTTCCAAATGGAACTATCAGATCAAGCATGTTGCAGATGATAGCATTGAGAAATATAAAAGTGATGAAATAGAAGATGCACCAGATGGATTTCAAGACAGCATGGTGTAGTCATATATGTGTGCAGAACTTGGTATGGTAGGATAGACAGCTTTCTATCCAGTTTGGGCTTTACCAAGAATAAAGCGGATTCCAACCTTTTCTACAAGGTTGAGGAAGGCAATCCAGTGATACTACTTTTGTATGCGGATAACCTGTTTGGTAGATTGATTGCCGACACACAGCGGAAGCTTGCTACCAAGTTCGAGTTGAAGAACTTGGGGATGATGCACTATTTGTTTTTGGCTTGGAGATGTGGCAGAGTGCAGATGGAATCTTCCTTGGACAAGGGAAGTATGCAGTAGAGATCCTGAAGAGGTTTGGGATGATGGACTGCATGGATATGGCCACACCTATGGCATTGAACCTGAAGCTTCTTGTGATGCTTCATCTGAGCCGGTTGATGTCTCTATGTATCGTCAGATGATTGGGTCCTTGATGTACCTAACGAACACGAGACCAGACATTTGCTTTGCTGTGAACACATTGAGTCAGTTCCTGACAGATCCGAGGAGTGTTCACCTAGTTTCTGTAAAGCATGTTCTGAGGTACTTGAAGGGTACAGTGGATTTTGGGCTCAAGCATGAAGCGAATCAAAAGTTTAACCTGCAGGGTTATGTTGATTCAGATTGGGCTGGCAGTGCTGTAGATAGGAAGAGCACATCTGGGTGTTGCTTCAGTATGGGATCAGGTGTGATCTCTTGGTTTAGCAGGAAGTAGTCCTGTGTAGCACTGAGTACAGCTGAGGCAGAGTATGTTGCAACCTGTTCAGCTAGTTGTGAGGCAGTATGGCTACGGAAGTTACTGTCTAATTTATTTGATCTCCCGTTGGATGGTACTGGTATCTTCTATGATAACCAGAGTTGTGTGAAGCTGTCTGAGAACCCAGTGTTTCATGACAGGTCGAAACACATAGAGATCAAATATCACTATATCAGGGATATGGTGCAGAGAGGAGCTGTGAAGCTCCTGTATGTTGCGATGGACGAGCAGATTGCAGATGTGTTGACGAAGCCACTAGCCAAGGTGACGTTCGAGTACTTCAGAGAGAGGCTTGGCGTTCTTCAGATTGAGGACACTTCGAGGAAGAAGTGATGGACACATTTGCTGAAGCCATTCCAAGCATGTTGGAAGGAGGATCCTTCACATGGCTGTGGATGTAAGCGCTGGATGATGAGCATCAGGATGATGTTCTAGTTTCTGCTTGGATATGATCAGTTGTATCATTTTATGTATGTATGTACGCATCATGTTGGATGTTGGATATGATCAGTTGGATCATTTTTATGTATGTATGTACGCATCATGTTGGATGCTGGATATGATCAGATGGATCATTTTTATGTATGTATGTACGCATCATGTTGATGCTGGATATGATCAGTTGGATCATGTGTATGTATTTTGTATATGCATCATGTTGGATGCTTGGACCATGTATCTGTATATGTATCAGGTGGATACATTGTATGATCAGGTGGATCATGTATGGTGATATGTATCATGTATTTGTAATTGTATCAAGTGGATACATTGATGATCAGGAGGATCATGTATGATGATATGTATCAGGTAGATACTTGGTATGCATCAGGTAGATGCATTGATGATCAGGTGGATCAGGTATGATGACATGCAGCAGGATGTTGCAGTGATGATCAGGATGATCATAGATGACGAGCTTCAGGATGTTGCTCTAGATGACATGCAACAGGATGTTGCAGTGATGATCAGGATGATCATAGATGACGAGCTTCAGGATGTTGCTCTAGATGACATGCAGCAGGATGTTGCAGTGATGATCAGGATGATCATAGATGACGAGCTTCAGGATGTTGCTCCAGATGACATGCAGCAGGACGTTGCAGTGATGATGATCAGGATGATCATGGATACATCAGGATGATGTATGGTGAGTATCAGGTTGATACTCTATGGCCGTGGATCAGGTTGTGCAGATGAGCATGTAATCCGGTGCCCTGGGAGATTTGCAGATGGTCTTTCGAGGTTTTGCCTATGGCATGTAATTCGGTGCCCTGGGACATCTGGCAAATGCTCTTTTGAGGTTTTGCTCTGGGAGGACATGTAATTCGGTGCCCTGGGAGATCTGCAGATAATATTTCAAGGTTTTGCCTATGGCATGTAATTCGGTTCCCTGGGATATCTGGCAGATGCTCTTTCGAGGTTTTGTCCTATGGCATATAATTCATTTCCCTGGGAGATCCGATAGGTTGGGCTGTGTGCCCGTAATCAGTCCTGGGATGCTCTTGCGAGGTTTTGCCATGACCACATGTAGTTTGTTGCCCTGGGAGATCCTATAGGTAGAGCTGTGTGCTCGTAATAGCCTGGGATGCTCTTGCGAGGTTTTGTGGTGAGGTCACATGTAATTCGGTGCCCTGGGAGATCCTATAGGTAGAGCTGTGTGCTCATAACAGCCTGGGATGCTCTTTCGAGGTTTTGTGACGCACGTAATCAGTCCTGAGGATTCCACAGTATGGCCAGTGATGATGAAGACCTGCAGGTGGTGGGCCTACATCCAGTATGAAAAAGGATTGGCTCTGTAGAACTTCCTATGACGAGTAGATTCAGAGATTGATTGAGATAGCAGCAGCAGTGACGATGATGATGACTCGATGACGATTATCCAGTGACGATGATCCAGAGAAGATGACTTGTGCTAGAAGAACTGTGCTGAGAAATACCTTCCTAGTTAAGAGGGAGTGTTGATGTATATGTAACTTCGGAATGTATTTCACATATATGTATATTGTATTCCTATAGGGATGGTATTATTCCTCTATAAGGAAGTGTCGTCATTTATATTGTAAATGTCGTAACTTATTCTTGATGGGTTATTAGACCACCTTGTTGGGGTCGGCCCTGTATAAGTCATGTGGGTCAAAGGGTTATTAGACCACCCTATTGGGGGTCGGCCATGTGGGTCAAAGGGTTATTAGACCACCCTATTGGGGGTCGGCCCACTCAGCATTATGTTATGTGGTTAAGTTCGAGCCTACATGAGTTAGGTAAAAAGGCAAGTCAAGTTAAGTATAAATAGAGTGCGAGAGGCACTCTATTTGCTCACTCACTTCTCACTCATGCACTCAAGGAGGAGTGGCGCACTTATGGAGGAGGAGGATCTGCTGCTAGGTTATGTCTATCTCTTATGGTTGGTTGTATCATTGCTCTATCTATCTCTGAGGAAGTTATTGGGGTTTTTCACCTTTATGGTTTTCCCCAAGTAAATCTTTGTGTCTCTTGTGTGCTTGCATTATTGTCTCCATGATTGATATGCTGTAGATATGCTGTACATGTTGTTCTCTCAGTTAAGATCCTAGTAAATTCTGAAAATTTAACAGTATGGTCCCTAAGAAACCAGGAATCTAGTGCAAAGTCTTGTATCCAAGAAACATAAATACCAACATCATAGATTAAAAAATACAAAATGAATAATATGATACAAGTTGGTCTGAACATGTCCAAATTTAATGTATTCCACCATATTCATTACCAAAACATAGCCTATCAACGAAGGGTCAAGAAAACCATGGTTCAAGGACCTACAATGAATAGGATCAAACTCATGAGGAAGATAAAAGCTGAAAGCATGCTGTAGATTCCGGAAGAATAGACTCATCATCACAAGAGTTTGTATATCGACTAAAATAATTAGAATTGACTAGATCCATTCTCCCATTATGACCTACATTATTTTTTTGCGTGTCCCCATCATGACTTGTAGTAGTTGGTGGCTCGCCCCCTATATGACTTGCATTGACTAGTGACTTATCTCTAGTATGAATTGTAGTGACTGGTGGCTTTCCCCTAACTGGAACAAAGTGTTTGGCACAATCCATGGATCCAACCCATAAAGTGAATTTCCACTAGAATAGTGACATGCTCAAATGACATCGATCCAATAGGTATCAAATACCCCTTGTGAATCAGAGAGGACACCCCATAACATAGGGGGGTGAGATAGGGAAGGTTCCCATGAAGGAAGAATATTTAAAAATTCCTTCCCCAATACTCGAATATGTCAAGGTTGCTACATTGATGAAAGGAAAATTATTTCCATTTGGATCCCTTTAATCAGTTGTAATACAGTCTAGATGATCGATAGTAACCACTTTCCCTTCATGGGGAAATTAACAAATCACATGGAATATTGATGAGACAACTATGGTCATATCATATGTCCATCTTCTTCCCAAAAGGATATTATAATCCAATGGTGAATCAACCACTTCAACATCAATGTTAATTGTCTTCTCTCCCAACGCAATAGGAAAAAAGTGAATGATCCTGTTAAGTTGAACCACATGCCCTTCAAAGCCTTGTAACATTTTATGTGAGGGGGCCAAAGTAGGAGAACCCAAGGAATTCCAACATGAGATGGACCTCACGCAAGTGGAATCACCTTCATTAACTACACACATGTACATATTAATTCTTACTGAGTTAACATGACTATTAAAAGCCACTTCGAAATGGAACCTAGGGGAAGATTGATTAAGAGGGAAAGTGATGGCATTTGAGTAAGATAGATTTGGACATCTAATCTTGTTGAGTAACACCTTTGGTTGTAAGGGGTAGATTTGGATGACTTCTAATGTAGACATGGAACAAGGAACTTGACCAAGGTCCTCAACAATGCTATAATTCTAAGTCGATCGTGCATGAGGGTTGTGAGAAGAATTTTTCAAAATTCCCTTTGGAAATATGGGAAGAATGTTAACCAGATTTTCAATGTGAAGGAATCCACTAGGATATGGTGAGGATGGATAAGAATTCTTACTGGAATCATTGTAGTTCTGATCATAAGTTTGGAATGAGATGTCATGCTCACACATTAAAACAATAATAGGACCCGCATATTTAGACTTGTCTCCCTAGTCACCTTGTGAAGGGGAGGGATTAGATGATACAAACTATTATTGTGGAAAGGGATTGTTCAAGACAACTTGCTGCGAGGTAAACCCCTGTTGATCCATGTACTTTTGAATATCATCCACGTGTGGACACTGATGTGTAAGATGGTCTCCTTGACAAATATTGAAAGGAAACTGAAGCATATGCTTCCCCCCTCCTTCTTTAGTAGAATTAGTATCAATAGTTGGATTGGTATTTTTCTCATCATTTGATTTATTCTTACGATTGTTTTTCTTCTTACCCTATGCTAAGTATCATTATTGATTGATGTGGATTGCACCATATTGAATTGCGAGGTATGAGTAGGGGTTAAAGTTGATGGGGCTATTGGTTGGATAGCCATTGGGGTTGAATTGACAGTCATTCATATGTTTTTATCAATCAACAGATTCACATGAGTGTTCATGATAATACCTACAATCCTGTCAGTATGTAGACAAGGAGCATTTTTATGTGGTTCCGTCAAAGGATACAAAGCATGAGGAATTATGTCATAGAGGGTGCTAGATTGAAAGTAAACCAAATCTAGTTGTTGCTCCTTAAAGATTATTTGCTCCTCTGTAATTGCACCTGACATAATGACATCCTTGGAGATTGGTGGCAAAAAAGACTTCACAAACCAACTGGCTAGAAACTAATTTGGGATTTCAACACAAATAATACGTCGCCTCCTTCTCCATTCATGAATTGTTAGAAAAATGGGATTGCAGAGAAATAACAATAAACAAGATGCAAATTTAAATCACATAAAACACCTTACAAGAGAGACACCAATATAACGTGGTTCACCCAAGATGGGATACGTCCACACAGAAAATGCTAGTCCTTATTATTATACCATCTAGCAAAGTGAAGGGATACAACCTACAGTACATCCGTTGCAATTTCCTCTTCACTCTCTCACGGTCTCTCTCACACAATCATAGAGATATTTACAATACTACAATACGTAGCCGTATTACAATTCCTTCCTTTTAAAGAGGGATTACCATGGGAAAATACTATGGAACACCCAATACCATGGGCCAGTAAATCACCCATTATTGTCCAAGTCATGACTATGAAATTACAACATTTTAAAAGGATTTTTTTTTCAAAATTTTCACTACAGAAGCGCTGCCTCTGAACCCCTACCAGGGGGGGGCTGACCCCCCATGGAGACTATATTGGGGGGGAATCCCCCCCAAACCCCCCGTCATGGGATGGTATCCAAACACGGCTAAAACAAGACCTTTGAATAAGGAAGATCAGGCTCCACAAACAACATGAATATGATCAGAGGTGTGAGTGGAGGTACTTTGATGTACTGACATCAAAAAATTTGTTCCAATTTCGTAACAAATAGGAAAATAGAATTTGGTTAAAAATGCCATGGATAAGGACAAAAAATCATGGTAGGAGGAACTTGACAACTCTATATACCATTTCACTACAATACTTGTCAAGGTGCATTGGAACAACCTCAAGCGAATACTGTCATCCACCAAATAGTTGGATGAACACCACAAATGAAAATCCATGACATGATTCGATGGATCCTCACTTAGTTTTCCTCAAACTTAGTAATACATAAGTTTGGTAGGTATGGTCGGCCATGATGGTTGGTGATACATTGGGTTATTTGTCAACATTGAGAGATCCAATAAACTAAATGTCACAAAAAATGACAACCAGGGGTTGGAAAAAGCATCATGGGAGTAAAGTGAAGGTCTTGATGAATCCCCTTGCCAATTATGGCTCCAAATGTTTGTGTTTCCAGGATTATATGTACTGATATCCTAGGGTGAGTTTTCCCCTAGAATTTCTTTAATTCTAGTGAAAGGTCCAAATGTACTAAAAAATTACCACCCAAAAGGGAAGCCAAAATGTGGGGAGTTTGAATTACTAAAGGGGACTTGAGGCATAGCATTACCTCCATAGAAACCATCACTAGTAGCGTGACCAGTTTCAGTAGGAAAATTCCACATAGAATGGAGGCCCATATTAGGGATCGAGGAGTTAACTAGAGGCATACCAATGAAGGATGAAAATTACCACTACTATACCCAACACCAGGGGGTTTTGATTAGAAAAAAGGAAAAGGTAGGATAGGATTGTGAGTACTCAGTGAAGGCACTAAAGTGTGGAGTACTAGCGTGGAGGGGAAAAATGAGGAATATGTATTAAAATGGTTAGATGGTCCAATAGGAATTCCTCCTAAAGTAACACTTTCCATAGGTGGTAAAATTTGCAGTACACTAATGGCATTAATAAGAATCATGGAGGAACTAGGTGTGGCTACCCACAATAAACTAGAGAAAGAATGGAATGGTGGCTCATTCTAGAAATCGTTAACCAATAATTTTCCCCAACCCTGGGATCTACAAATTGAAAACTCCTTACTTGTAGCAAGATAGGATCTTTGAGATCCGTTAATGGAGGATTAAAATGTGAGGGTCAATTCTTATCAATAATCTTGATCTCAGGTGGATTGAAATGTTCTAACTGTGGAGAGTGTGTGTATGGTGAAGAATTAATGTGAGCACCTAACTCTATGGTTTTTTCATCATTACTTGGAGGATTTGGTATTCTACATCTAGCTGTCAAGCCTTCAAACTCAGGAGAGGCCCCTCATAATTTCCTTGAATGATGACTAGGTTGATCATCCATCGTGACAGACGGAGGATCAAATGACTCAACCTATGCCCAAACTAGTCATACACTACAAAGAGAGCACCCCTATAAAAAATAAATGTACCAAAAAGAACACCTACTCTCACAAAGAGTGTAATTTGAAGGTAATTACTTCCAATAATCCTACTACATTGAAGTGTTGAATAAGGACCTTCCAGAGACTAACCTTGGGATTAATGAAACTCAAGACCAATCAATGAAGGTGCGGAGGAGACAATTATGATAACTTCTCACATTCCTCATCACCCCATGAACAAGTACCTTTATGGAGATGGGAAACCTTCCAAGGGAGTGGAGGTAGATGATTATGCATCTTCATTAGGTACTACGAGAACTTCCCACTTGTAGTCACCTTGGGAGAAACCTAGGAAATGTCACTAAGGATACCATTTCACATTCAATAGCTAGGCAGAACTATCATGGGTCAAGCCTTTATGTATGGGAAGGGAATGTAGAACATAGATACTAGACTTGAATCCGCCACGTAATTGGTGTCACCCCGAGGACTTCCTAATCCAACAGAAACCCCCTTAACATGAAAAATCTCACTAAATGAAAGGAGAGGGGATGATCTCTCACCTATACCTATCTTAACCTCATGATTGACACATGTGTTAGATGCACTTTCCTAGCAAGTACTTCTTGTTACTAATGGATTCCGCACTGATTAATTAATCCCTAGTTTTTTTAATGGCCTTGGAGAGTTTACTCACCACTTCTACTACCAAGACCCTACCACCTAGGCTATTGTTGGTCTTTCTATCAATGAAATATGAGTCTAGATGATTTTAAATTATGCTTAGTTTTGATAGGCTACTGTTTACTCAAGGGGTATGACGTGCAACTTGAATGGTGTGTTATGACATAACCAATTGAAAACTATGCAATGGAATGCTCTTTTTCCTTTTCAATTTGGTGAAAACTATCTAGATGAAGGAAATAGAGTCTTTCATCATCACCAAATACAAAAAAATTTGGAAAATGATCTCTCTAAAATGAGGCTATCAAACAAGTAACTCATATGCAAATCCTTCCAACAGTCCAATGCAATTTTTCTAATCACTCAATGCAACAATGAACATGAGATGCGAATTTTTCTTTTTCACTTCAAATTGAACGATGAAGACTGAAAATAAACATGCAAGATGCACTCAATTAGAATAATACATGCTACAATATATCGACAATGATCTTCACTCATATGCCACTTTCTCAACTTGATACAAAACCATAAAACAAAAAATTCCTATAAAGGATGTTGTGTAGGCTTGCATACCCTTCATATATAATCAAATATAAAATCAAAAGGACAATCAAGCACTCATACAGAGACACCAATATACATCCTATGACAATTAGATTCCAATTCAGCTAACACTAGGTTCTATAATGTTACAAGCATCAAGTGATAAAAGAGGCTTAGATCCTTTCAAAATATTATATCAATGCTCTCTAGTAATCAAATCGATAAAAAATACTCACAAACAATATCCCAACCTAGTATACCAACTCATCTGGAGGTGAAAAGAATAAAAAATGTGCTCAAACAAGCCTTTATATGCCTTGGTTGCTCCTACCAATCTTGAAAAGGTGTGACCAAAGGGCTTGGTCGCTCTTGAATAATCTCCTTGGGAGCGACCAAGTCCTTATGTATCCCACATGCAGAGAGAGGCCAGAGAATTTCTAAAGTAAAAATGCCATCAATTGAGTATATCTTAGGGGTTTGAAACCCAAAAAACAAGAAAAAAAGGCAATGGATGCAAATACCCTTCTAGAAACCAAAAGGAATAAGGGACCTATAAGATCTAAGGAGGAAACAATGGATCCTTCCTTAGTGGAGTCACCAATTCTATTGTAGGAAAAATCTCTCATGTGGACAAGTGAGACTTCCCGTAGATCTACCCTTGATCTGAGATAGACATCAAGATATATCACTACACTATTACCTATAGATCTAACATTCTTGATCCTATTGATGCATCTGGCGTAGAATAAGAATGATACTTACCTTATGCCTAATGATTATCCTTGTGTATTATTAGCTGATGTAGCTCTAGAGATGTAGTTCCAGCTCCTTACCCCTGCTACATACACACAAGAAGACAAAACGATACCAGAACTCAAACTTTTTCAACTAAGAGGAATCATAAAATAACTCATAACTAGTCTAATCTTCTCAAGTCAATATCATATCTACCATTATAATGCATATATAATCAAATAAACAATGCAATAGAGGGAGGGAATCATGTAGATTTATATTGATAATAAAGGAGATTACAACCATGAAATGACACCTTGAGTCATGGTGAAATCTTCTCTTAGTCCCTTGCTCCAACTCCTTCTCCTTAACTATCACCTAAGTAAGGCTAATTCATATATCATGAAGGTTCTGGAAAAAGAGATTTAGTGTGGAAATGGGAAACATTTATCCATTTCTTCCAAATCCTCCAAACAATCCTCAAATCCTCAAATCTCCCTTTCCTTTGAAATCCTCTTCCTTACATAGATTAATGGAGGAGATGGTAGGATGGATTAGTAAACTCTAATTCATGTATGATTTCCTAAGATCATAATGCGAAGGATCCACTCATTTCATGCTCATCTCCTCGAAACTTTCCAATTCTAGAAGGAAACTAGCTTGGTCACTCCCTAGTAGTGTTGCAAGGTGTGGCAAAGGGAGGTTGGTTGCTCCTTGGTAGGCTTGCAAGGTGTGACTGGAAGGTGATGGCCTCTTCCTAGTAGGCTTATAAGGAGGGACTAGGGAATGAAGATGAAGGGAATCCAAGGTGAGGTACAATGTATCAACAAGGTATTATCAATAGGTTCTCAATGTCTCTCTATGGTGGCAAATATAGGTGTAACATAACTCCCCATTACCAAGTATTATGCTATATAGACAATCCATCCTAGAAGTATATGAAATGAAGAAACAACTATAACAACTATAGACAATCCATCCTAGAAGTATATGAAATGAAGAAACAACTGTAACAACTATTGAAGCAAGGATTAATTTGACCAACCACCTCACCTTGTGGGTCACTTATGATCATAATACCCAAGAAGGATAGGATATGGATCTTGTGAGTCAACTACACATATTTGAACAAGATCACCCTCAAGAACTAATACCATCTACCCATGATCAATGACTTGCTAGATTATTCGCAGCATGTCAAGTACTTCATCAAGTTGGATCTCAAATTGTGATATCACCAAGGACAAGTTAAAACAAAAAGACAACTAGAAGACTACCTTCAAGACAAGGCAAGATCTATATGGATAGTTGGTAATGCCTTTTGGTTTATGTAATGCACCAACTACTTTTATTTATTTGATGAATGGTGTATTACATCCATTTCTAGATGCATTTGTATTGGTGTACTTATATGATATTTTTTTATAGCTCTTCTTGGCAAGAGCATGTATCACATATCATGTTGGTGTTAGAGACCTTGAAAAATCATAAACTACTGACAAACCTTAAGAAATATGAATTTTCTAGGTAATCATAGGTGGAGAGGAACTCCGATAAATATTGCAAAGATAGAGGCCATCATCAAGTGGACAAATCCTACTAATGTCATTGAATTTGGGAGCTTTGTTTTGGCATCATGGTACCTATGGAATTTTAGAGTATCTTTTTTAGCTATGGTGGCACCACTCAATGCTATAATAGCTAGGGCAAAGAGATTCCAATGGGGACATAATCAACATAAATATTTCAACGAGCTTAAAGTAAAGATCAATCAATCCCAATTCTCCCATTGCTTAATTTGCAAAATCCTTTCAAAGTGGAGACAAATGCAAGTGGGAATGCTATGAGAAAGTCTTGATGAAGGGAGGTAAGCCAATATGATATAATTATGAAATAATTCATGGATGAGTCCTGAACTACCCTACATATATTAAGGAATTCCCTTCTCTAGTTAAATGTGTTAAGAAGAAAAATCATTATCTGATGGGAAAGATAACATCATCCACACTAATCGCCATCCACTATAGTACTTGCATGCTTTGAGTAAGATACAATAGACCATACACTATAAGTGGACGGTGTTTTTACAACATTTAATCTAATCATCGAACATAATAAGGGAAACACTAATAAGTTAGCATACATTCTCTCAATTCCACCCACATGTGAGATTACAACTTTGGGATCTCTTGTGCATACGAATCCTTTCACCCATGATGCATACAAACATGCGTACATAGACAATGAGGACTTTAAATAGGTGCTTTAGAAGCCATGGGGCCAAATTAATCTAGAAGAATGTGATAGTAAGAATAATTTTCATCTCTAGGATGGGTTTCTCTTCAAGCTAGATATTAATCTTTGTCTTTCTAAAGGTGAAACATTGCAACTTGGTAAAGAGTCTCACACCTCCAAAGGTGCATGGCATTTGGTGTTGGAAGGCAGTTTCCAACTTACATGGGCATGTGTATTTTCCTAGAATACAAGATCATGTAGCTTAGTTTATTAGAGGATGCAGACTTTGGTGTACCAACAAGCCCATTAATAGAAAGTAAGGCATATGCCATCACTTACCTATACCTACTAGACCATGGGTGAGAATCTCCATAGATTTCATGGATGGTTTTCTAGAATGAGGAAGGGACATGACTATATGTTAGTGGTAATTGAAAATTTTAGAAAGTTGTGCAGTCTCATTCCTTGTAAAAATACCATCAAGGGACAAGATGCAACAAACATGTTCTTTGAAAATGTATGAATGACTTTGGGATACCAAGGAGCATCTTTTCATATAGAGATATTAGATTTATTAGTGCATTTTGGACTACAATGTAACATACATAATAATAATAAATGACAATAAAGTAATAAAGTAATAAATAATAATGATAATAATAATAATAAATAATTAGTGATTAATGATTATGAAAGGACACATATTATCTAAAAGACAATCTATTGAAAGAACATGACTTACCATTGTGACTTGTCAATGCTATAAGTACACCGTCACATGGTCATTGTATCTTATATCATCTCATATTTTATACATTTATTATATACTTGTCGTTTCATTGGTATCATAGCTTTAAGCTTCGTCTCAATCCATGGATTTTGGCCACATCAAAATTTTTAGGGTTTCTTTGAATCCGAGGTCTTTGACCAAAAAAATTGGGCCTTTGACCATTGTTCGGAATCTTGTTAAAAACAATATTATTCTATTTCACATATGAAGGAAACCATAAATCAAGAGAAAGAAAAGGAAGGTGTACACATGTCAAATAATCGAACAACTCAAGATTTGTAATATTGAGGCACCTAACAGCAAAAGATACACTGCCATCTGCATCATGCAGACTAAAAAATATATATATTTCGAGTCAAATAGATCAGATCTAAGAAAAAAAGATGTCACAAGGTTGTCTAACACATAAATATCCTAGTTATATACATCAGCGAAAAGAAGGGTACATAGCATACACAATGCCAAGAAACTATACATGTGTGCTCTCTACATCTTGTGTATGGTCTGCATATTTCGAATCACGAGTATAAAGGGTGAATCCATTTGAGAACTTGCTTATGTTATAAACTATAAGTAAACAAAAAATGCATTACGTCAAAATTAGCAAAGCCATAGAGTCTAATAAAAAGGGTGTGCATTAAAATTTTAAAAAACCATTATATTGATAAAGTGTTTAAAAGAAAAAGAAAAGAAAACGTTATTAAGGGGAAAACCATTATATTGATAAAGTGTTTAAAAGAAAAAGAAAACAAAACGTTATTAAGGGGTTATTCAATATTTCAATTCTTAAAGTTATAAGGGATTACCAAAGTCAAAGTCGAAGTTAGAAGGGGAATAAATTAACGTTTGGAACCCACAACAGATTTAACATTTTGGACTAAATGCCTTTATTATAAAGGGGGAGATTGAGTATTTCTCCATCTTCAAAAATAAAATGCTTATTTGTCATAATTGAAAAAAAATAAAATGCTTATTTGTCATAATTGAAAAAAAATATGTATGGCAAAGGAAAATGTATAGAATACGCATACACATGAATTTATGCTGCAAATTAAGAAATTAGAGGATGAGAAACACGACAACAAAATGAGAAAATATTAGAATAACAAATAGAAGATATCAAGCAAGAATGTGACAAGGTCGCCACTGAAAAAGACAAAGTTTCTCGCCTAAGAAATCATGATCAGAAACTACTTGCAAAAATCATGAAGTCCAAGGAAAATAAACAATGTTTTCAAAAGTTAGAACAAGAGAATCAACTTCTCGAGAAGGAATTCAGTAAGGAGTTATCAGAAAATGATCAAGAAGCTTCTAGCTTAAGGAACCTTAATCAGAGGTTGCTTGAGCAAATCAAAAGATTAAAATAGGCACAATTAGAAAACCACAACCTTAAGGACACAATTGAAAATTTAGAGAACGATGAAGAACCAACAAGTCGCTAGAAGGGAAGCGAGAGAAAGTTATTAGTAAAAAACCACCCATCAACAAATAAACAATGATTGATCTCATTGAAATAAAGAAGTAATCTAAGGTAAAAAAAGAGACATTGGAGAAGGGAACCAATAACAATAAATCACCAAAAGCATCAAAAGGTGAATGTTTTGAGAACATAACACCAGATAGAAGCATATCCTATCGCCATCGTAATTATAAAGGTCATCAACGAAATAACCGAAGACATGATAAATATACAAGGTTAAGTAGAGATCATACTCTATTGATGAGAAATTCAAGTATGGAATCCTATCATTATAGAAGTCATTTCCAAACAAAATCACAAAATATTGAATTAGGGTGGTCTGACCCTTACATAATTTGACAACTCTGATCATCACTCAAAATATCATATCGCATTGTGTCCTCAATAATGATGAACATAATAATGAAGAATCTTGAGAAGGTATTAAAATCCATAATGGAGACATAACTTTTGTATGCTTTGAGGGAAAAACATTTTTAAAGGGGAAGGCAATGTAACATGCATAATAATAATAAATATCAATAAAATAATAATTACATAAATAATAATGATACAAATAATAATTAATAATTAGTGATTGATGATTAATAAAAAGACACATCTTATCTAAAAGGCATAACCTATTGAAGTAACATGATTTACCATTGTGACCATTCAATGTTATAAGTACACCATCACATGGTCATTGTATTATATAACATCTCATATTTATACATTTATTGTATACTTGTCCTTTATGGATTATAATTTGTTGTCCTACTTAATTTGGATATTCAACTATTGAATTATTGTCATATTCAAGAAATGGATATTGTTTGTTCCAAACACTTTGGAAGAATATGGACACCAAGTTTTGATAGGTCTACAACCTTTCAACCATAGAAAAATGGGAAGATAGAAGTAATGAACATAACACTGGTTCATCTCTTGAGGGGATACAATCAGAAGCATCCAAGTACCCATGATGAAAATTTTATTTATATTTAGTATCCTTATAACATATCAAGCCATCCTTCTACCGATAAGTCACCTTTTGAAACTTTCCTTGAGTGTTTTTCACCTTCACCATTAAACATTGTCTATGGAAAACAAGGAGGAGTAGGGGAAGATACCATTAAAGAAGCAATGAGAGATGGAATTTTTGTTGATAAGATCAAGTAGAAGAATTTGTAGGTATAATAGACATTGAAGCAGTCACATGAAAAGTAAAATCTCAAGAATGATCAACATAGAATTGAGAAAAGATTCAAGGTTAGAGACAGAGTTTGGTTGCATTTGAATAAGGAAAGTCTATAGGGTCTTGGAAAGAATATCAAGGCTCCATGGCATGGTCCATCTGAAGTGTTGGAGAATGTGGGTGATAATGCCTATATATTCAATCTATCCCCATATATGCATAGTTACTTAGTAGTGAATGTAGAGAATTTGAATCTCTATGACCCTTTCATTTTGGACTATGAAATTGATGAACAATTCCTATGTACCATAAAGGACTTGGCACTAGAATCTTGGGAACACTGATGGAAAATATAGCTATGCAAAATAAATCCAAAACAATTATAAGGGGTGAATATGAACTCTAGTAGGTTGTGTTGAAAGGTAAATTTTTTAGCAAGGAAAATGGTACTCCAAAGAGAAGGCCGAGGGAATTTTTTCTCACCTCATTCAATATAATATTATAGGGACCAAAATCATTCCTAATTGAGGGGGTATGAACCAAAATGGATCATTATATTATTTTCATCTAGTTTAGTACTTTTTGGGTGGAAAAATTGGATGTGTTGGATTGTAGGGGGCATTTTATTGAAGGTCCCACTTTGTTGATTTGGGGACCATAACCTTTCGAAGATCATTTGAGGCCTTAAATGGTCATTTTTTGGGGTCAAACAATTTAGCATTGATGTTGTTCTACACATAGAGACCTTTGCAATGGTGAAAAAATCACCTCAATTACATTTTATATGCAAAATTTATGCCTCTCGCAAGTTGAACTATCATGTTGACCACCGAGATATTGAGTGAATGCCATGTTAGATCACATTAGTCACACATGCAGAGCTAGCCACATGTGGAATTTCAAGAATAATGTAGATGGTGCAAATCCATAACATTGATTAGGGGTTGAGGCGTGAAAAACCTCTAACCTAACCCTAAACAATTATAATGATATGTTTAATATTGGGCCACTAGGAAAAAAGGGGTTCCATTATGATTATATTATATATTGTTCCATAGTAGAGAAAAACATTGGTGAGTGGGATATTGAATTGAACTAGAGGGTAGAATATCGTGTAGCAACCATATTGGCCATAAATTCCATGGCAACTTCATAGTGAGTGCCCGTTTCTTTGTATTTGCATTACATTATTGAGATTAAAAGAGTAGAGCATAGGCCTCTCTTTCAAGATGGGTTTTTCCTGTATTGAGTTTGTAGATGGTATATATTTGTTTTATTTGTGGGATGGTTAGTGATTTTCTTCCTTCTTCTATTTTGGTTTTAGTTAATTTCTATTTATTTCAACATTAAGTGAGTAACATTACATATACATCTAATAATAACACTTAATAACAAGATATTGTGGGATATTAGAAGATCTACTGTAATGAATTGTTTCAGTGGAATATCCATGGAATTTTATAGATCATATTGGTATTAGAGTATTTTTATTTAGAGTTTTTGTGGGAAGTTCTAGGATCCCAAAATTGGCAAAAAAGAAAGAAGTCTTAAAACCCTATACATGGTGGATGATTCTAGCAATAAAAATTCAACAGATGAGGTAGATGAATTATTTTCAAAGTTGGAATCACAATTTTCCAACATCTCTTGTAATATGGCCATTGTCATGGTGGCTCTATAGAAATATTGTATACCTTTTGGGGAGTTTGGTAGCTCTAACTCAGAATTTGGATTGAACTAAGAATATGGAGATAATGAAAACCCTGGAAATAATTTGAGAAAAGAGATAGAGAAAGAGAGACCAAGTTCTAGTGCCATCACTTCTCACAGTATATATTCAAAATGGAAAGGAAAGAGGACACCAAACCCTACCAAAGTTAGAGGGACATGCCCTAACTTGGTGGGAAACTCACACAAAGACACTTTGGTTGGAGGGTTATCCCCCAATAACTAAGTGTAAGGTTCTTAAAGCTCACATTAATCCCTAGTTCTACATTTTTGGGTATAAATAAGACCAATGGATACATTGGCATTACTTTTGATAGAAGCAAGGCCGGAGTGTGTAAGAGTACACCAATTTGTTTAGAAACATGTTTATCATGTTGGGTATATATCCCAATAACTTGAATTTACTCCTAAAGTATTTGGATGGTCTACATATTCATTTATGTAGGTAAGTGATTCACTTGAAACATAGGACAATTCATGATGCTTGTGTACACAGATGATATCTAGAGAATACGGGAAAGACTAAAGGGAAACCAAATGGTTCTCAGTAGAAAGACCACTAATATTCTTCAAAGGAGATAAATAAGTAGTGGAAATGAAATAATAAGAAGAAAATAACCACTACACATCAATGCAAAGATGTAAAAAACCACTACAACTATTGTGACGTCAATTGTCACACCAAAGTTAAGTGTTGGAAGCTACATCTTGAATTGAATCAAAAGAACTATAATAAGGATTCCAAGAAGAATAAAATGCCATCCATGGATTCAAGAAACCAAGTACAAGAAAATAAAATGTAGATAAAATGATTATCTGCACTACATTGAAAAAGGATGTGAACTTGAGTAGTCTCCATCCCAAGGAAGAGAAGCACATGCATAAAATATTCCATATTAATATCTAGCTTAAGAATAAAAAGGCGGATGCTCTATTTGATTCTATTTCATAGGACAACCTCATAGTGGAAAACTTGGTTAGCAAGATTAGGTAGCAAGTTCATGACCATCCTCGCCCATATCCTTTGAAATGGGTAAACAATAATGCAAAGATTAGGGTCATTAAGCAATGCAAGATCAAATTTGCTATAAGTGAGAACAATATTGATGAAGTGGGGGTAGATGTAATACTACTTGATGTGTGGGATAGTGTTTGGAATCCTCTACATGAGGCCGAGGATGTAATATTCATGAAGAAAGTGAACCAATACCACCTTTCCAAGGATGGTATGTCCTTCATCAACAAATCACACAAAGTTAAATCCAATATCTCTCTAGTAAGTTCTAACAAAGATAATAAATTGTTCAATTCTAGTAGGAAGTTTGTATTGATTTTCTTAAGAATCGTCTAGGAGATGAATCAGTAAAAGTAAAGGAATACCTACAGGGAAGTACTAAAGAGTGGAAAAAATAGTTAGAGGATATTTTGTAGTCATGTAGATACATGTTCTAGGAGCGTAAATGGTTACCCCCTAAGAGAGAAGTGGACCACGATATACAATTTATGCCTAACTCCCCATTTCCAATATTGGGTTGTAAATATAGTCCATCCTTCAAGCAAATGAAGTGAAGAAATAGTTGCAGCAGCTATTGGAGCAAGAAGTAAATCTCTGTAATTAATTTTCATTAATTTGTAAAGGGAGTTGGAAACGGTAATACTAAATCTTACCTCTGTAAATTGAGTTTGGAGAAGTATAAGTCAATTTCATGTAGCCATTGTTTTGAGCTATTAATAGGTGTAGAGTGAACTCTTTTGTTATGTTATATTCACTTCTTGTAATTGAATGTTGTTCTTGATCATTATGTATTCCTATATAGGAATTTATGCTACATAAATATTATACTCAATAAAGATCATGCTAAAAGATAGAAGTCTTGTTGTAGGAATTGGTCTTATTTCCCGTAACAATAATTTGTATCATGATTTTTTATGTGTTATTTTTTTTTTATCTTGAGGAGGGTTTTCTCTAGTTATGCAATCAAATATTTGAAGAAACATTAATGTTTACCAGTCAATATAAGGCAAAACATCTTTGCATGAGATGCAATATTTGCATTGTGTTATGGTCATGCGAGTATAAGAGCATTATGCACATAATAATAATAATAACAACAACAACAATAATAATAAATCTGGGGTATTTTTGAAACTAGTAACATAAGGGTTCGTTACAGACACAGATCTTTTAATCCACAAAACCATTATCATGCATAAATCAGCTACATAGTATGCCATAACAGTTAACACTCACATTCCATTACAATAAACATTTGTTTAATAATCATTTCATAATCAACACAATCAAGCACATTCATAAACATTCACATACACAAGACACCATATATTTTGACGTGGAAACCCAAATGGGATAAAACCACGAAAATGCTTATTTTATTCATAGATCCCATTATAGAAATCATTTCATGTTCTTATAGATTTGCGCACACCACCTGCAGATCTATCTCTCTTTTACAAAAGAATATCCAGTCATACAAAACAATACATGGGATCATCTACTTCTTCGTCACATTCTTTTCTCAATATATCAACAATGTATTCTACCCAACCCATTACATATTTATACTCTTCGGCATAACCCCGCGGACCACTAAGTGTACCCAAAATATAACTAACTTCCTAACTTACTTAACCAATTTCTTGGTTGACTCTATCAACCATTACCCTTTGCATTACTTGCAGGCGCGCTTTCCTTTGTCCACTTAACCATGCAACCCATGTTCACATTAGCAAAAAACTAGTGACAAAACACAAAACCTAATTAGGCCCAACAAGAGGTACATAGTGCATGCTATATTACAAGATTCTTTTGTGTGTGACTAGTGCATATGACACTTGTCACTTAAAATATCATACAATTAGCATATATAACGATATACACATCAATGGTAGTGCATAAGTGCATAAGTGCCACATAGAACCTATGAGAGGGAAGGAGGTGTTATTCCTACCCCGCAACCCCTTAATGAAAACTCCATGCCTAACATCAACCAAATATGAAGAAACTTGGCTTATGGTGTTATGTTTTTCTAAATATGCTTTCAATCTGTTATTTTGTTTAGAAAAATTCAAGTCACTATCCTAATCATGAATCTTAAGTTCTTGAATAGAGTTCACATGTATATCTACATAAATAGTGTGTTGATATTGAAATGGATGTTGAGCAAGGTAAATGGAATAACTATCACTATTACACCCTACCATGTTCATATTTACATGTCGAAAACTAAACTTGAAAAGGATCCATTAAATCTGAAGTGCTTCTTAATCCATGTGAACTGTTGCTCGATATTCTACATCAGCAAATAAATAAAAATGGTATGCCCAAGTTGTTGAAATATTGTAACTTTGAAGAATATTCTATTGTATTTTATTGTTGTAATTTATTCGGAGATGTTTTATTCCTCCGTCGGGATGTCATTATTGTATTTGATTATGTAAATTCATTGAGGTAAATCCTCCCTTGTAAGTCGAGGCAATAGATCCCCTTTGAGTCAATTGTAATGGGGTGTTTAAGTCCCCTAGAGAAGTCAGCCTATTCAGCATTAGGTTAAGTTGTTAGGGGCCAACCTAGTTAGGGAAAAGGTCAAGTGAAAGATAAAGTATAAATAGAAGTGTTGTGCTCCTCATTTGGACACACACTCACTTGTGTATTTCGCATAGGAGAGAGAGATATATCAGCGAAGGAGAAGGAGCACTTGTTTGGGGATTTTCTCTTTGTACTTTTTGGTCATCGTTTTGTTGGGTTTTCTACCCCATGAGGGTTTCCCAAGATAAATCTGTGTCTATCTTGTGATTGTGTTTCTTTCAGTGATCCTGCTTATTCTATTGTTGTGAATTTGATTAAAACTTAACATGGTATCAGAGCTAACTTGAATAGGACAACTTTCACAAGGTGAAACTCTCTCTCTTCTTCCTTCGGCAAGAAATTAGGGTTTTTGTCAAAGTTGGAATTTTGGAAATCTGATTGCATAGAAAGATGCACCTCTTCAAAAGTCAAATTTTGAGCCCTAGATCAAAGTTTTTGAGTGGGTAGATCTCTGGGAAAGTCAAACCCTAGTTTGACTTTTGGACCAGAAAAACAGAAAACCAGTGAACCAGAAATCTGCTTCAGATCTAAAATTCGCAAGTCAATTTTGAGGGGTAAAATTTTGGAATCTCCAGAAAGCAAGTGTACCAGTCAACTCGCCTCATTCAAGCACATCTCCTCATAAGGTCAGTTTTTCATTTTGAGAATCTTCAATTTTTGGTGACCTCCTGGATAAGATGGCCCCAAGCACTAAGCTTGAGGATAAGCTAGAAGACATAGAGAATTTTCGAGCATGGAAATATAGGATTGGCCTCATTCTTGAAGAGAATGATCTTGCCATATACATCAAGGATGAAGTTGCAGAACCTGTAGAAGATGAAGCTAAGGAGAAGCACAAGAAGGACCTGATTAGGGCAAAGAGAATCATTGTTGATTCTATCAAAGACCACTTGATTCCTCAAGTTTCATCCAAGAAGACCCTGAAGGAGATGTATGATTCCCTATCCAGAATGTATGAAGGAAAGACTAGGAGAATCCATCCAAGACTACTTCACAAGGGTCTCCTAGTTCCAGGAGCAACTAGAAGCCATTGGAGATGATGAATATGATCTAGTAATGACTGGTCTCCATGGTATCACTAGACCTTGGGATTCATTCATCCATACTATGTGTGCTAGAAAGGAAAGCATGAAGTTTGACATTGTATGGGAAGATTGCATCCAAGAAGAGGCTAGAGTAGCCAATACAGAAGCTCTACTTAAAGAAGATGATCAATCCCTAGCCACCCATACCAAGAGAGGAATAAGTCAATCTAACTTCAAGAAGGAAAGCCACAAGGAATCTCAACCTCCCAAGAAGTTCCAAAGGAAAAGAGGAAACAATCCAAGAAGAAATTACTCCAACATTCAATGTTACTATTGTGATAAGATGGGACATATTGCCAAAGATTGTCCTTTGAAGAAAGAAGAATACAAGAAGAGGAACAACAAAAGACATCATGCACACCTAGCTGAAGACAATGAAAAAGATGAAGAATATGAAGAACCTCCCAGGAAGCAAGCAAAGGAAGAATTCAAATAATATGTCTTGTGATAGTGGTGCCTCAAAGCACATGACAGGTCAGAACAAGACTCTCTCAAGTTTAGAAGAAAAGGACTTCCCTTAGAAAGGATCATAGGAGAAGCAAAATACAAACTTGATTATGGAGTAGAGTTCACCATCAGACATTCCAGTAATACCTGCAAGGAGACTAGGATCAAAAGAGATCCTACCAAACAAACAAAGATAAGTATTTGAATTGTCATTTCTATCACAATGTTTAAATGATAGTATCCAGTTGTATACACATTTATTTAGGATGTGTGTTAGGATGTTTGTAGTTTCATGCATGTGATGGGGTTTGTAGTTTCATGCATGTGATGGGTAAGTAGCCTATGGTGCCATACAACATTCCATTGCTACTTATCTAGAGTGAAACCTCTTTGCTAGCATATTGGGAGCAGTGCACACTCTTAATAATGTCCTAGTAGAGATGGAAGGCATCTATAAAGTTACCATATGAATATGGGATATGGATGAATGTTGTGGCATTGGCTAATATAGTGTGACTTATGTTTTTATGCATATATTTGGAAACTATGAGATGTTTCTAACCATGCTATTGAATTTGACTTGTAGGAAGTATCGTACAACGATCACCTACAAATGAAGAATGATGAAACTTGTTCCGTAGAACAAGTGACAATGGTTCAACTGTAAAAGAATCCAGAAGAAATGTTCACAGGAAAGAAGCCCGAAGTAAGCCTTTAGAATATACATTTTAGGATTCTATCACATGGATATTAGTAGATATGTAACATTTGACGAAGAAGAAGCTCTCAAGAAAGTGCCAACATGAAGAAGTATATGAAGAAGATGTACCTCCCAGAAATGCAAAAGTTGCACCCTCCCCCAAAGATGAAACACCAGAAGACCATGATATGATAGAACCTCAAGAACCTCCCACTATGAATATATCACAAAAGAGAAAGCCTGCTTGGGCAAGAGAAATAATACAAGAAGTAGAAAAGTATGGAGCTCCAGAAGGCTTCACAAGAGCAAGCAAGAAACCAAAGCCATTTTCCAGTTATGTGGCTTTGATGTGTGATCTTGTAGATCAAGAACCCACCAGTTATGAAGAAGTGTACATAGAAAAACCACAGGGATTTTGAAGTTGAAGACAGACGGAATCACGTATGCAAGTTGAATAAGGCTCGGTATGGATTGAAGAATAGATAGCTTTCTGACAAGATTGGGTTTTACCAAAAGTAAAGCTAACTCTAACCTTTAATTTAAGGTTATGGATGATGAACGTATCAGGCTATTGTTGTATGTGGATGATTTATTTCTGACAGGAAATGAGAAACAGATTGTAGAGTGTAAGAAGAATCTCTGTGAATAATTTGAGATGAAAGACCTTGGATTGATGCACTATTTTTTAGGTCTATAAGTGTGGCAGATCCCAGAAGGAATATTTCTCAACAAGGGAAAGTATGTTGTGGAAATCCTAAAAAGATTTGATATGTTGGAATGTAAATCCATGGCCACACCCATGGATACCAACCTGAATTTGTTAGCTGATGAATCGTCAGAGTTATTAGATGTGACTCAGTACAGACAGATCATTGGGTCGTTGGTGTATCTGATGAATACCAGGACAGATATATGCTTTGCTGTGAACACCCTGATTCAGTATCTAGTTGATCCTAGATGTGTTCACCCGGTAGCTTCAAAGCATGTGATGAGGTACCTGAAAGGTACGATAGACTTTGGTCTATACTATGTTGGAGATCATGACTACAGATTGTATGGTTATACAGATGTAGATTGGGTTGGAAGTGTCTCAGACAGGAAGAGCACCTTCGGTGGATGTTATTGTCTGGGATTTGCCATGATCTCATGGTTTAGCAGGAAGCAGTCTAGTGTTTCTCTCAGCACAGCTGAAGCAAAGTATATAGAAGCTTGTTCTACTAGTTGTGAGGCCATATGGCTTCAGAAGTTGATGTCAGGACTATTTGACCTGGAGTTGGATACGACAGTGATTCTATGTGACAACCAGAGTTGTATAAAGATGACGAAGAACCCAGTGTTCCAGGACAAGTCAAAGCACATAGAAATCTGGTATTTTTATACACGAGATATGGTACACACGGGAGCTATAAATATCCAGTATGTGAGCATTGATGAGCAAGTTGATGATGTGTTGACTAAGCCTCTGTCTCGAGTAAAGTTTGAGTACTTCCGAGACAAGCTTGGTGTGGTTCTAAAGGACCTTCCTCGAAAGGGGGAGCAGTGTTGATGCTGATGATGATGATGTTGCAATGGGATGGTATCATCCCTGGACACATGGCCTAAAGGGATCCATAGACTCGTGTCTCTAAGAATGTGATGATGATGATGTTGCAGTGGGATTGTATCATTCCTGGACACATTGCCTAAAGGGATCCGTAGAGTCTTGTCTCCGAGAAAGTGATGATGATGATGTTGTGTTGGAAAATCCTAGATTTGATCTAGGTCACATCCAGTATGAAAAAGGACTAGAACTATGGTGGAAAATCCTATATTTGATCTAGGTCACATCCAGTATGAAAAAGGACTGGCACTGTGGTGGAAAAATCCTAGATTTGATCTAGGTCACATCCAATATGAAAAAGGACTGGAACCATGGTGTAAAATCCTAGATTTGATCTAGGTCACATCCAGTATGAAAAAGGATTGACACTGTGGTGGAAAATCCTAGATTTGATCTAGGTCACATCCAGTATGAAAAAGGACTGGAACTGTGGTGGAAAATCCTAGATTTGATCTAGGTCACATCCAGTATGAAAAAGGACTGACAATGTGGTTGGATTGCATCATACTTGGACTTTAGTCTAGAACTAATCCAATGACTTCTGTCCTCAAGAATGTGTTGGGATTGCATCATCCTTGGACTTATGTCCTAAAGTGAAAGGGATTGATCATCCCGTAACTGGATCATGTGTGTTGCAAGTCATGTTGTTGTTGATTGAAATATCAAGATGATGTTGTTGATCGAAAGATCAAGATGATGTTGTTGATCGAAATATAAAGATGATGTTGTTGCTGATCAAAAGATCAAGATGATGTTGCTAATCGAGAGATCAAGTGTTGTTGTAGATGATCGAGCGATCAAGTGCTGTAGAAGATGAAGACCAAAGATGAAGAATCAGTGTTGTAGAAGATGATGCTCCAGTACTGAATATGTTGAAGATATTGAAGATGTTCCAGTAACTGTTCCAGTTTCTGATGTTGTTGAAGAAAACTTCCAATGATTTATAGATGTGCCACCTTGATGTTGTTGATGATATTCTCTCTCCTTGATCCTTTAGTTGATGTTGTTGTTGTCAGTATAATACCCTTCTCATTAACGGGGAGTGTTGAAATAGTGTAACTTCGAAGAATATTCTATTGTATTTTATTGTTGTAATTTATTCGGAGATGTTTTATTCCTCCGTCGGGATGTCATTATTGTATTTGATTATGTAAATTCATTGAGGTAAATCCTCCCTTGTAAGTCAGTGCAATATATCCCCTTTGATTCAATTGTAATGGGGTGTTTAAGTCCCCTAGATAAGTCAGCCTAGTCAGCATTAGGTTAAGTTGTTAGGGGCCGACCTAATTAGCGAAAATTTCAAGTGAAAGATAAAGTATAAATAGAAGTGTTGTGCTCCTCATTTGGACACACACTCACTTGTGTATTGCGCATAGGAGAGAGAGAGAGAGAGAGATTTGCGAAGGAGAAGGAGCACTTGTTTGGGTATTATCTCTTTGTACTTTTTGGTCATCTATATTGAGGAAGTTTTGTTGGGTTTTCTACCCCATGAGGGTTTCCCAAGATAAATCTGTGTCTATCTTGTGATTGTGTTTCTTTTAGTGATCATGCTTATTCTCTTGTTGTGAATTTGATTCAAGCTTAACACAAGTAACATTAGCTAAACCAATATAATTGTAATCATAACTTGGCGTAGACTTCAAATCATCAGGTCATTATAGAATGAAGTAGTTTCCCTTAAATTGAATTCAATTCCAAACTAAATTGTACCTCAAATGTATCAAAGTATCCATTTTTTTTATTTAGAGTGACTTTTATATAAATAATGCATAAAGGAATGAATATACAATGAAAAATATATAGTATGCGTGTGCATGGGTTAAGCACAATATGTTGCCAACTAATTACCTATACAAAGTGGATTATATCTTAGGCATGGAACAATGGGAAAACAACCTAACTCTCTAATAAAATTGGGTGAAAGTTGATTTACAGTCATCGACATGTGAAATATGTGAAGGAGATCAAGGATATACTTAGGATGAGAAAGGAAAAATGCCTTCCTTTGTCTATAAGACCCGGAGAAAATAATATAGGATCTCTAAGTATGTTATCTCACATCAGTTCACAAGAGTAGAATTTAGTTTTCTAATCAAATGGTAGGATCAATTCTATTAATAATGAGATCATCAAGATAAAATAAATAAAAAAATAAAAATCTCTCATCACCCACTTGCTTTGTGTAAAAAATTAGGTTGGAGTGAAATCTACAAAAATACTAAATCAATCAAAAACCAATCAATATTCCCATCCCAATCTTGTGGTTTTGCTTGAATCCACAAAGAGATTTCTTAGGTTTTGACACAATGTTAGTCACCTTGAATAAACCCAATGACATTTTCCATGTAAATTTTTTATCCCCATGAAATAAGGTACAATTAGAATCAATATAATGGATCTCCTATAATTGTGAAGTTGCAAGTGAAAGAATAATACAAGATCCATCTTGGAAAATGCATTGAAGGTTAAATAATAGTTGGGGCCTATGACTTAATTTAAAAATTCAAGTACTAATTAAATGGACCTTATGAGTTATCCACACTTCTATCTAGTCCAAACTTGGTTCTATAACCCTAGTTACATTTCACAAGTTTTATCTATTGGGAGTGCGAGACTAAATCCCATGTTTCATTTATCATCAAGGAATGGTACTACAAATTCATTGATTTATCCCATTTTGGTTTACCATATGCTTCATGAAAATTTTATGGATTTGGAGACTGTTTTGAGGAATATAATAATAGTAGAAGAGGCATGTTGAAGTTGAGAACAACTATGGTGAGGAGAAAAATTATCATGAGATAATGAACTGGAAACTTTTTGAAACTTTTGTACCCATATCGAAAGTAGAGTTGCAAGAGAAATTAGTAGACTCAACTCTAGGAGGAGGTGAAGCAGGTAGAACATGATTTTCCTCCTCATTGAATTGATCAAAAGAAATGATATCTAGAACATCCAAAACACCAAAAATTTGTTAACGCACGGGTTGTGCTTGATCCATGCTTTTTTTGTCATATTTTGCTTCTGAAACATATAAAGTAGAAAAATCATATCTCATACTCCTTCACCTTGCTTAAACAAACTCAAAAGAGACACTTTGATTCCAATATCATCCTCTTCAATGTTGATGTCACTTTGACATTATATCAATGATGAATTAAATTGGTGCTTAGAGAACACCATATATGGATCAAATAACTCTATGGAAGAAGATAACTTTATTCAAGTTCAAAGGGAATTGGTAGACTCCAATAAAGCACCCATTTTTCTCGATGCTAATTTTAAATTTTGAATGGGAAGGGACATTCAAATAGATATCTGTTAGATATTGATTTAAATAGCAATGTTATTTATGGACAAAAAGGAGAAGGGGAAACATCAAGAAATACGTCGAGAAAAAATATAGGTGATAATGTCTAAAGAAAAAATAAAAAGGGTATGGATTTTTTTTTACTTAAGGAGGGACGTGTTCTTATGAAAATGAGACTAAAGGAGACAAGGTATTACCATTGAAATATAGGAATTATGTGAATAATTGGGAACAAAACCCACTTCCCAAGTTAGATACCAATTTTTGTATCGGTGCGAGAACATATTGAAATGATCCATCTAGTTTACATGGTATGAGGCTATTTTCAATGGATAGTGTAAAAGTTCCATTCAACTATGAAGTTTAACTGGTGGACCATGTTGGAACAATGTATGATTGTAAACATTGGGTATGTCTAGCCCAATATCTATTGAGTATGCACAAATATGGAATTTGTGCAAATTATAACATAATGAATGAAAACAAACAACATAAACGATATTCTATATATATTGATGGAAGGCCAAAGACGTCAGGAAATGTTGTCGGGTTTATAAATAGTTCACATCCTAGAACAACAAACAAGCTACCCAATTGCATGATTGAGTAATATGATGGAAATAGAGTTGTGTTTTTTGTAATAAAACCAATAGCTACAATGAAAGGGTTGTTGAACAATTAAAATTTGAATAAAATTATTGAATCGGATAATTGTCATTCATTGTTTATAGTCATTATTTACTAAATAATGTTTGAATTTGATCACTTGCAATAGGTTTATATTAATTATATTTAATATAATTAACGTTCTCTCTCTCTCTCTCTCTCTCTCTCTCTCTCTCTGTATATATATATATATATATATCAGATTGAAAACGTTATTTTCTGTATTGAACAAGATTTCTTCTTTCCAAATTAAAAGAAAAGGAAGTAATTTGCAAAGTCATCATGAATGAACTTTCAATAGATTCCTATTATGCGGATTGTACACCTTATAATGTTTATGTTGATTTAGCACATATTCTTTTTGTTCAAATCAATCATGGCCAATGGGAACCAAAAATCATGACGATTGCAGACGTGATTTTGAATGTACCATGCATGTGTGCATTCATCATTACCAGATCACTACACTAATAAAATTCTTGCTAGATTAATTGACACCTACTTCACTATCAACTACGAATGGAAAATCATGCTTGAAAACAAAATGGTTGTGGAAAAGTGAACCATAGGTTCCCCATGACATCATTTTATTTTGACCACTTAACCAAAATTACAAATGGATCTATGTAAATGAGGAATGAATCAGTCATCCACTGCATGGTCAGATGATGATTTAAGTGATACGCCACTAGGGTGCACCTGTGGGGAAGATGACTATGTATGTTTTAATGAATATATTTAGGAATGTAATCAATGTACTTCATATGGAAATAATAAAGTACATTTTTTATTTCCTTGACTAAGGCAATTTGAGCAATCTCTTTCAACTCAATTTTTTTGTTTGGAAGCATAAGCTCTTTCTTCCCTATTTATTGTTGAAAGCGCATGGCTCAAATGTAACTCTTTTGTTGTTATGTAGACAAGTTTTTTAATCTAATGTTTGTCTTAAAATGTACTTTATATAATCGGAATGAAAGGAACTAAAAATATGTATCCATATTTGAATGTGTGCATATTTTATATAGTAAATATATCATTGTTTATATTATAGGTTGATCGCAAGAGAGGCATTGACCACATGCAGGTCAAATAATATGCTACAATTTATATGTTATTTATGATCAATATTTATTGATGTCCTAATTCAATGCTTATTGTCGTTTATTAATGTTATGTGTTTTGATTCTTTGTAGGCTCCCACATCACCCCACCATGATCACGACAATTTAGAATTCTTCAGTGATCTTGACCCCTTTGTTCTATTCAAAAAAAAAATAATGAATGGGTTGTTGACCTTAAGGGGTTGATGGTCACTAAAGTCACTCCAGAAAGTGATCAAAGAATACAATTCTTTACTTATAGAATATATCAATTCAATGTCTGTAAATTTTGAAATTGGATTCAATCAATTTCTTTAATTAATAAGATATATCTTGTTTTGAAAGTGACTGCCATGATTAGTGACAATCTCCTTCGAGATATCGAATCGAGCTATAATTTGATTGAATACAAAGTGGGTTGTTGTTGCACCATCAGCTTTAACAGTCGGCATGGCCTCAGCCCATTTGGTAAAATAATCAACGACCACGATGATATGGTGATGCCCCCTAGCCGAGGCTGGGTTGCAATCCATGAAAATACCCCCCACTTGGTGAAGGGACCGACAATGACGACCGGATGTAACGGAGCAGGATGCGAGCGCATGTTCTGAGCAAACACCTGGAAAGGGTGACATCTCTTCACAGCATTTACACAATCTTTGAAGATCGTAGGAAAACAATAGCCCGCTCGCAAGATACGTTGGGTCGTCGCAAGCCCGGATAAGTGACCACCACATGCTCCACTATGGCAATCGTTAAGCACTAGCTTCGCTTCTTCATAAGTTAAGCAACGACGAAGAATAAAGTCTTTTCCTCAACGATACAAAGTCTCACCGATGATGACATAGTCTTTGGCGTGCGGTCTCACACGCCGTCGCTCATCTCGCGAAGGGAACTTCAGAGTTTGGAGATATATAATGATATCCCCATACCAAGGGTCCGTTGACGAGATAAGAAACAGATGTTCATCCACAAATGAGTCTTCATGGAGTACTTCCTCATCAAGTCTCGGAAAATCTGACCTAAGTTCTTGGAAAACCAAGGACTTCACCAACTTCGCTGAAGCAAAATCAAGATCGAACTCCTGAAGGATGACAATCCATTTATTATATTTCCCCCCAATTAGGTGTCATGAGAGCACAAATTGAAACGTTTTGACATGCGCTATAATGTTGGTCTTCCTAAGCAAAATATAATGCCGTAATCGTTGGACTGCATGAACAGTCGCAAGGGCTAATTTCTCAACGTGAGAGTATCTCAGTTCAACGTCTACTAGATTTCGACTAAGATAATAGACAACATGCTCTTGAAGCACATCATCCACCTGAACTAATACCATACCAATCGTCTCTTGAGACACAGCCACATAAAGCAAAACATCTCTTGCAAATTCGAGTGGACTAAGAAGAGGGGCCGATACCAAGGCTTTCTTTAAGGCATCGAAAGACTGTTGGGCTCGCTCATCCCAAATAAAAGGTGTCCTTCTTCAATAATCACGTGAAACTCTTATTGAGATTGGCATAATTCACGATAAAACGATGTAAGAAAGTGGTTCTCCCTTGGAGGCTTTGAAGTTGGATCAAATTACACGGGGGAGGAAATCGAAGTATTGCCTCAACCTTTAAAGGATCGACTCTAATACCCTCTTTTGAGACCACAAACCCTAGAAGGCGACCAGTTTTCACAACAAAGATGCACTTGTTAGAGTTCAACCGAATCTTATAACACCGACATCTTTCGAAAATAAGGCAGAGGTGACTGGGGTGATCTACTCTCTTATGAGAGTGACCAGCAGGATCATCCAGATAATCCTCCACTATGCACTTAAGGTCATGAAAGGCATAGGTCATGGCCCGCTGAAAAGTAGCTCCAGCGATTTTAAGGCCGAAGGGCATTTTTCGATATGCAAAGGTACCCCAAGGACATATAAATGCGGTCTTATGTTGATCCTCGGGTTTAATTTGGATCTTATTGTAACCTGAAAAACCGTCCATGAATGAAAACACTTCGCTTCCCGCACATGCATCCAATATTTTGTTTATAAATGGAGTGGGAAAGTTATCCTTAGGACATGCTCAGTTCAGATCTCGAAAATCGGTACACACACGGATGGTTTTGTTATCACATATATAGTAGCCAAGCTACCATACATTATTTTTCTGATTCTAGTACACTATTCAGCCAGTTCCCTTACATTGAGATGCTGAGATGAGCATCTATATTGGATCACTATCAGATTTTGGACAGCAGTTGTATTCCCCATTTCCATGACTGAGTCTCAGGACACTCAGAGAGATGACCGATGTAGCCATTATAACATTTGTACAGAGCAGTCAATAGTGCCCAGAGTTACAGTAGCAGTTTCAGAGGACAGATGATGGTTCAGAGGATGAGCATTCAGGTATATGACTCAGCAGGTATATCATAGTGTTGTGGTTATATTGCTTTTATATTTATTCTTATAGCATGTCTTAGCACCTAGTGTCACGATCTAGCGATCATATAGATATGTGGACCTGGTTGATCTTATTATATATATTATATTGTCCCTACTCAGACTTAGAAGTTCACTCTTCATACTCATTGGTTTTACCCTCCTTAGGGAGAATAGAGGTGATCATTCCACCATACCTTGGCTTGCTAGTGTTGGCTCCATTATTCATTGTCTTCATCCATCCATTGCCTACCTTCTAGTTTATCACCCTGACTTACTACTTGACTAGTGACATGGAGGACCTTTTCCCCACTGTAGCCTCTGTATTGGATGAGCTTCCTTGTTTATTGTGTCTCGGCTCTGAGTTGGGGACAAAACTTACCTATGGTGAGTTGGAGTTCCTTGTGAAATCCCCCTAGTCACTAAAGTTGTGTTGGCTAAACCTGAAACTTTTAGTGCTACCATGAATACAAAATCTGAAAAAAAATGAAATGTTATATCTTGTATGAAAAGCCCGTTCATGCAATGTGTTTTTCAACACACATGAATGAAAGGCATGCCAAATGAAAATGGCCATGAAAATAAAATGTTATATCTTTTGGAAATGTAAATACCTAGGTAAACAAGTTGTCTGTGACACACCTAGAAGTGCTCAAGTAAACAAGTGCCTTAAAAACACACCTACAACAGAAAGCCTCAAATAAATGTAAATCTATGCAATGTGTTTATAAACACACATAGATCAAGGCTATGGAAACTTCAGGCCCAAAAGCAATGGAACTTAAATGCTATATCTAAATAATTGTTGGCCTCATTTGTATTATGGATTGTGCGCATCTGTTAAAGGTGAATAAACCCTCTTTGAACAACTCATCCATTTGTGAGACACCACCATTCCCTGTGTTGTTGCTCATTTAGTATATACTATGGTGTGCATTCTCTTTCCCTGTTCCAAAGTGTCACAATGTTAAGTCAGTCAAGTCATCCCTTAGCCTAGCCAGTTATTTTAGCCTTCACCCTTCACTAGCAAATTGATCACAGCTATGAAGTGAGTATGGTCCTGAAAGTCTAGTCTGAGTAATAATAATAATTAAAGACATTATATATTTGGATCTAGATCGTCAGTAATGATTAATTTGTGTTATAATTGTTATTTGAATAATTTGTAGAGCATGCATTAACCTTTGACACTTTGCAGCAGCTTCTGATGATGGCCTGAGTCATATTTGGTCATGTTGACTTGGTCAAACCTAGTTTGACCAAGGTCAACCATAGGACATGAGATGGTAGGACTTTGTGATGATATGGATAGATGATATATGGTCTATGTACATGTACATGATGATTCTATGCATCAGATACAGGTTTATGATGATGATTCATGGTTTACAGCATTATTTGATCATTTACATATTATTATTATTTCCCTGTTCCGGTATATTGGATATATTATATGATCATGCAGAGACTCATATGGTGTATGAGTACACATCTTGGATGGATTTGGACCTTTTGAATCCAATGAGATAGTCTGTTTTCAGTTATGGGCACTTACAGTGATGATTGAGCCTCAGTAGGCTAACCCAGTGGAGTTTTGGTCTGTCGGAGACCCTGTCAAAGCAGAGAGGATTTTTATCTGGTTGACCTAGGGCGCTGTGCTTGGAGGGAGTGGTCCAGCTACTTGTTTTTACCATATTACCCCCTTCCCGGACAAACTGGTGCCCTCACCTTGACAGCACAGGCACTCCAGGAGGCAGTTTGGGGCAGTTTCACGCTTCCTGAGGCATTTCAGGATTGGTAGAAATGGCTATTGAAGAATTCGATTTGGGCTACTAAGGAAATGTCTTGGCATGGGATGATCAGAGATGATGGGTTGATGTCTTCCACACCTCCTCCAGCAGTTTCAGCTTCATCGGGGCCCGCATCCATCACTTATGGCACTTTCTGATGATTTCTGAGGCCTCTTAAGACCCACGATTTGTCCATAGAGGCACGATTTAGTATATTGATGACTATTTTATTATTATTTTGCTATGGGGACCGACCAAGGGTGGCTAAAATTACCCCTTGGACCCACCATAAGCTTCTTATTATATTTTGTCATCATGATATGGTGGGATTCCCCTCTCCTAGGGCGATTTTGTCCACTTATGTTATATTTTATTAGTGATCCATGTATTTTATTGTTGAGCTCATCTCAACCATTGATTAGACATTTTTATCTTTTAATCTTAGCCACTCATTAAAAAAGTGGTTAGGATTTTGGTGCCTCTCCTATCTATTTAAAGGAGGGAGCCTCTCATTGTAAAGGGGACTTGTGGCTCTGGATTATTGGAATAGAAAATTATTATTGCATCTATCTCCAGTGTTGTGGTGAATGTTTTTGGTGTTCGTTCATTGGTTCTTCCTTTGCACTGAGTTATTGGAGATCTTGTTTTGCCATATCTTTTGTACCACGTTTTTTGCATCTACAGGTGGAGGCCGATTTGCTTTGAGGAGGAAGTATTGGTAGGGGAAGACTCTCCCTACTTCTTCTTTAGATATCTTCGTTGGTAACATGGAGTATTACTGTCCCGGGACCTTCTATTTCATGTTATCATTGCATTTTACTTGCATTTCCTCCATACTTGACCTCTCTGATTGAAATCGATTTCCTTGGATTGACAGGTAGAGGAGGGTGCACTTGTGGGCTAGGGCATCAATTCGGCAAGCAAAATCAATAATTTCTCATTTGATCTCTGCGGGAATCTTCCTCAACATCAAGGCATCTCTCTTCATCACTCAGGTATGATCTCAAGGTAATTTCTATCTCCATGATCTATCCACTTGTATAAAATATTGCAAACCCTAATTAATCAAAACCCCCATTATTACATTTTCTTAGATCTACTGAGATCTAGTGGGTTGTTGGGTATAATATTTAAAACCCACCTCTATAGTATCCACGGCATCCCGGATATATAGTTTGGTGAGGATTGGCCACCATTTGATCCCTTCCCCAAGCCAACTTAGCTCCTCCAAGCAAGGGCACACTTCTTGGTGAGGTGAGTTGACCTAGATCTAGTTGATGGGTAGTTGAGATTTCGATTGATTCATGATCTACATGCCCTAAAACCTACCCCTAGACTTTCACTTTGGCAATTTCCACCTTGTGGGCCCTATTCCACATTTTAAGGGATTTAAACCCCATTTTGGACCACTAGGAATCTTTAAACTCGGATCTAGTAAGATCTAGCCATCGGATTGCCTTGAAATTGTAAATCCACACTCTCACTTGATCAACCTCCTTGGATCTAAAATTTGGAAGTCATTGGATTTGTCTTGATCCATTTATCCCCATTTTTACCCTCCTTGGGCAATGTCGCACTCCCTTGGAGATTGGAGTTGGTCCACTTCTAGGACGTGGGTACATGAGATTTTAGTGGATTTGGAATGGCCATAATTCAAAACCTAGGTCTAGTTGGTCACTTAATCAAATCTTGCCTTGGGGATAACATTCCTTGTTTCAAGGGATTGTGATCCACCTAGGTCAAGCCTTGAATCTTTAGATCTAGACTGATTCATCCATCAAACCTTTAATTTCCCACTTGCCTCATGCAATAGGAGTAATCAACCACAAGTTAACTTCACTTTGACTCCATTAATCCCAATTCCCAAGGCACTGATCTCTCTCCAAGTCAATTCGACTTTCCTAGATTGTTGATTAACTTGCGGTTTGATCCTTGTGTGGTGGACTAAACCCTTTGATGTCATCATATATCATGATCAAGCTTGTCACTTGTACTAGTTAGCCCCAATTCAACCCCTAAACTACCCTGCATTGGACACGGTTCCCAAGGCAGTGGATTTTCTCACATTGAACTAGTACTCTAATCCTGGATCTAGCTTCAAATATCATAAGTCACTCTCACATCAACAATGAACCAAATCTATACTCATTGAACCCCTCACTTACCTTGTGACTTCATCCTAAGGTCTAGGATAAACCATACACCTTATTTCACTTAGTCTTAACTTGATTTTGGTTTGATCTTTCCCCTATCGGGAGTAGATCGGGTCTCCCCCTTTGTTGTCTGGGCTAGATAACATAAAGCGAAGGTTGCCTCAACTAGCCTGACAACCATCTATTGGAGGTCGAGGTGATCGTGGTTGCACCTTTTGAGTTTCCCTTCCCTATTGCCATCCATTAATGGATACATCCATAGGGGTAACTACAGTTTAGGTGATAACATTTTGGCGCCGTTGCCAGGGAGGGCATAGGCTTACTCTGGTTTGACATATATTTCTCAAGCCTTTCTCCCGTTCTTGTTTCCTAACATTTTGGCGTTGGAGGGCATAGGCTTACTTTGGATAAATATAGTAGTCATTATTCACTCTCTCCTACATATACAATGACACATATCTTGGTAGAAGAGTTTAAAAAATCTACCTGGCAACTCCAAATCGTGACTCTACTGAGGAGCGAGCTCATTTGCATCCTTACAATACTAGAATTAAGACAGATCCTATTATTATCTAGAACCCATGGGGTGCATCATTTTGTTTTCAGGCTCTTTAATTTAAAAATAAATATTAAAATATTAAAAATAAAAAATAATTTAATTATCCATGGCTGCCTCTGAGCGACCTAGAACTTTCGGTCGTTTAAAAGTTTTTGACTTTTAAAAAATTGTTGGGTATCCTCATCATATTCATTATCAAGCATGTGCAAGGTTGCCTATTTTCGATGGAAGTTATGAAATCTCTGTTAAAAGACACCTTGAACTTTTTAGGGAAATTATTAAAGAATTATCCATAACCCATGAGGATGTGTGTATGAGACTATTGGCTTCATCTTTCACAGAAAGAGCTGGACTCTGGCTTTCGAATTTGAAACCCAATAGCATTTCTGGTTATGACATGTTTGAAAATAAATTCCTAGAAGAATGGGGAAGTGAATTCGATGATACATATCTTTCAAATCAAATCCAAGATCAAAACCTTCCCCTTTCAGATCCTATTGTGGAATCATTTAACAATCAAATATGAAGTGATTTGTCAACATCCGGAGATGACCTTTCCTGCCCAATTTCTTCTGATGATATGTCTTCTACTTTTGATTCAATCGAAAGTCAAATATTTAATCATTGTACAAACCATAAGTTTTCAAATTGCTTTTTAGGTAGCCCTAGTCCTAATCCTGAGGGAATTTCTGAGGATGAGCTTTTAGTTAACAGGTCTACTGAAGTTCCTCCTTCAGAGAGACTCATTAGTCATTCTATCTTTAGTGATCATTAAATTCCTTATCAACTTACTGAAGAAGAAGAAAGTGGAGACATTAACCAAGATCATTTAGTAGTGCTTTCACATGATCATTGTGCAAATAATCAGGATGTTTTAGATGAGCCTGTTAATTTTATCCCTAACAAACTGAATAAAAATGATCATTTATCCTCGTACGAATTTAATGATGAATCAATAAGTCAATCTCAAGGTGAGGATGAATTAGTGAATCATACTAGATATTCTAATCTGTGCTCCACTTCTTATAATGAATCTTTAAATTTTCCTTTTTTTAGCCTTAGTCAAGATAGCTTAGAGTTAGATAGCTATGGTCAATCTTGTACTCAGATTGTAAATATTAAACTTGATCAAAAGCTTGAAATAATTCATAGAGTAAAGAGTGTTTTCTTTTGTAAAAATCTAAGGTCGAACATGTCTATCTATTTGGGAGAATTTTCATATTTACAATCCACCCTCCCGTCCCAACTCTTTCAATCATCTTTGGGTTGGTGCTATAGTCAATCTTTTGCCTTTGGAATTTTCAGAAGGAAGTATATGCATGATTACATGTTTGGAGAAAAAACACTTCATTCCCCTTTTCGGTCACTTTGGAACCATAATGCTTGTTATCAAGTTATCAATCACTCTTGGTGGCTAGGAAAGGTGTTTAAAGATCAATTGCTTTTTTTCTCCATTTTTGAGCGTCAAGTGGGTTTGACTTTGTTTTTCCGTCCTTTAAACTTTAAGTTATCCCCACTTGGTTTCTATTTGATCATTAATCCCAGGGAGAACCAAATTGAATATGTAAGAGAAGTAAATGAGGAAGTTATGTTCTGTGAAAAAGAATTGAGTTACAAGCCTTATATTTTTCCTCCTTCAATCTTAAGCAATAACTTGCATGAATTTTATGATCCTATCAATTTTGGATGGAGGATGTTTGCATCAGTCAATCCTTTCCTTGGCATGATTTCATTTTGCACCATTCAAACCTTTATTCAATTTTTGAACAAACTTGGAAGATTGCATTATCAAATTCTTTGATCTTTAATCCAATCATGACTTGTTTCATTACCAGAAATCAAAGAAGAATCACTAATATGTTTGATGAATGGTTGCACTGGATTTATGATTTTACCTAGCATTTGTGATGACTGGTTAGATTAGAGTAGGTAGGAAATTGAATAAGCCTACTTGGGCAGTAGTTAGTCTTTTCAACCATTGAGTCCGGCACCTTTTTATTTTCTTTTCCTAAGCTCCTTTGTAAGCTCCTAGTTTAACTAAGTACCTGTCATTTTCTTTTCCTGCACAATAAATTTCAAACTTTGCAAATGATGTTAATAATTTAATTTACTTTTTGCATTTATATTTCATGCATTTATATTTTTGTCATAGAATAGATTTTATTTCAGTTGGATTTTATATTTTTCCCATACATGCTGCATGAGGTATTTTTATGTTTGCGAATGCAGAAATAGGTGCAAAATAAAAGCTGGAAGCAAAATGGTAGAGTGCTGGATCGAGGATTCGAGTAGCAGAGTTCGAGGACCAGAGATTCTGAGGTTCTCAAGCACTCTTTTCAGTAGAGCACTTGTCCCAGCCAGAGCCAGATGTTATCACATATATAGTAGCCAAGCTACCATACATTATTTTTCTTATTCCAGTACACCATTCAGCCAGTTCCCTTACATTGAGATGCTGAGATGAGCATCTATATTGGATCACTATCATAATTTGGACAACAATTGTATTCCCCATTGCCATGACTGAGTCTTAGGACACTCAGAGAGATGACCGATGTAGCCATTATACCATTTGTACAAAGTAGTCAGCAGTGCCCAGAGTTACAGTAGCAGTTTCAGAGGACAGATGATGGTTTAGAGGATGAGCATTCAGGTATATGACTTAGCAGGTATATCATAGTGTTGTGGTTATATTGCTTTTATATTTATTCTTATAGCATGTCTTAGCACCTAGTGTCATGATCTGGCGATCATATAGATATGTGGACCTGGTTGATCTTATTATATATATTATATTGTCCCTACTCAGACTTAGAAGTTCACTATTCATACTCATTGGTTTTACCCTCCTTAGGGAAAATAGAGGTGATCATTCCACTATATCTTGGCTTGCTAGTGTTGGCTCCATTATTCATTGTCTTCATCCATCCATTTCCTACCTTCTAGTTTATCACCCTGACTTACTACTTGACTAGTGACATGGAGGACCCTTTCCCCACTGTAGCCTCTGTATTGGATGAGCTTCCCTGTTTATTGTGTCTCGGCTCTGAGTTGGTGACAAAACTTACCTATGGTGAGTTGGAGTTCCTTGTGAATTCCCCCTAGTCACTAAAGTTGTGTTGGCTAAACCTGAAACTTTTAGTGCTGCCATGAATACAAAATCTGAAAAAAAATGAAATGTTACATCTTGTATGAAAAGCCCGTTCATGCAATGTGTTTTTCAACACACGTGAATGAAAGGCATGCCAAATGAAAATGGCCATGAAAATAAAATGTTATATCTTTTGGAAATGTAAATACCTAGGTAAACAAGTTGTCTGTGACACACCTAGAAGTGCTTAGGTAAACAACTGCCTTCAAAACACACCTGCAGCAGAAAGCCTCAAATAAATGTAAATCTATGCAATGTGTTTATAAACACACATAGATCAAGGCTATGGAAACTTCAGGCCCAAAAGCAACGGAACTTAAATGCTATATCTAAATAATTGCTGGCCTCATTTGTATTATGGATTGTGCACATCTGTTAAAGGTGAATAAACCCTCTTTAAACAACTCATCCATTTGTGAGACACCGCCATTCCCTGTGTTGTTGCTCATTCAGTATATACTATGGTGTGTATTCCCTTTCCCTCTTCCAAAGTGTCACAATGTTAGGTCAGCCAATTCATCCCTTAGCCTAGCCAGTTATTTTAGCCTTCACCCTTCACTAGCAAATTGATCACAGCTATGAAGTGAGTATGGTCCTGAAAGTCTAGTCTGAGTAATAATAATAATCAATGACATTATATATTTGGATCTAGATCGCCAGTAATGATTACTTTGTGTTATAATTGTTATTTGAATAAGTTGTAGAGCATGCATTAACCTTTGACACTTTGCAGCAGCTTCTGATGATGGCCTGAGTCATATTTGGTCATGTTGACTTGGTCAAACCTAGTTTGACCAAGGTCAACCATAGGACATGAGATGGTTGGACTTTGTGATGATATGGATAGACGATATATGGTCTGTGTACATGTACATGATGATTCTATGCATCAAATATAGGTTTATGATGATGATTCATGGTTTACAGCATTATTTGATCATTTACAGAGTATTAGTATTTCACCTGTTCCAGTATATTGGATATATTATATGATCATGCAGAAACTCATATGGTGTATGAGTACACATCTTGGATGGTTTTGGACCTTCTGAGTCCAATGAGACAGTTTGTTTTCAGTTCCGTGCACTTACAGTGATGATTGAGCCTCAGTAGGCTAACACAGTGCAGTTTTGGTCTGTCGGAGACGCTGTCAGAGCAGAGAGGATTTTTATCTGGTTGACCTAGGGCGTTGTGCTCGGACGGGGTGGTCCAGCCACTTGTTTTTACCATATTACCCCCCTCCCGGACACACTGGTGCCCTCACCTTGACAGCGCAAGCACTCCAGGAGGCAGTTTGGGGCAGTTTCACGCTTCCCGAGGCATTTCAGAATTGGTAGAAATGGCTATTGAGGAATTCGATTTGGGCTACTGAGGAAATGTCTTGGCATGGGATGATCAAATATGATGGGTTGATGTCTTCCACACCTCCTCCATCATTTTCAGCTTCATCGAGGCCCGCATCCATCACTTATGGCACTTTCTGATGATTTATGAGGCCTCTTAAGGCCCACAATTTGTCAATAGAGGCACGATTTGGTATATTGATGACTATTTTATTATTATTGTGCTATGGGGACCGACCAAGGGGGGCTAAAATTACCCCTTGGACCCACCATAAGCTTCTTATTATATTTTGTCATCATGATATGGTGGGATTCCCCTATCCTAGGGCGATTTCTTCCACTTATGTTATATTTTATTAGTGATCCATGTATTTCATTGTTGAGCTCATCTCAACCATTTATTAGACATTTGTATCTTTTAATCTTATCCACTCATTAAAAAAGTGGTTAGGATTTTGGTGCCTCTCCTATCTATTTAAAGGAGGGAGCCTCTCATTGTAAAGGGGACTTGTGGCTCTGGATTATTGGAATAGAAAATTATTATTGCATCTATCTCTAGTGTTGTGGTGAATTTTTTTGGTGTTCGTTCATTGGTTCTTCCTTTGCACTGATTTATTGGAGATCTTGTTTTTCCATATCTTGTGTACCACGTTTTTTGCATCTACAGGTGGAGGCCGATTTGCTCTGAGGAGGAAGTATTGGTAGGGGAAGACTCTCCCTACTTCTTCTTTGGATCTCTTTGTTGGTAACATGGAGTATTACTGTCCCAGGACCTTCTATTTCATGTTATCATTTCATTTTACTTGTATTTCCTCCATACTTGACCTCTCTGATTGAAATCGATTTCCTTGGATTGACAGGTAGAGGAGGGCGAACTTGTGGGCTAGGGCATCAATTCGGCAAGCAAAATCAATAATTTCTCATTTGATCTCTACGGGAATCTTCCTCAACATCAAGGCATCTCTCTTCATCACTCAGGTATGATCTCAAGGTAATTTCTATCTCCATGATCTATCCACTTGTCTAAAATATTTCACACCCTAATTAATCAAAACCCCCATTGTTACATTTTCTTAGATCTATTGAGATCTAGTGGGTTGTTGGGTATAATATTTAAAACCCACCTCTATAGTATCCACGACATCCCGGATCTATAGTTTGGTGAGGATTGGCCACCATTTGATCCCTTCCCCAAGCCAACTTATCTCCTCCAAGCAAGGGCGCACTTCTTGGTGAGGTGAGTTGACCTAGATCTAGTTTATGGGTAGTTGAGATTTCGATTGATTCATGATCTACATGCCCTAAAACCTACCCCTAGACTTTCGCTTTGGCAATTTTCACCTTGTGGACCCTATTCCACATTTTAAGGGATTTAAACCCCATTTTGGACCACTTGGAATCTTTAAACTCGGATCTAGTAAGATCTAGCCATCGGATTGCCTTGAAATTGTAGATCCACACTCTCACTTGATCAACCTACTTGGATCTAAAATTTGGATGTCATTGGACTTGTCTTGATCCATTTATCCCCATTTTTTCCCTCCTTGGGCAAAGTCGCACTCCCTTAGAGATTGGAGTTGGACCTCTTCTAGGACGTGGGTACATGAGATTTTAGTGGATTTGGAACGGGCATAATTCAAAACCTAGGTCTAGTTGGTCACTTCATCAAATCTTGCCTTGGGGATAGCATTCCTTGTTTCAAGGGATTGTGGTCCACCTAGGTCAAGCCTTGAATCTTTAGATCTAGACTTATTCATCCATCAAACCTTTAATTTCCCACTTGCCTCATGCAATAGGAGTCATCAACCACAAGTTAACTTCACTTTGACTCCATTAATCCCAATTCCCAAGGCACTGATCTCTCTCCAAGTCAATTCGACTTTCCTAGATTGTTGGATTAACTTGCGGTTTGATCCTTGTGTGGTGGACTAAACCCTTTGATGTCATCATATATCATGATCAAGCTTGTCACTTGTACTAGTTAGCCCCAATTCAACCCCTAAACTACCCTGCATTGGATGCGGTTCCCAAGGCAGTGGATTTTCGCACATTGAACTAGTTCTCTAATCCTGGATCTCACTTCAAATATCATAAGTCACTCTCACATCAACAATGAACCAAAGCTATACTCATTGAACCCCTCACTTACCTTGTGACTTCATCCTAAGGTCTAGGATAAACCATACACCTTATTTCTCTTAGTCTTAACTTGATTTGGTGTCTTGGTTTGATCTCTCCTATCGAGAGTAGATCGGGTCTCCCCCTTTATTGTTTGGGCTAGATAACATAAAGTGAAGGTTGCCTCAACTGGCGTGACAACCATCTATTGGAGGTCGAGGTGATCGTGGTTGCACCTTTTGAGTTGCCCTTCCCTATTTCCATCCATTAATGGATACATCCATAGGGGTAACTGCAATTTAGGTGATAATAGGTTCCCTGCCTCTTATCCACAGGAATGAGGTTGGATACCCATTCGATAAGGGGAACCGGGTAGATTAAACCAGCTTTGAGTAGTTTCTCTACTTCTGCCTTGATAGCGGCTTCCTTCCTAGGATTCACAACACGAAGACGTTGTCGAACATGCTTAAAATTTGGATAAGTCTTAATTTCATGCTCGACAAAACTAGGGTCTATACCTGGCATCTCCTCATAATACCAGGCAAAAACATCCCAAAATTCTTTGAATAACTCGGTGTAAATACAGATCTCCTCAGGGGAACAATCGGAACCGATGTAAACGTTTTGAATTTTTCTGGGAGTGCGAGAGATGTTGATCGGAATGGTTGGAAAAATGTTAGCCATATTCCCCTCCGCGTAAATACCATGCAAATCCAAAGGAGCCATGGGGTGACCAAATTTCTCTACAAGAGTCGACCGAAACTCCTCCTGCTCAATAAGGTCAAGGTTGCGAAGAAAATAAGATCAATGATGGAGATCTTCCCAAGGCTTATCACTACCATGCATGGCCTCAATAATAACCTCATCCGAAGGAAAAGTACCTTCAAGGAAATCATGCAAGCAAGATGAGTCGACTGCCCACGCGGTCAGCATAATGGGATCTTCTTCTTATGTCTGTGAAGAGGAAAGATTCGGCTCTGCAGTGGCTTGTTGAATATCATGATAAGCAAGCTCTGCTGCAGACAAGGGAATAGCCATTCTGATGTGCAAAATTTCTCCATACGAGGAACTCGTGGAAGGTACATTCCATGAATCACTAAAATATGATGTCCGGAATGGTACATTATGCAACGAGGAAGGGGCACTATCGGAAATGGTTTCTATAAAGGAGATTGGTGCAACAAATTCAAAAGATCCCATCAAAGAGGAATACAATCCTACACCAATATTCCCAGTTGTCGACTGAGAATTTTCAATCTGGGGAACTTTGGTTCCTGATGATGCTGCGAGACTGGAACTAGTGAAATCTAGCTGATCAACAGTCACAATCTTGCCTAAGTGGGGAAATAAGATAACTCTAAAAGCAAAGGACATGATCGCTCTCATGGCATAGATCCAATTCCTACCCAATAAAAGATTGTATTCGATGGGTGCATCAACCACCTCGACTTCTATTGGCACAGTCTTCCCACCCAAGTGGACCTCAAGGGAGGGGATAATACCATGCGGCCTGAACAAACGACCATTGAATACAGTAAGCATGGTCATAGATTTAGACAATGGAGGGGAGCCTAGAGCCTTTCAACAAGCTAACGACATTACCGAAGTGGAAGCACCTTCGTCAACCACAGTACCTTTAACGACCTTGTGTAGGCACCTAACATGGACTTAGAAAGCCACATGATAGGGCAACTGAGGCTGAACATCAGTAGTGTCGAACTTGATAATATTCGGGCTACATTGATCATGGATTCCCAAGGCACATAAAAGGGTGGTCCTTTTTGAAGGACAAGCCTGGAGAACCTCGAGAGCCAACATGGCACGCGGAGTCTAGCCCAGATCTTCTATAATTGAGTAGTTCTAGGAGGCTCGAGCATTGGGATTGTGCGTCGAGTGCTTGAGAACACCTTTTGGTATCTGCAGCATAGAGTTAGGATTCTCGATATGCAATGGAGTCTCAGGTGGAGGGGGCTCATTCCCCAACGAAGGTTATGGAGCTCCATAATCACGTGAGCGAGTAGCAACACTGACCTCCGATTTAACCATGTTAATGCATCCAAAACCACCGGCATGGGTAGAGGACATCGAAGTTTCATAAGTCCCACTACCGGCGACGGAAGCACTTGAAGTCATATTTTGATGATGAGGAAGGGGATCCTTCAGCACAGCTGGGCTCTGTGCAATATGCTTCGATGCCTCCTCAATACAAGGACACAAATGTGTAAGGTGATCTTTTGTGCAAAGCTTACAAGGAAACTTTACTTTACGTCTAGGTTTGTGGTCTCCACCAACATTTATGCCGTCCCGAGGAGGGTTGGCGTTCTCTTTCTTAGGGTTATTGTTCCTATTGTTCCCACCTCTATGATTATTTTTCCCCCTCTTCTTCCCACCAGGTTGCTAGTTACCTGATGGGTTCGCCGATTGTATAGAGTGAACATCAGACGACTGGGTGGAAATGGACGAGGCGTGAGCCTGTCTAGGGGTAGATTAGCTAATAGACATATTGTGCATCTGTTGTGTAACCAAATCCACGGGACAAGTACTTGTGGAACCAACAATACCATCAGCATGTGGTCCAGGGACAGGCTTGGGCTCATGTCGTGATTTCAGCGCATTAGGTATAATGTCGTACAAAATGCCAGATTAAGCATAGACTAGGTCTAGCTGTTGGGATTTAAAAATAGCTTGTTCCACAGTCATAATGCCAGACAATGAAGCGCCCTTCAAAACATAAGGGATCAAAGACTTAAGGAACCATTCCAACAGAAACTCGGGAGGAATGTTGGCTTCCACTAGCCTCTTCCATCGGCGCCACTCTTGAATATGATCAGAGATATGTGTGGCCTTGTCCTGACGGAAGGTGGATAAAATCTAGGTAACAGTATCATAGCGAATCGGAAACTGAAAGTGATCTAGGAAAACCAAAGCTAAATCATTGAAACCCTTATATGTGCCCCCAGGAAACTCGACAAACCATTTCGTTGTTTCCCCCGTGAGGGTGTGTTGAAATAGCCTCAAACGAATAGAATCGTGGTTCAAGGAATTCGAGGAGCACCATAAATGAAAAGTGGTGATGTGATCACCTGTATCCTCACCCTTCTTCCCCTCAAAATTTGGAACGTCGGAAGGGAGCTTGGTGTGGACTGGAGGCCATGTAGGATCATGACACACTGGATCACTCGTGAGCTTCGAAAGATCGGGTAAATTTAACCTAGCAAGAAAAGGGAGTTGAGGCTGTGAAGCTTGATTATAAGCTCCCAAAAGAGACCGAATCTGCAAATCGGATGGTGGGACTGTGTACATCGAAGTCGACACCCGAGGTGCCGATGAGCTCTGGTAAAAACCATGACCGTGACCATAAGGATGATAACCTCCTCCAAATTGGCCCATGTTGGAATACACAGGCATATGCGTAGCAGGGATTCCATAGGAAGGATTGGGATAATAGTTAGGACCAGTTGAAAATCCATAAGAATGACCTCCATAAGAATGGGGTCCCATACAACCACTCGAGGAAGGAAAACTAGACGAGTGAGGGCTGAATGAAAGCGGTATGTTCCCATTCAATGAAATCGACGAACTAGATACAGGAGGAAAATTCGGAATCATATAAGCATTCAAGGGCATAGGCATAGAGGCATGCGGGTGAATGGATGGAATGTAAATCGTAGATCCAATACCTATCGTGAAACTTCCACTCGAGACAAGGTTCATACTAACACTAGGGGTTGATGAAAGAGATGGTCCTCCGCCAATACTCGGAAAATATGGAGGGATATGACCACTCCCAAACTGATGGGCGGTGTAAGGAGGCATGGTGCCCCCAACCCCGACACTAGAGCTAGCATGACTACTAGACATGGTGGAAGTAACAGTCGGCGTAAAACCGGGCTACCCAAAGAAAAAGAGGTTGAGGTCGTAGAGACGGATGTAGAACCGAAACCTAGCATTCACAAGGATGGACCATACAAATAACCTGATGACCATGTTTCATCAAATGGGTTCATACTCGTGGGTTGGGATGTCCCAAACCCATGATGAGTGGTATGTGATGAACCTCCCTTCCAATCAGTCCTCGGAGAGTATATGTGAGGAGGGGAAGTTCACTTTGGACTAGTGAAAGGAGTAGAGGGGACTCCCGATGTATCAGATGCGGAACTCATAATAGGAGCTCTCTGAAGCTCATGAGATGTGAATAAAGGACCATCGATATTCCTCTGATGTCTCTTGTGAAGAGATAGGGACGGTTCGCTAGCTAGTAAACCAGCCAACCGACGAGATCGACGGAGAGGCAAATCTTGATCCACGATGACTTCAAAAAGTCAACAAATAAACGTCTCCTAATGGCCTACTAGATCGTCAAATAGCACACACCTAAAAGAAACTATAGCCAAATGCACACAAACAGGACTTGCTCAAGGGACCTACCGACACTACAGCCGGTATGTCTCGCCTAGGAGAGGCTTGAGACTCCCCAACTTTAACCGAAGGTAACAGAATCAGTTATAAGGTCCCTCAGTCTTCACTGTGCGAACACAACTGTGTTGTTTGACCCCTATCTGACTCAGGACACTTACAAAATAACCACTGAAAGTACCCTATGTGATACCTAGGTAAAGCAACTATGGCCACCACGTATAACCAATGCTCAGGGGAACAGTCGCAGGTGGGATCCATCGTATGGGCAGGGTAGCTAAGCCCTAAACTCAAGAGGGTCAAATCCCCCAAGAATCCCCAGATATGAACAAATCCTGGAAATATCTCCCATGTTCAGCCAGTATTGGAGGGATATCTCCGCAACCAACCTCCCGTGACCTCGTGCTTAACTCTGGTTTGAGTAGAGTGTCCCGAGAACACTGATGTATACCATGGGTTTCACCACTCCTTGGTCAAACACATAATGTTTGTTTAATAGTCTTGGATTGTTAACTCACAATGATCTATTCCAAGACTCTAAACCTATACTAGTTGGTGCACCCTAACAAAGAAAATGTTCTAATCAATTCTTTAGTTAAGCATTAATTTTAATGGTTGTGATTACTCAAAGGATATGGTCGTGAAACTAATGATGCGAAAAGACTCAATGATATGCACACCCGAAAAACACTAGACTCATCTATCCATAGAAAAAGTATGCCACTATATGACAGTCAAACCAACGTTTCGTTTTCAAAAATAAAAAATGCAATCTCTTTATAATTTCATGCACAAGCAAGTCCTAATGAAAACACAAGCACTCTAATGCAAAATGCAGATACATAAAGCAATTTTTTTTTTGTATTTTCACTATAAATGAAATGAAAATGCAAACAATGTTTTTTGTATTTTTCAATAAAAATGAATGAAAAATGCAAGTGGAATCAAACTTTTCAGAAAAGAATGCAAAGCAGACAACCCAGCAAACCCCAAAAAGCAAGACTCAGCTAAGCCAATGAGCTATGAAAAGAAAAAATGGTTGGAAACCAAATTCTCAAAAAACTAAAGAAAGAGGAGTTTCCAGCCAATAAAAGGGCATGGAACAGTTAGAATATAGGCCTAATAAGACTCAAGAACACCCAAAATTCACCCAGCAACAACCAAAGATCACAAACAAAACAATCCCGGAGTTGTACACAATTGTTCATAGAACAATAGCGTGTATATGCAGGCTATTGTACTAACAATAGCACGTCCACGCAAGCTAAGCAAGGATGACTCGCGTATAGGGAAAGGTAAGTGGACCAAAAATGAATCAAAAGACCAAGAAAAATCAAGATTTTCTATGCAGACCCTAACAGCCAATCAACAACACAGAAACTTGACAGAGAAGAGACTCAAAATAAGGAAAAATAACCAAAATCCCCAAAATGGAGGTTCCTCCCCAGTGGAGTCGTCATTTCTGTTACGGAGAAAAACTTCCTATGTCTTGGGGTAGACCACAACAAACAGATGACTACCAGAAATCAACTCAATTCCCAATGCATGCTATATAAATGTAAATGCTAAGATGTGGAATAAAATACCAACCTTCAACCGGACATTTGGTGTAAATCCCTATTGAGCTTTCAAATCTCTACACTTGAACCTGCAGCTTAGTCTCAAAAATAAACACAAGCAAGTGCATATAATATATGAAAGATGTTAACATAAACAATAGCATAGTCCATGATATAATAAGAAAATGTACCCAATGATAATAAACCATTCACAACATCAATTGGACTAGAAAATGAGTATTTCTATTAATATGGACAAGAAGTACATGATACAACCTCTTGCTGGCAACTCATTTGAACCGAGAACTAGGTCCCTCCACTTGTGTCTCCACCACTTCAATCCCCCATGCAATGGCAAACTCACGAGTAAAGGAATGAGTCCTTCACAAGATATGGAAGAGTTTGGTAGGTGAACCTAAAGGGTTCACAACAACTAGGATCAATGGATGTAGACTCAAGCTATGGAAAAAATCCAATAGAGTTTCGATGCTCTCTCCTTCTCCCCCTTCCATGTACCATAAGAGCTCAACATATAACCCTCCAAAGGTAGGTGAAAGGTCGAATTGAGTCGTTTCGGGTCACATGGAGGGCCAAAGGTCACAATGGCTGCTTTTTGGAGTAAGAAAATAGAGTTTTTATTATTATTTACCATTTAACTTGATGTACGCGGGCTATAGTGGTACAGCCTGCATATGTGTGAGTTGCAGTCAAGCAGCTCGCGTACAGGAACAAAAATAGGGAAACAAGGGTTCCTGGAGGACAAAAAGTGGTTATGAGTCAATTAAATGAATAACAAAGGCCAAAGAGTATAAAAGCTCACAAGGTGGAAAAATAGGTTGTAACAATAGTCCATAAAAAAATCCATAGGTGTTGGAGTAGTAGACATGCATATGTTGTTGGACCCTTTTCAATTACTACACCTGCTACTAATGTCTTACTCTTGGTATCGCTACTACTACCCCTCATTCTACACCTAGTGTTGGAGTCATGACATCCAATACGACCATAACTAGGACTAGTACCCCTACCTCTACTCATGAGCTTGTTTCTTCAGATATTGACACAAGTCCAAGGATGATGGGAATAGTTGTCAAGAGCACTGGAGAGTTACAAGTTTCTTTACATATGTACCGTGAACTAGTCCAAGTGAAGTGATTGAAACTCCATGGTAATTACTAATCCATCAACATATTTTCATTTTATACAACGAATAATATTTTTATGTTGATCTTATCTATCTTATCATAATATATGATTGCAATGACAAGGAATAACTTGTTCTATCAAGAACTACACAAAAAATTATGTGTCCGTTTTGCACCAAAAATTAGAACAAGTTTTAAATACCAAAACAAAAAATTGAAAAAATAGTTGATGAAACACATGACCACATTGTTGGGTCCTCTATTAAACCAAAAGTTGGTTGAAACCATACCAGGAAAGTAGTTGAAATTAGTATGGGACAATTATTGCACTAACATCAGTCACTACTCCAATTATGATCATCCCATATTAATTCTCATTCATGAGTGGGTTGCACTAATCGAATATGCTCAAGATAAGAAGATGAAAAAAGAGGGATACTTGCAGCTAAGAGTTGAAGAGCCACAAAGGTACTTAATTATAATAATATAACATACAATGAAATTATAAATATGCATTTATCAATACTAATTAAATCACATTAGCTTGCATTTCACACTATTTGCAGGCTCATACACACTGCGAAGTCCAACATGACAAATTGGGTAAGGTTGGTCAACACAAACTTGGCTCAAGGGGCTATGTTAAAATAAAAGGGAGATATATGTAAGTACTAAGATTTAAAAGTTGTCATTATTGAATTTTTCATGTATAATTTAAAAGCTTTCCTTACTAAATTTGTTCATGTTATGGTATGTAGTCAATTGACTTTGGCGTCATGCCCACAACCAAAGATCTAAAAGTTGCTTTGACTAGAGGGTCACAAAGCCTTGGTTGAAATGAAAAAAAGGCAAGAAAGGTGACACGTATGTTGTCAATGAAGAGGTATATAGGTTCAATACATTTTGAAAAGTTAATTATAGACAAGTTTAGATTTTTTGGTCCTACAATAACTACAAATGTTGTTGTAGGAAATACATGATAATTTCGGTATCGACTAGGAGCCATTTTTAAAGACTGGAAGTGATGATCGGCCAGATGTTAACCCTACTACATTAGGTACCATGAGCAAGGTTATTAGTTAGAAAATCATATTTTTTCGCTCATTTATAATATGAATGAGGTGATTTATATAAAGCTTTCTTTAATTGCAGCTAACATGGATCCTACTCGATCACCTACCTGAAGACCTATCTTGCGTTCTCAGGAGCCACTAGAATCAAGAATCTGAGAAGTGAATCAGGACGAAGGTGAAAACATTAGACTTGTTTATCTTCTAAAAAAAACTAGAAGTAAATAGTGTAGTAGAGTTTGGACATTTTGTATCATCGATGTTGAATGTTGTCCACTAATGTACTATATGTATTTTTTTAGTTACCTTTTAACATTGTTACATATTATTATGTTTACAGTTTTCGGCCTCTTTGCCACTATGATATATGTGTACATCGTTACATTGGTTTCTCTCATGCTTATGTTACAACTATCGCATGGTAAGCATCAAGATATTGGCTTCAAGAGTGCTTTCCCCAAATTATAACATCCATTCAGCACCAATGATTGACTGAACAAGGGGATTTTAATTTCATAAATGCATTTTAGACAAATATGAACCTATATAAATAGGTTTTATATTTTGACTTAAGACTCCATGGTTTATTTGTGGGGCCAACAATAAAATTTGAAATTGGGAATCTATATCCATTTTCTAATGTGCACTTCTTAAAGGCCCTAGTATAATTCCATCTCCAATCACTCCAATATGCTATAAGTTCCATAAGCTTAAGAACAATGAATTTTTTGTCATGTAACATGATTTATACATGCTTTAGAGTTAGTCTTACTATGTTAGTCATATGAAAATTTCACCATTCATTCAATTCTTCTAGTCATGTGATTAAGTGTCAAAGATGTGCATAGCCCTTATTATGCCTCCTTGAAACATGTCCTTGGTTGAAAACTAGGGAATTTTTTCCAATGTTTTCTCATCAAATAATAAAAGAGGAAACCCTTCAATAGAATTCATTAAAGGAAAGGCCTATTTTGAGTGAACCACTATTCAATTCAATCTTAGACTTGATATCCTCTTGTAAATTCTATATACATTTTGCGACAAATGTTCATTTCACTTCTATCTAAGTTGGTGCAATTAGAATAATATGGAGACTCGATACTTGTCAAGTATTTTCCATAGGTGATCCAAATTTTATGCAATTTTGAGCAATGATGTCCATGTGCATTTTCCATCAATTTCCATACAAAGTCCCTTAGAATCTATAGGATGAGTATGAATGATCCCCATTCCTCCCCAGTATCTAGGAATACAGCACAAGTTTTAGTTGACTCTATGGAATCCTTTCCCCCCACTAGAGGTAGCACAAATAAAATTCCTAAGTATTTTTTCTAGTCTTTGATAGGAAGAAATAGAGGGAAACCAACAAAAGGAGTAATAAGCTTGGGAAATAACCAAGACTTTGATGCAAATATGAAACTTGGAAACTAAATTCATGGTACTATTAAACCATTTTTTCCATTTTATAATTAATATTTCATACAACCATGCCATAAATAAATTTGGTGAGGCTTGGAAAGAAAAAGGAATCCCCGTAATTTTAAAATCTTAGCTGGGCTAAAACTATAACCAACATTGAGAAGTATTATAGGTTGGGACTTTAGATTGAATTTTGTTGTATCCTAGGGTTTAAATCCCATTGAATCTTATATCTTGAAACTTCATAGAATATTTAAAGGTGGTAGTTTATGTTTTCCATTAAAGTTGAACTTTAACAATTCAAAGGACAGATCACACCTTATACGTGAGGGTTCTAACATTTCAACGTATTGATTTTAATGACACTTAATATACTGATTGTCGTATATTTGGTCCATGATCTATATTTAAGGAGCATGGAGGATCACTTGTTAATCAATGATTTGAGAGATGTTTTGATGTAAATTATTATTTCCATATAGACCCAAGAGTTTGACTTGAGTGGACATGTGGATAAACAATTTTACTACAAGATTTCCACCATTATATGATGACACTACCAACACAAATCGTACCCAAATATCATGGATGCAAATGTTGTACTACGGAAAGAACACAAATGTGTTGGTGAAGATTTACTTCTTAGACGATAAAGTTTTGGAGTTTTAAATCTTACAATTTTTTTTGGCAACAACCTTGCATTGTTACATAATTGATCCATCAAATCAATTTAAACTCTAAACGATTGTAATCTTGTTCATAATTTTAGGATTTTAAGAATATTGACCTCTCCTTCTTGGGTTGATTTTTTCTCTTTTTCGCTTGTATTTTCTTTTCCAATAAAAAAAATTAGGTAGTAAAAATTTGATGTAAAATATTATTATATCAATATCTTGTTGATTGAATGTGCTCTAATATCCTTTGGAATGCCAAATAAACAACTATGAACACATCGTGAAAGTATTGGGCAAAGATGTATATAATTGCATTAAAAGGGAATATATATGAAGAGAACTATAAATAAGCATGCACTATAACAACATTGCTAAATTTGTTTTTAATCAACCACTTCGGCAATAAAGGTCCAAAACAATAACACTGTGACATGAATTTCGACCATCACAAGTAATATTTTAGCAATGGATTTGTGTTCAAACTAAAAATTCTAGTACTTCACTTATTATATAATACTATTGTAACTTTTCACTTGAGATGTACTCATTATTTTAGAACTTTGGAATACAATCATTATACAATACTAGTATAACTTTAGCCATTATATACACAAGAAAGAAGTATACATTGGATATAGAACAATTATAAGCATATTTCCAAATAGATTGTTGCTAATATCGTCTTAGGAGGAAAAAAATAACATAAATAAATCAAAAAACTTCACGCCACCTAAGTGATAGTCAATCTAGGTAAATATAAGTTCAAAGTGAAAATAGTCTTGCAGTATATGTGACAAAGCATCATATATGCATGATCAAATAAACCTCATAATCTTGGAAATCAATTTCATCTAATATCAATTGATCTAGTAGGAAACACATCCTAGTGTGCTCACAAATCAATTTAAAGATGCCAAAGAATTTATGTAATGTCTTCCAACAATAATTTTCTTGATGTGTTTAGTTAAAGAAAAAATGGAAACACATCTAAAGTAGTATCATGACAACACTTCAGTGGTAATGAATGTGTCATGCAAAATACTATGGCTATTGGATTTCACCAACCTCAGGAGATTCCACATTTGACATGAGGATTGAACAACCATGACATGCACTAGCATGCACCATTACCCCCTTTTCACCTCTGACCCCTAACCCTTAAACCATATCTTAATCTCTGAGGCATACTAGGTTGAATATAATATACGTCGGGGCATGATGAGGCTCAACTTTTATAGATCCTAGAGCTAGGTCTATATGTGAGATTATGCTATGAATTTTTTTTCTTGAATATATCTATGAATGGAGCATTATAAAATGGATTTGAACAAATAACATCATCTCAGAGGAATTTTGTAGAGTATTATAGTGCTTAGAATATGGATGGATATGAATTTAGAAGATGGAAACAAATGAAAATATCAGGGGTTACTGCAAGATAATTCTATGATATTTAATGGTAGAACAGCATACTAAGCTTTATATAAAGAATTCCATAGCTAAGTTAAAATGTAAATATCTCACAAGTTTGTGTGAATATATTGACAACATCACGTGCACAGGTACCATAGTAAATGAAAATTTCAAATACAACTAGTTCACATACACATCTTGAAAATGAACTAGAGGTCATAAAACATGAAATCTCTGCTAACAATCTCAACATTCAACAATATCTATATTAACAACACAAATAGAGTTGAATATGCTACTCAAATCTTTGTATTATCTCATGACATAGTTACATAGACTAGAATAGATGTGGCAAAACATGAAGAAAGACAATTGACAGAGGGAGAAACATCTATGCATTACTCTGCAATCTTAATCCCATAAAATTCTATTACATGTACATGATTTCATTGACTCAAGAATCCCCTAGAGAACCTCTAAAAACTTGCCAACATTTATTAATGAGTTCAATGTGCCTTTTATAGCCTTCATCTTGCAACATAATTTTGTTTCACCTCAACTGCTTTGTAAGCATGTTCTATATTTGTCACTTTCATTTCAAATTTTACCCCTGTCTACAATCCCTTTTTAATTTTAAACTTCTCTTTCTCAAACTTTTTTATTTTTCCTTTAGCTGGAGATGTTTGTCCCCTCATGCACACATTCGGTTGTGTACCCACATTCCTAACTGAATGACTTGTTGGTTGTCTGATTGGAGGTATGCATGCCTAGCCCATCATCTAATGCATCATTTGAATATTGACCTGGCCTCCAGGTGGAATAAAAGGTAAAGGGGTGGGTTGAATTACAAAATTCCTTGGAACTTGTGTTGAATGTTACCCTCATGTTTGGCCTGATAATTTCCCTGTTGTTTGAACTTGAGGTGGAAACACTAATTTATGGTATTGGACCACAAACTGCCATTATTTTACTATGGGGAATTTATGGTCTTTCAAAGCTTCCAATGATATCTCTACATTAGTGGTATTCTCATAAGAGATAGGCCCCGATCTCTTCAAAATATTCCTCAATGCTATCCAAATCGCAAACTCATTTTTGAGCCTACCAATAGCATTCTCTCCACTAATTTCCCTTCCAAAATATCAGCCTGAATTATCTCATTCCTCTTTTGAGTCAGCTACTTTTTGTACTCTTCTTTCAGATACATCTACCCATTTCCATCCCATGTAGAGGGTAATCCAAGGTTCATTACTTCTTTAAAAAATCCTTTGAAAGTACTAATTTCATCAATCAAAGCCTTGATATTATCACTCATTCTTCTCAAATGTCTGCTTCATCACCATCTTCCTAGCTATGTTAATCAATTAAGTTCTGTTATCAATTTGAAGATCTTCTAGTTGTCTCTTGGTTCTACCATTTAGATAGTAAATGATCTGAGTGGCCTTCTTTGGTATTTATCCCAATTGCTTTGCAACTGATCTGGCCTCTTCCTAAGTTGATGTGGCCATTTCTAGTTCATCTTGATCTGGCCTCTTCCTAAGTTGATGTGGCCATTTCTTATCCCAAAATGTTTTAGTTTCCCTTCTTAGAAGTTCTTCTCCCTGGACATTCAATTGTAAATTAGTAATTTGGCTATTGGGTTCATTGATCTCAGTCTATAAGTCTGTGATATCATCTTCATGCTTACTGATTTGACCTTCCAGTTCTACAATTCTTTCATCCTTCTCGTTCACTTCAGTCTCCAGTTATTTAGTCCTGTTATCTCTATCATCTGGTTCTTGAGTTGGTTGTTGAACTAGATTCTTAATTGTTGTATCCTCATCCATTAAATCAATCACCTCTTGATCTACAATTTTCTTCTTAGACTCTTCTTCAACCGATGCTACCTCTAGAAAACGATTCCTTTCATCTGTTACTTTTGGAGATGAGGCTTGGACATTTGTATCAGGGATCAAAGATTTATTTTTCATCTTCATGGTGATATTTTCATCTGCATCCCATTTATCTGTGTTTCCCTCTCCTCTGCCATACTTTTATACTGCATCATGCTTGCATAAATTTGCTCCTTTTATGCTTGAAATCGCCTTAGTTCAGAAGTCTGAACTGGCTCTACAGTGGGCATATTTAACTATTTTCTCAGATGGACTATTTCATTATCATTTTTATGTATCAATTGTATAACTTAGTTTTCATCAGCTATATTAGCACATAGGGATATGATTTTGTCCTCAAGCTCATTAATTGTTACATTTTTTGCTCTAGTAGTTCACTTTTCATCCTTCGATAGTTGCTCAAACTTTTCCAAGGTTGTCCTTAACATTCTTTGATCTTTAGCTAATTTCACCACCTCCGTGCAAATCATTTCACTGGATTGTTTGTAAAATTACAGCTTGTCAAGTTTTACAAATTGTTTAAAATCTATTGTATGTTCATTTTCCCTCCACTCATTGAGATTTGAAGGATTTGGAACTTTAGGCTTTATGATGGAAAACCCGAAAGTGTCTTCATGATGGTCTGCCACTCTAAGGAGTATCATCTATGTTGTTGGTCCTTGTTGTCGGGTATCATTTATTAACTTCATAATCCTCTCACTGATTCCCCTGTACCTTGCTTGCAAATCTATTTGTATTGGTGCAGGGTTTCCTGAAGGAGATTCTTGTAAACCTTGGGGTATTGTAAACTCGAGAGAGGAGTAGTGAGTATATGTAATTGGTGTTCCTATTGGGATGATTGATGGTTGTGCTATCAACTTTTCCAGCTCTCTTGGGAGCTCTTCAATTTCATCCCCCTCTACTACTGCTTGATTTGTCCCTTCAAATTTTGTTCTAGATTTCTTTGACCGGGGACCTTTCTCAAGATCATCCACCTCCATATCTAATTGTATATCCCATGCTCCTCTTTCTTGTCGTGCTAACTATTCTATAGCATCCTGCTCCTCCAAACTCTTCTAATCCCTGGGACCTCCTCCCAACTTTCTTTCTTAGCAATATTCTCTCCTTCTGGTTTAGGTGCACATATATATGAAAAAAATGCGTTCACTAATATTTGATTAGATATAACCTGATGAGGGTCATAGGCCCATTTCTCTGCTTTCTAAAGATTCAATTGTATTAAGAAACCCTCCATGTAATGTAATGCATTGAACCCTCTTATCTGGAAGGGTCCTACTTCTTTGGACAAGAGAAAGGTCATGTGCTTCCTGAAATGCATAAAATAAATTTCATCTAAAATGAACCTCTGCCTGACATATTCCTTTGCAAAAAATCTAGGAGTAAGAAACACTAGGAGCTTGTATGGATCCCCTTCAAATCCATACACCCTTATCATTGTGTATTTTTCATATAAAAATCAAACCTCATGTCTAGAGAGAATTGTAAATGTTTTTTGTTCTCAGGGAACATCCTGGGAGGTGTGGCACCAAAAATCAGGTTATATGTAAGCCTCATCACCTTGTTTGTGAATTCTGCATAATTGGAGTTGTAGATTATTATCATGATTAAATTAGTCCACTCATACACAGGTGTTTGAGTACCATGCTCATCTGATATCATCAAATTTATATGCTTGTATTGCCCAAAGTTTCAGTACAGGAACATGTAAAAGAGAAAGAAAGGGTATATGAACCACTCTATAGTTGGAAGCTCTTCTAATTTCTTATGAATGGCTTCTGCTAGGAAGTTGCATAAGTCAAACTATGGAAGATTGGGCCTAGGATCATGGGTTAAGATGAGAAGGGTGCCTAATATTACATCATCCACTATGTTGTCATTCTCAAGACCTATTATGGTGCATATTACAGAGATAGCTTCCTTGGTACTTTCATAGAAAACTAATGTATTATAAGGGGGTGGAGTTGTAGGGATATTCATGCCCTTCTCGAGGTGTTGGGACAAGAATTGGTGTTTGTCAAATGGTTGTAGCGCTTGATAGGAACTAGCAAGGATTTTTTCATTAAAGGCCTGAAGGGAAAAAAATACTTGGACGCAGAACATTTTCTGCAAGGTATCAACGTTGATCAGACAAAGGGTTTTGGACAAATCAGATGACATGATAGCTCTTTTGCTTCGGGAATAGTGGGACAAGCACCATGCCACAAACTCGAGAATGTATACATTTCTGGGGGAAATAGTTCTAGCAAGGTTTGAATCCCATATGTGGCAAGAGTCCTGATCTTCCATGGGTAGGGATTTGGCCTCTCTAATTGTGGAATTCAAGTCTGAATTTGTGACAATAGTATCAAAAATGTATGCTTGGTGGTCGTAGACATCCTTGTCTCCACAGAATGTGGGGTTAGGTAGCTTGGATTTGGATTTAGGCGTCATTTTGGAAAGAGCTACTCAGTTGGTAGGTTAAAAGGTTGTGCAGGGTAAATTAGCACACAAAATTAAATACTTTGTATGACAGTACAAGAAGAAATTACTGAGATTTAGAAACAATAAATACTCAGTCAATAGCTGGATGATGAACTTGGATTGTCAGTTGCTTGAGATCAATTGATCAAGTACACTGTAGCTAGGAACCAGAGTCTTCTTTGAATAAGAAATGGCTTTGAAAATGATAATTTACCACTTAACGGCTAAACGGGTTTGAAATATGACACCTGGAAGCTTGATGACAGGATGATTTTTAGTGGGGACATCTTTAGCAAGTGTCCATCAAAGGTAGGTTGATGTGGATTCCAAGAAGTCACCTTTTGCATGCATGAAGACTTTATCATATTTAACTTTGGGCGAAAACCGCCCCTTTTCCATAAGAAGTAATGCCAGAAAAAGCTGGTGATATTCAAAAATTGTTGTGGGGAGGCGTGGTCAATCAAATTGCTCCATGTGTCTCTGATGGTTTTGGGCACAACGTGCCCTCGGTCCAAAATTAGCGGGGGTGCACTTTATCAGTGCGCTATCAATTGTAGTCATCAATCTCTCGCTCACCTCCTTAGATTCACTTGTCGATGCGCTAGCTTATTCACTTGCATTTTATAGGAGAACTACTAATCTTGATCGTAGACCTCAAGAGAACTAACGGTGTTTTGCACATACTACTTAGCGCCCTATTCCTTAGCCTTTGGTCACTAGACCAAGGTTATTATGTCGTCATGCTCACTTGAAGATCCCTTTCTTTAGTTCCTCAAGGAAAAATCTAACATTTGCTAGCCTTAGGGACTATTAAACACCTTTTGCCAAAATTTTGAAATTTTCTTACTGATAACATCGGATCCAATGGGGAAAGTTGTTTATTTCACAGACCACTGAGAACTACATATTAGTACCTTAAGTGTTGGGCTATGGAGTCTCTTCTCTCAAATATTTCTACGCATTGAGCAAACTTCTTAGCTTTGGAACATATTTACAAGCCTAGAAACGTAAAACTCGAAAATGGAAATGTTGAAAATAAACTAAAAGAAATAAAAGCATAATTTCAAATAATTTTATTCTACTATGTACATATCTAGCAAGTGATCTTTTTTAGATTTTAGTATAGAAAGAAGTGCTTGAGCATCCTCCCATTGAAAATAGTCTCCATGATTTCACCATTTAGTTCTGCAAGAATATAGGTAGTGTTTCCTTGTACTATTGATATAGTATATGGCCCCATCCAAATGTTATCAAACTTTCCATGCTTTCCTTTACCTTCTCTTCTGACATCACACTTTAGCACTACGTCTCCGAGCTGGAAGTCTCTTTTTATAGTCTTTTTATCAAAATTCATCTTCATCATTCTCTTATGTTCTTACAATTTAACACAGAGCTACTCTCTTTCCTGCTGCAACTCTATCAATTCAGACATCCTCCTGATCATGCCATTTTTCTCTTTTGACTCATTTTGGACTAGCTTTAACATAGGTAGTCCTAACTGGATTGGAAAAACTGCCCCCTTTCCATACACCAGCTGAAAAGGAGAGGCTCCAATAGATCTTTTCACACTTATTATGCCATTATATAAGCATATTGTAGATTCACATCCCAAGCTTTTTTATTTTTTGACAACATTTTCTTGATGATTCTAAGAAAGGTTTTATTGGATGATTCTGCGATTCCATTTCCTTGAGGATAGTATCGGTTAGAGTGCACCAATTTGATATTATACTTCTGGAAAAATTCTATCAATTTTCCTGACTTGAATTCCTAAGCATTATCAACTATGATCTTTCTTGGGCATCCAAATCTTGATAGGATGTTTTCTTATAAGAATTTTATGATTGTTGTGTCATTGGATGACCTTGTTGGAATAGCCTTGACCCACTTTGCAAAGTAAGCAGACACTATCTAGATTTATCTGTGTTGGCCACTTGAATTTGGATTTATTTCCCCAATGAAGTCTAAGCCCCATTGTTGGAAGGGAGCAAATTTCTTAATTGGCATCAAAGGAAAAGGTTTTAGTTTTTGTTTCCCAGCAAACATTTGACACTCAATACATGCTCTTATCATATGATTAGAATTAGCAAACAATTTGGGCCAATAGTATCCAGCTCTTAGAACTTTATATGTTATGTCTCTCTAAGAATGATGCCCTCCACATATGCCTTTATGGAATTCTGTGATAATTCCTTTTGTCTCCTCTTCTATCACACAATTTAGCAATATAGCTTGAGGGTCCCTCCAGTAGAGATATTCATCCAATAAGCAGTATTTAATAGCTTGCAACTTCGGAGAACTAGCCTTTGACTTGCTCATATGCTATCGGACCTCAAGATACATCAAATAAAAGACAATGTCTTTATACCATGGGGATTCAACAAATTTCGGATTTACATTCACTGAATTTGTTGATGTTTTGCATAGCATCGAAAGATATTCCACAAGAACGAATAACAACCGGACCTAGAACAACTCGGCCCAGTTAAATTGACCCAGTAAAATGGTCAAGTCGGCCCAGTTAAACGAGAAAATGACCCTGTCAAGAAGACAAGTTGGCCCAATAAGAAAAGTGACCTTTTCTAGTATAAGTATAAGTGAAGGTGGCTCATTTGCAACACACCATTTCGCTCAAGGGTTCAACAGGCATTAAGAAGACAATATTTTGTGGTTTTGTCTTTCTTTCTCTTCTTCAGGATCAAAGGTTATTATGTATATTTTATGTATCATTATTCTATAACTAGTGTTGGGCACTAGAGTTGGAATTGTATCATGTTGAATAATCTTATCTAGAGAAATTTGCTAGGTTTTTCCCGTGAGAGAGTTTTCCTAGGGTAAAATTTTGTCTATTGTGAATGTGTTTCTTTCAGTGATCCTTTTTATGCATGCAATTTATGTTTATGTGAATGATAAGTAATAATAAGTTAATAACATCTAACTGCTAAGAAAAATTAACATGTTATCAAAGCAGGACTTAATAGAAGCCATTAACAATACATCCAGAAACTAGCGCTTGGAAGTTTGGCATATTTATCCATAGATTGGACTTCAAAATATTATCCTGGAACTCACCCTAGTGAAGCACACCTTTCTATGGAAGCAATTTTCAATTTGAATAAATTTCATTTTTTGACCAAATTTATGCTAGTGGTCAAGAACTAGGCTTTCAAGTTTTAAGCCCTTTCATCCACATATAAAGCTCGATATTAGCATCCTCCAACTCTCCCAAGGAGGGTGCATCTATATGTGGAACTAGATCTCAGATCCGAGAAATTTTTATTTTGACCTAATTTCTGCAGGAGGTCAAGATCTAGGGCTTCCATTTTTTAGTTGTTATGTCCACATAAATGACAGAAAATGAGTATTTTCCAACTCGGACTTGGAGGGTGCATCTATCTGTGGAATCAGATTTATCATTTGACAAACTTCATTCTTAACCTACCCTTTGCTAGGGTTTCTAGGTCAAATTTCAGCTTTGACAAGATGGCAACCAATCTAAAGGTTGAGGATAAATTTGATGGAGCAAACAACCTCAGATCTTGGAAGCATAGGATACTTCTCATCCTAGAAGAGAATGATATTTTGAATTATGTCAAAGAATTTATCCCAGAACCAAAGGAAGAGGAGGCCAAAACAAAGTACAACAAGAATATGGTCAAAGAAAAAGGAATTCTATCTGATTCAATCAAAGACCACTCGATCCCTCATGTCTCAAAATTGAAGAATCTTAAGGAAGTGTTTCAGGCCTTGACAAGATTATATGAAAGTAAGAATACTCGCAGAAAGTTATTGTTAAGGCACTAGATGAGGAATGTGATGATGGACAAGTCAGAAACAATGTCCTCCTTTACAAGAGTTTCTTAGATCAAGGATCAACTAGAAGCTATTGGAGATCTTGTAGAAGAGAAAGAGCTCATCTTGACAACATTGAATGGATTTATGCATTCTTGGGATGTGTTTGTTCAAGGTATTTGTGCAAGAAAGAAGCTACCCAAGTTTTATAAACTATGGACAGATTGTACTCAAGAAGCAAGGTTGATCTCCAAAATTTAGAAGACGAATGATGAAGAAAATCAAGCACTTGCAGCTCATGTAAGAAAAGGAAAAGGAAGAAATATTACCAATAATTCTAATAGAAAATTAGTATCATATAAAAAGAAGGATATTTCTAAGATCAGGTGCTACAATTGTAACGAGTTAGGACATTATGCAATAGATTGCACTCAAAAGATAATAAAAAAACGGAAAAAGGAAACATCATGCTCATATGGCGGATGATGATGAACCTACTTCACACAAGAAGTCAAGGGAAGCATCAAATGAAGAATTTGTCCTTTAAGTACTATCACTCAAGGGAGTGGTGTTTCTAAGCACTCAACTTATTACAGAAATTCTTCAAAAGGAATTGGAAACAATTCCAAGCATAAAGTTAAAGAGTAAGAAAATCCTCCTACTAGCTAGATTCAAGTGAAGCAAATAGCATACCCTTGACAAGAATGCCAAGAGATATTTCCAAACTATGAAGGTAGATCCAAGGAGATCTTGGATCTAGTCCATGAGGACCAAGGATGAAGAATTCAACAAGTTCCTGACTTGACATAGAAGAAGATCAAGGTCTTTAGAATCAGACGATGGAGTAGAGTGCGCATCCAAAAACTCCAATGACTTTTGCAAGGAGGTAGAAATCAAGAGAGAGCCTACAAAACACATGAAAGATAAGTATTTACTATCATTTGAGTTATTCCTTAAATTCCTACATATTTTGAAGGATATTGTTCATAACAGTCATATGTAGATCTATGATACAATTTTCTTGTATGCATTTATATATGACTAAGATTGACGAATAGTAGGCTCATGTAGTGCATGTTATATTGGGTAAGTATCCTATAGTGTTGCACAGCATCCCATGAGCCCTTGATGGAGGTAGTCTAGGACGAAACCTCTTTGCTAACATACTAAGAGCGGTGTAGGCTCTGGACAATGTGTTCTGTGAAGATGGAAGGCACCTAGATAGTTGTCATGTGTATTTGGAAAATAGATGGGTGTTGTGCTGAAGCATTGGATAAGATGCATTGGTTACATGACTATGTGCATTATGTATAAGCAATTGTCATTGCATCGAATTGATTGATCAATATCCAATGTTGTTGACTATCTGACTAAATTTGACTTGTAGGAAAGATCATATGTTATGACCTACAAGAGAAGGATGATGAGACTTGTTCTGAAGAACAAGTGATGGATGTGAAATCAGTTAGGCTACAAATCTCGTTGATATTCATTGTTCGAGAAGAGATATGATGCTCAGAAGCAGGAGGCTTCTAAGAGCATGACTCTCAGCTCAGGTTCCAAATCAGATAGCAGGATGGAATTCGTAATAGAGGGAGCATCTATAGTGGATGTGCTGATTGTTCAGTAGTGACAATAGTCATATCTGGACCCATGACCCACAACTCCAGAGAATCTCATATGTAGAATGGCGGTTGAGAGCAGGAGGCTCCAACGAATGATTGGTATTTCTATTACAGATGTTCATCCTTCCGATGATCATGAGGAGTCTTGCAGCACAAGTTCTAGAAAGAGACCGGGGTGGTATCCAATGATATTGATAACAAGAGGCTTGTATCAATAGACCCATTTGATGGGAGATGACACAGATGGATACACATAAGATCAACAAATAGAGAAGGTTGCAAGTCACCCTAGTACAAGCCATCTAGATGCAAAGAATGCAAATGTCCAAATACAAAGGGAGCGGAAAGATTCATTTCAGAGGGAGTGACTACAGCATAGTACTTCAAGAGGAAGCAAATCATAGAATTCATGAATCTTGGCATAATTCTTGGGATTAGAGGTGTGGTAGAGATTAGATCATATTTTCCTCAGTCAAGGAAAATACATAGTAGAGATCCTAAAGAGATTGGGGATGATGGATTGTAAGTCCATGGCCACACCAATGGTGATGAATCTAAAGTTGTTGAGTGACTCTTCTTCAGATTTGGTGGATCCCACGATTTACAGATAGATGAGTGGATCCTAGATGTACCTGGTTAGCACCAAACCGGATATATGTTTTGCAGTCAGTACATGGTATAGTTTAGACATGTACAAAAAATCATGTGTTGAGGTACATACATGGTACGATCAGATATGGACCCGGATATGTCTTGGATAGAGAAATGAAGTTGGAAGGATATATGGACTCTGACAAGTGCATTGTACGAGAAAGAGCACATCAGGGATGTTGCTACAGTATGAGATCACATATGATATGCTAGTTTACCAGGAAAGCAGTCGTCAAGAGCACTCAGTGCAACAGAGGCAAAACATATTGCAGTTATATATGAGACATGGTGCATAAAGGAGCAGTGCAACTCTAGTACATATCCACAGATAAGTAGATTTCTGATATACTTACTAAGCCTCTGTCTAAAGTAAAGTTTGAGTACTTCCAGGACAAGCTTGGTGTAGTATGGAATGACTCCTCTCATTAAGAAGGATTATTGATGTTTCTCCATGGGCAGCAACGAGTAGACAAATTCTCCCAGTTAATCATGTGGTACATGACTCAGGCGTTCTCCCCACCGGTAAGTCATGCAATGGCACATGGCTCAGACACCAATTATCCATATAGTGGTATATGGATCATATTATCCATATAGTGGTATGTGGCTCAGATTAGTCATACAGTGGTATATGGATCATATTAGCTATGTAGAGGTGCATGGCTTAGATTATCCATACTATGGTATATGGCTCATATTAGTCATGCAGTGGTGCATGAATCAAACTCTGATACATGGCTCACATAAGCCATGCAGAGTTACATGACTCAGACATCGGTATGTCATGTAGTAGAATATGACTCGGACACCGATTAGTCATGCAGTGATACATGACTTATATTAGTCATGCAATGGCACATGACTCAGATGAGTCATGCACTAATGCCAAACTCATATATTGGTAAGTCCATCAGCCAGGGGCTGCAGTATTTAGCCAGGGGCTACATTACATAGCCAGGGGTTGTAGTATACAACCAGGCGATGTAGTATCTCTTGTGGAGTGCACCCACATGAGCATAGTCAAGACCTCAGAGGACTTTCAGATAATAATCAAGGTCTCTGAGACTATTAGTGACTATCAGATACTGTAGGACTAATAGTCGGGACTTTTAAGGACAGTCAAGCCTATTAGAATGGTTAGATAGCCACAGGCTTGGCTAGTGAGATAGTGAAACCACGTTGTAGTTGGTTAGTAGATAACTTCTCTAGATCGTAGAAGACTCCAGAAGTCAACAAACAGAAATCCAGTGATGAAGATCGTGACCATAAGAATAACTTTCCTCGCTAAGAGGGAGTGTTGATGTTTTGAAAAGCATCAGAAAATATTCCACGAGAAAGAATAACAGCCAGACCTATAATAAGTCGGTCAAGCTAAATTGGCCCAATAAAATGGTCAAGTTGGCCCAATTAAAGGGGAAAATGACCCAGTCAAGAAGACAAGTCAACCCAGTAAGAAATGTGACCTTTTCTAGTATAAATATAAGTGAAGGTGGCTCATTTGAAACACACCAATTCCCTCAAGCAAGAGTAAAAGTGTGCAGATCCAAGGAAGACTAGCCAAGGGTTCAAGAGGCATCAAGAAGACAATCTTTTGGGGTTTTATCTTTCTCTCTCTTCTTTGGGATCAGAGGTTGTTCTACCTTTTTATTTGTATCATTATACTGTAACTAGTGATGGGAACTAGAGTTGGAATTGTATATTGTTGAAGAATCTTATCTAGATAAGTTTGTTGGCTTTTTCTAATGAGAGAGTTTCCCGAGGTAAAATTGTGTTTACACTGAATGTGTTTCTTTCAGTGATCCCTTTTATGCATGCAATTTATGTTTATGTGAATGATAAGTAATAATAAGTTGATAACATCTAACTGCTAAGAAAAATCAATAGTATTTACTTGCAGATATTCTTCATTTATATTATTTTCTTCTTCTATCATCTCTAACACTGGATTTAGATCCAATGCTTCACAATTTGATTCAACTAACAATTTTGTTAATCCTTGTCTCTTGACCATCTTGGTAGGTTTGATTTCCAAATCATATTCTTGGATTTTGGAAATCCATTTACCTCTTCTACCTTAATTGTATGTCTGGTTGAGTATGTCTTTTACAATACTTTGTGGCACATAAGCAATCACATGTGAATTTAATAACATCAAAAATATTTCAAGGCTTTTACCATGACATAGGCTTGTTTCTCCATTAGACTGTACTTTACCTCTGCATCCCTTAAGGCTTTGCATAAAAAATGCTATAGGTTGTTCATATCCCTCTTGGTTCTTTTGGAGAAGCACAACTGCAATAGTGTTAGATGAAGAAAAAGAGAAAACAAGGAAAGGTTTAGAATAATATGGAATTATCAATACAAGAACCTCGCCCGGGATCTTTTGAGATGTTCAAAAGCTTCCCTTGATTCTTTGGTCCACTTGACTTCATTGTCCTTCTTTACCATATTACTAATAGATCGTATCATCTCAGGCATATTTGGAATGAATCTCCTCGAGAAGTTTATCTTTCCCATGAAATATTGTACCTCTTTTTATTTTTTGGAATCCCTATTGCCTATATGGATGCCACTCTTTCTGTATCTATTCCTAATCCTTTTGAAACAATGTGTCCCAGCAGCTTCCCTTCTTCCAATGCAAAATGATATTTTTTGAGGTTGAGGGATAACCCATACCTCCTACATTTATTAAATGTCTGCTTCAAATGAGATAAGTGTTATTCATCTGTCTTGGAAAAAAAAATCATATCATCAAGGTATATCACCTTAAATTTGTACCTTTCTCCCACAAAGGCCATGTCCATGGCTCATTGGAATGTTGCCCCTATATTCATGAGTTCAAAAGGAATTTTATCATACATAAATGTACCCATGGGTGTGGTGAATCTTCTCTTATCTCTGACTTGTTTGCTCATAGGAACCTGATTGTATCCATGGAAAATTTTAGGGGCTAATCTTAGTCCATGGGATAAATTTAGTGGTTTGAAAATTTTAAAGGGCCAATTTTTTATTAAACACCTATTAGGTATGATTTGCCCACATTTTATTTATTTATTTTTAATGAATCGGAGGTTAGTCCCATTGAATTTAAGAAGGGGAGCCAAGAAAAAACAATTTCGCCCCTCTAAAAATGGATTTAAACCTTTGTCCGCCCCTGAAAATCGCTAGGAAGCTCCCATTCGCCCCCGATTTCCAAAAGTGGTAGTTGTCAGGGGCTCTTTCGGCTTCTATCGATCATGGAAATCGAAGTCGGAGTTACATTTGTCCAAATTTTATGGGTTGAATATCATTTTGCAAGTTACTTAATGTCCACATGAGAATGGCAGTTTATATTTAATATTAGTTCTTATAGCGACCGATTTGTATGTAGGAGAGTTGTAAATTCCATCACCTCAGATCCAAATTTTCCCTAAGAAACATGGGGATTGTGAAGCTTGCAATCGGCGATGCGGCAATAATGTTTGTGTGGGTGTTTGGGGCATCATGCCTAGGGGATGGGAATTCATTCATAAATGCGTACTTGGGCATGCAGGCCCGTAGGGGGCCATGACTTGCCAATGAGAAACTTGTCGAAAGATTAGCCAAGACATCACAAGGTTTTATAATTTAGTGAAAGATTCGCCAAAATTTTACAAAGTTTTAGAATTTAGTGAAAGATTCGCCAAGATTTTACAAGATTATATAATTCAATAAGATATTCACCAAAAAATTATATATACATAATATAATATTTATAAAATAGCCTTCATATTTTCCTATATATCAATGGGATTCAACAATTTATTAAACATAGAAATTTAGGGGGGGTTCTTAAAATCTTCTCTGATTATATCCTGAGAAACCATCTATCATTGAAATCATGTTTTCTCCAACCACTCTTTGCAAAATTTGATCCATTTTTTAGCAGTGGATAATTGTCCTTTAGAGAGCATTTATTTAAGTTTATGAAATCCACACATAGTCTTATGTCTCCATTGTTTTCTATAACTGGTACCAAATTTGTTACCCACTCTGAGTACTCAAAGGAATTATTATTTTTGCATCTAATAATTTTCGTACATCCTTTTCTATTATGGGCAACAAAACAGGGCTAGTTTGCCTTAATTTATGCTTAAAAGGATTCACCCCAAGTTTCAAAGGTATCTTATGCTCAATGATGGATGTATCATAAGTTCTAAGATCTTCATACTTCCAAGCAAGCACATCCACATACTCTGTAAACAATTTCAAATACCTCTATTTTAAACTAGCAGGAAACAATTTGGACAGTTTGATGCATTTACGCTCTTCTTCTGTGCCAATATCCAAACGCTCCACATCTTCTTCCATTGGTTGAACAGTGGGTTTGACATGGATTTCATTCTTGTCAAATAATCTTTCTAATGGGACCATACCTTTAGGGATGAAGTTATTTTTGAGCTGCATGATCTTATTATTTGCCACTTTGCTTCTAAAATTTTGATCTTATTTTATCTCCTCTTAACAATCTACCTCTTCATCTTCATCTTGATTTTGATCTATGCAAGTATTTGAGAATTCATCAATCATTTCTATAAAAAAATTATCTGTTGATCATCCTCAAATACTTGTCAATGCTTCTTGTTGTAAGGGACACAAGGGCTGTAAATCATTTCTACTTCATGCTTAAATCTTGATCTCTTTGGGGGATTTGAATGAACCGGTAGAAACATCCAAAGAATCTACTTTTTTATTTGTATCTCTTAGGACAGCAGTAATATTAAATGCTTGGAAGAAATTTTCTATGAGATCCCACACTTGGTTCCTATATGCTCTCATCTTGGGATGCTTAGTCTGATAAACATTTTTTAACTGCTACACAATTAATTCAGACTCTCCATAAACAGATATCACCGTTATACCCATTCTTCTTGAACCTTCTAACCCCAAAATGAGGGCCTCATACTCAGCAACAATTTTTGTAGTCTCAAAGTTCATCTTGAAAAACAACAAAATTTCTTCCTAATTTGGGTATGAGAGCACTACTCCTGCTCATGTTTATCCTTTAGGTGAAGCTCCATCGAAAAACATTTTCCAAATCTGATCTGATTCAAAGAAGCCAGCTTGAACCACCACTTATGTTTAAGAATTTTTTTCACGTCCTTCATCCAAAGCAATTATGCAACATCCCATGTCTTCCTCTAAGGCATAGACAAGGTAATTTATGGGATTGTCTTGATCGCTAATCACATTGACAAACTCAGCCTCTCTATATAGTCTTCTAGTTTCTCCTGCAAATAGCGATATTATAGCATACTTCATGTCAATTTGCATGGTGCCTCCCATAGTTTTATCCCAAGTTCTTGACATCAACATCTCATATCTAGCAGGCACATCTGCCACTACCACTTCCATCATGATACTTTTTGCAGGTAGTTGAGCTAAGGTGACCACTAGATATTTAATCATACCTAAGGATTTTACTTTCTTAGAGTCAAAACTATACAAATCATGGTATGGTCTAACCTCCAAGCCTAGTTGCCCGATAATTATATTTGGCATGAGAAGCTCAAGAATCTAACACACAATTGTGCAATAATTTTCCATGTATACTCAGAGTGATAGAAAGGAGTTGTGTCATCATCTTTTTCTTCTTCTACCACAGGCCATATTGATATGGTAGGGTTTTCATCAGCTAAATTCATTGCATCGAGATGTATGTTAGGATCGGCTAGAATCATGACTTTCTCAATTTGTTTTTGATAAATAGGGTTTTTATCCAATTTTGACAAAGGTATTGGAATTTTTATTTTGGATTACTCATATTCAAGATCAAAAGGGATATGAGATTTTTTTGGTTCCTTTCTTTCAGACTCTATTATTTTAGGCTGAGGAATTTCAATTTTCTCTAGTGCAGCAGGGGATATTGGCTTAGTCACTCTTTCTTGGGAGATAGCAGGCCTTTTAACAGTGGTAGAACTATTAGCAGATTTAACAGGTTCCAAATTTTCAGCAGTTTATTTGGGAGAAGGGACTTGTCCTTGATTTGATGAATTATTTATTGGCCTCAAATTATATTTTCTCTATACTTCCTAATCATTTTGATACACCTCTCCTTGTACAACTCTTTCATAGTATCCTTGTTGTTAAATGAATCATATCACTTTTATCATGCATCCACAGAATATATCCATGTGGTTTTATGTATTCCTCATCAGGAGGCACATCTACAAATTGATTGTTGTTCTCTCTGACAGGAGGTTGTACAGGTGTATCTTCATTCCTCCTTTCCTTATTAATGATCTTAGAGTTGAAAGGTCTTCTATACTGATTAGGGTTCCTTTGACCTCCTCCTTGAGGATTTCCATTTAAGATATTTCACTCCACCTCTAATCTGGTAACTTTGTTTGACATACCTCTCAGTAATATTGACATCTATTCTATCTTATCATCTTATGAATCTTTATTTATACATGAGGTATCAACATTTTCTTTAAACTTTTTCTTCTCGAAATCTTGCTTATATCTCATCTTTCCAAAAGCAGTCATGTTTCCTTCCGCGTCCTTTGCATCATCATGCATATTCATTAAGGTTGTTGATCTTCTTTCTCTCGAGATCATGGCAAACTTGGGCTCAAATGCACCAACATAAGTGACTTTAGCAGCTGCTTGTGAAGGATTTATGTCTTGAGGAATATTATTATATATTTTGTTGAATCTTCTATTAAATTCACTAGTTGTTTCCCAATTCTTTCTCTTTAATGCAACAAATCATGTGAGATAATAGAGATGATCCCTCTTTTCACCCTACTGCCTCATGAAAGAGGTCTCTAAGTCATGCCAAGAAGTAATGGAAGCTGCAGGAAGGGATCTAAACCACTTCTTGACATCTCCTTCCAAAGTTTGGACAAAGATCCTCATGAATACATCATTACGCTCGATGTAAAGGTTATCAATAAAGTCTTGAAAGATTTTCATATGCTCTTCAGCAATGGTGGCCTTTTCTCCATCATACATAGGTACAATATTCAAATAACTCCTAGGTAGGACATGAAGGTTATTCGGAAAATTTAATGGACCATACCTTGCAACTACTCAGCTATTTGCAGGTGGGGATGGAGGTGGGCATACTCATCTTCCAGCCATTAGGCGTTGTAGGACAATATTCTTAGGCTGAGGTGTAATAAGAACTCTCTGAGGGGGAACTTCTACTTGTGCACGGCTAAAAGTGCTTGTAGAGGGTGACAAAACTGGAAAGTTGAGATTCTAAGACTAGATTCAAAGGAGTACAAGGGGTTCTTTGATTATTCAAAACTCTTACACTTTCTTGATTTTGAAAAAGCAAGAGATATTAAAGGAGATTCTACACAAGGAATACCTTTCTCATGAGTGTTTTGAGCAATACGAGGGTCTCTCCACTGTTTTCTTGAATCTGAAAAGATCCAAAATTCTTGTGACTTTGGGTTTGCTCTGGTATGCCTGCTACCAGAAGCCAACTTGATCTTGTGGAGTTGTTAGGTTAAACTTTCAACCGTATTGTCTGATCTGCTTTCACTGAACAAAAATCAGAACTTCACTTCGTCGTGCCCAAGGAAAACACTTTTTGATCCTCCATCCCTAGCAGCGGCACCATTTTTCATGTTAGTCCCTGAGGCATACTAGGTTGAAGATAATAGACACCAGGGCATGATGAGGCTCAACGTTTATAGATCCTAGAGCTAGATCCGTGTGAGATTATGCTATGAATTTCATTTTTTCTTCAATACTTCTATGAATGAAACATTATGAACTGGCTTTGAATAAATAATATCATCTCAGAGGAATTTTGCAGAGTATTGCAGTGCTTAGAATATGAATGGATGTGAATTTAGCAGATGGAAACAAACGAAAATACCAAGAGTGCCTGCAGGACAATTCTCTGATATTTAATGGTAGAACAGTGTACTGAGCTTTATATAAAGAATTCAACAGCTACGACAAAATGCAAATATCTCACAATTTTGTGTGAATTTCTTGACAGCATCCCGTGCACAGGAACCATAGTAAATGAAAACTTCAAATACAATTAGTTCACATACACATCTTGAAAATTAACCAGAGGTCATAAAACATGAAATCTCTGCTAACAATCTCAACAATCAATAATATATGTATTAACAACACAAATAGAGTCAAATCTGTTTTTCAAATCTTTGTACTATCTCATGACACAGTTAAATAGACTATAATAGATGTGGAAAAACATGAAAAAAGACAATTAACAGAGGGAGAAACATCTCTACAATTACTCTTCAATCTTAATCTCATAAAATTATATTACATGTACAGTAGTTCATCAACTCAACAATGTCTTTTATAGCCTTCAGCTTGCAATAGAATTTTGTTTCACCTCAACTACTTTGTAACCATCTTCTAGATCTATCACTTTCAATTCAAATTTTATCCTTGTATACCAACCCTTTTTACTTTTTAATGTCTCTTTCTCAAACTTTTCTTTTTTCCTTTAGTTGAATATGTTTGTCCCCTCATGTACACACTCAGTTGTGTACCCGACTTCCTAACTGAATGACTTGGTGGTTGGCTTACTAGAGGTATGCATGCCTGCCCCATCATCTAATGCATCATTTGAATATTGGCATGGCCTCTAGGTGGCATAAAAGCTAAAGGAGTGGCCCAACTTGCAAAACTGAATGGAACTTGTGCTAAATGTTGCCCTGATGTTTGACCTAATGATTTCCCTATTGTTTTCACTTCGGGTGGAAACACTAGTTTATGGTATTGGACCACAGACTCCCATTCTTTGCCTATGGGGAATCTATGGGATTTCAAAGCCTCCAATGATATCTTGATATCTCTGCCTTAGAGGTCTTCTCATAAGAGATAGTCCCCAATATCTTCAAAATATTCTTCAATGCTATCCAAATCTAAAACATTGTTTTGAACCTATCAACAACCTTCTCTCCACCGATTTCCCCTTGCAAAATATCAGCTTGAATTATTGCATTCCCCTTTTGAGTCAGCTGCTTTTTCTACTCTTCTTTCGGATACATCTCCCCATTTCCATCCCTTGGAGAGGGTAATCCAAGGTTCATTACCTCTTTAAAAAATCCTTTCAAAGTACTAATTTGATCAGTCAGAGTCTTGATATTGTCTTGCATTCTTATCAACTATGTCTACTTCATTACCATCTGCCTAGCTATTTTAATCAATCGAATTATGTTATCAATTTGAAGATCTGTCAGTTGTTTCTTGGTTCTATTATTTAAATAGTCAATGATCTGAGTGGCTTGCTTTGGCATTTCTCCCAATTGCTTTGCAACTGATATAGCTTCTTCCTAAGCCGATATGTCCATTTCTAGTTTATCTTGTATAACCTCACAATAGTCCCATTTGCTTAGAAATAAATGGGCTATCTTATCCCAAAGTGTTTGGTTTTCCCTTCTTAGAAGTTCTTCTCCCTGAAAATCCAATTGTAACTTGGTAATTTGGCTCTTGAGTTCATTTATCTCAAATCTATAAGTCTGTGATATCATCTTCCTGCTTACTGACTTGACCTTCAAGTTCTACAATTCTTTCATCCTTTTGGTTAACTTCAGTCTCCAGTTCTTTAATATTGCTATCTATATCATCCGGTTCTTGAGTTAACTATTCAACTAGATTATGAACTGCTATATCCTCATCCATTAAATCAATCACCTCTTGATCTACAGCTTGCTTCCTAGACTCTTGTTGAAGTGATGCTACCTCTACAAAAGGATGCCTTTCATCTTGTACTTTTGGAAATGAGGCTTGGACATTTGGATCAAGGCTTAAAGGTGTCTTTTGTAGCATCATGGATGATATTGGAATTTGTAGCCCATTTACATGTGTTTCCCTCTCCTTTGCTAGATTTTTATACTACACCATGCTTGAATAGTTTTTCCCCTTTTATGCTTGAACTTGCCTTGGTTCGGAACTCTGAACTGGCTCTACGGTGGGCATCTTTAACTGCTTTATCATATGGGCTATTTCACTATCTTTTTTTCTGTATTAATGATTTAACTTGGTTTTCATCGGCTGGATTAGCACCTAGGGCTATGATTTTGTCCTCAAGCTCATTAATTGTAACATGTTTTGCTCTAGTAATCCACTTTTCATCCTTCCAATGTTGCTCGAACTTTTCCAAGGTTGTCCTTAACTTTCTTTGCTCTTTAGTTGATTTCACCACCTCATTGCAAATCATGTCAACTGGCTTGTTTGTAAAATTCCAACTCTTCAAGTTTTCCAAATTGTTTAAAATCCACTATATATCTGCTCTCCACTCACTAGATTTGAAGGCTTTAGCGCTTTAGGCTCTATGATGGAAAATATGAAAGTGTCTTCTTGATGGTATGCCACTATAAGTACATGTTCTCTGCTTTCCCGAAGGGGATGCTTGTAAACCTTGGGGTATTGTAAACTCTAGAGAGGGGTAATGAGTATATGTAATTCGTGGTCCTCTTCGGCTAATTGATGGTTGTGCTATCAACTCTGCCAACTCTCTTGGGAGCTCTTCAGTTTCATCTCCCTCTACTACTGCTTGGTTTGTCCCTTCAACTTATTTTCTAGCTTTCTTTGACCAGGGATATTGCTCAGGCTCATCCACCTACATATATGTTTGGAGATTCCATGCTCCTCTTTTCTTACCTACTAACTATTATGTAGTAGCATGCTCCTCCAAACTCTTCTGAATCTCCAGGACCTCCTCCTAGCTTTCTTTGTTGGCAATCTTCTCCCATTCTGGTTTAGGTGCACATATATATGCATAATTTTAATTGGCTAATCTTTTATTAGATATAACCTAATGATGGTCAAAGGCCCCTTTCTCTGCTTTCTCAAGGTTCAATTGGCTTAAGAAACCCTCCATGTATTGCAATGTATTTAACCCTCTTATCTGGAAGGATCCTATTTCTTTGGGAAAGAGCAAGGTCATGTGCTTCCTGAAATGCCTAAAAGCATTTCATCTAAAATTAACCTCTCCCTGACATATTCCAATGCAAAAATTCTAGGAGTAAGAAACATTGGGAGCTTGTATGGCTCCTCTTCAAAACCATATACTAGCTTTCTTTGTTGGCAATCTTCTCCCATTCTGGTTTAGGTGCACATATATATGCATAATTTTAATTGGCTAATCTTTTATTAGATATAGCCTAATGATTAATATCCAGTGTCAGTCCCGTGAGGAAATCAAGAATGCTATTCAGCTACTGACTCATTGCATATTGTATAATAAGCAGCAAGATCATAACCTAACAGGCCAAATGTTAGGGACACAATTAATTGTTGGTTTGTCAGGTCTTGCATATGAATGGTGGCGATGGTTGCCACAGGAAACAAGGAATGAACTGTTATCAGCAGATGATGCTGATGAACAGATTCTCCCAAATGAGTAGCTTCATGCCTTCGGGAAGTTGCAAAAGCTAAAAGGACCCGAGACATTGTGTTCAGGCACAGTTGAGTGATAGTGGTGACGAACTTCGCAAACCGAGGTCGATCCACTGATGTATTGAGTCTGTAATATTGCTGAAAGTTTAATAAAAGCTTGAAGAATCAAAAATTGTGAGATCCTGGTGCAATTGGTATCAGAGCCAGTCCAAGTTGAGAATCATAGGAATTGCTTTAATTCTAGCAATATCTATGCTTAAATCTTGTTATGTGTGTTAAATCTGCTGCAATATCATCTCTGTGTATGCAATTGGTTGATCTGTTTGTGAAACACTCTATTAAATAGTATCCTGTACGCGGTGGAAATGACCGCTGAGCGGATTGTAGGAATCCAAAAGGTGTAAGAGTCAGTCCGACGTCGTAGCAGTAAGGCTCGCCAGAGTTAGGGGAGTAAGTCTACAAGGTTTCCAGAAGACTAAAAGGTCAGCCCTCACCTTTTTATTGAATGGATGTTGTTTCGCTGACCCATTTAGAGTGTGAATCAGCCAACGACACAGAAGTTTCTTTAGCAGAAAGACGTAATTCATCCTTTAATCCTTCTTCTTCGGATGAAGCATCATGCATAACTATTCATGACCAGAATCCCTCTGAAAACTGGCAATTACCCCAGATCTTACCTAGAGATGTATACAGACTTCATTGGTGGAATTTATCTTCTGTCACTCAAATCAAAGTGTCAAGCATTGATGTCACATTTACAGATAATCAAGAGCCTATCCATATAAGTTTACTTGACAAAGATCAGATTGATTGGGCACGATCTAAAAAGTTTAAGTATGCTCATTTTGGCGCTGTCAAGTTAGGCCTTGGTCCCTTAGTACGCCCTCGTCTTGCTGTATCGTCTTTATGTTGTGTTGTAGATACCCGTCACAATAAATTTGCTGATGCTGTAATCGGAGGTTTTACAACTCCTTTACATGCTGGTCCTGCCTTCGCTACCATCTATCCTAAGTTTTTTGTTAGCCTTGATGATCCGCACATATATAATATTCTCAAAGCTTATATTCTTCCTAAAGGATTTGACATGCAAAATGGCTCCCGTATTATCCAGTTGAAGGGAGGTGTATGTGTCTGTTTTGGAAATGACACCCTTCCCCAGTTGCGCTCCCATGTTCACCAGAGTTCTGCAGACTGCAGCGTGGTGGAACAACCAAATGCCATGTCTAAAAATGCAACCCCCGTTACATTTAACTGGACTGGAATTCAGTATCCACAATCTTGGGAATAAAATATTCCGAACTAAGACATCGAGAAAGAGTTGCTGCTACTATGAACCCAAAACCACTAGTCTATGATGAAGCATCCAGCTCATTCCAATCAGCCCAAGAAGAGCCAATCCGAAGATTTGGTCCCCTGCTGATCAAGTCAACATCCATGTCCTCGTATAACAATGCCAAGCTTCAAGCAATGTCGGATCAGTTGTCTAAACAGTCCTTAGCTGAGTCTAATAAAAAGTCCTCTGTAAATACTTCTTCTTATGCAGGTCTTTTTTATTTTGAGCACAGAGGTCAACATGCTGATTGTCCAGCATGCAGAAAAATAAAACAAAAATTAGTTCAAAAAAATAAACAAAAAGAGTCTTTCCATGAGTTTCCCACACTAGGAATGTTCTCCCTTCCTAGAGAAAAAGGAGGTGTTGAAGTCACAAATTCATCTGGCCAAAAGACTTTCCTTCCCGGTAGAAACCTACCAGAATCTGCTTTCAGGCAATATGCTCAAGATGGTTTGACTAAAAGAGAATTTTTTCCTTCTAGATCATCAGCCGCAGATCAAACAGTCTCAGATGAGATTAAAATCGCAAATTGGAGTAATTTGCAGGCAGTTCATACTGCGAGGAATATAGATGATATGGCTAGTGATATCCTCCTGTTAAAACATAGTTGTTCTGAACAGAAAGAGCAGCTTAATAGAGTAATCACCAAATTGGAGTTACTAGATCACCTGCTTCATGACACGACCCAGATCCAACAAGCCGTAGATCAAGCTTCTCAAAAGCTTGAAAGAAGAATGGCAGTTTTAGCTGATTTAAGTTCCAAAACTCAAGAGCTAAAACAAAAACATTATGTTGTTCCTGATCATGTGCTAAAATTAGCAAGAAAGGGTCATAGTAAGTTAGCCTCATTAGGTCAATTTAATGTCATTTCTAATGAAGAAAAACCGAAATAGGATTTCGGTGAAAGTGATGCTCTTAAGTAGGGAATAGAAGACTGGATCACTGAGTTCAAAAGTTTCCGACCAGTTCTAGATCCAAAGTATATTGGTGATTTAAGTATGATGGAAGAATCTTCCAACAGGAGAAGGATAGAAGCCCCACATGTTGAACATTTTGATACTCATATGCCCGATGCAAATTCTGCATCTGCTCCTCCTCCAAAAGTGTTTAATTTTGGGATTAACTCAATGAATAATCTGATCACTCAGATGCCTGAGCAACCAGTCCTTAATATCCAGTGTCAGTCCCGTGAGGAAATCAAGAATGCTATTCAGCTACCAACTCATTGGATATTGTATAAGAAGCAGCAAGATCATAACCTAACAGGCCAAATGTTAGGGACACAATTAATTGCTAGTTTGTCAGGTCTTGCATATGAATGGTGGCGATGGTTGCCACAGGAAACAAGGAATGAACTGTTATCAGCAGATGATGCTGATGAACAGATTCTCTCTGCACTTGGCAGAGAATTTTATGGTCCAGAGGGTGGAGAAGATTACGACCACTTAGCCTCATTGTTTATGTCAGCCCGGCTATGTGATTTGAGTAAAGCAGAAGAATACTTTTGCTATATGCAAAAGTTACTTATCTCCTCTGGTAAATCAGGGAATCCAGCCTACCTTAAGCATTACTTGAGAAGCTACCCAGGTCATGTCCCAGATGCTGTAGAACAAGCTCTCAACGATAAAAAGGTAGAACTAAGAAGTTTGTCTCTTGCACAGTTGCATAATCATATCTTAGAAACATGGCAAGAGCACTGTCTGGATTAAAGAGTCAGTAAAGATTTTAAGAGGCACCAGAAGATGTTTTCTGCATCCTTCTACAAGGATGTAGCAGGTATGCCTGATTGGGGGTGTGGTTCCCACAACAGAGGTCACTTTGGAAAAGGAGGTTGCCACTGTGGAAAAAGAAAGAAACATAAGAAGTTTTATACCTCTTAGTCTAGATACCATCCAGATCTTCCATACAAGCATAAAGCAAAACATCGCTACAAAGAGTACAGGTCAAAGAAGCCTTACAAAAAATCCAAGTATAAGGCCAAGCGATATGTAAAACGCAGGCATGAAAAAGGTAGAGGTGATGTTTGTTTTATTTGTGGTAAGCCTGGACATTGGGCAAGCAAATGCCCAGAGAGACAGTCAAAGCCAAGGTTAGCAGCCTTGTGTGAATCACTAGATCCTACTTGGTGGGATTTGTACAAAGTATCTGCTTCTTCCCCAGATCCTTCTAATGAAATCATTTATCTTCCAGATTCTGAGTCTGCATCTTCCTCTTGTACAGAAAGTGAGGAAAATTACCCAGCTCTAGCTAAATGTAGTCAGTCTTCATCTTCCTCTTCAGAGTCCGATTCCGACCCTGAACCACATTTAGGGGGGTGTGAGAAGCCAGAATTTGATTTTGATTTTTCATTGTACATGTTTTCCAGTTCTGTTTCCCCATATCAGCTTGAAAAACAGATAGCCGCTATAGATTTGAAGTTAGCTGCTATTCCTATTTATCAGCATGTAGAAAGAACAGAGTTAAGAGAAGAGAAAAAGGCTCTGCAATCCCAATTGCAGAAACTGACAGAAGCAAAAGGTAAAGCAAAGGCTACTGTAGCATTTAATCCAGTGGAATTATATCAAGAATACCCTGGTAGCCATACAGACAGGAAAACACATAGAACTGATAGAGAGAAATATTTGAGAATGCAGTTGAAAGAGAAACAAGCTAAAATAAAAGAACTGCTAAAAGAAGCTGATGCCATTAAGCATGCTCTTGTTGTATTAATTCAGGAAAAGGATCAATCTTCAGATGAAGAGTTGTCCAAAGAAATTGAAAGAGTGTGTAGTCAGCCAGAGCAGAAGGAAGAATCCCCTGAGTCTTCCCCTGATAGATCTCCCTCTCCTCAGTCACAAAGCTTAAGTTTGCTTGGAGCCCTGTCAGGCCCTAAATTGTTCATTACCCTAGAATTTTGCCCTGATGAATTCAGATCCTATCCAGTTCAGTGTCTGATAGATTCAGGTTGTCAATTTAATTTGGCTAGAGGTAATGCTATACCTTCACTCTATTGGGAATCCACGAAAGAATTTGGATCAGCCATTCAAGGAACCCCTTTTTACTTGACTGGTAAAGTTAAGGATTTCCCAGTATCACTGTCCGGTGTAAATAGTTCAACCTCTCTTTTTAGATTAGATGCAGTTCGTGAGGATTGTGTCTTAGGTTCAAATTTTTTGATGAAAGTCAGTCCATTTGCTATTGATACCAAGAAGATGATATTTTCCTGTACAGTAAATAATCAGTCTGTTTGTCTTCCTCTCAGTCATAAGTTTGTACAGCGTTGTAAACCTTTGCCTGCTTCCCAGAGTCTCCCAGTTCAGTCCAAAGCCTCATTGAATAAAATGGAAAGGTGTATTTCATATGCAGAAGTACGCAGTGAAAAGTTTCTTGCAGGGATCACAGAAAAGATTAAAAAGGATTGTTGTTCTGAAATCCCTAATGCTTTCTGGACACGAGAAAAATATTTTGTATCCCTTCCTTTTGATCCATTGCAAAAGATTCGGCCTATGAAAGCCTGTGCGAGAATAATGAGCCCCACAAAAAGAGAATTTTGTGCTAAAGAAATTCAAGAGTTACTTTCAAAAGGACTAATTGAACCATCCAAAAGTCCTTGGGCATGTCGTGCTTTTGTTGTGAATAAGCACTCAGAGCAGAAGAGAGGTAAGCCGAGGTTGGTGGTTAATTTTAAGCCACTTAATGCTGTCCTGCAGAAGATCAAGTACCCCTTACCTGATAAAGCAAGCTTGTTGCAGAAAATTACAGGTTGTTCTATTTTCAGCAAGTTTGATTTAAAGTCAGGATTTTATCAGATTGGCATTGAAGCTAAAGACAGATATAAAACTACTTTTGTTGTCCCTCACGGACAATACCAATGGAAAGTCTTACCTTTTAAGATCAATAATGCTCCTTCAGAGTTTCAAAAACGTATGGAGGATATATTTAGAGACATTCCTTGGTTAGCTGTGTTTATAGATGATATTCTGATTTGTTCAAAGAATTTACAAGAACATCTTAAACATTTGCAACAGTTTTATGATTTGGTTTATAAACATGGTTTGGTTCTGTCTGAGTCCAAGATGGAGATTGGTAAGACAGAAATGGATTTCTTGGGTCTGCATATTAAAAGTGGTCAGGTAGTTTTACAAGATCATGTATTAAAGTCTTTCGATCACTTTCCTGATAAAATATTAGAGAAGACCCAGTTGCAACGTTTCCTTGGTTGCTTAAATTATATCATACCTTTCTATAAAGGACAGGCTTCTGACATTCATTGTCTGCAGCAGCGGTTGAAGAAAAATCCTGCACCATGGTCTGAAGCAATGACTCTTGCAGTTCAACAGATTAAATCTAGAGTCAAATCATTACCAGCCCTACATCTTCCTCAGGGAACTGGTAAACTGATAATTGAGACAGATGCATCCAATACCACTTGGGGTGGTGTTCTTCTTGAGGAAATTAGTGGAAAAGAATCTCACAATTTTATGCTTGAGAGCTTGTTCTGCACCAGGATCTCACAATTTTTTATTCTTCAAGCTTTTATTAAACTTTCAGCAATATTACAGACTCAATACATCAGTGGATCGCAGATACCGAGCGACGAGAATTGCTCGATTTTGCTGATAGAGATCAGGCTGAAAGATATCTCAGTCTGACATTGATCAAACAAATCCAGGAGAATCCATGTAAGCTCCAGATTCTCGAAAGATGGGAGAAGAAAGCTTTCAATGGCTTTCGGAATGCTCAAGACCAGCTGAGAAAGTGTCGAGAATTATGGGTGGATTGTAATGAAGAAAAAAATGGATTAGTCTGGTATGTGGATATTGGTGAGGGTAACCTCACATGGTCATCTTACAACCTCATTCTCCAGTTTTGCAGAGAGCAAACCAGTATTGTGATTTGCGCAGATCCAGGTAATATGCGTAACAAAAAGTGGTATGGCTGGACTGAGGTATTTTTGGATAAGTTTTGCCCCATAGTAGATTGGCTCAATCGGAGAGCTAATTTCATTTTGCATTTGGAGGCTGATATGCAAGCTGCAGATCAGCATAATCAATGGTTTAAGTTTCTGCTCAAACACCATGGTGGACGTTATACTCCTTTGGAACACACTGTTAATATCACTCAGAAGTTCATCAAAAGAGATATTAATGGTAACAGGTTGGACACCAAAGTTCATCGTAGAACCCTTCCTCTAAACTACAGAGTTGAATGTTTATTTTCCTCTGAGTTTATTTTTGGTCCTAATGAAGCTTTGCATGGTTCCGATGTGGAACAATGTTTCGGTGATCTACTTTATCCTGAAGTAGAATATCCTGAAAATACATACTGGCAGTACACGGACTCTCAGCGTTACAACTGGGAGGATGATTTGGCAAAGCGTGAGATTGAAGAAAACCTCTTCGATGAAGGAGTTTTGGACTGTGTCTGTGGAGGAGTGCCATGTGGATCACCTGAAGAGCTCAGATGTGTATGCGGTTCGGGTTTCGAATAAAAGATAAATTTCTTCCGTGGGAATGAAGCCGCTTGGTCCGTGATCCATGTGATTGGAATCTTTGTACATATTTCTCTGTTTTAGATTGAAAGCCGTAGTGGGCCGGTTAATGCTCCACTTTGTATTTTGTCGGCCATGTTTTCAGCCTTTTGCTTTCCGGGATGCCTTTTCCCCGATGAATTGTAATATGTCGGTAAGAATATTTGCATAGTGACTGATATAAGTGGGCCAGTTGTTTGTCGGCCACAGAATTTACTTTTGCTTTAAGTAACGTCAGTCTGTCTTAGTACCGGGTCCCCGTATGGCCGAGCCTCGGAGGGATGAGATAAACATGATGTGGTCCCATCATGTCCTCGGGAATCTTAGCTTTTAACCGGCTGGTGTAAGTTTGGGTCTACCGGTTAACCCTCTTCATAGCTATAAATATGAGGCTCTAGAGTTCATTTGAGAGATAGAGTTTCATAGAGTCTAGTCGCATGAGCAAGTAGTCCACTCTGCAAGTAGGAGTCGCATTGAGCAAGTAGTCTGCTCTGCAAGTCTAGGAATTTGTGTGAGAGCCGAAGTGATTATGCTCTGTGAGTTGCCGTAACTGGTATAACATCGCATCAGAAAGCTGAGACTCGTCTCTGTATAAAATCAAGTCTGTGTAAGGGTGTGCTAGTGAGCATATCTTGGGACTCCCAGGATCCTGCGAGTAGCTTCATGCCTTCGGGAAGTTGCAAAAGCTAAAAGGACCCGAGACATTGTGTTCAGGCACATATGAGTGATAGTGATGACGAACTTCGCAAACCGAGGTCGATCCACTGATGTATTGAGTCTGTAATATTGCTGAAAGTTTAATAAAAGCTTGAAGAATAAAAAATTGTGAGATCCTGGTGCAGAACAAGCTCTCAAGGATAAAATTGTGAGATTCTTTTCCACTAATTTCCTCAAGAAGAACACCACCCCAAGTGGTATTGGATGCATCTGTCTCAATTATCAGTTTACCAGTTCCCTGAGGAAGATGTAGGGCTGGTAATGATTTGACTTTAGATTTAATCTGTTGAACTGCAAGAGTCATTGCTTCAGACCATGGTGCAGGATTTTTCTTCAACCGCTGCTGCAGACAATGAATGTCAGAAGCCTGTCCTTTATAGAAAGGTCTGATATAATTTAAGCAACCAAGGAAACGTTGCAACTGGGTCTTCTCTAATATTTTATCAGGAAAGTGATCGAAAGACTTTAATACATGATCTTGTAAAACTACCTGACCACTTTTAATATGCAGACCCAAGAAATCCATTTCTGTCTTACCAATCTCCATCTTGGACTTAGACAGAACCAAACCATGTTTATAAACCAAATCATAAAACTGTTGCAAATGTTTAAGATGTTCTTGTAAATTCTTTGAACAAATCAGAATATCATCTATAAACACAGCTAACCAAGGAATGTCTCTAAATATATCCTCCATACGTTTTTGAAACTCTGAAGGAGCATTATTGATCCCAAAAGGTAAGACTTTCCACTGGTATTGTCCGTGAGGGACAACAAAAGCAGTTTTATATCTGTCTTTAGCTTCAATGCCAATTTGATAAAATCCTAACTTTAAATCAAACTTGCTGAAAATAGAACAACCTGTAATTTTCTGCAACAAGCTTGCTTTATCAGGTAAGGGGTACCTGATCTTCTGCAGGACAGCATTAAGTGGCTTAAAATTAACCACCAACCTCGGCTTACCTCTCTTCTGCTCTGAGTGCTTATTCACAACAAAAGCACGACATGCCCAAGGACTTTTGGATGGTTCAATTAGTCCTTTTGAAAGTAACTCTTGAATTTCTTTAGCACAAATTCTCTTTCTGTGGGGCTCATTATTCTCGCACAGGCTTTCATAGGCCGAATCTTTTGCAATTGATCAAAAGGAAGGGATACAAAATATTTTTCTCGTGTCCAGAAAGCATTAGGGCTTTCAGAACAAAGTCCTTTTTAATCTTTTCTGTGATCCCTGCAAGAAACTTTTCACTGTGTACTTCTGCATATGAAATACACCTTTCCATTTTATTCAATGAGGCTTTGGACTGAACTGGGAGACTCTGGGAAGCAGGCAAAGGTTTACAACGCTGTACAAACTTATGACTGAGAGGAAGACAAACAGACTGATTATTTACTGTACAGGAAAATATCATCTTCTTGGTATCAATAGCAAATGGACTGACTTTCATCAAAAATTCTGAACCTAAGACACAATCCTCACGAACTGCATCTAATCTAAAAAGAGAGACTGAACTATTTACACCGGAAAGTGATACTGGGAAATCCTTAACTTTACCAGTCAAGTAAACAGGGGTTCCTTGAATGGTTGATCCAAATTCTTTCGTGGATTCCCAATAGAATGAAGGTATAGCATTACCTCTAGCCAAATTAAATTGACAACCTGAATCTATCAGACACTGAACTGGATAGGATCTGAATTCATCAGGGCAAAATTCTAGGGTAATGAACAATTTAGGGCCTGACAGGGCTCCAAGCAAACTTAAGCTTTGTGACTGAGGAGAGGGAGATCTATCAGGGGAAGACTCAGGGGATTCTTCCTTCTGCTCTGGCTGACCACACACTCTTTCAATTTCTTTGGACAACTCTTCATCTGAAGATTGATCCTTTTCCTGAATTAATACAACAAGAGCATGCTTAATGGCATCAGCTTCTTTTAGCAGTTCTTTTATTTTAGCTTGTTTCTCTTTCAACTGCATTCTCAAATATTTCTCTCTATCAGTTCTATGTGTTTGCCTGTCTGTATGGCTACCAGGGTATTCTTGATATAATTCCACTGGATTAAATGCTACAGTAGCCTTTGCTTTACCTTTTGCTTCTGTCAGTTTCTGCAATTGGGATTGCAGAGCCTTTTTCTCTTCTCTTAACTCTGTTCTTTCTACATGCCGATAAATAGGAATAGCAGCTAACTTCAAATCTATAGCGGCTATCTGTTTTTCAAGCTGATATGGGGAAACAGAACTGGAAAACATGTACAATGAAAAATCAAAATCAAATTCTGGCTTCTCACACCCCCCTAAATGTGGTTCAAGGTCGGAATCGGACTCTGAAGAGGAAGATGAAGACTGACCACATTTAGCTAGAGCTGGGTAATTTTCCTCACTTTCTGTACAAGAGGAAGATGCAGACTCAGAAACTGGAAGATAAATGATTTCATCACAAGGATCTGGGGAAGAAGCAGATACTTTGTACAAATCCCACCAAGTAGGATCTAGTGATTCACACAAGGCTGCTAACCTTGGCTTTGAATTTCTCTCTGGGCATTTGCTTGCCCAATGTCCAGGCTTACCACAAATAAAACAAACATCACCTCTACCTTTTTCATGCCTGCGTTTTACATATCGCTTGGCCTTATACTTGGATTTTTTGTAAGGCTTCTTTGACCTGTACTCTTTGTAGCGATGTTTTGCTTTATGCTTGTATGGAAGATTTGGATGGTATCTAGACTCAGAGGTATAAAACTTCTTATGTTTCTTTCTTTTTCCACAGTGGCAACCTCCTTTTCCAAAGTGACCTCTGTTGTAAGAACCACACCCCCAATCAGGCATACTTGCTACATCCTTGCAGAAGGATGCAGAAAACATCTTCTGGTGCCTCTTAAAATCTTTACTGACTCTTTAATCCAGACAGTGCTCTTGCCATGTTTCGAAGATATGATTATGCAACTGTGCAAGAGACAAACTTCTTAGTTCTACCTTTTTATCCTTGAGAGCTTGTTCTACAGCATCTGGGACATGACCTAGGTAGCTTCTCAAGTAATGCTTAGGGTAGGCTGGATTCCCTGATTTACCAGAGTAGATAAGTAACTTTTGCATATAGCAAAAGTATTCTTCTGCTTTACTCAAATCACATAGCCGGGCTGACATAAACAATGAGGCTAAGTGGTCGTAATCTTCTCCACCCTCTGGACCATAAAATTCTCTGCCAAGTGCAGAGAGAATCTGTTCATCAGCATCATCTGCTGATAACAGTTCATTCCTTGTTTCCTGTGGCAACCATCGCCACCATTCATATGCAAGACCTGACAAACCAGCAATTAATTGTGTCCCTAACATTTGGCCTGTTAGGTTATGATCTTGCTGCTTCTTATACAATATCCAATGAGTCAGTAGCTGAATAGCATTCTTGATTTCCTCACGGGACTAACACTGGATATTAAGGACTGGCTCCTCAAGCATCTGAGTGATTAGATTATTCATTGAGTTAATCCCAAAATTAAACACTTTTGGAGGAGGAGCAGATGCAGAATTTGCATCGGGCATATGAGTATCAAAATGTTCAACATGTGGGGCTTCTATCCTTCTCCTGTTGGAAGATTCTTCCATCATACTTAAATCACCAATATACTTTGGATCTAGAACTGGTCGGAAGCTTTTGAACTCAGTGATCCAGTCTTCTATTCCCTGCTTAAGGGCATCACTTTCACCGAAATCCCATTCCGGTTTTTCTTCATTAGGAATGACATTAAATTGACCTAATGAGATTGACTTACTATGACCCTTTCTTGCTAATTTTAGCACATGATCAGGAACAACATAATGTTTTTGTTTTAGCTCTTGAGTTTTGGAACTTAAATCAGCTAAAACTGCCATTCTTCTTTCAAGCTTTTGAGAAGCTTGATCTACGGCTTGTTGGATCTGGGTCGTGTCATGAAGCAGGTGATCTAGTAACTCCAATTTGGTGATTACTCTATTAAGCTTCTCTTTCTGTTCAGAACAACTATGTTTTAACAGGAGGATATCACTAGCCATATCATCTATATTCCTCGCAGTATGAACTGCCTGCAAATTACTCCAATTTGCCATTTTAATCTCATCTGAGACTGTTTGATCTGCGGCTGAGGATCTAGAAGGCAAAAATTCTCTTTTAGTCAAACCATCTTGAGCATATTGCCTGAAATCAGATTCTGGCAGGTTTCTACCGGGAAGGAAAGTCTTTTGGCCAGATGAATTTGTGACTTCAACACCTCCTTTTTCTCTAGGAAGGGAGAACATTCCTAGTGTGGGAAACTCATGGAAAGACTCTTTTTGTTTATTTTTCTGAACTAATTTTTGTTTTATTTTTCTGCATGCTGGACAATCAGCATGTTGACCTCTGTGCTCAAAATCAAAAAGACCTGTATAAGAAGAAGTATTTACAGAGGACTCTTTATTAGACTCAGCTAAGGACTGTTTAGACAATTGATCCGACATTGCTTGAAGCTTGGCATTGTTATACGAGGACATGGATGTTGACTTGATCAGCGGGGGACCAAATCTTCGGATTGGCTCTTCTTGGGCTGATCGGAATGAGCTGGATGCTTCATCATAGACTAGGGGTTTTTGGTTCATAGTAGCAGCAACTCTTTCTCGATGTCTTAGTTCGCAATATTTTAATTCCCAAGATTGTGGACACTGAATTCCAGTCCAGTTAAATGTAACAGGGGTTGCGTTTTTAGACATGGCATTTGGTTGTTCCACCACGCTGCAGTCTGCAGAACTCTGGTTAACATGGGAGCGCAACTGGGGAAGGGTGTCATTTCCAAAACGGACACATACACCTCCCTTCAACTGGATAATACGGGAGCCATTCTGCATGTCAAATCCTTTAGGAAGAATATAAGCTTTGAGAATATTATATATGTGCGGATCATCAAGGCTAACAGAAAACTTAGGATAGATGGTACCGAAGGCAGGACCAGCATGTAAAGGAGCTGTAAAACCTCCGATTACAGCATCAGCAAATTTATTGTGACGGGTATCTACAACACAACATAAAGACGATACAGCAAGACGAGGGCATATTAAGGGACCAAGGCCTAACTTGACAGCGCCAAAATGAGCATACTTAAACTTTTTAGATCGTGCCCAATCAATCTGATCTTTGTCAAGTAAACTGATATGGATAGGCTGTTGATTATCTGTAAATGCGACATCAATGCTTGACACTTTGATTTGAGTGACAGAAGATAAATTCCACCAATGAAGTGTGTATACATCTCTAGGTAAGATCTGGGGTAATTGCCAGTTTTCAGAGGGATTCTGGTCATGAATAGTTATGTATGATGCTTCATCTGAAGAAGAAGAAGGATTAAAGGATGAATTACGTCTTTCTGCTAAAGAAACTTCTGTGTCGTTGGCTGATTCACACTCTAAATGGGTCAGCGAAATAGCATCCATTCAATAAAAAGGTGAGGGTTGACTTTTTAGTCTTCTGGAAACCTTGTAGACTTACTCCCCTAACTCTGGCAGGCCTTACTGCTACGACGTCGGACTGACTCTTACACCTTTTGGATTCCTACAATCCGCTCAGTGGTCATTTCCACTGCCTACAGGATACTATTTAATAGAGTGTTTCACAAACAGATCAACCAATTGCATACACAGAGATGATATTGCAGCAGATTTAACACACATAACAAGATTTAAGCATAGATATTACCAGAATTAAAGCAATTCCTCTGATTCTCAACTTGGACTGGCTCTGATACCAACTGCACCAAGATCTCACAATTTTTTATTCTTCAAGCTTTTATTAAACTTTCAGCAATATTACAGACTCAATAACCTAATGATGGTCATATGCCCCTTTCTCTGCTTTCTCAAGGTTCAATTGGCTTAAGAAACCCTCCATGTATTGCAATGTATTTAACCCTCTTATCTGGAAGGGTCCTATTTCTTTGGGAAAGAGCAAGGTCATGTGCTTCCTGAAATGCCTAAAATGCATTTCATCTAAAATTAACCTCTCCCTGACATATTCCAATGCAAAAATTCTAGGAGTAAGAAACATTGGGAGCTTGTATGGCTCCTCTTCAAAACCATATACTATTATCACTCTGTATTTTTCATATAAAAACCAGTCTCCAAACCTCATGTCTGGAGAGAATTATAAATGCTTTTTTTTCTCAGAGAAAATCTTGGGAGGTGTGGCACCAAAAATCAGGCTATATGTAAGCCTCATCATCTTGTTTGTGAATTCTGCATAATTGGAGTTGTATCTTCTTCTCATGATTAAATTAGTCCACTCATACACAAGTGTTTGAGTACCATGCTCATCTGGTATACTCAAATTTAGATGCTTGTATTGCTCAAAGTTTTGGTACAGGAACATGTAAAAGAGGAATGAAGGGTATGTAAACCACTTTATAGTTGGAATCTCTTCTAATTGCTCATTAATGGCTTTTACTAGGACGCTGAATATGTTAAACTTTGGAGTACTAAGCCCAAGAGCAGGGCTTAAGTTGAACAGGGTGTTTAAGATTACATCATCCACTATGTTGTCATTCTCAAGAACTATTATGATGCATATTACAAAGATAGTTGTCTTGGTACTTTCAGAGAAAACTAATGTATTATAAGGAGGTGGAGTTGTAGGGATAGCCATGCCCTTCTCAAGTGCTTGGACAAGAATTGGTGTCTATCAAAGGGTTGTAGCGCTTGATAGGAACTGGCAAGGGTGTTTCATTAAAGGATTGAAGGGATAAAAAGTTTGAGATGCAGAAAGTTTTTTGCAAGGTATCAATGTTGATGAAACAGAGGGTTTTGGACAAATCAGAGGACATGATAGCTCTTTTGGTTGGGGTATATTAGGCCGAACACCATGCCACAAACTCAAGAAAGTATATAATTCTGGGTAAAATAGTTCTAGCAAGGTTTGAATCCCAAAGGTGACAAGGGTCCTAATCTTCCATGGATAGGGCTTTGGCTTCTCTAATTGTGGAATTTAGGTCCTAATTTATGACAATAGTATCAATAATGTATGCTTGGTGGTTGTAGACATGCTCGTCTCCAAAAAATCTAGTGTTAGGTAACTTGGCTATGGACTTAGGCGTCATTTCGGAACGAGCTATTCGGCTGGTAGGTTTAAGGCATTAACTGTACGTCTCTTAAGAGAAGTATCATTAATTCTTAATGACTAATGAATGTCAATTAAACAACAATTAGAAGATGTTAAAATGTCAAATACATGTCCCTTAAGAGACAGTTTTCAAGTGGCCTACATTTCTCAAGTGATGTTACTAATGTGGAACTGACATAACTTACCAATGTGTAGTTGACATAGAAACGTCAAAAATGCAACATTATCCCAACGACGTGCAAGCGACATTTATCAAAAATTCCTTTCAATGCTTTCTCAATGCTAAAAAGCATCGAACTAGCATTGAATTTTGGCCCAAACATAGTAGTGTCTGGTTAAGCTCATTTAAGAAGTGTATCAACCTATAATCTATTCGCAAAGTTGTCTTGAAAGGTTATTCAAGTAAGGAAAATAGCTTGGTTTGATTATAGGCTTCTGGTAAATACAGAAGGATGAAAAAATGGGATATTTTCCAAATGTTAAAAGACGACGTGAAGTTAAAATATTTTTTAAAATTGCAAGTTAACCTCACATCGTTTTATTACACAAAATAAATTAACCCCACATTGTTTCTTATGCAAAATAAGTTAACATCAAACATGCATAATATCATAGCTAGAAAGTTTTGTTCAAGGAAAATAGGAGTTTAACAAACTATATGAATAGCCTTCTAACTACCTCTTAAAATTGCCGCTAATGCATTTTGTATTAAGGTTACATTTTTGAGGTTGTAATTTCTTGTGACTTTTAATGAGTAATATAAATGAATTTCATGATAATGAAATATGTATTAACTCCAAAAATTGAAAAGAAGGATCCTTATGTTTTCAAAAAAGTGTCAACCATGTTATGTTTTGAAAAAAAAGTGTCAACCATGTTATGTTTTCAAAAAAAGTGTCAACCATGTGTTGTTTTACTTGGATTTGCTAGATAGGAATTAATGGTTCATTCTAAGATATTATCCAAGATCAAAACATGACTTTGAGAAAACAATGGCATCATGGTAATCAAGGCGATGGCAACAAAAAGTGATTTATACATATTTATTTCAATATTTTAATTCTAGATTTTCCATTTTAATATGAAGTCTCCTTTATTACTTTTAGCATTTTAATGGATTCAACCTTGATATTTTTATTAGGATTATAATGTATAATTTTATTAATTTTTCTTAAAATTTACATCAAGTAATTTCACCATTTCTAGAATATAAATGCTAAATTCATTGGAATTCAAATTTTAATACAAGTAAAGAATAAAAGTATAATTTGTGATAATTTCACAAAGATGTTTAAAAAATTATTTTACACTAAATCTTAACTATTCCAAAAATTTAATAGAATCACAAGATTGATAGTCTTATTTTATGATGATAGATATAAAAAGCTAACCATTTACGACCATCTTTAAAATAATTTGGAACTTAAGCCTCATTCATGAATTATGAATCATTTAAAAGGGTAAAATAAATGTGTTCTATACTTTGTTGAATGTCTTTTCTCATCTCTTTTCATATTTAATATAAAGTTTTACAATCATTTTCAAGATTTAATAAATGACTTCTCAAAAGATTGATTCAAAAATTAATTGAATTTGGAAATCATTAATTGTTTTATTTAATAAAGCATGTAACATATTGTATTTTTTTTAATCTTTTTTCTTATTTAATATAAAATTTTATAATCATAAATGATTTATTTAATATAAAACACAAAAAAAAAAAAAAAAATTGATATGCAATTAAATGATTGTAATTTTTTTCTAATCACATTCCAAATTAATTGATTTCATATAATTAGAATTATACATTATATGGAATATTTTATAATCGTAATATTGCATTAAATGATTGATACAACTCAAATTATATATATATATATATGGTAACTATTAAAAAAGCCCGATGGGCTAGCTCAAGTGGTTGAGTGTTGTAATTTGTGAGCAGAACGTCTCGATGTCAAATCCCCGGGTGGTTATACATTGCTATATAAGGGCCTCACTTGATGTCCCCACCGAGTTAGGCCCCGTAATCAAGGTTGATGGTTTACCTTGGGTACCATCCTCAAAATGAGGGGAAGTACCTGAGGGTTTCCCCATGACATGTTCCAATGAAAAAAAAATATGGTAACCATTAAGATATTCATAATAAATTTATAAATCAAACATCAACCAAATTTTAAAATAAGATACACCATTCATTACGTAATGTACAATATAAAAGCATCAAACAATATTGGCAATCATATACATGATATAAAAAGGTGCAATATATATCAATAATAACATCAAAATCAATGTATATGTCAAATATTTATCTCACGTATACATGTCAAAATCGATATACATCTTCCATATATGGCACTATTGATAGGTTATTAGTTGGTGCATTAGTTTATGGATCAATAGGTGGATTGTTCAATGGATCAGTTGGTGCAGCAACCAGAAAAAAATAGTGGCTCAAGTGGAGGATGAGGAAGTGGAAGGAGTGTCCTTGAAAGTCTCATCCTCTGAAAATGTAAAAGACAAAGAAGTTGAATGAGCACGTCTTGTAGCTCGTCGCTCCTCAATTCTCACCCTCTCGAATGCCATCGGGATACCAGCAATATAACGAAACAATAATGTCATATCTAGAGGAAGAATTGCAAATATCCTCACAAGTTGAGGATCATGTGAGATCACTCTAGGTCGAACTGGGTAGATTCCATAGCTATTCATCAAAGTACATAGTTGATCAATACTATGGTGACGAAATTGGAGATCTGATTGAATAGGGTGCATGCTACGTCTGTACTCGTGTGTTATCTCATCGACTTCATCCATCTTTACATCAAGTCCGGAAGGAGGCCCCTGACCACCATACAAGACAATATCTGCAAATATTAGACACCAATTAGATAGTTTAAACAAAATCTCATAATCAATAACTATACCAATCAAAATATTATGATAATATTACCCCTCAACTAGTGCCTCGATTGCAATAAATATGAGTTTCATACACTCCCACTTGTCCACGCCTCAATAAGGATACTACAATGGATGGAGGACATGCTCATCCTCACTACCTTAGATATCAATGACATTGTAACCCACAAATCCTATAAGGAAACTCCAACTACCACCACTTGCGAAACATCTAGCCCCACATGTGCTCTCAAAATAAACATAATAACTCCAAGACAAAGGAGAAGAGTTGTCTCCCATGGGTCACACCACTATGAAATCTATTCAAAGAATTACAAAAATGTTACAATATAATAGTAGATCACATAATAAATTTGTGTCATTGAATAAACCTTATCTACATAATGTATTATAGGTAAACTAATGTATTACATATCAATGGTATATTATGTTATTTCAATGTTGATAAGTTACAAAACATAATCTTATTTACTCCAAAAGAATGCAAGCACAACCACCCCACAATAATCTAAAACTCGCTAAGATTAGTAATATCTGGACATATGTCGATTAGGTCCTCCTACAACACCAAATGACACATTAAGGAAATGGATAAAATATTCCCCCTTTGTAGATAGGCCAATGATGAAATAAATGTCCTCCTTAGTGAATTGGTACCATAAATTGGGACCAACCTTGAATGCACGGCTCTTGTGATCAAAATTATAGATCAACAAGCTAATAACTCATGTTTCACTTTAGGGATTTTGGTAAATCCATGAAACTCATTTGCACTTTTTAGCAAGTTTGGCACTCAAAAATAACCTATGAGGACCCTCAATAGAAATTCTACTTTATAGAGGTTTCAAGCCCTCAATCGAGGTTTATAACCACAATTCAAAGCTTAAACCTTTGTTCAAGAATCTTAAACCAAAATCGACTATTTATGTTAAAAATGCTTTCATCGAGGATTTTAAAATACCTAGATTAACGGGTTTTAAATCCATTAATCGAGGTACCGTAACACCCTTGATCAAGAACTATACCTCAATCAATGGCTGGAAAGTCAAGAATTATTCCCTATTTTTGTAGGTTTCCATGGAGCTGCAACTTCCAAGAAGTGAAATCCATGCATCTCTTCCATGGAAGGTGGTGAACATGTGCAAACCTTTTTTCTCCCAACTAGTGAAGCCCCAACCAAGAAAAATACATAACCAAAAAATTATAAAAAAAATGTGGGCACTATATGGATGTTTACTCTTTAAAAACATAAATTTTATGGTTTTTCATTTTATGAAACTATGAGAAAAAAATTGTTAGAAACACAAAGGTGTATAAAATGTGATTCGAATATTAATTTGGGGGCTTCAAAAAATAATACAAAAATATCCAAAAATAAATAAAAATAAGAGGACACTTTTTCAAATAACTTTGTTTTGAAAATTATCACTTGTTAACATTTTATGAAACTTACAAGGACAATCATTTAATCAAATGAAAAATTGACATATTAATGACATCAATAGTTTTGTTAAATATCGTTATAAAGACAACATAATGCCATATAAAAAAAATTTACTATATGTCCATATTCACAAAGATTATTTGACATTCTAGGGCTTCAATTTTAAAATATGTGAATGTTCAATCTTCATCAACACAATTTACTAAAAAGTTGGACACCTCTCATGAATTGACCCATTTAGCCTCCTCATAAAAACTTGACATCTATTAAAAGGGGGAAAGTATTGACCCTAGTCAAATGAGGAAATAACTTCTCCCTCTCCCTCTCTGGCCCTTAGAGAAAAAGAAAATTAAATCAACAAACTTGTTGCTATTGTTGTCACCCCTAATTCATATACTTAACTCATTCATTAAAAAAATATATAATAGATCATCTATATTAAATTCCCATTTCTAATATTCACTCCTTATTGAATTTTAAATTTGGTGCATTAAATATGAGCAAAACACTCTAGTGCACCTATTTTAATCTAGTGTGTTGTATCTAGTGTAACTATTTTACCACTATGCACCATCCATGATTATATACACTACATTATTGACATCGATGGGTTCTTATCAAGAAACACACCATAAATCCATGCTTTCTAGACCATGTGAGTGTGCACCATGAGGAAGAAGTATAAACCCCCCACCCCCAATGCTCGCATTGAGGATGTGAGTAGCACCACGGACAATAAGCTAAGTTAAAGTACTAAAAACCCTTGGAATAATTTTTTTTTAATGATTTGTATATCTTTAATGAACACGCCAATGCATTTATATGGCGGTGGATGTAGTAACCAAATGAGCATGGAATACTTTGTAGCATCTTAAAATAGTGCTACCAGTTCACGTCGTTACTCCACAGATCATCAACACATAAAATGTGAAATTGGTGCTCCAAAGAGATAATATAACATCGACTATGGTGCATGAAGTCACCCACACACACATTTCCCTTGCAGGACAAATTTGACTAGCATTTTTTGAATGCACATACACGGATAGGCTTCCCCGATACCAATGTTGCATAACATCTCTTAGGGCACTCATTAATGCAATAAATATGTGCACTAAATATTTTGAAATAAAAGGTGTTTATAATGGTAAGAAGCACCGCATAATGCATCTTGTAAATGCAACATCAAAATAAAACAATTTACATACTAAATTGAAAACTATAACCGTGAAAAATTAAATTAAAATGTACACAAGAAATTACTCTGTCTCATCTTTTCCAAAAATGTAAATTAAAATTACAAAGAAATTACTTGGTCTCTTCTTTTCCATGGAGGCATGTAGCTTGCCACGGATATTACAAAACTAAATATTGGGGGTTTGGAAAATACAAAAGTGAAATGGAATACCTAGATAAAAAATAAAAATAAAAATAAAAATGAAAAATCAGTTTGGTATTTTTTAACCCTACTTGCCAATCTAGATATAGGTCCAAGTTGTCATAGAAATCACAAACTAAATATCAAGAGGTTTTGAAAAAAATATATATATATAATCGCCCTAGATGGAAAAAAATGAGATATCAGTTTGGTAATTTTTATTTATTTATGATGCACCAATGTAGATATCGATCTAGATTGCACCACGAAACAATTTTTTTTAAATTGAATTTTTTTGTGAAATTTAAAATTTTATATTTAACCCCAAAGAAGTGTGCATTGTATCAAGATGCACCATTGCATGACATGCTTAGTGCACATCACATACAATATTTTTTAAATAACTTGTTTTACCTTGTATTTAAGCGCAATTTAGTATTTTTTTAATAACGGTACTATGATTCACTTTGTATCACAACATTTAGTGGAGTGGTGAGTTTAGGAACAACTACAAACTAATTTTTTCTAATAGGTGTTTTTAAAAATCCTTTTTTTTTAATTTAACCTTCCAGCAATGCATCGTGTTTATTAGTCCACACTGCATGGAAAAAAATTTAAAAATAATTTGCCTTACAAAATTCAAGTGAAACTTGGTAAAAACAATTATTTAACCCCTCACACAACATGCCTTGTATAGAATCACACGAGTGGTTATAGGCTTAGTGCGCATCGACGGTTATAGGCTTATTGCACATCAACGATTATAGAACTAGTCAGTACTTTTTCTAAATATCATGTTCTACAAAATTCAAGCAAAAGCGTACATTTTGAATTATTAATTGCAGTGCTTATAATAAGTAAAAGCATAGGCATTATCAAAAAAAAACTATCAACTATAACCTTAATCCATCCACCTTTGCTAGAAACCTATTTTAAAATAAAACCAAGGAGTTCTCCATAAAATATTGTTTTCCTTGGTGTGTGATGATGATATCATTAAGGATCAATAAGATCAAGAGGTCATCAAGCTACACAAAATATGACATTTTATGAATGGAGATGAATTTTATTATATTGCTTGAACTCGTTGATATCAAGAAGAGTTCATTGGTGGAGAGGAAACAATAATGAAGAAATTATTCAAATTATGTTGAAGACCTAATGATTATGAAAGTATTTTAGCTTAATTATAGGAGACACTACTCATTGTCACCTCAATGATGCCTTTATGTCTTTAGCATCTTCATATTTCGCTTGAAGAGCTTTGTCATATTTAAAGATATTTTGAAACTACAACTTAAAAGACAAAAATAAAAAGAGAGACGAGCTCCAGTTTTGTATTGAGAGTCTAACATAGTATTGTGCTCATTATATACATGGTTGTATGATACATATATCAAATGATATCTACATGCATGGACCTATTCCATTCAGTCATGCAAACTAAAATTTTGAAAGAGAAATGTTCCTACCATCTGGTCAATAATAAAAATATTTCTAATCCCTTAACCATAATCACCTCGATAAGCAAAAACAAGGTTTTCAATTCACCTAGTTATTTGTCCCAAAGCCTAAACCCATTGAGAATAAGAAAAAATGTGGATGAGATTGATAAAGTGGCCCTTGGTGTCATAGTTACCAAGGTTTTCATGGAATGCCCCATCAAAGTAACCCCCCGAGGAAAGGAAATATTAAAATACACCTAGAAAGACTTTGATTTGCTCTCTTTTTATCTCTCAAAGTTGTATATTAAAATACACCTAGAAAGACTTTGATTTGCTCTCTTTTTATCTCTCAAAGTTGTATTGTATCTTGAAGAATACTTTCAACAATAACAAAGACACATTTCGAAATATAATATTCCATTTATAGAATTCCAAATGACCTAGATTACAAGAATAGATAAGCTTGTGTATTCTCTAATTGTTACAGTCTCCACCCTTCTCCTTGAAGACATTGAAAGAGTGTCATCATTCCATGATCTACCACCTCCAACAATGCTTTAAACCATGGATCATACATCCATCATGTAATGGTATTGTTATCACATATATAGTAGCCGGGCTACCATACATTATTTTTCTAATGCCAATACACTATTCAACCAGTTCACTTACATTGAGATGCTGAGATGAGCATCTATATTGGATCACTATCAGATTTTGGACAGCAGTTGTATTCCCCATGCCATGACTGAGTCTCAGGACACTCAGAGAGATGACCAATGTAGCCATTATACCATTTGTACAGAGCAGTCAGTAGTGCCCAGAGTTGCAGTAACAGTTTCAGAGGACAGGTGATGGTTCGGATTGATGGGCATTCAGGTATATGACTCAGCAGGTATATCATTGTGTTATGATTATATTGATTTTATACTTATTCTTATAGCATGTCTTAGCACTTAGTGTCATGATCTGGCAATCATATAGATATGTGGGCCTGGTTGATCTTATTATATATACTATATTGTCCCTACTCAAACTTAGAAGTTCACTATTCATACTCATTGGTTTTACCCTCCTTAGGGAGAATAGAGGTGATCATTCCACCATACCTTGGCTTGCTAGTGTTGGCTCCATTATTCATTGTCTTCATCCATCCATTGCCTACCTTTTAGTTTATCACCCTGACTTACTACTTGACTGGTGGCATGGAGGACTTTTCCCCATTGTAGCCTCTGTATTGGATGAGCTTCGCTGTTCACTATGTCTCGGCTCTGAGTTGGTGACAAAACTTACCTTTGGTGAGTTGGATTGTAGGCCTAAATCATTCTGGTCGGTTGTCCCGATGTTTGGCATTGGCTCGAACTCCCCCTAGTCACTTGAGATGTTGTTAGCTAAAACTGAAAGCTCGTGTACTATTTATGGAAACTGATAAATTCGCCCATGGAAACTAAAAAGGGCAAGAGCGATGAACTACTGAAAAATACTCCTTGAAGAGTATAAGAAAGGTCCAAAAAGCAATAATTCTTAAATGCTATATCTAAATAATTGCTGACCTTATACATGTATAAAAAACATGCCCTGGATGCAAGCTGCAACTACTTGTGCTTATCAGCACACCTGAGATCCGAAGGGTTATATAGGCCAAAAAGGCCATGAAATGAAATTGAATGATCCTAATGAACCTGGATCAACTTGATGTAGACATGATGCCTAAGTTGAATAAGCACTCTCTAAACAACTTATCCATTTGTGAGACACCGCCATTCCCTGTGTTGTTGCTCATTCAGTATATACTATGGTGTGTATTCCCTTTCCCATTGCCAAAGTGTCACAAAGTTAAGTCGGTCAAGTCATCCCTTAGCCTAGCCAGTTATTTTAGCCTTCACCCTTCACTAGCAAATTGATCACAGCTATGAAGTGAGTATGATCTTGAAAGTCTAGTCTGAGTAATAATAATAATTAATGACATTATATATTTGGATTTAGATCGCCAGTAGTGATTACTTTGTGTTATAATTGTTATTTGAATAAGTTGTAGAGCATGCATTAACCTTTGACACTTTGCAGCAGCTTCTGATGATGGTCTGAGTTATATTTGGTCATGTTGACTTGGTCAAACCTAGTTTGACCAAGGTCAGCCATAGGACATGAGATGGTTGGACCTTGTGATGATATGGATTGATGATATATGGCCTATGTACAAGTACATGATGATTCTATGCAGCAGCTACAGGGTTATGATGATGATTCATGGTTTACAGCATTATTTGATCAATTACAGATTATTATTATTTGACCTGTTCCGGTATATTGGATATATATTTTGATCATGCAAAGATTCATGTGGTGTATGAGTACACATCTTGGATAGATTTGGACCTTCTGAGTCCAATGAGACAGTCTGTTTTCGGTTTCGGGCAGTTACAGTGATGATTGAGCCTCAATAGGCTATCCCAATACAGTTTTGGTCTGTCAGAGACCCTGTCAGAGCAGATGTGATTTTTATCCGATTGACCTAGGGCGCTGTGCTTGGAGGGGGTGGTCCAGCCACTTGTTTTTACCATATTACCCCCCTCCCGGGCACACTGGTGTCCTCACCTTGACAGCGCAGGCAGTCCAGGAGGCAGTTTGGGGCAGTTTCACGCTTCCTGAGGCATTTCAGGATTGGTAGAAATGGCTATTGAGGAATTCGATTTGGGCTACTGAGGCAATGTTTTGGCATGGGATGATCAGTGATGATGGATTGATGTCTTCCACACCTCCTCCAGCAGTTTCAGCTTAATTGGGGCCCGCATCCATCACTTATGGCACTTTCTGATGATTTCTGAGGTCTTTTGAGGCCTACGATTTGACCATGGAGGCACGATTTGGTATATTGATGACTATTTTATTATTATTGTGCTAAAATTACCCCTTGGACCCACCATAAGCTTCTTATTATATTTTGTCATCATGATTTGGTGGGATTCCCCTCTTCTGGGGCGATTTTGTCCACTTATGTTATATTTTATGAGTGATCCATGTATTTTATTGTTGAGCTCATCTCAACCATTGATTAGACATTTGTATCTTTTAATCTTAGCCACTCATTCAAAAAGTGGTTAGGATTTTGATGCCTCTCCTTCCTATTTAAAGGAGAGAGCTTCTCATTGTAAAGGGTCTTTGGCTCTTGGATTATTGGTATAGAAAAACTTTCTTGTGAAAATTCTTGTGGTCTCCTTTGCATCTGGGGTTCTTAGATGGTGATTGGAAATTCTATTGCAACCTAGCATTTGGAATTTGTGGTAAGATCTATCGATTTTGGAAATCATTGTCTTGTCTACAGGAGGGCGACTTCAACAAGGGCGATTTTGCAAGGCTTCTTCAAATCGACTTTCTTGGCATTTGCTTGTATCAGGGGGTTATCATTAGTATCATTGTGATCTATGCTATCTTTCTGTTACTCTCTTGTGGCATTAGTCTTATCTCTTGATTACATCAAATCTGATATTGTTGACGTTTGTTGTGCAGGAGGGAGGGCGCATTGGCTTCTTGGACTAAATCGTTTGCATAGAAAACTACCTCAAAGCTTCTCAAATTGATCGGGCTTGCATAGATCATCATCATCAAGGCATCTACAAGGTTACCCAGGTAAGATCCACAAGTTTGTTTCTCTTATCTTGATCCAATCCATTGACATAACTCATAAATTGATAAAACCCTTATTTCTTCAAACCCTCATTTTTACATTTTTTCAGATCTACTAAGATCTAGTGGCTTCTTGGGTAAGATATTGAAAACCCGCCTCTATAGTATCCACGGCATCCCGGATCTATAGTTTGGTGAGGATTGGCCTCCATTTGACCCCCTTCCCAGGCCAACTTAACCTCTCCAAGTGAGGTCGCACTCCTTGGGAAGGTGAGTTACCTTAGATCTAGTTGACGGGTAGTTGAGATCCCACTTGATTCATGATCTACACATCCAATAACCTACCCCGAGATTGTCACTTTTCTGATTTCTACCTTGTGGGCCCTATTCCACATTTTAAGGGATTTAATCCCCATTTTGGACCACTTGGTATCTTCAAACTCAGATCTAGTAAGATCTAGCCATTAGATTTCCTTGAAATTGTAGATCCATACTCTCACTTGCTTAAACCACTTGGATCTAAAGTTTGGATGCCATTGGACTTGTCTTGACCCCACTTATCCCACTTTTTAGCCTCCTTGGGTAAAGTCGCACCACCTTGGAGAAGTGAGTTGGCCCACTTCTAGGACATGGGTACATGAGATTTCAGTGGATTTGGAACGGGAGTAATTCAAAACCTAGGTCTAGTAGGTCACCTTGTCAAATCTTGCCTTGGGGATAGCATTCCTTGTTTTAAGGGATTGTGGTCCACTTAGGTCAAACCTAGATCTAGACCTATTCATCCATCAAGACTTTAATTGCCCACTTGTCTCATGCAATAGGAGTCCTTAACCACAAGTTAACTTTACTTTGACTCCATTATCCTAATTCCCAAGGCACTGGTCTCTCTCAAAGTCAATTCGACTTTCCTAGATTGTTGGATTAACTTGTGGTTTGACCCTTGATTGGTGAGCTAAACCCTTTGATGCCATCATACTTCATGATCAAGCTTGTCACTTGTACTAGTTAGCCCCAATTCAACCTCTAAACTACCCTGCATTGGACACGGTTCCCAAGGCAGTGGATTTTCTCACATTGAACTAGTACTTTAATCCTGGATCCTATTTCACAAATCATAAGTCACTTTCACATCAATAATGAACCAAAGCTATACTCATTGAACCCCTCACTTGTCTTGTAACTTCATCCTAAGGTCTAGGATAAACCGTACACCTTACTTTACTTAGAATTAACTTCATTTGGTGTCTTGGTTTTGATCTCTCCTGTCGGGAGTAGATCGGGTCTCCCCCTTTGTTGTCTAGGCTAGATAACATAAAGTGAAGGTTGCCTCGACTGGCGTGACAACCATCTATTGGAGGTCGAGGTGATCGTGGTTGCACCTTTTGAGTTGCCCTTCCCTATTGCCATCCATGAGTGGATACATCCATAGGGGTAACTACAGTTTAGGTGATAACAGGTATTTCTAAGAATCGTCCAAACCATTGACCATACATCCATCATGTGACGTTAGCAGCCAACCAAAATCCGATATATACTTGCACTTGCTTCTTTTTAAATCATATATATGTCAAGTCCATTTTGGGACCTATTTTGCAAGATGTCCTAAGATAAAGCTTTGTCAAAATTTTCCATCCAAAATCAGGGCATGGACTTTAGTTGTCCTATTAATTTTCCAAATGGTTTCCCAGCACCATTGTGGGCCTACTTCTAGATCCTCCGCAATTCAATGAATAACAACCATTCAAAATATTTTTGGACCATGCCAACTCATCTTCTTCGAGATGAATCTTTATGTTCCAATTTGGTAGTAGGAGAGTATGAGTTTCACATTCCTCTACTAAAGGACCTCTCATACCAAGTTCCTCTAAAGACCTCCAACCCTCTTTCCAAAAGGAACTCCATCCTACCTACACAGTATCTATCATAAAAATGGCTTTATTCACAAAGAATATGGACCTGACCTTCAGATAGTTTGTGCTTCACCTTACACCTAATCCAATGATTTGAGCCCAATCTCATTCTATTATGATCTAATATCTTCCATGCTAACCAAGAGCTTAGAATAGGTACCATTTATTTCCATATACTAGAAGAACTTTTGTTAGAAGATGAAGCCAATATTCAGATCTCTAATATCTTTCATGTACATCTCTTGAGTAGGCCCATGTGTTGCTCATATGTGTCGAGCATGCATGGGGATTAGATGGGGAGGGGCACTAGTCCTCCCTCTAAGGGTGCGAAGGTGAAGCCCCTGAGGATAAAAAAATATAGACACTTCTAGTGTATTTTGGTTCCTTTTGGAACCCTCATATGTATTGTATAAAGGGGAGTGACCCATGGCATTGTAACACAAGAGATAGAAGAAAGCATTATAAGTTTTACCTGCATATAGCAGGCTTTCCACACAAATCTCATGTTCTATTGTTATTGTTGTTTGCTTCTTATTTTTATATATTTTTCATACCATCTAGTATTAATGCCTGAAAAGTCGCAGTCATAGCCTTTTCTGCAAGTGGGAGCTGCAACAATGACAATAGGTTTAACCAAGTTCAAGATTGATAAATTTGATGGCAAGAATTCCCCCCTATGGAAGATGAAGGTGGTATTTGTCGCTTATAATGACCAAGCCCTAGCCTTGAAAGGGGTTACGAAAAAACCGAGCAGCATGATAAATGAGGACTAGATAAAGGTGGATAGAAAGGCAGTTTTTATAGTTCATCTTTGCCTGGCATAACCTATCTTGTTTGATGTTGTTGAAGAAAGGATCGTAGAATCCCTTTCAAAGAAACTTGGGAAGATGTATGAGACTAAATTGGAAACAAATAAGGCTTTCTCGAAAGAAAAATAAATAAATAAACTTTTTTATCTAAGGATGGAGGGTTCAACTGTGGCAGATCATCTGAACCAGTTTAATACCTTAATCAACAAACTACTCTTGGGTATTGTAAAGGTTGAGGATGATGATAACACGATCATTTTACTATGCTCCCTCCCATATACCTGGGATCATATGGTGGTGACCATCAGGAACTCTAAAATTTGATGATGAGGTAGATACTTTACTGGGACAAGGGTTGAGGTGAAAATCGTCTTTGGATCCCTCTATTAGTGAATCCCTATCTATGAGAGGGAACCCTATTGAATGGGGTCAACAAGGGAGAACACAGTCTAGATCCAAGTCCAGAGGACGCAAGAAAGGGAGGTGTTGGAATTGTGGGAAACCATGTCACTTGAGGAAGGACTATTGGTATCCGAAGAAAGAAAAGATGGATGAAAAAACTAGATCAACCATAAGTCGAAGCTAGTACGGTAGATTCAGAAGAGACGACAACATGTGAGGCTTTATATGTCAATAACAACAGATATCTATTATATGCTTGGGTTTTGGACTTAGGTGCATCTTTCCACATGTCTCTACATACAGAGTGGTTCGTCTAATACTAGTCCTATTGTGGTGGAATGGTCTACTTGGGTGATGATCATCCTTTAGAAATTGATGGTCTACTTGGTCTTCCGCATCATAATGTTTCCCTTTAATCAAAAAATCATCACCCTCAACCAACTTAACAACTATGACCCCCACACCAACACCAACCCCCGCAACGTGTTACCCACAATCAACAGGACCAATCGAACCCTTTATGTTGACATCTTCCCAAGAGTGTATAAGGACTTCAACTTGTTCGGGGTATACTCATGTCCGTCTTCCGAAATCCCTACATCCCTCGATGGCCTTATGTGCACCATTTTCACATCTAAAAATGCAACCCCTTCTCCCTCGACATCATTATCCACATCTCCAATGAATCAGAGCGTTGAACAGACTTTGAATCCATCAATGCCTCACATTCCAAATACCAATCATGTACCCTACCATGAGTGCAAGGGACACCAGTTATAGCTCAGCTAACTCTACCTGGGATCACTTTGGGTATACATGTTTGGTAACTTACGCCACCCTACCTAGAGATGGCATCAAAACTTGCAGCCCATTACAATTTTGTCCTTGTCTCGACCATTACACCATCTAGGCCGACTACACCATGTGTATCGAGCGTCAAGCCTACGACACTTGTGACCAAGCCACCATTGGATGTCACTAAACCCGCCAATGGGGCCATGAGATGACCCAAGTTGAAAGCCCCCTCAACACCAACTCTACTCTTGAGCCATCATCGACGATCTCCAAGCCTAAAGCAAGGTGTATAACACAACAACAGTTGAAAGTCCCAATAACGACAACCACTACTCCTGCGGCAAGGGTCACTGCACCATGTGCCCTATGCGGGAAACGAAGCCATGCATCCAACTTGTGCCCCACCTTGTCATAGCTTAGGATTCTTCTCAACACCCCTAGTAGTGTGACGCATGCAACGCACACAATAGTTGAGGGTGCCTCTTCTTCGCCCAACTCGACACTTAAGTCCAAATATTGTGTACCAATCACGCATGTTTGATTTGTTCTATGTTTGGGAATTACACACTCCAAGGTCTTGATCCCCCTCAATTTTGGGATGCTTTGGCAACCATTCCCCTCACCCAACCTTTGGGGGAAAGTCCTTCACCTCCACCCAAGGAAACAACTTCCATAAACGATGTCTCTACATCGATGATAACACCCATTGTGCCTACCTCAGAACTAACTGTCACGGCAGTTCCTTCTACTGAGTCTACGACTCCGCAAGCACCCTCACCTATGAACCTTCTGTCGGAAGAAGAACATGATGGATGCACATCCTCTGGGCATCATACTCATATGATTCCCACCAAGACCATCACATCGATACCTGATCATGCCCATCCACCTTCGACACATACACCTACCCGTGCTAGGGTTCCACTCCCATGTCGATCATGTGGCAAAACTTCCCACTTCTCATTTCAGTGTACCATTTCATGCACCAAATGAGAAGCCTGCCTCGAACTGATGACGCTTCAAGATCAAATCTCCCACCTAAGCACAATACATCAAGGATTACCCGCTGAAGGAGTTGTTTCCCCTCCACCTGGCTTCTATCACAGGTGTCATTCTGAAACAGGCATATAGGCAACGTTTTCCCTCTGCTCACGTTACGTTTACCAGTATTACTATTGATAACCATAAGGTCCTCATCCACAATAATGATGTGCCATAAATATCACTACTGAGGATAGCATATTTCCCCCATGAGTGTGCACACCATTGCATCCCAGTTGACATCGATCAAAGGAAGTTATGAGCCTCACGCTTACCAGACAATCTTATGTCAGGTATGTCAGTCTTACAATTAGTTACAAAATGCTATTGGTTCTCAGGGTAAGACCCTCACCTTATCGTGTACTTCAACTCTCATCGACACCAAATCTTCATATTCTGAGAGTTCCAGTAGTTGTTGTTGTACCTTGGGGTCCATTTCAATCAACAGAAGCGATCACCTTGAACTACGTAGTGAGCGTCATCAATATTCCCTAAATTGGTGGCCTCTCCTATGCTCAACGTCAACACATCAATCGAATCATGGAGAGTCATGTGTTTCAAGGTAGCAGTGTTCACATTTACAAATCCCAGTAGCAACAGTACAGTGAGGTCATACATCCAGCAACCTCACTGGTATTCCAAACCCCACCCCCATGGGATTATCATGGTCATCAGTAGTTTCGCTCCTTCGACACTCGTACCAACATTTACAGGTTTAGTTACTCTTACATGGATCAAAGCCACCTTCATCCATGCTCCAACAGTATTTTGAGTTGACCCATCGTTCTCTTTTTTGCATTCATCCTGACAGATTTCATGAGCATGGATATGCTCCTCGTTTGTATAAAACACTATTCTTTGTCACAGCTTCACCAGTTGTCACCAACAATCTTCCACCAAGGGAACTTTTCATCCACACTCGCTTAAGAACTTCCAGAACATGGGAAAACACAAAAAGAAAAGACAATACATTATCGACTCTATAGTACCTTCTAAAACTCATACATCAGGGGGCATCTGCTAACACCTAAATTTCACACGAATTGGACATTTTAGCTAATATTCCAATAAATCGTCATCAACATATAACATGCAGCCCACTGAAGATATCCTCATCAGATCTAGAATGCGATAGGAGTCCAAAAACTCCCAAAGACAATCAAAAACAGAAGCATCTCTCTTACACCTATGGTATATTGCGCTATAGCATGTATTATCATTTTTGTGCACGCGCTATACTAGCACAAATTTTCCTTCAAAATCCACGCAACTGTCAAAAATGACGAGACCACAACCACCTGCGACGCATTGAAGGCTCCATCACCTCCAAGAATTTGAATTTGGTCTCCCTATGTACTTGGCTTCATTTAATGGCCCACCTTTGTGTACTTTGGAGCCAAAGCATGGAGTTAATGAGTTCACATTTGGATCTAGTTGTTTCATGCCCACTTCTTGGCCTATAAAAGGAGGCCATGGCATGTATCTAGTACGAAGAAATTAGAGCAAGGTTTGTTGAAAAGTTACCTAGGTAGTGTTGTTCACCCTTGTGTTGCCTTGCGGTGGACAAGGACACTTTAAAAAGGTAACTCCCCTAGTCATTAATTAATAAAGTGAGAAGTACTTTATAATTTTAAAGTCACTATTAAAAGGTAAAGTCATGGTGATTAATTAAAAGGAGTGTTCACTTTATTAAATGACATGAAGTGCACTAAATGTCATATATTATTTATTTATTGTGAACCCTTCATCTAATCTAATCTAGACCATTAGATTGAAAGTGGAAGTTACCATGAACAAAAAGGACTTGGGGGAAGGAAAGCTAATTCATTATTCACATACAAGAGAGGAGTTTTGGAGAGAAGAAGAAGAGAAGGAGAGAGAGAGAAGAGAGAGGGTTTTTGGAGAGAAGAAGAAGAGAAGGAGAGAGAGAGAGAAGAGAGAGGGTTTTTGGAGAGATTCCAAACCAAAGAAGAAGAAGAAAGAAGGTGACTCGAATCCCAAGGAGAGGGAGTGTGGGCACATTTCCCAAGGAGAATCCGTACAGCAGGGTGACCGTACAGTACGAATCCGTACAGCAGGGTGACCATGCAGTACGAATCCGTACAGCAGGAGGCCGTACAGAAGCATTACGTACAGCATAGTTTTTGAGGCATTAATTGCAATCGTACAGCACAGTTTTCAAGGACAGTTCCGTACAGCATTTATTGTTGTTCCTACCGCACAAATTTCAAGGTAAATTTCTATCAATCCATACAGCACGATTTTCAAAACATTCTGGCACGAAAATCGAGGAGGTCGTACTATGTATTTAATGATGTCTGTACAATTTTGTTTTGTTGGGCATGAATACCGAGAAGGTTGAGATAAGTACAACTGTTGTATTTCTTTATTTATCATAAGAAAAATAAATCTCTCTCAGTCAGGTTTTCCCTTAGGGGTTTTATCCTGGACCAATTTGGTCAAAAATACCTATGTTATTTTATGTGTGAATGGTTGACATAAATTTCTAAGTTTGAGTTTTAGGCTGAAAAATTAAATTTCTGAGTTTAAAATTTTGAAAAAGAATGTCCTGTGTTTCAAGTTAAAGTCATTTTTATGAATGAAAATGTGCATACTACGGTTCGGGGACTAACCCATATGCAGAGAAGCTATCCAGCTTGAAACCGGGTTGGGGTTCTAAAACTTTCATGGTATCAAAGCGGTGGTAAAGATCGGAAATTTAAACACTCGAAAATATTTCAGACTTGGGAAAATTTTCAGATTTGAAGAAAAACAAGGGTTTGTAAAAAAATTCGGATTTGAAGAAAAGAAAAAAAAGGTTTGTGAAAAATCATGTTCTTGAACATGTTGCTTTAGAAGAACAGGTACAGGTTGTAGTCATGGTGACTGGACATAGAGTAGAAGACAGGTTGGAAGGGGCTACAAATTTTAGTCCATGGAAGGCTAGGATTATGTTGATACTTGAGGAGAATGAACTATGGGATATAGTCAATAGTACAACAGCAAATCCTGTGACTATTCCTACCGATGCTACTGATAAGGCAACTTTCATGAAGAGAGATGTGAAGGAAAGAATGATCATTCTTGATGTCGTGAAGGATCATGTGATCCCACATATTTCAACGAAGACACATGTTTTTCAGATGTGGACATCTTTGACTAGCTTACACCAAAGCTCCAATGAGAATAGGAAGATGTCATTGCGAAAGAATTTGAAGAATGTGCACATGGGTATGAATGAAGGCATGGCTTCCTACCTTACTAGGATTACTCAGGTGAGAGATGAGCTTGCAGTTGTTGGGGAGGTTATACAGGGTAGTGAGTTGGTGCGTACAGCCTTAAATGGCGCGACACCACCTTGGAGTATGTTCGTTCAGACCATTGTTGGTCGTGAGAACATGCCTTCTTGGGATCGTCTTTGGGATGATTTCATACAGGAGGAGACAAATAGAGGATACCTACAGGGCAGTTCATCACATCACAGGGATGATGACGAAAATGTGGCATTGGCAATTAAGGGCAAAACGAAGAAGTTCAAGAAGGGTCCTTAAGGTGGGGCCAAACAGCATACAGGTGAGCAGAAGAAAGACTTGAGTAAAATCAAGTGTTTCGCTTGTCAGAATTTTGGATACTATGCTGGACAGTGTCCGAACAAGAAGAAGAAAGGACAGCAGACGACAGCTACAGCTGACATAGATGACTTTGCCTCACGGTTTGAGGGAGATTTTTCTCTCTATGCTGGATGTACAGAGAAGACATCTTTCACCAACAGTGATATGGAGAGTGTTATGGAGGATCAGGTGCAGTGTTCTTTGCTAGTTGGCCATTCTTTTAGTCCCTCTGCCATTACTTCTACTTGGTATATTAATAGTGGGGCTTCTAGCCATATGATAGGTGTTCAAGATGTGTTCACCGAGATGACTAAGACAAGCTTAAGTCTCGAGGTAGTGTTGGGAGATGACACGATTGTGAGAGCAGTTGCGCGAGAGATTGTTACCTTTCAGAGGCAGTCTATGTAGTCCATGACTTTGAGGGATGTCTTGTATGTCCTCGGGCTTAAGAAGAACCTTGTTTCAGTTTCCACTATTGAGGACAGGGGTTTTGGTGTATGCGTCCTAGATGAGAAAGTGCATATCTTTCCCAAAGCAGCAGGACCATCTACTTCATCTGCCGTTGGAGTTAGATGTGGGAAATAGTACAAGCTTCTCTTCCAACCTCATTATGCATTATCCCATACTAGCAGTAGCATCGAGATGTGTGAGTTGTGGCACAGGAGGATGGGCCACCTTCATCATTCAGCTTTGAGATTGTTGAGGGAGATGTCTACAGGTTTGTCTTAGTTCAGCACAGAGCAGGGTGGTGTGTGCAGAGGGTGTGTTTTGGGAAAGTACACCAACACTGCTTTTCCAAGCAGTGACACGAGAACAGGTGGCATACTGGACTTGATTCATTCAGACTTATGTGGACCGATGTCTTCAACCTCGTTGACAGGATATGAGTACTATATCAGTTTCATTGATGAGCAGTCCAGGAAGACCTGAATCTACTTTTTGAGAAGTAAACAATCTCAGGAAGTCTTGACGAGGTTCCAAGAGTTCAAAGCTCTTATGGAGAACCAAACAGGGAGGAAGATCCGGGCACTCAGGCCAAACAATGAGGGGGCATTAGGAGGAAGATAAATCCGTTTGATGATTTTTGCAGACAGGAGGGCATCAGGAGGCAGTTGACAGTTCCATATACTCCACAGTAGAATGGAGTTGTTGAAAGGAAGAACAGAGCGATAGTTGGAGCAGCTTGAGCAATGATGCATGATCAGAGTCTTCTTTTCTTTCTATGGGCAGAGGCATGTAGTACTGTTGTTTATGTGCAGAACAGGAGTCCACACTGAGCATTGGGGTGTAAAACACATGAGGAGATGTTCACTGGGAAGAGACCTGAGATAGGTCACTTCCGTATATTTGGATGCCTTAAATATTCTCATGTCCCTTCTGAGAAGAGGACAAAGTTAGAGCCTACAGCGGAGAAAGGCATCTTTGTTGGTTATGAGGAGACTTCAAAGGCTTTTCGCTTATACCTTCCTGCACAGAGGAAAGTTGTGGTAAGGAGGGAGGTGAGATTTGAGGATGAGAAATCCTTCAAGAAGTCTTATGATTCAGAGATGATGGAGCAGCATCAGAGTACTACTTCACATCCGACAGCATCTCAAAGTTCAGCGGGTAGAGGGTCACAGGTTTCAGGAGTGACTAGATCACAGGCTACAGGTTCATCAGTTTCAGGGACTCGGTCTACAGGCACTTCTGGTACAAGGACAGGTTCACGAGTCACAGGTTCACAGGATTCACCTTCATGTGATTCGGGTGGTACAAGTTGAGGATCACCAGGTATAGGATCTCAGGCCACAGGTACTTCTTCAGGAAGACAGTTGTCAGATGAGGAGGTTCAGGAGGAGGGACTACCACAAGAAGCCACTTCCAGGATGCGTAAGACAAGTTGGCTTAAGGATCTTGTGAAGGAAGATGAGGATTCTGTGGGACCACACAAGAGAGAGACCAGAGAGAGCAAAGCACCAAAGAGATTTTCCTGTTATATGGTGATGGTGACTAGCTTGAGTGATTATGAGCCTACCACATTTGAGGAGGCTACACAACATCAGGTTTGGAGAGATGTTTTGATGGAAGAGTACAATTCCATCATGAAGAATGGCGTGTGGGAGGTTGTTCCGAGACTGGAGGGGAAGTCAGTGGTGACTTCCGAGTGGCTCTATAAAATTAAGCATGTTGCAGATGGCAACATCGACAAGTACAAATCTCGGTTTGTGGCACGAGGGTTCTCACAGGTAGAGGGAGTTGATTACTATGAGACCTTTGCACCGGTTGCCAGATTTTCTTCGATCAGAGCACTGATCTCCATTGTTGCAGAGATGGGTCGGAGGATTCATCAGATGGATGTGAAAACCGCATTTCTGAACGGTTTTCTACAGGAGGAGGTATATCTAGAGCAGCCTCAGGGATTTGAGATTCATGGGAGAGTTTCACTTGTGTGTAGGCTGAAAAAGGCATTGTATGGTCTGATGCAAGCCCCTCGGGCTTGGTATTCCAGGATTGATTCTTATTTGCTTTCGATTGGGTTTCAGAAGAGTGAGGCCGATCCCAACCTATACGTCATTGTGGTTGGTGGTGTTCCGCTCATTCTACTGCTATATGTTGATGATTTGTTCATTACTAGAGGAGAGCACCCGATTGAAGCATGTAAGAAAGATCTTGCTTCAAAGTTCGAGATGACTGACCTTGGACTGATGCATTACTATTAGGGGATGGAGATTTGGCAGGAGGATGGACATGTTTTCCTGGGGCAAGGAAAATATGTTGCAGATGTTCTGAAGAGATTTCGGATGGAGGATTGCAGACCCATGTCCACACCCATGACCACCAACTAGACGAAACTTCCTACTTCTGAGGGAGAGTTGGTGGATCCTACTTTGTATCGTCAGTTGATTGGTTCTTTGATGTATCTGGTCAACACCAGACCAGATTTGAGTTTTGCGGTTAACACTCTCAATCAGTTCATGGTGGAGCCCAGGAGAGTGCATTGGATTGCCGCAAAACACATATTGAGATATCTTGTAGGCACAATAGATTTTGGCTTGGACTACAAGAGATCTGATGGAGTGGGATTGGTTGGCTTCACGGATTCAAATTGGGCAGGTAGTGTTTCGGACTGAAAGAGCACATCCGGTTGTTGCTTTAGTTTGGGCTCGGCAGTTGTGTCTTCGTTCAATCGGAAGCAAAAGTCTGTTGCATTGAGTTTTGCAGAGGCTGAGTACATGGAAACCAGTCAGGCTAGTTGAGAAGCCTTGTGGCTTCGCAAGTTGATGGTTGACTTATTTGGTCAGGAGCTGAGACTTACAGTTATACATTGTGACAATCAAAGTTGCATCAAGCTCTCTGAGAATCCGGTATTTCATGACAGGTCAAAGCACATTGAGATCAGATATCACTTCATCAGAGATTATGTTCAGAGAGGAGTTGTACAGTTGCAGTACATTTCTACCGATGAGTAGGTGGCGAACATTCTCACGAAGTCTTTGGGTAGAGGGAAGCATGTCTATTTCAAAGACAAGTTGGGAGTGGTGAAGAACACCTTCTTCGGTAATAGGGAGTGTTGAAAAGTTACCTAGGAAGTGTTGTTCACCCTTGTGTTTCCTTGGGGTGGACAAGGACACTTTAAAAAGGTAACTCCACTAGTCATTAATTAGTCAAGTGAGAAGTACTTTATAATTTTAAAGTCACTTTATTAAAAGGTAAAGTCATGGTTTATCCTAAGTTCACATTTAATGAAAAGTCAAGTGAGTGATTAATTAAAAGGGGTGTTCACTTTATTAAATGACATGAAGTGCACTAAATGTCATTTATTATTTATTTATTGTGAACCCTTCATCTAATCTAATCTAGACCATTAGATTGAAAGTGGAAGTTACCATGAACAAAAAGGGCTTGGGGAAGGAAAGCTAATTCATTATTCACATCCAAGAGAGGAGTTTTGAAGACAAGAAGAAGAGCAAGAGAGAGAAGAGAGAGTGTTTTTGGAGAGATTCCAAACCAGAGAAGAAGAAGAAAGAAGGTGACTCGAATCCCAAGGAGAGGGAGTGTGGGCACATTTCCCAAGGAGAATCCATACAACAAGGTGGTCGTACAGTACGAATACGTACAATGGGAGAATGTACAGAAGCATTCCGTACAGCACCATTTTCGAGGCATTAATTGCAATCGTACAGCACAGTTTTCAAGGACAGTTTCGTACAGCATTTATTGTTGTCTATACTGCACAGATTTCAAGGTAAATTCATGTCAGTCCATACAGTACTGTACGGCATGATTTTCAAGACATTCTGGCACAAATCCGTACAGCAAGGTGGTCGTACAGTACGAATCTGTACAACAGGAGGCCGTACAGAAACATTATGTACAGCACTCTTTTCGAGGCATTAATTGCAATCGTACAGCACAATTTTCAAGGACAATTATGTACAGCATTTATTGTTGTCTGAACCGCACAGATTTCAAGATAAATTTTTGTCAGTTCGTACAGTGCCGTACAACATGATTTTCAAGACATTCTGGCACGAAAATTGAGGAGGTCGTACTGTGTATTTAATGTTGTCTGTACAGTTCTATTTTGTTGGGCACAAATACCAAGAATGTTGAGATAAGTATAGATGTATTTCTTTATTTATCAGAAGAAAAATAAAATCTCTTTCTGTCAGGCTTTCCCTTAGGGGTTTTATCCTTGGACCAATTTGGTCAAAAATACCTGTGTTATTTTATGTGTGAATGGCTGTCATAAATTTCTGAGATTGAGTTTTAGGTTGAAAAATTAAATTTCTGAGTTTAAAATTTTGAAAAAGAATGTCAAGTGTTTCAAGTTAAAGTCATTTTTATGAATAAAAATGTGCATACTGGGGTTCGGGCATTGAACCATATCTAGAGAAGCTATCAAGCTTAAAACCAGGTTGGGGTTCTAAAACTTTCAAGGTTATGCTGTTGGAATCATGTTGGAACTTCTTACACATCTTCTAAAACATCCTTTTTGTAGTAGTTAGGCTTCAAGTAGTATCCCAAGTATTTGAAACCCACATCAATGCATTCCATATGGTAAGGGAAAATATTATGAACCAGTTGGAGGATATCCGGATTTACATTGATGTGCAGGAACATAGATTTATGAGCACTCATTTCCATCCATGATGCTTTACAAAATAAACAGAAAATACTCATATAAGCCCTCCAATCTTCAATAGAGCCATTTCCAAACAACAAAACATAATCAACAAATAAAAGATGAGAGATAAAATGATGAGAGGTGATACTTCAAATCTAACTATTTTCTTTTATTTTCTAGTTGATACTATGAGTCTACTTATCCCTTCAATGACCAAAAGAAAAAATAAGAGAGAAAGAGGACAACCCTATCTCAACCCCTAGAAGTTGATCCATTCAAAGGGACTGCAAAATTTGCAGAAGAAATGCAAGCCATAATCCAATCAACAACTTCAACAGGAAGCCCAACCTGCAAGAGTACCAGTCTCAGATAGGTCCAATCTACCCTATCATATGCCTTGACAAGGTCCATTTTTTGTATCAGAGCCTGTAAACCCTTTGTCTTGATTGACTGCATGCTCTCCTTAGCAACCCCAATTGCATCTAAAATCTACCTATTAGAAAGGAACCCAAACTGTTCTTTAGTCATGTGCTTTGCTAGAAGATTGGCACAGTTTTCGAGGTGTTATTTTTGGCACATGAAATCGAGACAGATTTGTGGCACATAAATCGAGGCAGTGATCATATTTGCAATCACCTTAGAGATCATTTTAAAAACGAGGTTGCATAAAGACATAGGCCTAAAATCATTAAAAGTATTTGGCTTCTCCTTTTTTGGAATCAATGCAATGAAGGTTCATCCTTTTAACCTAGATTCCTCAACAGCATCCAATAAGTCTTTCCCCACCATATCAAAGAATTCCAAGAAGAATTCAATAGTATAGCCATCAAGGCCAGAGCTGTTAGATTTATCAAAATTCTTCAAAATCCCCTCAATCTCCTCAAGTGAGACAGCCTGGTTTTCTATACATCTCCTTGAAATGTAAGACAGCAACATCCTCCAAGGATTTCTTATCAAAAATTTGTACACCATCACTATCCTTTTTCTCCCAAATAGCATTATAAATCCTTTTTCTCACAAGTAAAGTGGTCGGTGTGTTAAGATTATATGCTACCATATGTTAGTTTTTGTACCTAGGGAAGTGTTCCCCTAGTGACTTTTGCCTAAGTCACTTAGAAAGGGGAAAAAGTGACCCTCACATTAAATGACTTGAGAAAAGCATTTAATGAGACTTTAAGTGGGTGAGGGAAATTAATAATTTATGAGAAGTAAATGGAGCATTTAATTTCCACCGTTGATCTAATTCAATCTCATCCATTGGATTTAGAAAACCCTAGGGTTTGAACAAAAAGGTGAAGGGAGGCAAATGAAGCTCAATTTTTGGTGAAGAGAGTGAGCTACAGAAAAGAGCAAGAGAAGAGAGCATTGGCACAATTTTCAATGCAGGGTTTGAGGAAGTTTCCAGCTGCACAAAAATAGAGACAGGAGCAACATTTCAGCATGGCACAAATCCCAAGTCAGTCCCAGCTTGCACAGAAATCAAGGGACCGTACAGTAGCATTTAATGCTGTCCGTACATCACGATTTTTGAGGAGCTTGCTGGGCACATTTCTCAAGGAGTGAGGCACGAATTTCTGCATAAAAATCTGGGCACGCATTTCAAGAAAGTGCAGGCACAGATTTCTAGAATCCGTACGGACTATACTTTTTTGCACAAATTTCGAGGCAGTCTGCTGCACGGATTTTGAGAAGATTGGCATAGTTTTCGAGGTGTTATTTTTGGCACATGAAATCGAGATAGATTTGTGGCACAAAAATCGAGGCAGTGAGGCTCAAAAATCGAGATACAGTTTGGCACGAAAATCGAGGCAAAACTCAGGGTGACCTTTGGTTGGTCAGATAAGTACATTTTTTACTGAAATATTTGCTAAAGAAATACAATCTCTCTCTCTCTCTCTCTGATTGGTTTTCCCTGTGGGGGTTTTTCCAAGGCTATTGGCCGAAAATTCTGAGTCTATAACTTTAATGGTGTGCATGTTAAAATTAAATTTCTGCTTGTTAAAGTGATTTTTCAGCGTGTTTAATTGTCTGAGAATTTTTCATAAGTAATTTCCATAAACATATCTTTTCTTCTCTCTAAAAAATTGTCAGTTGTAATAAGCCAACACATCATCATGATGAATTCAGATTACAAAGATATGGTGAAGGGGAGCAGAAAGGTTCAGATCAGCAGTTGAGCTTTTGCATAATGCGTGAGGCTTGCATTTAATATTGTGGTTTCAGTTTTGAAATAAAGACTCTATGCCCAATGGATATAAGGCACTATTGGCAGGGGTAGTTCGGCTTCAAATGATGAGTAGGGGTGCAGGATTTGATCAAGTTTTGAAAGCAGCATTTTACACTCCATAGCCCAATCGATGTAAGGTGTTGCTAGCAGGTTTACAGTTGAACATTTGTGGACAGATTGCAGAGATTTGGTGGCGGTATAAATGACTCCATAGCCCAATGGAACACTAGAGGACAGGTTTGAATTTTTGTTTTACAGGAAAGGCATTGTATCTGTGGTTCTTGGAACCTCACAGGGAGGTTTCCATCCCCGAGTAGGAGCCAGATGTTATCTCCCCAAATAATTTTGTCGAGTTGATCAATTTTAGATGATGGGAGGTCATTTGAAAATTCATTTCTAAATTTTTTAAGCCTCATTTTTTATATCTTTATGCATGTAATAAAGTTTGAAAAACATTTGATTAGGTTTTCATTTCAAAAAATTTCAAAAAACAGGTTTCGGTAGCTAAGCGCTTATTTAAAACGGTCCCTAAGCTACCGAAAGCCCTGCTTTCGGCAGCTTAAACGAAATTTTAAAGGCTCTCCTAGCTACCGAAAATGAAAAGACATGCAGCGTGAGTCAAGGGCAGTTTTCGGTGGCTTGGGCGAATACAATGGTGTTCATTAGCCACCGAATGGTAAGTTGTTGGCAGCTTACAAGTCAAAAGCCAAATTGTCCAAAGCTACCAAAAGTAGAGGCATTCTCAACACTTTCCGGCAGTTTACGTGGTCAAAGGAAAATCTTTCAAGCTAAGGGAAGGTCAATTTTTGCAATTTCTGTGGCTTAGGCGAACATGTCATATTGATTCATTAGCCACCGAAACAGAGCTTTCGGTAGCTAACAGAAATCAAGCTCAGACTTACTAGCTACCGAAAGCCTAAAAATCACAGGAAATTGCCATTTTCGCACAGATCCAAGTTTTATCATCCTAAAGGGCATGAGGATGGTTTCTAAGTGAAGGTTTTAATTGATAGGATATGTTTCAATGTGTTGTTCTAGTTCTGAAGGTGCCAGCAAGATGGAAATAATGAAGAAATGTGGCGTTTTTTTACTGTCCCGAGTCATCATTTTCAACTGACGATTCTGAGCGTCTGGAGAATCTTTTTGCAAAACGCTCAGAGGTTTTTGTTCCTAACATGTCAAAGAACAATAACCTCTCCCCGTTTTCCCACAGGTGTTGCAGGTTGAGAGAATTGAATCCGTCACTGAGCACAAATTTTCGGATTCCAGAACCTGCCTGTTTGACACATTTTTGAAATGCAAACCTCGGGCAAACCAAAACAAGTTTCGAAGATCTGAGAGAGGTTTTTGCTCACAACAGGTCAATGAACAATAACCTCTTTCAGTTTATACACAAGTGTCACATAGTTGGAGAACTGAACCCATCTCTGAGCCTCGTTTTCAGCAGTTTCAGCAGAAATGGCGTTTTTACTGTGCAGAGTCATCATTTTCAAATGATGATTCTGAGCGACTCGAGAGTTATTCTGAAAAATGCTCGGAGGTTTTTCTTCCTAACACGTCAGAGAACAAAAACCTCTCTTAGTTTTCCTACAGGTGTCACAGATCGGGAGAATCGAACCCATCTCTGAGCCCCATTTTTCAGCAGTTTCGCCAGTTAAAAAAAATGATTTTCCCGATTTTTTAAAAAAGAACGGTTGGATCTTCTACCTGAGGATTTTGACCCAGCTTCTAGGGATCTGGGGGGAAGAGCTTTGTAATGGCTATAAAGCCCAAAACTGATAGAAGAGAAAGGTTGGATTTTGGATACACGATGCTATTATAATTGACTCTCATTTGCTAATAGAAAGAGGGTCTTCTTTTGGTTTTCAATATCAAATTGGTCATGCACTTCATCTTTCTGCACTTTATTTCAGTTTGTCTTAGCTTCTAAACACTGTCATCTCTCTAGTAAGCTCATAAACTTGAATTAAAAAACATCCTTGCTATCGTTTATAACCCTGCATCTTATTGTATTTGGTTATCAAAGATTAGTATTCTTTGTCCCCTTTTTAAACTAGTTTGTCTGATTATTGATTATTGAAAGCACTGTCTTATTCAAATACATGATGATTTGTCCATTTCATTAGTTATCGAGTTATCCCATTGATCCAAGCACATACCTAAATTATTAGATCTTGAGTTACCAAGCATCTTTGGCCTACAACCCCAAAGAATTTCTTGGAGAGATAACACCAGGATATCTGCAATTAGAGATGAGCTAGCAGCAGTTGGGGAGGTGGTCACTGCTACTGAGCTTGTGCGTACAGCAGTGAATGGGGCTTCAAAGCCATGGGGTGCATTTGTGCAGGCTATAGTGGGCAGAGAGAACCTACCTTCTTGGGAGAGACTGTGGGATGACTTTATGCAGGAGGAGACCAGGAGAGGTCTCATACAAGGCAGTTCGTCACACGGTGGGGTAGATGAGGAGAACGTGGCTTTGACAGCAAAGGGGAAGAATAAGAAGGGTCCCAAGAAGGGTGGGGCCAAGCAGCAGTAGCAATAGCAGGGTGGGTAGAAGAAGGACTTGAGTAAAATCAAGTGTTATGGTTGTCAGACATTTGGGCACTATGCTTCACAGTGTCCAAACAAGAAGAAGAAGAAGAAGGGACAGCAGACTGCAGCTTCAGCGGAGCTTGATGACGTTGGAGACAGATTTCAGAGGGAGTTTTCCCTGTGTGCTGGACAGATAGAGAGCGAGAGAGCCTCTTTAGTTACCAGCACTGATGTGGATATGGAGAGGGAATATTCCTTAGTGACAGGGTTTCAGATGAGTGCATCCACCACAGGCACTTGGTATATTGACAATGGAGCCTCGAGCCACATGACAGGAGCTCGAGAGATGTTCTTCGAGCTATCACAGACAGGTAGAGATGTGGAGGTTGTACTAGGCGACGACACCATTGTTAGAGCAGTTGGTCGGGGGACCATTACATTTCAAAGGGAGTCTATGAGTCCCATGACTCTAAGAGATGTGTTATATGTCCCTGGGCTGAAGAAGAACCTTGTATCAGTTTCCACCATTGAGGACAGGGGTCTTGGGGTATGTTTCTCAGATGGGAGAGTATCTACCTCCATGGACATTGGGGTTAGATGTGGAAAGTTGTACAAGCTCTTCTTTTAGCCGCATCACGCTCTAGCACACAGCAGCAGTAGTGAGCTATGTGAGTTATGGCATCGGAGGATGGCCCACTTACATCACCCAGCTCTGAGATTGTTGAGGAGAATGGTTATAGGTTTACCAGAGTTCAGCACTGAGCAGAGTGATGTGTGCAAGGGGTGTGCTTTGGGAAAGTACACCAAGACTACTTTTCCAAGCAATGACACCAGCACTGCAGGAGTGCTTGACTTGATCCATTCTGATATTTGCGGTCCTATGTCATAAGTCTCCTTGACTGGTTTTGAGTACTACATCATCTTCATTGATGATTACTCCAGGAAGACCTGGATCTACTTCTTGAGGAGCAAGAAGTCACCCTTAGTATTGAGTGTCTTCCAAGGGTTCAAAGCCCTTGTGGAGAAGCAGACAAGGAAGAAGATTCGGATGTTGAGATCCAACAATGGAGGTGAGTATACCTCCAAGGAGTTCGATGCTTTTTGCAAACGGGAGGGTCTACAGAGACAGCTGACAGTTCCCTACACTCCTGAGCAGAATGGAGTACCAGAGAGGAAGACCAGGTCGATTGTGGGAGCAGCGAGAGCGATGCTCCATGATCAGGGGTTACCGTTCCTTCTATGGGCAGAGGCATGCAGCACTGCAGTTTATCTACAGAACAGGAGTCCTCACCGTGCTTTGGGGAGGAAGACTCCTGAGGAGATGTACACAGGCAAGAAGCCTGAGGTGAGCCACTTTCGCATATTTGGTTCTTTGACTTAGTCTCACGTCCCTTCTGAGAAGAGGACGAAGTTTGATCCCACTACTGAGAGAGGCATCTTTGTGGGATATGATGAGACTTCGAAGGCTTACCGGCTTTACCTTCCTAGTCAGAAGAGAGTTGTTGTTAGGCAGGAGGTGAAGTTTGATGAGGAGAGAGCCTTCAGAAAGTCCAGAGAGTTAGAGCAGAGGAAGCCACCAGCTCCCACAACTCAGTTGACACAGGCTTCTTCGATACAGGTTTCAAGTCCACAGGTTTCTGAAGTGAATGGATCACAAAGTACAGGCACAGCTACTACAGGTTCAGTGGTTCAGGTGACAGGTACTTCGGGGACAGGTTTAGGTTCTGGTTCGCAAGTTACAGGTTCTTCTGGGACTGGTTCATCAGTCACTGGTCCTCGGGGTGTTAGACCTTCTGCTTCTGGGAGTTCCTCAGATGACGATAGACCAGTATAGGAGGAGCCTTCAAGGAAGAGGAAGCCTAAATGGCTTCAAGACACCTTGAAGGAAGCAAAGGCATTTGGTAGACCCCAGGAGGAGATCAGGACGGTAGTGATGCCAGACAAATTGGGGATGGCTCTTGTTGCGAGTCTTTGTGACTCTGAGCCTTCCACATTTGAGGAAGCTTCTCAGCATCAGGTATGGAGAGATGCCATGATGGAAGAGTACCATTCCATCATGAAAAATGATGCTTGGGAGATAGTGCCGAGACCAGAGGGGAAGTCAGTTGTGACTTCCAAGTGGCTTTACAAGATAAAGCATGCTGCGGATGACAGTGTGGAGAAGTACAAGGCTCAGTTTGTGGCTCGAGGGTTTTCACAGGTTGAGGGAGTTGACTATGATGAGACTTTTGCGCCAGTTGCTCGGTATTCTTCCATCAAAGCAGTGGTTTCTATAGCAGCAAAGATGGGTTGGAAGATCCACCATATGGATGTGAAGACCGCATTTCTCAATGGTCTTCTACAGGAGGAGGTGTACTTAGAGCAGCCACAGGGATTCGAGATTCATGGGAGGGATTCTCATGTGTGCGGGCTGAGGAAAGCCTTGTATGGACTGAAGCAAGCTCCTAGAGCTTGGTACTCCAGGATCGATACGTACTTGTCAACACCAGGCCAGACTTGTGTTTTGCGGTGAACACTCTTAGCCAATTCATGGTGGAGCCTAGGAGTGTACACTGGACTGCCGCAAAACATGTGCTGAGATACCTAGCAGGTACAGTGGACTATGGTTTGGACTACAGAGGTTCAGGTGGAGTCAGTTTGGTTGGTTTCACAGATTCAGACTGGGCAGGCAGTGTGAGGGATCGGAAGAGCACTTCTGGTTGTTGTTTCAGTTTAGGCTCGGCAATAGTGTCGTGGTTCAGTCGGAAACAGAAGTTCGTTGCATTGAGTTCCACCGAGGCTGAGTATATGGCAGCCAGTCACGCTACTTGCGAAGCACTGTGGCTGCGTAAGTTGTTGGTAGATTTATTTGATCAAGAGCTTAGACCTACGATGATCTATTGTGACAATCAGAGTTGCATTCAGCTCTCTGAGAATCTGGTGTTCCATGACAGGTCAAAGCACATTGAGATCAAGTACCATTTCATCCGTGACTACATCCAGAGAGGAGCAGTTGAGTTGCAGTATATTTCCACTTATGAGTAGGTAGCAGATATCCTGACGAAGTCTTTGGGGAGGGGGAAGTTTGTCTTCTTCAGAGACAAGTTGGGAGTGGTGCAAAACACCTTCCTCGGTAAGAGGGAGTGTTAGTTTTTGTACCTAGGGAAGTGTTACCCTAGTGACTTTTGCCTAAGTCACTTAGAAAGGGGAAAAAGTGACCCTCACATTCAATGACTTGAGAAAAGCATTTAATCAGACTTTATAAACTTAAAGTCACTTTTTGATCAATTTAAGTGGGTGGGGGAAATTAATAATTTATGAGAAGTAAATGGAGCATTTAATTTCCACTGTTGATCTAATTCAATCTCATCCATTGGATTTAGAAAACCCTAGGGTTTGAACAAAAATGTGAAGGGAGGCAAATGAAGCTCACTTTTTGGTGAAGAGAGTGAGCTAGAGAAGAGAGCATTGACATGATTTTCAAGGCAGGGTTTAAGGACGTTTCCAGCTGCATAGAAATCCAGACAGCAGCAACATTTCACAACGTCACAAATCCCGAGGCAGCCCAAGTTTGCACAGAAATCGAGGGACCGTACAGCAACATTTAATGATGTTCGTACAGTACGATTTTCAAGGAGCTTGCTGGGCACATTTCCCGAGGAGTGAGACACGAATTTCTACAAAGAAATCTGGGCATGCATTTCAAGAAAGTACAGGCACAGATTTCTAGAATCCGTACAATCCGTATGGACTATACTTTTCTGCACAAATTTCGAGGTAGTCTGCTGCACGAATTTCGAGAAGATTGGCATAGTTTTCAAGGTTATTTTTGGCACAAAAATCGAGATAGATTTGTGGCACAGAAATCAAGGCAGTGAGGCTCAGAAATCGAGGCAGAACTCAGGGTGACCTTTGGTTGGTCAGATAAGTCCATTTTTACTGTAATATTTTGTACTGAAATATTTGCTGAAGAAATACAATCTCTCTCTCTCTCTGACTGGTTTTCCCCGTGGGGATTTTTCCAGGGCTATTGGCCGAAAATTCTGAGTCTATAATTTTAATGGTGTGCATGTTAAAATTAAATTTATGCCTGTTAAAGTGATTTTTCAGCGTGTTTAATTGTCTGAGAATTTTTCATAAGTAATTTCCAGCCTATGCAAAACTAGCTGGGGATGAAAACCACTGAAATGTTGACATAAACCAGCAAGCTGAAAACACAGAAAAATTTACACCATAGACTAGATTGCAAATTCATTAGCATTCAATACATTATTCACAATAGCAGCATACTAAGGATCTTTGGAAGATACACAATCACAAAGCACAAAACAATTTAGCCTGGGAAACCCTAAAGGGGAAGAAAACCCAGCAAGAACTTCCTCAATATAGATGATCAAGTACAATGCCCCAAAAATATGTCTCACAAATAAGAGAGACAAAAAAAACCAAACTCTGGACTCAAGCCACTCCTCCTTCTCCTTCTCCTTCTCCTTCGCAGATATCTCTCTCTCTCCTCTAATGCGAATTGCACAAGTGAGTAAATGAATAAATGAGAGGAACTCTCTATATTTATACATTACTTTTCACTTAACCTTTAACTCAGCTAGGTCGGCCTCAATAATCCTAACTGGGCCGACTTATCTAGGGAGACTCAATTACCACGTATATTACATTCACTTGGGTGCTAACGACTCGGCTTACAATGGAGGTTTAACCTCATGACCTTTACATGACCAAATATAATAATGACATCCCCGACGGAGGTAAAACATCCCCGACCGAGTTACAATAATAAAATACAAGTAGAATATTCTTTCAAGTTACATTAATTTAACACGGTGAACGTCGATAGGCTCAACCATCCATTTAGTTTTGTGGAGATGGTTGGTTGTTAAACAAAAGCTAAACCTTAAACTAATTACCAGATTATTATAGTTATCCATTTATGGTATAACATAAACATTAAAATGATTAAAATAGACATAAAACAAAAAAATCACGTTTGAACCTCTCCCATTATTGTTACCCTTTTCTTTAACCACCATTTAACTGATGCTTATTTAAATCTTAATCAAGATGCATTTATGTATAACAAGATACGACGACCATAAAATGAATCCCGATTGTACATTTGTTACACTCGGGTTAATATTGTTCATCCGATCAAGGAAGCCCAAAATCTGAGATAATATATAAACACCTATCGGCGTAATTATGAAAAAATTGCATCTTTACCTTCTGAAGATAACCATATGGGTTTACTTTTCAATCTCTGTGTCTCTTCCACTTGTTTAAGAATTTTTGCCTTTTTGGATTCCAACCAAGTCAACTTATCTCTTCCATGTTTGGTGAAGAGTTCATCATCCATTAAAGTATTTATATGGTCAATTTCATCCTCAATTTCTAACAATTCTTGTCGCATACTAGTCTTCTTTTCTTTCTCCCACTTAGATACCTCTTGTTTTCATAACTTCAATTTCTACATCAGCCTTTGCATTGGAGAAGCAAAGTCCAAGTGATCGAAAGAAATCCATTTCTTTCTTGCAAAACTAGAAAATCCATTCTCTTGCAACCAAGTATGATTGAACTTAAATGGGAAATGAAGCTCATATTTTTATACTTCAAATTGTAAACAAATAGACCTATGATCCGACACACCAGTAGAAAGAGGCCATAAACGGAATCTCTCAAAATTATCTCAAAAATCCTCTACAACAAGAAATCTGCCCCACCCAAGCATCACCTAATCTTCCATTTTTCCACGTAGATGTTATCACCCCAGGCATTATATCAATCAGTTTGGCATCATCAAAAATCAACCTAAAGCATTCAACCATAGGATCCACTAGTACCCTAAAGCCCCAAGATTCCGCCATATGATCCTCTAGTACCCCAGAGCCCCAAGACTCTGTGGTTGACAAAGTCAGGTTTAAGTCTCCACCCAATATCAGAGCATTATCATAAATCAGACCCACAGAAACAACCTTATCCCAAAATTCCTTTATGTCGTTATAAGGACCATAATAGTTGATCATCTGAATAGTCGTATCCAAAACTTTAACCTTCCCTTCAAGAAGGAACCCTGCACATGTCATAAAGGATCTAAAATCATCCTTCGAGGGGTTTCAAGTTGTCAATAAGCCCCCTTAATTTCCCAGGGCATTAGCTTCACTACACTCCCAACATGGAAAGAGTTTAAGAAAATTCTCACAAGCCCTTGTACCCGAACACATAGTCTCGTGTACCATAAAAATATCAAGTTCCGCCATCTCAAATAACCATTTCAAAGCAGCATGTTTCGGGGACCTCCCAATCCCCCTAATGTTGAAGGATAAAAGCATCATTGATCAACTGAGTTAAAGGGTGGTTGTGCTCTAGGACCCTATTATCATAATTGGGAGATGGTGACCAAAAATCCAGTGTAAGATCAATGGATGCAAGGGAAGCAACCAAGGGGTTTACAAATTTGTCCTTGATTGATTTAGGAGAAGGTTTGTTTTTCGAATCATCCCAACCCTTGTTTCTGTTTTTCTTCCTCAAGGTAACATTTAGACATCTAATAAAGGAAATAGGGATAATATCCTTCTTGTCTTATGACTTTCCAGACTATATTGGGATAGGGTCCAAATGTGAAGGGATCAATTCAGAGGTGACCAAAGGGGATTTGTCCAACAAAGTTTCGAAATAATCAGGCAATGGCGACGAGGAAATAGAGAAGGCCAATGATGACAAAACCCTGTTTGTATCCAAAGATAGAGTACCTTGAGATGGTAAGGACAAATCCTCATGTGAACACCCTTCCAGAATATGACCAATCCCATTCCTTGACCTCTCAACAATTTTCCCATCCCTACCACCATACCTCTATCGACCTGTGCAACCTTTGATTCCATTAACATCAAAGATCGTAGTCTATTGGAGTCAAATACAGCCCCTAAACCCAAAGGTCCCAATGAAATCGAAAAGTCCTTTGTCGGGATATCAAGGATCAATCAAATTGGAGAATCTGATCCAATAAACTCACCTTAAAATTTACATTCAACCATCGGGGAGGACGGAAAAAATTGGATTGGGTTTGGGTGAGAAGATATAACCCAAAATTTCAAGAGATCTTCACAAAATTAAATAGATTTTACAGAATTCATAATGTACTCCACCGACTAAGATTTTAATAACTAAGGAGGAGAGGATTTAAGCTTACCCATTAAAGACGGTGCCGAAAACCAGTCCACTAGGTCAGAAGAATGGAACTCAACTAAGAAATCTTCCTAATCTGACACCTTATCAGGAGAAAGTAAAACCCCTCTCCTCTAGATCTCCTTGCTTGCATAAGAATGGGATGGGCATTTGTCCCTTAAATGACCAATCTCATGGCACCAATGGCAGCGAAAAGGAACTCGCTCGTAGTCAAGCCACAAAATAAATAAACCCTCGAACCAAACAATCTCCACTTTTGTAGGCAATCCCTCCAAGACATCCATTTCGATAAGAACACTAGAGCTATGTTTGTCGACAACCAGCAAAATCTCATCTTCTACTTTGATGAAACATCCTACTGAGTTTGCAACACCCACGAAGGCCTTCTTGGACTACAAATGAAGTGGGAACCCCAAAAAAAAGAACCCACAAATGCCTTTTGTTCACCCTTTCTTTCCACGTATTAAAAGTTGAATGCCACTTAAATAAGACTAATGAACAAGAAATTGGAAGCACAACCAATCATTCATGAGCATACTGAGCTTTGAGGTATAGTCAATAATAGGTTTCCACTTTGTCGTCGTCCAAGCAATAATTTCAACTCGATCCATAGACAAATATTCCAATCATCCAGGAAGCGCTCTCAAAGAGAGTCCACCAACTCTATCCATAGTAATATATATACCCAACACACAGAGATCTGGCATTATTCACCTTATGAGCCTTAAGAGAGCATCTTTCTTTGGAATGAGAACTAGTCACACGTTGCAACGACGCGGGTCTTTTCTCCCCACGACAATTAGTAACACTTATATCCCCCAATATATCAGAATGGTCGATCTACACTGAAAACTTATCCAGCTTCTCTATATCAACCTTAACTTTTCGAAAATTTGTAGAACCTTGCTTCTGTTTAACCGATGCAATAGTAGAAATCTGGTAATCGCATGTAACAGGAGAGGGTTCTGCCACATAAACAGATTTCAACTCCTCCGCCAAAAACCCTCCTTCAAATGGGATCTAATAAAAACCTCAACCACATTCTTTTGAGAATCATCCTAAACCCTCGACTAATGTGAACCTCCCACTACAGAGGATGTGATACCCGAAGCGTCACCCCAGAGCCATTGGGATCTTCAAAACTAAAATATGACATCAAAGCAGTCCCATCCCAGTTAATACAGTTTGTTTGAGATACGGACTTCCCAAACTTATCACATGGGACCGCGTATAATCCTGAAATTCCATTTGGCTTCCACTTTGATTTGACACCTAAGCTCAACATCGCTTAATCCACCAAATGTCAATCTACAACCGTTGCCAAATACAATACAACAAAGACAACATACGTGCAAATCCAACTGGACAAGCCAACTAAGGTACTGCAAGAGAAACCCTAGTTTAGCACACTAAGACAGAACACGAGCCTATTTAAAAACCCTAACCAGAAATTGAAGATTCTCACTTTTTTTACTTGGTTGGTACTAGGCTCATAAGTGGAATGAGTTGAACTCCAAGGACAGGGTTGTCAAATGTTTCAACCTCAACATCTAACAAACCCAAAAATCCAATCTAGGGTTTCTCAAAAAAAAATCATACAAATGAGTCACCAATTGATAGGATTCAATCCTAAGGCTCATCTAGAAATTAATCTTTTTACCTATATGCCCTATTGGACAGACCAATTGTGGAAATTTCTTTTATATTTTTCCAATTCAAACTGTTTATGAGCAGAATGGATCTATTCTTACGTGAATCAATGCCCATATTTAAAGAATTTAACACTTTAGCTACTGATTTATTGTTTTTTATCAAATTTAAGAAGAAAATATCTATTTTGGGGTTGGTATCTATTAAATTTGATTGTTTTTAAGCTGTTCGAGAGCAGATGAGTCAACGTTTGTGTGTTTTGCAGCTATTTGAGGGCACATATGTGGTTTACAAAGCTGATTTTGAACATATCTGTCAAAATCTATGTTTTTGTGTTGTTAATGAGGAAACCTATTAGAAATGTGTCTTTACCATTAATGCATGGCTTCTATAGTTGTTTAGAGCCACAATGAAAGGGTTTTGACATGTATTTTTCAACATTTTACTATGTTTTGGTATTATTTGTTGCATTTGTTACTAACATCTATGGCCTCTTTAACCACCATCATGTTGGAACCCAATCAGAGATTCTCACGCAAGAACTATGATACATGAAGCAACATTTGTTGGCCTTTTTTCTATGCTTCTGCTTGGTTGGCATTGTCCTAGGCAAGGATACTTGCCCCACAATTGCAAGTAGACTAAGGAACAAGTTTGATGAGCAAGAAAGAGAAGCAGTAATATTGCTTAAGTTGTCTATGACAAAGATGTTATGCTTCCTGAGGTCCAAATAGGGAAGACTTAAGTGACGATGTGTAAGCATTTGAAAGATTTGCATGAGACCTTGGACAAGGGTTGAACCTTCCTCCTGAAGAGCATGTTCTCAATTACAATGGATGAGAGTGCCTCATTAAAAGAGCATTTACTCAAGATCAAGGATATCTTTGAAAACCTAGATGTTATTGACAGCTAGATGGAAGAAGACATGGTGGTAATCACATTGAAGAGATTACCACAGGCTTATAAGCACTTTATTGAGACTATGAACATCACCTCTACAGGTGTTTACCTAAAGTTTGATGAGTATTGCAATAAACTCTTAGAACATGATGAATGGAAGAAACAGCTCGATAGCAACAATGAAAAAAAGGGTTTAGAATAGGCATTTGCCATCAATTTCAAGGGCAAAGGGAAATGGACAAAGAAGAAAGGTCGAGGTAACGTAAAACAAGCCACAAGGAATCAGAAGAGCATAACTTCTCATTAATGTGGCAAGGCAAGCCATATGAAGAAGTTTTGCATAAAGACGTTGGCTCAAATATAAACCAACCAAGGAGGGCATCAACAGAAGGCTCATCTCACAAAACATTCAGAGTTAACCTTTTATGCCTTCATGGCTAAGAAAGCGATACATAACCACAAGTCATATGCTTAGTACATTGACTTAGGCGCATGTTATCACACAACTTGTAGTTGCCCCTAGTGGTATCCCATCCGGGACGGTAGAGGAGTCAGGCAACTAAAGAGGTGACCTAAGAGATGCCACGGTTCCCAATGCAGGTGGGAGTCACGTCAACCGAGGCACTCTTCGCTTTAGGTCAAGGTATAACTAGACCAAGGGGGAGACCCTATACCCCAATCACAGTTGATTGGACCCAAACAAAGGTTTCTAAGTGTAGGTAAGTAATGAGTTACGGAAACCAATGCAAGGCTAAGTGGACCTAAGGTTTAAGGTATGGTTGAGGGAAGTGTAAGAGATTATTAATGTTTCAACCTATGTATGGTCTAGGCCACATGATGGGGTATGATGAAAAAGTATAGTACCATGTGTTTACACAAGTGGGTCTAGTTCTCTTGGGAAGTGTGAAGTGATTCTAGGTAGGCCCACAAGGTGAAGTTAGATGTGAGGTAGGTACTATAGGTTATATGTAGGCTAGATCTATGAGTTGAAATTGATTTCAAGGATACCCATGTGCTAGATCTAGGATTTGACACCAATCCCAAGGAATGCGACTTGCTTGGTGATGGACTAGTGCCTTGTTAATTGGGCTAATGGGGTCAAAAAGTGTGTCAAATTGTAGATCGGGACACCTAGAAGCCAAGTCAAGTGGGTTGAGTGAAATCTAATGGTTGGATCTTACTAGATCTAGGTTTTTTTAAGTGAGGACCCTAAGTGGACCACAATCCCTTGAAACAAGGAATGCAATCCCCAAGGTGGATCTTGACAAAAGAACAGTATAGACCTAGGTTTCAAGGCATGGGCATTCCAAATCCACAAATAACTCAAACACCCACTTCCTAGAAGTGGACCAACTCAAAAAATCAAGGGGGTGTGATTTGCTCAAGGAGGGTCCAAAAATGGGTTTTGGTGGACCAAATTAAGTCCAATGGCCACCAAAATGTAGATCCGGGATGTTAGTACCCCGATCTATGTTCCTTCCAAGTTTCAAGTGAATCCAATGGCTAGATCTTAGTAGATCTAAGTTTTAATATGCCAAGAAGGTTAAAAAGGGGGTTTCAACCCCTTAAAACATGGAGAGATGTCCACAAGGTATTTTTCACCAAAGTAAAGATATGGGTATAGGTTATCAAATGTTTAGATGTCAAATCAAGTGGGATCTCACCTACCCATGTGCTAGATCTAACCCAACAAGCTTCTCTTAGGAAAATCGATTTAGGTTCAAGAAGGCTTTTTGCATTGAAAAGTGTGTCGATTTTTAGCCAATCACCACCAAACTATAGATCCAACTAGGGGTGAATCCTATAGAGGTGGGTTTTTAATATCTTTTCAATTGCAAGGCTAGATCTAAGTAGATCTAAGAAATACCAAAATTGGGGTTTTGATTTAATTAGGGTTTTATGACCAATGAAGATAGAATGGATGAAAGAGACACATACCTTGTGGATCTTACCTCAAATTGCTTATGGCCACCTTGCAAGTTGATAGCATTCTCCTATGTGTATATTCAAGAGTGAGATCCAAGTGCTCCAACCAAATTGCCCTTCTCCAAGATAGCCAAATCGTCCTCCTCCTACAAGACAAGATCAAAGAAACAAGTCAAGCAAGATGATTATGAAAATGGTAGAAAGATGTAATAGAAAGCATCAACTATGTCACGAAGATACAATAATGATACTCCCTGTCACAAGATCAACCCAAGAGAGAATATGTGGATCCCTCCAACAATAACCCTCAAAAAGTCGCCCTCCTCTCTCCAATTCGACTTTCCTGTCAAAAGGTTAGCAAAAACACCAAAATCCACAATGATACATAGAAGAGATACTGTATATTCAATATGCAAGAGAATCCACAATGCAAGAGAGATGTGCTCCACAAAAAATCTTCTATTCCAATATTCCAGAGCTCCAAAGGTGAGCTTTACAATGGGGGGTCTCCTCCTTATATAGGATAATAAAGACCAAAACCCTATACCACTTCATAATACTACATCAAATGAGTGGTTGAGATTATAAGATCTCATCATAAAATCAATGGCTAAGATGACCCATCACAATATATCACATGGATCACTCAAAATAACAAAAGCGCCCTCACTAAATGGTACAATGGAGGGTGACGGCATCCCAAAAAAGTACAATAATCCACCTCATGATGACTAGGACATGATAAAATAAGCACATGGTGGGGCTAGGAGGTATTAATCCTTACTAGCTCATCCCCAAGGCACAATAAAATAATAAAATATGTCCAATATAATAAAAATGATCAAAACTGTCCTCAGAATCCATGACAGTCAAGCAGTAAATGTCCTCCTGTGATCAATCCGGGCATACCCACATGGTGAAAACTGACTGGAAGATAGTGATGCCATCCTGGAAGACCTCTGTGAAAACCAAATGCCAAAACCTTGCCTCAATTGCCCAAATCGATTTCCTCAGTGACCACTTTATCCCATTTTTTAACTGCCTCGGGAACTGTGAAAGTGCCAAAACTGCCTCCTAGGGTGCTAGCGCTGTCCATCTGAGACCACCAGGCTCTCCGGAAGGGGGAATAAATGGTAATAACAAGTGGCTGGACCACCCCCTCCATCATCAGCGCCCTAGGTGAACTGGCCTCTCGGGGCCCCTGCTGCTCAGGCTGGGAAATCAGCCCCAAATCTGGTCAACAAGTGTAAAACTGCATCAATCACTGTCAGAAATGCCCGGAACTGAAAGATAAGTGTCTCAATGGATCCAGAAGACCCAAATCCACTAGGAATGAGTACTCATACACCCTGGGTTGCCCTAATAGGCCTGCTGTAGGGTCCACCATATATGGACAATGTATAATCTGCTGATCTGAAATAATAATAAACCTGCTGAACTGAATCAAACATCATCTGCATCATATGTCCATCATATGATATCATCATCAAACATGTGGGACCATAAATCATCATCAATAATCATCCATACATGGTCCACATCATCACGGATCCCAAGAATATATAATCAAGGATAAATCATATCAGTAGACTAAGACAATGTTTCTCTAATCATTCCCATAGCTAAGCTCAAAGTATGAATTCCATTCAGTGGCATTAATCGAGTTAACATATTCCGTTGTTATAATAAATTACTTGCACCATAGTTCAAATGACAAACTCACTCATTGGACATGGTCAGACTGCTAGTGAAGGATGAAGGCTAGGAGCAAGGTTGGGCCAAGGGTTTGACTTGTCTAACTTAACTCAAAAATACTTTGGACTGGGAGAAGGGGGAAGCTACAAACTCTGTGTTGGACAAAATAACACGAGGAATGGCTGTGCCTCACAAATGGATAAGTTGTTTAGAGAGTGTTTATTCAACTTAGGCATCATGTCTACATCAAATTGATCCAGGTTCATTAGGATCATTCAATTTTATTCCATGGCCTTTTTGGCCTACATAACCCTTCGGATTTCAGATGTGCTCAGAAGCACAACTAGTTGCAGCTTGCATCCAGGGCATGTTTTTCACATATTAATAAGGTCAGCAATTGTTTAGATATAACTTTTAAGAACCATTGCTTTTTGGACCTTTCTTATACTCTTCGAGGAGTATTTTTAGCTTTTCATTGCTCTTGCCCTTTTTTGTTTCCATGGGCGAATTTTTAGTTTCCATAGGTAGAACATGAGCTTTCAGTTTTAGCCAACAACATCTCAAGTGACTAGGGGGAGTTCGAGCCAATGCCAAACATCGGGACAACCGACCAGAATGATTTAGGCCTACAATCCAACTCACCAAAGGTAAGTTCTGTCACCAACTCAGAGCCGAGACACTGGATAAACAGGGATGCGGTCCAAACACAGAGGTAGAAAAATGGGGAAGTCCTCAGTATCAGAAAGTCAAAATGAGACTAGTCAGGGTTTAAAGTCAAATAGGAAGGTCATGTATGGATGGAGACAAGTGAGTATGGAGCCTACACTAGCAGACAACTGGTGTCGGGGAAAGACCATGTCTATGTAAGGTGAAATACCAGTAAGTTTTGTTAAATGACCTAAAAGTGCAAGCAATTGTCCATTTATGATTTACAGTTCATTTTAAATAGTTTGCCACATCAGGAATAATATACCAAGCACATGCCATGATCATGACTAAATCAACAAGATAATAATCCACAGTCAGTGAGAACATATCCATAGATCATACAACATCATCATAATAATCATCATCATGCATCATCTGAAACACTGCTGAAATACATCTCTGGCACTGAACTGAAACTGTAATGGGATAAGTGGTCACATCAGTCATCAAATCCGAACTCTCAAGGCTCAGCCTTGACACAAGGTCATAAAATCTGAATAATGTACTGCTCTGATCATGAGTGATCCAAAAAATATATAGCCATGCTCTGGAATAAAGGAAGCTCTGGAATGTGCAGATATCTGTTGTACAAGAATAGTAGCCCTGCTACTATGGTGTGATAACAGCGCATCTCGCCATTTCACCAATAGATAGAGTTGGTTCACGGAGTACACTCTCGGTATCTCTAAAGATTGTGTGGTCTTTTGTGGTGCTCAAGAGTACATACTTGTTGGCAAATGAAACATACAACTTTCCTTTGGAGGGAGAATATTTATTTTCTTTAATGTACACTATGTGCCAAGTTTGGAGATTAATTTGCGATCAATTACTCAGATTACGAGACAATGGTCCTAACTTGCTATCAACTTTAGTGATCACTATAGAGTTGAGAAGTACACTCAGAAGATCATTGCTCATGGAGTAGAGGATCATGGACTATTCAAAATAGTCAATAGTGGATAGTCAATGAGCATACATTGGCAACAAAGATTGCATCAACGATATGGTGTGAAAATTTGATTACCAGATCTCGGTTGTAATTTCAATCTTTTATTTTTATGCGCAGCAATTAATTTAACTGGGAATTCAAATTACTCAAAAGATAAATGGCAACACACTGATAAACAATAATGCACAAAGAAAATTGAACACAAGATATACCTTGGAAACCCCAATGGATAAAACTAGCAAGCAGTTTGTCTTTATTACAGATTTGTTAAACAACACTTACAACACCAAGCTTCTGGATATGACACATCGGATCTCAGTCAACTCCTGATTCTCCCTTGCTGCAACTGAGCCCAAATCCTCAGCAATATCAACATACCCTGGCTTGAGTGAATCCCTCATTCCCAAGCCTCTGAGAAACTCCCTCTCTCATATATGATCAGTCATTGATCCCTGACCAAGACAAGATATATGACTCACCCCTACAACTGTGGTACTAAACAACTCTCAATAGACTCTTTTATAATGCTCAACCTCACGCAAAACCTTGGGAGATCCTCTCAATACCATGAGCCAATACCACTGGATCAATACTAATACTTAAATCCCTTAGATCTAATCGAATGTTTGGGACTTAATCTCTCGTTGAGATCACTTAAGTCATAAATCAACGACTACGACTTAATCTCTCATTGAGATCACTTAAGTTACCCATTTACATTTACATAAGGTGTTATAAAAGTCACCTTTTACAAAGTCCATATAGAGAGTCTCTTCTCAGACCACTTCTACATGCTAAACACCCCACATAGAAGTACCTATCCGAGATACAAGATCTAACACTCCCTCTTAGCAAGGAATGTAGTTCTAGAGAAGCATCCACTGGACCCATAAAATATTTTGTTGCTGCAACTGCTCCATCTAAACTGGAAGACTTCCTGACTGCATCTGCTGCACTCTGATTTGATATTATGCGGTCCTCATCCATCAATTTCATCCCATCCCAAGTAGGCCTGCTGAGAAGAGCCTCACGCCCTCTCTCTAACACTTATCCAGGCTCCATACTCCCTCTATAACCAAGTATAGACTATCCCAACAAACTATACATCTTACCCCACAACATTCTGCTACTTCCTGGGGGTTTTCTTCTTGTTGCCCGACAATTATGGGAGATTTATGCCCCTACCCAAGCCCTTTACACAGCTACCTAAAGTTCCTGTAGCTGGCCAGTAGCTTTCTAGGTACTTCTACCCTTGCTCGAGGCTTTTCTAGGCAACTTTTCCTCTGCCTGAAGCCTGCCCGGTGGTGTTGTTGACTTGGAAGCCTTGTTGGTTGCCCTGTTGGTGGTCCAACGGCCCTATCGATTGACACTCCCGGCTCTCACTGCTTGATGCGGTTGCTGCTTGCATCTCCCACGTCACCTTCAGTCATTACGGTCCACCCGAAGCCAATAGTCTTGCTTCCTGGTGCCTCCACTTTCGGTCACGACCAACAACCACGCTGTCATCCCATCCACATCTACCACCGGCTTGCTCCTAGCCCAACCTGGCTCCACGAACAATCTTCTATGCACATGCACTATTGTGATTGCTCCCATAACCCGTGTGCTCCATGATCGTGTTGGTGTCGACAGCTCCATGATCGTATTGATGTCGACAACTCCATTATGATCGCAAACCTTCCAAAGTCGATCGACCTCCTATTCTAGCGGTTCTACCTTCCTCCATCGTTTCCTAGCAATGGCCTATTATCCTGAACCTTCACTCCAGCGACCACGCCCTATGATTGAGCACCCTGTCAACTATGTCACAGTTGTCATCATTGCTTTGACAGCTTAACTCTTAATCGAACACCTTGCCTGCTGACTCTTTTGTTCGCTTGGTCATCTTCCTAGACTCTACCCGCAGCTACTGTTCCGACAACCAACGATTTACCTAGCCATTCTACCCTTGCGTACTGCCAACTCCCCTGGATTGTTTTGCTGGTCAAAGTCGACTCGTCACAACCGGAGATCCCTACAGCCTCGATCTGACCCTAGCACCAAGCTGCACTTGTCCCAAATTCGATGGATCGCAACTCCTCACGACGACATAGCTCCACACGCAATCAACCCAATTACGTGTTGAACAGACCCGAGCCCACATCATATGTTGTTGTATTGTGTCCGTACAGCCCATACCGTGACCGCACAATCTTGCTCCTTTTTTCTTTTTTTTATTTCTTTCTAGATCTTGTGCAGGTCTCTCGGTCCTGCTCTGATAGCATGGGCTCAATTCGATTACCAGATCCCGATTGCAATTTCGATCTTTTATTTTTATGCCCCATAATTAATTTTACCCGAGAATCCAAATTACTGAAAGGATAAAGGGCAACATGTTGATAAACAATAATGTACACTGAAAACTGAACACAAGATGTACCCTGGAAACCCCAATGGGGAAAACCAACAAACAATGTCTTTTTGCATATTTGTTAAACAAAGCTTACAACACGAGGCTTCCGGATATGACACACCAGATCTCATTCAACTCCTGACTCTCCCTTGCTGCAACTGAGCCCAAATCCTCAATAATATCAACAAACCTTGCCTTGAGTGAATGCCTAACTCCTAAGCCTTTGAGGGACTACCTCTCTCAAATCTAATCACTCATTGATCATCACTGATCCCTAACCAACGCAAAAGATATGACTCGCTCCTGCAACTATGGTAGTAAACAACTCTCCATAGACTCTTATAACACAACCTCATGCAAAATCATGGGACATCCTATCAATACCATGAGCCAATACAACTGGCTCAATACTAACCCTTAGATCTAAACAACTTTCCATAGACTCTTATAACCCTCAACCTCATGCAAAACCATGGGACATCCTATCAATAGCATGAGCCAATACACCTGGCTCAATACTAGCCCTAAGATCTAACCTAATGGTTGGGACTATGACTTAAGCCATAGATCAACAACTACAACTTAGTCTCTCATTGAGATCACTTAAATTACCCTTTTACATTTACATGAGGTATTGTAAAAGTCACCTTTTACAAAGTTTTTCTAGAGAATTTCTTCTCAAACCACTTGTACGTGCTAGACACCCCCAAGTAGAAGTACATGTCCGAGCTACAAAATCTAACAATGGGCACCTCAAATTCACCTACCTCTCTCAGTTAGCTCAAGAGAATCCGGCGGATGGACCTCTTGACATCCACAAGAAGATTCAGGGTGTGTGCAAAGCTTTCCAGGCACGAAAGCAACACAAAATGCCATGGACAATATTAGAGAGCAACCAAAGCCCTTCAGTTGGTTCATGTAGACATTTATGAACCAATTGACATTGTATCAATCATCGGTGTAAGATATTTCCTTCTATTTGTTGATGACTATAATAGGAAGATGTGGGTGTATTTTTTGAAATTAAAATCCGAAGTTTTTAATGAATATCAAATTTCTTAAGCATTAGTAGAAAAAGTGTACGGTTGTCATATTAAGAAGAAGGAAGAGATTAGAGAGCAACCAAATTCCTTCAACTAGTTCATGCAGACATTTGTGGACCAATGAACACTACATCAATTATCGGTGCCAGAAATTTCCTTCTATTTGTTGATAACTATGATAGGAAGATGTCGGTGTATTTTTTGAAATAAAAATCTGACATGTTTAATGAATATCAAATTTCTTAAGCATTAGTAGAAAAAGAGTATGGCTAGCCCACGGGGGTAGAGCAATTGGTAATGAGTAATTGAGTTGAGAAGTTGTAAATGGAAGGTCACAAGTTCAAATCCCCGTGGGTACATGCAAAAAAAAAGTATGGTTGTCATATAACTACACTTAGTTCTAAAAGACTTCACACATTTTTGTACTAAACACAGGATCAAAAGACAGTACACTACACCTTACACTCCATGGAAAATGGGAGTGGTTGAGAGCCATAACCGCACAATCAAAGAGATTGCCATATGTATGATGCAAAACAAGTATGTCCCAACAGGTTTTGGGCTAAGGCAGTGTTCACAATAGTATATCTATTGAATAGATCTCCAACAACGACAATGAAGAAAAAGATCCCAAAGTAAGTATGGTCTTGGCGGAAGCACAGAGTGAATAATCTTGAGGTTTTGGGATCTATTGTTTATGCATGGATTCCAAATGAGAAGAGAACCAAGTTACAACCTAAGAGCAAGAAACTAATGCTTACAAGGTACAGTCACAATCACAAAGCTTATAGGTTAATTGATGTGGAAACTTATCAATTGAGCTTTAGTAGAGATGTCGTAGTTGAGGAAGCTGGACCTTTTTCAATCTTCTACAAAGTTCAAAGTTACAGTGGAGTCACCCACCATGGCTCGAGATTAATGTGTTAGGATTCAAGTAGCTCCACCTAAAAGGGAAGAAGATTTTGAACATTCTGAGGAGTCTCGCAAACTCGAGTCCATGATTTACAATGCAAATAACATGAATCAGTGTTTAAATGACACATCTACAAGTATTTAGATGACGATAGTGACTTGGATGAGGTTCCCAAAAAAATACCCAAGTGGTGGCACCACACCATTTAAGATCTTTGAGCAACAAAAATGATCGAGATGTAAGAGCAAACAATAACCCAACACGATTAACTTTGCTCTTGTGGAAAATGTTAAGGAATTATACAAGCCACAGGTGTTCAAAGAAGCAAAATGGAGACCAAAATGGGAGAAGACCATGACAGATAAACATGAAAGTTTGATAGAAAATCAAACTTGGTATCTCACAACAATTCCACGAGGGAAGAAACCCATTGATTGCAAATGGGTGTACAAGGTCAAGTATGAGGCAAATGGCACACTTGAGAAGAACAAGGCACGATTGGAAGCAATAGGGTTCTCTTAGTGAGAGGACATTAATTATGCGAAGATCTTGGATCCCACAACAGAGATGAGCACCATCCAACTAGTTCTAACCATGGCAGCCTAGTATGGCTAGAGGGTCCATCAGATGGAAATGAAGAGTATAGGCATTTTATGTTTCAAGGAAGGAGCATTTTGTTTACCAATTTAAAGTCTCTATGTAGCTTGAAACAAGCACCCATGGCATGATACATTGAGATTGAGAGTTACTTGGTTGAACAAGGGTTCCAGCGAAGTTCTTCAGATGTCAACCTAGATGTCAAAAGCATTGGCAATGATACCATCCTACTAATCATTTATGTAGATGACATGATTATTACAAGTAGTGAGGCAAGGATGATTGAACAAATAAAATCCAATATGAGTAAAGCATTTTTGTCTCACAAACAAAATATCCCAAGATTTTGCTTGAAGAGTTTAGAATGACAAATTGCAAGATCTCATCTACACCTATGGATAAAGGGCTAAAACTTTCAGCCAAGATCAACACTGAGGCAATCAATGAGTCAGTTTACAAGCAACTAGTTGGAAGCATGATATATCTTACAAACACTCTACCTGATTTGAGTTACAATGTAAGCTTCAATTCCAGATTCGTGACAACGCCAAAAGCTAAGCTTTGGATTTTAGGGAAGAGATTGTTGAGATGCGAAACAGACGCTTAACTCTAGCATTCTATACAGTAAAACCAAAGATCCTAGATTATGTGGATACACATTCAAATTGGGCACGTTACGTGGATGACAAAAAATCAACCTATGCATATGTAGTCAACCTTGGCACAAGTGCATTCACATGGACCAGTAAGAAGCAAAGGGCAGTAGCCTTTTCATCGACATAAGCCAAATATCGAGGAGAAGTGAAAGGAGCATATGAGACAATTTGGCTCAAGAGAATGCTTTCAAATATGAAGATGCGGCAAATAGAGTTGACACCACTACTTTGTGACAATCAAGGGGTGCTCAATCTAGGTATGAATCCAATCTTCCACGAGCATACCCAGCATGTTGAGATACATCGCTACTTCATCAAACAACTTGCAGAAGATGCAACTGTTGAGCTCCAATATTGTCCCATAAAGGACCAAACTGCAAACATTTTCACCAAGTCTTTGTGTCCTGAAAAGCATGAAAATATTGGATAAACATGATGTAGTTAGTAGATTGACAATTAAGGGAGGGTGTTAAAGTAAAACCTAGTTTATAATGGTCACTTGGATATTACACTTATGAATCAATAAAGTCACTTCCAACTTTATGCTATTTTGTGTTTTTATGCTTTATTTTATTGTATTGTGTTTCTAGATCTATCCCAGATTCATAACGTGGATTGAACCAACCTCATTGTAACCCTTTAGAAGAAAGCTTTTGATTTCTCATTTAAGCAATAAATTACAATAACTCTTCTGAGATAGTCTTGGTTTCTTTATGTGTTCAATTTCCTCGATAAATAAGATAAGGTAATTTTATCAATGTCCAACAAATGACCACAAAAGTAGGTCACTGGAATTGTTGAGTACAATGTTGTCAATACAAAACAAGAGCACCAAAATGGCTCCTATAAAGAAAAATCAAGATAAAAAAAATAGTTATAAATCAAAAGTAGGGTTTGAAAAGCCCTAGACTGCAAGCGTAGATGACCAAACTAGGAGAGGATGTACAAAAGAAGAGGGATCTGAACACTAGAGTACAAATGAAGATGAAGAACGAGGTCGGATGGAGAAACCTCAGTTTAGTGTTGTTCGAAGGAAGAGCTGGGGAAATATCTAAATCGTCAACTTAGTTGTTGTGCGCAAGGGGTCGTCCTCCATTGGACCCTAGGTCGTCCCGTCTACAAGTTGGTAATGGATCTGGTCAAGCAATACCACTGATGTTTCTGGTGGGGGAGAGAAGGTCCCTCTTGTCCATATAGATTTGGAGTCAGATACCATGTTGTTGCCAATTTGTCTCTTGGTGCATATCCAAAGAAAGCATCATAAAGAAAGAAGTAATCCCCTAGGTGGAAGTTGGTCCACGGTGAAGTTAGAGAGTGTGTGAGGGCCTCCTGCATCTAAACACTCGAGCATCTTTAGTCAATGTACCAAGAGAAGTTGGAGAGGGTCTAAGGTCCTATTATCACCTCAACTGTAGTTACCCCTCTGGATGTATCCATTAATGGATGGCAATAGGGAAGGGCAACTCAAAAGGTGCAACCACGATCACCTCGACCTCCAATAGATGGTTGTCACGCCAGTCGAGGCAACCTTCGCTTTATGTTATCTAGCCCAGACAACAAAGGGGGAGACCCGATCTACTCTCGACAGGAGAGATCAAACCAAGACACCAAATCAAGTTAAGATTAAGTGAAAGAAGGTGTATGGTTTATCCTAGACCTAAGGATGAAGTCACAAGATAAGTGAGGGGTTCAATGAGTTTAGCTTTGGTTCATTGTTGATGTGTGAGTGACTTATAGTATTTGAAAACAAGATCCAGGATTATAGTACTAGTCAATGTGAGAAAATCCACTGCCTTGGGAACCATGTCCAATGCAGGGTAGTTTAGGGGTTGAATTGGGGCTAACTAGTACAAGTGACAAGCTTGATCATGAAGTATGATGACATCAAAGGGTTTAGTCCACCAAACAAGGATCAATCCACAAGTTAATCCAACAATCTAGGAAAGTCGAATTGACTTGGAGAGCGATCAATGCCTTGGGAATTGGGATAATGGAGTCAAATGAAATTAACTTGTGGTTGATGACTCCTATTGCATGAGACAAGTGGACAATTAAAGGTTTGATGGATGAATAGGTCTAGATCTAGAGATTCAAGGTTTGACCTAAGTGGACCACAATCCCTTAAAACAAGGAATGTTATCCCCACGGCAAGATTTGATGAAGTGACCAACTAGACCTAGGTTTTGAATTATGCTCGTTCCAAATCCACCAAAATCTCATATACCCATGTCCTGGAAGTGGACCAACTCAGTCTCCCAAGGAAGTGCGACTTTGCCCAAGGAGGGTAAAATGTGGGATAGATGAATCAAGACAAGTCCAATGACATTCAAATTTTAAATCCAAGTAGGTTGATCAAGTGAGAGTGTGGCTCTACAATTTCAAGGCAATTCGATGGCTAGATCTTACTAGATCTGAGTTTAAAGATACCAAGTGGTCCAAAATGGAGATTAAATCCCTTAAAGTGTGGAATAGGGCCCACAAGGTAGAAATTGCCAAAGTAAGAGTCTAGGGGTAGGTTTTAGGGCATGTAGATCATGAATCAATCAAAATCTCAACTACCCATCAACTAGATCTAGGTCAACTCAATTCTCCAAAAAGTACGCCCTCACTTGGGGAAGCCAAGTTGGCTTGGGAAGGGGATCGAATGAAGGCCAACCCCCACCAAACTATAGATTCGGGATGCCGTGGATACTATAGAGGTGGGTTTTCAATGTTATACCCAACAACCCACTAGATCTTAGTAGATCTAAGAAAATGTAACAATGGGGGTTTTGATTAATTAGGGTTTTATCAATTTATGTGTTATGTCAATGGATTGGATCAAGATAAGAGAAACAAACCTGTGGATCTTACCTGGGTAACCTTGTAGATGCCTTGATGATGATGATCTATGCAAACCTGATCAATTTGAGAAGCTTTGAGGTAGTTTTCTATGAAATCGATTTAGTCCAAGAAGCCAATGCGCCCTCTCTCCTGCACAACAAACGTCAACAATATCAGATTTGATGCAATCAAGAGATAAGACTAATGCCATAAGAGAAGTAACAGAAAGATAGCATAGATCACAATGATACTAATGATAACCCCTTGATACAAGCAAATGCCAAGAAGATCAATTTGAAGAAGCCTTGCAAAATCGCCCTTGTTGAAGTCGCCCTCCTGTAGACAAGACAATGATTTCCAAAAAAAGATAGATCTAACCACAAATTCCAAATGCTAGGTTGCAATAGATTTTCCAATCACCATCTAAGAACACCAGATGCAAAGGAGACCACAAGAAAGTTTTTCTATACCAATAATCCAAGAGCCAAAGACCCCTTACAATGAGAAGCTCTCTCCTTTAAATAGGAAGGAGAGGCATCAAAATCCTAACCACTTTTTGAATGAGTCGCTAAGATTAAAAGATACAAATGTCTAATCAATGATTGAGATGAGCTCAACAATAAAATACATGGATCACTAATAAAATATAACAGAAGTGGACAAAATCGCCCTAGGAGAGGGGAATCCCACCATATCATGATGACAAAATATAATAAGAAGCTTATGGTGAGTCCAAGGGGTAATTTTAGCCACCCTTGGTCAATCCCCATAGCACAATAATAATAAAATAGTCATCAATATACCAAATCATGCCTCTATGGACAAATCGTGGGCCTCAAAAGGCCTCAGAAATCATCAAAAAGTGCCATAAGTGATGGATGCAGGTCCCGATGAAGCTGAAACTGCTAGAGGAGGTGTGGAAGACATCAATCCATCATCATTGATCATCCCATGCCAAAACATTGCCTCAGTAGCCCAAATCGAATTCCTCAATAGCCATTTCTACCAATCCTGAAATGCCTCAGGAAGCGTGAAACTGCCCCAAATTGCCTCCTGGAGTGCCTACGCTGTCAAGGTGACGGCACCAGTGTGTCCGGGAGGGGGGTAATATGGTAAAAACAAGTGGTTGGACCACCCCCTCCAAGCACAGCGCCCTAGGTCAACCAAATAAAAATCCTCTCTGCTCTGACAGGGTCTCCGACAGACCAAAACTGCACTGGGTTAGCCTACCGAGGCTCAACCATCACTGTAAGTGCCCGGAACTGAAAACAGACTGTCTCATTGGACTCAGAAGGTCCAAATCCATCCAAGATGTGTACTCATACACCATATGAGTCTGCATGATCATAAAATATATCCAATATACCGGAACAGGTGAAATAATATAAATATGTAAATGATCAAATAATGTTGTAAACCATGAATCATCATCATAAACCTGTATCTGATGCATAGAATCATCATGTACATGTACATAGACCATATATCATCTATCCATATCATCACAAGGTCCAACCATCTCATGTCCTGTGGTTGACCTTGGTCAAACTAGGTTTGAACAAGTCAACATGACCAAATATAACTCAAACTGTCATCAGAAGCTGCTACAAAGTGTCAAAGGTTAATGTATGCTCTACAACTTATTCAAATAGCAATTATAACACAAAGTAATCATTACTGGCGATCTAAATCCAAATATATAATGTCATTGATTATTATTATTACTCAGACTAGACTTTCAAGACCATACTCACTTCATAGCTGTGATCAATTTGCTAGTGAAGGGTGAAGGCTAAAATAACAGGCTAGGCTAAGGGATGACTTGACTGACTTAACTTTGTGACACTTTGGCAAAGGGAAAGGGAATACACACCATAGTATATACTGAATGAGCAACAACACAGAGAATGGCGGTGTCTCACAAATGGATAAGTTGTTCAAAGAGGGTTTATTCACCTTTAACAGATGCGCACAATCCATAATACAAATGAGGTCAGCAATAATTTAGATATAGCATTTAAGTTCCATTGCTTTTTGGGCCTGAAGTTTCCATAGCCTTTTATCTATGTGTGTTTATAAACACATTTTATAGATTTACATTTATTTGAGGCTTTCTGCTACATGTGTGTTTTTAAGGCACTTGTTTACCTGAGCACTTCTAGGTGTGTCACAAACAACTTGTTTACCTAGGTATTTACATTTCCAAAAGATATAACATTTTATTTTCATGGCCATTTTCATTTGGCATGCCTTTCATTCATGTGTGTTTAGAAACACATTGCATGAATGGGCTTTTCATACAAGATATAACATTTCATTTTCCATATTTTGTATTCATGGCAGCACTAAAAGTTTCAGGTTTAGCCAACACAACTTTAGTGACTAGGGGGGATTCACAAGGAACTCCAACTCACCATAGGTAAGTTTTGTCACCAATTCAGAGCCGAGACACAATAAACAAGGAAGCTCATCCAATACAGAGGCTATAGTGGGGAAAAGGTCCTCCATGTCACTAGTCAAGTAGTAAGTTAGGGTGATAAACTAAAAGGTAGGCCATGGATGGGATGAAGGCAATGAATAATGTAGCCAACACTAGCAAGCCAAGGTATGGTGGAATGATCACCTCTATTCTCCCTAAGGAGGGTAAAACCAATGAGTATGAATAGTGATCTTCTAAGTCTGAGTAGGGACAATATAATATATATAATAAGATCAACCAGGTCCACATATCTATATGATCGCCAGATCATGACACTAGGTGCTAAGACATGCTATAAGAATAAATATAAAAGCAGTATAACCAAAACACTATGATATACCTACTAAGTCATATACCTGAATGCTCATCATCTGAACCATCATCTGTCCTCTGAAACTGCTACTGCAACTCTGGGCACTACTGACTGCTCTGTACAAATGGTATAATGGATACATCAGTCATCTCTCTGAGTGTCCTGAGACTCAGTCATGGCATGGGGAATATATATACTGATGTCCAAAATCTGATAGTGATCCAATATAGATGCTCATCTCAGCATCTCAATGTAAGGGAACTAGCTGAATAGTGTACTGGAATCAGAAAAATAATGTATGGTAGCCCGGCTACTATATATGTGATAACAGGTCCCTTAAACAAACAATGGAACCACCCACGTACCTCATGGTAGAAGGGACATTTAAAGATGAAATGCTCCTCCATCTCAACCTCCAAGAGATGGCACAACTAGCAAATCATGTCATTCCAATCAGTCTAGTGGTCCATCTCAACCCAATGTCAGTGTGAACCCACATTCAACTGACACAAGGGAATCCAGTGAGAATGAGCCCAATGTCTACCTATGTGCATGGGTTGGATGATAAGTCCATCCCTCACCTCCATGAAGTGCTCAACATAGAAGCCATCTTTGGGTGTGACCCGCCCAAAAGGTTTGTCCAAGTGACATGAACAAATTGCCTATAGATGTCATTTTGAATTATCCAATTTAGTTCCCACCTTGTCTTTAACATGTGGCCACGTGCATCGAAGGAATGTTGAAACAAAGGAGTATGGTCTATCAAGATACCCATTGACGCTGAAAGATCTGAAACCACTACAAAGCAACATAACAAACAACCCAGAGGCCTAGATGAGGTTATTAACTCTGATGATCGTTAAGCTAAGTATGAACACTTGTCTTGCCCCTTCACCAAGTTAGCGAAACTACGAAGGAAGTGTAATAGTGAAACAAGGCTAAACATTGTCTCGACCCGAAAAGGTCATGCCCTAAACTCTACAAGAATGATCAATGAAGGGATAGTCTGCTTGCATCGAATGATGTGTCGAAAAAAAGGGTTTGCACTCTCTCGGCTAAGGCCTAATCAAACTCTAGCAAGTAAGGACACCAGACCTTTGAGCCAAGGACCCATGACTAGGCTATCCATGATGGACAAAACTAGAACTGTATGTCCTGAAAATGGTGTCCAAAACATTGTCTCTCAATAATGGATATGGATCTATAACCCTCATCAACGTAGTGTTGGAGAGCATATCTAAATTGAAGCTTAGCCTTGAGAACTATACACCCAAATAAGTACAGCTACAGATGATCTCAATCTCTACTACTTACAATCAAAAGCAATGATCCCAAAGGACCTTCTTCAACCCATTGAAGATCATGACATTGGTTTTACCCAAGTTTATAGAAAACATAAACTACAACGAATAATTCTATTGTTATCTAAGGAATTTGAATATTGTTATTTAATCTTTTTTAGTTTTTTTTTTATTTTAAAGGCGCAGAAACTCAGAAAAACGTAAAGTTTCTCTCTATTTCACAACAAAATTAAAGTTATAGCAAGCTAATCTTCTTGTAACATCTCTAAAATGAAATGAAAAATCACCTAGATGCTTACCTAAATATGCCTAAGATGCAAGGTACTTATCACTAGATGTGAAAATTTGTTTGAAGTGCACAATAAAGAGTTGAAATTTAGTAAATCAGTGCCTTTGATGGAGTCAAAAGAAAAGAAGAAATAAAATGAATCAGACAAGAGATAATACAAGACCTATTCACTCAAACCATATCAAGATTAATATCAATAACACATGAAATCCTCAGAAAATACAGGAAAGACCTATAGTAGTTGCCAAGCAAATTTTTCTTTATTATCAAAAGTTGTAGGAAGAACAGAGTTCTAACAAGTTTGGGCAGCACACTCCAAGGTACATAGCAACTCTATTGAATGGGACAGTACTAGTAAAGACCCAGCAAAACCAACGCTCCACCATAGGTTACTCCACACTAGCAATCAATCTCACTCTCTATGAGAAGAAGAAGCAAAGGAAAACGGGAAAAGCACAGACTCAATAGTTCAAAATCTCACAAAAGAAATTCAGCCCTTCCTCCTCCATGCTTTATACATACATAAAAGAATGAAAGAATAAGAATGGGTGAGATAGAAAATAAAATGGAAGTAAAAATAGTAGTCTCCAAATATAGCACTCCTTTTTCATTGAAAATAGCATGTGCATGAAGAAAATACCCCTCTAGAATATCAAGATTAAGATCAATAACACATGAAAGCCTAAGAAAATAGACGTTTCATACATGAAAAACCTATGGTAGTTGCCAAGCATATTTGTCTTTATTATCAAAAGTTGTAGGAAGAACAAAGTTCTAACAAGTTTAGACAACACACTCCAACATACACAGCAACTCTATTGAATGGGACAGTACTAGTAAAGACCCAGCAAAACCAACTCTCCACCATAGGTACTCCACGCTAGCAATCAATCTCACTCTCGAGAAGCAAAGGAAAATGGGAAAAGCACCAGCTCAGTAGCTCAAAATATCACAAAAGAAATCCATCCCTTCCTCCTCCATGCTTTGCACATATATAGAACAATGAAAGAATAAGAATGGGTGAGATAGAAAATAAACCGAAGGTAAAAATAGTAGTCTCCAAATATAGCACTCCTTTTTGGAGTGAAAATAGCCTGTGTATGAAGAAAATACCCCTCCAAAAAATCACCCTCCTTCCATAATAACCACCCTTGTTAACCAAACTACACGTCTATATGGCTAATTTCTTATTTTAATGCACTTTTTCATTCCTAAAATAGACCCTACTTATTTATTAAGGTGAGAACCACTAAAATTAAGCCTTCAAATATGTGATAAGTAAGAATTAAAAAGAGGATGATGAGCTAGGCTAACATTAGTAAGGAAAAACTTTAAAAGTAGCAATGTATGCTCCTCTAGGCCAAGCACTCCTTAACTAAGGTCACGTGAAAAGACCCTCTTGACCATGCCAAAATGTAAACAGTCCCTGAAATTTCGAAGTGCTTGAAATGGCCTGAAATTGGACACCGATGTTGTTCACCATACTATGTACCAAAATTCCAGTCATCCTGTTAGAAATAGCATTGCTAAAAATAGTCAGTCCTCGAAATCCAGTGAAACTCACCATAGGCAAATCCTCCAACTAAATCCTCAAATATGAAATCAAATTGGCAATCAAACCACTCGCCAAAAACTACTAAAATAGCAGCTGCAAAAAATACCAACTTCTCAGATTTTCCTACAGACGAAACCCCATGCATATCTCCCCGGGGCCCTAAGGGTGTCCAAAACTATGATTAGATCTACAAAGTCACCCTGATCAAACCCTTTGAGGATCTTCGCCCTCCCAGTCACTCTAAACAATACACTAAATCTTTAAGTATGGGGCACCTGCTATCACTACATCACATATCCACATGTACCTATGATGTGTCCTCAGATTGTCCCTGTATAAAAGCAACCTGTCTAAACTCTATCCAACCATCTATATTCCAATCCACCAAGTAAAGTACACACAAACCATCGATGCCAAATGGTGAACTTAGTACCTATGACCTCACCCTGAATGATATCCATGAATATGCACTATAGATTAACACTTAGATTTATTAGTTCATACCTGATGTGAACAGGTAGGTTTATTTCTCAAGTGTTTTTTAATTTTTCCCAGTTTTTTGGATTTTTTTATCATTTATATTTTTTAATATATATTTTTGTCATTCCCAACCCATCATTCCCTGGAAACTTTATGGGGGGGGGCGATCCCGCATCCCGTCCCTGCTCCTCCCCCTCACCGTTCTCGTATTCCAGAAACTCGTGTAACATAGGTCAACACATGATAGACATGGATGCAAAAGCACGTGTGTAGGCATAAGGTTATACTTCTGGCTGTCATAGGAATGCCAGACAACAAAATCATATTACAAGCTTGCTTACACTAAAGAAATGGACAAAACTATTGTATAACCATTCTTTGTTGGTCTATGTGATTTGTTAAATGACAAGCTTTTCGGGGAATTACAGTTATCAAAATAAGTTGTTGTGATTTAGGTGCCAAAAGACATTGTTCATAGACTTCAAAAAAGACACTATGCATAGACTTCAAACCTTTGGCAGAAGCAACATACACAGACATTTCTTCATTATAAACATGCATTAATGAGTTTTACAAATATTCCAATGCTTCAGAGCCAAAGACTGACAAGATCTCAAACACCTTTCATCCTTCTGACAATCATTTAACTTAATATACATATCATCACTTGTATTCATGAAAACCTCTATAGATAGAGCCCTCCTTCAAAGTCACCCACGTAAAAACTACAGTTTGTCTATTTACAACAGAAACAAATTGTATTTTGAAACAGTAGTACAGAAGGAGAGAATGTTAAATGAATCAACTTTTAAAGTGCTAGATTGACATGCAAAGGAATAAAGGAAGCAATGTCAGCAGGGTGTTCTATCTTCAATTCCAAACTCAACATAAAGAAAAAGGCAAGGCAAAACTGATGCTATTAAAGCATCTAAAATTATATTTTTGAAATTTCTTATCTTTCAATAATTCGAGTTTGTCGGAAATTACTTCTCTACTACTATATCAAGTATGAATGAACACCTTCCAGTTCATATATCGTTTAATAAAATGTAAAATACAACAAAAAGGGTTATCACCAAAAGGCACCAGCGGAAAACATAAAAAAGACAGGCAGCGAATACAACTGCAGCATACCATCAGTGGTTCAAAATGAATACAAGAGATGATACCATGCATAAATAAGCTCACAAACTCAAATTCTATTTCAGGGGTCTGGAGTTATTCTACGAGAACTGCCACCAAACACAGCAATAAACTTAAGAAAATCAGATAGCCTAACATCTGAATACTCACTTGATGGCCCTGACCTTGACTGTAATTCAGATTGTCTCCTATTTGAATACTCGGTTGCAACAACCCTGGATGACTTTGAAACAGAAACGATCATCTCCAAATCTGACTGCTTTAAGGGTCTTGGTGTCTGGCCAAAAAAAAAAAATTACAGCCCTTAAATGTATTGTTCAAAGCTACTGAAAAATAGAAAGAGAATAAGCAGCTTATAATATAATACTCAATATTATGCACTGACCTGAGAAGTTAGCTGTCCATTCTTTTCTTGATCCAACAACTCTCTGATTGGGATATATGCTGCTTGCTTACAAAGTTCTGTTAAATCGGAACCAGTGTATCCTTCACATAAGCTAGCTATATGATCAAGGTCAATATTATCCTCCACGTTTTCACCCTTCAGAATTACATTGAGAATCTTTGCTCTCTCTGCAGATTTTGGCATACCGACTTCAAATGCTTGGGGCAGACGGCGCAAGATTGCCTCATCAAGTTCCCAGGGCCTATTTGTCGCAGCAAGAACCATAACTCGAGCATTCTCTTCACACATAGCTCAACAATATCAGTTTTATGGCATTAAATCTATCTAAATTCATTAATGAAGTTATTTTCATGTAATTGAAGGTCCTAACAGTCACACTCAGATTTATGCTGCCAACACAATGTCTCAAAGAAGCATTCATTTGCAGCTCAAAATGACTAATTAAAAACCAACTCAAGGTCATCAACCATCAATGGTACTTATCATCATGCCAGATTCTCATGCTCATTATTTTCAATGTCAATTTCATTATAAACAAATTCATTTTCAAAAACTCGAGAACTGGTACATTCAGAGATTTAATTTGCATCAATTTATCAATTCTCAAAACATGCAATGAAATGGATACAAAAGAAGGATAACTAAGGGGACAATTACCCTCTGAAAGAGATGCACTTTCTCAATTCTGGGATCTACCAATAAGTGCAAAAAATATTCACAGTTTCAAATAGATGCACTGCATAAAGAAGGCTTCTAATAATACAATGACAGCCAAAGGACAAGTTCAAAAAGTTTAAAAGGTAACAATTACTGTCCAAATGAGATGCACTTTCTCAATTCCGTTGGAACTAATAAGTGCAAAAAATATTCAGTCTCAAAGAGATGCACTGCATAAAGAAGGCTTCTAATATTGCAATGACAGCAAAAGAACAAGTTCAAAGAAGTTAAAAATTTGTAGTTCTTGTCAATCAATCACTTGAATAAAAGCATTGAAAAAATAGAACCAAGAGACTGCAGAATTATACAGAGGTCACAGTTCTGACTTAAAAGTTGCTACATACAACTTATAAGAGGTAGAATGGATATAAGACCGCACTTTCAGCCATCAAAAACCAGACAGGATAATGCAACTCCTCCTAAGGTGCAGTACATAACATCTCCTCCACCCACATTCTAAAGTCTTCCCAACTCTGAACCATCACAGAGATGGTCAAATTATATAGCTGTGTGGGTGCACACACTAAACAGAAAAAATATGTACTAAAAGCGAACCAATATGAGCTACTGGAACAAATGTTAGTGGAGCCAGGCAATAGCAAAAGTGCAATGAACCAACACAATTAGCCTCATAAAATGAAGGGAGGCTACCAACCTACCATGAAGGCAATAGAAGAAATTTTGAACCTTCCATTCTCATAATAGCAACAGATGCGTAGAATGACAGGCATGGCCATTGTTGCCTCAAAGTCCCCAAATATGCCTTGGAAGTTGCGATCCAAAATGAAGTCGGAAAAAACATTTTTCTGTCTATATTATAAGGCAGTAAAGACATACTAAAATGGACAAAACAATGCAATTAATCGTGGATTGTCCAATTAAATCTTTTAAACTAGTAGCCAAGGTGCAGGGTCAGGGTCCCAAGTCTTAAAATCTGTGTGCACGGTGTGGAAGCACGAGTTTTGAACTGCGTCAACACCCCTTGTAAGAATTATTACAAGAGTTGAAGCTCATGTAGCAAAACTGAGGATTCCCCTGACACACTAAGGTGGGACTCACACACCCAAGTGCAGGACAAACTCACACAAGTCCACAACCAAATGCACCCACACACATGGTGCATGCACCTTGGCTGCACTGCATTTAAAGTTCCTTGTATCCTTTGGCTCTGTGGTTCCCCCACAAGTATGCAAGACTATATTTGTTGCCAATACAAAGATGAGCCTAATTACTGCATAGCATATTGAAAAACAAAAATCAATCACTAGCTATCTCTATGACTAACCATGGTTGATCCCCTGGAACATAGGATTTTCATTATACTGACCACAAAGATGAAGAATAAGAGTTTCAACAAAGTTGAATAAAGCATTCGTTAAGAGTCATGAACCCTAGATCTAAATTCACAATGTACTGTACAATATACCAATGGATAGTGTTACGGCTTAGATTAGCACCTTAGTCTTAAACAATGTTGCACGACTCAGACTCAGCAAAGACTCGGTTGGCATATGACTCGTCGACATGAGAAGGACTCGGGACAGACTCTTAAGTTTGTTTTTATTTTGTTGGCCTACCTTGTGGGCTGAGTATCTCAACCACACAGGCCCATGGGCTGAGTATCTCAGCCCACAGGGCAGGCCTCATAGCAACAAAATTAAAAAAAAGGTGAAATAACAAAATTAAAAAATAAAATAAAAAAATGAAAGCCTACTTGGTCTCGACCACAGACCTCTTCGCGAGTCGCAACCCTCCTCCAAAGCCCGCACTCGGAACTCCACAGTTGCAACGCTCCAAATCCCGCACTCCACACTGCACAGTGTCAACAATGATGACTGAACTCGACACTCGCACGCGGCAGCACTCAATGGAAAACCGTCTGATATTTTTCTGGGGTTTTTTTTCATTCTGCAGTGTCGAATCCGACCGAGTCTTAGCGATTTTGACACAGGTATGGCGAGTGGTGACGAGTCGTCTGAGTTACCAGGTGTCGGCGAGTTAGTGGCCGAGTTCACAGCAGTTAATCGTCCTCGAGGTCGACTCGGCCGTACTCACACGAGTACAGGTCGAGTGGTGCTTCACTGGTCTTAAAGTCCTAACCTAAGTCACTTGACAGGATGACACGGGACACGGAAGACACAAGGAAACGAGTATCTGACACAGACATGACGACCCCTAGAATCAGGACACGAAGGACACGTTATATATATAAGTATAGAAGACACCCATTGATAACAAAGGTCCTTACATGCCAACATCAACTTGGTGTGTCATTCCACGACATCAAAACTAACAAAAAATCCTCATCATCCGCAAGTCCCCTTTTTGGATCACCAATCTCTCAACAAAACTTTCATACAAGGGTGTAATCCATATAATCCATGTCTCATGTACAAGTCATCTTTGAAATCATAAAGTTGGGTCTCAAGGTACAAGTCATCTTTGGAATCATAATACATCAGGTTCTTTCCAAGGAGCTTATGATTACACATTGCCACAGAAGATCAGATTGTGGTGATCTAAACCAATTATAGTTAAACAATTATGATTTACACTTCACAAATCATATCATCTTGTATCAGCAACTATCATCTTGTATCCGGGTTAAGGGCCATTTGTTGGCCCTTCCTTCTTGTGGGATTTCTTCATGCAAAGCGGTGAGTGTTAACCAAAGGAGGGATATGGAAAGAGAGGATCATGTTGGCTTAGGGAAGGTGGCAGCAGCAAGCAAGAAAAAAGAGGATGATCCTCTTCCATTTTTCAGGAAGTCCTCTAGCACCAATCCTCCATTTCCACCTAGCATTCATGGGAGTGGGGATACTTATCAAACAAGAAAGAGGCAATCTACAAGTGGTCCAATGGATAGGATTTTCCAACAAGAGGCGCGAGAAGAGGTAGACCCTACCATTGCATTTTTCGTCTACCTCAACTTCATCAAAACCATTAAAGAAGTAGGTGTTGATTCATGTGTACAAATCATCATGGACAATGCACCTATTGGCAAGGCTGTTGGCATGATTGTGGAAGCTAAATATCCACAGGTATGTTCATTTTGGACACCTTTCATTTCTAATTTGCTCATTGTTTGAATTTGGTCATTGCAATGTTAGTGTTGCAGAGTCATTGATACATGCTTTTATTGCTCTTACAGGATTTTTGGACACCTTGCATTGTCCATTCCTTGAATTTAGCACTGAAATCCATTGCTTCAGATGTGACATGGATTGGCAACCTTATTGAGAATGCACGCCGTATCCATAACTTTGTACAAAACCACACAGAGTCCTGTTATCACACAACTTGTAGTTGCCCCTAGAGGTATCCCATCTGGGACGGTAGAGGAGGCAGGCAACTAAAGAGGTGACCCAAGAGATGCCACGGTTCCCAATGCAATGTGGGAGTCACGTCAACCAAGGCACTCTTCGCTTTAGGTCAAAGTGTAACTAGACCAAGGGGGAGACCCTATACCCCAATCACAGTTGATTGGATCCAAACAAAGGTTTCTAAGGGTAGGTAAATAAAATGATGAGTTACGGAAACCAATGCAAGGCTAAGTGGACCTAAGAGTTAAGGAATGGTTGAAGGTAGTGTAATGGATAGTTAGTGTTTCAACCTATGTATGGTTTAGGCCACTTGATGGGGTATGATTACTAGGTGTAGTACCATAAGCTTACACAAGTGGGTCTTGTGTTCTTGGGAAGTGTGAAATGATTCTAGGTAGGCCCACAAGGTGAAGTTATGTCTGAGGTTGGTACTATAGGTTAGATGTAGGCTAGATCTATGAGTTTGAGTTGGTTATAGGAGTACCCATGTACTAGATCTAGGGTTTGACACAAATCCCAAGGAGTGCGACTTGCTTGGTGATGGACTAGTGCCTTGTTAAGTGGGCTAATGGAGTCAAGAAGGATGTCAAAGTGTAGATCGGGACACCTAGAAGCCAAGTCAAGTGGGTTGAATGAGATCCAATGGTTAGATCTTACTAGATCTAGGTTTTTAGGTGAAGACCAAAAGTGGACCACAATCCCTTAAAACAAGGAATGCAATCCCCAAGGCAGATCTTGACAAAAGGGCAGTATAGACCTAGGTTTCAAGGCATGGGCATTCCAAATCCACGAAAATCTCCAACACCCACTTCCTAGAAGTGGACCAACTCAAAACTTCAAAGGGGTGCGACTTGCTCAAGGAAGGGCCAAAGATGGGTTTGGTGGACCAAATCAAGTCCAATGGCCACCAAACTGTAGATCCAAATGGCTAGTACCCCGATCTATGTATCTTCAAAATTTCAAGTGAACCCAGTGGCTAGATCTTAGTAGATCTGAGTTTTAAGATGCCAAGAGAATCAAAAGGGGGTTTTAACCCCTTAAAACATGGAGAGATGTCCACAAGGTAGTTTTCACCAAAGTAAAGATGTGGGTATAGGTTATCAAGTGTCTAGATTCCAAATCAAGTGAGATCTCACCTACCCATGTGCTAGATCTAACCCAACAAGCTTCTCTTAGGAAAATCGATTTAGGTTCAAGAGGGCTTTTTGCATTGAAAAGTGTGTCAATTTTTAGCCAATCACCACCAAACTATAGATCCAACTAGGGGTGGATCCTATAGAGGTGGGTTTTTAATATCTTTTCAATTGCAAGGCTAGATCTAAGTAGATCTGAAAAATACCAAAAACAAGGGTTTTAATTTGATTAGGGTTTTTATGATCTAGAAATTATGGAAGATTCAAGGAAGAGAAAATCATACCTCTTGGAACATACCTGGATGAAGAGATGAATGCTAGTTGAGACGAGGATTACTTTGCCAAAGATCAAATGGAGAATTGTTGAAGCCCTCTTGCCAAATCGATTTTTCCAAGCCACGTGTGATTCCTTCTAACCTGTCAAGCCAAGGAGCAAAGCATCAATCAGTTTAACAAATCGAAGGTAGATGCAAGCAAGAGAGAGAGAGAAACATAGAATAGTTGACACAAAGGCAAAACTACTCCCTGTCAAACCAAAACGACTTCTTCCAAGATTGAAGGGCAAGCCTCCCCACCAATTCGCCCTTGTCCAAAATCGCCCTCTTAACCTGCAAATAAAATATGGCGAATATGCAAGATAGCTACAATAGATCCTCCAGTGCAATGGACAATAGCATTTACAATCGAAACAACCAACATTCACTCCAATCCAAGCATGTACTCCAAAAGATAGAAATTTTATTCCAAGAGCCAAGAGCCAAAAATCTCTAGATGAATTTTACAATGAGAGGCTCCCTCCTTAAATAGGATGGGGAGAGAGTACAATCCTAACCACTTTTTACATGAGCGGCTAAGATTAAAAGATCTCATGATCTAATCAATGGTTGAGATGAGCTCAACAATAAAATACATGGACCACTAATAAAATATAATGTAAGTGGACAAAATCGCCCTATAAGAGGGGAATCCCACCAAATCATGATGACAAAATATCATAAGAGGCTTATGGTGGGTCCAAGGGGTAATTTTATCCCTCCTTGGTCAATCCCCATAGCACAATAACCAAAAAATAATCATGAATGTACCAAATCGTGCCTCCATAGTGAAGTCGTGGTCCTCAAAAGACCTCAAAAAATCCACAGAAAGTGCCATAAGTGATGGATGCGGGCCCCGATGAAGCTGAAACTACTGGAGAAGGTGTGGAAGGTCCCGATCTATCATCACTGATCATCCCATGCCATAACTTTGCCTCAGTAGCCCAAATCGATTTCCTCAATAGCCATTTCTACCAATCCTGAAATGCCTCGGGAAGCATGAAACTACCCCAAACAGCCTCCTGGAGTGCTGGCGCTGTCAAGGTGAGGGCACCAATGTGTCCGGAAGGGGGGTAATATGGTAAAAACAAGTGGCTGGACCACCCCCTCCATCATCAGCGCCCTAGGTCAACCGGATAAAAGTCATCTTTGCTCCGACAGGGCCTCCAACAGACCAAAACTGCACTGGGACAGCCTATTGAGGCTCAATCATCACTGTAAGTGCCCGGAACTGAAAACAAACTGTCCCATTGGACTCAGAAGGTCCAAATCTATCCAAGATGTGTACTCATACACCATATGAGTCTCTGCATGATCAAAATAAATATCCAATATACCGGAACAAGGCCAATAATAATGCGCTGTACATATACAAACACTGCTGTAACCCCAGAATCATCATCATAACCCTGTAGCTGCTGCATAGAGTCATCATGTATGTATACATAGACCATATATCATCTATCCATATCATCATAAGGTCCAACATCTCATGTCCCATGGTCCTCCATGGTCAAACTAGGTCTAACCAAGACCAAATATAACTCAGATCATCATCAATAGCTGCTGCAAAGTGTCAAGGTTAATATATGCTCTACAACTTATTCAAATAACAATTATAACACAGAGTAATCATGACTGGCGATCAAAATCCCAATATATAGTGTCGTTAATTATTATTATTACTCAGACTAGACTTTCAGGATCATACTCACTTCATAGTTGTGATCAATTTGCTAGTGAAGGGTGAAGGCTTAAATTAACTGGCTAGGCTAAGGGATGACTTAACTGTCTTGACTTTGTGACACTTTGGCAAGGGAAAGGGAATACACCATAGTATATACTGAATGAGCAATAACACAGGGAATGGCGGTGTCTCACAAATGGATGAGTTGTTTAAAGAGGGTTTATTCTCCTTCACAGATGCGCACAATCCATAATACAAATAAAGCCAGCAATTGTTTAGATATAGCTTTTAAGTTCCATTGCTTTTTGGGCCTGAAGTTTCCATAGCCTTGATCTATGTGTGTTTATAAACACATTGCATAGATTTACATTTATTTTAGGCTTTCTGCTGCAGGTGTGTTTTTAAGGCACTTGTTTACCTGAGCACTTCTAGGTGTGTCATGGACAGCTTGTTTACCTAGGTATTTATTTTCCACAAGATATAACATTTTATTTTCATAGCCATTTTCATTTGGCATGCCTTTCATTCATGTGTGTTTAGAAACACATTGCATGAATGGGCTTTTCATACAAGATATAGCATTTCATTTTTCCAGATTTTGTATTCATGGCAGCACTAAAAGTTTCAGGTTTAGCCAACACAACTTTAGTGACTAGGGGGAATTCACAAGGAACTCCAACTCGCCATAGGCAAGTTTTGTCACCAACTCAGAGCCGAGACACAATAAACAGGGAAGTTCATCCAATACAGAGGCTACAGTGGGGGAAAGTCCTCCATGCCACTAGTCAAGTAGTAAGTCAGGGTGATAATCTAAAAGGTAGGCCATGGATGGATGAAGACAATGAAATAATGGAGCCATCACTAGCAAGCCAAAGTATGGTGTAATGATCACCTCTATTCTCCCTAAGGAGGGTATGTACCAATGAGTATAAATAGTGAACTTCTAAGTCTGAGTAGGGACAATATAATATATATAATAGATCAACCAGGTCCACATATCTATATGATCGCCAGATCATGACACTAAGTGCTAAGACATGCTATAAGAATAAGTATAAAAGCAATATAACCATAACACAATGATATACCTGCTGAGTCATATACCTGAATGCTCATCAACCTGTACCATCATCTGTCCTCTGAAACTGCTGCTGTAACTCTGGGCACTACTGACTGCTCTGTACCGAAGGTATAATGGCTACATCGGTCATCTCTCTGAGTGTCCCGAGACTCAGTCATGGCATAGGGAATACATATGCTGTCCAAAATCTGATAGTGATCCATAGATAGCTGCTCATCTCATCATCTCAAAGTAAAGGAACTGGCTGTAATGTGCTCTGGAATCTGAAAAATAATGTATGGTAGCCCGGCTACTATATATGTGATAACAAGTCCCTCACCATCTACAAAGAGTACACACAGCTTTCATTGCTGAAGATTGCAGATACTCAGTTTGCTTCCTCATTCATCATGCTCAAGAGGTTGAGGGAGGTCAAAACCGCTCTTGGGTCCATGGTGATTTCAGAGTTTTGGGCCTTTTGGAGAAAGACGGATCAGACTGCTTCAGAAAAGGTGAAGGACACAGTGTTAGATAATGGTTGGTGGGACACGGTAGATCTTAGCATTAAGATCATGGAGCCAATCATTTCTTTGTTTCGGTTTGCAAACACGGACCAGCCCATCCTAGCAAATGTTTATGAGGGGTGGGATTCCATGATTGAGTCCATGAGGTCCATTGTCATAGAGAATGAGTGTCCCGAGTATGGGACATCGGCAGAGAACTTATGGACCATTATTTGGGATATTCTTATCTCCAGGTGGGATAAGAATTGCACAACTTTGCATTGCTTGGCCCACTCCTTGAACCCAAAGTTCTACACTCAGGAGTGGCTCACTGGTGGATCAGGGCCCTCACACAGAGTCCCTCCTCACATGGATGCATAGATTGCACATGGGAGGAAGATTGCACTTAAACAGCTATTTCAGGATAGAGACCTGCTTAAGGAGGCGGAGGAGGGCTTTATAGATTTTTCCACTGGCACTGGGAGATTTGGAGGCTATGATGTGCTTAGAGACAGGGGGGTTAAGAAACCATATGCTTGGTGGGCAACTCATGGGGCAACATCCCCTATTCTATAGAAGTTAGCCTTGAGGGTCATCTCTCAAGTTACATCATCCTCTTGTTGTGAGAGGAATTGGAGCACAGATGGGAACTTGTATAATGTGAAGAAGAGCAGGCTTGAGCAGTCCAGGGCAGAGTCGATGGTGTATGTGCACTCCAACCTTTGTCTTATTTACAGAAAGAGGGAGGAGTGGGTGAAGGGAAAGACAAAGATGCGGGATGTCTTTCCTGATGATATGGGTTTGGACAGCAGTACTGAGTTGGCATTAGCCAACATGGATCTTAATGATCCAGTGCTAGAGATGGTCACTTTTGATGATAGTGATCGTATAGAGGGGTCATCCTCCATAGCAGCAGATGCAGATTGTCAAATGGGCAGAGAGGAGGAGGGGGAGTAGGATGAGGATCAAGGCAGTGCCAGTGATGAGTATGTTGATTCAGGCATGGAGGAGGACTATTGACATATGGATTCTCCCATCTTGATCCACCCCTTTTTGTATTTACTATTCGTCTATTTGGCTTTTGCCTGTGCTCAGTGGCATTCTGACATATATGTATACATTTTGATTTTGATGACTTAATGAGAAATATGGTTTCGACATGCATCTATGTGTCTCATTGTGATTTGTGAATGACAAATGTGTTGTGAATCGTGATTTGTGAATGACAATGTGTTTTTATTCTAATTTCTATTGAATATTTGTAAATGTTCTAGTTTCTAAAGATTTTTGGATCTATATGTCTATATTTTTAAATTTTAATATATTTTTAAAAAATATATATATGTATATAAAACGTGTCCTTCGTGTCCTGATTTCGGGGGTCACCATGTCCGTGTCGGACTCTTGTATTTTCGTGTCCTTCGTGTCTCGTGTCCCCGTGTCAGGTGACTTAGGCTACAGAATAAGGTCAAAAATTAAAAATTCTCAGGAATGGAATTATGCCTTCACCAAAAGATGCACCCTCCTTAGAGCTAAATTCCCAAGGCTATTTTTTACCAAAACGTTGAGTGAAGGCCTTGAAAGATGAAGCCCTAGTTCCGGCAATGGCTTCTTCTAGTACCGCTCTGATACCATGTTAACGTTTCATACATTTATAGCATAATAATTCAATTGCATAAATTCAATAGGATCACTAGAAGAAAGACAAAGCACAGAAACAAGAACACGAGAATTTATCATGGGAAACCCAATTGGGAGAAAACCCAGCAACCTTCATATAGAGATGAATAATTCTGAGAACAGAGTACAGAGATGAGAGAGAGAAAGTAGAAAGTCTCTCTAACCAAAAACCCCAAAAATAAGCTTCTCCTAGCTGCAGGTGCAAGCTCCTCACCAAGTGATGCGAACTTGTTGTGTGTGAGTGAATGAACAAATGAGGCATACGACCTCTCTGTTTATACACATGCAAAAATGACTTTTTCCCTTTCTGGGCCGACTTGACTTTTCCCAAACTGGGTCGACCTGACTGGGGCAGTTCTACCCATTGTTTGGGGCAGACTACCCACTGTTTAGGGGCAGTTTACCCACTGGGTCGACTTGTCTAATCTGACAGGGCCGACTTGTCTTGGGGGAATATAAAAATACATTTAATAATTATTTTCTTTACTTAATTTTCTCCCCAAATTTCACATTGATTCTTTCAAGGGTTTACATGATTAATTACATCAAGATCCACTCCTGTAGGAGGTACAAATAATTACAATAGAATATAATAAGAATAACTTAAGTTACACAAAATCCAACAAAGAATAGCCAAGACCATCATTACATCACCCAATGACCACCTGCGTCTTCGCACATGTCATGTTGCCCAACATAGCACAACAGTCAAAAGACTCAATAACGTCAACAATGTGACTACCTATTACATCCTCATGAATGTAGTCCAAAGCATACATTAATTACGTCACCGAAGTGACCACCCACTACAACATCACCTCAAGTGGAGACCCGCCTGGGAGCTCAAATACGTCACCAAGTGACTACTTGCATCTCACACGTGCTATGTTGCTCATCACTCCCTCTTTCGAGGAACCTCGATCTGGACAACTCCAAGCTTGTCCCTGAAGTACTCAAACTTCACTCTCGACAAAGGCTTGGTCAACATATCGACTATATGCTCCTCTATCACTACATACTAGAGCCTCATTGCTCCTCTCTGCACCATATCCCTAATATAGTGATATTTGATCTCGATGTGCTTCGACTTGTCGTGAAACACTAGGTTCAATCTGCAACCTGTCTTTCAACCCCGAGTCAAGCAAGGTTATTGATCCTTACCCCTCCTCAAGAAACTGTTTCTAGAACCATTTCCAAGACATATCATCCAAGATGTCTCTCATGGACACACTTATTTGGCCCATAGTTTTCTATGGTTTAGAGATATGGAAACCTTGTTTGTTGGAGTCTAACTAGGCCTCAATAGAAAGAGCGCAAATCCTCCTCCCTTGTTGCATCATCGAATGCAATGAGATAATCCCTTAGCCCATCATACTTGCAAAGTTTGGTGTCCAACCCTTTTGGCTTGAGACTGTATTTAGCCTTGTATCACTCTTCCTACACCGCAGTTGGAGCTTCACTAACTCAACAAAGGGATGAGGCTGGTATTTGTACTTTGCCTATTGTTCATTGGAACAGATTGTCTCAGCCAGCCATTTAAGCTGCATTCATTTTTGGTAAGCGACAGCGTTGGAATTTTTGGAGTCTATTGGTATTGTGATGGAGCGGATTCCTTTGTTTAGATAGTCCCTAGACGCACCTAGCTACCTCTTACCTACCAGGCAGGAGATCAACACAATCATTCGAGGTGACATCTACAGGTAGATTGTACAGATCACCTGGATCAACCCTCAGGGTGGGTTACGTCCGAAGATGGCCGTCTAATCCAAGAACTATAGGGATCTGAGGGATGGGATCATTGTTCGACCCATTACACAGTCCACCACTAGGTGCACCAATTCAATGTCTACTCTCATAGACTTAGGGTGGAGACGAATCACCAAATTGATCGATCCAACAAGATCTGCTAGGTGTGTAGTTTTCAAGAGGTTGAGACTAAGGAACACTTCATTTTTCGCTACCATGTTTATTGCGAGATCCAAGGGCAATAAAAATATTATTTTAGGATGCTTCTTGTTAGCGAGCTTCAAACTCTAGTTAGTTTCTTCATGCACACCAACAAGAAATGTCTCGCTTTCTACTTGTAGGAGGCCCTCCAACTCCACTCCCTCATCCTCCAGCCACATCCACATCCTAAACCAGCTTCCACTCAGTGGATCACTTCATTTTCTACAAAGCTCCCATCTACTAGGGGCACCAATAAGAAGACAAATAGCAATCCTATTTTTGACCCCAAACATATGCAAACACAAAGGACCTCCTCCACTTTAGTAAGGCCCCAACAACATTTCCAACCCTAGTCCCATACCAATACTTAGTCCATATCATCTAGATCACAGTGGCAGGCCCCCTCCTACAGGCAACAGCACATTACACAATCCAACTCCTCTTCCAGCTCTTCCTCCAAATAAACTTCGATTTTTAGATTCCTCCATTCGACATCAACTCCTCTTCCAGCTCTTCCTCCAAATAAACTTCAATTTTTAGATTCCTCCATTCGACATCAACTCCTCTTCCAGCTCTTCCTCCAAATAAACTTCGATTTTTAGATTCCTCCATTCGACATCAGATGTTAGCAGAGATAGTTCCAGTGAACCATGATAGGCTTGTACCATTTGTATCAAAATCTTCGATCCATTCTCTTTGTACATCTCTCTCCCAAGTCGACGCTTCAAATTTGGATTTCCGAAATTTAGATTAGTTTCATAGCTTACTTTGTGCATCTTGTTTTTCATAGGATTCATTTTAGTGCTCCCACTTTCTATCGATATCATTTTGAACCCAACAATCCCTTTGACCTACTTTAGTAGTCATTCATTGGACATTAATAACATTATCTAATCTACAATCCAAAAGGATGAAGCCATCCAATATGAATGTCTCCCGTACTCTGAACTAAGGTTAAGAGCATAAATAGCACAAAATCTTAATAGGTGAACGATCTTGCATCAACAATGTGACCCGAACACAACGATCCTCAAGGTTTGAACCACGATTGACCAAAAAGTTCTACAAATAGGATGGAAGCACAATCACCAACCCCCCCAACTCCCTTGACAATGCTCAAAAGCCCTAAAAGGACCATTCCAACAATAACTCAAATGATTTCGAAGTTCAAATCTAGTCGACTTGACCTCCTGTACAGCTCCTTGATTTTAGTGCCCGGCAAATTGTATAGCCTGTATGGCCTATACCTTCTGTCTATAACAACTCCTTGCTACCTCGAAAATCGTGCCTAGTACGTTGTACCTCCCAACCAATATTGAAATTTGACGGGTAAATAGCTGTCATTTGCCATTTTACACGTCAAAATACGACCACTTCATAAAATTAAACGTCATTAATGAAATGTGAATTTTAATTTCACTCGTCATTTTGAAGTGCATTTTTATTTTTACACGTCATTAATATGTATATCCAAAGCCTATATATATATATATATATTTCTTTTTATATTTTTATTTATAATATGGAAATTTTGATTTTGTCATGGTTTAGTTGGTTGTCTCACCTTGTTAGGTAAACTTGACTCGATCATTGTTTTTTGAGGTGGCATATATATATATATATGCACTCTTTATATTTCTATTTCTAATATGGAAATTTTGATTTTGTCATGGTGTGGTTGGTTTTCTCCCCTTGTTAGGTAAACATGACTCTGTCATGGTTTTTTGGACCCATGGTATTTGGTGGCCCATTGTATTGCTTGTGAAGAAGCCTATTTAAAGGTTTTGAGGATAAACCTTCTTTGTCATTATGTGTGTGCTTGCTTTAATCATTATGTTTATTTTGTTTATTATATTTTTGTAAAAAAAAATACTTTTGTATTATATGAGACAAGATATGAGAATTCAATGTTTTATATAATTATTATAAATGTTATTTAAAAAAAAATCAACTATTATTATGAAGGGTAAAATTAAGATTTAAACATCAAATGAAAAGTAATGTTAAAATTAAAACGTCATATAAAAATTTCTTGACGTGCAAAGTAGGACGTCAAATTTCATCCCTACTCCCAGCTGTACAACAGACTTGAAAATCATGCCTGTACGGCCTCCTCACTGCTGCAACAAATGCTGGTACTTCTCCTTGGAAATCATGCCCACACTCTTCCTTGAGATCAACGCCCTTCCTCCTTGCTGCAAACTTTTATCTCCTTTTCTCTTCAGCTATTCAAATGTCCTCTCATAAAAAAATGTGTCTTCTTTCAGAGACCCAGTTCTGATACCATGTTAAGTTTCCATTAAACCCATATCACAATTTCCACTTCCAATAAATTTACTTCACACAGATTATTTGAACGGAAAATAACATGTTCCAAATCTGAAAACTTATGAATGGAAATACACTGGATTTAATAAATGAAAATGCACAGCGGAATCATAAACAGCACACATTTGAACACAGATATTTCTGGGCAATGCCCCTGGAAAAACCCTTAAGGGAAAACCAGTCAAGAGAAAAATTTCTTATTCTTTAGCCCACAGAAAACTCAGAAATTACAGCAATAAATACCAGCATCAATGCATCTGTAAATGCATAGAAAACCATGCCTATATGGCTGTACGGTCTGTACGGCCTTCCTATGCTGCTGTATGGACTGTAACTCCAGCAATAAATGCACTGTGCGACCCTGTACGCTCCCAGCCAGTCCACATGTGTGGTGCGGCCTGTACGGCCCTCTTTCCCAGCACCGTACAGAGTCCAGACTGTATTAATAGCTGTATGGCCCTGCAAACAATGATGTACAGTCAAAGCAGCAAATCACTGTACGGCTGCTCTCGAATTCCGTGCCCAAGGCTAGGAATCTCTCCTCCCGATTTTCATGCCAATGCTCTCATTCTATGCTGAACAATTTCTCCCTCTTTTCCTCGGCTCTCCAACAAATCTTTCTCTCTCAATTGTGTGCCTCTCACTCTCCTTAGATCTCTTTTATAATTTAATTAATGACTCTTCACCTTCTCCTAGATTCAGCAGTCGAGATTAGATCTTGGCCTCACTAGATCAATGGTCGTGACTTAATCTCTCATTGAGATCACTTAAATCACTTAAGTCACTCAAACTTTATAAAAGTCATTAAATATAAAAGTCACTTTATAAAGTGTTCACCTGGAGAGTGTCGCTTGGACACTTCCACATGCTAGAGTCCTAGACAGCGCCAATGTAGAAGTACCTGTCCAAGCTACCCCAATCAAAAACTAACAATGTGCTCTGGATGTATCATCTAGTCCCATTGACCTACTTTTGTGTTCATTCATTGGACATTAATAAAATTATGTTATCTTATCTTATCTGGAGGAGACAGTCCCCTAGATTTTCTTCACCAACAGTAAACATTGTCCCTACCCTTAGTAAAACCTTGAACTTTGTCCCCTAAATAAAATGCCAAAATCTGCCCATTCATACCAGCTGCAGTACCTTTCAACGTTTCGTACTTGTTGCACATGTTATACCAGTTGTACCCACACCCTTCAATGCCTACACATCTGTACTCTTCCCCGTGCTGACAATACCCACTGGTAAACCTGCATTCCTACCTCCCTGTATAGTCACTGTATAGTCGTACCACCACTCACACCCTTGCCCCGCATGTCCATATCAATACCGGAGACAATATGGCCATATCGGTCACTACTCTTCTCCGATGCTCTCCCTCACCTCAAAAATTAAAATAGATCCTTGGATGTAAACATTAATGCTAAGTGCTAACCCTGTGTATTTAATGAATCCAAAAGATTCATTACATCCTCATTTATATCTAACAACCAGGATATCAAGATTGGCATCTATCAAAATCGAAATAAAAAATGACATCTAAGAGGAGATCTGCATGGCTAAGGTTCATATTATTTGGGTTTCATAAGTATAAACAATGAATGTCTAATAATGGGGAGGAGATTAGCTAAGCCTTAAGTTAATATGTTCCCTGTGGGCTTGTGTATTAGGTTCTTTCAATTGATAGAAACATGCAGAAAGTTGCCAGAAACCATCAGCTTACATGAAAACACATAATAAAGAGAAAAATTAGAGAGATGGCTGGGGACAGAATCGTGGAAGAATGCGTTCTGAAATTGCAATCCCTGTCCAGTCTAAGAAAGCTCTTTGCAGTAAGAAGAAAACAAAGTTTTCCAGACCCACCTCATGCTATTAGCTTTGTCCTTACATATGCTCAGCAGCTCAAAGCTTTAACAATAGTGGTTACTAGGTAGTCGATCCATGGGTAGTAGTTGCTCATTGTTTAAATTATCACCTGAATAGCAACTACTATAATTGTAAGTTACACAGTTTACTGGCTATGATTGACTTAGCTTTGGAAGTGTTTTTGCAACTGACAGACAACTATTCACATAATGAAGTAGCATTCAATATTTTGCAAGGCCAACAGCCCACCTCAGCAGTCTAAAATTCTAAATATCACAATCAAACATCGAGCTCCCATAGATTTATTTATTACTAGATCCAGTATAAAAATCACATTAGCAAAGTCCGTACAGTATTTACCCAAGACAGATCATCGTGCTGGATAGAGATGAGAGATAAGAGTAAGAAACATAAAGAATTTATTATCATTATTAATAATAGCCCATGGTATAATTTGAAAACGTCAACTGAATCTGGTTTCTCTTTATAATCTTGATGCAATTTATGTCTACACACCAAATGTGGCATAAATGACATTAAAAGTAATGCATGTTAAACAAAACACAAATAAATGGTAATTAATAGTAAGAAAAAGAAACATACGATCTGTGCTGAATCCATCCCACAATGCCATAAACTCTGTCTTCATATTTGTCACAACTTCATGCTCTGAAGAACGCCGTTGGCCCAAAAAACTATCAACCTCATCAATAAAGATGATGGCAGGTTGAAGCTTATATGCCAGGGAGAATACAGCAGACACTGCATGATTCGCCACATATTGCAATGGTTAGCTCATGGGAAACATCAAATTAGTCAATATTTAACTAATGGCAAGCCATGCAATCATCTACAAATGCAAAGAAATAATTGCTTTCTCAAGGAAACAGAGACTTGTTCTCACCAAAGTGGAATAAGTTTTGGCTTGCACTCTACACCTGAATAACTTAGGCATGCAAATACATGCTTACTTGCCAATTACAAACATAAATTGGGCACATAATACGATAATAACTAGCCGTTATTTTGATAATCACAATTTGTTAGTAGTAAGTACCCTTCTCAAAAAATTTGCCAAAGAGAAAATGAAGGCATTCCTACATTTAAGAATGCCATAAAATAAGTAGCAAAAGCTTGCTGTCTCACATCGTTACCATGGCTTGTATCAACCCACAGGGTACCAAAAAAAGGTTCCTTGATAGATTAATAAGTTATTTCTTCAGAAGCTGCATCGTGGGCAACGAAAATGAAAAATTTCTATAATGCAACTTTGAAAGCTTTGTTAACAGAGAAAATAACAAAAAGTTCTTCACTTCAGTCAATCTGCAAGGCTTACATCAATTTATTGCTATACTGGTTGTCACTTGTTATCAATCACTTTATTTTATGTTTCATTTGATGGAACCCACAAAACATGAGGACAATGTCTACTGCTATACACCCAAGCTTCTGAAAATAATTTTTGAAATATATTGCTACAAGCAGCAAGAACATTTGAGTTGTCCATCACTCTCACTATTCCTTGTGGACAGGTTAGGACCTACTCAAGCAACTGTATCTAGATTAGCCAATTAGTTAACTGATCAGAGATTCATACCATGTTCAGAAAATACAAGAATACAGATATGGGAACATTTTCCCAATTCATTATTAACAACAGCTGTACGAGGAAACATGTTAGCACTTAAGCACTAGCTATCGAATTATTTCGCTTGCACTCTTTGAGCTGATCATATCCAATCCTATTTATATCACTATCGTCTCATTGTATTTAAGAAACTCATCTTGCTAATAACTCATGACCTTAAACCTATATGACTTCTCAATATGATATAGTTGTTTGCAGTTAATAGCAAATAAGAATCTTTAACATCCCACACCAAGTGCTTTCTGTTACCCCTCTTATTGTATGAGGATCACACATGATTTTTATCACGTCAATCATGAAATCTTTAAGTTCTTCATGGCTGTGAATTTAGATGGGCAGGGCGTGTACTTGTGTTCTTGACTCAAAGATGGTGCTTATTCATGGTTGAGTGGTGACCATGGTGGCTGGCTAGGAGGTTTGGTCTAATGTGTTCTCATATCTTCATGGTGATTATTGGTGAAGTGTCATGTGCTTGACAAGTAAAACAATGTTCATAAGACAATGCACTCCCTCTAATTGGTGATTAAGAGTATACTTGACTAAGGTAATAAGGCAATTAATTAACACTTGTATTTTATGGGTTTACCCTTCAACTTAGGGTGTCCCTAAGTTTTGGGGTGTTAATAATTGTACTTCAAGTAATGGATTAATTAAAGTGCCTAACTTTGGGTTTTCTAAGGTTTTAGTGTGATTCATTAAAGTCAATGAACAAATAGAACTAAAATCACTAATTCACCAAACTGCCCATGGTTTGCACTTTGGATTAATTTAAAAATCACTTAAAGAGTGAGGCACTAGGCACAATGGTCTCTTATACATATTAATTGAAGATTATTAAGGATGAGGGACTTCTAGATGAAGATACTAAACATAGGACATGTTTTGTCATGATCCAATCATTAAAGCCTTGTGGAGCACTAGCCTAACTTGGACTTTAGTGGAGAAATTTAATGGGTGATTCTTGATCCACAAACACATGGAAAATTGTTACACTTTTGGAGGGGCATCCTAACTTTGGATGACTCCCAGAATGTCCTGAACTTCCAGTGAGGTGTGAAGTTACAGAGAAGATATCGAGATGGAATCTAAAGGTCACAGGACAATCAAAGACCTAAGGGATTAGTAGAAACCATGAGAAGTCTCAGAGATCAAGACCATAGTTGCAGAGCAAACAATGAAACACGGGAAGAACTGAGAGGAGCACAATGGGATCAATACTCAACAGCTCCAACAACTGACCGGAATAGAGTGATGGTTACAACAAAGGTGCGAACAATTAATGAGATGGAAGTGGAACCAATGCACAAAGGGACTCAAGTCAAGGATCCCAAGGATCAAGGAGATCATCTCCTAATGATACTTATCAGCCACATCCATCAAAATCCTCAGTTAGTGAATCATATGCATCAGAGGAACCTCTCAGTAGCTCTCACTCCTCTGAAGGCAATTATAGGAGGAAAAGGCACCATTGAGTTCATCTGCAGGGAGAATTTCCCAAGGCAAAGCTGCCTGCAGTTGATAGTGAGATTAAGACTGGTCAAGAGGCTGAAGCTTGGATGTTGGGGATGCAGAAATATTTTCAGTTCCATGAGTATCCAAGGAATAAGAAGGCCAGAATTGCCATTTACAATCTCACTAGCAAAGGATCCCCCTGGTGGTAGCATCACTCTTATGAGAAAAGGTACCTCCCCAATCACTCTTATGAGAAGAATGTCAATAAATTTCATGACCTCAAACAAGAACCAATGCATGTGGGATGAATACAAGAGGAAGTTCTTGAAATATTTTAAGTATGTCAAATGTAGTAAGGATAAGAAATTAAAGGTTGATCATTGCTTGAATGGATAACAACACCCGTACAAGAATCAAATGCATATTGTAGAACCATGGACAATCAAGTAGGCAGTTTGGAAGGAAAAATATTGTGATGATCAGGCTAAACGTAAGGACTTACATAAGAATTGGAGGGGCAAAAAGGAGTATAGCAGACGGAAAGGATATAAATCACCTTTATCAAGGAACTATCAAAATTCCTTCCAGCCAACTCTACCTGTTCAAACTTCAAAGCATAGCAGAGACTGCAAAAGCCTCATGAAAGAGGACAAGGAATCCATTACAATGCTACATTTGCAAAGATAAGCATCCGATGAGGAATTGCCCACATGGGCAGACACAGCGAGAATTATTATAAATGTCCAATAAGCAACAAAAGCATGAATAATGTGACACATACACCTAAAATTTATTCAACAATGGTCGATGATCTGTGACAGATCTCCAATCCATTATCCACCATTGTCGAGGTCCAAGTTCAGATTGGAAACCAAAGTGTTTTAGATTTAACTGATCCTAGAGCTAGTCATGGTTACATTAGCCTAAGTTAAGAATTGTTGTAAACCAGGGTTGGTTCAGCTAACCAATAGAAATAAAAAGCGAGGGAGTGAGATGTTAGAGGGATGTCCAATTCAACTATACAGACTCTCCATTCATGTATAGTCGAATATTCTACCTCCTGGAACTTATGATGAGCTCAGAGGACTGAATTGTTTAGAGCATAGTAGCATAATTCGGCCGTATTGGGCTTTCATGTAGAGAAATTTCGAACAATTCGGAATTCGTCGAATGTTCGGTGTAGGTGTAATACGGATAGGGGCTAGCTGATGATTGGAAGCCTATTTTAAAAATCAAATTTTAATTATTTAAACATTATAAAATAAATACCATTCAATTTCATACTTTGTAATTCAGTTCATAGTGGTAAATATTTCTTACTTTCTTATTAAAATAATTATTAATAACTAAGCGTCTTTTCTTTCACACTCATCACATTATATTTTTGTTTTTTAAATAGTAATTTTTGTTGTAAATAATGTCTAAAAAGAAATGAATGAATTTTTTTATATTCAATTTTTTATGGTTGATATTTAATATTCTTTTAAAAATATTATATATGTCTAACTTTATTATATAGATGCCTGCACATTTATAGTATATTGGTGTATATTTAATTAAAGGTATTATATATAAGAAGTCTACTTCCCTATAGAATTTTTTCGTTACGTATTTTAAATTTTTTCCGTATAGAATTTTTTCGTTGCATATTTTTTCGTGTTGATGATGAGGGGGATACAAGAACCATGCATTGTATTCCAAATTTCCAAGACCAATCTTTATAACAGATATTTCATCTTTACAGTTAAAATCCTCAGAAAAGACTATCAATTGTTTCCAGCTCATGTGCTGAAGCCATCAAAGAACAAAGATCCAAAGCATGACGACTGTCCAGTCATGAAAGAGTCCGTGGATGTATTCTATGATGAATACCTAGACTTATTCCTAGGAGGGGCATAGAATTTTCAACAGACCTTGTTTACCGAGTTAAATCTGCATCTAAAACTTTGTATAAGCTGAGTACTCCAGAGTTAGAATTGAAAATGCAATCACAATAGTTGCTGGGGTACATTCAATCAAGTGCTTCACCTTGGGGAACCAGTTCTATTTGTGAAGAAGTACATAACACTTAGATTCTTGAATTGATTGCAAATAGTCGAATAAATCCACTATCAAGAAGAAGTATCATTTACTGAGAATTTATGACTTGTTCAACTGAATGAGAGGAGCAAAATTCCTCTCAAAGAATGAATTAAGGATAAGTTATCACCAAGTTCGAATCAAGGATGAACATATTTACAAGACATCTTTCAAGACATGATATGGCAATTATAAATTTTTAGAAGTGCCATTTGGGTTCGGTAATTACCCTAATGTGCCTAATGTAGACTGTCTTTTGCAAATACCTAGATAAGGTTGTACTTGTATTCCCTGATGATATTTTAATATACTCCAGCTCCAAGAAGGAACATAAGGAACACTTGCGATTAGTTCTACAGGTGGACAAAACACAAACTTTATGGAAAGTTACACTGTGTTATTTCTATCAAAAGCAAGTTCAGAGTTTGGATCACATCAACTGTGAGGAAGGGCTATCAGTGGACCCAAAGAAGATGAGGCCATTATGAGATGCCCCAATCTGGGAAATGTTTCTCATGTGAGATCATTTGTGGGTCTTGCTAGATAATACAGAAGGTTCATAGAAGGTTTCTCCAAAATTGTGTATCCTATTACAGCTCTCCAAATGAAATGGAAAAGGCTTGTATGGACAGAGCAATGCAAAGAGAGCTTCCAACTATTGCACCCATTTTGAAATAGCAAATCCTAAAGAAGATTCCATCGTCTGCACGAACGCACGCCTCAAAGGAATTGTAGGAATCATTGCACAAAATGGACATGTCATATGCAATGAAAATCAGAAGCTAAAAAAACATGAGCTCAATTACCTACACATGACTTAGAATTTGTTGTAGTGGTGCATGCCATAAAACTGTGGGACAATACCTTATTGGCAGAAAGTTTGGGCTATGAACAGATCATGAAAGCTTGAAGTACCTATTCACTCCCAGCACACTTGAATGCAAGGCAGAGAATGGAAAAAGGTTCATAGAATAAAATCTTTGGATTTCCTTCCTGCTAAAGCAAAAAATCAATATATATATGTTGAAATACAAGGAGGAGAAGCACTAATGCAAAAGAGACATGACCAAGTAAAAGTTTCAAAAGTATTGTTGTACTCTGAAGGGGACAACTCAATCTGCTTCATAACAGAGGTGCGTGGGAGCAAGGATTTGGTGAGCCCTTATCCTAAGAAGATTAAAGGTCTAGAAGATTGGTTGGTACAGGGATAGCTCTTCCACGCTTACATCCACAGGTTACATGTGAGAAGGTCCCCCGAGTTGTTTGGAAGATTTCTAAGAGAATAAAAGACTTTGAACGCACCGCTAAATGAACCAAAGGAGAGGGGCACATTTAAGACAAAAATACCTAAGATGTTGTAGGGAAACCACTGCCGGATGAGTCTCATAAGAGTGGACATTATTATTACCTTCCAAATTAATACAATCAGTCATCATTGCATATTCCAACAGTGAGGTGGCAGTGGCCTCCCTCTTAGTTGCACACAAGCTAGCATTTGATTTTTTTAGAATTTAAGCTCTTGCTAGTTTGTGTTGTAACATTATGCAAGCCTTTTCATAATGAATTACTTTCTCATTGTCAATTTGCCAAGAGTTGAGCTATGCTAAAAACCTAGGAGTTGATGGAGTCCTTGCAAGAGTTGTTGGGAGGAATAGTATAGCGAAAAAACAACAACGTACATCAATGAAACCAAAAATAGTGATCTACACATTACAATCATGTAATGGAACACAAAAAATAGTACGTGGCAAACAACACTGCAAGTTTTTCAAGCAGTTCTACGAGTTGTATTAGCAATATATGGGTTGTATTAGCAGTATATGCACAAATCAACAATACAGGTGTAAAAACTAGTGGATCTACTAGCTTTGAATAAGACTCGCAACTACAAAAGATTTTTAAAATTGCGAAAACAAAATGCAAAAATACGAAAATGGTGTGGCCGTCCGTCACAAGCAATAATAAGGTACCTGCGTGTTCACGACATGGATACAGGAGTTGGTCATGTCAACATGCTTGCAAATTACTCAAACTAGTTGGAGAGAACTTAAAAGAGAACCTTGGGTAGGAAGAAAATATCAAAACATTCAAAATTAGAAGCTATTAAAAAGCCCTATCTTAGGTCTCTAATATCAATTCATATGGGCACAAAACAACAATGCAATAACCGCTCACACAAGAAGGTACACCAAATAGCAAGTATGCAATGAAGAACATTATCGTAATGTGCACCAATTTACAATTCATGTTGTGTTCACTCTTTGTTGAAGTATAAAATTGGTGGAGTGATCATTGTAGATTTTTCTGGATTTTACTGCTTGCTGGTTTATGTTAACATTTCAGTGTTTTTCAGCTTCAGCCGGTTATGCATAGGCTGAAAGCTACTTATGAAATTTACTGTAGCAATTAAACACGCAGTAAAAACACAATGACAGGCTGAAAATAAATATTTAACACATGCACACCATAAAAGATAGACTCACATGTTTTTGGCAACTGTGCCCTGGAAAAACCCCCACGGGGAAAACCAGTTAGAGAGAGAGAGAGATTTTATTTCTTCAGAGAATATTCAGACAGAAATTTACAGTCAAACAATTACTTATCTCAACCATAAACTTCACTCCTGGAGCTGTCTCGAAATCTGTGCAATCACTGCTGGATTTCTGTGCTGAAACAGTGCCTTGAAAATCATGCCAGAAAGTACAAAACAGACCCTGTACCTTTCCTCGATTTCTGTGGAAATGTGCCCGAAATTACAGTCTTGAAATCTGTGCCCTTCTCGAAATCTGTGCAACAATAAAGCTGCTCGAAACTTGAGCCTTCTCGAAAACTGTGCAGCAGTAATGCTGCCTCGGGTTTTGTGCCCACCGTACAGCTCTAAAGACTGAGCCTGCTGTCTGGAAAATCGAGCCCACTACTGCTGTACTGAAAACCATGAATCTACCTCGGGATAAGAGCCCAGCAAACTCACTCTCGATTTCTGTGCCCTTCTCAGGTTTTGTGCCCAGTCAAGTCTTGAAACTCATGCCCAATAAAACCTTGGAACTCGTGCCCTGTAAAGTACTGTACGGATGCTGAAAGTATCTCCTCAAAAACTGTGCCAAGAATAAATGCCAAGCATGTACCTTGATTTCTGTGCCAATGTAGAAAGGCTGCCTCGATATGCATGCAAGTCTCCAAGCTCTCTCTCCTTCTCTCTATTTCTCAAGAATGCAAAATTTTTTTGAGCTCAAAAGCCTCCCTCATGCCTTTTTGTCTAACCCTAAGTGAGATCTAATCCGACGGTGGAGAAAGATCCAATCCAATGGATAAGAATCAATGAGAGTAAAAATCACATTTATTTAAATCACTTAAATAAATATTTCACTCATCCACTTAACTTTAGCAAAAAGTGACTTTCATTTTATAAAGTCTCATTAAGTGCATTTAATGTGAGGGTCACCTTTTTCCCCCTTCTAAGTGACATTAGGCAATTGTCACTTGGGGAACACTTCCCTAGGTACAAAACTAACAATCATCTTTGACAAAGTCTCCTAAGGTTACAATATTTAGATGAGTAAACAAGTTTGACCATGTCATCTACGAATTCTTTATAATGAGATAGGATATATACAAAATATGAAGTGCAAAATGTAGATTACAAATATAATACATGGTCAAACTAGGCCCACTAGGAACTTAGGGACAAAGTCCCATCATCATTAGCTATAACAAGTGCTCAAAGTGGAAGGCCATCTTGAGGCCAAGAGGCTCCTAGGGAGGTCCAAGAAACCTAAATAAATTGTTGAATATATCTACTTTGAAGGTGCATAAGAGCATAGAGAGTATCTCAAGGGTAGAACACTCACTAGCTGATGAAAAAAAAGTAAAGATGCCTCTTAGAACCAACACTATCTTCGCTATCTTCGCCAAGAAGCCTATGGAAGCAATCTCCTGTAAAATATGAAAGGCCAAATACATATATGACTCACGTCCTACCAGTGAATAATCCATAGTATGGAACGTGTGAATAAGGGAGACAAGCTTTAATATGCTTTCAAGGCACAAGGGGTAGGTGCCAAACTCAACTTGGGTAATGACCTAAGGAATCATATGCTTGCTATGAACCATATACTAGAGCACGATGCATTGGATTCTCTCTAATCATGCCCAAGCAACTAGCTATAGACTAGGCTCCCAAAACTCCAAACCTACGTTACAGAAATGCACACCCCCCTCATATAGAGCTCAAAGCCTCGAAACAGCATGGAAAACCAAAACGAGCACAAACCCATTAGGTATAGATCCGGACAATTCAACCCTGAGATCCCAGTGTTTCGATTATTTCTTAAGTTTTTTGGGCCCAATCAAGTGCCCATGAGGACCGTGAGACCCATAAGTAGAATCCAAACCCCTAATCTATGGAAATTAAAGAAAAATTAATCTCTAATTCACTTCTAAACCTAGTGACTAAACTTTTTGATTCCTTAGAATAAAACCAAAGAAAACCTCTAGAAACCATAATAGACTCCTTTCCTATAGGAAACCTCATTCCACTCATTATTCACACTTTCTTCAACGATGGCAGTTTCTTACAACAATAGCAAGCATTTTGCACCTACTTACTTGGGCCTTTTGCACCTACTTACGATGATGTGTAGCCCTTTATAATGTTCTATCTTTGCTTATGCTTTTGGCTACTTCTCTCATTCAGCAATTTAGCTTATATTATTCTATACTTTATCTTTTAGCTTCTAGGACTGTTTTTTCCAAGGTAAACCTCAAAGAGAAAGTTGAGAAACTCCGAAACACTTCCTTGCATTCATGGATGATTCCTAGTGCAAACCTGTCGATGCTAATTACAGCACTTGACCCGACAGAACATAAGTGAGGTATGCAACAAAGCCAGCCAACCCAAGGAAACAACCCTGAGACCACATGCATGAAGCTCAAAGCACTCAACCACTCAAGCTAGCCCACTAGGTTGTTTTACCTGGGAAATGATCTCGAGACCACATGCATGAAGCTCAAAGCACTCAACCACTCATGCTAGCCCACTAGGTTGTTTTACCTTCTAGGACTTGCTTTGACACTCCCATGGTTGTGCTGTTGGATTGTATTTTTTATCCCATTAACCTACATGTTTTGTTCATCCGTGGACATTAAATAAAATTATCTCATCTTATCTGTTATTTCTTTCATCTTTTATCTCACACACATATTTGCTGGATTCAGAATGGAAATTGCTTACCTTTGCCTATATCTCCTACATGTGTTGCAGAATGGACACCATCATAATATCATTCAGCCATATCCCATCTTGGCTGTGCACAATTTTTTTCCTATCTAAGTTCCAAAAGAAATTCTCAAGGCTGTCAAAAAGCTGGTTATAAAAATTTAGACCCCAAAGATTCGATTTATTAGTCTATGACTCTATAATGGTAGAGAATGTGGATCTTACCAAGCAGATGCTGGTAAGAGCAGTCTTAAAGAGGTGTCACATGAAAATTTTGTCAAGAGAAAGTTCATAGGCTGCAGATAAATTGATCGCTAATGTGTGAGATATTGAATCAAGGTCTCACATACAGAGTCACAGACTTTACATTGAATAAAACAGTAACGAAGAATTCAAACAATGAGAATAGTAGCAAGTCGCTTAAAAAGAACACTGATGCTGTGCATTCATTTATTATACATACCAAGCTTTTGGGCATCACCAAACCATTTGCTCATGAGATTTGCTATCCGAACATTGATAAAAACAGCTCCTGACTCTTTTGCTATTGCTTTAGCAAGCAAGGTCTTCCCTGTTCCTGGTGGGCCATATAACAATACTCCTTTTTGAGGTCCCAAAAGCCTTCCATGGGAAAATAAACCAGGTCTCTGTAATGGAAGGATAACTAGTTCATGCAACGCTTGTTTAATTTCATCAAGTCCTCCAATTGATTCAAAGGTCACATCAATGTCATCTGGATTGACGACATCACAAGCTATTACATCCTGCATGGACATGAATAAAACAATCAAACAAAATCATTTATGAAACACTACAGTTAGCAATCCTAAGTCCAACAAATGGCGCTTTCCTCACCATGATTATTTGAACAAGAAATTACACACTAAGATACAAGGAATAAGTACAGATTATCTCGCCATTTTTCATCATCAGTCAGTAAATAATTAGCTACAAGGAAAGAATGTTGCATGTCATCTCATGCATTTAGTCCAAATGCAGCAATTCTCAAAATAAGATATCAATAAATCATATTGCGGGATCTATTTATATTTTACCTAGTGGCACATGGTTAGACTCCCAAGAACATTTTTCATTATGATAGTGTATTAATAGAGGTTTCAAAAACATTGAAGCTCATATTGTATATGCAAAAAATGTATATAACTCTGTTCCACTAGTTAAAGCCATAGTAGCAAGTAGCCATACTGGACTTTGGTGTACAGAAATTCACATGGAATTTGAAATTAGGCGAATATTCGACATAGTATGGATAAGTAAAGTTAACTAAATGCTTAAATATATTCACAATTTTAAACTTCTGAATATTGACGAAATGTTACTATGTGTATTGAAATATATTTAAATGTTTAAACTCCATGCTATAGTTTAACCATACATAGAATGTTCACACTGTAGTTTAACTTTTGAAAGTTCAACACTTCATTAAATGTTAATACAATAGTGGAAATAGAATAGCAGCATATCAAATAATAATTCATGCTATTCATAACTTTACCATCAAAAGGCAATGGCCACAATTGTGAATCTTCAACCCGTATGCTTTTTCATATAAACAAATATAAACTCAAATGGTATAAGCGAGAAAGATTTTGCAGAGGAAGACAAAGTAAAGAAGAAACACAAAAAAATGGCAATCATTTCAAGCAAATTGGTGACTATTTTTCCATGTAATCTTTTGAATGAACATTGAAGTCACACTTAATCAACCTAAAAAATTTACATACATTCAGGCCATGAGCCCAGAATTTTAACTTAAGATTTAAAATTTACCTATATCATATTATTCATTTGTACTTTTGTGTTGAACACTTACCTGTTAAACTCTATTTTTTGACAGTAGTAATTTTCGTGGGACTGGTGACAGAATCAAGATGATCACATAGTGTATATATATTATATATACATATGTCACATTGTTATATCATATGTTATATTTTAAATTTGAGATATGCTTCAAGTTGATTATAACAAAAAAGGAATGTTATTTAAAAAATTTGAACTGGTTTACGTATATTTTTTAATTTTCTAGAATTTAAAAAATTAATGATTTTGTATCTATGAGATGTCTACTTCCATATTTTAGTCATACTAGATTTTTTTCCATACCAAATCATATTTGTATGCAAATCTTGCTACTATGGTTCAAACAGGATAAGAATTTTGATGATATAGTAAACCGATAAAAGTAATTCATGCTTGTAAATCCAGTAAGGTTGGCTTGATTGCCAAAACAAACTGAAGCTAGATATGATCCAGCTCCATTCTCTGATCAAAGCACTTTGATCTTCTTCCCTATCTAATTTTCAACAAAGCCATTGAAAATAGTGCACTTGTTGAACACTTCATCCTTAATCGTCATAAAATAAATGTAAGTATTGCATGAGGAATCATCGATAAAGGAAACATAATAGATACTACCTATCAGTGACAAGGAAGACATCGACCCACATACATCTAAATGCATCAAATCAAGAATCTCTCTCAATATTTGCTCATTGGATGGAAACCCAATCTTTGAATGCTTGTCGAGTACACACCCCTTGTGCACTCCAATCTTCTCGATCTTGAAGTCTGGCAATCCCTACATCATGTCCTTCTAAAGACGAAGTGCTCTACAGTATAGGTGACCAAAGCACTTGTGCCCTAGTTTGCACAACTTGCCATTGTTATGCACCAAAGCATCATGCTTCACTGTATGAGCCATGAACCAATAAAGGCCTCCTCCTTGCATTCCTTTGGCCAAAACTCAACTATCTTCTTGGTTGCAATATCTAATAGTGCACTCAAGAATCTCTCTCAATCTTTGCTCATTGGATGGAAACCCAATCTTCGAATGCTTGTCGAGTACACACCCCTTGTGCACTCCAATCTTCTCGATCTTTAAGTCTGGCAATCCCTACATCATGTCCTTCTAAAGAGGAAGTGCTCTACAGTGTAGGTGACCAAAGCACTTGTGCCCTAGTTTGCACAACTTGCCATTGTTATGCACCAAAGCATCATGCTTCACTGTATGAGCCATGAACCAATGAAGGCCTCCTTGCATTCCTTTGGCCAAAACTCAACTATCTTCTTGGTTGCAATATCTAATAGTGCACTCAACTATACACTTCAAATCTATGATTGCTTAAATAGAAAGAAGGCTCTTCAGGAAACTAGGTACAAACAAAACATCATGCAACTCAAGAACATCACTTGACAAGCATCTAGAAACGGGTGGACCCCATTTCAATCAAAAGAGATGTGGCATTACCACCCAACTCCACATGTATGTGAACATCTTGTTCTTGAAACTAATTGAAGATCTTCTTTGAAGGTTATAAACCAAGATGCTCCACCATCCATATAACAACCAACACTAGAAGTGGTAATTGGTAGAGAGGCATGAAACCGCAAAGAAAGTGGTTTTAAGTTTGGATGCTAACTCGCCCACTCCGACTAAAGCTTCTATACTCACTGCAAATTTCTTTTATTGTTGCTTACCCTTTCCTTTCTTCTTCTCTAGGGATTAACTAGCATAGTGTCCCTTCATATGACACCTAAAGCATGTCACATGACTCAAATCCTTTGTACCATGATCTGAAGAACATGTCTCTTCCTTCTTACCCCCCTGAATCCTCCTTTATTACCACCTTTCCTCAACTCCCAATAAGAGCAAGGTCTTGCACTGCATCTATTCTAGATGAAAATGTTTCCGCCTAGTTTCTTCTTGGACAATGTGTCTCAAAGATTCTTAAACATTGGCATATGCTCATGAGCACAACACTCTACGCAAACCTTCCCATGGTGTAGAGAAACCATTTAGCGCAATGGGCACTAACTCCTTATCTTCAATCTTCTTACTGATCACAAAAAGTTAATCTCTAAGCTTGATCATCTTTGGAATGTAGTTCAAGTCTACATCACTCTTGCATGTATCGGTGAGTTTGTTCTTCAAGCTAAGTCACATGGTTCGGGTTCAGCAAGGTTGAAGTTCTATTTGAATTCAAGTTTTCCAATAAAGTTTGGATAAGGTTCGACATTAGGTTCGTCAATATACATATTTTCAAAATATAAATATTTTATAAAATTAATCTATCAAATATATCTTATATCTTATAAATAATAAATAACATTTAATACATTTATATATAAAAAAAAATTAATATTTAATATAATAACCTATGCAATATAATATATTTATATTCAATAGTTAATATATAATATATAAAAAAACATTTATTATATACTATAATAACCTATGCATCTAATATATACATTGTAACCTTATACCCAAATTAAATTATATCCATTCAATAGCATTTTAAAAATTAAATGACATTGAGACTTATAGAAATACCCATCGGGCACATTGCAACAGACAAAGCGTAAGCACTGGCAAGATTATTTGACGTGTAACCTAGAACCATCCAAACGCATTCTAGACTTATCGGGATACCCTTCGGCACATTGGCACAAACAAAGCGTTGACACTAGCAAGATTACTATACGAGTAACCTAGATCCATCCAATCGCATTCTAGACTTATCGAAATACAATTACACGTCAAATTACCCACCACTACAACCCACCAATAGAATTTTGTAAATGCCCCTACAAATTCTCAAGCACAAAAGAATACCAACCACAGTAAACACATTGCCATTGAAATGGAAACCTAGAATACAAACCCACAAACTTTGTGACCGAACCTCAACCCAAACTTCAACAAATTCCCTCTTTTCTTAAGGTTCGCCAAATTTCGAACTTCAAAGTTCAAGTTCGACAAACCCTATGCCTTAGCCTTTGAGTGCATCTTCTAGGACACGTTGATGCTCAGATACAAAGTAGTCAGCGCTTCATACATTTCTTTAGCCAATTTTCCCACAATATGAGGTATCAAGCGATCATTAACAAAATCCAAAATTATTCTCTTTGACTTCGCAACTTTCTTCTCAAATTGAGCCAATTGTTAAAGATCAATACGAATTGTAGCTTTCCCTTCAATTACAATATATACTCCATAGATCCAACTCCTCCAAAAACATCTATAATTTGCACTTCCAATGGGTGAAATTGAAAGCTACTTATAGCCCATCACTCTCTCGAATCAGACATCTTGAAGTTAGCCATTCCCACAACCCCTTGAACACAACTCAACAAAAATAAATCAACAACCTATCATAAGTTCAATGTGCCTTTCTGAAGCAAAATCTACCGCAATCACATAAGCATGCAACCTCTCACAAGCCCTTCTGCCTCTCTTAGGCATGGTTCACTCCAATCACAAGCCTAGTCCCACCACACTATTCACTTGATAAACAAATTGAGAAGCGTGACTAATCTAAACAACTACAAGACGATCATGGTAGAACAGACATTCTCAGAGGCCCTTCATCTACGACCATCAGCAAAGCTTGAGAGATGTCACCTTAGGCTATAAGGCACACACATTTTTATCCTGGGAATAACACTATTGACCATATCCTCACCCTCACAGCCATCATTGAGGAGGAAACGCGTTACTATTTAAAAGTCTTCTACTGTAGACTTTCAAAAAGATTTTGACCCAATCCTAAGGGAGGCCCTTTTTCAATGACTTCAAGACATTGGCACATCCAAGACCCTCATCACTACCATCATCTACCTTTATGAGCTATACTCGGTTGCCTCCAAACATCTCACAGTTTATCAGATTTTATTTGGAGCACCATTGGCGTGAATTGGGGTGTCCTCTCTCCCCCACCTTGCTTGAGATTTATCGACAAGACAAAGTCCTTCTTTAGGGAGCATATTCAACCTAGGGATGGTTGCCTCTTTCATCTAGTTTTGATCTCCATCTGCCTTTTCGTGGATGATGCAATCCTCTTGGCCTCCACCTCAAAGGATTTGTAGACACACTTGGATGCCCTATCTAGATTTTGGAATCTTCAACAATTGATAACCAACCTAGGTAAATCCAAGGTGATGATCTTCAACATCTCAAAGAATGTCCTCATAAACTTCCATTTCTTTTTTGGGGTGATGAGGTTGATATTACCATAGGTTATGCCTACTTGGAAGTTTAGTTTCCAAGGTCTAGGTTTAGGTTGAGGAATGAACTCCAACTCAAAATCAATAAGGTTTATGGGCCCCTTGCTTTCCTCGAGCACTAGTGTTTTCAAAACCAAATTCAAGGCATTTCATCAAAGATGGACCTCGTGGACTTCAACATTCAACCCACACTTCTTTATGGTTTTGAGGTGTATGAGACTAGCCTATTTGAGTCAGACTGGGCCAAGCCGAAGAGTGTACATATCCTCATACTCCATATCATCAAGAGCAAGAAGATAGTTCCCCACGCAATTGCTCAAGCAGAGTTTGTGGCCCACCCCCTTCCAGCTCGAGACCATTTTCAAATTGCCTCGCTTTTGCAATCTCTACAATCGCTAGGGAGCATTATCCATACCTTGCTTACTACTCCTCTAAGGCCATAACCTCAAATAGACCAACTGATTGAGTTCATGATTGTTGGTTTTCAAAGGTTTCGAGTCTTTTCTTATCAACTAGCATCTCAATGGATGGACTTCCTCCTTTCAAGTATTCTTTGAGCCCACATAGACATCTCCTACCAACTAAGCAAGAGATTTACGTCATTATCAGAGATGAAATCTATAGGTAGTATGTCCAAGTTACTTGACTTAACCCGCCATGAGGATTGAACCTCAAGATGGCCTTCTATGCATAGCACTTCTTGGAGTTGAGAGATGACCTCATTGCTCGACCCCCTTACATGCCACATCACTAGGTGCATGTGCTCAAGATCCCTCTAGACTAGGTTTGAGTGGGTTTGCAAAGGGTACAAGTAGAGGTAGAGCACCAAATTCCATAGGACGAAGAGTTTTTCCAATTATGTCACATCTAGGAGATCAAGAAAGAGAAGCAAATTCCATGGGAGGAAGAGTTTTGCCAATTATGCCATGTCTAAGAGATCAAGAAAGAGGAGCCATTTATTTTTCGTTGTCCTATCTATTATGAGATTTGGTGAAAACTCCATTGCCTCTTCAAGGAGTCTCAAAACTCTCCACATTTTTTCGATGCCGAGATCAATAGTTCTTAGCCTTGTTTTTTAGGTAAACACTAGGTTTTCAATCTTCCATATTGAGGCCCCCTCCACGACCAAACACTACTCATAAGACTACATCTTTTTTTGCAATGCTCCCAACAAACAAGGGCACCAAGGCAAGTAGACTATAGCAACATTCCAGCAGGGTCCAAATCTGGGAGTTCCCAAAGAGCCTCCTAATCCCTGTAAAGGAGACCTATGTAGAATTGTCGACTCAAATCCCATGGTAGGGCTCTTCCTTCCAGCTGGCAATCATCTGCTTCCAAATAACAACATCAAGCTCCTCCCTTGAGGCAAAGAGAGACACAACAGACCAGTGTTTTTAAAGTTCTAGCACATGTTTTCTCTCTTCAACCTCGGATGCTAGTAGTCATACACATACAGATGCAGGTGACTCACAAAGCAACATTTCCTCCTCCTCAAGCAACAAGTCCAAGGGGCTCTAAGGCTTCATTACTCTTCCCCTTGTACCCCCCTCCAAGGCATCCCACCAAGGAGCTTTTGGATTGGTTTTTGGCCCTTAGCAATCCATATATCAATCGAGATTTTCCAATAGCACATTCTTCTCTAGTTATCATATCTTAAATTAAATTTGCTTTTGGTTTTTATAAGAGTGACTTTTGCACTCCCATAGTGTATTGACAATATTGTACTTCGCAGTCCCATGGACCTATTTGTGGTCACTTATTGGACATTAATAAAATTATCTTATTGTACCTTATCCTATCCTATCAATCACTAAAGATTGTTGAGCAGCACACCCATCGAAATCCTACATTCTCAGCTCCCTCCCACAAGTTGTTTCCTTCTCCATGCACTAGACAACAAAATTTCGGCAGCACAACTATGATACCAAGTTGAAATATTCACCTCTTGATAAGAGATCTACACTCAAAGAACAAATCCTACGGCTAGAATCTAAAAGCTAGGAAAACACCTATTCAAACTTCGGACATAGATATCTTGAAACAAAGAAGGATAACTCAAGAGAGTAGACACTACATATCACGAAGTTAAAACAAACTGACCATAAGATGGATAACAAATCTACGGATATAGAATTTTGAAAATTCAAATCCCCACACTGTAAAATCTTTGGTAGCAACCATATATCTTTCTATTAACACTAAAAGAAATATTACAAAGCCCTACACACTAGCTACAACACTCTCAACATCGCATGAGATGAATATCTCTCTAACTCTAACTAGTGCGCCCTCCTTGCCTTTACATAACAAGAAAAAGAGGAGGTTACATACATGGATAAAAACAACCACATATCTTTCTATTAACACTAAAAGAAATATTACAAAGCCCTACACACTAGCTACAACACCCTAAACCTCACATGAGATGAATCTCTCTCTAACTCTAACTAGTGCACCCTCCCACGCTTTGTATAACAAGAAAAAGAGGAGGTTACAAACAAGGATAAGAATATTCTCAAGGGTGAACCTTCCACAAGTGCTAAGAATAATAAAAATAACTCACAAATGAATCACCTCATGAGCAAGGAAATCTCTCCCAAATAGTATGCCCTCTATGCTGAAGTAACTCCAATCAATAAGTGTGCCTTCATGAAGATCTAACTCCTCAAATGTAATGCACCCTCCAAGAAATGTAACTCCCTACATTTAATGCACCTCATGCATGTGTAACTCCACAAGTGAATGCACCCTTCAAGTGGATGTAACTCCTAGAACAATGCACCCCATCTCATGTGTAACTCCCAGAGCAAATGTGTCTCACATACTTGTGTAAAACCAAAGAGTAAATGCAAGCTCTATCCAGATGTAACTCCTCAAGGTAAATGCGCCCAACAATGAGCTAAACATAGCTGGTGTACCTCCCTAAGTACTGTGCCTTCAGCCTTACATATGGATATCGTCTTAAACATCATGCCCTCGTGCATGAGGAACGCTCTCATACAAGTGCACCCTACCTCCTACAATTTCCAAGCACTCAATTGTTAACTCTCATTGTGAATGGAGAGCATGCCCAAAGCAACACAGTAAACAGTAAACTAACACTACCCTATTATAAGAATGCTAAATGTAAACCAATTGTACATCTCAAGTCTTCAGATGTTCCCTAATGTAACCTCTTAATAGATGCACAAGAGTTTTGTAGACTACTTCAATTTGCACAATGGCTTTGGGATGAAAAGATGTATAATGATTCAACTTCATATCAATTCTTTCAAATAAGGTTGTCCAAAACATACTTCTTGTTCAAATCAAAACCCACCCCCATGTCCTTCAATTTTAGAAGCCTGAAGGGGTTGCGTCCATTGGTGAGGGGTTGGATCCATTGGTTGAACCGCCTTCCATCTGGATATTCCACGGAAGAGTGAGGGGATCATACAAGATTTTCATTGGATATATATTAAATATATTATTCTTGTTGGCAACCCATCGTCCCCAAAAAAATTGGGGAGGTGTGCTCTAGTCATTTCAAACACTTGTTCCCCTATCCCCCATGTTCCCTCATTCTAGAAACTCATGAAACAAATCTATTAAATCATGCAACATATCTTCTTTTTTTTTCTTTTTGAACCTGTCAACCTCAAAGCCTGAGGCTGAAACCACCTTTTCAACAGCAAAAAATAAATTTTATTAGACAATTATATTGTTGGCTATCAAACAACAAATCATGAAGAATTGTGCATGAAATAATTATATTATTTTCTTTTCAGTTGGGCATGAAACTGGCCTCCGTGTATTTCACAAATCATCTGAGGTAACATAAGTATGTATCAATAGTTTCAGATTTCCGATAATCACACTGCATACAAGTCTTCAGTGGGAAGAATATTTAAAGGAAATAACTAAGTATAGACAAATATCGGCAAAGCTTATTGCCGCACCAGATACCCATACCTGTGTTCCCACATTCTGGAAACTTGTGCAAAATAGTTTCAGAATCGAGACTTCATTTCTTATGGAGAGAACAAAACAATGCAATCCACGAGCACTCTCCAATTAATAAGTCTCCAAGTAACAAAACTTTGAGCCCGAACTGTAAACTCTAGTTCATGAAGAAGTTAATGATAAGTTTGAATGCTACCCCAGTAAACAAAGAATATTTGAAGTCTAGACAACACGATTTGGTAGCAGTCATGAGTAAAACGTATTCCAGCAAGGAGAAGCAATTTGAGAAAAAACAAATTCTGGTAAAGAGCCGAAGGATAGTAGCTCTACTCCTAAAGCTTTAAAATCCCTAATTATGGCAATTTGGAAAAAGTACATTTTGAATTTCCATAAAAGCTACACGTATATTCCATAAACTACCTAGGAATGGTTTCCCACTGCTCATTATAAAATACAAGTTTTATCCGAGAACTGCTCATTCTTCTTTTAAGATAAGCCCACTTAAATTTCACAAAACATGTGCTCCTCTCCCACATTTTCTCAAATTACCAGGGTATCTACGTTAAGCACCTTCAAAGCAAATGCTGCAATATAATCAATTCGTTCTTCAGGGATGAAGACACTGGCATGTCCTGCAATTTCAATGATCAATTCCTCAGAAGCATGAAGTGGATGGGGCCACTCACCAAAGATCAATTCTTCGGAAGCATGAAGCGGTTGGGTCAGGTGCAACTCCTGGGTGATTTTGACGATTTTAACAGAAGAGTAACTGCCTGTAACATCTTTGCATAATGAAAGTGTGTTTGGTGGTTCGCCCCACCCAAGTGGTAAGAAACCAAGGAAACACTTTCAAAATATAAATATAAACCAAACCGATTTGAAGGCATTTCATCAATGTAACTGCCTGTACCATCCTTGCATAATGGAAGTGTGTTTGGTGGTTCATCCCTCGCCTACTAGTGGTAACCGACCTCTTCTGGCCAATTGTAATGTTTTTCATAAGTTTAAAGAAAACATTTTCAAAATATAAATATAATATAACCCCCATTTGAAAGCATTTGAGATAGTTGTTTTCGAAGTAATTTGGAGATATAGGGTTTGTGCAAAATTGCCCTAATCCCATGGAATTTATCAATACCACAACCTTACCATAATTTTGACAAAAATAAACTGAAACAAACGAAACCCTCAAACAGAAAAAAGCTCAAAGGAGAGTAATGCATAAATCTAAATACCTCATACTGATTTGTCTTTACAAGGGGACGACCTAGCTTCTTCGCAATCTCTTTCTTCCGATCGGCGGCCTTCTTTGCCGCGGCCTTGTTGGGGTCGAGCTGCTTTAGCCCTGCAAATAAAACCAGGCAGCTTACCGCAGCGCTTATAGCGTACAGAATGAGTTCCTGTGTAAATGTGGTTTGCTTGTGCCCCATTGTGGAATGCGGCTATAATTCCCAATCAATCATATACAGAGGGGTCAGGTACCATGACGGGCAGAAGGCTACAGCAATACACCCCTCGTGGATCATAGAACTTATAACATTTTTTGTTGGAAATTGTAACGCATTCGTGTCTGAAGATTTCGGATATGGAGGACGAGAACGTTTACCATTTAAAAAGAGATTGCGGGGATTAGAAGAATCAGAATGTGCGGATTGGCGAATAAACGCAATTCAGATTTTCTTGTATGACTCGTTCGGGTAGCTCTCAAAACAAAATGGCAACCCCCGTTCTTAACGGTCTTGGAATACAAGAAATATTGGGAAAGGCTAAATGTCGTTTCTCGAAAGTCTCATCGGAGCGGAATTTATGTACATTCTCGCGTTGGACATAGGCGTGGATCATACGATATCGACATGGGGCACCCTTATGCTATTCTAATTATACGATTGGGTTCTCGGCATAACATGAATATTATGGTGTGTGAAGGAGTGTTTGGAATTTCAAAGCATTGTACTCGTTAAAATCACGTTTTAACATAGTAATTTGTTTTCTTCTATGGCATGTTATAAATATCGGTTATATTTTGTTGTACAACAAATTCCAATATTGATAATGTGTTTTATTCAATAAATGGGTTATCGTGTAGAGATAAAAAGAGACATTGATGTCATTGTCCAAAGAATAATTAACTATTTCTCTTCTAGAATAAGTATTTAATAGTATATATTCTATAAATGTTAGCTTTTAAGTTTTAATATATTTTCTTTCAATGTTTGGTCTTATAAATGTTAGTTTTTAAGTTTTAATATATTTTCTTTTAATGTTTGGTGTTATATTTTGTGAATAGTATCATGTATATAATTGTTACTTATGTATTATATTCATAGTTGTATTAATTTTTTTTTTAAATGAAAAATATTATACTGTATTAAGAGTATAAATAGTGTATGAGCAGTTAAGTCCAGCAATATATAGAGATCTAGATTAGTACCGAGTCCATTCCATGACTCCCATGATAGTTCTAACCAAAAATAAACGGGATATAACCATCTCTCGAAATGTTTAAATACAAGCCAAAGGTCCCAAGTGAGTAACGGTAACTAGCAAATAGAAAAAATTAAAATATAGCCGAATAATTATATTTTGCTATAATAATCATAATTCATAGTTGTACGATATTCCAACTAGGGTGCATTGAGAATCAAACATAATTATTAGTTGTAATAAAATGATATAAGATAAAGTGTCCTATTAACAGCCACTTAAACCAATTTTGCTTGTTGGACATGTGATAAAGGGAAACCAATTTCGAGAGGCAAAATCTTCTACCATAAATATTTAATAGTATATATTCTATAAATGTTAGCTTTTAAGTTTTAACATTTATTTCTTTCAATGTTTGGTGTTATATTTTATGAGTAGTGTCATGTTCATAGTTGTTACTTATGTATCATGTTCATAGTTGTACTATATTCCAACTACGGTGCATTGAGAATCAAACATAATTAGTTGTAATAAAGTGATATAGGATAAAGTGTCCTATTAACATCCACTTAAATCAATTTTGCTTGTTGGACATGTGATAAAGGGAAACCAATTTCGAGAGGCCAAACATCCTCTCTCTCTCTCTCTCTCTCTCTCTCTCTCTCTCTCTCTCTTTCTCTCTCACACACACACACACGGGCTCTACACAATCAGGATTTGAACCTAGGTCATTTGCATGGTAACACCCCATCCCAACCACCAAGCTGCAATGCTGCCATTGACCTACTTGTATTAATCTATCATTATGTTATAGAATAAAAAATAAAAATAAAAACTAAAATTTGATTTTGAATGCCATGTGTGTGTATTATTATATGTTTATACATGTATATTCATATTTATTTATACAGTGCATGTTTGTAATCGTAACTTGTGGAATCTCTACCACATGGCACCATTTAATTTCAATCGATTAATTCATTGATAGGAAGAGGTGGTGTAATAGTTGCTCGTGATGATCTTTCCATAGAATATTGCATGTAGGAAATAACTTTGAGGTTGAGAGAACTAATTCATGATAACATATAAGTTCCAATATGTCATAATCTGTATGCCAATGGTAAGGGACACAAGAGAGTGATGCTTTCTATTAGCATAATGATTGATGTTAATAACTATGCATTTTGGAATTGTTTTTTCGACGTAAATACATTTCTATACAAAAAAATATACAAGAATAAACAAGATAGATGGTTTGCCTCATAATGATCTTTTAATATAATATTAACAAATAACTCATCAATTTGCATTCAAATTTTATTTTAATATTACTAAAATGTTTTTTAGTTGCAAACTTCCTATCACTTTAAATGATAGATAAAGCAATATTGTATTGGTGTAATGGCCGAAGGTGTTTGAAAATAGATCTTATCCATGAAAACCCAAGACAATTGTCAATATTCCTCCTCTATACAATGCTCCTTGTCTATACATTTCATTGTATGTTAAATTCAAACAACAACATTGTTTCAAAATGCACAAAATCCTAGGTCATGTATTGCAATCTTTAAAGGAGGAATTTCGTTATATTTTAAATTCAAATAACAATATTATTTCAAATTGCACTAAATTGTAATTCGTGTATTATAATCTATAGAGAAGGAGGAATTTCCAACCAACACTATGTAAGGCACCATGAGCTCTAAGGTTCCTTTGATAACATGTTGCTTTGCCTTGTTTGTGTACATTGCAAGAGTTCGAATTTATAAATAATGAGTGGAAGTTTATGGAATTTGGATGCAAAATTGAAGCTTTGAGCCTAGAGGTTACAAGAACTTATAATCACTTTGCATCATCGTAGTGCAACAACCTAATTTTAACATGAAGGAGAGAGATTTGAACCTTTCACCTTTCACGAACATGAGCAAAACTTTTGCCAACTCACCTAAATAATTATAGCGAAAGAAAAGAAAAAGAAAAAAATTGCTCAATGGTCTAGTCCATTATGAAATATTAAAAAGTTCAAATCCACCATACAAACAACCCAAATTCAAAACCTAACGATTGTAAAGTCTTTATGTCTATGTGTGAAAAAAAAAAGGTGTTTGACCTCTCAAAGTTGGTTTCTCTTCATCATCAAAGAGCTTAACATGTATTTGGCAAGCCAAATTAGTTAAAATATATGTTAATAACATACTTTTAAAAAAAATAGTCATAGAATATACCCTTTATGTTTTATTAAAGTAATGGTTTGGACATATTTGATGCACTTATAAAAATGAACATACGAGAATGTAAAAGAAAAAGTAACCAATGACATTAGAGATGGTTGGAAGGCAATAGCCAAGTGTATATTATAGGGAATTTTGCTATGAACTATGAATGGTATGAGATTTATATGGCTTTGGAGCCATGAGGACTTGGCAATGGTTATGTTGCAATGTAACATGATGTTGTTGATACCTAACAAAGTTAAATGCCCATGAGTTGTAGAAGAGATAATAATTACACAAAAATGCAACAAGAAAGAAAAATTAATCTCAAAATATTTAAAGACAAACCAATGATGCTAATGGGGAGAAAATTGGCACAATTTTGAAATCAACATACTAGGTACCACAACAAGAATGGTCAACTTCAACATATGAATATTTGTGTTCTCTTGCCATGTACTTAAACACACCAAACATGTTAAGAAAGGTAGTATGCTCATTATACACAAATCAAATGGCAACAAATGAATTTACTTTTGTTATTTCATAGTATCTTAAAGAAATGATTAAGAAAAATGTTACACAATGATTTTATCTCTGTTGTATCATGTTAGACAAAAGTGTTTGATGTTGGGTTATGGATGCACTAGCTGGATAAATGAACCCTACCTAGTTGGTTGGAAAGATGGGTTAAACATAAAATAAAATAAACAAACAACTAATAAAACCTATTCAATCCCCAAGCAAGCGGTTTAGCTAAATTGATTGAAAATGAAAGAAGAGGACATATGAATTAAACCTTATGGAAAGCCCCTTACATAATGAATTACTTGAAAGCAAAGCAAGTAGAGTTGGATCCAAATGGGGCTTCCAACTCACAATGGCCTCTCAAACAACAAAACAAGCCAAACATTTATTATTCCATGCAATGGTTAGTATTCCAAAGCATTACCTCAAAAAAACAAATGAAGACAACATTTATAAGAACAATTAACTATTGCAAGGAAAGAAAGCAATATCTCTTTATTGACCAAAGGAAAATCAATACAAAAAGGTATTTTACCTCAAATAGTATTTAGGATGGCTTCCAATGGTCTCGCCTTGGGAAGGTTCTTGATCACTCAAGTATGACTCCTCTCTGGAATTATTCTCACAACATATCCCCTTGTGAAATAATCAAATAGAGGGGAAATGTTGGCATTATATGTTAAATTATGCTATGGAGAATATGCAAGAGACGAGAGACTGAGACTAAATAGAGATTTATTATTATCAATGTGTCAAATTACATAAAATGGTGTTGTATATATATCTAGCAATTTTTGTTATTCCCCTTGGGAACCATTCACCTAATTTACCCGATTTCATAAACACATTAACATAAGTGTCATTTATTATGCATGACTTATTTCCACTTTATAACATAATTAGAACATTAAATATTCCTTGCATAAAATAAGCATTATAATATCTAGCATTATAACACCGAGTAAGCTCAGGAGAAAGGATTGGAGCAAGTAGTCTTTATAATCATTTGGATAAATTCTTGCAGCTTAACTTTAACATAATTAAACTTGTTAAAATGGAGGATGAAGGGCTCCATTTTTAGATTGTCTTGGAGCCAAAACTAAGCTTGAATGAATAACTAGTTTAGCATTAATGCAATAACTACAGGTATGGCTAAGGATCCCTTAGTTGAATGAGTAGGTTCAGCTAGTATGGTCCTGTTAACACCCAAAAAGTGTTCACTACCTCATCTACCTCATTACATGGCTCATTTGTCCATTTTCCTACCATATTTCCCTTAAAAACCCTAAAAATTCCACTAAAAAGCCTCCAAAAGGCCACAAAACCATCAAAAAGCCTTAAAAAGGCTAAAAAACCCCTTTTTCCTCCAAAAAATCCAAAATTCCTCTAAAAATAGCATAATCCCTCTAAAAAGGGAATAAAAAATATAAAATAATGAGGAAAAGGAGGAAAAAACCCTATACAGCTGCCCTAAACCATATGGTTCCCAAAACCACGGGCGAGCACTCCACCACCAAAAAACTATAAATAGGTGATGGAGACCCCTCATTTCATATCCACAATCAAGTATATCCTTACTCTGCCAAAATCTCTCTCGAAACCCTAGTTCACCATTGAACTACTTTCACCTTGAGAGCCCCTTTTGGCCCATTTCCACCATTGGAGAAAGAGAAGGAGCAAGTTGGAACTTGGAGCAACCCTCTTGGACATTGCAAAGAGCTTCACCAACCTTCACATTGGAGGTAACATTAATACAAAAGCCATTATTTACATCTTGTTTTTTCTGTTTCATGCACATGTTTAGAGTAATTTATATTTTTGTTTTAGCATAATAATTTACATTTTACTGAACTGCTACTAAGGAGTCCATTCTCCTTAGTAGGTGCTCATTCGCACAAGCTAGGGGTAAAACCCTAGCTACAGTTTTGGCGACTCCCCTAGGTTTGAATTTCTGGTTTTCGTTTAAAAAAGTTATAGTTTTCTGCAATAATCTCCCATTTTTTCCTTTCGGTTGTCCCTCTCGGCTGCCGTAAACCGCATCTTTTTCCTCTGCAGTCGCGTCCCGACCGCATCTTTCAGGCATTTACTTGCGAACCGACCGCGGCTCTCAGACTGTTTCCGGCACTCTGCCGGTGGATTCAAGTCTGTTACCTGCGATCCGACCGCAGCTAATTAGCCTGTTTGTTGCGATCTGACTGCGCTTGTCAGCCATTTTCCCGCGTCCCGACTGCGGCTTTCAGCCCGTTCGCTGCGACCCGACCGCGTCTGTTAGCCTTCTTCCTACGACCCGACTGCGTCTTTTTCCCTATTTCCCGCGGTCCGACTGCCTCTGTCGGCCGAAAAGCCGCGACCTGTCCGCGCCTGTTTCCCTCGAACCCGCGGTCCACCTGCTCAGTTTCGCCACCAACCCGCGATCTGATTTCTGCATTTTTTCCGTAGTTTGAACCCAGCCCCCTTTGCTGCAATATTTTCTGCATAGCCATCTGTCTTACCTGCAGCCCTACTTCCCTACAGCCTTTTCTGCAACATAATTTCTGTTCCCTTTACAGCATCTTTTTAAAATTTCAGTATTTTAATTCAGAAAATTTTGCATGTTAAAGTTTTGAATTCAGTATTATTGTTAGGAAGTTGCCCCCCTTGTGGCACTTCTATTTTTGGGTTCATCACCTCACGAGCACACACTCTGTCACATAATTCAAGTGAGCCTTAAAAACTACTTAACTCAACCAATATTCTAACCCCACTTGGGGAACACAAAAGAATCTTTGTAGTTAGGTAGGATCGGGGGGATAGGCTTCCAATAACACCCCTCGGTTACTTACACTTGAGACATAGCTGTTGTCCAATTAGGGAACCAAAATCCCCTAGTACTTTTTGGCACGGTCACAACCAGTTTACCAGAGGGCCTCTCCCCTAGGAGGGTTGAAGTCGCGAGACTGGTTCCGGAGGCCTGAGTGGAATACCGCACTCCATTTAGTAACCGAAGGGCTACCTTTCGCAGTTCTCGGGATATCCCTGTATAGGAGTATTGCGGTTAAAGGACCAAACGGCAGATTCACCTTTCTGGACGTGTCATGAATGGGGTATCTTAGTTGCCATTTCTTCTAGGATTGACTACCCGGTGTCCCTCCCGGTAGGGGGATATCTTAGCCACTTGGCTTTCCTATTCATATTGTCTGACTTGGATTTCATCACCTTGCAGAGGATATGTCTAGTTGAGTCAGAATACTTTTAGTTAGGTGTTTGCATGCTCCCATACCTCCTTTTGGTCTAGTGAGTCCACCATTTTTTATTTTTAGGAAACCTGCTGCTTGTTGGTATTCTGATCATTTCTGTTGATACTCCACCTATTGTAGCACAGCTGTTACAGTGGGTGTTTTGAGTTGGTTGTTGGCCTGAGTGCCTTGTTTTTTGAGCTCTCCTTCTGCACACTCGGTTGCATTAGGGTTTTTGAGCTGTTTTTTACTCACCTCAACCCACAGAGATTTGACACCATCTGTCACCATTGAGTCCCCGAGACATTCTCGACGCCTCAGGGGTGAGCCCCCACAGCACGGTTCACTTGACACCACTCGTCATCGCCACAGATCATCATCACTTGATACCACTTATCATATATCTCGAGCCTTGTCCCTTGACTCCACTCGTCAGCGGCATAGGTCTCCGTCACCAGATATTGACGCTCCTTACTTTACCTCCGATTCTGAGAACCCCATTTACACTGCCCCTACTAGCCCCATGGTTGGCACAACTTCCACTCCTTTTGTTGTAGGGACCATTGGTGGCACATCCACCACTACACCAGTTACCATACCTGCTTTGGGTATGCCCTCAATGGGGCCCCCATCTACTGTTCCCCTCACTGCACCTATTCCCGCAGCTAGAACACCTATCCCTACTCCATCAGTGGCTCACACTACCCATGGTGGTGTAGGCCCATCCTATACCACCTTAGTTCCCCCCCTTGGGGGCAACATTCCAAACCCTACCCCTCCACTTGGGGGCATTGGCCCCAACTTGGTCCAACCCACTACTGTGTCACATCCTTCTTCCGGATTGCCATTCATGGCTAGCCTCAACCTGCCTGACCTAGCCAGATTGACCAACGACCCTATCCGACACGACCCTGCGTGGCCTCACATGCCCACCAAGCTCCTCTCTGACATCCCTAAGTTCGAGGGCAAGGCAGGTGAGGACCCTCAAAACCACATTATGTCCTTCCATCTATGGTGTTCCTCTAACTCCATAGTGGACGACTCTGTTCGCCTCCGTCTGTTACAGCGCACCTTCACTGGCTCTGCAGCCAAGTGGTATATCGAGCAACCCCACGGGACCCATGCCACCTTTGCTTCCCTTGCCTCGACCTTCCTGCAGTTCTTCCAGTTACCTGTCCGCTATGACGCGGGCATTGAGATCCTCCTGTCTTGCAGACAAAACACGGCTACCCACATCACGGATCACATTCATGAGTGGCGTCGTCGTCGTAGCTTATGCAAGATCAAATTAGACGACCGTATCTTCCTAGATTGGTTCCTCAAGTCCCTTCTTCCTGTCATTGCTAAGGATGTGGCATCAGAAAGACCCCAGTCTGAAGAAGAGGCCATCCTTAAGGCCCAACAATTCGACCTCATTTACGCCCAGTCGGGTTATTTCTATACCATTATCCCTGATGCTCCTTGCGGAGATTCCTCCCAGCATGATGCACTGGGGGCATCCCATGCTGCAGACGGCATCATTGGCCGTGTTTCTTCGCATCCCCAACCATTTTCCATAGCACGTCCTAACCCTGGCCCCGACCTTTCGCGGGCTACTTCACAGTCTGGAGCAACCAACTCGTATGCTCCCATGACGCATCACCACCATTCCCATGGACCCTCATGTCCACCTCAGTGCTTCGGTCATGCGACCCCCACTTACGCCCCCCCGGTCGCACCTCAGCCCTATTACCACCAGCAGGCTGCACCAGCTCCTACGCCTTCACAAGCCCAACCCGCTTATTACCCTCCACCGGCAGCCCCTGCAGCAAACCCACAACCCGCTCCGCAGCCATATCAGCAACCCCCTCAAGTTGCTGCACCTGCGCAACCTCCACCTACATATCATCCATCGCAGCTTGCTCCAGCACCTGCGCAACCTCAAAATCCACCTGCTGCCCAAGGGCAAGTCTACGCCCAACACAATCCGCAGCAAAACCAAAACAACCAACGCAACCAGGGCCAACAAAACTGCGGCAAGGGCCGTAATCGTGGGAACAACCAACCTATAGACCAAGCTAGTCAACCTCCTAATCCCCCCGACAATAATAATGCGGCCCCTGCTAACCAAAACCCTGATCGCCCGCCCAAGCAGGCTAAAAACCCCAATTTGCGAACAAACCATCCTTGTTCTATTTGCGGGGTCTATGGCCACTACACACATGCTTGCCCACACTTGGAGCGAGCTCGGCAGCTCTCGATTGACGATGCCCATCGCCAAGGGCATGCGGCTCCTCAAGCACCGCCCAACCCCCCACAACCTCAGCAGCCACCTTTGGTGCTGCAAAACCCCTTACCCAACCAAGGCGTAGTGAACACTCACCCGTTGGCTCCCCCTCAAGCCAATGCGCCACCCCAACAACAAATCACTTACGCTGCTCCTGATCAACCCATGTTCGACTCAGGGACCCACCACTTGTTGATGATGTCATCCGCTGATGTCAACCTTCAGACCCATCGAAACCAATATGGCTCCACCACTGAAGTACCTCCCACTGATAAACCCACTAACGCTCATCCCACTGATCAAGCGTTACGTATACCTCCACCTCCACTAGATGGCGCTCCCAAAGCACCTCGTTTCCCACTTCGTCATATCAACAATAACCCTAATGCGCGCGCTGCGTCAAACTACAACATTGTAGATGACCTAGCCCAATCTCCCACAGCCATGTCTGCGTTAGAAGTCTTGAAAAACTGCCCGTCCCAGCGCAAGACTTTACTCTCAGCCATTGGGGCTATTGACCCAAATGATTCGAATTTAATGGCATTTGATTTGGACCAGTCCGAACCCCGCCTGCATTCCACCTTAGCATTCCAAGTTTATGTTTCCATTCGGAATCTTGTCATCCATCGGTGCATCATCGATGAAGGTGCCTCCACATGCGTTATGTCTACATTCGTATGGCAGAAGTTGGGATCCCCTACTCTCTAGCAGTCCACCACTGCACTACTCGCCTACGACGGTCGTTCGGCTCAGCCCCAAGGTCTCCTCGCAAATGTCCCCGTCCAGTTAGGTGGCAAAACCGTACTCATTGACATCGAGGTAATCAACGCCCGACTGGATTATAACCTCTTACTTGGCCGCAACTACATGTATGCCATGCGGGCAGTTGCCTCTTCCGTCTTTCACACCATGATGTTCCCCCATGAGGGACGCGTGGTCAAGGTTGACCAAATCACCTACTACGATCCCAATGCCCCCGCGACACCCGAAAATGTTCTCCCCATGGTTGAGCAACCTGTTTCTAGTACAACCACCTCATTTGTTTCTTCTACGGGGCCCGGAGTTTACTCAGGCGCGCCGATGACCTCCACCTCCCAATCTATTCCTTCCCCGGCATCTACACCCGACGTGTCTGACTTATGTACCTTGTCCCACGATAACCAAACTCCTAATAATCAACCACCCTTGTTGCTTAAACCACCATTGGTACCTAGCCACATTGGTGTTACACCTATCCACACAATCCCCTTCCTAGTCCCTCCATCGGGAGTAGTAAGCGCCCCGGTTATGGCTACCCTCAGCCTCCCTGGGTTAACCTTGGGATTACCCGTCTGGTACCTTTCACCTCCCGTTCCCCCGCCGACACCAAGCGTCGTCCTCCAACCGGTGCAACCCATGGCTACTACCACTCAGCCACCCCCCGGTGTTGCTACCCCTTCGTCCTCCGCGAATCCCCCTCCTACTCCCAAATCCACTGGGGGCAGAGGCCCCCAACCTTACACTGTTGTACCACCTCCCAAGACAGTAAAAAACCCCCCAGTGTTTCGTGCTCCTCCCAAATGCTCGTTGTGCGATGAGTTAGGCCATGTGACTCATCAATGCCCACAGTTGCCGGCATTACAGAAACACATGCAGATGCTCGACGACGACCCCAACATCCCGGTTGTCGAACTAGACCCCACCCCCAAGCCTAAAAATAAATCCCTGCGTACCAACCACCCCTGTGCCATATGCAGTGTTTACGGGCATTACTCACATCACTGTCCCGATCTCCCTGATTACAGAGCAGCTCTCTATGAGATGAACAATCTGGACCTGGAGACGGCACCACCCACCATTGAGGAGATCCACCCCCCAGTCTCCTCCCCTTCAGGAGAGGTCAATACCATTTATATGATCTCTTCAACCACTACCCCCTCGTCAACCGATTTGACGACGCAAACTTTCCGTACTAACGAGGAGATTATCGAGGCCCTCACTGCCCCGGATTATCCCTGGGATGACATGCACCACCGTTCCTATTTCATCCCAGAAGAATCCTCCTCTAGCACAGCTACCCAATTCACGGTTGAATCCAAAGACTTCCTTCCCACCAAGGTCGACTGGTTCAAGGATCCTATTCCTGCTCCTGACGCCTTCGAGGAGGGTAACATGGCCAACATCTCACATGTCATCCAAATTGATATCGCTGCCCCAGGACGTGCCCCTGAGCTCATCACTTTAGGAGCCTTCTGCAGTAAGCAAGAGATTGAGGAATACAAACACCTCTTCAGAGAGTTTCGTGATGTCTTTGCCTGGTCCTATACCAAGATGCCCGGTCTTGACCCCGCCATTATAGAGCACCACATAGACACATGGCTTGATGTACCCCCCGTTCGTCAGAAACAACGCCCCATTCATCCCTCAAAACTCACAGCTGTCAAAGCCGAGATTGAGAAACTTCGCAAGGCAGGATTCATTTATCCTATTGCCTATACCACGTGGGTTTCAAACCCCGTTCCCGTTAACAAAAAACAAGGCACCATCAGAGTATGCACTGACTTCCGAGATTTAAACCGTGCTTGTCCCAAGGACAACTTCCCCACGCCATTTATTGACCAGCTCATCGATGCGTGTGCGGGACATGAAGTCCTGTCTTTCATGGACGGTTTTTTCGGATACAATCAGATTCAGATCCGAAAGGAGGATCAGTACAAAACTGCCTTTACCACCCCATGGGGCACCTTTGCGTATCGCATCATGCCTTTCGGCCTCAAAAATGCTGGTGCCACCTTCCAGCAGGCCATGACCTATTGCTTCCATGACTTGGTCCATATCCTGCTAGTCTACCTTGACGACCTTACAGCTCGTTCCCGGAAACGATCAGACCACCTTAACGACCTTTGGCAAGTTTTTCTACGTTGTCGCAAATATCAAATCCGCTTGAACCCACACAAGTGTGTTTTTTGCGTTCCGGCAGGCCGATTGTTGGGTTTTATTGTTTCCCAGAAAGGAATTACTGTTGATCCCCTGAAGTTCAAGCCATCTTGGACCTTCCCTCTCCTCGCACGCTCCGGTAGCTCCAAAGTCTGCAGGGGCGCTCCAATTTCCTTCGACGCTTCATTCCTGATTACGCCACTACCATTCATGGTTTCTTGCGCCTGCTCTGTACCCACGTACCCTTTGTTTGGGATGAGCAAGCAGAAGCTGCATTCGAAGCCCTCAAGAAAGCTCTCACACAAGCCCCCTTAATCTCCCCTCCAGATTTCTCTCAGGACTTCATCCTCTACGTCTCGGCATCTGAGCATGCTGTGTCCGGAGTCTTGGTTCAAGAAGACGCTTCTCACCAGGAGCATGTCATTTATTACGTCAGCCAGACCTTGTCTGGACCACCTTTACGTTACCCATATGAGGAGAGACTCGCCCTAGCTGCGCTCTTTTCCGTCCAAAAATTGCGACACTACATTTTACTTAGTCATACCACCGTCGTCGCTGACTCTAACCCCATGGTCTACCTCCTAAACCGGCGGCTACTACAAGGTCGTGTTGCTAAATGGGTCATTATCCTCCAGGAGTATGACCTTACCTTCAAAACCCCTAAGATCACCAAAGCCCTTGCCCTTGCCCAGCTCATCACCGATCTCCCCTCCCTTCTCCCGTCCCCTCAAATCTTCGACGAGTTACCCGACAACCATTTGTTCACCATCTCATCTGATGACCCCTGGGACGGTGATATTTTGTTATACCTGCGCACGCAGAAGTTCAGACCCAAAGTCACTCATAATGGACGTCGTCGCATCCGTCACCAGGCCTCTCGCTATCTCCTCCTAGGTGATGTCCTTTACCGACGAGGGGTCGACACGATTCTTCATCGTTGCCTTACACACAAGGAAGCTGAACACGTCCTCAATGACTGTCATAGCGGCGCCTGCGACGACCATTTCTCTGGGATGGCCACTGCCCAAAAGGTCGTCCGCGCCGGATACTTTTGGCCCACACTTTTCACCGATTGCATCACTGCGGTCAAGGATTGCCATAACTGCCAACTTTTTGCACCCAAGGCCCGGACACCACCTGCTCCGTTACACCTAGTCGTCACTGTTGGTCCCTTTTGTAAATGGGCCATCGACTTCATGGAGTGTAGACCCCCGTCTACCAACGGCCACAAGTATATCATTGTCGCCGTTGATTATTTCACCAAATGGGCGGAAGCCATGCCTACCTTCAATTGTACCGCCGACACTGCTGCCCGTTTCTTTTTCAAACATGTTATCACTCGATTCGGGGTCCCTAAGCAGTTAGTCTCAGACCATGGTTCCCACTTCGAAGATGTCGTCTGGCGTGAGTTATCCACCCTCCTCAAATTTGAACACCAATTTTCCTCTGCTTACTACCCCCAAGGGAACGGCCAAGTAGAGGCCATCAACAAAATCTTAAAAACCATCCTCCAACGAACTGTTGACCGGCATAAGTCCAACTGGCACCACATGCTATTCCCTGCCTTAGCTTACCGTACCTCCACTAAGACCGCCACCGGTTTTACCCCGTTTCATTTAGTTCACGGTGTAGAGTCTGTCCTCCCCATTGAGTGTCAGATACCTGCCTTACATATCGTCGTTGAGCTTCTCCCTGATACCTCCCCACTCGAGCAACGTCTGCTCTCCCTCGAACAAGCCGATGAAGACCGTCGTGCCACTCTCCAGAACATCGAGGCTGCCAAAAACCGCTCCAAAGCTGGTTATGATAAACATGTTCACCCTCGAACTTTCCACGAAGGGGACCATGTCCTCGCGTATGACCAAGCCCATGACAAAACTGGTAAAGGAAAGTTTGAATCTATGTGGCAAGGCCCTTACATTGTGCAGACTTGCCTCGACAAGGGGGCATACATTTTAGCCGACTCCGAAGGTCACCCTTTGCGCAACCCTTGTAATGGGTTGTATCTTAAGCGTTTTTACCCATAAATGAAATCGCGGCCTCATTGGTCCACATTGTACAGTTTGCTATCTTTTTTGTTTTTCACCTTTTTTACCATCATCTCACAATCATCATTTTTGCATGACCACAGATGGACCATCTTCCACCTTGTTACACTGGCTTCGTTGATGGAGCAAGCCGCTGGTCTCCAAACCTGGCTTCTGCAGCATGGGTCTTATATTCCCCCTCACACGAGATGATCCACCTTGACGGAATATGTATAGGCGCTGCTACTAATAACCAGGCGGAGTATGATGCTGTGACCGGACTCCTGACTGCTGCCCTCCAGATGGGCATATGTCACCTTCATGTGTTCCTTGACTCCCAGCTACTTGTCTCCCAACTCAACAACTGCTACCAGGTGCGTGATCCCTGCCTCTTTAGAAAATTCCTGCGCACAAAACAACTCAGCCGACAGTTTGAATCCATTACATTCACTCATGTCCCAAGAGCTCACAATGGTGTCGCAAATCAAATGGCAAACAACATCCTAGATTGGCACATCAATCACACCATGTAACACCTACATCATGCATCATCATCCCATAACATCTCATAAGAAATATATAAAAACCCAAAAAGATTGCATCGTATCAACATTTGCATCCATGTACATAAACCATGAAACCACATATATATCCATAGGGGCATCCACGTGCCCAACATCCTATACTACTTGCATCCACGTGCAATACAAACATATCACATATCATAAAGCGCATCCACGTGCGTACAACTAAAACAAACATCATAAAAAGGTGCATCCACGTGCATATATATATATATCAAAAAATACATGTTACAGTGCTATACATGTCCTGAGTACCCCTGTACTCAGCAATACAAAAAATGTCTATACATACCTAAAGCCTCATAAAATACATGCCCTAGCTACAAAACTCGGGGGGAGTCCCCTGCACTCCCTAATGAGAGTCATACCCTGCATCACTGTCTGCATCGGCTGCCTCTGAGTCCTCCCCTCGCTCCTCCTCCGGAAAATCCTCATCCCCTACTGGCTCCTGCGTCCGTGCCCCGTCCACCAAGATAGCCACCCGGATGGCAATGGATCTGAACTCTCGGGGTTCCCTCATGCAATCCTGAACCACGTCCGGATCGACGTCCCGCCACCCCTCGTCGGTCACCCCCACTAGCAAACGGTTTAGTAGTGCCCGTACGGACTCTAGCGTCCCCTCTGAATCCTGGCGACGCACCTCCCCCCGCCCAGGTAGAGCTGGAACGACCACAATCCCCCTCCGTGCCACATGTCCTGGCGGCGGCCTCGGGCCCACATCTGCAGATCACCCATTTGTCAGTAACAATATCTCAATAAACTATCATATATACAACTTGACATCCATAATATGCAAGCAAAAACATACGTACCATCGGGTCCCCATGCCTGTCCCGGTGCTCGTGGCGCCTCTGGATCTCCGGTGTAGTCCATGTCCCTATACGGGAAGTCATCCAGTGTCAGTGGTATCTGGAGCCACTGCAGGTACAACTCCTGCGTAAAATACCTGCCAACATCGCCGCCACCACGGCGGCGCATCATCTCACCCCACTGCACCATCCGCGGCTCCCTCAAGCATCCTGCTCTGATCGACACCCGTGGCCGCAGTGTGGGTACCCTCTCCATAAAAAATGCACACAAGAAAGAACCATAGCAAAACCCCTTGCTAGATTCCTTCACTGCTGTCAGCTGCCGCTGAACGCAGGTGAGGAACATCTGGCCCCACACATAGTATACACCGCCCAGTACACGCTCCACCAGCTGCATCTGGCCCCCAGACACCTTCTCAGGTGACTGGGACCCCAAGACGCGAACCATGCATGCCGCCATGGCCTGTACTGATGGCTCCTATAGGTCTCTCACCAGAAGTGCATTCCTATGCACCCTCGCCTCTGGACCACAGTACCTCTCTAGCATGTCCTCCATATCTATGTCCGCGGACACCCGCGGCTGTGTGTCTGCTACCCTACCAAGACAGGGCAACCCCGTCAAGAAGTACACATCTGTCAGGGTGAGGTCCACCCTCTCACCCTACACTCTGAAGGCCTGTATGTCCGGCTCCCAGAAACTGATCAATCGGTTCAGCAGCAACGCTGCTGACCGCATCATGGGTACCTGGGCGAACTTTAGAAGTCCGCATAGTCCCAGCACCGATCGCACATGGCGATCCCCTCGGATAACGGCCACGATCTCATTTGGAATCTCTCGCTCTCTCCATAGAACCTGCGGCATCCTGTCAATCACACAAAGTAGCCTCATCAGACTCATGACAAATAAATAAGTCCTTCCCCTCCCCCTGGAAGACCCTAATAGCTCGGCCCAAAATCGCGGCTTTAGGGCTTCCTGTCGCGGTTTCCGACCGTGGCTGTTAGGCCTATAGTCGCGGTCCTTAACCGCGCCTGTCAGCCCTTACCTCGCGGTTTGGCACCGCGTGTTCCTCCTTGGAACGCGCGGTACCAGACCGCGTGTCCAACCAAAAAACACGCGGTACATGACCGCGTGGTTCAGCCCGGAACGCGCCGTCTACAACCGCGAGATCCACCAAGGAACCCGCGGTACTCGACCGCGGTTCCCATCCCCTAACCCACGGTCCACCCCACGTGGACCGTACAAATAGTACCCTGGGACCCACTACCCACCCCCCGAACCCAATGACAAAGCAGGCATGAGTTTGACGGAATACCTGTCTCTCTCGAATCTGAAATCGACTGGTCGGATCATCCAGAAATGCCACCTCACCTCTGGTACACTCTGATCACTAGTCAAAGTCAAATAGTACAAATGACACTTGTCATGTTGGACCCACACACTATTTATAGTCAGTTGACTTTTTCTTGTTTTGGCCATTCTGAACCCATACGGAGTCCGTTTTTTGAACCGTTTCCACCACTGGAATCAGCACGACAAGACCATCTTGATGGTCACCTCGTTGCATTATTTTGTCCCCATCATTTTTTACACATTTTTCAGACGCCACTAGTCTCCTCGGTTTGCGTGCCACATCGACCGTTCTCCGTTTTTTGCATATTTTATATCATCGGATTCATTTTTTCGAGCCGGTGATGATGGTTGAGATCATTTCTCGACTCACCCCCAGATTTTTTGGGTCTTTTTTCAAAACACCCCCGTCGCCTCGGTTTGCGTGCCACATCGGCCGTTATCCATTTTTGACACCCTTTATATCGCCGGATTCATCTTTCCGAGCTTGTGATGATGCTTGAGACCACTTCTCGCTCTCACTTGGTGCAATTTCAACATTGTGTCCTGACACCTTGCTGCCACGGTTTGCGCGCCACATCGGCCGCCATCGGATTATTCCACATTTTTACATGAGCCATCCACTCCTGTCATACTGCAAATGTTTCGTTGTTTTGCCACCATTTCATTCACCCCGCAAGGAGGCCCACAAGTGTTCCCCCCTACCCTCGTTCTTGGTCATTTTCAATGTTCCTTGATTGAACACTTCCTCCTTGCCTGGCCATTCCTTTTGTTCGGTATAATTTTATCCCTTTTTCGGGCCGGACAAGTCCTTTACGAAAAAGGCACTTAGGGAGTTTCTGTTAAGCTCTTTTCTGACTCCTAAAAGAATGAAAAGATCGCCGAGCAATCTTGCTTCCTTTCATGCTCGTTAAAGTACCTGAAAGGGCGTCTATCTGGTATAAGTTTAACCCTTTTCCGGACCTGGTAGACTAATTACGAAAAAGGAATACTCTAGTCACACCGGCTAGAAGAGTTCTTCATTGCATCATTTTATGCTTCTTTGGGCCTTGGAGACTAAACATACGAAAAAGCAACCGCCTGGAGTCTTCTTATTTGCTTTCAGACTCTCTAAAATTGAAAGCAACCACGAGCATGAACTGTCCTGGGCTCGTACAAATCCACACGATAGTACCATTCCATCATTTCAGAGTCTTCTTATTGCTTTCAGACTCCTTAAAATTGAAAGCAACCACGAGCATGAACTGTCCTGGGCTCGTATAAATCCACACGACAGTATCATTTTACACACACTTCTTCTAGTTCCTTAACCCATGAAGAAATTCCCCCCCCCGTGCCTCCTGGCACTGTGATCGATCATCTCGGCAGCACGCCCAATCAGGTCGCCTTTGTTCAGAGTATTCTACAGTCTCCTGCCATATTATACCAGCTCGAGTCTCCCTCAGCCTAGTTACCACCCTTGATCTATTACAGCTATGATCCCTTTCCCCTCAGTCAGTGTCATATGCTGGCTGATCATCCCTGACATCATACTCTGAACAAAGGAAGTTTGAGTCCACCCAGTCTACTTGCCTAGCTATCCCCACCCGTTTGTCAGTCTTGCCATCAGTACTATCACATTTCGGTTCTCCACCTCGCGCTCCTGTCAAGGAAACATCATTGCCTTGATAGTTGCAGGTCTCCCTCTGTTGACGATAGCCCCTCTATTCCAGAGGATAGACCCAGAGGTCCCTACGCCTTGGACCCATCACCATCTGTGGTGAGTGCCTACGAACCGTTTTGGGAGGAGTCATCATTGCCTCTCTGAATGGTTGTTTCTCACATGCTCGACTTCAGCACCTTAATCGCATCGTTGAGAATCGCGCAGGATTTATATCCCTTCCATTATTTGTCAAAGACCCCGGATTTCCCCCGACTCTAGCACATTGGTGAGTCACTTCGGAACGCCCAGTTATATGTTCCCGTGGATGTCCGGGCTGCGTTGGCGATTGTATTCGGAAGCCATCCAATTCTATGCTTCCTTGAGTACCCAGTTTAATCCCAGTTTAGTGTACCATTGCGAGTATGACCCTTGTCACTCTGATCCAGCAGCTCCTCAGTTCCTTTGGTACCACATTCAGTAGCACTGCTGTCCTTCCAGTGCACCAGTTTTTTCAACTCAGACATGGTCAGCCCAGCAGTATGTCCCAGATTTGTGTCCCTTCTGGACCCTTATGATGTACACAGTGGTTTTCTATGTATCCTACAGGTCCCTCTTTTCGGGCCTCACAGTTATTTTATGTATCTTGATACGAGCATGGGTATGCCCGCCTCGTCCATATATTGAGATTATTCCTCAGTCAGTATTTGAGATCATGTATAGGTCAGGTCCCCATTTTTGGACCCCATTGTTATTATTATGTTATATCCTGATACGAGCATGGGAATGCCCGCCTTGTCCATATGATCAGACGATTCCTCATCCATTTTTTAGGTTATGTACTTTTATCTCTTGCAGTTTGTTCGGGATCGTTGTTCCGGGCTTCAGTTTGTTTCTTCTCTTCTCCATACCCCAGGAAAACCATATATGACTTATGATGTCCATCGGCCATACGATGAGCTCCTGCCCTCGCACATCAGGGGGCAATCTGTTAACACCCAAAAAGTGTTCACTACCTCATCTACCTCATTACATGGCTCATTTGTCCATTTTCCTACCATATTTCCCTTAAAAACCCTAAAAATCCCACTAAAAAGCCTCCAAAAGGCCTAAAATGCCTCCAAAAGGCCACAAAACCATCAAAAAGCCTCAAAAAGGCTAAAAAACCCCTTTTTCCTCCAAATATCCAAAATTCCTCTAAAAACAGCAAAATCCCTCTAAAAAGGGAATAAAAAATATAAAATAATGAGGAAAAGGAGGAAAAAACCCTATACAGCTGCCCTAAACCATATGGTTCCCAAAACCATGGGCCAGCACTCCACCACCAAAAAACTATAAATAGGTGATGGAGACCCCTCATTTCATATCCACAATCAAGTATACCCTTACTCTGCCAAAATCTCTCTCGAAACCCTAGTTCACCATTGAACTACTTTCACCTTGAGAGCCCCTTTTGGCCCATTTCCACCATTGGAGAAAGAGAAGGAGCAAGTTGGAACTTGGAGCAACCCTCTTGGACATTGCAAAGAGCTTCACCAACCTTCACATTGGAGGTAACATTAATACAAAAGCCATTATTTACATCTTGTTTTTTCTGTTTCATGCACATGTTTAGAGTAATTTATATTTCTGTTTTAGCATAATAATTTACATTTTACTGAACTGCTACTAAGGAGTCCATTCTCCTTAGTAGGTGCTCATTCGCACAAGCTAGGGGTAAAACCCTAGCTACAGGTCCCCACTTAACCAAGAAAGCTCAAGAAGTAACCATCTCATTAAATGATCAACCATGTTGCGATAGGGATTGTGCAACGGTTGGGGGATTAAAGGCACATATGTGCGCTTCTTAAAAGGATAAGTATGCAAGTCTTCAATTTGTCAAAACGGTGTTTGAATTTTTATTTTCATCTCTAATCGACATGTCCTCCTTGGTTTTTATCTTTTCTTTTAACAAAAGAGGGTAATTTTAATATTAAAAAGCTGATGAAAACAATCAAAGTGGTTTCGAGGATTTCCAAAAAACAATCAAGCTCAATGTCCAACGGAGCATCACCCTGCAATGTGTTACACCAAAATGTCGTCACCCTTGTGCAAGTGTCACAAGTGTTGCAAGTGTCATTATCATGACCTAGTGTCGTCACCATGACCATTGTGCAAATGTCATTATCAGGACCTAATGTCGTCATCATGACCATTGTGTAAACTCTTTGCTATGACCCCTAAACTCATTTTGGGCTAAAACACATTCAACTGAAGGTTATCCCTGCCTGGTTGACCCTCTGAGTAGGATGGTGCACTTCTCCTTCAACTAGGGTGCGCCGATGCAATTCCTGGTCAGCTAGGGTGAGACACTGGCGCCCTTTGTCCTCTTATAGGGTGCGCCGAACCCTCTATGGCGCTCTATCTCCTATACCAGGGTGCACCAAGGTTAGTTAGAGGCTATTTTGGGGAGTCTCGAGGTCTTTCTAGAGGTTTGTCGAGGTGGAGACCTATCCATAGACCCTAGGAGAGGTGGCGTTTCGGTTCCTAACCTAATGGGAGGATCCCTTAACCATCTCCCCCTAATCCTCAACCTACCATATCTTTCGTTACACCAAAATGTCATCACCCTTGTGCAAGTGTCGCAAGTGTTGCAAGTGTCGTCACCATGACCATTGTGCAAATGTCGTTATCAGGACCTAATGTCGTCATCATGACCATTTTGTAAACTCTTTGCTTTGACCCCTAAACTCATATTGGGCTAAAACACATTCAACTGAAGGTTATCCCTGCCCGGTTGACCCTCTCTGAGTAGGCTGGCGCACTTATACTTCAACTAAGTTGCGCTGGCGTAATTCCTGGTCAGCTAGGGTGAGCCACTGGCGCCCTTTGTCCTCTTATAGGGTGCGTCTGACCCTCTCTGGCGCTCTGTCTCCTCTACCAGGGTGCGCCAGGGTTAGTTAGAGGCTATTTTGGGGAGTCTCGAGGTCTTTCTAGAGGTTTGTTGAGGCGGAGACCTATCCCTAGACCCTATGAGAGGTGGCATTTCGGTTCCTAACCTAATGGGAGGATCCCTTAACCATCTCCCCCTAATCCTCAACCTACCCTATATCTTTAGCCCTATATAAACACCCCCTCTCTCCATGGGAAGTGGAGGAAGGTCTATAGTATCATTATGCTGGTAGAATCCATATTGGTGATACCTAATCATCTTGGGAAGCTTGTACCATCTTGGAGGTTTGGCTTGGACATGTTGGATGGAGGATGCGACGTTAAGGATTTGGTTGTATCATTCTCCTTTCTATGTAACTCCTTTTCTACAGTTAATATAATATCTTTTCATAAATGTTGTCTCATTGATAATGTTTAGAGTTTTCTTCCTTAACTGTTAACTTAGATCAATCATATGAAATGTATGCTTTCACTGCTTGTTGGTTCCTATATGCTCAACAGGATCTTGTAGCTTGAGATCTGACGACACTGGGGCATTGGATCAACAAAGAGCAAAGGGATCTGCAAATATGAGGTAAGTAATCTATCTATCTATTTGCACTTCTATTTGATCCAAGAAAGTAGGTTATGTTTTGTTTGATTTGTTCTAGATTCACGTTGAACTAGGGAGATCATGCCTTAAGTCCGTTTTCGGTAGATTGTCTGGTAACAAATTTGGCAACCATATTGGGGACTTACAATAGAATTGATTTAATTTATGTTTGATTTCATCTCTTTTGTCTGAGCCATTTCTATCCTTTTGAGCCTTCCTATCATCGTATCCCTGTCATTAAATAGTTTCTTATGTGTCCTTGATTCTCTTTGGGATCATCATCAGGCCTCCTACCCTTCTACCTTGGTAGATATCACACTTTTACTGCTCGAATTTCGACTAGTGCACCCAGGCAGTGCTTCCCCTGCACTCCTGTGTGGCCAGCTCACTTTGCCTGAAGACAAACTACACCGGTGGCGCACCTTGCTTGTGTACAACCTGCGCTGGACCCTACCTGGCGCACCTTGCCTGTGTACAACCTGTGCCGATCCCTTCAAGCCTAGTTTTTAGCTGGGATTTATTTCTTTTGGGATTTTGGTCTGATTGATTGTGGTTTGTAGGCTGTGTATTACAGACACACACCCCCTAGGTCCAACATTGCTTGTGTTTGGAAGTTTTTTTGTTGATTTTGGATGTTTCATTAGTCAAGTAAGTGACTCGGTTGTCGGGGGCAATTTAAATCCCCCACCGTTTCGTTCAATCTTGCCATCCTTGATCACCTTAACTGATCTTTTTAGATATGTTCGGATCATTAGATCTAATCTCCAAACCCTTCCTCCACTCAATCATTGAGTTTTGATTGCATTTGGTAGATTTTGAGCCTTTCTTGAGTGCTTTTAAGTTTGTGGGTGCTCTCATTTTTTCTTTGGGAATTTCTGGGTGATTAGAGTGCTATTAGACGTTCTCTCATTTTATGCTTGTTGATCTGAAAAGTACTTAGTTATCAAATTTCATCTTGATACATGCATATGAAAATCAAAGTGCTTCATTAGTTTGTTTTCAAGGACAATATTTTGTTGCATATAAAGGTTTTGTCGCATCTTTGATTTCCTTGCCTTTTTAGCCCATTATAGCGTAAAGCTAGAGTGTATGCATTCTAGATAGGAATTCTTAATTTCATTACTGCTTAAGGTCATTTTGATTATAAAAGGGAAAAAGATATCTCCTTACCTTGAGTAGGTTTCATCGAAAGACAAAGGAAAATGTGCATTGTCATGTAGTTAGGATTTGCATTATTTTTAAATTTCCTGTCTACACCTCATGCATCCACTTAACCGCACAAGATAAAATTAACGCTAGCTTAGGTTAAAATAATTTAGTAACTATGTGTAAGTTAGTGACGTGTTCCGGCGTCATAAAATGTGGTAGTTGTCGTTATTTGCCGGCACTGCATTCCGAGGGTATTGTAGTCTTCCACATACCAACCGATATATCGAAGCTCTTTCACGTACCAACCAGTATATCAAAGGCTCTTTCACGTACCTTAGGGTATATCAAAAGGCACTTCACGTACTTGGCGTATATCGAAAGGTGTTTCACGTAATCGGTAGTATATCGGAAGGTCTCGTGCCATACGGTTGTGTATTAGACAACACCCGCTGCGGATTTGAGCTCCCACATACCTTGAGTATATCGGGAGACACTCCTAGGATTCCTGAGACCAACTGAGTTAACCATTTGGCCGTCTTGGCATCGCAATACACCGAGAACAACACTCGGGGAGATTACTATGCACGTGTCGTCTAGTTAGTCAGGTATTTAGGAAAGGGTATTGTCCCAAACCTCCTTGTCGCATTTTACTGTTGGAACCTGCGGTATATAGCGAGTTGTGGAGCCTTGACAATCCTATGAGGGTCCTGACTGCTTATCCACTCCTATTCACACAGTTTGCTTGTTGCTTTTAGACTTGAGTAGTGTTTGATTTATGTGGTACTTCAGAGACTCGTAGGAAGTTTAGATATGGAAGATTCTTCCGGGACTACCAACCAAGAGACCCCTTTCCAGGGTTTGCCATTTGTTATTCCCCCTTGTGGAACTGTTGGTCCTCCCTTTATGGATACGTTGAGTCTTCTTGGATTGATGATAGGATTGTCAGTATGGTTATTCTCCAATCCAGTTACACCAAGTGCACCAATTGTGTCGAATCTAGGTCCTTCACCTCATGAGCATCAATCTCATGGTGACCCTTCTCCTTCCTCATTGAATGTTGAATCGAATTTCCTCTCTTCCTCTTCTCCTACTGAAAACTCTGATGTTAGTAAGAAGGCGGGTGAGAAGATGAAGAAAGGGAAGACTAAGAAGAAGAACACTAAGCAGAAGGTCACAACCCTAGCCTCTGACCATCATGTTTGGAACTCACCAGCCCCTGATCATCATGCTGGGACCATCGATACACCTGTTTCGAATTTGCGTAAACCGAAATTCCCTTGCAAACTTTGTAAAGAGTCCCATTTTCTTAAGAAATGCCCTGGTATCTCCAAGGTCTTAGAAATATGGTCGCGTTCTGAACAGCCCATGTCATCAGTCTCTAGACATCATATTGATGATACCCCATCAACCAGTGACATTGTAATTAAGGGTCGGAAGGGTAGAGTTGCAAACCCTTGTTGATTATGCAAGGGCATGCACCGTACTCACCTTTGTCCTTGTATGGATGAAGCTTCATAATTGTTGGAAGACATAGACATATCCCATAAACACCTTCCAACTTAATATTGTAGGTTGTCCCTTGATCCTACATTGGTTGATACGCCGGTCAATCCAACCCCACCATCGGTTGACCCCACTCTTTCATCAGAGAGTGAGAATAAAGCGGTCGATTAAACTCCATCGTTGATCTACCCCATTTGTCCTTTGGGAGATGAAACCCTATCCGCTAATCAAGTTTCGTTCTTGGTTGACCCCACTCCTCATATGACGAGTGAAATCCAAGTGATTAATCAAGCATCATCATTGGTTGATCCCACTCCTCCTTTGAAGAGTGAAACGCAAGCGGTAGATCTAGTTTTATCCTCAGTCCACCCGAATCTTTCATTGGAAAATGCCCAGATTTGAAGCAACCACCATCACAAAAATTCATCGTATCCTGCTTTTCCAACTGAAAGTGAATTAGAAACCATTGATATCTTTCTGGTCGGTTCATACAGTTATAGGAAATCAAAAGTCTCATCCACGGGACCTCCTCCAAGTACTGAGGTTATTTCATTTGATTGGAATAGTCTAGCATAATCTCGTCTTCCCTCAGATGTTCCTTTCCAGATCTCTGTAGCCGTTGCTGATAAGGAAATCTTTCGCACTATAGTTGACGAGGGAGTTTCTGTTAGTATTTTATCCTCAACTGTTTGGCAAGCTATAGGGTGTCCTCAGCTTGTGCCGACTACCGACCAAATTCTAGCTTTTAATAGAAGGCCTACCAGACCTTTAGGGATTCTTCCGCAGTTACCTGTCACCTTGGGAGGTAAAACTGTTTATGTTGATGTCATGGTTGTCCAAGGTCCTTTAGATTTCAATCTGCTCCTTGGTCGTGATTATGTCTATGCCATGAAAGTCGTAATGTCCACACTCTTTCGAGTGATGTATTTTCCCTATGATGGGAGGATTGTGACCATTGATCAGCTTTCCTTCGTGACACCCAATCATCGCATGACTGCCATTCAACAAACTTCTCTGAACGTTCCACATGTACTAGTGGTTTCTTCCCCTTAAGCATGAGGGGCATATCTCCAGCATCTGGACATCATGCTGGGGGTATGTACCAACCTCTAGATACCATGTTGGGGAAGAGTCCACCAATGGGAATATTTTCGAGCATACTTTCCTTTTTGGTTTTTGAGCTCGTTAAAAGATGAAACAGTACCTTAGAAATCATACTAGAAGTAAGCCATCAGTTTCTTGTGCTAGGGGCAAATTTTCCAACCTCTAGCCATCATGTTGGGAAGAAACCTGCCAATGGGCATCATCACGAGCATGGTTCTTTTCCTGTGTCAGGCTCGTTAAAAAATGAAACAGATCCTTTCCCTTTGAGTCGAGTCTTCTCGTAGACTTAGTACCTGAACCTTCTTTTCATTTGCCTATGCCTTAGGCGAATGAAATGAAGCTTTGGGGTCATGTCTTCAACCTTTGGACATTATGTTGAAATCAACTCGATCGCCTCTCCACATCATGTTGGAGCTAAGTCACTTACTTCTAGTAATCATGTTGGGGGTATGTACCAACCTCTGGATACCATGTTGAGGAAGAGTCCACCAATGGGAATATTTTCGAGCATACTTTCCTTTTTGGTTTTCGAGCTCATTAAACCATGAAAATCATCCTGAGCATAGTTCATTTTTCTGTTACAAGCTTGTTAAAAAATGAAGCAGACATCACGAGCATTCTTCCAACCTATCTTCGAGCTTGTTCAAAACAGTAAGATGGTATTTGAGCTTACTTTTCACTTTTTTCGTGCTTTGGTTAAAACATGAAAAGTGGTTTGAGCTTACTTTTCGCTTTTTCGTGCTCTAGTTAAAACATGAAAAGTGGCTTGAGCTTAGTTTTTACTTTTTCGTGCTCTGGTTCAAATATGAAAAAGATTCTGAGTGCCTTTGATAACATTATCGTGCTCGTTAAAAATTTGAGTAAAAAAGTGTGTCTAACGAGTAGGTTTATCACTTTATCTGGCCTCGCTAGACTATTTACGTAAGAGGAATTGTGCCGAGTTTACTTTTTCCTTTGTCGTACTCGGTTATCAACCATGAAAAAGTTGTTCATGGAGTCTTGTTTAAGCTCTTTTCAGACTCCCAAAATAGGAAAATATGGCCAAGCGAAATTGATTCGTTCACGCTTGTAAAAGGATTCGAATGATCATCTCCCTGGTGATAGTTTACCCCTTTTTCGGACCAGGGGGCACTATTTACGAAAAAGGAGCACTCCAACCAATCATGACTGGAAGAGTTCTATCTCACATTGTTTTACCATTTTCCGGGCGAAGAGACTAACCCTACAAAAAAGGACCTTTGGAGTCTTCTTTAGTTCTTTTCAGACTCTCTAAACATGAAGTGACGCCGAGTTTACCTTCTATGGACTCGTTAAAATTTGACATTGAAGGGCTCGTCATGGGACGAACCCCTCCTTTCCTAGGTTCATAAAACATTTGGGATTGGACTCATCCATGGGATGATCGTTACTGAGCATTTGTTTACCCTCTTCAAGCTCGTTAAAAAACAAGTGAGGCACTCATCAGTCATGATGGGGAAAAAGGGAAGATTTTGTATTACACTTTATTTATGGAAGTACATAATCGCTCTTGAACATGGCACTCATTTTGCGTTTGCATTCAATACTTGGGTAATCCATTTGTCTTCGAGTTCTGTTGATTTCATGAGTCGTATCACTCCTTTGGGTCATCCAAAGAATGCTTCTATTATCAGTCGTGATGGGGGTTGACTTCATTCTTGTCATGTCAATACTGCCAATTCATGCCATTCCCATGTTCAAGAGATGTTCATTGCTCATCATCTACAGTCAGTTCACCTTCCATCACGTCAGTCTACCTTGAGTTAGTCTTGCACATTTATCTACTATCCGATTCACTCCAAACATCTGTCATCAAGTTTCGTGTCGATGATGGGGGATTCATCATGGCCCTCCTTCTACAGATTCATCCTTGTCGACTTCAACACATCATCCAAGGATTGAATCTAGAAATCAATTGAGTACCTTGGGCCTGCATGCCTCAATGGCAGGTTACCTCGCTTTCAACATGAGTTTACAACATTGACTCTTGATTGAAAGATCCTATCGAGTGTTCGACTTCAAGCCCTTTATTCACATTCGATGGTTTGTACCATGATACCTTGGGGATCATTGACATCAATGGTGATTTCCCTCCTACTTGTTAATGGTATACATCAATGACCGGTAATCAAGTGGTTTCTATCATGTTCGACTCCAAAACATTGTAATCACATGGATAGATTCGTATCATTGTGGGTTCAGCTTGAAGACCGTGGGGAAGTCATATTTTACCCAGGTTGCGATGGAGATTGTTTGAGTCATATTACACGGATCCACATTGTATTGGTCATGGTTGTGTTATCATCTCATCATGGATCTACGATTGTGTCTAGTAGCCATGATTGTGTTCAGTCGATCTTTACTACCATGGATTTGTAGTGTATTGGTCGGCAGCCATGTTTTATGTCATATGAGACTTGTGGATCTCAGGGTCATTTCTGCAGCAGCTCCTTCCAACTAGGAATCCTTGCCATTATTCTTTTCTTACTACAAAGCATTTCACCTGTTTTATTTCGTCAACTTCATGCTTTGGGGGGCATTATGTTACACCCAAATGTCGTCACCCTTGTGCAAGTGTTGCAAGTGTTGTTATCATGACCTAGTGTCATCACCATGACCATTGTGCAATTGTCGTTATCAGGACCTAATGTCGTCATTAGGACCTAATGTCATCATCATGACCATTGTGTAAACTCTTTGCTCTGACCCCTAAACTCATACTAGGCTTAAACACATTCAACTGAAGGTTATCCCTGCTCGGTTGGCCCTCTCTGAGTAGGCTGGCGCACTTCTCCTTTAGCTAAGTTGCGCTGGCGCAATTCCTGGTCAGCTAGGGTGAGCCACTGGCGCCCTTTGTCCTCTTATAGGGTGCTCCTAACCCTCTCTGGCGCTCTGTCTCCTCTACCACGGTGCGCCAGGGTTAATTAGAGGCTATTTTAGGGAGTCTCGAGGTCTTTCTAGAGGTTTGTTGAGGTGGATACCTATCCCTAGACCCTAGGAGAGGTGGAATTTCGGTTCCTAACCTAATAGGAGGATCCCTTAACCATCTCCCCCTAATCCTCAACCTACCCTATATCTTTAGCGCTATATAAACATCCCCTCTCTCCATGGGAAGTGGAGGAAGGTCTATAGTATCCTTATGCTGGTACAATCCATATTGGTGATCCCTAATCATCTTGGGAAGCTTGTACCATCTTGGAGGTTTGGATTGGACATGTTGGATGGAGGATGCAACGTTAAGGCTTTGGTTGTATCTTTCTCTTTTCTATGTAACTCCTTTTATACAGTTAATATAATCTCTTTCCATAAATGTTGTCTCATTGATAATGTTTAGAGTTTTCTTCCTTAACTTTTAACTTAGATCAATCATATGAAATGTATGCTTTCATTGCTTTTTGGTTCCTATATGCTCAACAGGATCTTGCAGCTTGAGATCTGATGACACTGGGGCATTGGATCAACAAAGAGCAAAGGGACCTACAAATCTGAGGTAAGTAATCTATCTATATGTTTGCACTTCTATTTGATCTAGGAAAGTAGGTTATGTTTTGTTTGATTTGTTCTGGATTCACGTTGAACTAGGGAGATCATGCCTTAAGTCCGCTTTCGGTAGATTGTCTGGTAACACAATGTATCATCAACTTGCATCCTCGACACTACTACAAGAATTACAAATATTGCTACACTAGTATATACTTTGACAAACTTACCAAGCAATAGAACACAAAAACAAGTCATGAACAACAACAAAACCAAAGTACTGAAGCAACTCAAAATGCCCTAGGCATCTTTATTATCCTCGGTCTATCTAGGGTAGCCTAAAATTTCAACTACAGCGATGTCTAGTTGATGAACATATTTCTCGGCCACATGCATGGAGCCTGCATTTTGGGTGTGCCTAGATTGGATACCATCTAGCATTTCATGGTGTAAATCAATTATAATAGTCAATTTTCATATGTGCACCATGAACACGAACTTGATCCTCCAAATCATCAAATCGGTTATCTAACAAAGAAACATGAGTAGTTACCTCACGCATAGATGACAAGACACCTTCTAGTTGAGAATCTGTGTTGCGCAAGGAGGATTGCAGGTCCGGTATATCCACCTTCACATCTCGTAGACCCTTTGTCAGTTACATCAGTTCTGTTGTAGCCACATCCTCCGCCTTCATCTTGGAAACAAACTTGGGCCACCATAACCCAAGCAACTCCAAATCACAGCCCCAACCATACAAGAGGTCAATGGGGAAAGTCACAAAACTAGCCAAATCAAACTTCGCCTACCTAGAATTGACTGTCAACGAAAAGCCACCAGAGAAACCAATGTCAAATCGCCAAACGGTGAGAGGAAAACCCATGCCACCTTCAAGCCAAGGCAAGAGATCCAACCAGCTCCCAATTACATCAGAGAGAAAGACCTGAGTCGCCATAAAACCAAACAGAGAGCAAAGAACACCCAAGGCAACACGAGACTTCTCCCATGTGCGAGGTTAATGAGGTCTTATTAGCTGAGTTTCAAAGTTTGAAACATCGGCAGGTGGCATCCACGCAAAGAGGGGAGCAATTAAACCAGACTTTCATATTCATAAGTAAAACCTTAAGGGATCCACCGGTTGATAATTTGGACCCCACTTTGAACAAGACCACCTTTGTGTTAGAATATTAAAAATCCATATAGACTTAGGATACAAGTTATTATTCATTTTTTATACTTTCCTAGGTGTTTGACTAGGTTGTTGGCCCCATATTTCCTTTTTAGGCTCACAACTTATCACCATTATCCACATGAGTGACCTCAGATGGATTCTAGATAGATTATGTTGTTTTTATGACTGTCCATAATGGTAAGAGCACACTTCCTACTTTTACACATATTTGTCTTGCTTTTTCTACTTTTCAGTGGATTAGGATAAAGCTAGGTGCTTTTATGGACTTGGGAAGCTGTCTATTTTTTTGCCAACACATCCTCCATCTTTTTCTCTCCAAAATCCATCATCTTACTTATTTTTCATGACTCATTAGCTTCCATACTTGATTTAGCTAATTCGTGAAGTCCTTGACTGATTTGGAAAGTTATGTTGCCACTATTGGGGTTTTTTGCCTTTTAGTAAGCCTGCTTTTGTGAGATTTTCAAACTTGCCTCCAAGGCACTCAAATTATCTCTCAAAGATGTATTATATATTGTATTTGAATTGTTGAATAACACATAGACGATGTTTACATCAATTGAGTTCTATCACTCATGGTTTTGCATCAATATTTCTTCTTATTTTTGCATATCTCTGAATAAATTCTTGTGGGGACTTCTTTGTTTCTAAATCCTTCATTATTAGAATTCCTACATGGTATCAGATCTTGCAGCTTGATCAAATTAGTCTTCCAGTATAAGATTTCAGAGAGTTTGTTTTGCAAGTACTGAAGATCAAATGACAGATATATATTGTTGAAGAAGAACTCGGATCTTTCCATCTCTCATAATTGTTCTCCTTGCATACTTCATATACTAAGGGTTCTTTGCAAGATAATGATCTAATGGTTATTGGGAAGTCCAGCATGTAATGTGAAGCTATTAGTTGCACTCTCACTTCCATTGTTTAGGCTTCCAATTCGAATTCTAAAGATCATAAGCCAGTTGTTGTAGCTCATTCACACTTAGAGCCTCTCTTTGAGTCACTTTTTGGTGTCATTGGATGCTATAGAGGAAGAATTATTGTATGGAGTTGTTGCATTCACTCTTACTATCATGATTCTCATCCACTGCATGATTATGATTGGCAGTTGGCACCTACTCTCAGAGTTGCACAAAATATGGAGGACATCATCAAGACTCATTTGGACCTGATCTCAGGAAGTTCAAGTCTAGTGAGCACATTCCACTTTTTCCCAAGAAGAAGATTCCTCCAGACATTTGACCAAGTTCTCACCTGCTTGGAGTTTGGAGAGACTTATTATGGTGTATTCCATGTTGATTTTGAGGCAAGGTTTTCTTCCCAAGTGGTTTTCCTTCTTTCCTCACCTACACAAACTAATACATTTTTATAAAGGGTGACCATAAGCCACAGTTGCCTGGGCCCTCATCATATTTTACTCACACTAAGTCAGGCTTACAGGAGGGTGTTAGAATATTAAAAACCCATATAGAATCAGGATATAAGTTATTATTCATTTTTTATACTTTCCTAGGTGTTTGACTAGGTTGTTGGCCTCATATTACCTTTTTAGGATCACAAATTGTCACCATTATCCACATGAACGACCTCATAAAGATTTTGATACTTTTATGACTGTCCATAATGGTAAGAGCGCACTTCCTACTTTTATAGAGATTTGTGATGCTTTTTCTGCTTTTCAATGGATAAGGATAAATCTATGTGCTTTTATGGACTTGGCAAGTTGTCTACTTTTTGGCCAACACATCCTCCATCTTTTTTCTCTCCAAAAGCCATCATCTTACTTCTTTTTCATGACTCATTAGCTGCCATATCTGATTTAGCTAATTTGTGAGGTCCTTGACTAATTTGGAAAGTGATGTTGCCACTATTAGGGTTTTTTTGCATTTTAGTAAGCCTGCTTTTGTGAGCTTTTCAAACTTGCCTCCAAGGTACTCAAATTCCCTCTCAAAGATGTATTATATATTGTATTCTAATTTTTGAATAACACAGAGATGATATTTACCTCAATTGAGTTCTGTCTCTCATGGTTTTGCTTCAATATTTCTTCTTATTTTTGCATATCTCTGAATAAATTCTTGTGAGGACTTCTTTGTTTCTAGATCATGGCTTATTAGAATTCCTACACTTTGCCTAAATTGGTAGCTTGATTAGGAAGCCGATCAACTATTGAGTTGTTGAGTCTTCAAACATACACTAAGTTTACTTCTTTTATTCCCCATAGAAGATCAACAATACAGAATTGAAGCCTCCTAGTGACAAGATCATCCAAAGGAGTTTTTTTGGGGCTTGTGAGATTATAAGAAGAGAATCCCCAATGACTAAGACATTTTGAATACCTAGGGAGACAATAAAATATAGACCCATATATAGATCATATATTTCTACCAGTTTATTAGTGGCTCTTCCCAAGCTCCATTTATATGTTGGGACAATGTTTCCTCTGGAATTAAGAAGAATCCCCCCTGCACCTGCCACCCCGGGTCCTTGGTTCTTATCTTAAAAGATGTATTTGTCATTGATTTTTTATGCATTTGATAAAAGACAATTAAGGGTCATAAGTGAAGAAATTGGTGTGATAACATATTCCCCTTTTTGATGTGTGAGGTTTATAAGACAACGTCGTGTAACCGAAATACATCATGTATGTATGTAAAAAGTTTTAAGAGAGTGCCAATTAGGTGTAGCCCAAGTGGTTGTGGGATGGAGTGTTATCCTCCCCACCCAAGTTCTATTCCTGTAAGTGGCATGTGGAGCTCATAATGATAATATTGTTGTAATGGCTTTGTGCCCTTGTTCCCTGAATAAATTAGGCCCTTTACCCTAGGTATCATCTTCAAAATGAGGGGAAGTACCTAGGGATTTTCCCTAAGCATTGTTTCCTGAAAAAAAGGTTTTGAGAGAGAGATTACACAAGGAGATCCCCTATTAGAGAGAAAAAGAGGATCACCTACAAAACAAGTGAAAGGTGTTGATATATACAATCTCTCAAGATGAAGCAAACACAACGATGCTCATGTAGTAAGCAAGTCAAGTACAACATGGGATGTAAGATGGTACATATGAAGTCATGTCATGATACATTTGAAAATGAATGCTTCTTCTATATAAAATATGTGATGGAAGAATGTCCCCTAATGGGGGCACATAATTATACTAAAGGATCCCCATAGCAATGGAAGGGTGAAGGCATGTATATAGCTCACTGGAGATACACCTTAGTAGTAGGATCATGATAATGATGGAAAGGAGCTATACATGTCCATGGTTTTTTACTAGATCTGAAACATTAACATCACGAAATATGAATCTCCACGATTCAATAATGAGGTGTATGTGGCATCCATGCCTAGTAGTCACAACCATGAGATGATGAGCCACTAATTAGGACATTACAATTTTGATCCTCAAAAGACTAACTGGACATAATTTCAACAAAGAAAGGTCTCCCATAAAGTCCCATAATTATTAAAATACATGCAAATGATGGACACAATAGTGGAGGGGCCAAACTATTTACAGAGTTCACTATATATGAGCCTAAGTTGTAGGATCACGATAATGGTGGAAAAGAGCTATACATGTCCATGATTTTGACTAGATCTGGAACACTAGCATCGTATCATACCAATATCCACATTGTGACAATGAGGTGTATGTGGCATCCATACCCAAAAATGAAAACCACGAGACGAGGAGCCACTAGTGATGATATTAAAATTTTGATCATTAAAAGACCAATTACCCATAATTCCTATATTGAAAGGTATCCCATGGATGCCAATAATTATATAAAATGCATGCAAGGGTGCAAGAATAAAAATGTAATGGAATATATAACCATGGATTTACATATTACATGCCATCCATGTGTTGATATTCACAATTAATCACAAACACACACAACATACAAATACACATGTTTCCATAATAAAATGGCATTAAAATGCATATTCACAAGCAAATATAAAACACTTATCTTCTAACATAAGTAGAACGCTTATACTGAGGCTTTGGCTTGATGGTGCGGTTGATTGGTTCTTGGAGCTCCAAGAAACCTGAAATTGGCGGACATAAGGATGAGTTTGGACGACGGACTGAGTCTCTGGAGGACTGGATCTGAACAGTTCCGTGACTGGACCAGGAGCAGCCTGCAGCGGGTGGTCATTGTCGGATTGGTTTGAGCGTTCGAGGAGCAGACTGAAGCGGGAGGCATTGGATTTTGAACACTGCTCGACCTGAGTTTTAGGGGGCTCCATACCAGGGGACCGCTTGAGTCTTGATTATCGGGATTTGGTTGAGATTATTACTAAAACGCTGTGGATTCGGGAGGAGTGTGCAGGTGGTCCTAAATCTGGAGGATGTGTGCAGAGATTATTGCCTGAGCAATTCTGTGTTTTGTGTGGGGTCTCCTTGACCGGTGGATTGGGGTCTGGGCCCTATCTGGGGATACAGGCAGTTTGGTCGGAGCTCGTATTTGACTGCTGTGAAGGATACACTGAGTATGGAGAGTGGATATGTGCAGGAGGTGGACTACACCTCGGATGGGGATGGGGATATGGGGATTTTCAATCTTGGAGGGAACAATTTGGCGGAGTTTGGGACGAATGTCCATTTCTTGTCAGACAGGGGGCATGGGGAAGTATCTGGGCCCGTGGGAGAGATGGATTTGGATGGACACCTTTTTATCCCACCGACATCTGCCAGAGTTACCTCACCGGTCATCTCACTGGGGTTGGAGGGTTTAAAGGCGAAATTAGCTAGCTTCCGGTCATCTGCCGGCAACAGAGATAGGACAGACCTGGCCGGTCTTCTGGGGAGAACACTGCAACCCCATTTGGGGTCTTACAAAAATTTTCCATTGCCTTCGACAGATGCTCGAGAGGATAGGATCGAATCTATGGTTGGTTGTGACAACGAGCTGCCGGGAGATGGACTGGCATCATCATCTGTTTTGCTCAAGACGGTGGAGTGCCGTGATGTCAAGGACCGGGGACAGACCTGTGGTGGACAGGGCTTCTCTACTTGTGGACAAGCAGCGTTGGCTCCTGGGGTTGGGGATATACCTCCTGCTGACACAAGAGCGGGGGATTCTGCCCAGGATGTTAACCATAAAAAATATGCAAGAAAGGTGAAGGAAAGGCGTCGGAAGGACAAACTGGTGTTGGGTGTGGATGTCTCTATGGAGGAGGCGGTGGACTTTTCTCATATCGCGGTGGTTGGCCATGCCCGTGGTAGGAGGATTGGGAGGATTTTTCTCCAGCGTTGGGCGGCAGAGCACTGGAAGGATTTGATAGTTCCAGCACCAGAGATCAGGATCTTGACGAAAGGCTGGTTCTCCTTTATCCTGTCGAGCCCTGGAGAGGTAGCATCTGTTTTAGGCCGTCACTGGACGATGATGGGCGTCCCCATTGTGCTGAAAAGATGGTCACCTCTCTTTGATTCAAAAACAGAAAAAATAGACAAAGAACCTATATGGGTGAAGCTACCAGGGCTCCCCATGCATCTCTGGAATGAATCACGCTTTGCAGCAATTGGGAATTTCCTTGGCGATTATATATGTGCGGATTATTCTCATACGGTAACTGGTCTTTACTCTGTGGCCAAGATTTTGGTCAGGATCGACCTTAGGCAAGGGTTAACGGCTGAGATCACGGTTCAGACGAAGGATGGGGACTTCACTCAAATCTTGGACTATGTGGGGGTGCCGTTCCGCTGCCATCGCTGCCACGCTCATGGACACCTGGTCGCGGATTACATGTTACCGTTTCAGGGCAGTAGACCGATGGATATGCCTGCATCTGATGTTTGCACTGATCCTGTGCAGATGGGGAACCCACTGGTGGTGGGGGTAGATGGATTAGCACCTGATTTAGACACTGGGGAGGGCCAGGTTTCGGTGCTACCAGTAGCCCCATGCGGGAAGCAGGGAACCGGGAGAACTATGGAAACTATGGTGAACGAGAACCTGGATATCATTGGGAGCAAGGAGGCGACTGTAGAGGGGACTTCAGTAGGTACCACAACACCTTTGACGCGGGCAGCTTCCAGAAAGCTACAAGAGCAGGCAATATTACGTCGGGGTTCATCCTCCAACCCCCCGGGTATGTCTCACAAGATCTCATCTGATAATTCTTTATATGCTGTCTCTAACGAATTGGGGGGGGTTTGTTTTGAGTCTCACTCTCCCGTCAGCCCTGTTTCACTCTGCCCTGCTCCTTGCCTATTACCTGAAACAAATTGTGCTTACACGCCACCGATTGTAGCAACTTTACCCTCTCCCAGTTCTGTGGGTAGTAGTATCCGATATGCCCTTAGAAATAGGATGATCTCTGATGGACCGGGGGGTAGGGGACTTCCTGAATTGACTGCTTGTACTGTGGGGAAAGGCCGGGGACGAAAATCTCATCTGTCAAAAGCATAAGACCGGGCAAAAGTAGATCTGGTAATGGGCACACAATCCTCTATTGAATGGGCACTTAGAGCAGCGAAAGCCCTGGAAGGGGGTTGCTTATGAAAATTATGTCTTTCAACTGTCGTGGGTTGGCGAGTCCCATTAAAAAATCGTCACTTCGGAGGTTGGTGGATCTAAATCAACCTGATATATTACTATTACAGGAAACACTGGGCGGCAGTGTGGAGGTTGTTAGGGTTTTGGAAACTTTGCTACCTGGCTGGAAATTCGTGGGTGTGGATGCTCGCGGACGCTCTGGAGGGCTGGCTACAGGGTGGAAGGAGAAGAGCTGCAGAGCTGATAGCTCTTGGGGGATCACTTCTGGTATCGGGCTGGAAGTATGGGATGCAGAGATTGGTAGGATGATTACGATTCTCAATGTCTATGGACCCTATTTAAATAGGGCGGGATTCTGGGACTCCCTGCTAAGCATGGATCTCTTTGATGGAAGGGATGTGATCTTGGGTGGGGATCTCAACCTCTCTCTGGGATCTTCTGAAGTTTGGGGGCCTAGGGCTGCACCGGATCCATTAGCAAACTTTTTCATTCAAGCTTTCGCTGGGAAGGATCTACTTGACATTATGCCAAACAAGTTAACCCCTACCTGGAGAAATAAGAGAACAGGGGTTCAAAGGGTGGCCAAGAGACTGGATCGGTTCCTGGTAGCTGATGTGTTGGTACTGGGGGTTGATGTAGTCAAGCAATGGGTGGGGTCTGGGGGGGTTTCCGATCACTGTCCCATTCTACTGGAGTTAAGAGGCAGTAGAAACAAACCCCCTAGCCCATTCAAGTTCAACCCCAGCTAGTTGAAGGAGGAGGATTATATCAAACTAGTACAGAATCTGTGGGTTCATCGACCTGTGGAGTCATTGGAGCATGCGGGCACACACTTTCAACACAATCTTAAGCGTATAAAAGAGGCCACAATACTCTGGGCCAGTGAGAAAAGAGTCAAAGATGACCAGAATCTGAGGGCTGCTGAGATGAACATTGATAGACTTCTACATTGTCAGGGTATGGGATATCTGGACGAACTGCAGAAAGGGGAGCTGCAGGAATGGGAAAGTAGCAGGAATGTGTTACTGTGTGAGCGAGAAGAGATGTGGAGAATGAAAAGCAGGGCAATTTGGTTACAATGTGGGGATGAGAACACTAAATTTTTTCAAGCATATGCAAAGGGGAGAAAATGCACAAACTCCATCTGGGAACTTTCTTCATCTGAAGGGGAAAGGGTCTCCAGCTTTGATGGCTTGGCTGAGATGGGTGTTCGACACTTCGAAGACTTATTCACTGCACAACCTGGGGCCTCTATAGCTGAGGTTATCAGGATGGCTCAGCTATTTCCACGTTTTGTGGGGGAGGAAGAGAACAAACTTTTGATGGAGGAGGTGCTGCCACTTGAGCTCTCGCAGGTAATGCAATCCTTCCAAAAAGACAAAAGCCCGGGGCCGGATGGCTGGCCTATTGAATTTTTCTTGGGCTTCTCTGATATCTTTGGGGAGGAATTGCTGGATGTGGTGGAAGAATCTAGAAAGGCTGGTTTTGTTCATGGTCCTTTCAACTCGACCTTTATTGCTCTCATACCCAAATCGGACAAACCTGAGAGTTTTGATGAATTCAGACCTATTTCACTTCGCAACTGCATATATAAGATCATCTCAAAGGTGATGGCGAGGAGACTGAAGAATATCCTGTCTCAGCACATTTCAGGCGAACAGTTTGGATTCTTGGAAGGTCGTCAAATTCATGAGGCCATTGGAGTTGCACAAGAAGGTATACACACTCTGAAGGTGCAGAAACAGAAGGGTGCAATTATTAAGATTGACCTCTCTAAAGCATTTGACAGGGTCAGCTGGCTCTATATCCGGATGCTTCTCACACACCTGGGCTTCTGCTATGAATTTATTAGATGGGTTATGGCATGCATCTCCACAGTGAGCTTTGCTGTCCTGATTAACGGCTCTGCTAGCCCATTCTTCCATGCAGGTCGGGGGCTACGACAAGGTTGCCCACTTTCACCGCTGTTATTTCTCCTCGTTGCTGAAGGCCTCAGTCGTTTTATCCTGAAAGCAAAAGTTGATGGCTCATTTCGTGGCATCTCCATCTCTCAGGTATTATATATTACCCATCTCCTATTTGTTGACGATATCCTCATATTTTGTGATGGCTCGAGACAGGATATTGATAAGGTGGTCTAAGGTCTCAACTTACTGCAAGAAGCCGCGGGTATGCTGGTTAATTTTGAAAAATCAACAATCACTTGCTCGCTTTTAAATGAGCAGGAGATTCACAGCATTGTACGCAGACTTCCCTATCGGACTCTGGATTTAGATGATGGCTTAAAATACCTTGGCTTTCACTTAAAACCCAACGCATATTTGAAGACAGATTGGCATTGGTTAACTGCAAAACTGGAGCAGCGACTACATGGCTGGAGCCATAAATGGCTCTCGCGGGCTGGGAGACTAGTGCTGGTCAAATCAGTATTAGAAGCAATACCTGTTTATTGGCTGTCACTTGCCTGGATTCCCAAAGGAGTCTTGGAGCAGCTTCGTCGTTTGATTTTTGCCTTCCTTTGGAAGGGTAAGGGAGGAAACCGTGCATTGGTGTGGGTAAGATGGGAATTGATCGCAATCCCCAAAGCAATGGGAGGGTGGGGATTAAAGAATATATTTCTATTTGCCAAAGCGTTGGGAGCAAAGGTTGCATGGCGAATTATACATACACGGAGCCTCTGGACCAGTGTGGTCTATCACAAATACATTGCTCCCTTAACACTACTTGATTGGATTAGGCAGTGCAATAAGGCGAGGGCAAATTGCTCTGTGGTTTGGAAAGCGGTGGTCCAGCATTTTCATTTGGTGGGATCTGGATTAGTCTGGAGAATTGGAAATGGGCATTTACTTCGTATTGGCCTGGATCCTTGGGTTGGGTGTAGAGGAGGACATACAATGCCGGTGGCATTAAGGACCTTTCTGGCAGATAGAGGCTGTCTTTTCCTGGCTGATATTGCACAACCAGGTTTATCCACTCTCTGGCACCAGGGATGGCTATCTGCCCAGCGTCTTGAGGTACCGGAGGAATTGATCGGGGATTGGGAGGATTATATCCGATTATTAAGATACACTAATATACGATTGACAGATAGGCCTGATGAACTACTCTGGGATCACCATCCCTCTGGGAAATACACGCCCAAACTTGGCTATATTCAGCTTAATGTGGAGATGCATAACAGGGCATTGGTGTGGTGGTGGAAAACACTGTGGAAGTTGAAATGCCCGGGTAAAGCAAAAATACTTTTCTGGGCGATTTTGGAACAGAAGGCACCCACATGGGACATTCTGAAGAGACGATTTATACAGGGACCGGGTTTCTGTCCACTCTGTAGGGAGGCAGACGAAACTATCACACATCTTTTTGTTCACTGCCGGTTCACTCAGGCGGTTTGGACTAATTTATGCAATTCTTTGAAGCTTAATGCGCGCTGGTGGGGAGAGAGTGTTATTGACGCATTCCATGATTGGTGGAATAATCAACAGGAATCAGACATACGTGCGGCCCCATGTATTTTTGCATGGGGAATATGGATCACTCGTAACAGGACCATCTTTCAGGACTGTAGAGTCCCGATGGAGCAAGTGGTGGCACATGCTGTGGCTATCATATTACACTACAAGCCTCCACCCAAAGTGATTAGAATTCGTCCTGTGATCGTTGAAACCATCGATAAATCAATACCTTGGGCTTTCTTCGATGGTTCTTCACTTGATCAACAAGCGGTGTGCGGTGGAGGGATCGTTCTACACAAATCTGATTCTCATTATTTCCACATCACGGCTGGATTGGGCAGTGGTACAAACAACTATGCAGAAATTCTGTCACTTAGACTACTGCTGTTATTTGCAATAGAACAGAGATGTTTTTCACTACAGATTTTTGGAGACTCACTGATTGTTATTGATTGGGCCAATGAGCAAACTCAATGTAATATGATGGTTCTCTCACCTATACTGGAAGATGTTTTACGGTTAAAAAGGCATTTTAATCTTATAACTTTCACTCATGTATACAGGGAGAGAAATGGCATGGCCGACTCTCTTTCCAAAGAAGCATCACAACATCGTCTGAACTTCGGAACCTGGAGGATCACATCATACTCTACTGCTGGATCATACAGTTATTATCACAGACCATTCAACGAGGCGGTGGAGGATAGGGAGGAAGCTTACGGCTTCTGACAGATCTGGTCATAACTGTTCGAATTGGACTTTTGTATTTTGTTTTTGGCAACCTCACAGATCTGTATACGGATATGAAGGACTGGGTGGAAGCAATTGGCTTCGGACAGATCAGTTTACATAAGACTTTTATGGTTTAAATTTTGGCCTGTTATAGAGGCTTTGGTGGATCGGGATGGAGCATTGGCTCCTGTTGATTTTTATTTTCTGATTGGTGCTCTGTGTGGACAAACTTCTGAAAGGAAGTTATTTCATATGGATCAATTATTGATATATGTAAATGGAGATATGAGGGCTGTATGGACAGCAATGTGTTTGAATTTGTAAGAGACATTAGATTAGCCAGAATCTTGAATTGATGATATGCGATAATGTAGGAATCCCTGTGATTCTAATACATGTGCAGAATGTAATTTTGTTCAATATATTTGAAATAAAATTACGATTTTTTTCTGTGGAAAAAATAAGTAGAACGCTTATCCTTTAATATAAGATACTCCAAGATATTGGTTGTATACGAGCAATTTCCTCCCAACCACAGGCATCCACTACGGATGCCACCCCCAAGTCAGGCTATGAGGCCATCAAGATGAAGTCACCGTTTATAGGCTTTTAGTTCACTCAACCCACCCATTTTCTCTCGTGGATCAACCAATCTGCTCACTTTAGAGCACTCCATGCATCTCATCTAACCATAAAAAACACATCACTCTCTTCCACTATCCTATAAACCACAAAGAAGATATGTCCTTTCTCCACTCAATAGTTCATCAGGGATATTCACCTCTCCAATGGATTTTTGTGTAGGAAAACAAAGTCCATAATATTGAACACTTTATGGGAATAGATTGCAAAATAGCACTTGATTCTTTAACTTCCAACGAGAAACAAATACAGTGTGGGTGAAAGATTCCTAATTTTCCCAACTTCTATGCTCTATCGAGACCATTTATCTCAAATCCAAAGGTTTGAAAATTCTCTTTCACGGTGTTGATTTTCTAGTTTCTAGATTGATTCTTCATTGGAAATGGAGAACACCACCAAAGCATGAATGTGAGAATGATAAAATGAATGAATGGAAAATGAGAGAGTTGATGAATGATGGTTGAATTTACTTTTGAAGCGAGAGTGAAGTGCTCTTACGATTCCCCATAATGGTTGCACTCAATGCATGCTTCAATAACTATATGAGAAGACTTCCCCACCAACCCCTTATATGCATTCAATTATTGTGCTTCTATGTTAGTGGAGATGGATCACTTCATATAAGGCACATGGTGGAAAATAGATGAGACCCAAGGCCAACACTTGGAAATAGAGAATTACTTTCCCACACTCCCTTTTCTCTTCCCTCTAGTGGGATCATAACCCCTCTCATGCTCGTTACGACAATATTGGACCCATTGTATATTATATTCCAACATAAATATTTACATAGCTCAATTTCACTATGGAAATCATAACACACATTCCATATAATCATATTTACATCATCTACATGCCTAGGCATTCACTAGTCGAGCATTGGCCTTGAGCTTTGCACTAGGAAACCATACTAGCATATTTACATTGTTTACACATAAGGTCATTTATATAAAATATATGAACTGACTCACGCCATCATAACCATGCATTAACATATTTACATTGTTTACACGAAAGGCCATTTATATAAGATCACCTTGTTTAACTCCATAATTATAGCCACACATTTACAATCTATACAAATATTATCCCATACATTTAGAAGTCAATATCGCAGTATTAAAATTCGCTTCCCTTTGGAATAACACCGTCCCTGGTGCATCTCAAGGTCATGACAAAAATGGCATCAAGACCAAAATATTTCATTACCCCTTTACCTATCTAATGATGTAGTGCTAATGCAATGTTACTTTCTTGTCAAGGATGCATAGTGGCTTTGTCTAAAACTCTCCCCCTTGTTCCACCAAGTTCATGATCCAATTTATCACATGGTTAGGATCATGTACATGTTTCTTAAGCAAAGAAACATGGAAAATATTGTGAGCTATAATCTTAGTATAGAATGCAATTCTATATGCAACTAGAACTATCCTATAATGGACATCAAATGGTCTGCAACATCTTGGTGTCGTCTTGGCATAATGTTTAAGCTTCAAATAACTCTTCCTTGGCTTCAAGCTAATGAAAATATGATCCATAACATTGAATTCTCTATGCATTATGCTCTTATCTACATAACGTTTATACCTACCATGGGATATATTCAAGTTTACTTGATTCAAACAATTTCTACTTCGTTTATTTGAGCATTTTTGGCCCAAGTATGTTTATGATTGGTGGATGTCCAAACTCATTAGTGTTTTGCATATTTTGCCATATAAACCTCAAATGAACTAATTTTTAATGACACATGGTGTTCATTATTTTATGCAAATTCCACCAAGTGTAAATAAACTTCCCAATTTGACAATTTATCCATCATATAATCCAAAGCATGTCTTCAAAAACTTGATTTACTCCTTTAGTATACCCATATGTCCATGGATGGTAAGCAATGCTAAATTTTAGTTTGATATCCAAGTCTTCAAAAAAATCTTCAAAAAATTAGAAGTGAAAATTGTATCTTGTATATACAATTGCATTTGGTACTCAATGCAATATAAAAAAATTATTTCAAGAGTATTTTTTTCAATGTCAACAGCCTTACAAGTAGATTTAAGAGGAATAAAATAAGTTTCCTTGGTTAAGTTATCCACTACAACCATGATAGAATAATGTTGCCTCATTGTTCTTGACAATTTGGTAATAGAATCCATTATTACCACCACCCATTTACATTATGTAAGTGTCAAGTATTGATGCTTGACCTAAAATTGCTAATATTCCATAGATATAGTAGTATATTCAACAACAACTTTCTTTGTCCAAGGCCAAAAGTATTGCTTTATTGTTGTAGCAATTATTTTTTACTAGCCTAGATGGCTAGGATATGGTATCTTTTGTGTCCATCAATGATAATTCTTCTCAACTTTAGTGAGTTGGAAATATACATTATATTCTTGTAAATAAGAATCCCAACATCACTTAGATGATAGCCTTCATACATATTTTCTAATTTCTCTTGTTGCAATCAATATTTCACTTGGATATAGTGTTCATCTCCATGAAAGGCATTCAATATATCTCTTCTTCAAATATGATTTGCAAATGCTGAGTGTTGTTGCATGCATATTTCTACTAAGTGCTTCGACAAATTTATTTTCTTTTCCTTTTGTGTGTTTGATCTCAAAATCAAATTCACAAAGAAATTCCAACCATTTTGTTTGTGTTTCATTTAGTTTGGCAAGACAAATAAACACTTTGAGCCATTATTATTAGTTATAAGCTCAAAACTCTTTCCCATTAAATAGTTCCTCCACATTTTTAGAGTGTGCACTACCGCAACAAGTTCCAAGTCACCGATAACATAGTTGTTAGCATGTTCCTTCAATTTCTACGATACATAGCACACTACGTAGTCATCTTTCATGAGAACTCCACCAGTTCTTTCAAGGCAATGCATCTGTGCACACAACAAAATATTTGCCTATAGATCTACGATTTTCATAGTTGGGGCACTTGTGAGAAGCTTTTTCAATTTCTAAAAGCTTTCCTCACAATCTTGGGTTTGTTCAAACCTCTTCCCTTTCTTCTGCAAATAAGTAATTAGGTGTGAAATTTTGGAGAATCCATTAATAAATCTCCAGTAATAACCAACAAGATCCATGAAGGATCTCACATCTATTACAGTCATTTTATTGAGCCAATTCATTGTGGCTTTAATATTTTCTGGATCCACATATATTCCTTCTATTCAAATATTGTGACCCAAATAGTGATTTTCCTTTCGATAAAGATAACACTTGCTTGGTTTTGCATATAACTTATGCTCTCTCAACACTTGCAAAGAAATCCTTAAGTTTCTCATGTTCTTCTTCATTCTCACAATAAATTAATATGTCATATAGAAAACAAGCAAAAACTTATTCAAGTACTTGTCAAAAACACTATTCACAAAGCACGTGAATGTAGCTAGTGCATTTGTGAGATTAAATTTTACCAAGTGCTATAGACTCATAATGGCCATAGCTTGCTATGAAGGATGCTTAATGGATATATTGTTCCTTAATTTTGACTTAATGATACTCGCATTACTTAGGATGAAATGGCTTTGTTAGTTATGGTCAAAATGCTTGGTTTATGTTTCTTGTAGTAGTTGCATCGATTTTAGTAACGAATTCAAGAGCAATTTGACAACAATAACTCAAAATCTGAAAGTCTAAATGGTTATTCCCAACAATGTATTAACAACACATACAAATCCAAATCCATGTACAAAAAATGTATCTCCAATAACATAGTTTTCATCATGTCCCTTCAATTTTCGTGACACATAGCACACTATGTAGTTATCTTGCATGAAAACTCCACTAGTTCCTTTAAGGCAATGCACTAGTGCATACAACAAAATATTTTCCTAGATCTATAGTTTTCATAGTTGGGGCACTTGTGAGAAGTTTTTTCAATTGCTAAAATATTTCCTCAGTAGCACCGCTCAAACTAGTAGCCATTAGCAAATCAAGGCAATGTATACCTTGTGCTAGTGAACATAAGCTCGTGAGAGGGTTAAACCCAGTGTCCCCATAGTTTAACCTCTCAACACTTCAAGTAACTCCAAAAATTAGGGGGATACCCTAATCAGTGAAAGATACATGCAACCACCAATAAGACACGAATACCTTCCACAAAACCTTAATAGCTATGATCAGTGCCTCATTGGAGTCAAATAATGTTAAATCTAAACACAAGAATCATATATAAATGGAATTATTCACTTTATCAAATAAAATCACGCCTTTTGAGGCAAATTCACATCTCCCAAGGCAATGTCAGACTTCCTAAGGCATGCACTCCAAAAAGTGTGCCCTAAAGGGAAAGAGGACAATTGGACTAGGGAGAACTTGGAGGATAAAATAGAAATACCAAACACCCTCTGGTTCACGATTTACGAGGATTTCATGAATCCTAATGCATTTCCTCAAATGAGGACACCCTCTAGGGTTTGTGGCTAAAAACCTAGGTTAAAATTTTAGGTTGGATCATAAAAAACAAATTCACGGCTACTTTTTGGATTTTTGAATTTAATTAGATTTTTAGGGATTTTTCCAATGTAAAAATATTTCTATGCATAAAATAAAATAAAATATAATAAATTTTGACGAAAAATAAGAGATTTAAAGGATAGGGTATTAGATTCTTGTCTCGAACCCTAGGGTTATGAGAGATCAATGCTAATGCCCCTCCTCTTAAGATGGTTTCCACTACTTGCAACTAGGGCAAAACTAGAAACCTATAGGGTTAGGTAGCAAAACCTAATTAGGGAAAATAGAGAATTCCAAGGCCCAATAGAACTATGGAGATCTCTTTGATAGGAAGGTATCCTCAAGCAAGTACACAAAATTCTAGCAAATAAACCCTACCTTAGTCCAAAGCACTTCAAGAATGACGTTAAACTAAGGCTCGGAGATAAACTTACCAACATTAATCAATGGATGATCAAGGAGATGCACCTTAGGTCACCCTTGAGCACGAGTTATCACAACTATTCTTTGCATCTATTTAGCATGTGACTATCAAACCCTAAAAATCCTTCCATTCGCCATTAATGCAAGAGAAACATACATCCAAAGAGAAGTGTGACTAGCTTCAAATGCTCTCATAAACCAGTAGGAAAATAAAATAATACATATTTTGAACCATTGTCCATAATTTACAAATGAGGTCAGGATGTCTTATTTATATGACATATCCCTCAGCCTCTTACAAATTGAGCCTACAAGTTAGTAACAAAATATAAAATTTTAGGTTAGTGCACCCACAAACTTGGGGACTAAACCACACAATGACATAAAATAACAATAAAAATGTGAAATTAGGCTCCACCAAATGCAAGGTGAGCCAAAAGGAGGGCGTCATTCCCCAACTAGCTTTTCCCTCAACGCCCTCCTTTTTCATAATGTAGGCTTCTTCTTTAAGGAATGCCGTCATGAATATGGAGACAAAGAGTAGGGGTTTTCCATCAAAACAATAGGTCCAAGTGGGTGAAATGAGGTGTGCTAAACTGGGTATGACAACCCTTACATGCACAATCAACTCTACAAATAAAAATACGAGTGTGGTCATATGTCCTAATGGACCCATCCCAAGAAGCACCGGACACCAACCCAGGGCTCAAATGGCTCAACAAGATGGGGGGCTTCCACCCACCTAGAGGCAGTCAACAATGCCACTAAGCCAACACTTCCAAGAATGAAAACCAAGAGTACCTGTCATGATCTGATCACAGGCTTTTAGCCCCAAAATCAACACTCTACATAATATAGCCCCCAAAACGTGGCCTTTATAATAAAAAAGGAATCCCCTCACTCCGGTATATCTAGAAGGAATGCTTTAGGCACTCTGAGGCGTAACAACTAGCTCCAATTGCGGGACATGCGCTCTTCTAGGGAGTGTATGAGAACACCATAGAATCTTCTAGGTACTTGTAGACCTACACCCACATCTAACAACTATGTCAAATGCGTCGGAGGAAAACATTTCCGTCTTGCCTTGTTTCAATTAAAATGAGATAGAAATCAAAATGAAATAACCACAAGTGCAATGCATAGGTAACAATAAATGTTGAACTCAAATGAAACTATGCATACCTACTCTAAGCATGGTGAAAATTATAGGTTAAGTGAAATAATACCACTACTAAAGCCACCTTAACATGTCATTCATGCTAGGGATTCTTCCTTTGTCTTTGGAAACAATCCAAGACAAAACTACACCAATGAAGAACTCAATAAATTGTACTAACCCCGTCAGAATGGAACTGGAATGATGGACAATATTAGGAACCTACAAGCCTCCAATCTCTATCCACGGGAAAATATCACCTTCACAAGTTTTTTCTATCCATGCCTGAACCAGGGTCAACTGCCTTGATCATATATCTGTTTTCTAGAATATATTTTCCCCAAACGACCTTCAAAAATATCAAGGATCCAAGAGTGAAGAATGGAAGTAGATGCTACTATGGAATTATCCCATTGATTTTGAGCTATGAGAATCGCTTGTAAAGATAAGGCACTAAAATTCTTTGTGGCCATTCGCACTGCATCCCTGTACCTTTTTAACCTTTGATTTTCACATGCAAAATTTCCTTTGACTTGCATCACAATTGGGTTAGATTTTCCAACAATATCTAAAAACTCAATCCCACAATCTTTAGCTCATTCAAGGCCAGGCAAGAGAGATTCATATTTAGCCACATTATTAGTACCTTCAAATTCTAGTTGGAAAGAAAAACAATGATTATCAACACAAGGAGAAGTTAATACAATACATGCACCCATACCCAACCGAGACTTGGCCACATCTAAGTTTGTCCTCCAAAACTGATCAGCCACATCGGTGGTGAAGGTTGTATATGACCAGATATCGCTTCAGTGGAAAACAATCTCATTCCATAGATCTTATAGCTGCCAAAACTTGCATCAATTTTTGAGAAGCATAACTGAGAGTGCTAGTTGATATCTACCTAGGAGAGGGTAAACCTGACTGATCTGTAATAGAAGTATCCATAGCAAACCTTATATTATCCTTAATGGTGAATAAGAGCGGTTCGACCAGATCATGCAGGATCTCAAAGGTAGTTTTCCCAAAGTATTCTAAATTTAGACTTTCCTTACTGAAGGAATCATGTATGGGTTCTTCAACTAATTTCCAACAATCCATAGCCACATCATCATCATCGTAAGAGAAATGTGCATTGTTATATCTGTGGAACCCATCTTCTTCAACTGAAATATACTCAAACCTCTAATCTTCAAAAAAAAATTCCTGTATGGGAGAAAGACAAAGGAAGGTTGACCAAACTGTTATATTTCTTAGCTGGAAAATATTTTTGACAAAGATCTCTTCATATTGCTTGAAACCTATATGAAAATCCAGCTTGGCTCGACCCTAATATTTTCTTTTGAATGGTAGGAAAGGCTCATCTATTTATTTTAAATTTTATGACATAACACTTCCAGACCTCAAAGAATCATAGATCGAAGGAGCGAGGAATCGTTGTCTTCAAGGATCCTGCCATTTTCTTTCAAGAGGCTCAAGGCATCATAAGAATTTTCAAAATGAGGGTAAGGATAAATCACCATTTTCTCACCTTCTTCAATCATGCCCTTCTCATATTTATCTTTATGAACCTCATCATTTTCGTCTCTAGGAATATCTTCTTCTTCAAACATGGGGACTAGAATGTTATCGAGAAGATCTTGATCAATGGTTTCTTCAAGCAAGGTCTCCAGGCTTGATCTTTGTCATGGATTTGTTCGGCAAGGTCTTCTTCATGCTCTTTTAAGTTTGGGACAGTCTGATCATCTTTGCTATGTTTTTCCTCAAATTTTTCCTCAAGGCCTCAATCTTATTCCCGACTTTCATTCTTGAAAATATCTTTACGATGCAGGGAATCCATCTCTTGCATTTTTCTGGGCACCAATAACTGCAAAATACCTCTATTAATTCCACAAGAGAGGATATTGAACCTTTTATCATGCCTATAAACCAATCAAGGACCTCTTCTTGCAAATGCAGCACAATGCCTTCATGTAGGTGTTTTCATCTTTTCTAATACCAAAATATTTGGCATTTTCCACGAACTCATTGACATGTTCCAAGGGATCATCATCATGAGAATAGAATCCAAACATAAACGTCTCTAATAACTCATCTGAAGTGCTCTACAAGCCAAGATAAGCAAAATTGTCTTTAAGGGTTTCTTCGACATGCTCCTTTTAGGAAAGGGAAATCATGGCCTCAATAGTTTCTTCATCAAGATTAGGATCCCACTCTTTCCTTAATGCCTTGACCAATTGCAAGAGTGAAGGTATCTCCTTAGGATGAAGCTCATCATACCAATCTCCCATATCCTTTCTCTTCTACAAATCAAGAGATATTATGAACCTCTTCATTTTGAGATCCTCATCCATAACATCCCATGCCACAATAGATTCTCTAAACTTCATAATATGCTTTGCAAATGTATATTCATATTCATGAAATATTGAGATGGACTTTACCCAACCACATTTATCTAACTGGTTTGGATACCCTATAATATTTGAGAAATCCAATGAAGCATACCGATCATCCACCTGTGTTTCATCAAAGGACACCATATCATCTTCTCATTAATCGACAAGGTTCGTTGTTTTGAATTGCACTTCTTTAATTTGTTTTCTTCAATGGAGTTTCCAGATAGGACCTACAAGGTTAGATTTTAACAATAATCCTGTCAAAGTACAAAGTATAAATTACCTCTTGGACCAATTCTTGTAGAGTACCTCTTTATTTTTCTTCAGTGGAGTTCCCAGGAGGGACCTTTAAGGTTAGATTAAAACAAATCTCACCAAAGTACAAAACAAGAACGTACCTGAGTCACATGAATGATGTTGGATGTTTTTGAAAGATAAATGGATTCAACGTGGGAATCCCTCTTCAATGGAACAGCATGACTATTCTTTGAGGTCCTTAGTAACGATGCCAAAAATGTCATCGCTCAAACTAACAACCCTTTACAAATCAAGGCAATGTATACCTAGTGCTAGTGAAGGTAAACTCAAAGAGAGAGTTAAACCCAATGTCACCACAATTTAACCTCTCAATACTTTGGGTAACTCCAAAACATAGGGGGACACCCTAATCAATTAAAGATACCTGTAACCACCAACAAGACACACATACCTTCCATGAAACCTTAATGTTATGAATAGTGCCTTATGAAAGTCAGACAATGTCAAATCTAGACACAATAATCATATATAAGTGGAGTTCACTTTATCAAATAAAATCATGATTTTCGGGGCAATTTCAGGTTTCCTAAGGCAATTTCACACTTCCCAAGGCGAACATTCCAAAAAGTGTGCCCTCAAGGGAAAGAGGACAAGTGGAATAGGGAGAACTTGGAGGATAAAACATAAATACCAAACACCCTATGTTTCATTATTTACAAGGTTTTCATGGATCTCAATGCACTTCCTTCAAATGAGGAAGCCCTCTAGGGTTTGTGGCTAAAAACCTAGGGAAGTTTTTAGGGTGGATTAGAAAAAAAAATTCACGGCTGCTTTATGGTTTTATGAATTTATTTAGATTTTTAGGGCTTTTTCCAATGTAGAAATATTTCCATGCCACTTAAAACATGTAAAATTTAATGAAAAAGATGAGAGTTGAAGGATAGGGTATTAGATTATTGTCTCAAACCCTAGGGCTATGAGAGATCGAGGCTAACGTCCTTCCTCTTAAGATGGTTTCCACTACTTGCAACTTGGGAAAAGCTAGCAACCTTTATGGTTAGGTAGACAAAAAATTCCAAGGCCCAATAGAACTATGTAGAGCTCCTTTATAAGAAGGTATACTCAAGAAAGTAGACAAAATGCTAGCAAACAAACCCTGCCTTAGTCCAAAGCACTTCAAGAATGACGTTAAACTAGGGCTAGAAGATAAACTTACCAACATAATCAAGGAATGAGCAAGGATATGCACTTTAGGTCACCCTTGAGCATGAATTATCACAACTAATCTTAGCATCCACTTAGCATGTGACTATCAAACCCTAAAAATCCTTCCATTCACCACTCATGAAAGAGAAAAAGACATCCCATGAGAAGTGCACCTATCTTCAAATGCTCTCATAAACCAATAGGAAAAGAAAAGAATACATAATTTGAACCCTTGTCCATGATTTTGAAATGAGGTGAGGATGTCTTATTTATATGAGACAACCCTCAACGTTTTACAATATTGAGCCCAAGTTAATGACAAAATATAAAATTTTAGGTTAGTGCACCCACAAACTTGGGGACTAAACCACACAATGACATAAAATAACAATACAAATGTGAAACTAGGCTCCACCAAGTGCAAGGTGATCCAAAAGGAAGGTGTCATGCTCCAACTAACCCCAGCAGATGCTTGTCCCTCAAGACCCTCCTTTTTAACAATGCATGCTTCTTCTTTAAGGAATGGTGTCATGAGTATGGAAACCAGGAGGAGGGGTTTTCCATCAAAACAACAAGTCCAAGTGGGAAAAATGAGATGTGCTAAATGAGGTATGACAATACTTACATGCGCAATCACCTCTATAAAGAAAAATATGAGTGTGGTCATGTGTCCTAATGGACCCATCCCAAGAAGCACGAGACACCAACTTACGACCCAAATGGCCCGACAAGATGGGGGACTTTCGCTCATCTAGATGCAGTCATCAATGCCATTGAGCCAACATTTCCTGGAATGAAAACCAAGAGGACTTGTCATACCCAAATCAGAGATTTTTAGACCCAAAATCAACACTCTACATAATATAACTAAAAAACTTGGCCTTTACAATAAAAATGAAACCCCTCACTTTGGTATACATGGAAGGAATGCTTTAGGCACTCTGAGAGATAACTATCACAATATTGGGTCCATTCAAACTTTGTCCCTTTTTTTTTGCAAAGAAGTAATTAGGTATGAAAATTTGGAGAATCCATTAATAAATCTCTAGTAATGACCAACAAGATCCACGAAGGATCTCACATCTATTACATTCATTCGATTGGGCCAATTCGTCATGTTTTTAATATTTTATGGATCCACATATATTCCTTCTGTCAAAATAATGCGACCCAAATAGTAAATTTGCTTCTGATAAAGATAACATTTGCTTAATTTTTCATATAGTGTATACTCTCTCAACACTTGCAAAGCAATCCTTAATATTCTCACTTCTTCATTCTCATGATAAATTAATACATCATCTACATAAACAAGCGAAAACTTATCCAAGTACTTGTCAAAAACACTATTCACAAAGCACATGAATGTAGCTGGTGCATTTGTGAGACTAAATGTCACCATTGTAAACTCATAATGGTCATACCTTGCTATGAAGGATGTCTAATGGATATCTTATTCCTTAATTATGGCATGATGATACTCGCATTAGTTATGATGAAATGGATTTGTTAATTATGGTTACAATGCTTTGTTTATGTTTCTTGTAGTAGTTACATCAATTCCAGTAACGAATTCAAGAGCACTTTGATAGCAATCGCACCAACTTTGTAAATCGAAGAAGTTTAAACATGCAACCATTTCAACTTTTCGGCTAGTTTTTTATTGGAATCCGATGATTTGTTTTCAAGAAATCTGAATTTTGTGCTTTTCAAATTGTGATTTTGAATCCAGAAATGGATTCAGTGTCCTAAAAAACTCCTCGACACCCATAGTCTGCAAATTTAAGCACTGTTATTTATATTTTAAAGAATTTATGCCCGGACACCCTCCAAATCATGCCAAAAAATTCCATCGAGAAACGTTGAAATCATCACGCGTTTAGACTACGCACTGTAAATATAAATGGATAATCCCAACAATGTATCAACAACACATCCAAATCCAAATCCACGCACAAACACTATATACATTTATAAGTTTATAGAGTTTGATGGTTGTAGGTTAATGCTACACCACAAATCCAAATCCACGTACAAACAATATATAAATTTATAAGTTTATAGAGTTGGATGGTTGTAGGTTAAGACTACACCAATGTTACATATTATAGTGCCATGGCCTTTGGATATGTTATCGACCTCACTTTCAAAGGCCTACCATTTATAGATTTAGATTCTTGGCCTCAACATAACATTGAAGCCACGGTAGTATTGTCTCAAATACCTTTCTTACATTCATGGATAATCCTTCTCCTCTTGAGAGACCCGAAAATGAAAGGATTTTATTCTCTTTGAATAATTTGAACATTGTTTCACATATCTTGATAATCAACAACCATCTTTATAACGAATGTGTACTGCTAACCATGAGTTTTATATTTAATTTTTGAATTATTTTTAATTGAGTTTTTTTTTTAATCCTTATTTTTACATAATATATTAAATATAAATTTATTTTTATATGATAAATTTATCCACCCAAATTATAAATGAATTATTTTCATTTGAAGGGGGAAAAGCATGACATGCATTTCCACGAGGAGTTTAACATGATAGGAGGAACATGTTTGATGGCTTTCAAAGAGCTTCCATTCTTAGATGCAATTTCTTTTGTTAAAACACAAGGTTGAAATTTCGAGTGACGTGATCCCTAATTATATCCAAAAGGAGGAGAAGAAATAAAAAACACCTTCCTCTTTCTATTTGAAAAATCTAAGCACTGCATTATTGAATCATCATTCGATATATTGAATTGCAATAGAGCTCAATTGATGATTTTTGACATGGATTGTGTTGCACGAGAAGAGTGTATATAGAGCCATTGCAAGATAAAATACATTTACTTGAACAATATGCTATTTAGAATAAATATGAGGTCGCTTCATACCAATAGGTCGTCATAACAGTTAAAACAAAACATAATAATATGTATTGTGGCACTTTCGTTGGGTTGTGGTATGGATCTCCACGGAACTATTATGCTCTCTTGGCCTTCTATTTGGATCTGTCATGTTTTGGTTCCTTTTAGTCTAATTCGTCTTGGACGTTGTCTCATATGACTGGTATGTCATGGTATGTCATGGTTATGGCCTTTTTTGTATTCCACCTTATACTCATAATAAAGTATAGTGTTTTTTTTGTGAAAAAAAAAGGTCGTCATAAAAGTTGTGTTTCAAAACAATCAACATTATGGCATCCAAGTATGAGAATCGTCTTCACTCCATTCTTGATTTCAATAGTAGATGATGATAACATTAATGGTGGTGTTATGATTTGGATGAAGTATTTTTTTTGCTTAGATCCTTTTATATAACAACAATCATCTTTTCATCTTGGATGGTGGAATGCAATGTCTTAAAATGTGACTCAAGGTCTTAAAAACTACAACATTTTCATTATGTTTAGAAATGATAAAAGGAGTAATACATGAAACTATAGAATGTTTTGTTTAAACTAGCGATTAATTGCATCAAGAGTACTGGGGTGCTTTACAGTTTACTATTATATATATTTTTAGTTATCAATATACGAAAAAATATACCTCAATATAGAGTTGATCCCTCTTAATGCTTGATAGATACAACTATTAAGGTGTTATAATATTTCTTTATGTCGATTCATAACAATGGTTTTGCATATTGTGTAAACCAAAAGGTAAAGGAATCATTTTGTCAACTAAACATGCACGACATATGTGGTCGATGCCAAGAAAATGAATCATCTTTTGCCAATCAAATGTGACATCATGTGTGGTCAGTGAGAGGAAAAGGAATCATCGTTTGCCAACTAAACTAGATGCTTTGAGGTTTAAACTAGGGTTTTAATTCCATTCATCATGTATTGAAGAGGTAGTAAATTTCGTCGGTGACAACATATTTGGGTGAACAAAACAATAAACTATGAAATGAACCAATGGAGATCATTGCGGATTTACTTTTGACAGATTGCCAAGTATTAATAAGCAAAGGAATAGGGGAAGAAACACACTTGTGAGATCAACTAGATGATGAAAATATTGAGGTTAATCCAATCTCATCTCTCTCTCTCTCTCTCTCTCTCTCTCTCTCTCTCTCTAACTTATTATTATTGTTATATATACCTTGGCGTCCTTATCCAAATGGGCATCCACCTCCACTGCATATGGAAACAACAACTATGTATACGATACATTCATAAATCATTGTGGTCCTAATGTCAAGAAAATCTTGGGCTTGCATCTCTACCGTCACCTTAAAATACACGACTAACAAGTATTTATGGACGTTGAGGAATTGAAGGAATGGGAGAACATAACTCCTTAAATTAAAGGTGTTATTCAAAAAATGCCCATCCATATGGAAATTATTGTTGTTATTGTTATATTATTATTCATTTTCCTGAAAATTATGTTAAATCAATTTGGTGCCTCGATGAACTTTTACTCATGTTGGAATTGGGTTCAATTATTTTTCTCATCTTCTACCATACCAAGCCTTCAAAGCTTCAATGGATTCTGGGCACAAATGGAGTGTATCCTCAAGCCTTACCCATGCTCAAAGAGAAGAAAACATCCAACTTTTAAACTCAACAAGAGAAGTGATGATACGACACCAACATTATTGCTATATGGAGGGAAGTGCTTTTTGTTGTTGCAAAAATAAGCAGTTTTTCCTTGGACACCTATAATAGGTGAGATATCCAACCGTGTTGTTAGTCTCAACTTTTAATTGTGGGTCTTGGTGGGGTTGGAAAAACCACCCTACCAAGATAAATATTTAATCGTCATGGATCTAATTACCAGCAACAACGAGATTAATATTATTGATGTGTTTGACGATTGCCCGAGCAGTCATGGACGCGACCCTCGACCTCTCGTTCACTTGCCCTAGGCATTCCTGCTTTCTCTGCTACCCTCCGTCACCCCAGTCGACCCTCCTGGTCATGATCCCACTCCTCCACCGACCTCCTGTCTCCCCGTTCTCCCCATTCTCCCCCTTCCTACACTCATTTTCTGATGGCTTTGAAGGCTGAAATCCCCCTCCCTGATCTTGCCAACTTCTTGAAGCTCTTAGCCGCCAATGGCAAGAAGCCTCTCTCCTCCTCGCAACAAAAGTTTGTAAGAAAACTCGATGAAATCCCCACAGTCTCCCTTTCGATTGAAATACCTTGCAAGACGGCCCTCAACCTATCGGAACGAGGCTTGATTGGACAATTTACTGGCCTATGGCCCTCTCCGAAGTCCACCGAATTCTGGGTGCAAAAAAACTGGCGACCCTTGATCACCGAAGACATCAAATCATTCTTTCTCGGAAAAGGCTTCTTCGCCTTCGTATTCGAAGCAAATAGGATTGCGGGCTTATATTTAGAAACTGACCTTATTTTATGGGCTCCCAAGGGCTTTACATGAACAAGTGGACCCCAAGCTTCGACCCCTCACACAACATCCCCTCTGCTGTCCCTGTCTGGGTGAGACTCCCACACCTGCCTCTTCATTGTTGGAATAGCGAGTCTCTAGAAGCTATCGGGAACGCACTGGGAAAATACATAGACAAGGCTGAGCGGAAAGATCAATACTCCTGCGCGAGAATCTGCGTCGAAGTGGATTTGGAACACGGACTCCCGGAAGCAATAAACCTAACTGTAGCGGTCTGGACACACATACAAGAACTCGACTACGAGCAAATTCCATTCAAATGCAAATCCTGCCATGAATACGGTCATTTCGCCCGATCATGCAAAAAGAAGACAGTGAACCCATAATTGGATGGGAAAAAATATCAATGGACGACCATTCATAAAAATGTCAAATCAGGAGCGAAACCGCACACAAAAAGCTCAAATACACAGAAAGCTGATCAACAGCAACAAGAACCAACAGCTTCACACAACAGGAACAACTTCAAAGCCCTAGAAACTATTGAAATTCAAGAAACCCCTGAGGCCGAAGAAGAAGGCAAGTTGCGCAACGAACAAAGCCCCCAGGCATCTCCTCTTGCTCTTGAGATCCCAAAAATCCCTCAACTATTGACTTCTCCAAGTCCTACCAGATCCACCCTACCCAAGGATGCCCCAACCTATGCTGAAATCATTAAAGCAAGAGCACCCAGCTCACCCTCATCCTCAGAAGAACCTATTGATAAATCATGCAAAAAAGCAGGTCGGAAATCCACCAAAGAATTGCGGGAAGAAGAAGCCGAACGAGAGAAAGTCCAAGGATCCCAAGCTACAATCGACATGGTTTTCAGCAGAAATACCAGGACTCGAACTGCAGGAAAGAAACATGCAGATCTAGCAGGAGGAACCCCCTCCTTTATCAATAACTCGAAATGATGAAGATAGTCTCTTGGAACTGCAGAGGCCTAGGCAATCCTTGCAAAATTGAAGCAGTAAAAGATCTTCAAAAAATCGATATGCCCGATCTTCTATTACTCCAAGAGACCAAACTCGATGACAACATTGTTTTAGCTATTAGCACTGAAAAATGGAATAAAAATACAGGGTATGCAGTCAGCACTAGAGGAGCATTCGGAGGTCTAGCAACCTTGTGGATGGCAGAAAAATTTCATCTCCATATCTCCTTTGCCACACATCACTGGATTTACACTGATCTCACTCACATTCAAAGCAATAAGCACATTGCCCTCTTCAATATATGCGTACCCAATCTCAATGCTGAAAAGAAAGAATGCTGGGATTTGTTAGATAACTTTTTGGAAGTTTACAACCCCTAGGATATCATTCTGGCTGGCGATATGAATATTACCTTCACCAATTCAGAGAAGAAAGGTGGCCTCACAGGAAAAGACTTCTTCGAAATTCAAACACTCATCCAAGCAAGAAATCTAATAGATATCGAGCCTAAAAAAGGAAAGTACACCTGGTCGAATAAGAGAATCGGCAAGGGGAACATTATGGCTAGACTTGACAGGTTTCTCGTCCAAACCAGTCTCCTCTCAGAAACCCACACAATCTCCTCAAGCATTTTAGCTAACCTTGCCTCAAATCACAAACCAATTCAGCTTCTCATCCAAAACATTGAAAATCTTGGATCGATACCTTTTAGGTTCAGCCCCCAATGGCTGCAGCATGCGACCTTCTGGATCACATTTGAGAAAGCCTGGAACATCCCTATCACTGGCTCCCCTTGCTACATCTGGGAGAAGAAGCTCAACAACGCCAAGCATGCTCTCAAAAAGTGGGAAAAAACCAATTGCCCCACACCGGCCATTTCCAAAAACATTGTAGTAAAGAATCTTGAAGACACTGAATTCGATATGGAAAACAATCCGGTTGAGAAATCAACACTCCAGAATGACGTCGCCCAGCAAATTAAAGTGCATCAAACTTTTCGAGCAGAAGAAGACTACTGGCATTTGAAATCTCGATCCACATGGCTGAAAAGTGGAGATAAAAACACAAATTATTTTCATAAACAGTTTGCAATCCGACAATCTACCAATAACATTGCAGAAATCAGAACTGATGAAGGAATAATTGTGAGTGGCAATACGAATATTAAAAATGCTGCTTATCTTCATTTTTCCAAACTGTACGCAGAAGATAGTAACATTGATAGAGATGATGAAGACATATTCTTGGAACATATCCCAAATAGAATCACCCAAGAGGAGAACCACAGCATTAACAAACCTTTCACCGAATAGGAGGTCATCAAGGAAATTCATTCCTTCGAAGCTGACAAAGCTTCGAGTCTCGACGGATTTTCAATGCACTTCTACAAAGCATGCTGGACACAAATCAAAAAAGACTTTATGAGAATGATAAGTAACTTTCATTTGAAAGCAAAAATCGGCTGATGTACAAATACCATGTTTCTGTCCCTAATCCCAAAAGACACAAATCCAAACTCCTTCAGCACCAATATCGCTTTGAATTCGTCGTACAAAATCATCTCCAAGATGATGGCCACCAGATTGAAATCTCTACTCAACAAAATTATCTCAAGAAATCAAGGCGGCTTCCTAAAAGGAAGACAAATTCTCGACAATGTCATTCTCGTTCAAGAAGCAATCCATTCCAGCAGAATTCGAAAGGAAAAAGGTATGATAATCAAACTTGACATGGCCAATGCATTTGACCGTGTCAAGCACTCCATTCTGTTTAAAATTATGAATCGTTTTGGATTCGACGACACCTTTATCAAATGGATTTCAGCATGTATTAGCAAGCCATGGATCGCCCCCTTAATGAATGGCCGCCCCACCAATTTCTTCCAAGCATCCCGAGGCATCAGACAAGGCTGTCCTCTTTCATCATTTCTGTATATCATCATTGCAGAATCCCTCAGTTGCAAGCTGAATTCTGATCTGAATTCCGGCTCCATTCCTGGCCTCTGCCTCTCTTTAGATTCCGATCCCCTCAACCACACTCTATTCGCTGATGACTCCCTCTTCCTGGGCGATGCCTCTTCCACCATTGCAAGAAAATTCAATCGCATTCTAACATTGTACTGCAGCGCTTCAGGAGGCAAAATAAACTTGCACAAAAGTGCCATTTACTGCTAGAACACAACCAACAACATAGTAGCAAGAATCAAAAGAATTCTAAATATAAAAGTCCATAATATATGGAACAAATTCAATTATCTTGGTCTTCCTACCACTCTCGTCAATTCAAAAATTGGGAACTGGGATGACACGATTAACAAAATAAAAAATAGAATCAGAAGATGGGAAGGACATTGGCTCAGCAAAGCAGGGAAATTAATTTTAATAAACTTCGTCCTCACTGCGATCCCTATCTACCACTCCTCCATTCTTTTAGCCCCTAAAGTAGTATCCAACCAGATCAGCAAGTTGTTGAGAGATTTTTTATGGTCTGGTGGGAAAAACAATGGAAATAAAATCCATTTAATCAATTGGGACATCATCACGCAGCCAAAATCCTCAGGTGGCCTGCAAATTCGAGACCCCCATAAAACCAATATGGCTTTAGGCGGTAAGCTCCTCTGGCAAATCCTTCATAACAAACATCATTTGGTTAGTCAAGTGCTCAGAAAGAAATACTTAACTGGAATCAATCTGAGATGTCTTGATAAAAAACCAATCACCAAAGGATCCAGAATATGGGCATTATGCAAAGCTGCTTGGAATTTCTTCTTAGAAGGTCTCTACTGGGTCCCCGACAATGGCAGGAGAATTAACATGTTTGCAGACAAGATTATGAACAACGAGGCCCTTCAGAACAACCAAGAGCTACATGACATAGCAGCTTGGCTTAGACACCATGGAATCACCACTCTCAAATAATTCAGCGCATGGGACTCACATGGCAACTGGAAAAGCTGGAGTTCTATAATCATCCCTCCCCATTTAGAGGCTGCCAACAATACTCTCATTGATACCTTAAAAGGTTGTGCTCCCCTAAATTTCATGGCAAAAGACGAACGAGGATGGGGCCCCATAGGTGCATACACCTCGATTCTCGGCTACAAAGCACTTCAATCCCATGATGATGCTAGAAAATATGTATGGAAAATAGCTTGGAATTATTTTGGGCTTCCTAAAATTAATTTCTTCACATGGACTTTAATTCATTCCAAAATTCTTACCGGCGACAACCTCACCAGGAGAGGCTTTCATGGGCCTTTTTGCTGCCCTCTTTGTCACAATAATTTCGAAACTCTAAATCATCTATTCCTGGATTGCCTTTTCACTAAACTTGTCTAGAAGATTTTCCTATCCGAACTCATTGACACCCAGCCTTCCTTCAATTCTGTAATTCATCTCTTCCAGGACTGGAATTTTGTATATCCCACCTGAATTTCCAATAAAAGTCTTTGGCAGCAGATCTGGATCTCCATACCCAAGTTCATTTGCTGGAAAATGTGGATCACCAGAAACGAAGCAATCTTCAATGAAAAGAACTTTACCCCTCTCCAAATTGCAGGACAAACAAAAAGTTCATTATTAGATTAAAAAACTCCATCTACAAAGAGAATGCAACACTTAGCATAAGAGAAATGAATTGGATAGGGGGCAGTCTCCCTAATTTAAGCAAAAACTACAGTCCTCAGCAACATCCTGGTTGGCATATCAGGCTCACCATCCTCGAGTTTCATGAAAGGAGAATCAATTAAGCTACAGAAAGTCTGCACTTCGACGGAGCCTCAAAAAAAATCCTGGCAAAGCTGGTGCAGGAGGAATTCTAAGGACAAGTGATGGAACCATCAGAATTAAGTTGATCCAGGTGGATATCGGTGGCAGCCCACCTCTTCCAACTGGCTCAAAACAGTCTTTTGGGAACTTTGGTAAATTACTATTTTTAGCAGTTTTTCGGGTCCTGAACTTTCGGAGCCATTTTGAGGCCCCAAACAACATTTTTTGGCGATTTGGGGGACCAAATGGTTGCCTCCGGCGTACATTTGCGTCTAGTCAAAAGTTGTAAATCTCGGTTAGACCTTTCCAACGGGCTACCGAGCGCCCTAAACGGAGATCGTATGCAAAAGTTATGACCCCGGGAAGTTGACTGTTCAACTAACCACCTTGGGGCCGCAAACTTTATGACGGTTCATCTTCTAGGGTTAGGTTTTTGGATGTTTGGGATTCTTTCCCTCATGCTTGTGATAAATAGGCCCTTTCGGCCTCTCTTTGTATTCATCTTGGCATGAATGAGCATAGCGGCCACATGTCTTCTCAGAGATAACTACCACCATTCTAGCTATTGTATTTTACAGTCTGTTCTATTTCCGCTATTTAATAGAATATGTGTTTACTGTATCACTGTGTTATTTGCAATATATCTCTGTATATGATTCTGTATATGCTATCTTTTGTTTCGTTCCCACATAAATCCGGATCAGTGGTATCAGAGCGGTCTGCTCTTTGATTGTTTCTCGGTGCATGTCCCCTACAAGGTCAGGATACAGAGAGTTGGGTCTCGAACTAGTTTCACTTGGGGAAGACCACTCTCGCCGCCCCAAACGGCCTCCCATGGCGGAAGAAAAGAGAGACGACGGAGCAGTAGATCCTATCAAGTTGTTGCTCGAGGAAGCCCTCGCGCGACAGAGGAACGAGATGATGGATAATTTCGCCCAGATCCTTCAACGCATGCCAACAGCGGCAAATGCACCCTCAACGAGCAGCCATTTCGGAGATATGACTCCCTTCAAGGTACAAGTTAATTTTGATATCCCTTTATTTGAAGGCCAAATCGATGCCGATGCCCTAGATAAATGGTTGAATCTACTAGAAGGGTATTTCTCTATCCACCAATTTTCCGACAGGGAAAAGATCATCTTTGCGCTCCTTAAGGCCGTCCCCCATGTCAAAAATTGGTGGGAAACTTATTGCGAGCAAAACTCATCAGACGAGTCTGGATTGTTTGAATATTCCAATCCCACTTGGGCCTCTTTTATAGATGCCATCAAGGAACAATATTACCCTGTTGGAAACTATGATGACCAGTACACAAAATGGACCATTCTGCATCAAGAGAGGGACCAAACGGTGTCGGAGTACACCAACAAATTTCATACCTTGCGCACAAAGCTAGGTATCAAGGACTCCGAGCGGCACCTAGTACTGAAATATCGCAGTGGCCTACACCGGTACATCCGAACAGAGATGGATTTCCTGGAAATATCTTCACTCGGATCCGCCTATCGATATGCTGTCAAAATTGAGCAGAAATTTCAGCAAAAGAACAAGCATGACTTTGGACCTACGCAGAAGCAGGGCAAGGGAAACTCTGGCTCGCAGAACATGGGGCAGGAAAAGGACAACCAGTCCCAACCACAGGCGAAGAAGGGTAAAGAAAAGACAAAGAAAGACATCGGGAAGTGGTGCGAGTTCCACAAAAGCCCCTGGCACAACACTGATGATTGTCGCTCAAAACAGTCATTGGTGGCTGAGATCAAAGCTTCAGAATCAGATCCTAGTTCCGATTCTGACTCGGAACCTAATTTCACAGCCGCGCAAAAAGGGAAGCAGATCATTGATGCAGAACCCAGTGCCGTTGTTGCCACCACACAGATTCGGCCAGAGGAGCCTGAAGAGTCGGAGGTAGAGGAGCACCTTTTCCACTCACAGATGTGGGTGAAGGGAATTCCCCTACACTTTGTTGTGGACAGCGGCAGCCAGAAGAACCTGATCTCAGAAGAAGTCATCAAGAGATTGGAGCTACCAATAACGCCACACCCACAACCATACACCATTGGATGGCTAAGCCAAGGACGAAGGATCCGCGTTAGTCACCAATGTCGCCTACCATATGGCATCAAGCCCTTCAAAGATGAGGTATTGTGTGATGTGGCCCCACTTGAAGTATGTGATGTTCTTTTAGGACAACCATATATGTGGAAGCGTCATGCTGTATATGAATCACGACCTCGCAGTGTCATTGTCACTTTGGGAGGACAACTCTATCGGATACCAGAGATAGTTGCACCTGCCCCAAAGGAGCAGGGAAGGAAGATAATCTCCCACACAGGGAAATTTTCCCTATTCGCAATTGCCACTAAAGGTGAACATCAGATCACGGAGACATCCACAACCTCTGCAGAAACAAGAAAAACACAAAGTTAGTGCAGCATCGCCTATTCGGGTACCTCTACAGTGCAAGGCCACGCATTCAAGGTACTCCTCCAAAAAGAAACCATCCACACCGATGCATACCAAGGATACCACAACAACCAAAACTGTTGAACAGCTCCAGCGCATCCATCAGCAACAATTACAACCCTCTGAAGATGTCAAAGTAAGGCAACCTTTCCACTCCAGCAAATGTCGCACCAAGAGCTCAATTCGACACACAGCTCGGCATATGATAAGGGATTTAACGCAATGGAGACCATTGCTTCCTAAGGAGGGAGGATTGATCCAGGTGGATATCGGTGGCAGCCCACCTCTTCCAACTGGCTCAAAACAGTCTTCTGGCAACTTTGGTAAATTACTATTTTTAGCAGTTTTTCGGGTCCTGAACTTCCGGAGCCATTTTGAGGCCCCAAACGACATTTTTTGGCGATTTGGGGGACCAAATGGTTGCCTCCAGCATGCATTTGGGCCTAGTTAAAAGTTGTAAATCTCGGTTAGACCTTTCCAACGGGCTACCGAGCGCCCTAAACGGAGATCGTATGCAAAAGTTATGACCCCGGGAAGTTGACTGTTCAACTAACCACCTTGGGGCCTCAAACTTTATGACGGTTCATCTTCTAGGGTTAGGTTTTTGGATGTTTGGGATTCTTTCCCTCATGCTTGTGATAAATAGGCCCTTTCGGCCTCTCTTTGTATTCATCTTGGCACGAATGAGCATAGCGGCCACATGTCTTCTCAGAGATAGCTACCACCATTCTAGCTATTGTATTTTACAGTCTGTTCTATTTCCGCTATTTAATAGAATATGTGTTTACTGTATCACTGTGTTATTTGCAATATATCTCTGTATATGATTCTGTATATGCTATATTTTGTTTCGTTCCCACATAAATCCGGATCATAAGTACAGTTGGGGTCTGGGCATTTGCTCAAATAATACAGCAGAAGCATTAGCCTTATGGAAAGGTTGCCAAATCACCAAAGACCACGGGATCAACAAATTAAATGTTTTTAGTGATTCTTTGCTCATCATCGGGACTCTAAATGCAAACACAAATCTTAGAAACCTTGCTCTAAATCAAATCATTCAACGTATAAAGCAGATCTCCAGCACATTCACTGAGTTCAAAGCTTTTCACATTCTAAGGAATCTCAACGAGGATGCAGATAGGGAAGCAAATGTCGGTGTCAATCTCGAGTGTGGAATTGTAAATCTCTCCAATAGCAACAGTCAACTCCACCAAATCCCTTAATCGAACTGTCACTCTCTTCAGAATTCGAGTAATTGGCAAACATCTCAGCATCTCAACATCTCAGCATCTGATTTTTTTAGAACTGGCAGACACTGAAAATCACTGCACGATTCAATGGAATTTCTATGTTCTGTAATGAATATATCTCAGCATTCTCATCGCCAGCAATTGAAACTCCAACATTGTTGCAATCACCTTCTCATCAGACCAGTCATCCTTCAATAGCGACTCAGAGACAAATCGGGTCTTTTTCAGCAGCATTCACTATCTCAGCCATCGGTTGTTCTTCAACAGGAACTGAATATTTAGCAACCCTGCATTCACAATTACAATTTCCTTTGTTGATCTCAATTTTGTCTTGCCGGACTCTCAGACTCTTAATTTTGGTGAAGAAGTCCAACAATTTTGTGCCATTTCTCCAGGTTGTTCTCAGACTTCAAAACTTGGAATAAAGAGCATCTGCTCCGCTGTAATTGGTCTTCATGAACTTCATATATCTGTTGCTTCAAAGGACAGATATGCAATGCAACTAGTCTTATTGGGCTTCTAAGTTCAACATATTTGCAGTTTTTCCATTTTTCAAAACAATTTTGAATTCATTTTGATAAACATTGACTTTAGATCAATTCTCTGTAACCTGCCGATATGGTTCACAAACCACAGTCATAATCTTTTTTTTTTAAATATAAATATTCGTTTTGGTTAAAAAAAATATATTATTGTTGTGTTTGTATATGTCAATAGGCTTGTATTTAGCACATTCTATAGGAAAAAACATTATTGATGTGCTAAATATAGATGTTTATCAATGAATATGAACACATTAATATTATTAATTTGTTTTTTGTTAGTAATAGACATATGCATAGATATATCTTCAAATTTTACCTATTAACATGATATTAATATTCATTAGTATGGTTTATTATTATATATGTTTTTATGGGTAATTTATTAGTTATATTATGGCACGAGATCATGGTTGTATTGATTTTTAATATTTCAATATAATAGTATGTGATCCCATGATAATATAGCAATATTATGGTTAACCATTGGTGATTATGTATTACCATGTTTGACTATGGTTAATGATAGCTTAGCCATGGTTGATTATGTTCGAACATCATTAACCATGGTTGGCTACAGTTGAACATGGTTAACTATGGGAAACTATGGTTCACCAGGCTTGACTATGGTGGATAATGGTTGAATAGGATTGACTTGGTTGATCATGTTTGACTACGATTAATTTTGGTTGACTGTGGTTGACCATGTTTGATTATAATTGACGATGGTTGGTTATGGTTGATGGTTATGTTCGACCATGGTTCACCTTTTATGTTATGGTTAACAATGAGTTGAACATGGTTGATTGTGTTTGACCATTGTGAACCATAGTTCGCATGAACTGCTACATTCATTAATAGTTATGTTACAATGTGACACTCATTAAGGGTCATGTCTCATTGAATTTGGTAGGCCATGGTTGGCCATGATTGACTATTGATGACCATGTTTAACCTGGTTGACCATGCTTCACAATGATTGACTATGGTTAAATACGGTTGGAACATGGTATATAATGTTTGACCACTCTTAACTATGGTTGCCACAATTGACTATCATTGATTATTGTCAATCATGTTTAACCATGTTTAGTTATAATTGAACACAGGTGACTATGGGAGAGTATGACTGACCAAGCTTCATTATGGATAACAATGATAGAATATGGTTGATAGTGTATGGCTATGGTTTTCTTTTATTGGCTATATTTGACCCTGTTTAACCATGATTGGCTATGTTCACCATGTTTGGTTATGGTTAACAATCATTTAACCATCGTTGGCTATGTTCACCATGTTTGGTTATGGTTAACTATGGTTTGACCATGGTTGACCATGTTTGATTATGGTTGAAGATGGATGGATATGATTGACCATGGTTAATGGCTATGTTTAACGATGGTTGACAATGGTTTGACCATGGTAGATTAAATATTTGACCATTGTTAACCATGGTTCACATGTTTGGTTATAGTTGATTATGACCACGTTCAATATAGTTGACAATGATTAACTATGGTTGACCATGTTTAACATGGTTGAGTAGATGTCACCATGTTTAAATGTTTGACCATGGTTGAGTATGTGTCACCATGGTTTATGGCTATGTTTGACCATGGTTGATGTTTATGTTTGCCCATGCTTGAACATGGTTGAATTTGGTTGTGTATGGTTGGCCATGTTGAACTATGGTTGATTTTTTAAACTATAGTAGACAATGTTGACATGGTTTGACAATTGTTGACTATGGTTGACCATGTTATATTTAATTGCAACTTTTCTTAATGTTATTTTGCATTGTGATCTAAATCAAGGGTTATGTCACATTGAGTTTGGTTCACTTTGGTCGAGTATGGTTGATAATGGTTAATTGTGGTTGATCATGTTTAACCATGGTCGACTATGGTTCATTGTGGTTGAATATGATGTCCATGGTTGACCATGGGTTACTATGGATGAACATGTTGAGTATGGTTAATGTGGTTGACTATGGTTTTCCATTATTGAATGTTGCTCATAATGGTTGAAAATAGACAATGTAGACATGGTTTGACCATGTTTAACTATGGTTAACCACGTTATACGTAATTGCAATGCATTAATTAATTTTTATGTTGCATTGAAACGTTCCTCAAGTGCTATGCTTAGTTTTGATGCTCCTTAATTATTATGTCACATTGTGACATTCATATTGGCTAACTTTATGTCAAATTGATAGGTTCCTCAATGGTTATGTTGCACTGTGACATTTTTCAAGGGTTATATCGCATTGAGTTTGGTTGACCATGGTTGGCAATGTTTGATTTTCCTCGATTGTTGAAAATCATGGCCATGGTTGACGTTTTTAAAGGGTTATATTGATTGTGACATTCCTTAATGGTTATATCACATTGCAACATTCATCTTGGCTAACTTGTTGAATTGCCACATTCCTCAATGTTATGTTGCATTGCAACATTCCTAAATGGTTTTGTTGCACTATAATGTCAACCATATCTAATTGAAATCAACTAAACTCAGTGGTTATGTTGCATTGTGGTGTTCATCAAGTGTTAGAAATAATTAACATGTTTCCAAACAATGTGATTTTTTACATAGTCATGGTTTGATTATGGTTAACTATCACTAGCCACGTTATGAATTATTATGGCACATTCATTAATTGTTATGTCGCATTGATATGTTCCTTGAGCACTATGCCTAATTGCAATATTACTTAATGTTTATCTCACATTGCCACATCATCTTGGATAACTTGTTGAACTGCCACTTTCCTTAATGTTATATTTCATTGTAATGTTGATCAAGGGTTATGGTGCATTACACTTCGTTGACCATGGTTGACTATGTTTGATTATGATAGGCTAGGTTTATAATATGGTTATATCTATTATGATGTTCATCTTGATTGAGTTAAGTTGACTTCCTATATTCCTAATTGGTTATGTTGCACTATGATGTTGAGTTTTGCCGACTTGCTATGTTCTTGAATAGTTATGTCTCCTTGCGACATTACCTGAGGGTTATGTTGAATTGTAAAGTTTCTCGATGGTTATGTCATATTGTGACATTCATCTTGGCTGACTTAAGTTGAATTGCGATGCGCCTCAAGGGTTATGTCACATTGTGACACTCCTCGATTGCTATGTTGGATTGTGATATTCAATAAGGTTTATGTCACGTGGTAACGATCCTCAATGGTTATGTCAAATTGTGATGTACTTCAAGGGTTATGTCACATTGTCACGTTACTCAATGGTTATATTAGATTATATTTGTCTAATAAGAGTTATGTCACATTGTGATAGTAACAAGATTATAATATGATTATATCTCTTACGATGCTTATTTTGGTTGACTTATGCTAACTTGTTATGTTCCTTATGTCGTATTTGTGATGCTAATCAAGGTTTATGTCATATCGTGATGTTTCTCATTGGCTATGTCACATTAGACATTCATCTTGGTTGACTTATGAAAAATTTCTACATTCCTTGATGGTTATGTTGCATTACAATATTCATTATAGGTTATGTCATAATTAGTATTAATTACTTTTCTTAACAATTAACTTTGTTCAACTATTTGCAGTTCCCATGGTTGTCTGTGGTTAAATTTGGTTTAAAACTTTGGTTGACTATGTTGAATGTAATAAGGTTTGGTTAATTTCAATATTTTGTTTGATTATGGTTTGACCATGCATCCCTATGGTTGACCATGTTTCAATATTCAATCACATTGAACATGTTTATTGTCAGTCACTTTATAGGTTATTTTAACATTCAAACTCCGTTACATTTAATCATCAATATGGGAATGTAAGCTTATGAAATTTATACATAGTTTGTGTAGGTTACTGATCAATTCATTAAAAGGTTATCAATCTAATAAACACACACCATACTGGAAATTTTAGGAAATTCAAATAACTAAAAGATAAATGAATCATGAGTAGATTTACATCCAATGCTTCACTAAGAATTTAATAGAAGTGAAATTGTCAATCTTGTACGTTACAATAACATTCAAATATTAAGGAATACCATGCTCATTATAATAGTACTCCCATGCACTTATTTTCAATTATCAGTTACCAAAGGATATTCCTGTAAACTGCAACCATGAATTCAACTATCCATTACATGATCCACAAAAAGTATCCAAGTAAGATAAATCTCAAGCATAACATAATTTAAATAGAACAGAGTTCACACAAAAACAAAGTTCAAGCAAAACAAGACAAAATTTAAATGATATAGAGTTCTTTGTAAAACACTCTCACAATATATCTAAGCACTCTTATATATATAATGAATGAAAGAAAACTTACTACGGAATGAAAATACTCAATACATGCTAGATATAGGGGGCCCTCCTAACCTAATACATGTCGAGGAAAATGTTGCAGTACTAAGAAATGATCACACCATAATTCAAAACATCAACTACCTTTGCATTATTAGAATATAGTTCACAAACATGCAATGTTCATAAGTCTTATATTCTATATATAGTTTTCTTATAGGACCTGCAGGCCTCACACATATTATATATTTAAAGCGAGGAAAGGCATTTCAATCGTTCCCCTGTTTCGTGGATTTGGTGAACAGATATAATAATTTGATGTTAAATACAAACATACAATATATCCCATGGTCTAAGTTTGGTTCTTAGTTAATGAAGGGTGGAATATTTATTGTTATCATTTCATATTTTCATGACATGAAATGCATGGAAATATCCCTTCATCCAAGCATAGAGCTCAACCATCGCTGGAACGCCGCGTGTATGGAGACGATTGATTGGAGGTTTGACCAGAGATAACATCGCCTTTATTTAGCCTAGAGTAGATCTGAACAACACAAAACCATCTTGAGGCACCTAGGAACAAAACCTATGTGGTGGATTTCCTCCTAGAGAAATGCTACCATCTAAACCTTGAATGGATTACAGGAACTAATTCTGGCAATTGACCCTAAGATCATGGTAATCACATTAGTAAATGAGCATTATCAACATTGTACATATCAAAACTAGGAAATTGGAAATAAAGATAACTTATTCCCTTCGATATGCTCTTTATGCCATTAATCTTATAGAAATTGACAAAAAGGGTCCTTTCGATAAAATGGGAGGGAAATAGCTTTAATTGTTAGTGTTTGATATTGTCAAAATTGAGTCCCAAAATCTCCCCCATATCGAGTGTATTGCATGTCCTCGTGCAATTTTACCTTTAAGAAACCATATCTATATTTCTTTCAAAATTGATCGAAACTGTTGCCTTATATGCGCCCTGATGCTTCTATTAAAATATTTAGGTTGGTTGTTGATGTTAAAGTGACATGTACCCTTGCCTTATGTGCCATTACCTTCACTTTCAATCTCCTATTCTCCTTCTTTAATTTTTTATTTTGCCGGCATCATTTCCCGACATGCTTCCTTAGTAGCTTATGCTTGCTTTTCAATTGTTCATACTCCTCCCTTATTTTAAAACTCTTCTCTTTGAGAAATTCATTTTATGTTTTGACACTTTTTTTTAAAACCTCTAATTCCTTAATTGCTCTTTAAATTTATAAATTTTATTTTTCTTTCTTTGCAATTTGGAAGCTAAGGAATAAATGCTTGACTATGTACGGTTTACATGTTCTTCCTCTCTCTGGAGTTATGGAAAAGTATGTTGCTCATTGTACGCTTCTTTAATTAGTGGAGGACTATAATAGAGATTATAGTTTGAGGATTCCTTATACTTTGTAAAATTGAAACTTAATCCATATATTCTTTAGAGTTGGTTTTCAAATCTACATTTGTTTCACTAAATTTTATTTTCATCGCTATGGTAACTCTTCGTTGTACTAGCAAAACTTTCTGAGAAGTTAACCCACTATTTCTTTGATGGCTTTGAGTATAATATTTGCACTAGTGAGTTTGAACCTTCATTTCATTGGAAACCCTCATCTTTGCGGGAACCTTGATGATTTATGGTAATGGGTTCTTCATCTACTTGATTTCTGGTAATGGGATCTCTGTCTTCTTGATTTTTGGTAATGGGTTCTTTGCCTTCTCGATTTTTGGTAATGGATTCATCCTGAAACCCATTCTATACAAAAAATTCTCCCACATTTCGTTTATTTTCCTTAATTACTTGACAACAGTTAATTTAACTAAAGCATGTTGATATAGGATTCTTTCTAAATTGATAGGGTTTTTCAGAATACCCGATGCCATCTTGGTAAAAAATTTCAACAGATAAAAAGACATTAATTTTCATATTATCATTTAGATGCAGAAGCAATCGAATATGATATCGGAAGATAACATTGTACCTGCGTTTGCATCTCAAAAAATTATGTATCAAGAAGGCAAGTTCTTTCCAAGGATTAAGTATCCACGTAGGAGGTACTCCCTTGCTCTAGTCGGGGTTTCTCCTTGATTTATGCAGTAACAACGTCCATTCCCCTTTTTTCATTCTCTTATTTATAAACTAGTTTTCACCTTCTTGAGGTAAAGCCGTGATTACTGCTAATGAATCCTAAGAGACAAATATCGTCATCATTCCTACCCAAGTGTTGTCACCATTAAAAGTTTATACAAACGAGCTTGTTACTTTAACATTATGTCCTTGGAACTTTTCGCAAAACTACATCCATCCTGTTATGTGTAAGAATACTTGGCTCTTTGGATATGGGTCTAGCAATTCGATGCCCTCTGGATCATAACGAATCACACCTTACGTCACCATTGTGCTATACCTTTGTGTGTGGGAGAGATGCCCAAAACATGGAATTTCAACACTGGACTAAGATGTTTGCAGTGAATTAAGGGTAAGGGTTAACGCTTAAATGATATGAGATAATGGTGTTTGGGAATCGTGGAGGCCAGGTTGAACAAATGACGAGGAATTAAATGTCATGTTTAACCATTATTTAATTCAACAAATGATTGTGTTGAGTGCTAGGGTTTAACAAGACATGCTAATTAAGAAGGGAAAGGGACATCAAACATTCATAAAAAAACATGGAGGTGGACGATAAGATAAGGAATAAGTTGGAATTATTCATAACATAAGATATTAATAGTTTAATGTTTTGTTTTGAGAGAATATTGGGATCGATCTTGAGTTAAAGAGCTTATGTAAGTTATCTTCTATAATTTCCCAAATTTTGATAAATAAAATGCATCAATAAATCAAATACCTTAATATTATACCAAATGTTGAATTCTTGCAATGTCTTGATTTGTTTTTAGGAATGGTGTCTTCAACATCTCATTTATGAATTGGAATGTACTAAAATCATTATTTTATGATCTGGTTCTTTCAAGAGAAAGCTTTCTAAACTTTCTTTGTTTTTTTTTTTTTTCCTCGAAAAAAAAGCATAATTTTATTTCATCTTGCGAGTACAAAATTACATTGAATCATCTTCACTCGTGAAGAGTGTATATGCTGTTGAACAGTACCAATAAAACTACTTTGAACTTACATCTATGAAAGAACAGATACAGAGAAACTCAGGTAAATCCTACAGGTAAAACCTAAATCTAGGCAGCCATTAATGGCTCTACAAGAAGCCAGCAGAAATGCCATAGAAGAGAGGCAGAAAAAAAAAACAGTTCCAGAAACCATGAATAAAAAGCAGTGCCACTAGCAACTGCAGAAGAAAACCCCAAGCCTGCCGAGAAGACGGAACGTCGGCCCACGAAAGCTCCCAGGCAGTAGCCGCCGTGTTCTGCCGCCGCCATCAAAGAACCTCAGCAAACCAGGAGATTGGAAGCCCCGTCGCGCGCCCTCCACGACCTAAACGCCGTCTGAACCGTGGGATAGAGCCCAAGCTCGATAGCCCATCATGCCGACGCCGCCTGCCGAAGAAACGCTCTGACCAGGAGCTGCGATCCTCTGCGAGTAAGCTACCGCCGCCGCCACTGGGGAGCCGAGGCTCACAGCCAATGGGTCGCCGCGCTAACGCGCCACCAATCGATTCATAGCGGAAGAAAAACCCTCAGTCGACCAGACAGATAGCGGACTCAGGGGAGAGTTGAGGAGGGCGGCCATGGAAGGATCCATGGCCGCCAAAACCAGTTTCAGAAATCGCCTATCAAAACCCTAGCAAGAGCCTTAAAACTTTCTTTGTTATTAGAACAAAGTCTTTAATTACTGGAACAAGTCAACAGTGTTGGAGCTGAATAAATGCAAATATGAAAGGGGGGAACCTTGAGAACTTGAGTACTGAATCATGCTAAAGGAAAGTTGATTCTAAAAAGGTCTTTTGTTGTTGTTGGTTACTGGAAACGATGATGCTGACTTCTGGAACTGAACGAATAAACTTGAATGATCTCAAATATCTTGCTACAGAATTTTCGGTAACCACTAGGAGAATTGGTTAATTACTAAAAAGTAGTGGTTACACGACTGCTGATAATAATTAGAATGTTGGCAACTTTTATAAAGATGAAAACAATCAGTGCTAGAGTTGCCACTAAGTCAAACTGATGTTGTGAGCTTCTACAAGACACATTACTTGAATCTTAAGCATCCTAAATGGAGTGTTGTTATTCTCTAGAGTACAGGAATAGAGGGGACTTATATGGTTGACTTTAGTTATGGAAACATTAAGGTCTTCATGCTGAAAATTTAGACCCGAATGCCTTTGAACCTTGTTATTAAAGTTGAACTACTAAAATTGGACTTTTTGACTACTACTAAAACTCAAAGTATGCAAATTGAAAAATGAAACCATATGTCGATATTGGAATTTTATTGTTGAAAACGAATAAGAAGATAGTATGCTACCAAAACATAGTATGACACAGGAACAAAGGGACATGTTTCATGAATAGAGGAACCTATTATAGGAACACATATCCCTTCTCTATTGAACAATAAATTTCTATTGCGCGCGTGTGTGTGTGTGTGTGTGTGCGTGCGTGGAAAATAAACTTTCAGTATGGAGAGATAGTAGGAGGGTTACCCATCACACTTAGCACTTCCATCTCGACTTGTTGAATTATACTTGAAATAAACTCATCTTGAGACATCAGTCTGTGGTACAAGTTTAGTCTATGGCCATTGGCCACAAATGATATGCCTTCATAATAAATTGTATTGATCTTAATGGATCCATTATGAAATACTGTCTCAATTTCAAAGGGACCAAGCTTATGAGTGTTAATCGTACCCTTGAAATTTTGGAAGATTGAATAAAAAAGTAGTGCCCAATCAATAGCTTTGATTGCTTTTTTCTTGATGAATCTATCATGCAATTTTCCCCACCACTACTATATAAGAGTGGCATGCTAGAAGGAATCTTGGCATATTTCACCCAATTCATTTAATTGTGCAATTCTCTGCTATTGTGCTTCTAATAAATCCATCCCAAGATCTGCTACAATTTTGAATGTCTTGATTTGAAGATGAATAGAAGGATAACTTGCTTACCATACACCAACTCATATAGGGTGTAACAAGTAGTGTTTCTCCATGTTGTTCGGTATTTCGAAAAGGATTATGGAATCCTTTCTTCCCAAATCTTCTTATGGAGATAAACTATCTTGGTCATAATTTCTTCTAGAACCTTATTTGTAGATTCCACCCACCCATTGGCTTGTGGATGATGCTTCCGGTGCTTGATTTGATACTGGTGGACATCTGACTGAACTAGATTCGATGTAAATTGTTCCCCTTGATCACTAACAATCTCTCTTAGAACCCCAAAACAAAACAAAAATGTCCTCATATAAGAAATGTACTACTAGCTACTCAATTTCCCTTGGAAGTGACTTTGCTTCTACCCATTTGGCCACATAATCTATACAAACTAAAATATACATTTTCCTTTTCGATAAGAGATTAATTGTCCCTACAAAATTTAGGGCCCATCTTTCAAAAGGCTCAATAAGAACTTGTGGTTGAAGCAACATCTCATCTCTTGCAATTGGATGACCCATTCTTTGGCAATTGTCACAACCCCCTAACATACTTTTTGTCATCTCTAAAAAGAGTGGGCCAATAGTATCCCAAGTGAAATACTTTATAAGCAGTCCTCATGTCTACAAAATGTTTACCACATGGTCTGTCTTGACATGCCTTCAAGTTGTCAAAATCCTCCTCTTCTTTCACGCATATATGAATGATTAAATATGACCTTGTGTAGAAGAGATCTCCTTGGATCCATGAGTATTTTGCACTTTGTTAATGATCCTTTACTTTTCCTTGTATGACAAATGTTGTGGTAAGTTTAAGATATACAAGTAATTAGCTACCTTTGCAAACCCTATATATTTAATAGATATTGCAAATAAAATTTGTTTCCGAAAATTATCCTCTACAGGAACAATCTCACCATTGTCTTTTAGTTTGGAAAGAAAATCTGCAACTAGATTCTCCCTCATAGGATGATCCAAAATAGTAGTGTTGAATTCCTATAATAACAAGAGCCATCTTGTTTTCATACCATTGGCGATTGGTTTGTTCATGAGGTACTTAATAACAGAGTGGTTTGTATGGATAAAGACTTCTCATCCAGTGATGTAGTGTCTAAACTTATTGATGGCATGAACTACTGCAAGAAATTATTTTTCAATCACGGTATAATTTAGCTCAGTTGAAGTCAAATTTTTGTTAACAAAATAAATAACATAAGTTTGAGAATTTTCCTTTTGTCATAATACCACTCCCACGGCTAAATCTGATGCATCTATTGATATGTGGAAAGGTAAAGTCCAATCTGGTCCTTTTATTACCGGAGCTATGGAAAGTTTTTCCTTCAGTCTATCAAAAACAATTTGGCAATTAGAATCCTAATAAAACTTAACATCCTTTGCAAGTAGTTTAAATAAAGGTGAGGTTATTTTAGTAAAATTTTCAATAAAACACCTATAATAATCGTATGACCCAAGAAACTATTCACTTCCTTTTGAGTGGTTGGGATTGCCAACTTGACAATCACGTCAATTTTAGCAGTATCAACTCGAATTCCTACAAAAGACACATGATGACCTAGAACAATTCCTAGAACAATTCCTTCATTTAGTATCATATGACATTTTTCATTGCTCAATGCAATATTTTCCTCTCAACACCTAACTAAGAATATTTCAAGTTTCTTTAAAGCATATCCAAAGGATTCCCCATATAAGGTGAAGTCATCCATTTAAACCTCTATGCAGTCATGAATCGGGTTAAAAAAAACACCTAGTATTTCCCTTTGAAATGTGGCCGGTGCATTACATAGTCCTAAAGGTAATACCTTGTAGGCATATATTGTTCCCCAAAGGCATGTAAAGCTTGTTTTATCCCGGTCCTCTGGAGCAATCCAAATATGGCTATATCCACTAAAACCATCAAGGAAAGAGAAGTATCTCTTCCCAACTAGAGTTTCCAGAACCTAATCAATGAATGGTAAGGGAAAACAGTCCTTTAACGTGACTTTGTTCAGTTCCATGTAATCAATGCATATCCGTCATTTTCCATTCCTTTTAGGAATAATTAACAACGGTGAAACCCATTGAGTATTTGAAATGGGATAAATGAAGTTTACATTTAACAATTTTTGCAGTTCCTCCTTCCCTATTTACCTTGGAGTTGGGTCCATTATTTTTTGTGGCTTTCTAATGGGTTTGGAATTTTCCCGGATATAGATACGGTGAATGCATGTGTCTAGGTGAATGCCTTTCATGTTAGTAAAATCCCATGCAAATGCATCAAAATGTTTCTAGAAGACCTAGATTAATTGTTCATGTTGTAGGTTATCTAATGCAAAATTTATGTATAAGCTTTTTCTAGGGAATATATCAACAATTATACTATCGTATTTAGAGATAAAATTTAAAGAAAATGCCACGTGAAAATTTGAAGATAAAGTATCTATAGTACAAGTTTATTGAAAATCTTGTCCTAAAAGATTACCTACAGAAGACTGTACAGAGGTTGATGGTTCATAAGATGATGATTGTCCTTCTTTATTTTTAGTAAGATCAGGGTTGGCGATGAAATGATTGAGCATGTTTTTGTCAGTTTCTTCCTTGAGGCTTATAACATGTTCAATTGTTAATGTAGGTTGTATTATTTCTCCATTCTCGTAAGGATCTTCTATTTCTTCATAACCATAAGGATCCTCTATCCACAAAGTGTTTTCTGTTGAAGGTTTTGTTAGTGGATACAGGGTAAGTTGCTTAATGGATTCGCCATTTGATATATGTAATTTTCCCAAATCAACAACTAATGAGATCATCAACTGTGGCTAACCAAGGTCTCCCTAAAATCAAGGGATGACCACCCAAATTGGACTTAGGTTGTAAAACCATGAAGTACATGAGATATTCCCAAGAATATAAAGAGACAATGACATCCTCAAGTACACCTTCAGGCCTAATTTTAGATTTGTCTCCTAGTTCAAGGACTGTAGGTGTGGGTTGGAGATTGAACAATTTTAATTGTTCCATGGTTGAGGTTCTCATTAAGTTAATGGCATCCCCCAATTCAATTAGAGTGCTTTCGATTTGAATGTTATTGATATAAGTGATCAAAAAAAGATTACCAGGGTTAATGTATTTTTCCATTAAAAATATTTCCGGACATAAGTTCTGCTAATTGACCTATAACATGGATTGTTGGGGGTCTTTTCTTTTCCTTCCTGAATTTTTAGCACATAATTCCCTGACTGTTTGTGTAAAAATAGGGACATCTTTAATAGCTTTTAGTGACATAATTTTCACACAAACATTTTTAAGCTCAACCAAAAAATCAAATTCAAAAGAAATTACTAGTTTTTCAATGGGTAAAATCATGAGTATGGGTGTCTATGGGGGGGTTGAGAAAATAAATATGGTTTTCATTTTTTCAAATTCCAACAAACAAAAGTTATTTTTGTGTTTAAAATTTCAGTTTTTTAGTAGGAATAAAACTTGTGAAGAATTTTGTTAGCTTTATATTCAATATTTTTCTAACTTTTTTATTATTGAGTTTTGATATGTCAATTTAGCAATTTTTTTGTCAAAATGTTCTTATAAAATGGAAGGAGTGATAAATAGTCATGTTTTAAGACTCTCATTTGTTCATTGTTAAACTTGTTTTTTCCAAAAACAAAATATTCCATGAGAATCTAGACAATCTGTATTAATATATGACTATAATCTTGTATTCATTAGCTAAACATACTAATTATTTGAATTTTTTGAATTGGATCAATGTGAAAAAATTGGAGAATATGCACATGTTTATTTAGACTCAACATTTGCCTTAATTTCAATTAAAAAATAAAAAATAAAAAATTACCATTTTGAAGTAGACACTTCAATGCTCTACACCAATTTTTTTCCCCGAAGTTATTGATTTTTAATTTCATTGAATTTTAATAACAATTAAAACAATACAAACACATGTTAACAATATATTAATTAAAATTAGCAAATCACAACCAAATTCAACAAAAAAATGCAGCTACGGAAAGTAGATTCAATGACGAAAGTAATGGTATTAGTTTTGAAAGTAGAGTTTTAGTAATGAACATGGTCCGCACCTTCCGAAGTTGGAGAAAGCCAAAGACAAATGATGCCTCTACCATTATATGAAATTTCATAGGTTTTCGGCTGGAAAATAGTTTGGTCGAATTTTTTTTCGCCTGAAAGATAGTTTGGTCGAAAAAAATTTAGGCCAAAAACATGATATTAAAAAAAACCCTTCGTCAGGAGTAACACGGGACCACTTTTAGTAAATACGAATCATATTTATACATTAATCCAATTCCATAATTTTATGTCTTTCATTTTCATAGTGGGTTTTACAAAAGGTTTTGAAAGGCATTTTTTTTCTCAAAGACAATTCTTTTGAAGGTGGTTTCTCATTAGACTCAAAGGCAATTTCTTTTAAAGTGGTTTCTTAAAGGCAATTTCCTTTAAGGCACTTACTACTTACATTTGATTGTCCATTTGAGGGTAGTAGTTAGTGCTCATATTTAAAGTGATACAATCACAATCTCTGTATTTTTTTTATAAATCCATATGTAAATGTGGCGTCTTAGACGCTTGGTGAGCTCCCAATATGGATGCCTAATGAGGGCAGCTAAACTGAGAGTCTACTTTAAATGTGAACCCGGGGGACGTACAAACTTTAGAGGTGCAGTCACTATCTGTGCTCTTATAGGATAATCTTTGTCGCAGTTGGGTGTCGGTATCGATGTTCTAAGGGTTGCCTACTCAATATGTAAAACTGGTTATACTAGGGAATTAAATACTGGAAAGCAATAAATCTATTTTAAAGAATTAAAGTACTGAAAGCAGTGAATCTGTTTTTAAGGAATGAAGATACTAAAAGCAGTAAACCTATTTTAAATAATTAAAATGCTGGAAGTAGAAGAGATAATCTTATGAATTTACTTAATGCAGAATGGTAAATCTAGAAAATGTCATAATAGATCTATTCTAATATTGGAGAAAACAAGGTCTGTAATTACTTTATGCATAAAACTAGAGTTCTGATCTAAATCGTTTGAATACTAAACTAAGATTGAAGTGCGATCGTTTCATGCTACACATCTATTTACTAAGCAGTCAGACTAATTAATCACGATGGGAAACATTCATAAATCTCAGATCTAAACCATGACTTTCGAAAGCAAAGCTAATACAGATGTAATCGTTTGTTAAAATGTGCGTTGGAAGAAAGCAGCTACAGGACTACTGAAACCGTTTTGCTATACTACAGAACGTATTATAAATTACTACAAAAATAATAAATCATTCAAGTGCTTCCATATGCAATATAACTATTCATCAATGTAAAACACATAATTGGAAAATACCTGAAAATGGAAATCCCTTGACTTAAGTGTTGGAGGGGCCCTCTCCAACTTGTAATCAAGAGAGAAAGAAACTTTTAAACGCTAGCTGGAATTTAACATCAATCTCTTATTAAAATATAAAATCCATGTCTTCACAAAGGTCTGTAACTTCGCAGTATCTCAATAGTGCAGAAAACTTAAAACAATGTTTCTCCCAAAATGTCAATAGAGACCTCTCGCTACCCGAGAGGTCCATATTTATATAATTCGTAATGTTGAACTTAACTAAATGTCGATTCCCCTTAAACAGGAGTGCGTTCTCTATAAATCAGGAAACAGGGTGTTGAGCTGCATGAATCTTCAGTCCTCTACGTGTTTGTCCTTTAGTGCCCCTGAACCTACTCCATCATGCTTTGTTTCCACAGAATTAGTTTATTGAATATGCATTTTAACATACAAGAATAATCATCAGAAACAATTTCATTAAATAATTAAAGTAAAACATTTTTCCCACAAATGAGTGTGTTTCTTCGTCATTGCTTGAGCTTGACTGCGGGAAAAAGGTTTATCAAATACCTGAAAATTGGACTCATTCATTCTCTCCCATACTTGAAGGATTCACCCATCCTTGGGTGACTTATTCAATTCGTCGATGACCTCCCTGATATCCCATGCTACCACCCTAGGTATCCCTGCCTGCCTGTGATATCCAAAATTCTGATCCTCCCTGACCCATGCCCTCCTCTCTTCCTCTTCATTAATCTGTTCCTTGATGACTGGGGAAAGAAAGAATGGGGGATTCAGCCTCATCCCGATCCATCTGAGTTGATTTCTTGCGATGGATTCTTTGTAGAGTGTGGTTTTGAAAAGAGCATCATCAAGCCTGAGGGGAGAGTGGAGTTCTTTTCTCTTCAGATCATTTGCCACCCTGCTCCACCTTTCCTTAATGGACTCATTAACCTCCTTCTGGGTGCTTCGGAGTGTAATGTCAAAATGAGTCACAGCCTCCTGTTGTTTTGCAAGGAGAATGGGTATCAGTTCCTCGTCCTGGGTGAGGATCCTGTGGTTATAGATTATCCCTTCAGGGTGAGTTGGCTCTGGTCTGATCATTAATGGGGTTTCCCATTTGGATGCGACATAGAGATGGTAGTCCCGTGCTCGCTCAATTTCGTGGCTCATCCACAAACATAATGCCCTCAGCTGGAAATCGCCCACATATGGGTTTGGTGACCAGTTGGGCGAGCCAGAAACTACGAAATTATGCAAGAAGAATTCACTCAATTAGTCCTTCTCTAGCTCTGTGGAGTTCAAACATGCACCCATAAACTCTTTGGGAGTGCTTATCTCTATAGGGAGCCCTTGCTTTAACCTCTGGAGCTGGAATTTGCCCCATTTCTCCTGTATATAAACTGCATATACTGCCGACGGCAGTTTGAGGTCCCGCAGTCTATCATATATGCCGGTAGTAGTGGCCAAAACGTCCTTTAATTTGGTAATCTCTTGGTCTTTCTTTGCTAATTTGTTTTGTGCCTCGGCCAATTTTTATTGCAGCGCTGAATTCTTCTGCTCAGCCAGTCGCAGCTCTTCTGCATGATGCATCTTCAGGATTTGTGTCTTCTCGGCTGAGAACGGGAGAGGTGTGGGTTGGCTTCCTGGCCCAATTCTTAGCGTTGCCAGCTCATTTATGAGCCTTTCCAATTATGCCCATGCCTCAGCGAGTTGGGTGACGACCTTGGGGTTTTCATTATGTTCTAGAGGATTCCCCTGGAGGTTGCCTTGCTTTTATAAGCCATGCTCTTCTTCTTTATCCATTTCTTCTTCTTCATCCCGTTCTTCTTCTTCATTCATTTCCTCTTCTTCTTCTTCTTCATCCTCTTCCTCTTCTGTAGTGGGATCCTTCTGGTCTATAAAAGGATCAATGTCATCATCAGACACGTTGGTAACTAGGGGGCTGGGTTCCCTTTCTTCCTCCTTGGAGACTTGGATTTTAGCTACCTGTGTGAATCTTTTGCTGCGCCTCTTCGACCTCTGACTACTGGCAGGAATACCTGGGTCTCATTTGGGGGAATCCTCTTTTGAGTTCTTTATCTTTACCAAGGTGTCGGCCACACTGTCCAAGTCAATTTTTATCTTTGACCCTAATACAGAGGTGGTCTTACTTTTTGATTCTGGTGGCAAGGGCCTAGTCTTCATTCTCTGAACGTCCTCAGCAGATACCACTATGAACTCCTCCCAAGAGAGCTCTTGAATATGTGCTTTTAGTTCCTCACCAACTATTAGTTTGATCAACCCATGATGGGCCAAAGCATCATCTTTTCCCTTAGCCACTTTCCTGCTCATTTTTGCTAGGGATTGGAGCAGGTAAAACAGAATACTAATGTTGTTGTTTGATGAAATTTGACTCCTGTGCCTGAGAAGTTCCAAAATACGGAAATGGAAAATGGGAACATAACTTAACCTTCCAGTGCAAGTAATGTACCTTTGGACAATTGCAGCCATTTCATCCCATGGTGCTGACATGGAGAGTCTTTTGACTCCATTTTTGTCCTCATCGTAAGCTTCCCCTTGTTCAAAGAATGTTGCTTTTGCTGTGTGGTTTGCTTCCCTGTCATTGCTGCTCCAATGCAGGCCCATTGGAAGACCAGTGTATTTGGCAATCATGTCCTCATCTAATTTTATACGCAACCCTGTTACTCGGGTGATGTACTGTTCATCTTTGATATGTTTGAGGTTTCTTGCGAACTCTTGAGCTACCCCTGTATCGTATCCTCTCAGTCCAAGGATGAAAGGCATCCATCCTGAATTGCAAATGATCTGCAGGACTCTCGGGCTCTGATAAATGGCGCTGTGATCTTCCGGTTCACTTTTCTTGAAACCCTTTGTCATTTTAGAATCTTCTTTATAATCAGACAAAATCAGAACTTTGGAATATGGTTTGTACCTTCAACTTGTCGGGGCTCTGCCTACAGGATCGAGGATTGCAATGCTGGATGAGTGAGCACATTAGCTTTGGTATGTTGCTTCTCGGGAATTCCAAGTGGTTCCTTATATGCAAAATCGTGGAATATTATGCAGCCTTACTTGTTGTCTTTCCGCACCTATCCTTTCCATCATTCCTGTACTTGCCTCTTTTAATCCCTTTTTTCCATGATCGATCTCCGTAATCCCATGATCGATCTTTTTACTTCATATGGTGAAGGTTGCGATCATGATTTGTTGAGGGTGATGGGACTTAGGTAGCGATCATGAGTTATTAAGGTGATTCGACCATGTCGTCGATTTAACATAGAAGCTGTCCTCAACTGACTAGAAACGAATGCATTGTGGGATAATGTTTTACCTTAAGAATAAAATAAAATCGTTCTAGAGATTACCTTGGTATGTATGCGTACCTGTATTGATGATTTGGTGCGTTTTTCATGCATGGCGGATTCTGTAGTAGATTTGGCGGTGTCTGTAGTTGATTTCTGCATGTCAGTAGTTACGTGTGTGGGCTGCTTTTTCCTTTTTGCCTGTTTGTATTTTTTGAAGTGTCTTCTTTTGAAAATTGTGCCAACTGTTGATAAGACTTATGTGATGATGCTTCATATTGGATGATTGCATGGTTGTATGTGACTGGCTCTCTTGAATAAATTGCAGGCTCGCGTGAGTGCTAATATTTAATGTATCTGGCTCGCTTGAATTAATTTGCAGGCTCACTTGAATAAATGGCAGCCTCGCTTGAATCAATTGCAGGCTCTCTTGAAGTATGGTCAAGCTCTTGTGATGATATGGCAGAGTTGAAATGAAGAGTGTGCTTGGATTGTTCCTGTAGTGGTAGATATTTTTTGTGGCTTTCTTGAATGCATATCCGGCTCGCTTGAATTGTGGTTGATATTTTTCCTTGCAATAGTAATGCTGGATCTTTCATAGGGATATACGTGGCCCTGTAATTTTCTGTTACTTTTTATGAATTTTTCATTCCTTTCTCTCTCTTTTTTGTTTTTGTTTTTGAATGAATGAGTTGAATTTTACTGTTTTTCCGCGTCCTCTATCAACATCAATTGTTGCTGGTAGAGTACCTGTGTAAATTCTTCTTTTGACTGTGGTTTCTTGTAAAGTTTTAGGCGATGCCCATTCACTATCATGGGGAACTCCTCTTCATCAATTGTAATAATTCTCACAGCTCCATTTTCATAAATCTTTTGTATAATGTAAGGTCCAAGCCATCTGGTGGTTAGCTTTCCTTTGAATGTGTGAAATCTGGAGTCGTAAAGTAGTGCCCAATCACCTTCATTGAACTTTTTATCCTTCAGATGTTGGTCATGCCATTTATTTCTTTGCTGTTGGATGATTTCAGTATGTGTAAGTGCTTGTTGGTGGTGTTCATCCAGTTGATTTAGCTGTAGCATGCGTTCTTTTTGAATTTATGATAGGTCCATATGTAAATCTGCTGCAATTCTTAATGTCTTTATTTCAAATTCGATTGGCAACATGACCTTTTTTCCATAGACTAGTTCATAAGGTGTGAATCCTGTAGTTGTTTCCCATGTAGTATTGTAAGCCCAGACTGCTTCACTAAGTCTGTCAGCCCAATCCCTTTTGTGTAGTTGGACAGTTTTTGTCAAGATTCTCTCTAATTCCTTGTTGGTTACCTCAGCTTGACCATTTGCTTGAGGGTGATAGGAGGATGATTGTATGTGCTTTACATTGTTTCTTTTCATCAAGTCTTCAATTAAATTTGATGTGAATTGTGGGCCCTGATCAGAAACTACTTCTCTTGGCACCCCAAACCTGTGAAAGATCTGCTCAGTAAAGAATTTGGCCACAATGGTTTCATTTGCAACAGCTAGTGCTGCTACCTCTGTCCATTTTGTAAGGTAATCAATGCATACGAGGATGTAGCTTTTCTGATTGGACTGTGGGTTGAATGGGCCAACAAAATCAAATCCCCACTTTTCAAATGCCTCCAAGGATATTTGTGGATGAAGTGGCATTTCTTGTTTTTGTGTTGGTTTTCCCATTCTCTGGCAATCATCACAGTGGGACACATACTCATAAGCATCTTTGTGGAGTGTTGGCCAATAATACCCTGTTCGCAAGATCTTGTAGGCTGTCCTTTTTGCAGCATAGTGTCCTCCACAGGGCTCATTGTGGGTGGCATGCATTATGTCATGTACTTCATCTTCCCTAATGCATCTTCTAAGTGCTTGATCTGGTCCCTGTTTAAAAAGCATGCCCTCTATCCATGTATATGTGGCACTTTGCCTTATTACTTTTGTCCTTTCTTTATAACTGTAATGTTCTGGAAACTTTCTGGATACTAAATAGTTTGCTATGTCAGCAAACCATGGGCTTCTTATTGATATGGAAAAAAGGTGCTCATCAGGGAAGTTATCTTGAACCAATTCGTTATCTTTTCCATGTGTGATTCTTGACAAAAAGTTGGCTACCACATTATGCTTGCCTGGTTTATCTATTATAGTAATGTCAAATTCTTGTAGAAGTAGCATCCATCTAATAATTCTCGCACTAGTATTAGGCTTGTTCATAAGATATCTGATTGTCGAGTGGTCAGTGTGGATGAAACTTTGGTATCCTGTGATGTAATGCCTGAATTTATTGATTGCATGTATGACTGCCAGAAATTCCTTCTCTGTGACTATGTAGTTGAGTTCTGCCCCAGCCAAATTTCTGCTTATATAGTATATGGCATAAGGCTTCTTGTCTTGTTCTTGTCCAAGCACAGATTCGATGGCTTTATCTGATGCATCTGTGTGGATGTGAAATGGAATTTCCCAGTTTGGTCCTTGGAGTATTGGTGCTGTGATTGTTTTCTGCTTAAGACTTTCAAAGGCTGTCATGCAGTTGCTTGTCCATATGAACTCATTGTCTTTTGTGAGAAGTGCAAACATGGGGGCAGCAATTCTGCTATAATTTTCTATAAACCTTTTGTAGTACCCTGTCTGTCCAAGGAAACTTCTCACATCCCTTTGTTTGACAGGTGGGGGAAACGTTCTGATTACTGAGACTTTGGCTTGATCAACCTCTATACCTATTTGTGATATATGATGTCCTAGAACGATGCCTTCTTCCATTAACATCCTGCATTTGCCATTGCTTAGGCACAAGCTCATTTCAATACATTTTTTAAATACTAATTCAAGATTGTTCAATGCCTGGTCAAAGTTCTGTCCATACGGTGTGAAATCATCCATGAAGACTTCCATTTTGTCATTCATAAAATCAGAGAAAATACTCAATATGGATCTTTGAAATGGTGCTGGGGCGTTACATCAACTAAAGGGTAGGACCCTATAGGCATAAGTTCCCCTTATCTTGATCAGCTGGGTGTATTAAAATTTGGTTGTACCCACTGAAACCGTCTAAGAATGAAAAGTACTTGTTTCCAGATAATGTATCCAGCACCTGGTGTATAAATGGAAATGGAAAGTGATCTTTCTTGGTTGCTTTATTCAGCTCCCTGTAGTCCACACAAATTCTCCATTTGCCTCCTTTTTTGGGTACTATGACTAGTGGTGAGACCCACTCACTATCAAATATTGGATAGATGAACCCTGCATCTAATAACTTTTGTAATTCTCCTTTGACTATGTCTTTTAGTGCAGGGTTTAGCCTTCTTTGTGGTTGCCTGATAGGAGTAGAACCTTCTTTGATGTAAATGTAGTGTTTGCAGATATCAGGATGTATTCCTTTCATGTTTGCATATGTCCACGCAAATGCTTTACTTTGTTCTTCTAGTATCTTCATCAATTTATTTTCTTGCTCTGGTTGTAAATTGGAATTTATGTGGACTGTTTTGCCAAGGTGAATTTCCACGGCTTTTACCTTTTCAATCTGTTCTTCCAGTATTTCTGTCCATAAGTCATCCATGTTCTGTTTGGAACTGTCACCTGTTTCTGTGGAAAAAATTTATTGAATAACATGATTGTTAGAAGATACATTTTGTATAAATCTATCTATATCTCCATCTTCATCTATTGCTTTTAGTGATATTGCAGCATCAATTGTTAGGATAGGTCGGAAGTTGTGATTTGGTGTGTTCTGATAATCATCAGTCCAATTTTGATATTCTAACTCGGAAGATTTCATTGCTGGTGGGTAGATTGTGATTTTCTTCTTGGTATGTCCACTCGTGATTGTCATATTTCCTGATCGGCAACCTATGTAAGCGTCCGCAGTTGCTAACCAAGGTCTACCTAGGATAATTGGATAGCCAATAAGTTTGCTTTTGATTTCGATTATTATAAAATCAGCTAGGTATTCCCAGGATTCAATATTGATCATAATGTCTTCTAGCATTCCTTTGGGTTTCACAGTGGACGTGTCTGCTAGTTGGAGTACTGTTGTGGTTCGTCTGACCATTGATTGGAGTCCTAGGTATAACATGGTTTCCTTAGTCATGACATTGATCGCAACTCCCAAATCTATTAAGCTTTTATTTATTTGCTTGTTATTTACGGTGACGTTTACTACAAGACTACCGGGATCAAGATATTTAGGATATATTATGACACCCAGCATCAAATACTCAATATGGATCTTTGAAATGGTGCTGGGGCGTTACATCAACCAAAGGGTAGGACCCTATAGGCATAAGTTCCCCTTATCTTGATCAGCTGGGTGTATTAAAATTTGGTTGTACCCACTGAAACCGTCTAAGAATGAAAAGTACTTGTTTCCAGATAATGTATCCAGCACCTGGTGTATAAATGGAAATGGAAAGTGATCTTTCTTGGTTGCTTTATTCAGCTCCCTGTAGTCCACACAAATTCTCCATTTGCCTCCTTTTTTGGGTACTATGACTAGTGGTGAGACCCACTCACTATCAAATATTGGATAGATGAACCCTGCATCTAATAACTTTTGTAATTCTCCTTTGACTATGTCTTTTAGTGCAGGGTTTAGCCTTCTTTGTGGTTGCCTGATAGGAGTAGAACCTTCTTTGATGTAAATGTAGTGTTTGCAGATATCAGGATGTATTCCTTTCATATTTGCATATGTCCACGCAAATGCTTTACTTTGTTCTTCTAGTATCTTCATCAATTTATTTTCTTGCTCTGGTTGTAAATTGGAATTTATGTTGACTGTTTTGCCAAGGTGAATTTCCACGGCTTTTACCTTTTCAATCTGTTCTTCCAGTATTTCTGTCCATAAGTCATCCATGTTCTGTTTGGAACTGTCACCTGTTTCTGTGGAAAAAATTTATTGAATAACATGATTGTTAGAAGATACATTTTGTATAAATCTATCTATATCTCCATCTTCATCTATTGCTTTTAGTGATATTGCAGCATCAATTGTTAGGATAGGTCGGAAGTTGTGATTTGGTGTGTTCTGATAATCATCAGTCCAATTTTGATATTCTAACTCAGAAGATTTCATTGCTAGTGGGTAGATTGTGATTTTATTCCTGGTATGTCCACTCGTGATTGTCATATTTCCTGATCGGCAACCTATGTAAGCGTCCGCAGTTGCTAACCAAGGTCTACCTAGGATAATTGGATAGCCAATAAGTTTGCTTTTGATTTCGATTATTATAAAATCAGCCAGGTATTCCCAGGATTCAATATTGATCATAATGTCTTCTAGCATTCCTTCGGGTTTCACAGTGGACGTGTCTGCTAGTTGGAGTACTGTTGTGGTTCGTCTGACCATTGATTGGAGTCCTAGGTATAACATGGTTTCCTTAGTCATGACATTGATCGCAACTCCCAAATCTATTAAGCTTTTATTTATTTGCTTGTTATTTACGGTGACGTTTACTACAAGACTACCAGGATCAAGATATTTAGGATATATTATGACACCCAGCATCAAATCGGCCAATTGTCACACTACATTAATAGTTGGTGAGTCACGCTTCCTCCTTCCTGGTTTCTTTAGGCAATTCTCTCTAATAAATTTGTTGCAGATGGGCACATCCCTTATGGCTTGTAAAATCGGGATTTGGATGTTTAAGTGCTTGAATTCGTTCAAAATTGTATTCTCTTCCTCTTCTTTTGTACTTCGGACTAGTCTTTCTAGAAATGGAGGGTTTCTGTTGCATGGGAGTGGTTGGGTTTCGTCTTCAGGAGGTTCTGGTTCATTAGGATGTTGAACATAGGGTTCTGATGTTTGGTCTTGAGCTTCAGGTACGGGTTGTGGGGATGTATTCTGCAACGTTTTTCCAAATCGCAGGTTTATTTCATTTATTTCTATGGTGTCTACAACATAGGTAGGGAATTGTGTGATATCAGCGTTATAAGCCTGTGGTTGTTGTGGGGGTCTGTTATTATTAGGATTTGGGATTGGTTGGGCTGGAATGGGTGGAGGTCTGGGGGGTGGTTGAGGTTGTGGGGGTGGCATATGTTGAGATATTGTAACTTCAAAGAATATTATATTTGTACTTTATTATTCTGGAGATGTTTCATTCCTCCTTGAAGATCTTATTGTATATCCGGAGATGTTTATTCCTCCGTCGGAATGTGGTAACTTGGGTTATTAGACTTCCCTAGTGGGGGTCGGCCCTGCATGTATTATGTGGGTCAAAGGGTTATTAGACCACCCTAGAGGGGTCGGCCCAGTCAGTTGTAGTGGGGTATTTAACCCAATGGTTAAATATGAGCCTACATGATTTGTGTAAAAGACAAGTTAGAATAGTGTATAAATAGAGGAGGTGTATTCCTCATTTTACACACACTCACTCACTTGAGAGTGGTGCACTTGTGGAGGAGAGGTCTGCTATGGAGAAGGAGGAGATTATGCTCAGGGTTACATCTTTGTATATTGCTGGTCATCTATATTGAGGAAGCTTTATTGGGTTTTCTACCCCATGAGGATTTCCCAGGATAAATTTGTGTCTCTTGTGTTTATGCTGTGTTTGTTGTTTCTTCAGTGATCCTGTATATGCTATTATTGTGAAATGGAATGCAATGTTGCTATTTTCTGTCTTAGCATATTAAATCTTAACATGGTATCAGAGCTAACCTGAAGGAAGGCAATGTATGGCACTTACGACACTTGCTTTACTTACGACAATTTGAAGGTTAGGGTTTTATATAGCAAAAACCAGTCATCGTGGAAGTTTCGCCATAAATCCATTTTGGCGAAGGTTCAGGATCTGAAACCTTTACAGGTCATAGATAACATCTCCAGGTATCTTGTGTCCAAAGGGAACCCTCAGATTCGTTGTACTTTGTAAGTTATGATCAGTACAAGTTAGGGTTTCGGCCTCTTCCAGATCTTAGTCAAAATCAGGTGACCTAGGAAAAAAGGTCATAACTTGGGCTAGAAAGCTCCAAATGAAATTTCGTAAAAAGTGACAAGTAGTACACAGACTGTACTATCTCACTAAACTTTTTTAGAGGCCGAAGTTGAACCAGTGACACGTGGCACGCCGTACAAGTTCGCTCCCCTGTTTTATCCCATAAACAGGTCACGTTGCGACACTTGACATAACTTAGGCTAGGAAGCTCCAAATGAAATTTTGTAAAAAGTGACAGGTAGTACACAGACTGTACTATCTCAAGAAACGTTTTCAGAGGCCAAAGTTGAACCAGTGACACGTGGAACGCCGTACAAGTTCGCTCTCTTGTTTTATCCCATAAACAGGTCACGTTGCGACACTTGGCATAACTCTCTCTCAGAAAATCCAATTGAGGTCAGACCTGTCTGGATGGAAAGATGATGGGTCAGGCTACCACAGAAAAAGTTTTCAAACCCTGTGGAGCAAAAAGTTCGGAGTTACAGCAGAAACAATCAGGTACATATTTTTGTCAAAACAGAATTATTTTTGGAGCACCTTCATTCATGGCTTCTGGAATTTAGGGTTTCGGAGAAAGTTAGAATTTTTGGAATCGGAATCCACAACTGAATGCTACTCAGGAAAATCAAAATTTAGAGACCAAGATCAAATTTTTTGGTTGGGTAGAAGACCGGGCTTGATCAAACCCCAGTTCGGGATTTTGATCGGAAAGATGGAAAATTAGGGCTTCAACAAAAGTTGGAATTTTTGAAGTCTGTAACCACGGCTGGAAGCTCCTCAGAAAAATAAGAGTTTAGAGCCTTGGATAGAACCTTTTGATTGGACAGAAGGATGGGCTTCATCAAACCCTAGTTCGGGTTCCTGTCCAGAAGATCCAGAAGTTTCGAAGGCAATTTTGAGGGGTCAAATTTTGGAGATTTCAAAATTGAAGTATGCTAGCAAGACACATCCTTCCATCCATTCAGAAGTGTGAAAGTCAAAGATTGAATTTTTAGGGTTTCTCTAGCAAACCCTAATCAAGCTCCAGATCAAGTTTCAGGGGGAGTTGAGGCTAAGGCCTTACATAAGAAGACTACAAGAAGTCTCGACAGGTATGACTTAAGGAGGTTCAGGTATGTCTTGAAATCTGATTCTTGATTAAGTTCATGATGTGTTTGTCTTCATATTATTTATTAGTACAATCTTGATTAATGTTAGAATTGTCTTATCACCCTAGTAACAGTATGAATGCATGTGAATTATCGAAGACATTCATTGATTAGGGCTATATGATTGTACTAATGCATTATGGTGTTGTGTGAGGTTGATGTTGTCTGCTAACAAGATACAGGTACATCACAAAAGACAAATCAAGTTCCATGACCATACAACATGAAGACAAAGACTCATCCATAATCTTTGTTCTACTTACGAGGTATGTATGGATTTGTTATATTATGCTTAACCTATGAGACATGCAGGTTCTAGCTCGGGATCTCTAAATCATTGAAGAGATTGTTTAGGTATGTTGTACATAACTAAGCAGGTATACTAATCCAGGTATGTTTTCTTATGTCAAATCTTACCTTGTGTTAGGATCCCTTATATAAGTATACTTGGTATGATTGGTTATGCTTATTCATAAAGTTAGTAATCAATGGTTTATGCATATTATGTCTCTTGTCTTGATGATTTAATTAACCAGAAGAGTACTATGATCAAACAAGAATATGCATGAGTAAAAGAAGACTTCCTTGAAACCCTGAATACTAATGATCATGACTATACATATTCAAGATTATTTAGAATTAGAATGTTTTGAGAATATACTAATGAATGTATGTTTGTGTATGAGATCATGAGGATGACACTAGTGCACACTTGAGCATGCACAGTGGTACAGAATGAATAGAAGTTCAAAAGACATATAGAAGATCAAGCGGGAGGCAACCACACAAACATAAAAGATAAGTATTTGAGTTGTTATTTGAAATAGTAAATGATATTGCTTGTATGCATATTTGTATTCCTAGAATATATCATGCTGAGTGTAAACATTCATAGAGCATTGAACAGTATACTACTAATATGCATATGATTGAAAAGATCATGATTGAATGATGAACACTGAACAAGCGATGGATTTTCAACAAAAGATTTACAAATCAAACACACTATAGAAGGCTTGTGGCTAGAAGATTCTCTTAGAAAGAGGAAGAGAATCATGATGATATGTTTGCTCCAAGTGGCTAGATAAGACCATTCTCTTAATGGTGTAATTAAAGAAGAAGTGTGAATCAGGTTCTGTATGGGTTCCCAGGATCGATAATCAATTGATGAGCTTAATGATCACCATGGGTGATGTGGATCTCAACCTTTGCTACAAGGTTGAATATGGTTTCTCTACACAGATGTTGATTGGGCAGAAATTGTATCAGACAGGAAGAGCACATCGAGAGGATGTTACTGTCTGGGATCAGCCATGATATCATGGTTTAGAAGGAAGCAATCTAGTGTGGCTCTCAGCACAAGCGGAATATATGGCTGCTTGCTCTGCTAGTTGTGAAGCGGTATGGCTTTAGAATGGACCCAACTGTGATCCTATGTGACAAACAGAGTTGTACCAAAATGGCAGAGAATCCAGTATTCCATGATAAGTCAAAGCACATAGAGATCTGACATTTCTATATACAAGATATGGTGCAGAAAAGAATTAAAGTTCAAATTTGTAACAAGTTACCAATGTACTAACCAAACCCCTACCTCAAGTAAAGTTTTCCGAGACAAACTTAAAATAGTTCAGAAGGACCCTTCTTGAAAGGGGGAGCGATGTGATCACTTATGATGAGATTGCCCGCATCGACAGTGAGGTCGATGATGTGGATACCTATATTGGTGATGCCGACAGAGAGGTTGGTGGATGGTCCTTAGACAGGGTCTAAGGTGACAAGGGGATTGCATCATCCTTGAACACATGTTCTAAAAGAGAGCCGTAGACGTATGTCTTCGAGAATGAAGTCCTTGGTGGACATGAGGGGATTGGATCATCCCTGGACTTCAATCCTAAAGAGAGCCATAGACGTATGTCTTTGAGAATGAAGTCCTTGGTGGACATGAGGGGATTGGATCATCCCTGGACTTCAATCCTAAAGAGAGCCGTAGACGTATGTCTTCGAGAATGAAGTCCTTGGTGGACATGAGGGGATTGGATCATACCTGGACTTCAGTCCTAAAGAGAGCTGTAGACGTATGTCTTCGAGAATGAATTCCTTGGTGGACATGAGGGGATTGGATCATCCCTGGACTTCAGTCCTAAAGAGAGCCATAGACGTATGTCTTCGAGAATGAAGTCCTTGGTGGACATGTGAGGATTGAATCATCCTTGGATTTCAGTGCTAAAGTGAGCCGTAGACTGGGTCTCCGAGAATGTAGTCCTGAATGAACAGGTAGGGGATTGTATCTTCCCCGGACTTTGGTCCCAGAATTGATCTGTAGACTGATGTCTCCGAGAATTGAAGATAGGAATGCATCGTCCCTGGACCTCGATTCAAAATGTACGTGACGGGATTGCATCGTCCCTAGACATGAGACTTGTCTTAAAGTGATAAGGACTGATCATCCTGGAACTTGATCGGGATTGCATCGTCCCTAGACATGAGACTTGTCTTAAAGTGATAAGGACTAATCATCCTGGAACTTGATAGGGATTGCATTGTCCCTAGACATGAGACTTGTCTTAAAGTGATAAGGACTGATCATCCTGGAACTTGATCGGGATTGCATCGTCCCTAGACATGAGACTTGTCTTAAAGTGATAAGGACTGATCATCCTGGAACTTGATCGGGATTGCATCGTCCCTAGACATGAGACTTGTCTTAAAGTGATAAGGACTGATCATCCTGGAACTTGATCGGGATTGCATCGTCCCTAGACATGAGACTTGTCTTAAAGTGATAAGGACTGATCATCCTGGAACTTGATCGGGATTGCATCGTCCCTAGACATGAGACTTGTCTTAAAGTGATAAGGACTGATCATCCTGGAACTTGATCGAGATTGCATCATCCCTAGACATGAGACTTGTCTTAAAGTGATAAGGACTAATCATCCTGTAAGTAGATTGGGATTGCATCGTCCCTAGACATGGTGAGGTGTCTTAAAGTGATAAGGACTAATCATCCTGTAAGTAGATTGGAATTGCATCGTCCCTAGACATGGCGAGGTGTCTTAAAGTGATAAGGACTAATCATCCTGTAAGTAGATTGGGATTGCATCGTCCCTAGACATGGTGAGGTGTCTTAAAGTGATAAGGACTAATCATCCTATAAGTAGATTGGGATTGCATCGTCCCTAGACATGGTGAGGTGTCTTAAAGTGATAAGGACTAATCATCCTGTAAGTTGATTTGGGATTGCATCATCCCTAGACATGGTGAGGTGTTTTAAAAGGATAAGGATTGATCATCCTGTAAGTTGATCTGGATTGCATCATCCATAGACATGAGAGATGTCTTAAATTGAGAGGGATTGATCATCCTGTAAGTGGATCAGGATTGTATCATCCTTGGACCTATGTCCTAAAGTGAGAGGGATTGACCATCCCGTAATTGGATCATATGTGTTGCAGGGTATGCTGCTATGTATTGATGATAGATGTATTAGTGAGAATACATGCTTTTGATGATAGATGTATTAGTGAGAATACATGCTATTGATGATAGATGTATTAGTGAGAATACATGCTATTGATGATAGATGTATTAGTGAGAATACATGCTTTTGATGATAGATGTATTAGTGAGAATACATGCTTTTGATGATAGATGTATTAGTGAGAATACATGTTTTGATGATATATGTATTAGTAAGAATACATGTTTTGATGATAGATGTATTGGTGTGGATACTAATACAGATGATCCAGATACTGTAGATCGAGATGATCCAGATGTTGTAGATCGAGATGATCCAGATGCTGTAGATCGTGATGACCCAGATGCTGTAGATCCAGATGCTGTAGATCGAGATGATCCAGATGCTGTAGATCGTGATGATCCAGATGCTGTAGATCGAGATGATCCAGATGCTGTAGATCGAGATGATCCAGATGTTGTAGATCGTGATGATCCAGATGCTGTAGATCGAGATGATCCAGATGCTGTAGATCGAGATGATCCCGATGCTGATGATCGTATGATGACGATGCTGATGATCGTGAGGATCCAGATGTTGATGTTGTTATAGCTGTTCGAGTGCTGCAGAAGATAAAGACTCAGTACTGAAGATGTTGATGTTCCAGTATTGAAGATGTTCCAGTAATTGCTTGAGTTACTGATGATGTTGAGAAAGCTTCCAATGATTTATAGATGTATCATGTATGATGTTGATGACTCCTTGCTCGTGCAGATGCTGTTATAATATCCTTCTCGTTAAGGGGGAGTGTTGAGATATTGTAACTTCAAAGAATATTATATTTGTACTTTATTATTCGGGAGATGTTTCATTCCTCCTTGAAGATCTTATTGTATATCCGGAGATGTTTATTCCTCCGTCGGAATGTGGTAACTTGGGTTATTAGACTTCCCTATTGGGGGTCGGCCCTATATGTGTTATGTGGGTCAAAGGTTTATTAGACCACCCTAGAGGGGTCGGCCCAGTCAGTTGTAGTGGGGTATTTAACCCAATGGTTAAATACGAGCCTACATGATTTGTGTAAAAGACAAGTCAGAATAGTGTATAAATAGAGGAGGTGTATTCCTCATTTTACACACACTCACTCACTTGAGAGTGGCGCACTTGTGGAGGAGAGGTCTGCTATGGAGAAGGAGGAGCTTATGCTCAGGGTTACATCTTTGTATATTGTTGGTCATCTATATTGAGGAAGCTTTGCTGGGTTTTCTACCCCATGAGGGTTTCCCAGGATAAATTTGTGTCTCTTGTGTTTATGCTGTGCTTGTTGTTTCTTCAGTGATCCTGTATATGCTATTATTGTGAAATGGAATGCAATGTTGCTATTTTATGTCTTAGCATATTAAATCTTAACAGCATAATAAGTGGCTGTTGTAATGGCGCCCTCCAATTTGATGGATGGGGGTATTGATTTGCATAATTTGTGGTGGATGGAAAAGGTGGGGGGTATTGAGGATAAGACAGTGGATAATACGGTTGTTGATAGGATGGTTGATATGTTTGCTGATTCCGTTGCCAGTGGTTTTGATTTGGCTTTGCTTTCCATGGAGTTGGTGCAGAGTTCCAATTTGGTTGTCCTTGATTATAGTAGGCTTGATTGCTCTGTTTATATGGTCTAACAAAATTATTCCTTCTTTGATTTATAAAACAGAGCTGTTCTATTGCTCCTTCAGCTGCTGGGTCTTGAATAGCTGCCTTACATGAGGGTAAGAGGGGACATTTATCAGTTGAATGGTCGTCAGTGTAGAGACCACATACTTCTATTGTGTTCAAGGTGCATTGCCCCTTGTCATGCTTCTTTCTACAACGAGGACAGAATACTGCCAAGGCTTGGTTAATTTCATCCTGTTTCTTTTTTATTTGAAGAGCATCAAGTTGCATGGCCAGAGATTGCAGGATGTCAGTCTTCATGTCGTCTAGCAGGTTTCCTAAATCAGATTTTGTAAGTGTTGGTCCTGAAGATGTTGATCCACCAGTAGATGTGTGTGTATCCCTTGTCCCATTCTTAGTTTCCCTAGATCTAGAGTAGTTTTTGAAGGTTTGCAGGATTTGGTCAAAAGATTTTTGGAATATATCTCCATCTCCTAGGAGATTTAAGACTTCAAAATTCTCCTCTTTTACACCTCTAAGAAGGACGAGTTTTAGTGATTCAAGGTCCAAAATGCAATGACTGGCTCGTTTGTAGCTGAGTTGAAATCTTTGGGCATAATCTTCTAATGACTCTCTTTCTCCTTAACGCATCCTAAAGATTTCATCCCTAGTATCTTTGGCCTTGCAGTAGCCCTATATTTTTCTAAGAATGCATGTTTCATTTGATCCCAGCTAAAGATACTATTCCCTTCAAGGCTCATGAACCACCGAAGTGATAGGTCTTTCAGTGTGGAGGAAAAAGCCTTAGCTTTTGTGCATCAATAGTGTAATCAAATGATCTGCAAACTACCTCAAATTCAAATAGGAATGTGTCAGGATCTTCTGAAGTCAAACCATGGAAGTTTGGTAGATTATTAGGATTGATGTTCTTCATCCTGGCATCTCCAAGGGGTATGCTAATGGGAAAGGTGAAAAGCTCCCTAGGTTCCTCCTCTTCGTTTGCCATTGAGCTGGAACTGGTAGTGAAGTTGTTTATGTTTGGATCGTATGTGGAGTCAGTTTCGTTTTCAGAGTGTAGAAATTCAAACTGAGAATGGTCAGAATTGTTATTATAGTTGTTGCTCATGGAATGCTTGGGCAGAAAGTGGCCAAACCTATCCCTTTGCCGACGAGGCATTCATTGGTAAAAAAAAGTATTTATGTTTTTGTTTCATGTGATTTTTGTTTTTTTTGTATTGTTTTTGGCTGATGTCTCCTAAAAGATTTAGCACCTCCCCGGCAGCGGCGCCAAAAAGTGGTGAGCTCCCAATATGGATGCCTAATGAGGGCAGCTATACTAAGAGCCTGCTTTAAATGTCAACCCGGGGGACGTACAAACTTTAGAGGTGCAGGCACTATCTGTGCTCTTATAGGATAATCTTTGTCGCAGTTGGGTGTCGGTATCGATGTTCTAAGGGTTTCCTACTCAATATTTAAAACTGGTTATACTAGGGAATTAAATACTGGAAAGCAATAAATATATTTTAAAGAATTAAAGTACTGAAAGCAGTGAATCTGTTTTTAAGGAATGAAGATACTAAAAGCAGTAAATCTATTTTAAATAATTAAAATGATAAAAGTAGAAGAGATAATCTTATGAATTTACTTAATGCAGAATGGTAAATCTAGAAAATGCCATAACAGATCTATTCTAATATTGGAGAAAACAAGGTCTGTAATTACTTTATGCATAAAACTAGAGTTCTGATCTAAATCGTTTGAATACTAAACTAAGATTGAAGTGGGATCATTTCATGCTACACATCTATTTACTAAGCAGTCAGAGTAATTAATCATGATGGGAAACATTCATAAATCTCAGATCTAAACCATGACTTTCGAAAGCAAAGCTAATACAGATGTAATCGTTTGTTAAAATGTGCGTTGGAAGAAAGCAGCTACAGGACTACTGAAACTGTTTTGCTGTCCTACATAACGTATTATAAATTACTATAGAAATAATAAATCATTCAAGCGCTTCCATATGCAATATAACTGTTCATCAATGTAAAACACATAATTGGAAAATACCTAAAAATGGAAATCCCCTGACTTATGTGTTGGAGGGGCCCTCTCCAACCTGTACTCAGGATAGAAAGAAACTTATAAACGCTAGCTGGAATTTAACATCATTCTCTTATTAAAATATAAAATCCATGTCTTCACAAAGGTCTGTAACTTCGCAGTATCTCAATAGTGCAGAAAACTTAAAACAATGTTTCTCCCAAAATGTCAACAGAGACCTCTCGCTACCCGAGAGGTCCATATTTATATAATTCATAATGTTGAACTTAACTAAATGTCTAAATGCCGATTCCCCTTAAACAAGAGTGCGTTCTCTATAAATCAGGAAACAGGGTGCCGACCTGCATGAATCTTCAGTCCTCTACGTGTTTGTCCTTTAGTGCCCCTGAACCTTCTCAATCACGCTTGGTTTCCACAGAATTAGTTTATTGAATATGCATTGTAACATACAAGAATAATCATCAAAAACAATTTCATTAAATAATTGAAGTAAAACATTTTTCCCACAAATGAGTGTGTTTCTTCGTCATTGCTTGAGCTTGACTGCGGAAAAAAAGGTTTATCAAATACCTGAAAATTGGACTCATCAACGCTCACCCGATGTTCGAGTGGTGTGGGTTGAACATTGGTACCAAAATTGTTTCATTGGTAGCATAAATTGTAGACGTCTCTTTTCAGATGTTAATCCGATGTGACATCAACTCCACAAATGTCTCTTTTTGGACATTATACTGACGTCAACTTTAATCTATGGACATCTATTTTCGGGCGTTAATCTTACATCAAATACATTGCAAACATCTCTTTTCAAACATTATACCGACACGAGAGCTACTGTTTCAACGTCTCTTTTTTGACATTAAACCAATGTCAACTTTACTCTATCAATATATCTATTCGGACGTCTATCCAATGTCAAATATACATTGCAAACGTCTCTTTTCAAACATTTAACCGACTTGAAATCTACTCTTACAATGTCTCTTTTTCGACGCTAAGCCGACGTGGGGTTTATTCTATGAACGTCTCTATTCAGACGTCAATCCGACATCAAATCTACATAGAAAACGTCCCTTTTCAGACATTTACTCAATGTACAAAACATATTTTTCAAACATTTGTTGGATGTTTGGCCGACGTTTCCAGTAGTCAGTTGAGAGGGCCAAAAATTCATCTTATGTGTTGCTTAAGCGACACCTCAGGATGTCGCTTAAGGATGTTTGGCCGACGTTTCCAGTAGTCGGTTGAGAGGGCCAAAAATTCATCTTATGTGTCGCTTAAGCGACACCTCAGGATGTCGCTTACGTGACATCATACCACCAAGGTTAGTCCGACGTTCGTACAAACACTTATTCAATGCTAAATAGCGTCGAAAAAAAATGTCGAATTTGCACCCCAAATATAGTAGTGATATATTATACTTGGGGGCCATGTGATCAGTGCACAAGGCGTGCAAGTTCATTAGGAGAAGATCCAAGCTATTTTGGATTGGCCCACAACGAGGACCCTTACTAAGCTAAGTGGATTCTTTGGACTATGCCAATACTATAGATGATTTGTGAAGGGGTTTTCTCAGTTGGCCGCACCCCTCACTGATCTGAAAAAGAAGGGAGCATTCAGATGGACATAGGACTCTTAGAGGGCATTTGACAGACTCAAAGAGGTGATGAGCACTTGCCCAGTCTTGGCACTACCATATTTCAGCCAACCCTTTGTCCTGGAATACAATGCTTTAGGCATTGGCATTGGGGCAATATTGATGCAAAATAGACACCCAATAGCTTTTGAAAGCAGGAAACTCAAGGAGCTAGAAAGGATTTAATTTATATATGACAAAGAAATGCTTGCCATCATGCATGCATTGGAGAAGTTCAGACAGTACTTGGTGGGAAACATATTCGTGGTGAGGACATACCAAAACAATTTAAGATACTTCTTGGAGCAAAAATACTTGAATTAGAGGCAACATAAGTGGATCAGCAGGATACAGGCCTACAACTTTGAGATAGAGTATGCGAAGGGGAAGAGAAATGTGGTTACTGATGCACTCTCCAAAAAACCAGCTGCATGTTTGTTGATGGATATTTCAACCGATTGGAAAGCACATATCTTGGTATAATATTCCAAAAATAAATTTGCTTGCAAATTGATGGACCACCTTATACAGGATGATAGTTATCGGGTGATTGATGACATCATTTTCTACAAAGACCGGATATACATGGTGCCAGAGTCCAAACTAAAGGAGGAAATTTTGCATGCTGCACATGACACTCCTACAATCGGACATCAAGGATTCTTTAAAACATACCGGCAGATCAGGGAGAGGTTCTCTTTGAAGGGCCTTAAGGATGCTATGCATGTGAGGGAATGCATGGTCTGTTAGCAGAATAAAAATGAACTAACCCAGTCGACGGGACATCTACAACCATTGTCTATTCCATAGCATAAATGGGAGAGTATCTCCATGGACTTCATCACTGGGTTGCCATGGGTATAGGGCCGAGATTGTATCTATGTGGTGGTAGAATAGTTGAAAAAAATCACACACTTCTTAGCAATTTCATCAAATTACATAGAAACACAGGTAGCTGAGGTGTTCTTCAGGGAGGTTTTTCGTCTGTACGGGCTACCAAAGAACATTGTCAATGACAGGGACAACAAATTTCTAGGGGATTTTTGGCAGGATCTCTTTAGGTTGGTTGGTAGGCAGTTGAATCCCAACACTAGCTACCATCCCCAAACAAATGGACATACCGAGATTGTGAGTAAGTGGGTTGAGGGGTACCTACGGAACTATGTGCCTGGACAACAAAGAGCATGGATCAGGTGGCTACACTTGAGTGAGCACTGCTACAATACCACCTACCACATGTCTATCGAGATGACTCCATTTAGAGCTTTATATGAGTATGATGCCTCGTCATTTGTTAATATGGATTTCGGGGATAGTAGGGCACCTAAGGTGAAGGAATGGATATATGAGAGCCAGGAAATCCTTCGAGTCCTTAAGGAAAATTTACAGGTGGCTCAAAATCAACATAAGGTATATGCAGAAAGGAACTGGACTGAGTGTAGTTTTGAGGTGGGGGACTTGGTATTTTTTAGACTACATCCTTATCGCTAATCCTTACTAAAGAAAAGCAATGCAAAAAAATTGAAGCCTCGCTTCTACGGACCGTACAGAATAAGAAGGAGGGTTGGAGAGGTGACCTATGCATTGGAGCTTCCAGAGGGAAGAAATATTCACAACGTGTTCCATGTATCATGCATCAAGAAGGTAATAGGACAACATGTGATAGCTTCTGTAGAGTTACCCCCATTAGACGAGAAGGGGCAGTTGATCCTAAACTTGGAGGAGATTCTGGATGTACGAGAGAGGAGATTGAGAAACTGGGTGATCCAGGAGTACCTGGTTAGGTGGAGGCATATGCTAGTGGAGGATTCTACTTGCGAGAGTGACCAGATTATGTAGCACCCCAACTTATAGTTGCTTGAGGACAAGCAATTTCGGGAAGGGAGGAAGTTCATGTCCCTTCCCGGATGACCATCTTGGAGACGACTTACAACTTGCCTATCCAGTTCCCGTAGGCTATAGTTGAGAAACTAGGGAATTAATTAATTAGTTTATTTAAGCCAAAGCCACTTTTTTATGAATTAATTATTTATGTCACTTTAGAAATAAAAGTGACGGGAAAAGTGTAAAAAGGGTCCAAAGTGAAATTATAAGAAAAAAAAGGTCACTTTCTCATAAAAGTCACTTTTTAAAAATTTTAATGAGAGAAACGATCAAGAGGAAGTTGAAAGGTCACAAGAGAGGAAAAAGTGAAATTATAAAAAGGGCATGAGATCGCATTCTCCCCATTCTTGTCATTTGCATTTTCTAAAATAGAGAGCTCTTAAGATTTGGATTTCACTTGGACAAAACCCTGAGGGAGAGGAAATGATTTTGGTAGTGAGACTATATACACTAGTCATCTTATAGGAGAGATCAATCATATTTCTCTATTGTACTTCAACGCCATGGATTATTATTGAAGATTCACTTATAGATATTAATTTTTGAAGAAGTTTTCCATGATTGTGAGGGGAGGCGCAACCATTGTTGAGACCATTAGCTTCCAAGACAGAGTTACACTTCAAATTTATTTATTTTATTGGAGGGAACGCTTTGGAGGAGAACATTTAGGCAGTTGGCATGAGTTTCCTGGAGGACGCACTCTCTACTGGTTAACAAAAGCATGGGGGTCAAATATGTGGTTATCTCTTAGAACAACGATCTACTACCTTGGAGAAGAGTTGCCAAGTGAGGGAGACTCATTTTTGTGACATCCATTAGAGGAGAAATTTGAGTGAAAATTAGTGAACACCTGTAGTATCCTATCAAAGGAAATCATGGTCATCTACAACAGCCTTCAAACTTGTTTTGGGTGCATTGAATCTCAGCAAGGAGGTCTAGTCACTCTTGGAAAAGGGAAACCATCATCGTATCAACAATATTGGTCCATTGAGGTTGGATTAATGCAAGAACTTCTACCATCATTCCCCAAGCATGTAACCTCTTTATTTCTATGCAATGTACACAATTGAGTTTGTTGGTTTGAATTTGATATTGTGTTTCAAATAGTAGAATATATAATATATGTTATGTATACAACATCTTTCATGTGAAACTCAACTTAAATAACCAAAAATAATCTCCAGGAAATTACAACTACAAGATTTGATATTTAGATAGTTAGATACAACCAAAATTCAAAGTGTTTGTGAAAATTCCATCTACCAATACCCTAGTGAAGAGAGGGTAGAACTCGGTCTTCAAGAAAGAATGCAACCTACAACAACTTAGTACCAGAGTGTTAAAAATAACTCCAAGCCAAATTTACTCATAATCATCTACAACCAATGGTATTCCAAGTATCTTTTAAAACGTGTCAACCAAATATATAGTGAAGAGCTCAAATATGATTACTTGTACGGTCTACAACAATACTTATTGGTAGTCTCAAGCACAAGGCATTCTTTGGTATGAGTCTATTGGTGTAATGTTTTGGCGACACACACAAGAATAAATCATAGAAGACAATCTGAAAAGTCATAGAGATTAATTTGATTTTTCAGTAGTAAGTTAAGTGTTCGTAACTTCACAAAGTTCCGAGTTATCCTAATAGACCGTTTGGAAAAATTTAGGCCATATCCAGTGGGGATATTACAAGAAACCTTGGTTTGAAGACTTATATCTTGCTGTCCGACCTTCTAACTGAGGTAAAAGCACAATTTTGGCCTCTTTGAGTTTGAAATTTCATCCTATAGTAGCTTGGTATGTCTTATATGCACTGCCACGGGTCTGACCTAATTTTGATGTGCAAAGAAAAAATTATGGTAAGTTTCCCAAAACTAGTTATTACTTTCCTATTCATGAGAGCGATGGTGTATGACATACCATATGTCCAATTTTTTAGATGTTATTCTAAATTCTCTACCACAAATACTCCAATCCGTCTTATTTTTTATGCAATAGGTCTCACTCAATTTATATCTCTCAAGCTCCACATATAACAATTTTACCCAAAACACCTGTTTGAGACTAGTTAGAAACCCTACCTTCCATAGGGTATAACCCCGCACCTATAATGAATCAAGACGTGAAAATTGTAACAAAAATACTACTATCTATCTTATTTCATTTGCAACAAGTCTCACTCAATTTGGATATTCAAAGCTTCGAATATAACAATTTTACCAACAACACCTGTTTGAGACTAGTTTTGGGCTAGTAAAAAACCCTAACTTCCACAAAGTATAACTTTTGACTTGTAATGACTTTTAAATTGTACTACACATAGTTAGATATGTTTTCTATAGCCCCTTTGAGTTTCTCTATTTGAAACATCCAAAAAAAATTATAGCTAAAATTACAAGATGATTAATTTTGGAAGTGTCCAAGATCTGAGACCAAATGTTATGCACCAAATTCCCCAAAATAACATAAAATAACCTAGAAAGGGTAATCCATGCGTTAATAATGAATAAAAGAGATGAATAGAAAGCCTCTTCGAGGGGGAAACCTCTTTATACAATGTATAAAATACACAAGACAAGATCATATGATACTAAAGCTAGGTCTCCTTGGTATATATATATATATATATATATATATATATATATATATATATATATATCTGAGACAAAGGGTACAATCTGGGTTGCAGGTGCGGGGAGAGTTCTGCTGGATTCTGAAGGAAACAAATTGACTGATTACGCATGGGGGATAGGAAGGAGACGAACAATGATGCGGAATGGCTCGCCTTGATCAAAGGTATCGATATAGCAAAGGAAAAAAATGTTCAGGATTTAATTGCTATTGGTGATTCCCTCCTGGTGATTAAGGAAGCTAGGGCCTTAGCAAAAAACAATCATAAAACCACTTCCAAGTTCCATTTCCACTTCATTCACAAGATCAATGAACTGAGAACTATTTCTCTTTTTCACATTCTGAGAAGCAACAACCAACAAGCTGATACTATGGAAAATATAGGAGCTAGGTTAAATTGCAGTATTATGGCTAGAAATGGACATCATTGTGCAAATGTTTGGGTTCCTTAGTTTTATGGATCATTCTAGACCTTTTTTCTGATCTCATTAATCATTGGGATAGAATGAAGTCGGGAAATCCACGGCTCCACATCTAAATCTCTATGCGATCTCCTCACGAGTTCCTATGGGATTTTCGACGGCGCTCCCAACTTAATCTCACCTGTCTCACATGCGAGACTTCATTGCGGGCAGGTGACAGGGTATTCAACGACTATTTCAAGGACCAGGGTGACGGTTTCGTTCACAATTCAGTCTTTCCTCTCTGCATTTTCTGGTGTCTCATTTCTATTTGCTTCAGCATGGATTGTGGGAATGATGGTAACAATGCGGGGCTCTATCTTCTGGCGCTGCAATGTCACCATTGTAGGACCAATATCTAGGTGAATGCGGGAGGGGTAGGGTTGAAGCATTACCTCTCTGCTCTTGAGGCGGTGCAGGGTCAGGGAAACGGAGGCAACGAGGTCCAAGGCCAAACCAGTAACCACGCAAAGCATGTGCATCGAGGGTACTCTAAAAACATTGAGACTGGTAGAAATTGGTCTCTGCTGGATGTGGGACAAGGGCAGACTTTCAAGACCTCTGCGAATGGTGTTCATAATGGTTCTGAGCATGACTATGGCAAGAATAGATGTCCTGTTGATGTGGGTGTCTGCCAATTTCAGGGTGGTACTCTGCAACAGGTCTGTGGAAGCTCAGGGGATATTGGTAACGACAAACTTTGGAATCAGGTTGGGGAAATTGGGGTAGTCGTGAACCTGGACTCTCCAAATGGACCCGATAGTCCCTCTCCTAGAGTGCTCTCACACCTACAAGATATTGAGTCTCAGGTCTATTGGTTGAGAGGTGAAAATGGGGACCTGAAAAAGGCCCTCTCCCATCTGGCCACATTTGTACAGATCTCGAATTCTGATGTCAGAAACAACAACAACAAGATGAAGGAATACTATGAAGGGTTGGTTGGCAAAATCGAGTCTATGCACAGCTGTCTTAGGATCGTGGAAGCGAAAGTGGATTGCATTAGAACCAAAAAGAGAAATAGTCCATCTGCAATCCTTGGCATGGATGAAAACAAGGTTATGGCTGAGGGCAACAAGGACAAGGTCCACCACCACAAATGATTAGTGAAGTTTTTATATTATGTTTTTCTTATGTAATCAACAATTATGGAAGCCTGCTTATTTTCACTGTTTACAAAGAATATCAGCTATGTATGAAAATCAAAGACTGGATGTGAGGTGCCTACAACCCTCTTTTTGTTGGATACAGTCTTCCCAATCTTTTTGTATGACCTTCCTTTTTTAATACAAATCTTTTCAGCCGTTATTGTAAAAAAAGAAAGACAAAGGGTACAATTACAATTCTAGCCGACCCTACAATTACAATTAAGGTCGTAGCTGACCAATACAGATAATACAAATATAATAATATAAATGTAATGTTACAATATATAGGGTTTAACAAGTTGACTTTAAATTTATTGCATATTCTAATTCAAACTTTAATGAAGATAAAGAGAATAGAATGTCTACTTTAGGCTACCTAATGAATCTTGGATCAACATTTGTCTCCCGAAGATCATGCAAACAGGCTGTTCCAACAAATCCATAACATAGGCAGAATATGTGGTTGCTACATAAGCAACAAAGGAGATTGTGTTGCTCAGGAAGATACTAGAATATTTGCAGGAAAAACAAGTGAATTCTACTCCTCTTTTGGTTGACAATACTTCTGCAATCAAGTTGGCCAAGTATCCCAGATTCCATGATTGAACTAATCACATTAAAACAAAGTACCATGAGATTCAATATCATGTAAAGGCCATGTAAAGGCCAAGATTATTCATTTGAGACATTGTTCCACAAGTGAGCAAATTGTAGACATGTTCACCAAAGCTCTTGGAAGAGAAAAACTTGAGATATTTAGAAAGATGCTTGGACTCACAAACACCCCTTCAGATTAAGGTGGGGGGGAATGGTTGATACCTAATCCTACATGATTATGGTCATTGTGTAAATATTGTAAATATTTAGCTATATTTGTAGTTACCTAAAAAATGAAGAGTCACTGAGAATAACATAACCTCTTGGAGCTTGGTGGGTTAGCTCGACTGGTTGAGAGCTATAAATTGCAAGCATAAGGTCTCAGGGTCAAATCCCTGCGTGGTTATGCGTAAAAGGGCCTCACTTGATGTCCCCACCAAGTTAGGCTATGTAATTAGAGCCGACGGTTTACCCTATGTACCATCCATAAAATACGGGGAAGTATTCGGTGGGTTTCCGCATGAGGTGTTCCTTAAAAAAAAGAAGTAATTCTTCAATGTATAAATAATTGATTCATGTTAATGAAATGTATCTCAAGCATTGGAGTTATCCCATGCCTTTCAGTGACTAACAAATTCTTGAGGAGATGAAGCAAATTCATGAATTCAACAACTCAAATTTGGAAAGGAAAACAATGTATATGATTGATTTCAAGGAATTAGACAATTTATTTGAAAGTTCCATTAATGTCGCACCATTTTATAAAGTGTAAGTAATTAGGTTAGAACTTATCACTCACTCAGCACAATGGCAATTACCTTCTCAAACTCAGTAAAAATAATTTAAAATTGATGATCAAACCTCAAATAAGCATGCTATTTTTTTGTAAGCTAGCAGAGTTTCTTTTCTATTGAAATATAAAAAGGATATACATATTGTCAAAATTTAAAGTTTGGACGGCCCGAAGGAATTCCAGCTCAAATGTTAAACAAGAATTTTTCAATAACAACTCTATCTATCCTATTGACATTGCTAAGATGATTAAAATATAAACTATTTACATAGTATGAGTTCTGCAGAGTGCTAATATTAACATAGATATTCAAAAACTCAAAAAAAGCTTACCGAAGGAACTTATTTCTACATCCTAGCTTCATCATCCAGAGTAGTATTAACTTGAACCTGACTCGTTTGAGGAGTTTGATAGTCTTCAAGAGGGAAGTCCATTCTTATTGTAGCTTTGTAGAGACAATTAAGCTCTCTGTCCAATCTCTTATTATGAGCTAGCAACTTGTTGTTTTGATCTATTATTTATTCCATCATCAAATTTACTAGACTATTCCTTTCTTCCTAAGTGTCCAATATAGCCTTGCTTAGTAGAGATTTCATCTGCCACTCGAGAGCAACTATTTTGAATAATTTAGTGTCTCTAGCTCTTGTGTTTCTAGGGTCCTGAGCATAACCCTCCATATTTTATATTATTTCCTCCTTTGGAGTGCATTTATGCTCTAATATAGTATCCTCTTCCAGTTCATCAATTTTTCTTTGAATGCGGGCTGGGGTGAGGTGGAGGTAGCGGGGGTGATTGGCTTTAGTGTCTTGTTTAATTATGTAATTTGAAACCAAGGCCTTGCCCTTATGAGGGTCATGGGAGAGGGGCGTTCATGGCATGGTGAGGAAGGACATCAAAGATTGGCGGACGAGAAACGAAAGTAGGGCAAAGCTTTCAGAAAAGGAAAGTGGAGACCACCTTTTGTTGATAGGATCCCAAGGAGCAGGCACGACCAGGGTTGCTGCGAGCATATGAACAAAGTGATGAGAGGGTAAGGAAGCTAAAGCTTTAGGGGGGGGCGCTCCGAGAAAATGGGAGCAAGGGACCAACTAACACAGGAGTAGAATGAATAGACTTGAGATTAAATGACACTAGAAAAAAGACAAGCCAAGAGGAGACAGGCCCTAGAGAGTACCTGTGCATTGAGCTCGTGCGATCAAGCTTGGCCAGTGAATTCTATGGAGCTTCTACGCAACTATCCCGACGATGCCAAAAACAAGTACTCGAGGGGATGAATTCTTTGGATCTCACTACGGTGATGTCCATTGTACCGATTCTGAGAGAGATATCAAGCTTGTTCTCGAATCTAGGCCAATAACCATCATGATTGCAGACCTACATTTCCCCAAGGTGGAGAGTAATTGCCATAATTCGTTCGACTGAATGACTAGAGTAGCAAGCGTTCTCACGCTTCATCGCAGCCAGGAGTGGATGGGTAGATGGTGTTAACATTGAATGGCCTGGCATGGTGGCATCCTTGTCAGAGGGAGGATGAACAAGTGGCGATGGTCCGCTCCTCACCTTGGGACATGCCATGCGACACCTTGTGCCCGTGCTTGCAATTGGACACCCGATCCGGGGATAAATAAACACGCTATAAGACTTAATAGCTCAAACATGTTTATTGTGCATATACATTTTAATTATGGTAATTGATTATTTATATTTTTTTATTCTTTTTTAAAAATTTGTTATATTAAAGTTATGAAAGATACTATCACATCAATGCAAAGTTCTTTAAATCGAATTTATAAATTGAAAAAACTTTCAATACGAAATAAATCAAATTTATAAATTAAGAAAACTTTCAATATGGACAATGCTTTATAAACCATCTCTATTTTACAATTATTATACAAATAATTCTTCACAATAATACACATATATAAAAAATTAAAAATTTAATACATAATTAGTTTAAAAAATTATTAATATAAAACAAAACCATTATAAAAACATATGAATGTAATAATAAAACTTATAAACATTACAAACATAATAATCATAAATAAATTGAAAATAATACAGTAAAAAATTCTAAAAATATCATATCAAAATGAATAATTTTTTTTACAATAATTCAACATTTTAAAAGACTTGTGAAATGAATAGTTCTAAACTAATTTTTTATTAAACACAAAATCTATTTCTATGCCAACCTTGAACATCCTTAATCATCTTAGCTCGGTACCATTCCTTTTGACAAGAAAATCACATAAACCAACGCATACACTCAGTGAATACAGTTCAAATGTTCCATCAGATTGCATATGTCCGCTTAAAGATCTGAAAACGTAAATCACATGAATGATATCTATCAAAACAATCAATGCAATAAGTGAATACAGTTCAAATGTTTGCATCAAATCGATTGCATGTGGCCCAAGAAAAATTGCAATTTCACGTCTTTAGATCACACACATTTGTGCATTTCGACGATTTAAATTATGATGTGGAATAAAATTATGCTTTTAGCAAAAAATGGGGCGAGATCTCGCTGTCCGCCAACCATGCAAGATGTTAGGTCTGTTTCACCGTATGCTGCCATGCAAACTGATACGAATTTTCAGCTTAAAGCATCCCAATTCCGATCGCAAATCCATGTACATTTCTTTGTTTTCGGTTGTTTGTTTCACCAACAGTTTTCCAACTCAAGGTGTTTTTAGAAAAAATCTGACAATATCTTTCAAATTCCAGTATATTTGGAGAAATTTCCGAAATTCCTCGTGTTCCCCGCGTCTCATCAGGTAAAGCCGAAGCATAATAACGGTATGTTTCTTTTTACTGTATTTAAGGTCATTTTGGGCAAACATTGCATTAAGAAAGATCAAGGCCTATAGTCGGTGGAAGTTTCATTTGGTTGCAGATGTCCAGAAATGTGTTTCTCAATCTCTTAATTTATGAGTCTTAGAATATCTTTGCAGTGATTAGCATTAAATTGTTGTATGAATTAGTTCATTGGCTGCTTAATTGACATAAGCTTGGGTGGCTTAATTGTAAACTTGGAACTGAATTCTTTTTACAGCAGTATATCCCTATGATGGGATTTCGTTCTCAGTTAATACTTCCTCTGTCTCTTAGTGCTTCTTATTGCTCATAGGGAGTGTAAATCTAACAATGGCTAAGGAAAGATTGGGCTCTCGTGTCTGTGACTGGCTAAAAAATTCGCCTTTTACATAGCAGAGACAACATGACTAGACTTAGTCAACTTCTCAACAGTGGAGCCAGTTGGGTTTAAAACTTTAAAACAGTGGTTCTATTCCAATTGACTATACTTAGTCTAGTGAACTTCTCAACCTTGGAACCAATTGGGTTTAAAACGGTGATTCGATTCCAATTTTCCTTTTGCTTCCCATAAAGGCATTCGAAATATCTATAAAGGCATACGAAATATCTGCCAATACAAGTTTTTGGCGTCAACAAGGGGGTTAAAGTGAATCTTGCCAAAATAAATGCAACAACAACACAGCCAATCCCTAAAAATATCGCTAGATTACAAGGATATCTTTAATTAATTGGGTATTATCACAAATATATAGGTTTATGCATGAGTACGGAGTAACAACACCATTGACTCTCCGACTCCTTTTGGGAAAGAGGTTAAATTGTAATCCGGCTGCAGTGTCCTAGGTGTCATGTATGGGATGATCAGATAGGGATATTGGGTATCTGGTGGATACTGTTCATGGGTTGTAATTGCCCCATTGGTCTTGGAGTATGACCCTTAAATTGCTTCTGGTTGGCTAAATGCTCGTCTTCTCGGAACTAAGGAAATAGGTTCACGGCCAAGATCTACAGGCATTTGGCAGGAGCGGAAGTTTGCCCCCTTATGGACCACCAATGGTTTATTTCAGGTGGCTGGGTTTTGTCTGCACACAATGATGCAACTGCACGTCAGGGTCTTTTGAGATTGTATCAACAGAGTCTAGGTCTGTAGCCTTGAGTATTGTAGGCTTTTTATTGCTTTTGTGAATATAAAAAAAGCAAGGCAGTCCATGTTATGGATATAAAATGAAGGAGAAGCACAAGGAAAGGAATGGTTGTCAAAATTGTTGTAGGCAAGGAAATCCATGTTATGGATCTGAAATGGAGGAGAATTACAAGGAAAGGGATGGTTGGCTGACATGGTTGAATTAAAAATAGTGTAAATTGAAAATACTTACCATGTTAGTCAAGTTGTCTATGAGTGTTTTGATATCTTTCAGCGTACTAGCTCCTTTGTTACAAATGTTAAGGTACTTTCTATTGTTATTGGTTCAAACTGCTTCCTAGTGGTTCCTTGTCTTAAGTTTTAACGTCTACAAAGAGTAGGAGAAGAACAAGAGCTTGTTCTAGCTCAATGTTTCTTGTCTAGCTTCTAAGGATTGCAGAAGAGTCATCATAGTGGTGTGGCAGTTTGTTCTAAAGCTTTCTGTTAAGGAGGGTTGGATTACCTGGTGGGATGTGGCTATCCATATAGCAATCTGATTTCTTAGAGGTTTGGGCAAAATGGTGGCAAAAAAAAGAAGAATGAAGGAAAATAATCCTTAGATCCCAATTCTACGGGTGTTCAAATCTTTTTTAGTATAGTAGCTTCTCTATTACAAGTGTTAAGGTACTTTCTATTGCCGCTCGTTCAAATTGCCTTCTAGTGGTGCCTTGCCTTAATTTATATTGAGAGTAGGAAAGAAGATGACTTGTTCAAGTTCAAGGTTTCTCGTCTACCTTGTGTTGGAATTTCACTGTAATGACATTTCAATGCAAATCAGGAATCTCACCTTCTTTCCAAAAGGTTCCTCGGATCTTAATCCTAGAATTTTCTGCCCTGGGGCTGCTGTAAATTAAAGTACAAAACATGAGTGGAAGAAGTGCAATAATTCACTTTCAAAGAACCCTAAATTTCCCTACAATTAAGTAGAAAATACACAAACTAGTGAGATAAGTTTTCAGCCCTTCTAGGGCAACTTATCAGTGAATATTCAGACCCGAAAATGTAATTTTATAGCAGAAATAATAACAGTATTACAACGGTAAAATCATCTCCTTTATCTTCTTCTTTAGATGTCAAATCACTTAACAGTTTGCCCTTATACTTGTGTCCAAAAACAAGATCATTAATAGATGCAAATAGCAAATATGAAGAACACATGTAGCTGAAAATCAATTTTGAAATTGGCACAAGATATTCATATGTATGGCTGGAAACTTCATATATAAACTCAATGATGAAGTACGTACCATAGCCTCCTCTCAAGGCTACAAAATCCAACCTTGCAAAATGCCCTAGCTAGGGTAAATCATCAAACCCTAGCTCCACCAAGAAGAACAAGTGCAAGATTCCCTCAAACACTATCTCCAAGGCAATACATCCTCCTCTTTTCTTCTTCTTCACAAGTCTACCCTAGCATTTTCTCTCAAAACCCAGTCTCCAATCTCCAAGGGTAAAACCCTAACCCTAGAACTCGAAGATGCTCCAAGAAACTCCAAAGAGGCCAATAAACCCTAGTGCCCAAGAGAAAGAGAAAAAACTAAGTGAAGTCCTAGAGAGATAACAAGTGCGCTCCTCTTGTATGTCACATCTCTACATAAGAGCGAGAACGAATGAACACACAAGTGATATGATCATCTCCAATGTCTTCTCCATAGGATAAAACCCTAGTCACAAGAAAACAATCCAAACCAAGACATCCTTTTTCCCTTTCATAGCTTCTCCTAGGGTGGAAATGAACTTATGAACTCTAGCGAATCTCTCCAAGAAGACACGTACAAAGATGCAAATGATGATATGAATGGAAAAACTCTCTCCTTCCTCTATTTATATGAGAAATAAGGGAGGCCAACAATACTATGTGGGCACAAGCCCTTACAAGCAACCTACATGATGTTAGACACAATGGCTCACTGAGAGGGGGGGGGGGGGTGAATCTGTGAGCTCAAACTTAATCCAATTTCAACTAAATCATGTATCATCAAATTTATATTCACTTCACTAACATATTCATCAACTATCAATCATCCATATGTCATTCATTAAATAAAACACATCATCATCAACGCATTGCACAAGAGACATAGGATATGGTTTTGTAATCTTTTGTATTTGGTTCAACGGCTACAACCGTGAGGCAATTCAGCACCAACTGAAATAAAAGAGCACCAACTCTTTATCTAGGACCCTGCCTAGTTTTTCTTAGACCCAGCCAAGAAAATGGATACAAGACCCTGCTTGTAAATTATGTGTACATATTACATCAATCAATCAGACCACACTGTCATCATCATCATAATTTTGTCAAGCATACTGTGACACAATCATGTCATTCTGTCCATGCATATTTGACTGCCCTAGTTCATCAAATCAACATCACATTTGTCTTCACAATTTTGTTCATATCAGCATTTGTCTCATCACATGAATTTTGTCATTGCTGTGACCCTAGCATGAGCACATATCAACCTTTCCAGCATCATTCCATCATCCAAAACATTAATTCTGTCCAGACAATCTTCAGCATACTGTCCATATTCTATTTTCTCATAATGTTCAGCATCCTCACCATATCTTCATGTATCACTAGCAATCAGCATTATCTTAGCAACATCATCTGTCTTTATAGTCTTCATCATATCAACAAACTGTCCAGAAATTCATTCTGTCAAGAACATTAAAATCATCAAACTGTCCAGCTTCTTTGTGTGTCAGCAATTTGTCAAACCAAAAAATAAGAGATAAACTTAAAGTGTCATGCTGCTGCTGTTCACTCCACGAACTGTCCAGACTGTCTCCTGAACTATGCGAATTCCATCTTTAATGGTCCACCGAGATTTCACTGTTGCACCGAAATCATCATCATTCAGTTGGTTTTCATTACTACTGCTGCCCTAGATCAACCCAGAAAAATCAGAGATAAAAGATTTGTCACGCTGTTGACCAGTGTGACCCAGAAAATCAAAGATTTAAACCTTGATCATCATGCTGTTCCTGCTCCACGAATTCTGCTGCTACCCGAGAATCTGAGATAAATACAAAAAGAATATTTTCCAAAAAAAAAACTTCTGCTGCTGTTACAAATTCGGGCCTGAGGTAGCCTCTGTCAACCCTGTGTATTCTCCTCAGACACAGTCACGAAATTGCCTCAGTAATCCAAAATTTCAGAGCTCTCACCATGCATATTTTGAATGAAGTATCACTGGGTATTTATACTAGTTTTCCATTAAATATTATGGAGCCGACCTTGCAATAAATACATTTTTATTTTTATTTTAAAGAAAAACTTCCTTTAGCTGCCCGACTTCAAGGTTTGAGATTGTAAAGATTTGTCCACAAGTCATATGTGTGTTTTTTTATTTTGTTGTTAACCCACACTTCTTCTTAGGGTTCAACAAGTTCAAAAACAAGGGTGTCTTCCATACTTAGGGCTTGTTGTATGTATTTTTATTTTGTTGCACAATCATCAACCTTTGTCCACAAGACATCAAAATTACCATATTTAAGGGTGTGCTCATTAAGCCATCCAATGATGTCATGATCACCACCACAAAGGATACCATCAAATATCATCTTCACCATGTCGTCAAGATCAAGGCATGTGTGCCATACGGCATGCAAGCAAGATATCATAGGACCATCTCCAAGGGTTCCAAGACCCAATCCACCCACAAATGACCACATCATCTTCATCAAGTGTACAAGGACCATTAACCCATCAAGTGTGGGTCCAAGGGCTTCTTCAAGGCGTCTTCATCAAGCAAGAGGCTTCATGGCCTCATTAAGACACAAATGACCACAAAATGGTCATTTGGCCCATTTGGTGTCCAATGCCCACATCATACCATGTCATCAATCCTTGCCCACCTTTATCTTGCTTTTTTCTCCTTTGTCATTAATGGGTGTCATCAATGACAACCTATGCTCAACACATGAGTCCTTGTAGTTCAATGCAAGTGAGATATCCACTCTAAAGTGCATGTGTCATGCTTCGGGTTCATGTTGTATACATTAAGGACTCCAAGGTGATATAGTTACACCAGGCAGGTCCACACCAATCCATTTACGGACTCCATGGATCCTCTTAAGTGTAAATTTTCCTTACCCTAGGTGAATCTCGTCCTTATGTTTTCAAATAAATGAACTGATATTTAATTTGCCAAAATTAAATATCACATAGTAGGAAAATGAACGATGGAAGCATAAAACAAATAACACATGCATGTACTCCTTCAAATCAGCTTTTCATTTAAATGTCAAAGCTTACAAGGAAACCTCCACTGTTCTGGTACAACAAAAATTTCTGCAAACTTACAAGACGAATCTACCCACTGAAACTAAGGAAAAACTGCCCAAGGAAACCAAGAAACTCACTACTGCATGGCTGCCTGCTGTACTGCCATCCGTACGACTGCATGTACATGTTTCGTACGATTGTATGAGATTGTCCATACGACTGTACATAATCCGTACGGCCTATTGTACAGATCAATACAGATGTACGAATTTTTGTCCTCTATTGGCTGCGGTCTAAATTCTGCCTGTTTCCTCACCCAAGCTCCTCTTCGATGCTCTAACTTTGCTTCTCTATTGAGTTTCTTCACCTTTCGACCAACTTGTCTTTGTGAAGAATGAATGTGTCTTTTCCCTCTACTTTGACTTGCCTTTATAGTTTAGCTGAAACCCTAATCTACTAATAACCTAATCTCATGGTGAGATCAACAGTTGAGATTAGTCTAAATCACTAATGCATTAAAATGCACTTAATTAGACTCAACAACTAATGAAAAGACTTTCACTTTTTAAATAAAGTGAATTACAAAATAGATTTATTTGGATGACTTCCTACATTTTTGATACCTAACCTATGCAAAAGTTCTTGTCCGAGCTACAAAACATCAACACTCCCTCTTAGCAAGGAAGGAATTCTGCACCTATTTAAGTTTGTCTCTGAAAGCTTCAAACTTCCCTTTTGCTAAGTGCTTGGTTAGAATATCTACAACTTGCTGATATGTGGGTACATATTGGAGCTTCACTACTCCCTTCTTAATCCCGTCTCAAATTAAATAATACATGATCTCAATATGCTTGGATTTGTCATGAAAAACTGGATTCTCAGAGATTTTTATACAACTCTGATTATCACAGTAAATCTCAGTGGGATCCATCTCCTAGTCAAATAAACCTGCTAGCAACTTTCGAAGCCAAATGGATTCACAACTACCTGTACTTGCTGCTGTGTACTCTGCCTCTTCTAAACTGAGTGCCATGGAAGTCTGCTTTCGGCTAAAACAAGATATCAAAAGCAGCACCATGAGGTGCTCTTCCTGTCTAATGCATTGCCTGCCCAATTTGAGTTTGTATACACATGCAACTTCACTTCACCATCTTCAAAATATCTCGGTCCATACTCCATTGTGCCCCTCAAGTAGGAAGATGAACAACAAAAGCATAAAACAAATAACACATGCATGTAGTATGTGTTATATTTTCTACTTTTAATCAATATTTATCTAGGATCTTAACTGAAAGAATAACATGCACAACATAACACAATAGACACAAAGAATTTCCTCAGGGAAACCATAAAGGAGAAAACCCTGCAACTTCCTCAGAGATAGAATCGTCACCAATACAATATCACAAAAGTAAAACCTCAAAACAAAGATGGTCTTCTGCAGCTCCTCTTCTTTTCCTCCTATGCGAACTTGTCCTCTCTCTCACTCATGCGAACTTGTGAGTGAGTGTGTGTTCAAATGAGAGAGCTCCACTCTCTATTTATACTTTATCTTTCACTTGATCTTTTCACTTACTAGGTCGGCCCTAGCTATACCTGACTAGGCTGACTTCTCTAGGGGACTCAATAACCCTAATCTAACTGACTCTTGGGGGATCTATTGCCTGACTTACAATGGAAGATTTACCTCAATGACTTTACATGACCAAATGTAATAATGACATCCCCGACCGTAGGAATAAACATCTCCGTCGGAGGTACAAATAAAATACAATAATAATAACAATATAAAATACAATAATAATAACACGGAGGTACAAATAAAATACAATAATAATAACAATATAAAATACAATAATAATAACAATATAAAATACAAGTGAATATCTTCCGAAGTTATATTTACATTAACACTCCCTCTTAACTAGGAGGTATTCTCTTGACATAGTCATCAACACATCTGGACCAGTGTTATCGGAACCAGACCGGAACCGGCAAAACTGGCCGGTCTGACCGGTTTACAGAGGTAACCGGTCGGTCAGGGACCAAAACTGGTTGAACCGGATTTTTGTCTGAACTGGGTATGGAACCGGCTGGAACCGGCGGGAACCGGTCAAAACTGGTCGAACTGGCCGGAATCGGTCAAAACCGGCCGGTCCATACAGTGGACCCACGAAATTGATTTTTTTTTTAAAAAGACACAAAAACAAAAGTTTTCTATGCTTCTATGATCAATTTATTGTTATTCATTAGTACTATGGTTTTTTTTGGATTGTAGGGGCCATTTCGAGCCTCTTTGTTGATGTACTTCGGTTCAGAACCTCAGAGATGTATTGCAGTAGGTGTTGTTTTGGTTATATGCACCCATACTTGCTATATATATGAGAAACTTTGCATATTTGTGTATTAATGGTTTGGATTCATATGTATGCACATGAATATATATGTTTTTTTACGAAATATGAATATTTTATGTAATTTTTAGTAGACCGGTTTTTTTCGATTTCGGTTCGGTTCACATTTTGGGCTTCGCCAGTTCGATGACCGGTCCGGTTCCGATAACATTGATCTGGACACAAGTCTTCGTCGCTGGATCATCAATGCTGGAACATCATCATCAACACTGGATCACCATTGTCGTTGCTGCAATCCTCATCATGTCGATCATCGATTGGTGACATCTCTCGAATCTACTCGTCATTGGAAGTTCTACAGAGCCAGCCCTTTTTCATGTTGGATGTAGGCCTACCCCTCATTTAGGTCTTCATCATCTCTGCAAGCAAGCCATTAAGTAGGTACAACCCAGGACCAGTCATTACATTGCCTCTGCAAACACTTGCGTCTCCTACTGTCGCCTCATCATCTTCAAATCATCTCATCGTCACACAGAGCACAACCCAGATGCACATCACATGTCCCACAACGGTCAGCCCGCGTCTACCAGCATGGGAGGCATGAACCTACCACCATGCGAGATCCTGCCTAGGCGCACACACAGTGTCTTATGACCGGTGGACGTCTCCAGTATGGGAGGCACGAACCTACCACCATACGAGACCTCGTCTACCAACATGGGAGGCACAAACCTACCACCATGCGAGACCCAACCCTTACATCTACCAACATGGGAGGCACGAACCTACCACCATGCAAGAATGGATCAACCCTTACATCTACCAACATGGGAGGCACGGACCTACCACCATGCGAGAATGGATCGGCCCTTACATCTACCAACATATGAGGCACGAACCTACCACTATGCGAGAATGGCCCATGTGCATCTGCATCTTCCGGACTCATCACTTCCTCTTGGAAGGAACCTCGATTTGGAGAACACCAAGCTTCTCTCTGAAGTACTCGAACTTCACTCTGGCTAGTGGCTTGGTCAACACATCGACTATCTGCTTGTCCGTCGCAATATACTGAAGCTTCACTGCTCCTCTCTGCACCATACCCCTGATATAGTGGTACTTGATCTTGATATGCTTCGACTTGTCATGGAACACCGGGTTCTCGGACAACTTCACACAACTCTGGTTGTCACAAAATATACAAGTCGCCTCTACCTGGAGATCAAACAAATCAGGCAATAGCTTCCTAAGCCATATTGCCTCACAACTAGCCGAACAAGCTGCAACATACTCTGCTTCGGCTGTATTCAGTGCCACGCACGACTGCTTCCTGCTAAACCAGGAGATCCTACCGGATCCCATACTGAAGCGGCATCCCGAAGTGCTCTTTCTATCTGCGGCATTGCCTGCCCAATCTGAATCAACATAACCGTGCATGTTAATCTTCTGATTCGCGTCATACTTGAGCCCATAGTCAACTGTATCCTTTAGGTACCTCAATATATGCTTTGCAGCAATCAGGTGAACATGTCTCGGATCCGTCAGGAACTGGCTCAATGTCTTCACAACAAAGCATATGTCTGGTCTTGTATTCGTCAGGTAAATCAATGACCCAATCATTTGACCATACATCATGGCATCAACTGACTCTGATGAAGCATCACAAAGTAGCTTCAAGTTCGATGCCATAGGTGTTAGGATATTTAGACACTTAGGAGTTAGTTAAGATCAACTTGTGTAATATATCCGTTAGGGATAGTGTGTTTCTTTAGTATGCATTAGTATGCATTTGTAAATACTTAATCCGACGGTCACGATATGTTTCCGACATAGAGTGATACGACGGCTCAACTTCTCTTAGATCAAACCTAACCTTGATCCGTGGCTTAACACCCGATTGGTCCATGATCTCTATTTAAAGAGCATGGAGGGTCATTGTTTAGTTGATCGATTATGAGAAGCTCATTTGTAACTTTCTTTCTTTGCATAATAAATTGTCCCGTAGAAGCTATTTGGCCGGGGCCATGGAGTGTTTCCCTCAAGAGGGTTTAAACCACGTCAAAACATCGGTGTGTTGATCTGTGATCTGTTTGTGTGAAGTGGTTGCTCTTGGTGTTCGGTCCTTTGGTAGTACCCTGTGTACCCGAACATGGTATCAGAGCTTTTATGAAGTGCCGCTTCCGGTTATGATCTAGATCTTGAACTGTTGTTGCCGAAACTCGAAAGGGTTTCTAGTTCTGGTATTTCTGTGCATTTTTGGGTGTGGGAAGTGTTCCATTGCGTCCGGAGCGTCGTTTCCATTGGGAAATAGTTTTCGTTTGATCGAAAACGGTTCCCGGTTGCTCCAGAAACGCGTATTTCATCAGATCTGAAGGTATAATGTTACAGTGACGCATTTTTTTATTTCGTTTTTTGAAAAGAAAAAATATCATATTTCATCTTTTTTTACTGTTAGATTTTTTTGGTTCGGATTGTTGCTTTCCCGTCTGCGTATGCTCTTTGCCGTGCACCTTGAGCGATCTCGGCAAATCAGAAACAGAAAGGGAAAGGGTTTTTCTTGGCTGCGTATGCTCTTTGCCGTGCACCTTGCGCGATCTCGGCAAATCAGAAACAGAGAGAAAACGTATACTTTCCGGGCAAGCTAACAAGATCTAACTTCACAAGTGTGGAAAAGTTTTTTTTGTTTCGATTTGTGGTCTGTTTTGCAGGAAAAAGGGCACGCACGCAAATCGAGCAAGAAGAGTATAAAAAAAAAAAAAAAAAAAAAAGCCCCTTTCTCATTCCCATATTTTACATACATTTTAATCTAGCTCACTTGGTTCAAAGTTGTTTTATTCCTTAATAGGTCTTGAGTTCAAGTCTTAGGAAGTTACTTTTAAAATAAAAAGTGCATGCAATTTCTAATTTCAAGTTACTTTATTGTAAAAGTGCATCTCATTTAAATAATAAAAAATAAAAATACAAGTCAGTCACTTAAGTTTTTTTATTGTTGCACTATTTAAAAGTAATATCATTGTAAAAGTGAAATCACTTATTTTACAAAAGTGGTTCACTTAAAGCAACTTTCTTGTAAAGTGATTGTCAAAAGGTTCATCTTGGGAAGAGGGGGGTTCTTTTTTTTTGCTGGACATTCTCTAGCTGCCACGTCACTATTGGGGACATCTTCAACAGTTTCTTTGTTCAAGCATAACTTCATCATACAGAGTCAGTTTTCACTGCCGTTTTTTTTGAAACCGCCTATTTTTTCAAGCTCTTCATATCCAGACTATTGGTTTCTGCTTTTACAGCCATTAATTTACAAATATGGCCGCCCATTGTGATATTCTACTTAACAGTTCCAACTATTTCTCATGGAAATCTCGTATGGAGGATGTTCTACGAAGTAGGGGACTTTTCAGAATTACCACAGGGAAAGAAAAAGAACCCACTGATGATGATAAGAAAATAAAATGGGCAAATAGATGTGATGAAGCTCGTGGATTGATTGGGATGTCAATCTCTACTGATTTGCGATTCCACATATCTGGAATTGATGAACCTAATACTGCTTGGGACAAGTTGGAATCTGTGTTTGGTAAACACAATGAAATTCGAGGTCACCAACTCGAAAATGAGTTGATTTCTTTAAATCCAAGTGACTTTTCATGCATTCAAGATTATTTATCTAAGTACAAAACTCTCAAGCTCTTATGTGCAGAATGTAAGATTGAGAGGGAAGACAAACAGTGCATTTATCATATTCTTTCCAAACTTGGACCTGCATATTCTGTTTTTGTATCTACATTTTACTCCATGAAAGCATCCTTGAATGCAGCTAGCTATCAAGAGCCTAGTCTTGAATCCTTTTATGATTCCCTGATTAGAGAACAAGATAAACTCATTCATCTTGGAATAATCAACAATGCAGATACATCTGGGAAAGCCTTATTGTCCCAACAGAAAGAAAAGTCCAAGCCTCCCACAAAACAAAATTTTCGCAATAATAAGTCAAACAAGGGTCCCAAACCCTTTCAGTCAGCTCCTTCTTTAAAAAATGACAAAGGATCAAAGCAAAAAGGCAATAAGACTGAGCGTCATTGCAACTATTGCGGGAAAGATAATCATGATGAATCTAAGTGTTTCAAGAAGATGGCAGCCTTGGAAGCAGCAATGAAGAAGCACCACATCAGCCTAGATTCGTCTTCAGAATCTACCTCTCATGGACATGCACTTTGTGCTTCTGGTTACTCTTATAATGCATCTTCTTCTTCTACTTCAAATGAATGGCTCATTGATTCTGGAGCATCTTATCATATGGCTAAGGATCAAGCCATCTTTTCTACTATGCATGAATGTAACAACAAAAAAATATTTGTTGGTGATGATAGATCTCTAAGTGTTGTAGGAGCTGGAACAGTTCCAGTAGATAATGGTCATTTTAGTGATGTACTATGTGTTCCAAGAATTTCCTGCAATTTGTTATCAGTCTATCAGATCACTCATTCTGGTGAAGGTAAAACTGTGACCTTTACACCTCACCAAGTTGTAATCAAGGATTTTAAAGATCCTCAACAGGTCCTAGCTACCGGAATTGTTGATGATATTACCAGGTTGTACAAGTTTAACAACTTTGGGTCATCACCTTTCCCTTCAGTTTTTGTTGCTCATAGTGATAACTTGAGCAAACTTTGGCATGAGCGATTTGGTCACTTAAATTATCGCTCATTGCAACAACTATGTAAAGAAAATATGGTGACAGGTCTTCCGATGGTATCTTGCAGAGATGGTGTTTGTTCTGGTTGTGTACTCGGAAAACATCATCGGGACAGTTTTGACAAACGTGCCTCTTGGCACGCCTCGGTTCCCTTGGAGCTTGTGCATAGTGACTTGTGTGGTCCTCTTCCATCTGCTTCCTTTTCTGGTTTCAAGTATTTCTTAACTTTCATTGATGATTACACTAGACGCACTTGGGTTTATTTCCTAAAACTTAAGAGCGAAGTATTTAACATGTTCTTGGCCTACAAGGCCCTTGTTGAAAAACAATCTGGTCATCAAATTATTAAGTTAAGATCTGACAATGGAGGAGAATATGTTAACAAACAGTTCACTACTTTCTGCACTGAACAAGGCATCCAACAACAGCACACTGTTCCATATACACCACAACAAAATGGTGTAGCTGAGCGGAAGAACCGCACTTTAAAATAAATGGCTAATTGTATGATCCAATCTAAGGGACTAAGTCTTCAATTTTGGGCTGAAGCCATAAATTGTGCAAATTACATAGTTAATCGCACCCCCACAAAAGCATTACAAGGTATAACACCGGAAGAAGCATGGAGTAAAATTAAACCTGATGTAAGTCACTTTCGTGTGTTTGGTAGTGAAGCATGGGCTCACATTCCGGATGAAAAACGGAAAGCATTGCAGCCTAAAAGTGAAAAGTGCATATTTGTTGGATATTCTGAAGATGTAAAAGGTTATAGACTTCTTCAACCACATTCTCATGATGTAATCATTAGAAGAGATGTTAAATTTGATGAAAATATCTTGGCCTGCGAGCCTAACTCGGCGATTGTGCCATCTTTGGCCTGCGAGCCTGATTCGGCGTTTGACAGGTTTCCAACTCCAGTTTCTGATGATGACAGTGAGGATGAAAATCCACCTCCGCCTGCTCATGTTCCTCCAGTTGCACCAACACAAGTGCTTCCTCGATGGGTCCGTTCAACATGTGAAGCAGCTGGTGATCTTGCCGGTGATCCTAGAGATCAACGTCGAACACGTTCTCAGTTTCAGCGAGCCTCTTCTCTTTTGGCTCAAGTTTCCGAGAATCATGATCCAGAAACTTTTGCAGAAGCTTCAGGGAATCCAGATTGGGATGCAGCCATGGATGAAGAATATCGTTCCTTAATGGCAAACGATACTTGGGATCTTGTATCTCTTCCAAAAGGAAGAAAACTTGTCAGATGTAAATGGGTCTACAAAACTAAGTATGCATTAGATGGAAGTGTTGAAAGATTTAAGGCAAGGTTAGCTGCCAAAGGTTTTTCCCAAGTTGAAGGGATTGACTACAATGAAACCTTTGCTCCCGTCGCAAAAATGAACTCCATCCGCCTTGTTCTTTCCCTTGCAGCCTTACACAACTGGGAAGTCCATCAAATGGATGTCAAGTCTGCCTTCTTACATGGTGATTTACAGGAGGAAATTTACATGGAACAACCTCCTGGCTATGTTCAAAATAACTCTAGCCTTGTCTGCCGCCTTAAGAAATCCTTATATGGCCTTAAGCAAGCTCCTAGAGCTTGGTATGCCAAAATGGATAACTTTTTCCTTGACACTGGTTTTTCTAGATGTCATTCTGACCCCAATGTCTATACCAAGAAAGTAGGAAACCATCTCATCATACTTGTTCTATATGTTGATGACCTTATTCTTACTGGTAGTGACCCTAAGCTTATAACCCATGTGAAATCCAGTCTTAAACAAAATTTTGAAATGTCAGACTTAAGACATTTGCATTATTTTCTTGGTCTCCAAATCTTGCAAACCAAAGAAGGAATCTTTCTTTCTCAGTCTAAGTATGCTTGTGACCTTCTTCGTCGCTTTCACATGGAAGATTGTACACCAGCCCCTTCTCCCTTCTAGTCTGGAGTCAAACTTTCTGCCACTTGTACTTCACCTGAAGTCGATGCCACCTTGTATCGTCAGCTTGTTGGTAGTCTCTTATACTTGACTCATTCCCGTCCTGACCTTTCCTTTGTCGTTGGTCGAGTTGCCCGTTATATGCAGACACCTCATGAAAGTCACTGGAAAGCAGCTAAAAGAATACTTCGATATATTCGAGGTACAGTTCAGTTTGGGATTCATTACAGTACAGGGGAGAAACCTTTGTTGGTTGGTTTCACTGATTCAGATTGGGCCGGCGATCCTGATGATCGAAAGTCTACTGCAGGTTATGTTTTCAGTCTGGGATCTGGACCTATTACTTGGGCTTGTAAGAAACAACAAGCTCTTGCTCTTTCTTCAGCAGAGGCAGAATATCGAGCAGCAGTTAATGCCAGTCAGGAAGCTTTATGGCTTCGACAGATCCTTTCAGAGTTTGGATTTGAGCAGCAGCAGCCTACTCCACTTTGGTGCGACAATCAAAGTGCCATCAAGCTTGCCAAAGATCCAGTTCTACATCAACGCAACAAACACATTGAGCTACATATGCATTTCATCAGAAATCTTGTTCATGATCGGGTTCTTGAAGTGCTCTTTTGCCCTACAGATGATCAAGTTGCAGACATCTTCACCAAGTCTCTTACAGAAGCGAAGTTTTCTAAACTTCGATCTATGTTAGGAGTTCACGAACTTGTCATTAAGGGGGGATAGGCTCTAATGCCTCCTTCCTTCTCCTAATAGTGTCACTTTTGTAAATCCTTCAATCCTATCCCAAGTTGTTCTTAAGGGGGGATGTTAGGATATTTAGACACTTAGGAGTTAGTTAAGATCAACTTGTGTAATATATCCGTTAGGGATAGTGTGTTTCTTTAGTATGCATTAGTATGCATTTGTAAATACTTAATCCGACGGTCACGATATGTTTCCGACATAGAGTGATACGACGGCTCAACTTCTCTTAGATCAAACCTAACCTTGATCCGTGGCTTAACACCCGATTGGTCCATGATCTCTATTTAAAGAGCATGGAGGGTCATTGTTTAGTTGATCGATTATGAGAAGCTCATTTGTAACTTTCTTTCTTTGCATAATAAATTGTCCCGTAGAAGCTATTTGGCCGGGGCCATGGAGTGTTTCCCTCAAGAGGGTTTAAACCACGTCAAAACATCGGTGTGTTGATCTGTGATCTGTTTGTGTGAAGTGGTTGCTCTTGGTGTTCGGTCCTTTGGTAGTACCCTGTGTACCCGAACAATAGGTGTGGCTATAGCCTTGCAGTCCATCATTCTGAACCTCTTCAGAATCTCTACTGCATACTTCCCTTGTCCAAGGAAGATTCCATCCGCATTCTGCCACACCTCCATGCCTAGGAAATAATGCATCATACCCAGGTCCTTCATCTCAAACTTTGCGGCAAGTTTCCTTTTCGTATCTGCAATGAGCCCATCCTCCCCTATTGCGAACAGGTCATCTACATAGAGTAGAAGTATCACCAGATCTCCCACTTCAACCTTGTAATAATGGTTGGAATCTGCTTTACTCTTGGTAGAGCCCAAGCTCATCAGGAAACTATCCATCCTGCCGTACCACGTCCTGGGTGCCTATTTCAATCCGTACAAGGCCTTCTTCAATTTGCACACATGAGTTTGCCTGTTGTGTGTCTCAAATCCAAGTGGCTGCTCCACGTACACTTCCTCCTCTACTACACCATTCAAGAATGCTGTCTTGACATCCATCTGGTGTACCTTCCATTTCATTACTGCAGCCAATGCAAGTACTGATCTAATGGAAGTGTATCTGGCTACAGGTGCAAATGTCTCCTCATAATCTATGCCTTCCTTTTGGGAGAAGCCACGTGCCACAAACCTTGCCTTGTGTTTCTCTATGCTGCCATCTGCAACATGCTTGATCTTGTAGATCCATTTAGAAGTCACAATAGACTTCCCTTCTGGTCTCGGAACAACCACCCAGACATCATTCTTCATGATCGACTGGTACTCCTCGATCATGGCATCCTTCCATTCTTTCTTTTCTGCCGCTTCCTCATAGTTGGCAGGTTCTTTGTCAATGATGTCGCACAACAGGGCTACATAGCTGGAGTATGGCCTAGGTCTCTTGCTTTCTCTGTGCATTCCCTCTGGAGCGCCATACTTCTCTGCATCTTGTATTGCCTCTCGTACCCATGTTGGTTTCCTCTTGTGGGAGTTCTTCTCTCGAGGTGGATCTACAGGTTCTTGTGGTTCTTCCATCTCATGGTCTTCATTATCTTCTGGAATTGCTTCTTCCATTATTGCATCCTTGATCCTCGGAACTTCAGGTTCTTCAATGTCTTCAACATGTAACTTTCTGGATTTGTTGTAGGCTGAGTCTTCGTCAAATGTTACATCTCTGCTGATGTCGATCTTCTTGAATCCTGGGAAATATATTCGGTAGGCCTTCGAACTTTCATTGTATCCTACGAATATACCCTTCTTTCCTGAAGGATCTAGCTTCGTCCTCTTCTCCTTCAGAATGTGTATGTACACTGTGCAGCCAAATATCCTAAGATGGCCGACTTCTGGTTTCTCTCCGGAGAACACTTATTCTGGAGTCTTGTTTTCTAGTACTCTATGAGGAGTACGGTTCTGTACATACACAACTGTCCTCGCAGCTTCTGCCCATAGGTGCATTGGAAGATCCTGGTCATGAAGCATTGCTCTTGCTGCTTCCATCATTGTTCTATTCTTTCTTTTTGCAACTCCATTCTGTTGTGGATTGTATGGGGTTGTCAACTCCCTCTTAATCCCAGACTCTCTGCATAGGTTCTTGAAATATTCCGATGTGAACTCTCCGCCATTATCTGATCGAAAAGTCTTTATTCTTTTCTCCGTGTGGTTTTCTATCAAGGCTTTGAATTCCTTGAACTTGCTGAATACTTCATCTTTACTCTTCAAGAAGTATATCCAAGTCTTACGAGAAAAGTCATCAATAAATGAAACATAATATACATACCCACTCAATGAACTGGATGACATAAGACCGCATACATCTGAGTGGATAATCTCCAATATTCCTTTCGCTTTGCTCTCGCTACTTGGAAATGCCTTCTTCACGTTCTTTCCCTTTGCACATCCTTTGCAAACGCCTTCATGCTTCGACTGGATTTCTGGAAGTCTTTCAATTGCTTTGCTTGCAATGGGTAGTGCCCTATAGTGCACATGTGCAAGCCTTCTATGCCATAATTCACTTGGCTCCATGGAGTCATGGACCAAGGTTTGTTCAGGTTGACCCTTCAATTTGTACAAACCTCCCTCTTGCTCTCCAATCACAATTGCATCGTCTATAGTCTTTCCCTTTGGCCACATTAGGACTTGGCCTTCGACAAATGCAACCCTCATACCTTTTGCATCTAGTGCTGATATGGAGAGAAGGTTCTTCTTGAGTCTTGGAACATATAGGACATCCTTCATCTTCAGAGATTTCCTAGAGTCTAGCTTGTAAGAAGCTTCTCCACTTCCTTTTATGGGGTATTGGTAATCATCCCGAAGTTTCACCTTGTGAGGTGACTCATGTTCAGATAGGTTCATGAAGGATTCTTTATATCCTGTCATATGCTTGGAAGCTCCACTGTCTATAAGCCAATTATTACTTCCATGTGTGACAGTTCCCGTGAGTGCTGATATTAGGACATACTCTTCATCACTTGAAGATTCATCACTCTCTTCTCTGGATCTCTTCCTTGGAGGTTCATCATCTTCTGTGCAGTAGGCATGGTGCCTCTTCTTGTTGTTCTTCTTGCTGTGGGAGCCACTTTTATTTCTGGGACAATTCCTGCAGTAGTGTCCCTTCTCATCACAAGTATGCATCTAATATTAGATAGATCTCTCCTAGATCTTCTAAAGTTATCCCTCTGACTTTGGTGGTGGTGTTTCTCCCTCTTACTGTGATGGTGCTCCCTCTTGTTATTATTCCTCCTGGAGTGTGCTGTGAGAGCTTGATCATCATTTGCTCCCATCTTCTATTCTCGAGATACAAGTCGAGCTTCTTCTTGTGAGCATTCCTCCCACAACCTACTGAATATGATTAACTTCTTCCTAGCACAAATCCCTTGAATGAAAGAGTCCCATGATCTTGGGAGACCATTCAAGGTGGTCATCACAATTTTTCCATCTTCTACATTTTTTCCTACAACTTCAAGTTGCTCCTTGATTTGAGAGACCCTTGTAAAGTAAGACTGCATGGTCTCTGCATTTTGTATCTTCACATTCTTCAACTAGTTTCTCAAGGTCATCTTCCAGTTTATATTCTTTCCTTCAAACAGCTTGGTCAAGGCATCAAACATCTCTTTGGGTGTCTTCAAAGATGACACATGTGGGATGAGATGATCCTTAATAGAATCTGCAATGATCCTCTTGGCCTTAACCAAGTTCTTGTGTAAGGCTTTAGCCTCATCTCCCTCTGGTGCTGGAATCTTCTCATTTACATGTGTCCAATTCATTCTCTTCAAGGACAAGTGCAATCCTATACTTCCATGCTCGGAAGTTATCAACCCCTTCAAGCTTATCCTCAAGCTTGGTGTGGTGAGACATCTTTAATGAAAAATTCAAATGGAAATAGCAAAGCTTTTAGGTCTTATCACTTTTAGATGCCCAATCTGGTTCTGGAGCTGGCTGGGCCTAGGGTTTGTCAGAGAAACCATAATTTTCCAAACTTGGAATTTGGAACTTCTGATTGGACAGATAGATGCGCCTCCTCAAGGCGAGTTTCCCAATGTACTCACTCCCCCAAATCAGTGAACAAAAACTCAAAATAGCTGATGCCCTAGTTTTCCTCCGATAGTAGTGATGGGCCAAAAATGAAAATTCTCAGAATCCAATTCTGCTTCGACAAAAAGATGGGCCCTCCTAGGGCGAGTTATCCTAGCCTCTTTTCATTGATGATCTGTGGAGAGAAGTCCAAAAAATAAGAAGCCCTAGCTTCCGCAACTGCACAATGTCTTCTTTTCAGGTTAGCTCTGATACCATGTTAGATTTCCTACTTTTAATCAATATTTATCTAGGATCTTAACTTAAAGAATAACATGCACATCATAACACAATAGACACAAAGAATTTCCTCCGGGAAACCATAAAGGAGAAAACCTCGCACCTTCCTTAGAGATAGAATCGTCACCAATACAATATCAAAAAAGTAAAACCCCAAAACAAAGATGGTCTTTTGCAGCTCCTCTTCTTTTCCTCCTATGCGAACTTGTCCTCTCTCTCACTTATGCAAACTTGTGAGTGAGTGTGTGTTCAAATGAGAGAGCTCCACTCTCTATTTATACTTTATCTTTCACTTGAGCTTTTCACTTACTAGGTCGGCCCTAGCTATACCTGACTAAGCCGACTTCTCTAGGGGACTCAATAACCCTAATCTAACTGAATCTTGGGGGATCTATTGCCCCGACTTCCAATGGAGGATTTACCTCAATATGACTTTACATGACCAAATGTAATAATGACATCTTCGACCGGAGGAATAAACATCTCCGTCGGAGGTACAAATAAAATATAATAATAATAACAATATAAAATACAAGTGAATAACTTCCGAAGTTATATTTACATTAACAGTATGTACTCCTTCAAATCAACTTTTCATTTAATCTTCAAAGCTTACAAGGAAACCTCCATTGCTACTAATAAAATGCAGCAATACAGTACACTCAAATAAAGAAAAATTTGTGCAAACTTACAAGACGAATCTGCCCATCGAAACTGAGGAAAAATTGCCCAAGGAAACCGAGAAAATCATAGTTGCCTAGTTGTTTGCTGTACAGCTATTCGTACGATTGTACATACTTGCTTCGTACGACTGTATCGAATCAGTACGACTTGTTGTACAGATCCATATGGATGTATGGATTTCTGTCCTCTATTGGTTGGGGTCTGAATTTTGCCTGGTTCCTCACATAAGCTCCTCTTTGGCTCTCTAACTTTGTTTCTCTATCGAGTTTCTTCACCTTCTGACCATCCTGTCTTTGTGAAGAATGAATTTGTCTTTTCCCTCTACTTTGACCTGCCTTTATACTTTAGTTGACAACCTAATATACCAATAACCTAATCTCACTGTGAGATAAACGATTGAGATTAGTCTAAATCATTAATGCATTAAAATGCACTTTAGTAGACTTAACAACTCTTTTTTCACTTTATAAATAAAGTGAATTAAAAAATAGATTTATTTGGATGACTTCCCGCATGTTTGACACCTAACCTATGCAGAAGTTCTTGTCTGATCTACAAAACATCAACACTCCCTCTTAGCGAGGAAGGAATTTTGCACCAATCCAAGTTTGTCTCTGAAAGATTCAAACCTACCTTTTGCTAAGGGCTTGGTAAGAATATCTGCAACTTGCTGATCTGTGGGTACATAATGGAGCTTCATTGCTCCCTTCTGAATCCTGTCTCAAATGAAGTGATACCTGATCTCAATATGCTTGGATTTGTCATGAAAATATGGATTCTCGGAGAGTTTGATACAAATCTGATTATCACAGTAGTGGGATCCACCTCTTGATCAAATAAACTTGCCAACAACTTGAAGCCAGATGGCTTCACAAGTAGTCGTACTCGTTGCCATGTACTCTGCCTCTGCTAAGTTGAATGCCACGGAAGTTTGCTTCCGGCTGAACCAAGGTATCACCACTAATCCCAATTTGAAGCAGTACCCTGAGGTGCTCTTCTTGTCTGATGCACTGCCTACCCAATTTGAGTTTGTATACCCATACAACTTCACTTCACCATCTCCAAGATATCTTAGTCCATACTCTACTGTGCCCCTCGAGTATATGAGCACATGTTTTGCTGCTACCCAATGCTTTTGCCTCGACTCCACCATGAACCGACTCAAGGTGTTCACTGCAAAACATATATCTGGCCTAGTATTGACCATATACATCAAGGAACCTATCAACTATCTGGACAATATGGGATCCACCATATCTAAATCTGAAGTAGTGTCCTTCAGATTAGTGATCATACGAGTGTCCATGGGCCTACAGTCCTCCATCGGGAATCTCTTCAGGATATCAACTACATACTTGCCCAAGGAAAATCTCCCCTAGTCGCTGCCAAACTTCCAACCTCAATAAGTAATGCATCAAGCCAATGTCCTTCATCTCGAACTCAACTACCATATCTTCCTTGCACCCTGCAATGAGATTCTCCGAACCTATGAGAAACAGGTCATCTACAATGTACATATAGCACCAAAATGAACAAATCAACCACAACGAATATGAAATATAAGTTGGGATCTGCTTCACATTTTGGTGAAGCCCATGCTGTGTAGGTATCCATCGATCTTGGAATACCATGCTCTCAGGGCCTGCTTGAGTCCATACAAATCCTTTTTCAGCTTGCACATATGGGACTCCTTCCCATTCGCCTCAAAGCCCTATGGCTGCTCGATGTACACTTCTTCCTCAATTATTCCATTGAGGAAAGCTGTCTTCATATCCATCTGATGTATCCTCCATTCCATGATGGAAACTAAAGACATCATTGCTCTAATGGAAGTGTATCTAGTGACTGGAGCAAATGTCTCCTTGTAATCCACTCCCTCTTTTTGGGAGAATCCTCTCGCCACGAACCTAGATTTGTACTTATCCACTCCCTCTTTTTGGGAGAATCCTCTTGCCACGAACCTTGACTTGTACTTCTCTATGCTGCCATCTGCCGCATGCTTAATCTTAAAGAGCCATCTGGAAGTCACCATCGACTTCCTATCCGGTCTAAGAACAATGTCCCAAACATCATTCTTCATGATGAAGGTGTACTGTTCTACCATGGCATCCCTCCAAACCTGCTGGTTGGTTTCCTCTTGAAAACTGTGTTGTCTCCCAAAATGGCATGCGTGTTTGTTGAAGCCGAAAATGTAACACACCAATTGGATGACAACTCTCTCAAGAGAGAGGCCAATGTCACCACACTCCTCTCCTCTTCGCTTCAGGTTGGCTCTTCTCCAACTCTAGGGGGGTATCCCTAAGATAGGATCGCTAAGGCAGGTACAATAAGCGGGCAAGGTGAATTGAAGAGGCTGCCTTAGAGAAATAGATGTAACAAAATAATGAGTTTTAAATGGGTGATGGAAAAGAAGGGAAGATCAATCCTCAGGGAAAGACCAGTGCCAGTACCAGAAGGGGAAATGGAGTCAAAAGAGGACTCATGGAGGCCTTGTGCTTCATAAAAGTGAGACTAATCTAGAATGCTCAAACAATCATATCTAAATCAACATTTTGTACAACCGAATACTAATATCCATCGAAATACTAATCGCTCAAGCATACTTAACCAACTTAACAACCGCAAATGGCTAATCTATTGTGCTTAAAAAAAGCCCTCACAAGCTAGATTTATTCTGCAATTGAAATACATCCCACAACCACATGAAAGATACTCAATCTGTCCCTAAAAACCCAGCTGATATTTTCATTAAGCTCAAAAGGGAAAGAAACCCCAAAAGTTTTCCATCATACAAATGAAAGAGGCTGTCCTCTTTATAGGCCAAAAGGCTCTCTTAGAACAAAAATAATAATGAAAATAAAACCCCGCGAGCTTCGTTCCAGCTCCAATTTTTGGCGCAGCTGTTCGTAAAGATCAAACCTATCATGATGATGGCGATGATTTGCAATCAGCCGCCAAAGGGAGTGTAAGTCCAACTTTCCACGACTCAGTTTATTAAATGGAACCCCACTTAACAGATTGTTGTAGCCCCAATTCCTCCCAAATTTCTCGGGGTCACTGAACTTTAACTCTGGAGATTCCCTATTTGTCCAGAATTGCCGTGAACACTTCTAGTGTTTAGAAAACTCACCAATCAAAAAAGATACGGATTATCTTTGTAATGATTGCAATGGGCTGACCTACCTCCGTTGCGATATTCAGAATGAATAACTCGTGGATAGGCACCGTGTCGATAAACATAGCAGCGGCCAAAATCAACTTAAATCCACGATGGCTGCGACAAACTTGAGTTCTCGGATCGTAATTCCAAAAATTCTGCCACGTTGGCCACCACGAATTTAGAAGAAAAAAGACCTATGCAAATTGGCGTAATGGCTGTCAGTGATCCGAGGCAAAACAAATGGCGGCCACATTAATGTGGCCCCAGGCGCTAAATGTGAAAGCAGCCCCGAGCAGCTGTCGAAAGTTGGGTATGATCAACAGAGCAATCGGCGGCCAAACCAAATCGACAGGCTGATGACCCGTGACCTCACTTAATCGGCAGAATTTTTTGAAGTGCAAACAAATTTCGAGCCTCGAGGAAGTGACCCGTGGAATGCTAGCTGCCCATAACAAGAGTCGACTTGTCCTCTAATGGAGCTTGGAGCAGTCGGCCAAAAAACCGATCCACGAAATCATGTTCACGTTGGCAATGTAAATCGATACGTGGGTCGCAGATCACGTCCGAGAGGGGGCATCGATTCGATGACGCGTCTTTAATGGAAGATCCAAAAACACTCTGGCAATATGACGGATGGGCTCTCGGCTGCGTGTTGGAGTGGCGTGAAAAACGGTGGACCGGATCCCTTTTAATTCGGTGGAGCCCGATTCGTTCGATGGCGTGGTAGATGGATCGTTTAACCCCGCTTTTCCAAAAGCCCTGCTCCATCTTCGGTTGAATCATATGTGCGACAAGTCCCTTCTTCTTTTTATATAACTCAGATCACTTGCATGTAGCTCATCTCTGAGCAGAAATAGCCTCACATTCATCAAGAAAAAATAACGCATCCTTCATATCAGAATCACAAAAGAGTCCACGAAGGCCAGCAGAATTATCGTCACAACTACTCCCTCTAGAAAACGACTGAAGTGAAAGAAAATCAACAAGGAGAACACGCTTTCCTAGATGATGAGCAACTGCATTGACTGTCATCGTCTTTGATGGCTCACGAAGAAGTATAAGAAGTCCTCATTTCTTTCACTCGTGGATGTCACTAGGAGATAGAAGACAACTGCCAAGGCGTGCACAAATTTGCATAGCAATAATAAAAGCATAGTATAAAAAAGCAGGATTTAAAATCATTTGTCCATTGTGCCGGGGTTAGCATGTGCTCTGTGGGACGCCTCCCGGAATGAGCCATTCTCATTCTTCTCTTCCTGAAACTGTTGTGGAGAATCAGAGCAAATAGAGGGTCAAGACAGTGATCCATTTAATGAAAGGTTTGCCAATTTCCCTGCTGCCTCCGAATAGTTTGCAGATTGCAAGCTTGAAGGGCCTGATAGGGCATCTTCACAATCTATAAGGCACTCCTCAATTTTATTGTTCTGAGCTCAAGAAAGGTAACTGTTATCACATATATAGTAGCCAGGCTACCATACATTATTTTTCAGATTCCAGAGCACATTTCAGCCAGTTCCTTTACTTTGAGATGATGAGATGAGCAGCTATCTATGGATCACTATCAGATTTTGGACAGCATATGTATTCCCTATGCCATGACTGAGTCTCAGGACACTCAGAGAGATGACCGATGTAGCCATTATACCATTGGTACAGAGCAGTCAGTAGTGCCCAGAGTTACAGTAGCAGTTTCAGAGGACAGATGATGGTACAGGTTGATGAGCATTCAGGTATATGACTCATCAGGTATATCATTGTGTTATGGTTATATTGCTTTTATACTTATTCTTATAGCATGTCTTAGCACTTAGTGTCATGATCTGGCGATCATATAGATATGTGGACCTGGTTGATCTTATTATATATATATTATTGTCCCTACTCAGACTTAGAAGTTCACTATTCATACTCATTGGTATTACCCTCCTTAGGGAGAATAGAGGTGATCATTCCACCATACCTTGGCTTGCTAGTGTCGGCTCCATCATTCATTGTCTTCATCCATCCATTACCTACCTTTTAGTTTATCACCCTGACTTACTACTTGATTAGTGACATGGAGGATCTTTTCCCCACTGTAGCCTCTGTATTGGATGAGCTTCCCTGTTTATTGTGTCTCGGCTCTGAGTTGGTGACAAAACTTGCCTATGGCGAATTGGAGTTCCTTGTGAATTCCCCCTAGTCACTAAAGTTGTGTTGGCTAAACCTGAAACTTTTAGTGCTGCCATGAATACAAAATCTGGAAAAATGAAATGTTATATCTTGTATGAAAAGCCCATTCATGCAATGTGTTTCTAAACACACATGAATGAAAGGCATGCCAAATGAAAATGGCTATGAAAATAAAATGTTATATCTTGTGGAAAATAAATACCTAGGTAAACAAGCTGTCCATGACACACCTAGAAGTGCTCAGGTAAACAAGTGCCTTAAAAACACACCTGCAGCAGAAAGCCTAAAATAAATGTAAATCTATGCAATGTGTTTATAAACACACATAGATCAAGGCTATGGAAACTTCAGGCCCAAAAAGCAATGGAACTTAAAAGCTATATCTAAACAATTGCTGGCCTTATTTGTATTATGGATTGTGCGCATCTGTGAAGGTGAATAAACCCTCTTTGAACAACTCATCCATTTGTGAGACACCACCATTCCCTGTGTTATTGCTCATTCAGTATATACTATGGTGTGTATTCCCTTTCCCTTGCCAAAGTGTCACAAAGTTAAGTCAGTCAAGTCATCCCTTAGCCTAGCCAGTTATTTTAGCCTTCACCCTTCACTAGCAAATTGATCACAGCTATGAAGTGAGTATGATCTTGAAAGTCTAGTCTGAGTAATAATAATAATTAACGACATTATATATTTGGATTTAGATCGCCAGTAATGATTACTTTGTGCTATAATTGTTATTTGAATAAGTTGTAGAGGATGCATTAACCTCGGACACTTTGTAGCAGCTTATGATGATGGTCTGAGTTATATTGGGTCATGTTGACTTGGTTAGGCCTAGTCTGACCATGGTCAACCATAGGACATGAGATGGCTGGACCTTATGATGACATGGATAGATGATATATGGTCTATGTATACATACATGATGATTCTATGCAGCAGCTACAGGGTTATGATGATGATTCTTGATTACAGCAGTATTTGATTATTTACAGATTATTATTATTGGCCCTGTTCCGGTATATTGGATATATATTTTGATCATGCAGAGACTCATATGGTGTATGAGTACACATCTTGGATGGATTTGGACTTTCTGAGTCCAATGAGACAGTTTGTTTTCAGTTTCGGGCACTTACAGTGATGATTGAGCCTCAGTAGGCTGTCCTAGTGCAGTTTTGGCCTGTCGGAGGTCCTGTCAGAGCAGATGTGATTTTTATCCGGTTGACCTAGGGCGCTGATGATGGAGGGGGTGGTCCAGCCACTTGTTTTTACCATATTACCCCCCTCCCGGACACACTGGTGCCCTCACCTTGACAGCGCAGGCACTCCAGGAGGCAGTTTGGGGCAGTTTCACGCTTTCCGAGGCATTTCAGGATTGGTAGAAATGGCTATTGAGGAAATCGATTTGGGCTACTGAGGCAAGGTTATGGCATGGGATGATCAGTGATGATAGATCGGGGTCCTCCACACCTTCTCCAGCAGTTTCAGCTTCATCGGGGTCCGCATCCATCACTTATGGCACTTTCTGAGGATTTCTGAGGTCTTTTTGAGGCCTACGATTTGACTATGGAGGCACGATTTGGTACATTGATGATTATTTATTGATTATTGTGCTATGGGGATTGACCAAGGAGGGATAAAACTACCCCTTGGACCCACCATAAGCCCTTTATTATATTTTGTCATCATGATTTGGTGGGATTCCCCTCTTCTAGGGCGATTTTGTCCACTCACATAATATTTTATTAGTGATCCATGTATTTTATTGTTGAGCTCATCTCAACCATTGATTAGACATTGGTATCTTTTAATCTTAGCCACTCATTCAAAAAGTGGTTAGGATTATGCTCTCTCCCCATCCTATTTAAGGAGGGAGCCTCTCATTGTAAAATTCATCTAGAGATTTTTGGCTCTTGGCTCTTGGAATAAAAATTTCTATCTTTTGGAGTACATGCTTGGATTGGAGTGGATGTTGGTTGTTTCGATTGTAAATGCTTTTGTCCATTGCACTGGAGGATCTATTGTAGCTATCTTGCATATTTGCCATATCTTATTTACAGGTTAAGAGGACGATTTTGGACAAGGGCGAATTGGTGGGGAGGCTTGCCCTTCAAGCTTGGAAGAAGTCGTTTTGGTTTGACAGGGAGTAGTTTTGCCTTTGTGTCAACTATTCTATGTTTCTCTCTCTCTCTTGCTTGTATCTACCTTCAACATGTTAAACTGATTGATGCTTGGCTCCTTGGTTTTGACAGGTTAGAAGGAATCACATGTGGCTTGGGAAAATCGATTTGGCAAGAGGCTTCAACAATTCTCCATTTGATCTTTGGCAAAGTAATCCTCGTCTCAACTAGCATTCATCTCTTCATCCAGGTATGCTCCAAGAGGTATGATCTTCTTCTTCCTTGAATCATCCATAATTTCTAGATCACAAAAAAACCCTAATTGATTAAAACCCTTGTTTTTTGGTTTTTCTTAGATCTACTTAGATCTAGCCTTGTTTTTGAGAAGATTTTGAAAACCCACCTCTATAGCATCCACCCCTAGTTGGATCTATAGTTTGGTGGTGATTGGCTAAAAATTGACACACTTTTCAAGGCAAAAAGCCCTCTTGAACCCAAATCGCACTTCCTAGTGAGAGGCTTGTTTGGTTAGATCTAGCACATGGGTAGGTGAGATCCCACTTGATTTGCAATCTAGATACTTGATAACCTACCCCCAGATTGTTACTTTGGTGAATTCTACCTTGTGGACATCATTCCATGTTTTAAGGGGTCAAAACCCTCTTTTGAATTTCTTGGCACCTCAAAACTCAGATCTACAAAGATCTAACCCTTGGATTGACTTGATTTTTGGGATCTACATAGACCGGGGTACTAGCTTCCTGGATCTATAGTTTGGTGGCCATTGGACTTGATTTGGTCCACCAAACCCTCATTTTAGCCCTCCTTGAGCAAAGTCGCACTCCCTTGGGTGAGTGAGTTTGCCCACTTTGAGGAGGTGGGTGTTTGAGATTTTCGTGGATTTGGAATGGCCATACCTTGAAACCTAGGTCTAGAGTATCTTTTTGTCACGATCCGCCTTGGGGTTAGCATTCCTTGTTTCAAGGGATTGTGGTCCACTTAAGGTCATTACTTGAAAAACCTAGATCTAGTAAGATCCAACCATTAGATCTCATTTGGCCCACTTGACTTGGCTTCTAGGTGTCCCGATTTACACTTTGACATACTTTTTGACCCCATTAGCCCATTTAACAAGGCACTAGTCTCTCCTCAAAGCAAGTCGCACTCCTTGGGATTTGTGTCAAAACCTAGATCTAACACATGGGTACTTCTAGAATCAACTTAGATCTATAGATCTAGTCATTACCTAACCTCTAGTACCAACATTACACCTAGCTTCACCTTGTGGGCCCACTTAAAGTCATTTCACATATCCCAAGAAAATAAGACCCACTTGGGTAAACATATGGTACTACACCTAGTCATCATACCAAATCATGCGGCCTAAACCATACATAGGTTGAAACACTAACAATCTCTTATACCACCTTCAACCATACCTTAACTCCTAGGTCCATTTAGCCTTGCATTGGTTTCCGTGACTCTTCATTTACCTACCCTTAGAAACCTTTGTTTGGGTCCAATCAACCGTGATTGGTTATAGGGTCTCCCCTAGGTCTTGTTACACCCTGACCTAAAGCGAAGAGTGCTTCGGTTGACGTGACTCCCACCTTTCATTGGGAACCGTGGCATCTCTTGGGTCACCTCTTTAGTTGCCTGTCTCCTCTACCGTCCCGGATGGGATACCACTAGGGGCAACTACAAGTTGCGTGATAACAGTAACTTTGCATGTTGGAGAATAAATTGGAATCATTCCATTTTTATGTCCCATTTCCAGCAATGTGTTGCTATTGCAATCTTTAACCAACAATTTCATCCTTTATGTCATTCTGAGAATTAACAACATGCAGAGTTTCCTGAAGAGACACATCAGCACACACACAGTATTTTCTGTCATTCCTCATGGATTGATTTGCGTAAGCTCTGATCCTTGTGCAAAAAATTGCTTCCATTTTTTAAGTCCCAGATTCTTCAAAAATCATGAATTCACCTTTAGCTGCCAGGCGATGGAAATGCTGAACAAAAATATGGAAGATATCATGAAATCTTCAAGCGACCACCTCTGATAACAATGCTACCAATTTAGGTGGTAACAAACTGGAAGGCTCGAAATCTATGATGCTGCTCTTCAATGCCATATAGTTCGGAAACTTCTTCCAAGGTATGCTCTCTCTGAATGTGTTGCTAGGAGCTGCCTCAACTTGCTCCTGAGCATCCCTCAATGTTTGAGTGAACCATTGTGGCCTCTTGACAGAATTGGTAGTATTTGGTGGCTCCTCCTCTGCATTCGAAGGCTGTTGCCTTGAACTGCAAGTCACTGGTGACCTTGGCTCAACCTTTAGAGCTTCTTGCTCCTCGTCCTTTGTCATTGGTAATGGCTCATGAGACTTTCTGGATGCAAAGTCTTACTCGAACTTTACATCCTTCCTAACAATTGTTTTCCTCTCTCTTGGAATATAGATCTTGTAAGCCTTTGAATTCTCACTATAGCCAACAAATAAACCCTTCTTGCTGGAAGTCACCAACTTAGTCTTCTTCTCCACTGGTATATGGATGTAAACTGGACAACCAAAGATGCGGAAATTAGTCACCTCTGGCTTCACACCAGTGAATGCCTCCTTTGGTGTCTTGTCCCCCAAAACCTTGTGAGGACACCTATTCTGGATGTAGACTACTGCACTGTATGCTAATTACAATAGAAACATCAACAAATCTTGGTCATGTATTATGGCCTTAGCAACCCCTATCATGGATCGGTTCTTTCGCTCTACAACCTGTTGTGCTGTGGGTTGTAAGGAACAATGTACTCCCTCTAAATTCTTGCATCCTCGAGGTATATTCACCTCCATTGTCCAATCTCAAAACATTGATCTTCTTCCTTATTTGGTTCTCCACAAGAGCCTTGAACTCCTAAAACTTGTTGAAGAATTCACCCATGTTTTGCGAGAGAAGTCATCAATGAAGGAAACATAATACATGATTCTTGTGTTTGATGCTATTGACATCAGTCCACACACATTCGAATGCGCTAGATCTAGGATCCCCTTAGATCTGTGCTCACTGCTTGGGAAATCATCCTTGGCATGCTCTTACCAAGCGTGCACCCTCTGCACGCACCCTGCTGCTCAATGTTGAACTCAAGAAGACCTGTGACAATCTCCCTCATAATAGGCAATGCTCCGTGATGTAGGTGCCCCATCCTCTTTTGCCATATCTCGCACAAGTTCTCTGTGCTATGAACTAGGGCTCGAACAGGTTCACCTTGCAACCTGTACAAATTGCCTTTTCTAACCTTAATCACCTGAGTTGATCCTTGGATAGACTCCTTCGTGTTGATTTTTGGAGTAATTGAGGATAAGTGCTTTGCATGACTTCAATGTTGGAAGCATGCATGAGATGTCCATACTTTACTTTTTTCACTTTTTCAGAAAAGTGACTTTTATTAGAGTAACTGAGGATAAGTGCTCTGCATGACTTCAATGTCGGAAGCATGCATGAGATGTCCATACTTTACCTTTTTCACTTTTTCAGAAAAGTGACTTTTATTATTTTCGATGAAAAGTCAATTAATTAATTTGACTTTATTTTTCTAAAGTAAGTTTGGAATTAGGGTTTTGGAACCCTAAAGTCACCGCAGGATTATAAAAGAGAGGCAGAGGGTAAATAAGAAAAGTGATTGATACATTCACTGTTTCAAAGATTGACTAAGAGGGAGCAGATGTCCAGAGGTGAGTCTGTTATAGCTTATCTCACTAGAGTTACACAAGTTCGAGGTGAACTTGTTGCTGTTGGAGAGAAGATTGCAGATCCAGAGTTGGTTCGGTCAGCCTTGAAAGGATTTTCCAAACCATGTGACACTTTCGTTTGTGGCATTGTTGCTAGAGAGAAACTTGTCAACTGGGATAGATTGTTGGATGATTTTCATTTCACTCAGGAGGAGATGAGAGTGGGATCCAGTCATTCAAGCCATCAACATGGTGATGATGAGGAAAATGTTGCTCTTGCGAGCAAAAGCAAGGGCAAGGGGAAAAAGAGCTTCGGAGGTGGAGCTACTTCTAAGGGTGAGAAGAAGAAGGAGTTAAGTAAGGTGAAATGCTATGCATATCACAAGACAAGACACTATGCTGGTCAGTGTCCTAACAAGAAGAAGGGGGGTAAGTCACAGTTCACAGCTTCTGCAGAGGTGGATGAGTTTTCCGCCATATTTGATAAGAAGTTCTCGCTAGAGTTACACAAGTTCGAGATGAACTTGCTACTGTTGGAGAGAAGATTGCAGATGCGGAGTTGGTTTGGTCAGCCTTGAAAGGATTTTCCAAACCATGGGACACTTTCGTTCATGGCATTGTTGCCAGAGAGAAACTTCCCAACTGGGATAGATTGTGGGATGATTTCACTCAGGAGGAGATGAGAGTGGGATCCAGTCAGTCAGGCCATCAACATGGTGATGATGAGGAGAACGTTGCTCTTGCGAGAAAAAGCAAGGGCAAGGGGAAGAAGAGCTCCGGAGGTGGAGCTACTTCTATGGGTGAGAAGAAGAAGGATTTAAGTAAGGTGAAATGCTATGCATGTCACAAGACAAGACACTATGCTGGTCAGTGTTTTAACAAGAAGAAGGGGGGTAAGTCACAGGTCGCAGCTTCTGTAGAGGTGGATAAGTTTTCCGCCAGATTTGATAAGAATTTCTCATTAGTGGCTTGTCTTACTTCCAGTTCATCTCTATCCAGTATTTGGTACATTGATAGTGGTGCTTCCAACCACATGAAACGAGTACGAGAGTATTTCTCAGATATATCCGAGAGGGAACTAGTTCTGGACATTGAGCTTGGTGATGATTCCAAGGTCAAAGTAGTTTTCCGTGGAACAGTTCAGTTTTAGAGGGAGTCTCAACCGTCAATGAGTGTGAAGGAAGCATTGTATGTACCGGGTTTGGCAAAGAACCTGATCTCAGTCTCAGTGATAGAGGATATGGGGTGATTTTCTAAGATGGAAAAGTACACATACATCCTAAAGGATCGAGCGTTGGTTCAACGAAGGTGATTGGGGTCAGACAGGGTAAGCTTTATAGGCTTATGTTTTAGCCAGCCCATGATTTGGTTCACTGAAGCAACAGTGATTTGTGTGAGCTATGACACATGAGGACGGCACATTTGCATCATGGAGCATTGAACGTTTTGAGAGAGAAAGTGACTGGGTTGCCAGAGTTCAGTGTGGAGCACCACGGTGTGTACTTGGCAAGTATGCTAAAACTGGTTTTCTGAGCAGTGACAGCAGATCCAAGGGGATCTTGGACTTGATACATTCAGATGTATCTGGGCCGATGTCAGTGGTGTCGTTGAGTGGATATCAATATTATGTCTCATTCATAGATGATTTCTCCAGGAAAACTTGGATCTACTTCATGAAGACCAAGGATGAGGTCTTTGACAGATTCCATGAGCTCAAAGCTCTTGTGGAGAATCAGATGGGGAAGAAGATCAAGGTGTTGAGATCAGACAATGGGGGTGAATATACCTCCAATGCTTTCAAGTTTCAAGCATTTTTGTGCACATGCAGGGATCATGAAAGAATTGACAGTTCCGTACGACCCATAATAGAATGGGATTGTAGAGCGGAAGAACAGGGCCATTATTGGGGCTGCTAAAGACATGCTTCATGATTAGGATATTCCTATGTTTCTGTGGGCAGAAGCATGCAGCACGACAATCTACATATAGAACAGGAGTCTTCATAAGGCTTTGGGGAACAAAACTCCTGAGGAGGCTTTCAGTGGGAAGAAGCTTGAGATTGGGCACTTGCGGATTTTCGGGTGTTGTTATCTCTAAAGTTTTCACCAGATTGCTATGACACAAAGCTAGGGCACTTCAGTTATTGCAGTGATTTAGATTAATGGGTAGGTCGAGTAAAAAGGTAGTTTGGAACGAATTAGCGGATAAGTATTGGTTCTGATTTGCAACACTTCATAGGTTAGAAGCATGCACTTTGAAAGATGGGCACTTGATTAACAGTATGAAGTAGAAGAAATAGAAGACACAAATATGAATATATAGACTCACAATCTGCTTATCTCACATATCCACCAGGAAGATATTCAGATTCAAAACAGTGTCTTGAATCAGAATCCAATATTGGAATACAAATCACAAATTACAGGCAATAAACAGTAAAAGCTTTACTGCTATTAGATCTGAACTTGTATGACAATCTATGCAGTACAAAAATCACCTCTGTATTCAAATAAGAAGAGGTAAAAGAGAATTACAATAGAGGCACAGCCAAATCAACAAAGTGATTGGTCTCTGAGCATGGAACGTTACAGGTAATATCTTATTCAGTACAATTCCCAGTCTTTATGTAGACATTCTGATCACTCGAGCCCCCTGCTTCCTTCTAAGAGGAAGATTCCCCATTACATTTCAAATGATAGAATTTATAGAAACATACTATCATATGAGCTGTTACAAGTTTTTAGAAATCAAATCTATCCATAAACCAAAAACTAAAAAGTAAAAAGTCTCTGATTTCTCACAGGAAATCAGGAGCTCGAGAATCCTTTGCCTTCAAATCTGTGATCTGGAGTTGATTTGCCAAATGCTGGTACTGCTGCTAAGTTCAATGCCCTCAGAATCTGAGGTTTGACTACAACTGTCAAGTTGTCAACTAATCCTCTGCCTGGAAATTTGGGATATATATCCCACTGTTGCCATAAATCTGGAGATAATTTCTTGGAATCCTGTAGTTGCCAAGTGTTCAATCTATGACCCAAAATATGCTCTGCCATCTGATACTCTGCTATTTGTCTCTCTTTGATTGCCACCTGCTAAATGAGTGCCTGGAAATGCTCGATTTCATGCTCTGTTTTTTAGCTGATCCTTTGACCAACCTTAACTTCGCCATTGGATTCCAATTTGAGCATGTACTTGATGTTTACAGGTATAAGAAAATGTAACCAAGAATTTACTTTGAGGTTATCATCCTTGGAGACCTTATAGAAGTTCGAAATTTACCCAAACAATGTAAACATTCTGTTACAGGACATTTGGTAGCGCCTAAGCAGATTTCTATGTGGAAGGTGCTACCGAATCTCTTGATTTTCTCTAGAGTATATATTACCCTTCAAAAGGCAGAGTACTAATAACATCTCAGGTTGGAAAGAAAACGATTGATACTTTGAACCTACTTTAATTATCTAAACCATATTCCTTTCCTCTTTTGATGTGTATGAAACAACATTGCCATTTCTGAGTTGAATGAATGCTGCACATTTTGTCATAGGATTTACAGCAATGGCTATCACCGAGCTTTCTTTAATAGCATGCCTGAATGAGTTCATAACCCACCCACTAGATGACAAGCACCTTGGCTCTCTTCAAGCACTGTGTGCAACCTTCGTTCAATTTTAATGTTTCTAGTATTGTCTCTTCATTCGCAGCATCAGGTTTGCTTGCCAATTGCAGTAAGCTCAACCTTACTAATCTTTCTATGGAGTCCCATTTGATCTCGTGGGGTGTCCCACTTAAAGGACTTTTGCCAAATCGCCCAAATAATTCATCATCTTCAGCTCCATTTCCATGTACTGCATCTGCTACTCTCAGAATCTCATCTTCACTTTTAGTACAACCTGTCTTCAGCTCTTCTGCAACTTTGGCCCTGGCCTTCAGGGCCTTGGCATAAGTTGTGAATGGCAGTGGCACTGGTAATGAGAAGAACCCATCAATAAGCTGCAAGTACTCTTCAAAACCTTCTGAACTAGCTTGCATCCAAGTTCTCAAGTAAACAAGGTAATAAGTAATACTGTTTCATTACATTGCTAATAGATCGAGCACTTCAATTCTGCAGACAACCTGTTCATATAATTGAATGACATTTTAACTGTCTTCAACAAAGGAATAATATTAACAACCTTTGCCAAACTATCCAGAAAAATGAAACCAATGCAGCTGTTCGTATTTCAGTCTTTAAATGTTCCATTGACACATAGATACTTGCTTTTGACTCTTTATCGGAACATGTAGACTTCTACTGAAGACAACAATTAATGCAGCCTGATATGAAGCATTTATCCACAGAATTGGTCACAAAGGATTTAATTGACCCTGACGCCCAGTTGTAAGTATAAGCTGTCCATTTTTACAATTCTTCTTGAATCTTAATGGAAGATTTTGCTGTCATGTTTACTTATTCTCAATAAATTTGACAGTATTGGAAACAAAATTGATGATAATCTGCTAAGACCATTCAGGATCGCTGATGACAACCTCTGGGACTCTTTCAGAAACAACTACTGCCAGCTTCTGTCTATACCCTTTGCCAAAAATTGGTTCAACCAAATCAATTGTGCACAAGTTATTCAAACACTGAGCGACAATAATGAGTCGTGCATATTTCTTGAAAACAAGTATAATAATTCGACATAACTGGTTAAGAGAAAGCTCCATTTGAACATGATGAATTAGCTCCTGTGGCCGCAAGTAACTCCTTATGAATTGAAATTGAATCTTTCAATTCAATATAATGATTTTTAAGTTGGGTGGAACATGCTGGAAACCACAATTACTTGGTGTTTCGTGTGACATCTGGGCATGCTTGGACGAGAAAGAAGACCAAATTGTATGTGTTTATATGCCTTGACGTGATGTATGGCTGTCAATGAAAGTGCAACATGAGCTCTCCCATAGACTCTTGTCTCAACACAAGGATACCCTTGACACATAGGTAAGCGTTGGCAATAACTTAGTTATGACACTTGTAATAGACCTTGGAGATTGGGTTTAAAAAATCCAATATACTTTTATTTAATGTGCCAAACATTCATTTAACCCTAGACATTATCGCAAGGACTTTGACCGTAAAGACTATTTTGAGATGGGGTTTACAAAGGTATATAATTTTTAAGATTTATATTAAAAAGGCATATAAATAAGATAATATACATTTAATCTCTTTAATATATAATTCAAAATCTAAAATCTTTTAAATTAATAAAAGGTCTATTCCATATCTCTTGGGAATTTGACTTGATCATGAGCAATAACAGTCTTTATATAGGAGAGGAAGACTTGGTTATCGGGAGAGCTCTTGGCTTGGGATAAACTTTAAATGCAAATGATAAAAGATACATTGCAAGACTCATCAGATGGTAGGTTTGAGGAAATGGGAAAAATTTAAGAAAATTTACGCAAAGAATAACAGGCTAGCAAAATTGGCACAATTTTGGCGAAAGTTAAAAAAAAATGCGACGCATAGGTTTTAGTGCTAACAAGTGTCTTACTTATTCCCACGTCCCTTCAAAGAAGAGGATGAAGCTGGAACCCACGACATAGAAGGGCATCTTTGTCGGGTACAGTGAGACTTCGAAGGGCTACAGGACATTCCTGCACTGAGAAAAACAGTGGTGAGGCGGGATGTAAAGTTCGAGGAGGATAGAGCCTTTTAGAAGTCACATGAGTCACTTCCAGCATAGACAGGGGAGCAACAAGCTCCGAAGGTTGAGGAGGAACCATTGGTTCATCAACTTTCAGATGAGGAGGAGGAGCTAGAGGCTCCTATCAAACAACATGAGCGAGAGGCTCCTACCACACAGCAGGGGACTTCCACTTTAGGGAGGAAGACATCGAGATGGCTGCAGCATATCTTGAAGGATGCTCAAGAGCTTGTAGAGGCTCCTAGGAGAACGTTCAGGGAGAATAGGCCACCACTGAAGTTCTCGAGCTACATGGCATTGATGTGCGACATCATTGATTCCGAGACTACCAGATTTGAGGAGGCCTCAAAGAGACAAGTATGGAGGGATGCCATGGTGGAGGAGTATGCCTCCATCATGCATAATGATGTGTGGGATATAGTTCCATGGCTGTAAGGGAAGTTTGTGGTGAGTTCGAAATGGATCTATAAGATCAAGCATGCAACATATGGCAGTGTGGAGAAGTACAAGGCGCGGTTTGTGGCGTGGGGGTTTTCACAGATAGAGGGAGTCGATTATGAGGGGACCTTTGCACTAGTGGCTAGATATACTTCCATCAGATCAGTCATTTCTATTGCAGCAGAGATGGGTTGGAGGATACATTAGATGGATGTACATTGAGCAACCTTAGGGCTTTGAGATGCATGGGAGAGAGTCTCAAGTGTGTCTCTTTAAGAGAGTGTTGTATGGACTCAAGCAAGCTCCTAGAGCTTGGTATTCTAGGATCGATAGTTACTTGCAACAGCTTGGCTTTGAGAATAGTGAGGTGGACAACCTTTACTTCCTTGTTATTGGCGAGGATCCTCTCATTCTCATTCTATACATAGATGATTTGTTCCTGATAGGATTATAGAAGCTCATTGAGGGGTGCAAGAGAAATCTTGCTTAAGAGATTGAGATGAAGGACATCGGGTTGATGCATTACTTCTTGGGATTGGAGGTGTGGCAAAGGATAGGTCATATTTTCCTGGGGTAGGGAAAGTATGCTATGGACATCTTGAGGAGATTCAAGATGACAGAGTGTAGGCCTATGGCTACGCTTATAGGGTGTAGGCCTATGGCTACGCTTATCACGACCAACTTGAAGAAACTGGATGCTTCTGAGTCAGAGTTGGTTGATCCTATGTTGTATCGACAGTTGATCGTGTACTTGATGTATTTGGTCAATACTAGGTCAGATATCTGTTTTGTTGTCAACACTCTTAGTCATTTCATGGTGGAACTGAAGAGAGTGCATTGGGTTGCAGCAAAACATGTGCCCAAGTACCTATGGGGTACAATAGATTATGGTTTGAGTTATGAGTAGGGGGATGGAGTCAAATTGACAGGTTATACAGGCTCAGATTAGGCAGGTAGTGTAGTGGACAGAAAGAGCACCTCAGGGTGCTGTTTCAGCTTGGGTTCTACAGTATTGTCGTGGTTCAGTCGGAAGCAGAAGCAATGGCATTGAGCTCAACATAGGTAGAGTATATGGAAGCCAATCAGGAGATTTGTGAGGCCATTTGGATTCACAAGTTACTCGTGTGTTTCTTTGATTAGAGGTTGCAGCCGACCATCATTCACTGTGATAATCAGAGTTGCATCAAACTCTTTGAGAATCCAATGTTTCATGACAGGTCGAAGCACATAGAGATCAGGTATCACTTCATTCGATATTATGTTTAGAGGGGAGTTGTGAAGCTTCAGTACATATCTACAAACGAGCAGACTACATACATTCTTATGAAGGCTTTGGTGAAGGGGAAATTTGTCTTCTTTAGAGATAAGTTTGGAGTGGTGCTGAACACTTTCCTTGTTAAGAGGGAGTGTTGATTTTTGGAGTAACTGAGGATAAGTGCTCTACATGGCTTCAGTGTTGAAAGCATGCATGAGATGTCCAAACTTTACATTTTTCACTTTTTCATAAAAGTGACTTTTATTATTTTCGGTGTAACGTCAATTAATTAATTTGACTTTATTTTTCTAAAGTGAGTTTGGAATTAGGGTTTTGGAACCCTAAAGTCATCGAAGGATTATAAAAGAGAGGCAGAGGGTAAAGAAGAAAAGTGATTGACACATTCACTCTTTCAAAGATTGACTAAGAGGGAGTAGATATTCTTGAACAGCCAAGGACGAAGAACTAGGACACAAATTCCAAGAAAGAGGGCACACTGCCCTATCGATGAGGACAGAGAGGAGGGCAGTCTCCCAACTACTGGGTGTGTTCTTGAGGGGCAACTATGAGTTGAGAACCCACTGTCACCTCGATTCCTAACTCCTCTGTTTAGACCCAACTCCCAAAGGTCAAGGGGGGTAGTCCCTATTTACTAAGTTTTTAAAAGGTTTTAATTTTAGGAGTTAAATTTTAATTATACTTATTTAATGACAAGCAGTCATGCAATATGCAAATTATTTAATGACAGGCAAACCTCGATTCGTAACTTAACAAGATAAAGTTGAAAGAAAGAAATAATCAACTAACCAGTTCCTATTCTACTTGGGTTATGGAGTCAATAATAAATCAAAACTTGTTTTATGGAAAACACAAGATACACAATAAACTTGAAATAATTTGCTTTCCCTAAATTAGAACATTCAAAATTGCACGAGGAAAATTACTTGCTAGCAAAGAAAACCAACTAACTGACTATAAGAATTAAATTTGAACTGGAAATAAATTGCTTTGAAAGTAAAGAAATTGTAATGAAAATGTTGTGATACGAAAATAATATGTTTTGCGAGTGGTCCTGTAAATTTTAAAGGATTTTATGTCTCTCTTTAGCTTAGGTAATTAGTGTATTGAAAGTGCAAAAAATGATTGTTCTAACTAATGTGACTACCTCTAACACTTATCCTTCAACTTGAGAGAAACTGTTGGGTGCTCAACAAGAGAACACGAGGTTCCCCTCTAGCTCCACATGTCAGTTCCAAAAACTGCTGGATGTTCAACTGGAGGACACAAAGTGCCACGAGGCTCCCAACAGCCTCTACCCCACTAACTCCACGGGTCAATCATTTTTTTCTCAATTTTCGAGATAAATAATTAAAGTGCCTATTACTCTAGCCAATTCGATCTTTTGCCCTTTCTTGTCACTCAGGATCGGAATAACCGACAAGGGGAGTAAATACGGGGCAAGAGCGAGGCAAGGTTTATTTGCTTTGTAAAGAAAAATACTTAAAATGAATTACTAGTCAGCACGATTTTGCATGGATGGGCAAAGCCACTTCACATGCAAGGTGTGGGCAACAATTTAAAACTTAAAATTAAATAAAATAACTTGAATTTTAAACAAAACTAGCCAGCACGATTTTGCATGGATGGGAAAAGCCACTTCACATGCAAGGTGTGGGCAAAAACTAAAATTAAATGAAATAACTTGAATCTTAAGTAGGAAACTAGCCAACATGATTTTGCATGGATGGGCAAAGCCACTTCACATGCATGGTGTGGGAAAACAATTAAACCAATGCAATAAGAAATAAACCAATTCCTAGCCCTTTCTCTTTTGCTTACAAGGGTGGCAGAAAGTTGAAACCCAACTACCTTTGTAAGCAATGGATAGCAAAAATTAAAAAAAATGCAAGTTAATTATTACCCTAGCCACACAATCCTCTTCCTAGTGAAGAGATGGGGCAAATGAATAAAGTAAAATGCTGAAAATAAACTAAGTACAAACTCCTAGTCCCTCTTCACTTGCAATGCAATGGTGGGCAAGCCCAACTTCCTTTGCATGCAAGGGATGGCTGAAAAAAAAAGAAAACTCAGTTATATCTTTGGAAATAAATAGAGAATCAAGTTCAAGAGACTCTCTTGAACTTGTTACAATTGATAAGATTTCAGCACTTGAGAAAATAAGGAAATAAGAGAGTGAGTAGAATTTTGACCTGTTTCTAGCAAAGGACTAGAGATGGCAACTTGTGGATGCCCTTTACACTTGATTTTGACCAAATTTGGGTAGCATATCCCCTTGTACTGTACAAAACCTACTAAAAACCAACAAGCAATAAATACAGAAAAAATGCCCAAAACCACTCTTGGACACTATTAGTGTTATGGTACAAATAGTATAAAAATTTCTGAAATTTTATAAGTGAATTTGCACAATAAAAGAGCTTGTAAATGAAGTCTAAAACAAGATTTTAATATGAGAATGTATGCAGAAATAAAAATGCATAAATTTGAAAGAGAAAGGAGAATTTTGTGCTCTTTGCTCTTCCAATGCTTGAAGTAGTGGGGTATCCAACCGAGGAATTCCACTCTTCAACTAAAGCAACTTGCAACTTGTGAGATATTTGCTACACAACTAAAAAGAAGGTGAGATCCAAATAATGAACTAAGAAATCAAAAACTTTAACCGAGAAAAATATGAAGTTCTTAACTACAAGAATGAAAAACTCACAAAACTTATGGCAAAAATACCACAAATCTTACCAAAGCAAAGAAATTTGCTTGTTTGGCCTTCCCAAACTTGAGTAGCTATGAAGTGTAGAAGCAAACCACCATAGAGCACAATGGACACATGATTTCCTCCAAAGAATTCTATTAACCAAGCCAAATGGCTGAAAATTACAATGGCCCAAAATGGGAGCAAATGGAAGCAAGAGAGTGAGAAGAGAGCAAGAATGCAAGAGCATGAGAGATTGTGGAAGAAGGGAGATTGTAACCAAAATGAGGAGGAAGATCCTCCTTAAATAGGAAAAGAGAGAGGGGAGAGTTCTTTTGCATGAGTGACATTTGTCACTTGGAGAGAAAGGGGGCCCATGAAGGGGGTGCACTTCTTTGGCTTAAAAAAAACAAACAATGGGGGGGAAAAAACCCCACTCATGTTTTATATTTCATTGCTAGGCCAAGGGGAGGGAATCATGAAGGTGGGACTCCCCCTTTTGGCTTATTTCAATTTTTCTCATTTCCCATGGTGAGAGAGGGTTTTCCCCTTAGGGAGACAACTTCAAACTCTTAAAACTCTTGCATGGGGGGCCCCTTTTGGCCTCTAACATCACCTTAGGCACATAATATAACATTTGGAAACTTAATTTCCCCTCCCCAAGTGACTTTAGTCACTTTACAAAATTTTGCCATTCTAATTAATGACAAATTTTTCTAATTTCCTTGACTGACTTAGGAAAATTCATCAAAAACTTTATCAAAACTCAACGGAATGACTTCAAACTTGGTCCAAGGGTGTAGGGGGTCTCTTGCTATTGATTTTGAGTACCCATACCCCTATTTATGGGCATTAAGTGCCACTTGACTCTCTTTTACATTACAACATTTTATGCTAAGACATTTTTGTAAATATTTGGTCCAGAGATCACTACTCCCTCTGAATCACTCTGAGACCTCAAGTGGTATGAATCTCAATATTAGTATATACTCATAAAAATATAGACTCAAACAACTAGATCTGCATTTACCAACTGAAATACAAATGCAATCAACCACATAAACAACATATGTACCTTGGAACCCTTGCGGGAAAATCCTGCTAACTAGGGGGCTATCTTCTCTCTCGATCCCAGAGCATATAGATGTATAAATGAAAATAGAATACAGGATTACCTCAGCCGGTAACTCAATCCCTCTGAAACAGGACAAACTCTAAATTTGCATGCATCCAGCTGATGCATGCACTGAAGAAGTATGCCCTAACTGCCAAATTGGATCTGAGTGTTCTGACGATGCCTCTCACTGATCTGCCCTCTCTATGTCTCTCTTCTTTGATCTGCTCGCTCTGAAGACTGCCCTCTGATGAAATCAGCCTCCTCTGCATGCACAAGTGCGCCCTCCCCTTTGGATGTCAAATGCTCGTACTGGTCCAGATCTCAACCTAAGTTGCAGGAAACTCGGGTCTAGCACCCGTTTCACCCTTGGAAACTCGTTGAAACTTGGAAACCCGTATGGTACTTGACGGAAACTCGTTTTCAGTCCGTATGAAACACGTTTCCTAAATGGGAAATGCGTCCATACAGACGGAAACACGTTTCCATCACGTTTCCTCTCTTGTACAGTGCGTTTTCTGCCAAATAAAAGCTCGTCACTTAAAAAACCAGCTCGTAAAGTCTCTTTCCGCCCACGGATTTCAGTAATTAAGGGTTAATACGTTAAATTTTAAAATAAGATTTAATTCTAGATGCTTTTAATTAGGTTGAAGAAAGTTATAAAGAGAACATCACTTCATTCTCTCCTCACATAAGCGACTTCAGCACTCAGGTCCTAGAATATAGCAATAGGCCTTGTGCAGATTGGGATGTCGAGTCAAAATTTGCTGACTTGGACATCTCTCTTGCTGCACTAAGTTGAGGAACCTAGAAGTGGAATTGGAATACTTCTTCCACTCTACATTCTGCTGCTGAGCGTGCTTCTTGTTCTATTTTTGAGGAAGACTATGAAGATGACGATGACTATTAGTATGAGCTTATGTTTTACTTTTATTTCTATGTTAGTGTGCTCATTGTTCATAGTTTGATACATTGTACTTGTAGCCTCATACATAAAGGCTAATTTTGGATATAAAGTATATAGCCTCATTTATAAAGGTTGTTTTTGGATATTACTACTTGTATCAAAGAAATGATATAGACTTGGGTTCATGAGTAAAATGTGGTGTTACATGTATGATTTAAATTTTGTTTGTATCATTTAACATTTATCACTTAACATTGTTGCTTGCAGCTAAATGTAATTAATAATTTATGGTTTATGTTTTATAATAATTTTGTCCTTGTTCTCTCTCTCTCTCTCTCACACACACACACACACACATATATATATATCGTATTTCCCCGTTTCCAAAATTTTTTGGGGGGGGTCGCGTTTCCAACGTTTCCTCGTTTCCCCGTTTCGTCCCCGTTTCCCCGTTTCATGCAACTTAGATCTCAACAGATCTGAGCTACGATCGTCCCTAACCTTCCTCCAATGCTGAGGCAAGGCTATCCTGGAAGTCTTGGACTCCTAATCGGTCAATCCAGCTCACAACGAGCTTCTCCCCCCTTAGGAAAAACCTCCTCCTCCAAGAGAACTCGACCTCCTTCAATCTCCACAGAAATCACACTGTTGAGCTCTCTCAGCTCACAGTACTGGGTGTCTAGCCTCTCTGGAACTGAAGGTCATTGATCTAGCTCAGATCTGACCTTCCTAGTTCCTGCAACAAATCCTCTCTATCTTAGAAAGTCGCCCCACATGTGCAGCTACGCCCTCCTCACTCTAGCAGTATCTCTCTCCGACAATGCAATCGAGTAGCCTCATCTGGGGACCCCCCGCCTCTATAAATAATCTCACCGATGAATCAGGTTTGCCAAAACCCTAATGGTCACTTTTGCATGCAGTCTCTGAATGCTGACAGGTCATGCACTACTCATGCATGCAAAGGTCAATCTCTCCTGAAGCTCTGCATGCAGCCCCCACTGGGCTCATGCCACTGAGTAGAGTGCATCTCATTCTCTATTCCATCCTGATACCTATGCAGCTAATGTACCTCCATGTAAGGCATCCGAACCATGGAGGACATCCCGAAGTTACTGTTATCACACAACTTGTAGTTGCCCCTAGTGGTATCCCATCCGGGACGGTAGAGGAGATAGGCAACTAAAGAGGTGACCCAAGAGATGCCATGGTTCCCAATGCAAGGTGGGAGTCACGTCAACCGAGGCACTCTTCGCTTTAGGTCAAGGTGAAACAAGACCTAGGGGGAGACCCTATAACCAATCACAGTTGATTGGATCCAAACAAAGGTTTCTAAGGATAAGTAAATGAAGAGTTACGGAAACCAATGCAAGGTTGAGTGGACCTAGAAGTTAAAGTATGGTTGAAGGTGGTTTTGGGAGATTGTTAGTGTTTCAACCGATGTATGATTTAGGCCACATAATTAGGTAAAATGATAAGGTACATCACCATATGCTACACAAGTGGATCCTACTTCCTTGGGATGTGTGAAATGGCTTTAAGTGGACCCACAAGGTGGAGCTAAGGGATGAAATTGATACTAGAGGTTATGTAATGAGTAGATCTATGGATCTAAGTTAATTTTAGGAGTACCCATGTGCCGGATCTAAGGTTTGACACAATTCCCAAGGAGTGCGACTTGCTTTGAGGAGGACTAGTGCCTTGTTGGATGGGCTAATGGGGTCAAAAGGTATGTCAAAGTGTAGATCGGGACACCTAGGATCCAAGTCAAGTGGGCTAATTTAGATAAAATGGTTGGATCTTGCGAGATCTAGGTTTTCATGAAATGAGCCTAAGTGGACCACAATCCCTTGAAACAAGGAATGCTACCCCCAAGGCAGATCGTCACAAAATGATACTCTAGACCTAGGTTTCAAGGTATGGCCATTCCAAATCCACAAAAATCTCAACCACCCACTTCCTCAAAGTGGGCAAACTCACTCACCCAAGGGAGTGCGACTTTGCTCAAGGAGGGCTAAAGGAGGGGTTAAGTGGACCAAATCAAGTCCAATGGCCACCAAACTGTAGATCCAAGTAGCTTATGCACCGATCTATGTGGATCTAGAAAATCATGTCAATCCAAGGGTTAGATCTTACTAGATCTGAGTTTTAAGGTGCCAAGAAATTCAAAAGGGGGTTTTAATCCCTCAAAACGTGGAATGATGCCCACAAGGTAGAAATCACCAAAGTAACAGTCTGGGGGTAGGTTATCAAGTGTGTAGATTGCAAATCAAGTGGGATCTCACCTACCCATGTGCTAGATCTAGCCAAAACAACCCTCTCCAAGGAAGTGCGATTTGGTCCAAGAGGGCTTTTTGCCTTGAAAAGTGTGTCAATTTTAACCCAATCACCACCAAACTATAGATCCCACTAGGGGTGGATGCTATAGAGGTGGGTTCTTAATATCTCTTCAAAAGCAAGGCTAGATCTAAGTAGATCTAGGAAAAACCAAAAATAAGGGTTTTAATCAATTAGGGTTTTTATGATCTAGAAATTATGGATGATTCAAGGAAGAAGAAGATCATACCTCTTGGAGCATACCTGGATGAAGAGATGAATGCTAGTTGAGACGAGGATTACTTTTGCCAAAGATCAAATGGAGAATTGTTGAAGCCCTCTTGCCAAATCGATTTTTCCAAGCCACATATGAGTCCCCCTAACCTGTCAAAACCAAGGAGCAAAGCATCAATCAGTTTAACATGTTGAAGGTAGATACAAGCAAGAGAGAGATAAGCATAGAATAGTTGGCACAAAGACAAAACTACTCCCTGTTTAACCAAAACATCTTCCTCCAAGCTTGAAGGGCAAGCCTCCCCACCAATTCGCACTTGTCAAAAACGTCCTCTTAACCTGTAAAAAAGATATGGAAAATATGCAAGATAGCTACAATAGATCCTCCAGTGCAATGGACAAAAGCATTTACAATCGAAAACAACCAACATCCACTCCAATCCAAGCATGTACTCCAAAAGATAGAAATTTTATTCCAAGAGCCAAGAGCCAAAAATATCTAGATGATTTTATAATAAGAGGCTCCCTCCTTAAATAGGATGGGGAGAGAATACAATCCTAACCACTTTTTACATGAGTGGCTAAGATTAAAAGATCAAAAGATCTAATCAACGGCTAATAATAAATCATAACAATACATCACATGGATCACCCAATATAATGATGACGTCCCCACTAAATGGTACATAGGGAGGATGACGTCATCCACTAGAGGGGTAAAAGTACAAGAATCCACCTCATGATGACTAGGACATGACAAAATAAGCACATGGTGGGGCTAGGAGGCATCAATCCTTACTAGCTCATCCCCAAGGCACAATAAAATAATAAAATATGTCCCAAGATAATATAAATGATCAAATTTGTCCTCAAAATCTGTGACAGACAAGCAGTAAAAGACCTCCTGTGATCGATGTGGGCATACCCACATGGTGAAAACTGGCTGGAAGATAGTGAGATCACCCTGGAAGACCTCTGTGAAAACCAAATGCCAAAACCTTGCCTCAATTGCCCAAATCGAATTCCTCAGTGACCACTTTATCCCATTTTTTAACTGCCTCGGTAATTGTGAAAGTGCCAAAACTGCCTCCTAGGGCATCTGCGCTGTCCATCTGAGCCCACCAGTCTCTCCAGAAGGGGGGGTAAATGGTAAAAACAAGTGGCTGGACCACCCCCTCCTCATACAGCGCCCTAGGTGAACTGGCCTCTCATGGCCCCTGCTGCTTAGGTTGGGAAATCAGCCCCAAATCTGGTCAACAAGTGTAAAACTGCATCAATCACTGTCAGAAGTGCCCGGAACTGAAAGATAAGTGTCTCATTGGATCCAGAAGACCCAAATCCACAAGAAATGTGTATTCATACACCATGGGTTGCCCTATTGGGCTAGCTGTAGGGTCCACCATATATGGACAATGCATAATCTGCTGATCTGAAGTAATAATAAAACCTGCTGAACTGCATCAATCATCATCTGCATCATATGTCCATCATATGATATCATCATCAAGTATGTGGGACCATGAATCATCATCAATAAGCATATATGCATGGCCCACATCATCACGGATCCCAAGAATATACAACCAAGGATAAATCACATCAGTAGACTAAGACATGCTTCTCTAATCATTCTCACAGCCAAGCTCAAAGTATAACATCCATTCAGTGGCATTAATCAAGTTAGCATATTCCTTTGTTATATAAAATTACTTGCACAATAATTCAAATGACAAACTCACCCATTGGACATGGTCAAACTGCTAGTGAAGGATGAAGGCTAGGAACAAGGTTGGGTCAAGGGGTTGAGTTGTCTAACTTAACTCAAAAATACTTTGGATTGGGAGAAGGGGGGAAGCTACAAACTCTGTGCTGGACAAAATAACACGGGGGATGGCTGTGCCTCACAAATGGATAAGTTGTTCAGAGAGTGTTTATTCAACTTAGGCATCATGTCTACATCAAGTTGATCCAGGTTCATTAGGATCATTCAATTTCACTTCATGGCTTTTTTGGCCTACATAACCCTTCGGATCTCAGGTGTGCTGATAAGCACAACTAGTTGCAGCTTGCATCCAGGGAATGTTTTCAAATACATATAAGGTCAGCAATTGTTTAGATATAACTTTTAAGAACCATTGCTTTTTAGACCTTTCTTATACTCTTCGAGGAGTATTTTTTTAGCTGTTCATTGCTCTTGCCCCTTTTTTTTTAGTTTCCATGGGCGAATTTATAAGTTTCCATAGGTAGAACATGAGCTTTCAGTTTTAGCCAACAACATCTCAAGTGACTAGGGGGAGTTCAAGCCAATGCCAAACATCGGGACAACTGACCAGAATGATTTAGGCCTACAATCCAACTCACCAAAGGCAAGTTTTGTCACCAACTTAGAGCCGAGGCACTGAATATACAGGGATGCGGTCCAAACACAGAGGTAGAAAAATGGGGAAGTCCTCAATATCAGAAAGTCAAATGAGATAGGTCAAGGTATAAAGTCAAATAGGAAAGTCATGTATGGATGGAGTCAAGTGAATATGGTGCCTACACTAGCAGACAACTGGTGTCAGGAAAGACCATATCTATGTAAGGCTATGTAAGATGAAAAACCAGTGGGTTTTGTTAAATGACCTAAATGTGCAAGCAATTGTCCATTTTATGATTTATAGTTCATTTTAAACAGTTTGCCACATCAGGAATAATATACCAAGCAGATGCTGTGAACATGACCAAATCAACAAGATAATAATCCACAGTCAGTGATAACATATCCATAGATCATACAACATCATCATAGTAATAATCATCATACACCATCTGTAACACTGCTGCAATACATCTCTAAGCACTGAACTGAAAATGTATGGGATAAAGGGTCGCATCGGTCATCAAATCTGAACTCTCAAGGCTCAGCCTTGACACAAGGTCTAACATAAGTCTGAATAATATACTACTCTGATCATGAGTGATCCAAAATGTACAATCATCATAGCCATGCTCTGAATAATGGAAGCTCTAGAATGTGCAGATATCTGCTAAGCAAGAATAGTAGCCCTGCTACTATGGTGTGATAACAGTTACCATAATCTAACAATTTTTTTAATTACCAAAAATTAAAAAATCCTAAGTAAAACTTAATGAAATTCCGCAAGACTCTGGATAATGTCTAGCATGGTAATATAGAACATTTTTAGGGCTTAATCACCCCATGGACTTGATCATTAGAACGCCTTTCACCACTTTGGAGGAAATTTTGAGTGAAAAACTCAGATAATTAAAATCACTAAAAAGGAATTTTAATTATCCAAGGGAAAAAACACTTGATGAAAGGACTTCCCTAATGGTAAAGTCCTAGGCGACTAAGATTTACAAAAATTGACCTTCATGCTGACATATCATTACAAAATCCGTCGCAGGGGTGCGAAGATTTCATGGAAAAGAGTTAAGAAGAGAAAGAGGAAAAATGCCTCGCTTGAAAAACTTTGCTAGGTACATCTTTCTCATCTTCAAGGTACATGGTACATGGTTGCCTACCTAGTTGGCTTGGTGGTCAACAATGGCCATTCTTATGACATATGAAGCACTTGATTTTACTCAAGTCCTTCTTCCCTGACTGTGATGCTGACTCCTCACTCTTTTTCTTACCCTTGCTGGGTCCTTTACCTTTTCCCTTATTTTCATGACCAATGAGGGCATGGTCCTTGTCACCTCCCTGTTTGTTGACCTTTGATTCCATTCGAGTCTCCATTTGGATATAGTCATCCCATAGTCTTTCCTAGTGGGGAAGATCTCCCGAGCACAAATACCTTGGACAAATGTTTCCCATTGTGGTGGGAACTCATTCGGTGCTCTATTTATTAACTCCTTGTCGTTAATATTCTCCCCAACTGTTGCACCTGGTCATGGATCTACGTGATTCATCATGTAAGTAGTGACGGTGTCTGATCTAGTCATCTCAACAGATCTGAGCTTGTTGTGCAAAATCATCTTCTGGTTAATGTTCTTGCTTTGTTAAAGGCTAACTAGAGCCTCGAACATATCTTTCGTCGTCTTCTTCTCGGATACATGAGGGATCATATGATCCTTTATTTCATCCATGATCATTCTCTTGGCTCTCATTTCTTTTTTCTTGTGAGTTGGTGAAAAGTTGTAGATCTATCGACGGAACTACCACATCCTTGATGATATCCCAAAGGTTATTCTCTTCCAACATAAGAGTTACTGCGACTTTCCATGCTAGGAAATTCGGAGCACCATCCAATCTGTCCTCGAACCTGAGGTTGGCTAATGCCATCTCTGAGATCTAAAGCACAAACTTCAAATCTGAAAATCAAATTAATGAAATCCTCATTGCTAGTCCTTTTCCCACTGCAACTGATCTACCCACTGTAAACCCTTGAGAGTTTCAATCAGAGAGATGTTCTAATACCTTGTAAATTTTCCTTACCCCAGGTGAATCCTGTCCTTATGTTTTCAAATAAATGAACTGATATTCGATTTGCGGAAATTAAATTCTTCACTTAGTTGCTTTCACACACATAGTAGGAAAATGAACATCATAAGCATAAAACAAATAACACATGCATGTACTCCTTCAAATCATCTTTTCATTTAAACTTCAAAGCTTACAAGGAAACCTCCATTGCTTCCAATAACATGTATCAGTACGGTACACTCAAACAAAGCAAAATTTCTGCAAACTTATAGGACGAATTTTCCCATTGAGATTGAGAAAAACTGCCCAAGGAAATCGAGAAACTCACTGCTCTTGGCTACCTACTCTACAACTGTTTGTACGACTGTACGAACATGTTCCGTACAACTATACGGGCCTGTCCATACCACCGTTATCAAAACCAGTCCGGTTGAGGAAAAAACTAGCTGGTCTGACTAATTTAGGGCTCCAACCGGTTTGAACCGCCACCTTGAACCAGAAATGACCGGTTCCGTATCAAACTAACTAGTTCCTATACCGTAACAAATTGATCGGTTTGGTACAGAACCAACCTTTTTTCGTGACTGACCGGTTCTGTACAGAATGAATCGATTTTGTACAGAACCGACCAGTTCCATATGACATCTTACAGTTGTAGTTGTGGGCCCATAAAATTCAATTTAAAAAAAACCATAAAAAGCCTACTCTAATTGCAAAAAAACTAGCCTAATCTAAACAATAATCTGTTAAATTTTTTACATAGATCTGATTTGATAGTAGTAACAACCTTAATTCATTTTTTTAGCAGACTTTTAAAACATATATGACAACAGTAGATGAACAGTAGTAGATAACCAACAATAGAGAAAAAAAAACCATTCACAATAACACATAATTTTACCCTGGGGAAAACCTTTCAAGGAATAAAAACCCTAGCAAAGAAATCTTCCTTAATATGAGATGACTGACTTTACATGAGCAGATATGAAACAGACTTTACATGAGCAGATTTGAAACAGACTTTACATCAAAAATTAAACTTGCCTCTAGGGCACTTATACCAAGAGAAGACTGCCTGTAGATGATGAAGTCAACCTTGAACATTATGATTGTTGCCATCAATAAGATTGTCATACCCTGACCTTCTGCCATCAATTGTATTGTGACTGCTGTTGAATACCAATGAGGCTTCCATTGACCAAAGGAGGTAGCTATTGATTGTTTGTTGACCAGATCAAACCTGTGGTAGACTGTCAAAACTCTCGGTATCTGAAATAAACCCTCAAATGTCGAATGGATGCCTGAGATAAGGCCTCGGTGCCTGAGTATAGTTTCTAATAGGGAAACCGGTACCTGCTGCAGCTGTGAACCATGCCCTTAAGGCTTCTAGATGCCACTCAACTGTTGTATGCCCTACCGTGAAGCTGAAGATGCCCTAACAGGGTTGCTGTAAGGTTGAAGAAGGCCTAACATGATTGCCGTGAGGTTGGAGAAGCCCTAACAGGGCTGCCGTGAGGTTGGAACAGTCCTAGCAGGGTTCCGTGAGGCTGCTGAAGACTAAAATAAACCCCAAACTCCTGCGGCTACCTTCCAAAGATCACTTTCACCACTTGTAGCTGCCACGATGGAGAGAGAGAACAATAACCAACATGCAACCCCAAAAATTTATGTATTTTCTTGGATGAGAGATGAAGATCTTGTGTACTTTTCAAAATGAGAGTGTTCTCTATTTATATTTTGTCTTTGAGAATCAAATCCATAGATTTAAGATTAAACAAATAATAAAAACCACTTAGTTAGGGTTATAATATTTTATTTGCACTTTTAACCCTTCAGAAAAGATCTTGACTTTTATCTTGTTCGTTTGGTCCTTTACTAGTGGGCTCTTGGTCCTTCATTGGTGGGATTTTAACACTTTGGTATATTTGTTAGGGTTCATTGTGGGCTTTTAGCACTTTCATATCTTAAATGGGATTTCTTGTGGGCTTTTGACCCACCCTCTTTGGGTAAATCACCCTTAGACAAATCCTTAGCCCCTTCTCTTGGTATCCATGGTCCACATGTGCCAATTCAAGTACATCATCATATATAAGGAAGATATTCTTTGGTTGTCTCGTTCTCCCCACTAACACCAAGGCCACATGGTAGTTACTCCAACAAGGGGTGCCAGTCCCTTGAGGAGGTCCCATAGCCCCAATGACCAAGGAGGGGAGTACATCACTTGCCTAGACCCAGTCTAGGGATTCTCGTGATGATCTCGGAATTGACCAGGTGCCTCAGCCCCAGGCTGCAACAAGTTGACCAATGTCAACTACTTGGTAACTGACCAAGTGCCTCCATTCTCCTAGAGAATGGCTCTCAGCCCCAGGCCAAGCTTCAGTCCTAGGCTGGAATCAAATTCCTGGTAACTGACCAGGTGCCTCCGTTCTCCCAGAGAATGGCTCTCATCCCCAGGCTGAGCTTCAGTCTAAGACTAGAATCAAATTCCTGGTAACTGACTAGGTGCCTCCATTATCCCAGAGAATAGTTCTCGATGCTGCTAAAAAATCAACACTCCTTCTCAGCGAGAGAGGCATTATATGCAATACCAAGCTTATCTCGGAAATATACAAACTTCGTCAATGATAGAAGCTTGGTCAACACATCGGCAATTTGCTCATCTGTATGAATGTACTGAAGTCTCGTGGCACCTCTTTGGACCATATCTCTGATGAAGTGATACTTCATCTCAATGTGTTTCGATCTGTCATTAAACACTGGATTCTAAGAAAGCTTCATGCAACTCTGGTTATCACAATGGATAACAGTTGGCTCAAGCTTTCCACCGAACAAATCCGAGAGTGACTTCCTAAGCCACACTGCTTCTTTGCAGGCATTGCTGGCAGCAATATATTCAGCTTCTGCTGTGCTCTGAGCTATGGAACCTTGTTTCCTGTTGGACCAAGAGATCATGGCTGATCCCATACTGAAGCAATACCCTGATGTCCTTTTCCGATCCACTGCACTGCTTGCCTAATTAGAGTCAGCATAACCAAGTAACATCACTCCACTACTGGAAGTGTATCTGAGCCCATAAGCAATAGTGCCCCGCAAATATCTAAGCAAATGTTTAGCAGCTATCCAATGTATGTGTTTAGGCTCAGACATGAACTGGCTCAGTGCACTCACTTCATAACAGATATTTGGTCTAGTATGTACCAGGTACACCAATGATCCAATAAGCTAGCGATACGAGGTAGGATCCACCGTTTTTTAACAAGAAGCTGACTCATGTAGCTTCTTCAAGTTTGACACCATAGGTGTGCTCATGGGCTTGCAATCCTGCATCCCAAATATTCGCAATATATCAACTGTATACTTCCCTTGTGAAAGGAAGATCTCATTTGGCTTTGCCATACCTATAGACCAAGAAAATAATGCATAAGACCCAGATCCTTCATCTCAAATTCTAAAGTGAGCTCCCTCTTACACTGAGCTATCAATTGTTCCTCTCCAGTAAGGAACAAATCATCAACATATAAAACCAAGATCAAGGGATGGTTTTGTTCAACCTTGAAATACTGGTTGGAGTCAACAACACTCTTGGAGAAACCCAAGCTATGAAGGTAACTGTCAATTCTTGCATACTAGACCTGTTATCACACAACTTGTAGTTGTCCCTAAAGGTATCCCATCCGGGACGGTAGAGGAGATGGACAACTAAAGAGGTGACCCAAGAGATGCCATGGTTCCCAATGCAAGCTGGGAGTCACGTCAACCGAGGCACTCTTTACTTTAGATCAAGATGTATCAAGACCAAGGGGGAGACCCTATAGCCAATCAAAGGAGATTGGACCCAAACAATGGTTTCTAGGCAAGTGTGAAAGATGAGTTACGAAAACCAATGAAAGGTTAGTTGGACCTAGGAGTTTAAGTATGGTTGAAAGAGGCTTTAAGGGATGACTTATGTTTCAACCGTTGAATGATTTAGGCCATAAGATGAGATCAAATAACAAGATCTAGTACCATGAAATACACAAGTGGGGCCCATTGCCTTGGGATATGGAGATGGTTCAAATGGGGCCCACAAGGTGAAGTTAAGGATGTAAATGGTACCAAGGGGTATGCAAGAGGTAGATCTATGGATCTAATTTGAAATTAGAGATACCCACATATGGGATCTAGCACTTGACACTACTCCCAAGGAGTGCGAATTGCCTTAGGTGGACTAGTGCCTTGAAATGGATGGGCAAATGGAGTCAAAAAGATGTCAAAATGTAGATCGGGACACCTAAGAGTCAAATCAAGGGTATGGTTCAAGATCAAGTGGGTGTGATGGTTAGATCTTACTAGATCTATTGTTTCACTAAGTGACCCAAGTGGACAACAATCCCCAAAATGAGAAATGATACCCCCAAGGTAAAACTTCACAAAGTGAGACACGAGATGTAGGTTTCAAGGTATCCTCGTTCCAAATCCAATGGGATCTCAACCACCCATGTCCTAGAAGTGAGACAACTCAATCACCCAAGAAGTGCGACTTTGCCCAAGGAGGGCTAAAAGCATGGAAAAGTGTGTCAAATCAAATCCAAAAGCCACCAAAGTTTAGATCTGGGTAGTTTAAGCAATTGTTAATGTGGATCTAGAAAATCAAAGTGATCCAATGGCTAGATCTCCATAGATATGAGATTGAAAGTGCATCACCAAATTGACCCAAGTGGGGCACAACCCTCAAAATGAGGAATGGGGCCCACAAGGTGAAAATCAATGAAGTGAGACACTAGGGGTAGGTTATCAAGTGAGGAGAGTATGAATCAAGTGGAATCTCACCTACCCATGTTTTGGACCTAACCCAATTAGCTTCTCCCAAGGGGTGCGATTTGCCTCAAGAGGGCTATTTTGCCTTGGAAAGTGTGTCAAATGGAACCCAATCACCACCAAACTATAGATCCGAATTGCCGTGGCTACTATAGAGGTGGGTTTTCAATATCTTTCCAAAAGCTAGGCTAGATCCAAGTAGATCTAAGAAAAACAAAAATGAGGGTTTTAATCAATTAGGGTTTTTATGATCTAGAAGTTATGGATAAGCCAAGGAAGAAGAAAACCATACCTTTGGAGCATACCTAGATGAAGAGATGAATGCTAGTTGAGATGAGGATTACTTTTTCCAAAGATCAAATGAAGAATTTTTCAAGCCCTCTTGCCAAATCGATTTTCTCCGAGCCACACATGTGTTTCCTAACCTGTCAAAACCAAGGAGCAAAGCATCAATCAGTGTAACATGTTGAAGGTAGATAGAAGCAAGAAAAAGATAAGCAAAGAATAGTTGGTACAAAGACAAAACCACTCCCTGTTTAACCAAAACGTCCTCCTCCAAGCTTGAAGGGTAGGCCTCCCCACCAATTCGCACTTGTCCAAAAACGCCTCCTCAACCTGTAAAAAGTATGGCAAAATATGCAAGATAGCTACAAGAGATCCTCTAGTGCAATGGACAAAAGCATTTACAATCAAAGCAACCAACATCCACTCCAAGATCCAAGCATGTACTCCAAAAGAGAAATTTTATTCCAAGAGCCAAGAGCCAAATTCTCTAGATGATTTTACAATGAGGGGGTCTCCTCCTTATATAGGATAATAAAGACCAAAACCCTAGATCTCAAAACCACTTTTTGAAACGAGTGGTTGAGATTAAAAGATCTCAATACATGATCAATGGCTAAGATGAAACATAACAACATAACACATGGATCACTCAAATAATGATGACGTCATAGCTAAAAGATACTCATGGAGGGTGACATCATCCACTAGAGGGGGCAAAAGTACATGGGCCCACCTCATATGACTAGGACATGACATATGGAGCTCATGGTGGGGCTAGGAGGCATCAATCCTTGCTAGCTCATCCCCATGGCACAAAAAAATAATATAATATGTCCAAAATAAATACAAATGATCAAATTTGTCCTCAAAATCTGTGAGAGACATGCAGTAAATGGCCTCCTGTGGCCTTTGTGGACCCCCCTGACTGATGAAAACTGGCTGGAAGATAGGGGTTTCACCTTGGAAGACCTTTATGAAAAACCAAGTGTCAAAAAATTTGCCTTAATTGCCCAAATCGAATTCCTCAGTGACCCTTTTATCCCATTTCTGGACTGCCTCGGTAACTATGAAAGTGGTGAAACTGCCACCTAGGGCACCTGCGCTGTCAAACTGAGCCCACCAGGCTCTCCAGAAGGGGGGGTAAATGGTAATATCAAGTGGCTGGACCACCCCCTCCTCATACAGCGCCCTAGGTGAACTGGCCTCTCATGGCCCCTGCTGCTCAAGCTGGGAAATCAGCCCCAAATCTGGTCAACAAGTGGAAAACTGCATCTATCACTGTTAGAAGTGCCCGAAACTGAATGATAGGTGTCTCATTGGATCCAGAAGACCCAACTATACTAAGAATGTGTACTCATACACCATGGGTTGTCCTGATGGGCTAGCTGTAGGGTCCACCATATATGGACAATGCATAATTTGATGATCTGAAGTAATAATAAAACTCGCTGAACTGCATCAATCATCATCTGAATCATATGTCCATCATATAGTATCATCATCAAGAGTATGTGGGACCATCAATCATCCTCCATAAGCATACATGGTCCACATCATCACAGATCCCAAGAAATGACCATAGTCAAACTGGGTTTGACTAGGTCAATATATAACCAAGGATAAATCATATCAATAGACTAAGACATGTTCCTCTAATCATACTCATAGCTTAACTTAAAGCATAACATCATTTAGTGGCATTAATCATATTTATTCATTCCGTTGTTATTTATATTTACTTGCACAATAGCTTAAATGACAAACTCACCCATCGGACATGGTCTAACTGCTAGCTAAGGATGAAGGCTAGGAACAAGGTTGGGCAAAAGGGGTGACTTGTCTAAACTCAACTAAAAGACACTTTGGACTGGGAGAAAGGGGGAGCTACAAACTCTTTGCTGGACAAAATAAACACGGGGAATGGCTGTGCCTCACAAATGGGTAAGTTGTTTAGAGAGTGCTTATTCAACTTAGGCATCATGTCTACATCAAGCTGATCCAAGTTCATTAGGATCATTCAATTTCATTTCATCGCATTTTTGGCCTACATAACCCTTCGGATCTCAGGTGTGCTGATAAGCACAACTAATTGCAGCTTGCATCCAAGGCATGTTTGTATACATATATAAGGTCAGCAATTGTTTAGATATAGAATTTAAGTACCATTGCTTTTTGGACCTTTCTTATACTCTTTGAGGAGTATTTTTAGTAGTTCATCGCTCTTGCCCTTTTTAGTTTCCATGGGTGAATTTATATAAGTTTCCATAGGTATTACATGAGCTTTTAGTTTTAGCCAACAACATGTCAAGTGACTAGGGGGAGTTCGAGCCAGTGCCAAACATCGGGACAACCGATTAGAATGATTTAGGCCTACAATCCAACTTACCAAAGGCAAGTTTTGTCACCAACTCAGAGCCGAGACACTAAACATACAGGGATGCGATCCAAACACAGAGGTAGTAAAAAGGGAAGTCCTCAATATCAGAAAGCCAAGTAAGACAAGTTAAGGGTTAAGGCCCAATAAGGAAAGTCATGGATGGATGGAGTCAAGTGATGGTGGAGCCTAAGCTAGCAGACAAATGGTGTCAAGGAAGACCATATCTATGCAAGGTAATGAACCCAGTGAGTTTTGTCAAACAACCTAACTGTGCAAGTAAAATGTTCATTTTATAATTCATCATTAAGATAGTTCATTTCAAGTTTTACAACATTTGCCACATCATGAATGATATACCAAGCTGAAGCTATGAACATGACTAAAACAACAAGATAATAATCCACTGTCAATGATCAAACATCCATAGGTCATATAACATCATCATAAGAATAATCATCATAAACCATCTGAAACACTGCTGCAATACATCTCTGGGCACTGAACTGAAACTATATGGAATAAAGGGTCACATCGGTCATCAAATTTGAACTCTCAAGGCTTAGCCTTGACACAAGGTATAACATAAGTCTGAATAATATACTGCTCTGATCATGAGTGATCTCAGAATAATAAACTCATCATAGCCAAGCTCTGAATAATCGAAGCTCTGGAATGTGCAGATATCTGCTGAGCAAGAATAGTAGCCCTGCTACTATGGTGTGATAACAAGACCCTTGGATCCTGTTTTAGCCCATACAAGGCTTTCTTCAGCTTGCAGACATGGGATCCCTTCCCATGGATCAAAAAACCTTCTGGCTGCTCTAAGTAGACTTCTTCTTCAATTTTGCCATTAAGAAAAGCTGTCTTCACATCCATCTGGTGAAGTTTCCATCCAAAAACTGTAGCGAGGGAGATAATCGTTCCGATGGTGGTGTATTTGGCAACTGGAGCAAAGGTTTCACCATAATCTATATCTTCCTTTCGAGAGAAACCACGAGCTAAAAACCTTGCTTTATATTTTTCAATACTTCCATTAGTAGCATGTTTGATTTTGTAAATCCACTTAGAAGTCACTATAGACTTCCCCTTTGGTCTTGGTGTTAATGTTTACAGCAACATAACCAGGATCACTAAAAGAATGGCAAAGCACAGAAACAAAATGAATGTGGAGCTTGTTTAACCATGATGACAAGAACAATCATCTCCCAACCATAGACAAAGGTATTTGTCTCCCCTGAGCTCAGACCTTCCAATAGAGAACGATGTACATCCAAATAGTAGTAGCGCAAATCCAAGAAAACAAGAGAGAAACTTCTCCAATAGTGGAGAACCCCAAAAAATCAGTCTCCTAGCTGCAGCAGCGAACCTCTCTTGGATAGAGCGAACTTGCTTGAGTGAATGACCAAATGAGAGGTCGAACTCTCTATTTATACACATCAAAAGGTGACTTTTTCCCTTACTGGGCTGACCTAACTTTCCCTAACTGGGGTAGTTCTGCCCATTATTTGGGGAAAACTGCCCACTGTTTTGGGGCAGTTTACCCACTGGGCCAACTTGACTTGGGGGAATACAAAAAATTACATTTAATAAATATTTCTTTGTGATTTCACCCCAAGGTTTACATTGATTCTTTCAAGGGTTTTACATGATCAAATACATTGACATCTTGTCCCGTAGGAGGTACAATAACACGATGAAATACAATAAGAATAACTTCCGAAGTTGCACTATTTCCAACACTTGGGACTACTTCCCATACATAATTTTTCATGATAGAATTGTACTCTTCTGTCATTGCATCTTTCCATACCTGTTGTTTGGCTGCTTCCTCATAAGTGGAAGGTTTTGCATCAATGAGGTGGCCTAGCTGAGTAATAAGACTGGAGTACTTCTGAGTCTTCTTGCTTTCTCTGAATGTTCCTGAAGGAGCTTTATGCTTTTCTGCTTTTTGCAGAGTTTCACGAAACCAGCAGGTCTTCTTTTGGAAGGAGCCTCAAGCAATTCTTCGGTAGGATTTTATGGTTCTATAGCAACATCTGGAATTGAAGGCTCATCTTCGTCCTCCCTCTAATCATCTGAATGATGGGAATCTGAAACTTATGAAGGAGAAGATTCTGAATCATTTGGAAGCTCTTTAGATCGACGAAAAGCAACTTCTTCATGAAATATCACATCTCTACTGACCTCAATGTATCTCTGACCAAGAACATAGATATGATAAGCTTTTGATTGAGCTTTCACTGTAACCAACAAACGTACCTTTCTTTTCGGAAGGCTCCAATTTTGTTCTCTTTTCTTTTGGCACATGAATGTAGACTGGAGTGCCAAAAATCCTCATGTGGTCGACTACTGGTTTCTTACCTGTAAATATTTCCTTTGGAGTCTTTTCCCCCAAAATAGCATGAGGGCTTTTGTTTTGAATGTATACAACAGTACTGGTAACCTCAACCCATAGAGATAGAGGAAGATCTAGATCACATAACATGGCTTTGGCAGCTTCGCATATTGTCATGTTCTTTATTTATGTAACCCCATTCTGTTGAGGGTTGTAAGGCACAACTAGCTCCCTCTTGATCCTTGCTTCTCGACAAAGATCATCAAAATGGTGAGATTCAAACTCACCCCCATTATTTGACCTCAAGATACGGATGTGCTTACCCGTCTGATTTTCAACCAGTGCCTTGAATTCTTTGAAATTATCAAAAGTTTCATTCTTAGTCTTTAGGAAATAGATCCAAGATTTGCAGGAGCAATCATCTATGAAAATTACATAATATAAACAACCACTCATAGAAGGTGCAGTCATAGGTCCACATATATCTAAATGAATTAAGTCCAAGATACTTTTAGATCTACCACTACTGTTAGGAAATGATTTCTTAGCATCCTTTCCAAGAGCACAACCTTTACAAACACCATCATGCTCAGAAGAAAAACTCAGGCATACCTGTTACCATCTTTTGTAGACCAGGAAGAGCTATGTAGCGAGGGTGTCCAAACCTTCGATGCCATAGCTTGCAGGGGTTGATTGTGTCATGGACCAATGCCTGAATGGAATGCCCAGATGACTTGTATAGGCTTCCCTCTCGAATTGCAATCATCATGGCTGAACTCATCTCTTCATTCTTTGGCCACAAGAGGGCTTTTCTATCCATGAAGATAACTTTGTAACTCTTATCTTCTAAACTTGCAACTGAGAGGAGATTATTCTTTAAGCCAGGAACATATAATATCTCTTCGATATGCAAAGTAGTCCCTGAGTCAAGCTAAAAGGACGCTGAACCGATTCCTTCAATGTCATAGGTGGTATCATCTCCAAGTTCCACCTGAGCAGTAAACTTCTTCTTTTTGAAGTTTGTAAGAGCTTCTCAAAACCGTGTCATATGTTTGGAAGCTCCACTTTCCACCAACCAAGATTTAGTACTATTGGTAATGGATCCCGAGAGAGTTGAAATCAAATAGTACTCTCTTTTTAGTTCTTGATCTTTGATAGACTTATTGTTTTTCTTCTTCTTAGATTCTTCTTCTTCTGCAGTGGATGCTTGAAATTTCCATCTGAACTTTCTCTTTGCCTTTTTACAATTTCTGGCATTATGCCCCATTTTGTGACAATTGAAACATGTAATATTTGATAAATAAATGTGCTTACCTTGAGGCTTCTTACCCTTGTTCTTTTGATGAAAGAACTTCTTGCCTTTCTTTGTCTTGGCAACAAGGGCAAGATTCCCTTCCTGATGACCACCATTTCTACTTTGCATTCTTCCTTCCTCTTGCAAACAATCGTGCCATAATATGTCAAAATCTGGTTGGACTTCACGACCATTTACAACTGATAGAAAAGTTTCCCAAGAACTAGGGAGACCATCAACAACAATTTGAACAAGATCATCATCATCTAATAACACCAATAGCTAGGAGTTGATCCTTTACCTGAGAAATCATCGAAAAGAATGAAGCCACACTTTCATCCTTTTCCATCTTCAAAGTATGGAGCTTGTTCTTCAAAACTCTTTTCTGGCTGGGAGCTTTCTTGTCATATAGTTTGGTCAAGGTGTCAAAGTATTCTTTGGCAGTCTTCAATGGAGTTATGACAGGCATCAAATTTTCTTTGACTGAATCAGAAATGATTCTTCTTGCCTTGGATTGCTTCTTCTTGAATGCTTCCCTCCCTGCATTTGTGGTAGGTTCTTCTATAACATTGATGACTAGGTCATCAAGATCATTTTCCTCCAATGTAGCCAAAATCCTTGCCTTCCAGGAGTTGAAGTTAGATGACCCTTCAAGTCTATCCTCAGGTCTGAAAGAGACTGAAGCCATTAGAGTAGTCTGCTAAAACAAGTCTGCAAATTTTTTAACCTCCTCTGATCTATACCAAGATCACGTAGGAAACAGTAACTTGCTCCAAAACTGTGCTCTTCACGTTCTCAGCTATGATCCCATGTTAAATTTTTAACATAGATTTGATTTGATAGCAGTAACAACTTTAATTCATTTTTTAGCAGACTTTTAAAACATATATGACAATAGTAGATAACCAACAATAGAGAAAAAACAACCATTCACAATAACACATAATTTTAGCCTGGGGAAAACCTTTCAAGGAATTAAAACCCCAACAAAGAAATCTTCCTTAATATGAGATGACTGACTTTACATGAGCAGATTTGAAATATAATTTACATCAAAAATTAAACTTGCCTCTAGAACACTTATACCAAGAGAAGACTGCCTGTAGATGATGAAGTCAACCCTGAACAGTATGACTGCTGCCATCAATCAGAGTGTCATACCCTGACCTTCTTCCATCAATTGTACTGTGACTACTGTTGAATACTAATGAGGCTGTCGTTGACCAAAGGAGGCAACTATTGATTGTTTGTTGAGCAGATCAAAGCTGTGGCAGATTGTCAAAACCCTCGGTCTTTGAAACAAACCCTCAAATGCCTAATGGATGCCTGTGGCAGATTGTCAAAACCCTCGGTCTCTGAAACAAACCCTCAAATGCCTAATGGATGCCTGAGTATAGGCCCTAATAGGGCAACCGGTACCTGCTGGTGCTGTGAACCATGCCCTTAAGGCTGCCGGATGCCACAGTCAACTGATGTATGCCCTGTTGTGAAGTTGAAGATGCCCTAACAAGGCTGCCATGAAGTTGGAGAAGGCCTAACAAGACTGCCGTGAGATTGGAGAAGCCCTAACAGGGCCGCTGTGAGGCTGGAACAGTCCTAACAGGGTTCCGTGATGCTACTGAAGACTAAACTGAACCCCAAACTCCTACAACTACCTTCCAAAGATCACTTTCACCACTTGTAGCTGCAATGATGGAGAGAGAAAACAATAACCAACATGCAACCCCCAAAATTTATGTCTTTTCTTGGATCATAGATGAAGATCTTGTGTACTTTTCAAAATGAGAGTGTTCTCTATTTATATTTTGTCTTTGAGAATCAAATCCATAGATTTAGGATTAAACAAATAATAAAACTACTTTGTTAGTGTTATAATATTTTATTTGCACTTTTAACCCTTCATAAAAGATCTTGACTTTTATCTTGGTCTTTTGGTCCTTTACTAGTGGGCTCTTGGTCCTTCATTGGTGGTGTTGCCACCTAATACACACCTGGGGGGAACGCGGCAGGAAACCTTCAAGCCGCTCGGTGTGTCCTTGGGGGCAAGTGAGAGTCAAGTGCTGTCACCTGATTACTCGACTCCTCCGTCTAGGCTTACTCCTAGCGAAGCCAAGGGGGGTGGTCCCTATGAAAATTAAACTAAGGCTTTTCATCTATAACAAAAGTAAAAGTCTATTCTAGGAGTCAGAAAAATAACTCAACAATACATCATTGCAAATATTCAATCAACACTACACATGATTTTGGTAAAGATACATTTCACGACATTTTGCAAGAATGATAAAAATAAATAGACCAATGCCAAGAAATAAATGCGTGTGATTGTTGCTGTGTAGGGTCGTGAAAGTATTGCAAGAGGCTTGTTGGTTTATTTTAGATTATTAGATGAGTATTAAAGGAGTGGGTAAAATTGTTGGTTTGGCCCAACCAAATCTAGCTCTTTGGATTGAGTGCTTTGGCGGCTTCATCGAGTGTCCAACCAGGCGAGGATGAACCTTCTTAAAGTAGCCTGCTTACTCTACGGTATACACCCATGCAACCTCCCGAATCCGCCAAGAAAGATGAGATTGGATTATCCTATTAAAACTATGTACCTTACACATGTTTCTAATTGACCCAATTGTTCCGACTAAGCTGCAGCGGTCAAGAGCATACTTTGGGTTTGGGGTGTTGGTTCGTTTTATTAAAATGTGTGAGTGGATGATTAACTAAACTACAACCCAAGAGTATCTTTTCCTCGCACCACAAAGTGATGGAGTACTTCGGTAAAACAAGGGGTTAATTTTAAGATTAGATTTTAAGAACAATTGTATGATTGATAAAAACACATAAGCATATAACAAAATGATAAATGATTCCTCGGAGGACGTTGTGTGTTTGAGTGTTTGTTATTTAATTACTAAAGCATAAATGAACTAATCTAAACAAAGAAAAAAATAAAAAAATAAAAAAAATCGACGCAAATACCCCCTGGGGGGATTGGGGGCAGGCATTGGAATAGCCTGCTAAGCTCTTTTTATTTTTGAGTTGCAACTTGGGAACTTTAGAAGGAAAACTGCTTGCCCTTTATCAATAGGGAACAAGTTAGTTTACAATATTTGAGAACCAAAAGAAATAGTGCTTGAAACCGGTTCTCTGGATGTTTCTGGAAGTTCCAAATGCAAATTTTTATTAAGTTTCTTGTCCCAACCTGCTAGACATGCAAAACAGACCAGCAAGCTATGTTGGTTAAAAACACTTTAAGAGTGTTTTGATAATGCTACAGAAATGCCTAAAAATTAAAGGATCAAACTAGGATGCAACAAACTACTTTTTAGATGATTTTTTATGTCTCTAACCGAATTTTAATTAAATTTTACATTCAAAACTGATATGCATGCAATAAAAAAACAACGAGCTAATAATTTATGAAAAAGCTTGAAGAACACTTTAAACTAGTCCTACTTTTAGATGCAAATTATGCCAAAAATTGCGGTTTGAATGATAAAAGAGATAACAAAAAAATGAACTAGTAAGACAAGCTAGAGAGCTTGTCTTGCTGGGATCTTTCGCTGCCCTTTTTTCAAGTTGCAAGCCAAATCATGCAAGCCTCATGAACTAGATATGTCCTTTAAAATCACTTTTCCTTAGCAAAACTTAGATCTTTTGAAAATTTAGGTGCAAGCTTAAGGAAATTCTTTCACTAATGAACTATAAGATTTGGATTTAGTAATATGATAGCATTAGTAAAGGAAATTAGATCTACTTCTTAGGATTTTAAATTTTAGATCTAGAACAATATAGAAACCGTAACTAATTTAGATTTGAAAGTATGTTGAGCCAAAGGTAAGAAAAACCGAGTTTTGAGCTTGAAAGAGATGGGCGAATGGAGCCCTCATGAGAGTGAGTACAAGAGGGACTATGCTTCCGTTTGAAATTGCTTGGGAAATGACAAAGCTAACATGCATGCCTCCTCCTTAAGCTCCGATCTACCTGCAACAAGATCTCACACAAAATTTGCACAAGAGGATTAAAAGCACCGATATAAATAAAATGAAAGACTTTTAAATACAAGCGTTCAAGTAAGAGATGCAAAATATTTGAAACATTTCATACTATTGTATAATAAGAAATAAGCATCAGATCTTATTCCTTACCTTATTGAAATATAAATTCCTTTACAAGGTCAGATGCAATCCCAACAATATACAAAATATTTATGCAAAAATACAGGTTACCTCCATGGGTTCGAAGCATCAAGCATCCACACACAACTTGCAACCACAATGTAGCCTCCAAAGCCTTCTCTTTATTTACTCTTGAACTCAAAAATTTTTACAATACACGAGCAGAGGTTCCACCTTCAGATCATGAATAATGGACCTCAGCTCCTCAATATATAGCACCAAGCAAGCAAGCTAGGGCGCAAAACCCTAAGGAGGGCATCCTCCTTGATTGTAGAGCAAGGTAGCTTATATCCAAAGGATATGCGCCACCTCAAGAGAGGTGGGCGCACTCCTCAATGGAAACAACACTCTAAAAAGAAGATGCCGCGTGGTGGAGAAAGCAACTCACGTGAAGATGGAGGGCAAGTGTGGTGTTTCCATGCTTTCCAGTCTTTTCGTGATGGGTTCCGATTGGAGCTTTAATTAGAAGCTTATCCAAGTGGGTTGTGCCACCTCACAAGAGGTAGGTGCCCACCAAATGGCTTATCCTCAACCAAATCGAACATGGCCAATGGAGAAGTCGGCCCACGTGAAGGTTTTTGCGTAGTATGGAAATAAGATATTTTCCCAACCTTTAAAATCGACTTCTAACATATGCTTTGTCCTTTTAGCATAGTTTCCCACCTAATTTTACTTAATGCCATGTCATTTGGCATGTGCTAAATGCCTCTTTTTGAATATTTTAATTTTTGATAATGGTGCAATTTGTAGTACCAATAGCATTAAAATGCTAATTTGTAGCTCTGATAAGCAAAACTGCTCCACAGGACGTTTTGGTTGCCCGAAACATAGGAAGACCAGGCACTCAGGTAAAGAGGATGCTCTGAGCGTGAAAACGAGCATCCCTACGCCAAATTACGACTCCGGATCACACTTTTATCACCCCTTGAAATTTTCCATTTAAACCATTAAAAAATGGCTTAAAAATGCGGAAAAAATATTTTTTTCGAAACTGATTGAAACTCCTGGGGGACCTAGTACATGACCAACCGACACTATTTTATCGTCTAGCATGTCTATATATGTTACAAAATGGACTCTAATAACCCCCTAAGGCTTAACCACCACTTTGGGCATTCCAGCTGTGGAGGTGTAGGAGAAAAACTCATCGATTATACTCGGCTAAAGGCAAAGCATAATCGACAAGGGAAAAAACTCCTTGAAATACCTTCTTTGGTTGTCAAGTCCTAGGGAACCGAGTCATTCAAAGACCACCATGCTAGCACACTTTATTACAAACCTCGTGGGGCATGGTCATGCATTACAAAAATGAAAAAGGGGCCTTGAAAAGGCCAAACTTGGAACTTCTGAAATCTGAAAAAGCACAAGTGATTGTGCAATACTGGCGGCTCATTGAAGTCCAACTGAATTGCAACTCAGTTGGTAACAGGTGGGATTGTAACACTTTGGTATATTTGTTAGGGTTCATTGTGGGCTTTTAGCACTTTCATATCTTAAATGGGGGTTTTTGTGGGCTTTTGACCCACCCTCTTTGGGTAAATCACCCTTAGCCCCTTCTCTTGGTATCCATGGTCAACATGTGCCAATTCAAGTACATCGTCATATATAAGGAATATATTCTTTGGTTGTCTCGTTCTCCCCACTAACACCAAGGCCACAGGCTAGTTACTCCAACAAGGGGTGGCTAGTCCCTTGAGGAGGTCCCATAGCCCCAATGACCAAGGAGGGGAGTACATCACTTGCATAGACCTAGTCTAGGGATTTTAGTGATGACCTAGTAATTGACCAGGTGCCTCAGCCCCAGGCTGCAACAAGTTGACCAATGTCAACTACTTGATAATTGACCAAGTGCCTCCATTCTCCCAGAGAGTGGCTCTCAGCCCTAGGCCGAGCTTCAGTCCCAGATTGGAATCAAATTCGTGGTAACTGACCAGGTGGCTCCATTCTCCCAGAGAATGGCTCTCGATGCTGCTAAAAAATCAACATAATTATCAGTAACATTAAATGGTAATATTAAATTCTTAATGTAAAAGGATAGAAAATGAAAGATAAGGACAATGTCACTTTTACACTTTTACTTAAATTTTTAACATTACCATTAATTGTTTCAATATGTGTGAGAGTGGTTCTAACCTCATTAGACTTCATATGCAAAAACTAGAATTTTAGATCCCGTTCATAATTCAACAGACTTAACAATGTTTGGGGTTTCAGGATTGCAACGTTTCCACTGGATTCTATCATGTATGAGGATAGGGGATTGACATTTAATCAAGCACATCAACCCGTCTATGTACCTCGATGTCGGTGGTGCTGATTGTTTAACTCCTTTGTCATGACTGTTACCAACTGTTTTGTACAATAGTTGAACTTCTATTGAGCCGCCAGTTTTATGAGCATGATACATGTTCATCTTCAGAGTTCAGAAGTCATTTTCAGGGCAATTTTGCCCCATTTGTAATAATGCATGTTCATACCCCCTTAGGGAAATTGTAAAAAGTTGGTCTAAGCATGGTCCTTTTATAAAAGACTTGGATTTCCTTAGGTTTAACTATCAGGGGGATACTCTAGAGTGTTTTTTCCTTAGGAATTATGCGCTACGCTTCAGTGGCGCATAATTCCTGAGTTTTTCACTCACACCTCCAAAGCTGGAGTATTCTCATGGTGGTCGAACCTAGGGAGGTTATTAAAGTCTTCGTGTCTATGATTTTTTACATGCTAGCCATCTCAAATAAGTCGTATGGACATGCACTAGGTCCCCTAGGAGTTTGAGTCGTTTCCGAAGAAAATATATATATATATATATATATATTTTTTTTTTTTCTCCGTAAATTAGACCATTTTTTTAATGGTTTAATTGGAAAAATTCAAAATATAATAAAAGTGTCGTCTGGAGGCCGTTTTTGGCGTGGGGAGGCTCGTTTTGACGCTCAGAGCGTCCTCTTTACCCTAGTACCCATTTTCTTCATGTTTTGGGCGATAACGTCGCCTCTGGGAGCAGTTTTGGCTAAAGATGCATCAAGTTGGCATTTAATTGCTAAAAAAAGAGAAAATGCACAGGGTATCAAAAATTAAAATATTCAGAAAATGAATTAAAACACATGCCAATTGAGTTGTCATCTTAGGTCATATGGTGGGCAACTAGTTTAAGGATCAAAGCATTATGTTATTACGTCATATGGTGGGTGTTAAAATATTAACCAGGAAAATGATTGGAGAGAAATGCATGCTAGGGTTCAATGCTGTTGGGAGCGGGGAGCGGGAGCGAAAAGCGAAATTTTCAAAAGCTTCCGTTTCGGGAGCGTTTTTTATATAATATATATTTTAATATATTTTGATGCATATAAATTAAAAAAAACATGTATTATGCCAAATTAGCTATAGAAAACATCAAAACATAAAATCTAGATATTGATATAACCATTTAGTACACATTGATATAACATTAATGATTAATCATCTCGTCTTCTAGATTCTAGGAGCTATAACTTATAACATTTTCATTAAATGAGCATCATCAAATCATCAATCATCAACAACATCAACCTTCAAATTTCAACATATAATATTTGCCATCAAACTAGGCCATAATGTTTACAAAATAGGCCAAGCCGCCAACCGCCAAAATAAACATGAAAATGAAATACAAAGTACAAACTACAAACTACAAAGTACTATGAATCTACTAAGCTTTCCGCTTGCCACGAGTAACTTCCAATTTCTTTTCCCGTGTTCTAGGTGGAATAGGTGCTGGTGGAAGTGATCGTGGAACATGAGTAGAAGATGAATGGCCCCCGCGGGCTGAAATTGGACGTTGTGAAGCTAAAGGCAAAACTCCTACATCTGGAAAGCTGCTTTTGCTTGGGGGTGGCATCTCTGTAGGGGTAGTCTGAATTGGATCATCATGATCACCCAATAGTTCAGCCTCCAAGCGCTCTAATGCTATGGCTCCATCCTCCACATTAGCCTCCTCTGGATTGTTGTCCCAAGTCAAAAATGTTCTATCATTCTTGGCCGCCTCACAATAATGGGACAACAACCTCAAGTTGTAGTGCACATAAACCAAGCTTTCTGCGCGATCTACATTCAGACTGTTTCTCTTTACACTGTGGATGAAGTTGTAGGTGCTCCAACACCTCTCTGCAGAAGAGCTATTAACAACCTGTGATAGCACCCTCAGTGCCAATTTATGCAAATATGTGGCTCCAGAGCCATGCATGTTCCACCAATGGATAGGATCCAATCTGTCTCGATCTTTGGTTGCAAACAGCGAACCAAAGCGTCCATGCTCACTTATGTATATGCTCAATTCACTCCATACTTGAGCACACTCTTCCTCCTCAGGGACCAACTTTTCTAATGCAAGCATATACCCAGCAGCAACCTCTGGATCTGTGTGGGGTTTTTTCCTGACTCCACCCCCAGGTGCAGGTTGGGCCAACCAAATTGGAGAATAGTATTTTGGGGTGAGGACATATGCAAGGGCATGGAGTGGAACATTTAGATTATCCCACCTTTTGACCACAAGTTTATGAATATGGTCATACAAGACTGCATCTCTTTGCTCAACAATGTCTTTGATTTGACCAAGCATGCTATCCATCTGCTCATATACCTCCCCAATCACCGGCTGATCTGTATCTGCAAAACGAATCATGTTATAAACTGGCTTGGTGAACTGCAGAACATACCTAACCTGTGACCAAAAATGACCTTCAAGAACGGTGTCCTCCACCTCCTGAAAGTCACTTCTATCCGATGGACTTGCAACTCTGTCTTTCAATTCCTGCCATGGATCACTTGATACCATACTAGTCAATGCCTCTCTTACCTTCAAAAGCCTCCTGAAAGTGAGGTAGTAGCTAGCAAATCTAGTCTTTGCAATCTTCAATAGCTCCAACTTAGAGTGATTGCGAAAAATGTGGTGGGCCATGCTATGATTGGTAATAAATTTGATCATTTTCTTACCTCTCTTGTACAAGGCTCCAATCCATCGGTAATTATTGTCCTTCATCTTAACAATATCACGCATCAAAAGGTTCAATGTGTGAACCAAACACCCTGACCAAAATATGTTGGGATACTTATCCATAATGATTGCTCCTGCTGCCTTACAATTAGCAGCGTTATCAGTGATAACTTGAATGACATTGTATGGCCCAATCTCCTGAATGGTTTTAAGTAAAGGTTGTGCAATATTAATAGCGGTCTTGTAGCGATCTGAGTAGTCATGGGCTGAAAGGAAGACCGCACCGCTAGCAGAAACGCCAAGAATATTTATCAACGGCCTGCCTTTAACATTTGTCCACCCATCAGATACAATGGATACCCCATAGTTGGACCAATCATTTGTGAACTTTCCAAGAGCACTATTGATTTTGGCTTTTTCCTTGTCAAGTCCCACGGTTCTAGCTTTGTCATACCCAGGGCTTCTGTATCCTTGAGGGCCACCATTGATGGCTTGTACCATTTCATGCCAATAGGGTGAGCGAAGAACATTGAATGGCACACCACATGCATAGAGAAACCGATAAACTTTTGAATCCACATCATCTCTACAACCTTGGTCAAGGAAATCGGATAATGTTCTTCCTCGTATAGGCGAGACTCCATGGGGAGATGAGGCTCCCGATCGAGCCGATGATGATCCAGCAGCAGCTCCACTACCAAACATTCTCTGCGGGGATTCAGAATCAACCCTCGATCTCTTGGACTTGTTTTGAGCGGCCTCTTCTTCCATCCTGTATTTGCTTCTCTCTTTAGCTCCCACTTTGTCACAAGTTTTGACTCCATGAGACTTACCTACATCGCATGGCATAACCCCACACAAATGCTTTCTCACCCGGGTATATGAACCTGTGTATGTTTTCCCACAATGGGGGCATCCAAACTTTGTGGTTCCACCCCCTCTCCCTCCCCCTTGCCTTGTCACATACTTCCACAAAGGTGTTGTGTCTTTTAGTTTTTGCCCCACATCACCCTCACCCTCATCCTCATCATCATCCTCTTCCCCTTCCTCCTCTTCTCCTTGGTATGCATCACTCTCTACCTCTTCCCCCTCATCACTACCACCACCACATCTACTTCCCAACACCATCATAATGAGAAGAAGTGGAATGAAAAACCAAAACCACATACCCATCGTGTTTCTTGATTCAAGATGAGAGTCACTTGTTCCCTGCAATAGAATGATGGAGAAGAATATATTGGAAAGAGTAGGAGAAGAGAACATTGCAAGTTTTCCATTTTTTAACATAGTGAAAAAAAAATTGCAAAAACAAACAAAGAAGAATTTATAGAGCCTACCTTTTAGCTCTTCAATGGTGGTTGAATGTCTCTATGAAAGCTTCAATCTCCCTTGCAAGCTCTCTCCCCTTCAATCTCCCCTTCAATCTCCCACTCAATGATGAAAGCTCTCAAAACTCAAAGCTCTCAAACTCTTCTCAATCAAACAAATGAGCAATGGAATGAGTCCAAATGGACTCATTCACCTTTTAATGGCCCAAAGTGACCTATCCCAACAAAAAAAACCCTAAAAAAAATTCCAAAACTCAATTTTTTTTTTCAAAAATCCGCCCGTCCGCGGAATCGGTCTGGGAATCGATTTAGGAATCGTTTTTTTTTCTGCGGGTTCGACTGGGAATCGATCCGGGATCGACCCGGGATCGATCTGGGAGCAACGATTCCCCAGCGAATTACCATTTTCCAGGGATCGTTTTTTTTTACTTGAATTCGCGAACTGGAAAATCGATTCCTGAAGGAATCGATCCGGAATCGCGCTTCCAAAATCGATCCCGCATCGATTCCGTCTGGAGCGCGATTCGGGATCGATTCGAGGGGGGGGGGGGTCGATTCCCAGCTGCTTTGCTAGGGTTTGCATGCATGCATGCAAAAGTGAGTTTTGCATGCAGCCATTTTAGGTTTTTGGTAAACCTAACTTGATAGTGAGATGTTATAAGGAAGACAGGAGGTGACTGTCTTCAGTAGAGTGATCATTGATTTGAGATAGATCAAGAGAGAGGAGGACGACTTCACATGTGAAGGAGGGCGCATTCTTCAAGGAGGGAGAAGTTCGTACCGCATCCGGTAGAGCAGTTGAGTGTTTGTAACTTGCAGAGTATCTTCGTCTTAGAGATTGAGGAAGATCAGTGATGATTAGAGCTCAGATCTGCTGAGATCTGATTCAGTACGAGTCTTTCATTGCTGGAGGGAGGGCGCACTTGTGCTTGCAGAAAGATGACGTTTTCAGTCACCGGGCAGTCTTCAGAGCGAGCAGAGCAGATCTGAGGATAGAGACAGATAGATCAGGCAGAGGTGGATACAGGGACATCTAGATCCAGTTTTCCATTTTTAGGGCTTATCTCTTCCGTGCATGCATCAGTTGGATGCATGCAAATATTGAGTTGGCCAGAAAAGATTACTGAGGTAACTGTTATCACCTAAGCTGTAGTTACCCCTATGGATGTATCCAGTCATGGATGGCAATAGGGAAGGGCAACTCAAAAGGTGCAACCACGATCACCTCGACCTCCAGTATATGGTTGTCACGCCAGTCGAGGCAACCTTCGCTTTATGTTATCTAGCCCAGACAACAAAGGGGGAGACCCGATCTACTCCCGACAGGAGAGATCAAAACCAAAACACCAAATCAGGGTATTTCTAAGTGAAGTTAGGTGTATGGTTTATCCTAGACCTTATAGGTTGAAGTCACAAGCCAAGTGAGGGGTTCAATGGGTATAGCTTTGGTTCATGGTTGATGTGAGAGTGACTTATAATGTTTGAAATGAGATCTAGGGCTAGTGTACTAGTACAATGTCAGAAGACTCACTGCCTTGGGAACCGTGTCCAGTGCAGGGTAGTTTAAGGGTTGTATTGGGGCTAACTAGTACAAATGACAAGCTTGACCATGATACATGACAGCTTCAAAGGTTTAGTTCACCATGCATAGGTCAAAACACAAGTCAATCCAACAATTTAGGAAAGTTGAATTAACTTGGAGAGAAACCAGTGCCTTGGGAATTGGGAAGTGGAGTCAAAGTAGGGTTGACTTGTGGTTTAGGACTCCTAGTACTTGGGACAGGTGGGCAATAGAGGTCTTGATGGATAAATGTATCTAGATCTAGGTTTGACCCAAGTGGACCACAATCCCTTAAAACAAGGAATGCAATCCCCAAGGCAAGATTTGACAAAGTGATAGTCTAGACCTAGGTTTTGAATTATTCCGGTTCTAAATCTCCAAAAATCTCAAGTACCCAGTTCCTGGAAGTGAGTCAACTCACTTCTCCAAGGTGGTGCGACTTTGCCCAAGGAAGCCTAAAAGTGGGGTTAGGTGGGTCAAAACAAGTCGGATGGCATCCAAACTTTAGATCCGGGTAGATCGGTCGGGTAGGAGTATGGATCTGTATTTTCGTGGTAATCCAACGGTTAGATCTTAGTAGATCTGAGTTTAAGGGTTCCAAGTGGTCCAAAATGGGGATTAAATCCCTTAAAATGTGGAATGGGGCCCACAAGGTGAATTTCAAAAAAGTAACAACCTGGGTGTATGTTATTGGATATGTAGATGACGAATCAAGTGGAATCCCAAACACCCATCACCTAGATCTAGGTCAACTTGCTCAACTAGTGAAGTGCGCCTTGCTTGGGAGAAGCTAAGTTGGCATGGGAGAGGGGTCAAACAGAAACTAATCCTCACCAAACTATAGATCCGGGATGCCGTGGATGCTATAGAGGTGGGTTTTCAATATTATGCCCAATAACCCACTAGATCTAAGTAGATCTGAAAAAATGTAAAAAATGGGGTTTTGATTAATTAGGGTTTTAAGTGTTTTTGACAATTGGATAGATCATGGAGATAGAATTTACCTTGAGATCATACCTGAGTGATGTGGATGAGATGCCTTGATGTTGAGGAAGATTCCCGCAGAGATCAAATGAGAGATTGTTGATTTGCTTGCCGATTTGATGCCCTAGCCCACAAGTGCGCCTTCCTCTACCTGTCAAACCAAGGAATGAAAATTCAATCAGTAAGATCAAGTATGGAAGAAATACAAGAGAAATGCAAATAGTAACATGAAATAGAAGGTCCTGGGACAGTAATACTCCCTGTTACCAACGAAGAGCTCCAAAGAAGAAGTAGGGAGAGTCTTCCCCTACCAATACCTCCTCCTCCAAGCAAATCGGCCTCCACCTGTAGATGCAAAAATCGTGGTACAAAGATATGGCAAACAAGATTTTCAATAACTCAGTGCAAAGGAAGAACCAACGAACGAACACCAAAAACATTCACCACAACACTGGAGATAGATGCAATAATAATTTTCTATTCCAATAATCCAGAGCCAAAAGTCCCTTTACAATGAGAGGCTCTCTCCTTTAAATAGGAAGGAGAGGCACCAAAACCCTAACCACTTTTTGAATGAGTGGCTAAGATTAAAAGATACAAATGTCTAATCAATGGTTGAGATGAGCTCAACAATAAAATACATGGATCACTAATAAAATATAATGTAAGTGGACAAAATCGCCCTACAAGAGGGGAATCCCACCAAATCATGATGACAAAATATCATAAGAGGCTTATGGTGGGTCCAAGGGGTAATTTTATCCCTCCTTGGTCAATCCCCATAGCACAATAACCCAAAAATAATCATGAATGTACCAAATCGTGCCTCCATAGTGAAGTCGTGGTCCTCAAAAAGACCTCAAAAATCCACAGAAAGTGCCATAAGTGATGGATGCGGGCCCCGATGAAGCTGAAGCTGCTGGAGAAGGTGTGGAAGGTCCCGATCTATCATCACTGATCATCCCATGCCATAACTTTGCCTCAGTAGCCCAAATCGATTTCCTCAATAGCCATTTCTACCAATCCTGAAATGCCTCGGGAAGCGTGAAACTGCCCCAAACAGCCTCCTGGAGTGCTGGCGCTGTCAAGGTGAGGGCACCAGTGTGTCCGGAAGGGGGGTAATATGGTAAAAACAAGTGGCTGGACCACCCCCTCCATCATCAGCGCCCTAGGTCAACCGGATAAAAGTCATCTCTGCTCCGACAAGGCCTCCGACAGACCAAAACTGCACTAGGACAGCCTACTGAGGCTAAATCATCACTGTAAGTGCCCGGAACTGAAAACAAACTGTCCCATTGGACTCAGAAGGTCCAAATCCATCCAAGATGTGTACTCATACACCATATGAATCTCTGCATGATCAAAATAAATATCCAATATACCGGATCAAGGCCAATAATAATGCGCTGTACATATACAAACACTGCTGCAACCCCAGAATCATCATCATAACCCTGTAGCTGCTGCATAGAGTCATCATGTATGTATACATAGACCATATATCCTCTATCCATATCATCACAAGGTCTAACATCTCATGTCCCATGGTCCTCCATGGTCAAACTAGGTCTAACCAAGACCAACTATAACTCAGACCATCATCCAAGGCTGCTGCAAAGTATCAAGGTTAATACATGCTCTACAACTTATTCAAATAACAATTATAACACAGAGTAATCATGACTGGCGATCTAAATCCAAATGTATAGTGTCGTTAATTATTATTATTACTCAGACTAGACTTTCAGGATCATACTCACTTCATAGTTGTGATCAATTTGCTAGTGAAGGGTGAAGGCTTAAATTAACTGGCTAGGCTAAGGGATGACTTAACTGTCTTGACTTTGTGACACTTTGGCAAGGGAAAGGGAATACACCATAGTATGTACTGAATGAGCAATAACACAGGGAATGGCGGTGTCTCACAAATGGATGAGTTGTTTAAAGAGGGTTTATTCACCTTCACAGATGCGCACAATCCATAATACAAATAAGGCCAGCAATTGTTTAGATGTAGCTTTTAAGTTCCATTGCTTTTTGGGCCTGAAGTTTCCATAGCCTTGATCTATGTGTGTTTACAAACACATTGCATAGATTTACATTTTTCTTTTAGGCTTTCTGCTGCAGGTGTGTTTTTAAGGCACTTGTTTACCTGAGCACTTCTAGGTGTGTCATGGACAGCTTGTTTACCTAGGTATTTATTTTCCACAAGATATAACATTTCATTTTCATTGCCATGTTCATTTGGCATGCCTCTCATTCATGTGTGTTTAGAAACACATTGCATGAATGGGCTTTTCATACAAGATATAGCATTTCATTTTTCCAGATTTTGTATACATGGCAGCACTAAAAGTTTCAGGTTTAGCCAACACAACTTTAGTGACTAGGGGGAATTCACAAGGAACTCCAACTCACCATAGGTAAGTTTTGTCACCAACTCAGAGCCGAGACACAATAAACAGGGAAGCTCATCCAATACAGAGGCTACAGTGGGGAAAAGTCCTCCATGCCACTAGTCAAGTAGTAAGTCAGGGTGATAATCTAAAAGGTAGGCCATGGATGGATGAAGACAATGAAATGATGGAGCCAACACTAGCAAGCCAAAGTATGGTGTAATGATCACCTCTATTCTCCCTAAGGAGGGTATGTACCAATGAGTATGAATAGTGAACTTCTAAGTCTGAGTAGGGACAATATAATATATATAATAGATCAACCAGGTCCATATATCTATATGATCGCCAGATCATGATACTAAGTGCTAAGACATGCTATGAGAATAAGTATAAAAGCAATCTAACCATCACACTATGATATACCTGCTGAGTCATATACCTGAAAGCTCATCAACCTGTACCATCATCTGTCCTCTGAGACTGCTGCTGTAACTCTGGGCACTACTGTCTGCTCTGTACCAATGGTATAATGGCTACATCGGTCATCTCTCTGAGTGTCCTGAAACTCAGTCATGGCATGGGGAATACAACTGCTGTCCACAATCTGATAGTGATCCAATATAGATGCTCATCTCAGCATCTCAAATGTAAGGGAACTGGCTGAATAGTGTACTGGAACGAGAAAAATAATGTATGGTAGCCCGGCTACTATATATGTGATAACAGTAACCCTGTATTGTACTAGTCTCTTTTCCTATATGCTTTGGGCTCGAGAATGAAGATAACCCCATAGTTTGCTGGTTTCTCCCAAAAGGGTTCCAGGGTACATTTGGTGTTTATGTATGATTGCATTTATATTGTTAAGTTGGTAAATGCAGATCTAGTTGTTTGAGTTCATGTTAATGTTGTATTGATATCGAGACTCATCCCACTTGAGATCTCAGGGCGATCCAGAAGGAGTAGTGATCTCTGGATCAAATATTTACATGGTATCAGAGCCCTGGTAAGGGTCAGGGAGTGCTTTCATACACAGATCTACAGCTGTTGCATCATATCTACATCATGGGGGAAGAGCAAATTGTTTGCACCTCTTGCTCTGCTACGGATATTGATGAGTGTACTACAGACGGGATTGACAGGGAGATGGCTCTTAACTCCTGTCAATCGTTGATGGCCTCCACTTCTAGTGTATGGTACATAGATAGTGGAGCTTCGAGTCATATGACAGGTGTTTGCGGATATTTTTCTGACCTAGCAGAGGATGGGATAAATCTTGAGATTGTCTTGGGAGACAACTCCACGGTCAAGGCTATAGGACAAGGAATTGTGTCTTTCCAGAAAGACTCTTGAGAACAGATGAGAGTTCGTGATGTCCTATATGTTCCAGGTCTTAAGAAAAACTTGATCTTTGTTTCCACGATTGAAGATCGAGGCCTATGGGTGATGTTCAGAGATGGAAATGTACTAGTTCATCCCAAGGGATCCAATGTTGCTTCACCTGAGAGGATTGGAGTCTGCAATGGGAAACTATACAAGCTAAGTTTCCAACTACATCATGCCCTAAGTCATAGTAGTCGGGATGAGGGATGTGATCCTTGTGAGCTTTGGCACAGAAGGATGGCTCATCTGCACCATCCGGCTCTAAAGATTCTGAGGGAGATTGTGACAGGAGTACTTGAGTTCAGCACTGAGCACAATGATGTGTGTAAGGGGTGTGCTCTCGAAAAGTACGTCAAGACAGCATTTCCCAAGAGCGACACTGGAGCTACAGGAGCTCTTGATTTGATTCATTCTGACCTTTGTGGTCCGATGTCCACCACATCACTGAAAGGATACAAGTACTATGTGTCTTTCATTGATGACTATTCCAGGAAAACCTGGATCTACTTCCTGAAGAGCAAGGAGTCTAAGGAAGTTTTGTAGAAGTTTCAGGAGTTCAAAGCCCTTGTGGAAAAGCAGACAGAAAGGAAGATCAAGATCTTCAGATCAGACAATGGCGGAGAGTACACCTCCGCTGAGTTCAACAAGTTCTGCACTCAGGAAGGCATCAAGAGACAGTTGACTGTTCCTTATACACCTCAACAGAATGGGGTGGCGGAGAGGAAGAAGAGGGCCATTATTGGAGCTGCGAGATCCATGTTGCATGATTAGGTATTGTCTTTTTTTCTTTGGGCTGAAACATGCAACATTGCAACCTACATTCAAAACAGGAGCCCGCATAAGGCTTTGGGGGACAGGACCCCCGAGGAAGCCTTCTCTGGGAAGAAACCTAAAGTTGGGCACTTCAGGATTTTTGGATGCCTCACCTATTCTCATGTTCCTTCAGAGAAAAGGACAAAGCTAGAACCTACTACAAAAAGAGGAATTCTGGTTGGGTACGACGAGACTTCAAAGGCTTACCGCATTTACATCCCTGGTCTCAAAAAGACTGTTGTGAGACGGGATGTGAAGTTCGAGGAGGATAGGGCCTTTCGGAATTCATGTGAGTCAGAGAAGGGAAAACAACAAGTTGCTACATCACCACTTGACACAGGACAGAGTACTGCTCAGCAGTCAACCGGGTCCCAAGTGTCCGGAGTGACAGATACATAGGATACGGTTTCCACAGGCACAGGAGTAGGGACTGGCACAGGATCTCAGGTTGGTGATCAACTGAGATTAGGATCCCAGGTTACAGGTTCTCGAGCTACAGGATCAACAGCTACTGGCACCTCTACTGGAGGTACTCACTCACATACGGGATACTGGGACGAGGATGAGGAGTTCTCATCTCAGGATGTCACTTCAGGAAAGAGGAAGCCTAAGTGGCTTCAAGACACCTTGAAGGATGCTCAGGCAGTAGGAACTCCCAAGAAAGATGTGCGAGAAAGAAAGGCTCCACAGAGATTCTGCAGTTACTTAGCACTAGTAAGCAACATCAGTGAGTCAGAACCTTCCTCATACGAACAGGCAGCAGGACAGCAGGCTTGGAGAGATGCCATGTTGGAAGAGTATACTGCCATTATGAAGAATGATGTCTGGGAAGTGGTGCCCAAACCAGAGGGAAAATCAGTAGTCACCTCCAGATGGCTCTATAAGATTAAGTATGCAGCAGATGGCAACATTGAGAAATACAAAGCCAGGTTTGTGGCTAGAGGGTTCTCACAGATAGAGGGAGTTGACTATGAGGAGACGTTTGCTCCTGTGGCCAGGTATTCTTCCATCAAGACTGTGATCTTTGTTGCAACAGAGATGGGATGGAAGATCCATCAGATGGATGTCAAAACAACTTTCCTAAATGGACTCATTGAGGAGGAAGTTTACATTGAACAACCTGAGGGATTTGAGGTACTTGAGAGAGAGTCTCATGTATGCAGATTGAAGAAAGCTCTATATGGCTTGAAGCAGGCACCCAGAACTTGGTATTCTAGGATAGATACCTATTTGCAGCAGCTAGGGTTTCAGAAGAGTGAAGCAGATCCAAATCTCTACTTCATTGTGGTGAGAGGGGATCCTCTTAATCTTGTGCTTTATGTAGATGACCTGTTTATTACAGGAGCAAAGAAACTCGTCAGTGATTGCAAGAAGGATCTTGCATTTGAGTTTGAAATGAAAGATATTGGGCTTATGCATTACTTCCTAGGGATGGAAGTCTGGCAGGAGGATGGGCATATCTTTCTCAGTTAGGGAAAGTATGCAATGGACATTCTGAAGAGATTTCAGATGCAGGATTGCAAGCCTATGACTACCCCTATGACAACCAACTGGAAGAAGCAAGTGGCTTCTGAGAGTAAGTTCGTCGATTCCACTAAGTATAGACAACTCATCGGTTCCTTGATGTACCTGGTTAACACCAGACCATATTTGAGCTTTGCAGTCAACACCTTGAGTTAGTACATGGTTGAACCCAGAGATGTGCACTAGGTAGCAACAAAGCATGTTTTGAGATACATCAGTGGAACTATAGAGTATGGACTGAATTATGTGAGGCAGGGAGAAGTCCAGCTTGTGGGGTTCACAGATTCAGACTGGGCAGGGAATGCAAACGGCAGGAAAAGCACCTCCGGGTGTTGCTTCAGCTTGGGTTTGGCAGTTGTGTCATGGTTCAGCAGGAAGCAGAAGTCCGTGGCATTGAGCTTTGCTGAGGCAGAATATATGGCGGCTAGTTTAGCCAGTTATGAAGCCATCTGGCTTCGCAAGATGTTGGTGAGTCTATTTGATCAACAGTTGGAGTGTACCGTGATTCACTGTGACAATCAGAGTTGCATCAAACTCTCTGAGAATCCAGTGTTTAACGATCGATCCAAACACATTGAGATCAAATATCACTTCATTTGTGATCATGTTCAGAAGGGAGCAGTTGAGCTCCAGAACATTTCTACAAATGAGCAGGTTGCAGACATTTTGACTAAGTCTTTGATGAAGACTAAGTTTGAATACTTCAGGGAGAAGATGGGAGTGGTACAAAATCCTTTCCTGGTTAAGAGGGAGTGTTAAAATATTAACCAGGAAAATGATTGGAGAGAAATGCATGCTAGGGTTTGCATCTCAGAAACCGGATTCGTTTGAAACCCCAGCCGTGTCTCGAATCGGTCGAATCGGACATGATTCGATTGGAATTCGTGTCCGATTCGACCTTAGTTCGAATCCGAAATTGGGACACGTACTAAAAACGAATCGGACACGAATTTACAACGTGTCCCAACTGTCGGACACGTACCCGAAAAACAGGACACGTTTTTAGCGGATTTCGGGGGTCAACTTCAACAATAAGCATTAGTCTAACCAAGAATACATCTAACCATGTTTCATGTAAGAAGATTTTGACTCAATACATTGCTATATCTTGGCTTCTACCTGCTTCCCCATAGGATTCTTTTAAGTGAGATAAGGCAACAGGTTAAACAGTAATGTTTTGGCTTCGAATATTATTTCTCATGAAGTGGTAAATAATTGCTAAAGTAATGGTCAAGTAGATAGCAATGGAGCTTACTTAAAAAATCACTATTGCCACATCAAATACTTTTTGAGCAGTGAGAACTGAGAACAGAAAATAGTTTGATAAATATCTTCGAACATGGGGGTATTGATTGGCATATATGTAAATGATAAAAATTCTTAGACTCCAAATATTGAAATGATCTGTGCCAGAGATTGGAGTGTGACATATGCCCCAATAGTGGTGTTTCATAACTTGCAATAGGTTGTTGATTCGATTTCATTGGATGATCCATTTGTTGAAGAGTGTTCTAAGTTTGTAAGATAACTAGTCTCGATCTTGGAGAGTGTGACCATCTAGGCAATGCTTCCAACTTTGCATATTGGAAGTGTTGCCTATAAATGTGTTGGAGGAGATTCATCTTTGCTAAGTTGTGGGAAATGTGGCCTGAGGGTACACACATACAGAAACAGCCAGAAACGTGTAACTTTGTTCTGTATGGCCTTGCAACATGCTATGCATGGACACCAACTCGCATTTCAAGGCCATAACAAGATTGGTATGACGTGTTTTCCCATCCGATTTGGAAGATTTTGACTTGGTTGGACCACAGAGACCCACCTTGGCAACTCTAAGCCCTGATTCAAGGTTAATTAAGCATTAATAACACTCCTAAAATCCTCTAACAACAGATCTTTTAATAAAGAGGGTTTCCCTCTCATTATTTCCTCACACAGTGTGAGCAAGGGTGATTCCAGAAAGAAGATTTTCACTTTTTTGGGCAGCTTGAGCAAAGACTGTTCTAGCAAGGGGAATTCTAATCTTTTTGGCAGCCACAACCAACATTGAGTGGTGTTTTGTGCAGCTACAACCATCATCTCATGCATGTTTAAGTGAACAGCAAGCAATTTGGTCTTTTGCACAGCTACAATAAGCATTTTGAAGTGTTTTGGGCAGCTTCAACAATAAGCATTAGTCTATTTGGCATTTGCCAGTGGCCCAGTGCCCCAGTGGCATTCCGACATATATGTATAGTATATACATTTTGATTTTGATGACTTAATGAGAAATATGGTTCCGACATGCATCTGTCTCATTGTGATTTGTGAATGACAAATGTGTTGTGAATCGTGATTTGTGAATGACAAATGTGTAATCATTAATGTGTTTTTATTCTAATTTCTATTGAATATTTGTAAATGTTCTAGTTTCTAAATATTTTTGGATCTATATGTCTATATTTTTAAATTTTAATATATTTAAAAAAAAAAATATATGTATATAAAACGTATCCTATGTGTCCTGATTTCGGGGGTCACCGTGTCCGTGTCGGACTCTCGTATTTTCGTGTCCTACGTGTCCCGTGTCCCCGTGTCAGGTGACTTAGGTTTGCATGCATGCATGCAAAAGTGAGTTTTGCATGCAGTCATTTTAGGTTTTTGGTAAACCTAACTTGATAATGAGATGTTATAAGGAAGACAGGAGGTGACTGTCTTCAGTAGAGTGATCATTGATCTGAGATAGATCAAGAGAGAGGAGGACAATTTCACATGTGAAGGAGGGCGCATTCTTCAAGGAGGGAGAAGCTCGTACCGCATCCGGTAGAGCAGTTGAGTGTCTGTAACTTGCAGAGTATCTTCGTCTCAGAGATTGAGGAAGATCAGTGACGATTAGAGCTCAGATCTGTTGAGATCTGATTCAGTACGAGTCTTTCATTGCTGGAGGGAGGACGCACTTGTGCATTCAGAAAGAGGACGTTTTCAGTCACCGGGCAGTCTTCAGAGCGAGCAGAGTAGATATGAGGATAGAGACAGATAGATCAGGTAGAGGCGGATACAGGGATAGCCAGATCCAGTTTTCCATTTTTAGGGCTCATCTCTTCCGTGCATGCATTAGTTGGATGCATGCAAATCTTGAGTTGGCCAGAAAAGATTACTGAGGTAACCCTATATTGTACTAGTCTCTTTTCCTATATGCTTTGGGCTCGAGAATGAAGATAGCCCCATAGTTTGCTGGTTTCTCCCGAAAGGGTTCCAGGGTACATTTGGTGTTTATGTATGATTGCATTTATATTGTTAAGTTGGTAAATGCAGATCTAGTTGTTTGAGTTCATGTTAATGTTGTATTGATATCGAGACTCATCCCACTTGAGATCTCAGGGTGATCCAGAAGTAGTAGTGATCTCTAGATGAAATATTCATAGTGGGCGAATATGTGGTGAGCGAATGTCAAAGTTTTAAAAAGTGCGCCTTCCTCTCCATCGTGGGCGACTTCTCCTTATGGCAGCCACTAGTTCGAGTTGATGTTTACAATGTTGGGATGTACCTACCTCTTATGAGGTGGTACAATCCCTATTGGTTGAGCACATAAGCAGTCCATGCATCAACGCCAATCAAACTCGTGAACTCAATGTGATCTCCCACCTTATGTGCGCCCTCTCTCTCATATGGACGGCTCAATGACTCAGCAGCCAGTTGTTTGGTATGGGATGTGCCTACCTGATGGAGAGGTGGCGCAGTCTTATTGTTTTGGCTCTCAATCCGTATCATTCACGCCTACCAAGCACTAGTTGGCTTTCAATCAACGCAACAATCTCTCCCTCGTTTGAGCTCATGCATTCACCCTCTCATTTAAGCTGGCCCCTCTTTCCTTTGTGGTTTAGCTATAAATTGAGGCTCTCACTCCACCATTGAGGGTGGAAAATTTGTGCAAGGAAACTGTTATCACATATATAGTAGCCGGGCTACCATACGTTATTTTTCTGATGCCAGGACATTGTTCAGCCAGTTCCCTTACATTTGAGATGCTGAGATGAGCATTTATATTGGATCACTATCAGATTGTGGACAGCAGTATATATTCCCCATGCCATGACTGAGTCTTTGGACACTCAGAGAGATGACCGATGTAGCCATTATACCATTGGTACAGAGCAGTCAGTAGTGCCCAGAGTTACAGCAGCAGTTTCAGAGGACAGATGATGGTATAGGTTGATGAGCATTCAGGTATATGACTCAGCAGGCATATCATTGTGTTATGGTTATATTGCTTTTATACTTATTCTTATAGCATGTCTTAGCACTGAGTATCATGATCTGGCGATCATATAGATATGTGGGCCTGGTTGATCTCATTATATATATTATATTGTCCCTACTCAGACTTAGAAGTTCACTATTCATACTCATTGGTTTTACCCTCCTTAGGGAGAATAGAGGTGATCGTTCCACCATACCTTGGCTTGCTAGTGTCGGCTCCATTATTCATGGTCTTCATCTATCCATTGCCTACCTTTTAGTTTATCACCCTGACTTACTACTTGACTAGTGGCATGGAGGACTTTTCCCCACTGTAGCCTCTGTATTGGATGAGCTGCCCTGTTTATTGTGTCTCGGCTCTGAGTTGGTGACAAAACTTACCTATGGTGAGTTGGAGTTCCTTGGAATTCCCCCTAGTCACTAAAGTTGTGTTGGCTAAACCTGAAACTTTTAGTGCTGCCATGAATACAAAATCTGGAAAATGAAATGCTATATCTTGTATGAAAAGCCCATTCATGCAATGTGTTTCTAAACACACATGAATGAAAGGCATGCCAAATGAAAATGGCCATGAAAATAAAATGTTATATCTTTTGGAAATGTAAATACCTAGGTAAACAAGCTGTCCATGACACACCTAGAAGTGCTCAGGTAAACAAGTGCCTTAAAAACACACCTGCAGCAGGAAGCCTAAAATAAATGTAAATCTATGCAATGTGTTTATAAACACACATAGACCAAGGCTATGGAAACTTCAGGCCCAAAAAGCAATGGAACTTAAATGCTATATCAAAATTATTGCTGGCCTCATTTGTATTATGGATTGTGCGCATCTGTTAAAGGTGAATAAACCCTCTTTGAACAACTCATCCATTTGTGAGACACCGCCATTCCCTGTGTTGTTGCTCATTCAGTATATACTACGGTGTGAATTCCCTTTCCCTTTGCCAAAGTGTCACAAAGTTAAGTCAGTCAAGTCATCCCTTAGCCTAGCCAGTTATTTTAGCCTTCACCCTTCACTAGCAAATTGATCACAGCTATGAAGTGAGTATGATCTTGAAAGTCTAATCTGAGTAATAATAATAATTAATGACATTATATATTTGGATTTAGATCGCCAATAATGATTACTTTGTGTTATAATTGTTATTTGAATAAGTTGTAGAGCATGCATTAACCTTTGACACTTTGCAGCAGCTTCCAGTGATGGTTTGAGTCATATTTGGTCATATTGACTTGGCTAGACCAAGGTCAACCATAGGACATGAGATGGTTGGACCTTATGATGATGTGGATAGATGATATATGGTCTATGTACATATACATGATGATTCTATGCAGCAGCTACAGGGTTATGATGATGATTCTTGGTTTATAGCAGTATTTGATCATTTACAGATTATTATTATTTGCCCTGTTCCGGTATATTGGATATATATATTGATCATGCAGAGACTCATATGGTGTGTGAGTACACATCTTGGATGGATTTGGACCTTCTAAGTCCAATGAGACGGTTTGTTTTCAGTTCCGGGCACTTACAGTGATGATTGAGCCTCAGTAGGCTATCCCAGTGCAGTTTTGGTCTGTTGGAGGCCCTGTCAGAGCAGATGTGATTTTTATCCGGTTGACCTAGGGCGCTGTGCTTGGAGGGGGTGGTCCAGCCACTTGTTTTTACCATATTACCCCCCTCCCGGACACATTGGTGCCCTCACCTTGACAGCGTAGGCACTCCAGGAGGCAGTTTGGGGCAGTTTCACGCTTCTCGAGGCATTTCAGGATTGGTAGAAATGGCTATTGAAGAAATCGATTTGGGCTACGGAGGCAATGTTATGGCATGGGATGATCAGTGATGATAGATCGATGGCTTCCACACCTCCTCTAGCAGTTTCAGCTTCATCGGGGCCCGCATCCATCACTTATGGCACTTTCTGATGATTTCTGAGGTCTTTTGAGGCCTACGATTTGACCAGAGGCACGATTTGGTATATTGATGATTATTTTATGATTATTGTGCTATGGGGATTGACCAAGGGTGGCTAAAATTACCCCTTGGACCCACCATAAGATTCCTATGATATTTTGTCATCATGATTTGGTGGGATTCCCCTCTTCTAGGGCGATTTTGTCCACTCATATTATATTTTATTAGTGATCCATGTATTTTATTGTTGAGCTCATCTCAACCATTGATTAGACATTTGTATCTTTTAATCTTAGCCACTCATTCAAAAAGTGGTTAGGATTTTGATGCCTCTCCTTCCTATTTAAAGGAGAGAGCTTTTCATTGTAAGGGGTCTTTGGCTCTTGGATTATTGGTATAGAAAAACTTTCTTGTGGAAATTCTTGTGGTCTCCTTTGCATCTGGTATTCTTAGATGGTGATTGGAAACTCTATTGCAACCTAGCATTTGGAATTTGTGGTAAGATCTATCTTTTTTGGAAATCATTGTCTTGTTTATAGGAGGGCGACTTCAACAAGGGCGATTTTGCAAGGCTGCTTCAAATCGACTTTCTTGGCATTTGCTTGTATCAGGGGGTTATCATTAGTATCATTGTGATCTATGCTATCTTTTTGTTACTTCTCTTGTGGCATTAGTCTTATCTCTTGATTACATAAAATCTGATATTGTTGACGTTTGTTGTGCAGGAGAGAGGGCGCATTGGCTTCTTGGACTCAATCGATTGCATAGAAAACTACCTCAAAGCTTCTCAAATTGATCGGGTTTGCATAGATCATCATAATCAAGGAATCTACAAGGTTACCCAGGTAAGATCCACAGGTTTGTTTCTCTTATCTTGATCCAATCCATTGACATAGCTCATAAATTGATAAAACCCTTATTTCTTCAAACCCTCATTGTTACATTTTCTCAAATCTACTTAGATCTAGTGGGTTGTTGGGTATAATATTGAAAACCCACCTCTATAGCATCCACGACATCCCGGATCTATAGTTTGGTGAGGGTTGGCTTCCATTTGACCTTCTTCCCAAGCCAAACTAGCTCCTCCAAGCAAGGACGCACTTCTTGGCGAGGGTGAGTTGACCTAGATCTAGTTGATGGGTAGTTGAGATCCCGCTTGTTTCATGATCCACACATCCAGATTGTCACTTTTCTGATTTCTACCTTGTGGGCCCTATTCCACATTTTAAGGGATTTATCCCCCATTTTGGACCACTTGGTATCTTTAAATTCAGATCTAGTAAGATCTAGCCATCGGATTGCCTTGAAATTGTAGATCCACACTCCCCATTGATCAACCTACTTGGATCTAAAGTTTGGATGCTATCGGACGTGTCTTGACCCCACTTATCCCACTTTTAGGCCTCCTTGGGCAAAGTCGCACCACCTTGGAGAAGGGAGTTTGTCCACTTTTAGGACATGGGTACTTGAGTTTTTTGTGGATTTGGAATGAGAATAATTCAAAACTTAGTTCTAGTGAGTCACCTTGTCAAATATTGCCTTTGGGGATAACATTCCTTGTTTTAAGGGATTGTGGTCCACTTAGGTCAAACCTAGATCTAGACCTATTCATCCATCAAGACTTTAATTTCCCACTTGTCTCATGCACTAGGAGTCCTTAACCACAAGCTAACCTTACTTTGACTCCATTATCCCAATTCCCAAGGCACTGGTTTCTCTCCAAGTCAATTCGACTTTCCTAGATTGTTGGATTAACTTGTTGTTTGACCTTAGTGTGGTGAACTAAACCCTTGATGCCATCATGTATCATGATCAAGCTTGTCAATTGTACTAGTTAGCCCCAATCCAACCCCTAAACTACCCTGCATTGGACACGGTTCCCAAGGCAGTGGATTTTCTCACATTGACTAGTACTTTAATCCCAGATCTTATCTTTAATTATTATAAGTCACTCTCATATCAACAATGAACCAAAGCTATACTCATTGAACCCCTCACTTGTCTTGTGACTTCATCCTAAGGTCTAGGGTAAACCATACACCTTACTTCACTTAGAATTAACTTGATTTGGTGTCTTGGTTTTGATCTCTCCTGTCGGGAGTAGATCGGGTCTTCCCCTTTGTTGTCAGGGCTAGATAACATAAAGTGAAGGTTGCCTCGACTGGTGTGACAACCATATATTGGAGGTCGAGGTGATCGTGGTTGCACCTTTTGAGTTGCCCTTCCCTATTGCCATCCATGAGTGGATACATCCATAGGGGTAACTACAGTTTAGGTGATAACAAAACCTCTGCTCTTGTATTCTGTATTTTTTAATGAGAATTTGTTGAAGACTTTGGAGGTCAAAGAGGTGTGCAAGATTTGTGTTATGGTTTATGTTCTCATCTGAGGTAATCTGGTATCTCATGTTTATGCATTTTCTATTTTGATTATTGTGGATGGTTTAGCTATGAAGGCCTTTGAGCCCATAGAAGTATACATTCATAGGCTTTGAGTTGTATGCTTTTGGTATGCTTTTAAAAGAAGAAGTAGTATGCGTAGTCAGTTATACAAAGTAGTCTTCATGCTTTTTTATTAATCATATCTTCTAGATTTAATCCACTTTGTCTTGCAAGTTTATGAATGTTTGATGTAGGATCTCTCAGGTTGATTTGGAAGCAAACCTAAGTTGGCTTCTCTCCTCTCCAACAAGTGATCATGATCTAATATTGTTTTGCAGATCTCTACAAACCTTCAGCTTTTTCAAACTTGGGATTGGTCCACTTTTTCACCTCTTCAAACTTAAAATCAAACCTTTTCCCTTTCTGTTGGTTACCAAAGCAAATCATCTACTTCTAAAAGTTTCATTCCTTCGTGCTTTCGCTCTTCCTTAAAGTAGTTCAAGGTTTCAAGTTTCATTCTTTGTTGATCTACTTCGCACCTAGATCTTAGTTTTCTTTTGAAAGCTTTATCTTCTTAGATCTGGTTTGTATTTCTTTTGTGCATATACTAACAAATACTAATCATTAATTAGCTTTTGTTCAAAGCTCTTATCTACAGGAAAGCAAGAAGGCCAAGCAACAAGCCCAAAGGCTAAAGCGAAAACAAGAAGAGCAAGAGCAAAACCTTAAAGGCACAAAAAATTCTATTCGTCCCTCTTCTTCATTCCCACTTCTATCCTTGTGCCTTCAAGGGGATTAACATCTTTCTTTTGTACAAAACATCAATAAAGAGCAAGTGGGATAAAGGCTCCCACACCTTACTTCCCCCCATTTGGGGGAAGCTTGTATTGTCTTGAGTTCTTTATTTGCTTTTTACCTGCAAGTAGGATAGAAAAAGTTAGATTAGTTTCAATTTGATAGGTTGCTAGATCTTGAATTCGTAGCTTTAGTTTGATTTATTTTTTCAAGTTTTTTACTTAGTTTCCATTTCATAGAAATTGTTAAAAGGTACATAAAGACTCTTGAATCTCACTGAAAAGTGGATCAAGAGCACTCTTTGTCGGAGAGTTTTTTGCTTTAAGTAGTTTAGTTTAGTTTAGCATTTTACCTTTTCATAAATCTCTTGAATCTCGCCATACGGCGGATCAAGAGTGCTCTCTATCGGAGAGTCAATGGTTCTGGTTCTCATCACACAATAAAATTGGAACGAACATTTTTACTACACTGTGTATGCTCTACCCACCTGTGGGATACTCAGAAGCAGTTGTAGATTATTTAAATTCCTCACATCTAATTCCACTTCAATGTTAATAAAACACATTCCCGAGAAAACCAACGAAAATCCGGCGTTGATTGCTATAATCGAAAGTGGGCAAAGTCCGCTTGGGGATGCGGGAACCATTGGGACGAGACCTCAGAGCATCAGTTAGACTACATCCTTGTTGGTGTAGTGTTGAACACCGCTCTCGAGATTCCAGCCAGCGCACATGTCCTTGTACGGAGCCACTTAGATTGTAATCCGGACATATCTCCTGTACCGCAAGGTATATCTTGGAGATCCACTTTCCCATAATAATCCACCTCATCCAAAAATTTACAATAAAATTTACCAAGATACATTTGCAAAACATCTACAAGCACTCCAAGCATTTCACAGACATCGACTCCATTGGCACTGGTCACTCAACAAAGCAACAATTGTTCAATCCTTTCATTTGCTTATTATCTATCTGGAAGTTGGTGTTATTTGCTTTATCATATCATGCTGTGAATGTTTCTCTAATTCTTTCATCAAATATTGTGGATGTGATTTATCTTGCAAATATATACTTGGACATAAATTTTGTTGCAAAGTACTCAAAAACTCCTAAAAACCACCCATCCCAATCCATAAAAACACTTAAAAACATTTAAAAGCCTTAGTAACTCTTTTTTAGGGTCTACCCCCCTTGGCTTCATTAGGAGTTTTCCTAAACAGAGGAGTCAGGATCAGGTGGCAACACCTGACTCTTTGCTTGCCCCCAAGGCCACACATTCCCCAGAAGCAGCTTCGAAATATTTCTGCTGCTGTGTGTACATCGGCGGGCAACAATGCCCTTAGTAAAAATATACCCTTCAATCAAGCAAAGTTACTTATTAGGCTTGCGATGTTTTTTCTACCTTTTTCTAGTGCTTGGATTAGGAGGTTTCATTAAAATTGTAGGGTGCTGACTAATGTCCTTGGAGGATCAACGTTTACATTCGATATAGAGGCAAGGGCTAGAGCCTAGAGGTGGGGGGTACAAAGTGCTATTGATGAATAGGATCCCAATATAGGCAATGATTTTGATGAGATGTAGTTATTTGTTGTAGCGCGAAGTTTTGGAGTTTTTTGAACTCTAGAGGCCATTTAGAGCCTATTTGTTTATGTATTTTGGGTCAGATATGGATTGCACTCGATGTGATTTTAGTTATGTGCACCCTTACTTTCTATATACATGAGAAACTTTGCATATTTGTGTATAATTGTTTGGATTCTTATGGATGCACATGAATATATATTTTTTTTCAAAATTTGAATAATTTATGTATTTTTTGGTCGACTAGTTTTTTGGTCTTTTTTGTTTTTGTTTTTTTTTCTAGTTCTCCTCCCGTTCAGGTTTTTGGGCTTGATTGGTTCTATGATCAGTCTGGTTTTGATAACATTGGTCCATACGATTGTATAAAATTCCATACGATTGTACCTAAGTTGCATGGAACGGGGGAAACGAGGAAATGCGACCCCCCCAAATTTTGGAAACGGGGAAACGCGACCCCCCCAAATTTTGGAAACGGGGAAACGCGATATATATATATATATATATATATATATATATAAGCAAGGACAAAATTATTATAAAACATAAACCATAAATTATTAATTACATTTACCTGCAAGCAACATTACCAAGTGATAAATGTTAAATAATACAGATACAATTTAAATCATACATGTAACATCGCATTTTACTCATGAACCCAAGTCTATATCATTTCATTCATGCATGTAGTAATATCCAAAAACAACCTTTATAAACGAGGGTATATACTATATATCCAAAATTAGCCTTTATGTATGAGGCTACAAGTACAATGTATCAAACTGTGAACAATGAACATACTAACATAGAAATAAAGGTAAAACATGAGCTCATACTAATAGTCATCCTCATCTTCATAGTCTTCCTCAAAAATAGAACAAGAAGCATGCTCAGCAGCAGAATGTAGAGTGGAAGAAGTATTTCCAATTCCACTTCTAGGTTCGTCACTCCTTAGTGCAGCAAGAGAGAGGTCCAAGTCAGCAAATTCTGACATGACATCCCAATCTGCACAAGGCCCATTGCTATATTTTGGGCCCTAAGTGCTCAAGTCACTTGTGTGAGGAGAGAATGAAGTGATGTTCTCTTTATAACTTTCTTCAACCTAATTAGAAGCATCTAGAATTAAATTTTATTTTAAAATTTAATGTATTAACCCTTAATTACTGAAATCCGTGGGCGGAAAGAGACTTTACAGGTTGGTTTTTAAGTGATGGAGTTTTATTTGACAGGAAATGCACCATACAAGAGAGGAAACGTGACGGAAACACGTTTCCGTTTGTACAGGCGCGTTTCTGATATAGGAAACGTGTTTCGTATGGACGGAAATGAGTTTCCGTCAAGTACCATACGGGTTTCCGAGTTTCAGCGAGTTTTCGAGGGTGAAACGGGTGTCAGACCCGAGTTTCCTGCAACTTAGGACTGTACCAAATCTGTATGCCCTGTCTTATGGATCCGCACATATGTACGGTTTTCTGTCCTCTGCTGGTTGTGGTTTCAATTCTGCTTGCTTCCTCACCTAGGCTCCCCTTTGTTGCTCTAACTTTGCTTCTCTGTTGAGTTTCTTCACCTTTTGACCAACCTGTTTTTGTGAGGAATGAATGTGTCTTACTCTTTTCCCTCTACTTTGACATGCCTTTATACTTTGGCTGAAACCCTAATCTACCAGTAACCTAATCTCACAGTGAGATCAATGGTTGAGATTAGTCTAAATTAGTAATGCATTAAAATGCACTTTATTAGATTCAACAACTAATTAAAAGACTTTCACTTTCTAATTAAAGTGAATTACAAAATAGATTTATTTGGATGACTTCTTGCATGTTTGACACCTAACCTATGCGAAAGTTCCTGTTCGAGCTGCAAAACATCAACATTAATCAATGTACTTGACTAGGTTAGCTACCCCTTGCAAGAACATTGTGGAAGCACAAGACATCTCTAAGCCATCTCCATTTCCCCAAATAGGAATCCAAGCTGTCACATGCCATCTTGGGCTTGAAGCCCTCCTCCATGATGCAAAAGGCTCCTCATCCCAAGTGGGTTACTCTCCAAGCAACTGGTTCCTCCATGTGGCCATCATGAAGGGCATCCACCAAATTGCCAAGAGATCTCCAACGCTTAAGGGAAGAACATTGATCCTATAATCAAATAAGGTTAAGCATTCATTGAGCAAGCTATCTCAATTGTGCATATCCATCACGGACAATCTCTCATGCTGCAATCCATCTCAGACCATCCAGGGGCTAAGCATACACCATGTACCACTAATTTCATGAAGCACCCTGGAACATGGTGTAATCACTTTCAGAATGAACCAAAAATATAACACTCCCTCTTTATGAGGAAAGTGTTTACATCGACACTTGTCGACTCCCTCTACATCTCTACCAAATTTGCTATCTACAAATCAATCCTGGCTATGGTGTTGGAATCAACCACTATCATCTGCAACAAGACTATCAACCACTGATGGCATATTTGTTTGATGACATATCTCCCTGCAGGAGTGGGAGGCCCTGGAGCACTCCCATGCAACACACCATTGAAAGGACAATTCCACCCCTTTTAGTAATGTAAATATAAAATATGTTTTTTATTATTATGAGCAGTTTGTTTTTATTGCTATAATCCTCCTAATATTCCTCCGATGTTATCTTGATATCTTTGTTGCACTTTGTACAAGGGATAAGAAAACATTCTGCTTTGCATTGAGGTTCCTCTGCATTAATTTCATTGCCTAAAATGTTACTGTTGTTGCATTCTTTTTCCCAAGTTGTAGTGTCTTATCCATCAAAGAAAACTGGGAATGCAGAATATTTCCAATATTATCTTGGCTCTTTCCAATAATTTCTAGATTATCCTACAAATTTGTATTCACCTCTCATTTTTCCATGGGGGTTGTTTTATCCTTTCTAAAACTGGGATGCAAATCCTTAAAAGAAACTCCTTAGAGTCTATTGATAAGATATGATAAGACTTAAGGCCTTGTAAGGCACAGATCTTATGAAGCTCAATGACCCTTCTTTTTAATAGTAAAGGCTACTTAAATGTTTCCTAAGTCTGTAGTTTAACTTTGCAAAATGGTCTAGAAGTTTGGGCAACACTTTTGACAGGCCATGGAGCTTTTTTCTGACGGAAATGGCAATAAGGATTTGCATTGTTTGAGTTACTTGAAACTTGGGTAGATTTCAATTTCTGGTGCCCTCCTGCAATGTTTAGGGCAAAAACCAATGCATTCACATCATGAAATGAATTTGGAAAACAACAGTGGGTGATGTAGGGTGAACTTTTGGAATTGACAGCGTGACACGGAAGTGTCACTATTGGATCTATTGTTTTTTTGTAATTCATAGAAGATTGTATGCTAGTTTCTGGTAAGTTTGGACAGAAGGAAAGAAATAAATTATATTGTTGTCTGAGAAATGGCATGTTGACTACATTGTGATTAATAACAATGAGTGTGAAGGGAGGTGGGGATTTTGCATCAGGCATCCTTTTCTGGTTCTATTAAAGCAACATTGGAATAGATGGGGACAAAAGTAAATAAACTACAAAAGCTGGGATCAGTGTGAGCAGAATGAAAAGTGAGGCATGCTGGCTGCAAAGTTACGCGAGCTAGTGACCAATGAACAGTAGTCCAGGCATGGTCATGTAGGTTCCTGTCCACCATCATGTACTCAAAAGTCACCTATTGCTTTGTTCCTCCTTCAGTGCATGCAGTATTGTAGTGCCCAAGGCATTCTATTAGGTAGTATCTAGAAGCAACCTTCAAGTTGGTGCCTCTCCTTACAGAAATAGTTTAAACTGAAATATGTATGTCAAGACTATTCTTGTCCATCCTTTAGATAACCTAAATTTTTAGTAAAAGAAGATTGCATTATGTTTTTTCCTTATTGTATGCAGTCAATTTCAGCTTTATTACTGATAAAAGAAACAGATGATATCTTCTCTTTAATGTATGTGATTCCTTAAGATATCAAATTTCCAGGACAAAGTGAGGATGGCAGGTGAAGGCAAAGTGGTTGCTGTCATCATGGTAGGAGGGCCGACAAAAGGTGAGGATACGACTCAGGGATGCCCTGCTTAGGTGGATTTCATGAAGAATATAATTATTTTGTCTTTTTTAGCTTCTCTTATTTTGTTTTTGTATATCCTGAGTATTTTCAGGTACACGTTTTAGGCCTCTCTCTCTCAACATAGCAAAGCCTCTGTTCCCTTTAGCCGGATTTCCAATGGTACATCATCCTATACTTGCTTGCAAGAAGGTACTTTACTTTTACATAACTCTTGCCATTGGTCATTGAAGTATTCTTTGGAAGTAGGAATACTGAAATACACTGAAAGGAATGTGTGCCTTTGTTGCAGATACCTAATCTGGCTCACATTTACCTTATTGGCTTTTATGATGAGCGTCTGTTTACTCTCTACCTATCCAATGTGTCAAGCGAATTAAAAATTCCTGTCAGGTTGGTTTCTGAATGTGCTCCCCCCCAAAAAAACAAAATCCATCATGTAGATGTAGGAACACTCATGCTTATTTAAGAACAAAACAAGTTGCATTTTATCAGAATAATAATTTTGAGAAAAGAGAGAAAACTAACAACAATTATCTATGCATACATTTACAAGTATTTTTTGTTTGAGTTAGAATTTGTTCTTTGATCTAATTTACATTTTGAGTTGTAAAATGGTGAACTATTAACCCTGAACGTATTTAGTGTCTGCATGGTAATTGTACTTGAGTACTTGAGTGGTGTAAAACTCCAGAGCTTGCCTATAAGTCCAAATTTAGTAACTTGTGGCAGTAATTATGCTTCGTGTTTGGAATTCCACTGCATATTTTTGCAGCCTCTTTTCAAACTATGTGAATCACCATTGCAAAACTTGGCATCTGCAAAAAAGTTGGCAGGGGATATCTCGGGAAATTGGCCAAACTCGACAATCATAAACTCGGACCTAAAAAACTCAGAAAAATTGGGAGAATTGGAGATTTTTGCAGCACTGAAGTTAATACCATGTATAGATTCATTCCTACATGTGTCCTTGTACTTACAGCCATGTTCTTTCAAGTATTTGTTGATGTTTCTCCAGTTTGCAACATCAGGTAGACATTCTCCCAGATTGGTCATGCTGATTTGACCAAGGGGGAATGATACATTCACTCACGAGTCACTGGGCCATGTTGATTTGGCTAGTGGTTAATGGCCCAGGCGTAGTCTTCCTCCCAGTATTAGCCATGCTGATTTGGCTAGGGATGAAAGGCTCAAGGTGCTCTCACATTGCCTGCTCCAGGAATGAGTGATCTATTTTATATAGAGTAGGTTTGACTTGTTTACAAGTCTAGTCTAATGTTGAAGATGTAGTCTCAAGAGACCTCTTGTGATGAGGACTTCTCAGTGGATCTACTCAACATTAGAGCTCTATATTAAATAGACGTGCATGTGAGGAGATGATCATCAACAAGGCTCATGGACAACTTTTCTAGTAAAGAAGAAATGCCAAGAAGACAAATCAAAGCCAAATGAACTATTGAAGAAGCCCCGGAAAGCATTAAAGAAGACCTAGGAAATATTGGAGGCAAAAGTACAAGTTGGCCCCAAGAGAAATTAAAGGTGATTTGAATTGTATAAATAAAAGCCCTAGTATTTCATTTTCATCATCACATCTCATCATCACTTCTCATCTCTTCTCATGCGCAAGTCAAAGGAGGCCTAGCGAAAGTACAAGGAGCATCTTTTGAAGGTTCTTATTATTTCTAAGAGGTTTCTATCTTGATCTAGGGTTTATTCATGAAGGGCGCTGTTATCACATATATAGTAGCCGGGCTACCATACATTATTTTTCAGATTCTAGAGCACTTTTCAGCCAGTTCCTTTACATTGAGATGATGAGATGAGCATCTATCTATGGATCACTATCAGATTTTGGACAGCGTATGTATTCCCCATGCCATGACTGAGTCTCAGGACACTCAGAGAGATGACCGATGTAGCCCACCATTTATGCAGAGCAGTCAATAGTTGCCCAGAGTTACAGTAGCAGTTTCAGAGGATAGATGATGGTTCAGAGGATGAGCATTCAGGTATATGACTCAGCAGGTATATCATGGTATTGTGGTTATATTGATTTTATATTCATTCTTATGGCATGTCTTAGCATTTAGTGTCATGATCTGGCGATCATATAGATATGTGGACCTGGTTGATCTTATTATATATATTCTACTGTCCTTACTCAGACTTAGAAGTTCACTATTCATACTCATTGGTTTTACCCTCCCTAGGGAGAATAGAGGTGATCATTCCACCATACCTTGGCTTGCTAGTGTTGGCTCCATTATTCATTGTTTTCATCCATCCATTGCCTACCTTTTAGTTTATCACCCTGACTTACTACTTGACTAGTGGCATGGAGGATCTTTCCCCACTATAGCCTGTGTATTGGATGAGCTTCCCTGTTTATTGTGTCTCGGCTCTGAGTTGGTGACAAAACTTACCTCTGGTGAGTTGGATTGTAGGCCTAAATCATTCTAGTCGGTTGTCCCAATGTTTGGCATTGGCTCGAACTCCCCCTAGTCACTTGAGATGTTGTTGGCTAAAACTGAAAGCTCATTTACTAATGGAAACTGATAAATTTGCCCATGGAAACTAAAAAGAGCAAGAGCGATGAACTGCTAAAACATTACTCGAAGAGTATAAGAAAGGTCCAAAAAGCAATGATTCTTAAAAGCTATATCTAAACAATTGCTGACCTTATATATGTATAAAAACATACCCTGGATGCAAGCTGCAACTAGTTGTGCTTATCAACACACCTGAGATCCGAAGGGTTATGTAGGCCAAAAAGGCCATAAAATGAAATTGAATGATCCTAATGAATCTGGATCAACTTGATGTAGACATGATGCTTAAGTTGAATAAGCACTCTCTAAACAACTTATCCATTTGTGAGACACCGCCATTCCCTGTGTTGTTGCTCATTTAGTATATACTATGGTGTGTATTCCCTTTCCCATATCCAAAGTGTCACAATGTTAAGTCAGTCAGTCACCCCTTGGCCTAACCAGTTTATTTTAGCCTTCACCCTTCACTAGCAAATTGATCACAACTATGAAGTGAGTATGATTTTGAAAGTCTAGTCTGAGTCATAATAATAATTAATGACACTATATATTTGTTGGTAGATCGCCAGTAATGATTACTTTTTGTTATAATTGCTATTTGAATGAGTTGTAGAGCATGCATTAACCTTTGACAATTTGCAGCAGCTTCTGATGGTAGTCTGAGTTATATTTGGTCAATATTGACCTAGTCAAACTTAGTTTGACCAAGGTCAATCACAGGACATGAGATTGTTGGACGTTGTGATGATTTAGATAGATGATATATGGTCTATGTACATGTACATGATGGTTCTATGCATCGGATACAGGTTTATGATGATGATTTATGGTTTTCAGCATTATTTGATCATTTACAGATTATTATTATTTCACCTGTTCTGGTATATTGGATATATTATATGATCATGCAGAGATCCATATGGTGTATGAGTACACATCTTGGATAGTTTTGGACCTTCTGAGTCCAATGAGACAGTCTGTTTTCAGTTCCGGGCAGTTACAGTGATGATTGAGCCTCAGTAGGCTGTCCCAGTGCAGTTTTGGTCTGTCGGAGACCTTGTTAGAGCAAAGATGATTTTTATTTGGTTCACCTAGGGTGCTGATGATGGAGGGGGTGGTCCAGCCACTTGTTTTTACCATATTACCCCCCTTCCGGACACACTGGTGCCCTCACCTTGATAGCGCAGGCACTCCAGGAGGCAGTTTGGGGCAGGTACACTCTTCCCGAGGCAGTTTTGGATTGGTAGAAATGGCTACAGAGGAATTCGATTTGGGCTACTGAGGAAAAGTTTTGGCATGGGATGATTAGTGATGATGAGTGGGATGTCTTCCGCACCTTCTCCAGCAGTTTCAGCTTCATCGGGGCCCACATCCATCACTTATGACATTTTCTGATGATTTCTGAGGCCTCCTAAGGCCCATGATTTGTCCATAGAGGCATGATTTGGTACTTTGATGACTATTTTATTATTATTGTGCTATGGGGATTGACCAAGGGTGGCTAAAATTACCCCTTGGACCCACCATAAGCTTATTGTTATATTTTGTCATCATGATTTGGTGGGATCTCCTCTCCTAGGGCGATTTTGTCCACTTATGGTTATATTTTATGGTTGATCCATGTATTTTATTGTTGAGCTCATCTCAATCATTGATTAGATCTTTTGATCTTTTAATCTTAGCCACTCATGTAAAAAGTGGTTAGGATTTGGTCTCTCTCCATCCTATTTAAGGAGAGAGCCTCTCATTGTAAAATCATCCAGAAATTTTTGGCTCTTGGCTCTTGGAATAAAATTTCTATCTTTTGGAGTACATGCTTGGGTTGGAGTGGATGTTGGTTGCTTTGATTGTAAATGCTTTTGTCCATTGCATTGGAGGATCTATTGGTGCTATCTTGCATATTTGCCATATCTTTTTATAGGTGGAGAAGACTTCTTCAACAAGTGCGAATTGGTGGGGAGGCTTGCCCTTCAAGCTTGGAGGAGGACGTTTTGGGTTAAACAGGGAGTGGTTTTGTCTTTGCACCGACTATTCTTTGCTTATCTCTTTCTTTCTTGTATCTACCTTCAACATGTTAAACTGGTTGATGCTTTGCTCCTTGGTTTTGACAAGTTAGAGGGACACATATGTGGCTTGGAAAAATCGATTTAGCAAGAGGGCTTCAAAAATTCTCCATTTGATCTTTGGCAAAAGTAATCCTCATCTCAACTAGCATTCATCTCTTCATCTAGGTATGCTCCAAAGGTATGATCTTCTTCTTCTTTGAATCATCCATAATTTCTAGATCATAAAAACCCTAATTAATCAAAACCCTCATTTTGGTTTTTCTTAAATCTACTTAGATCTAGCCTTGCTTTTGAAGAGATATTAAAAACCCACCTCTATAGCATCCACCCCTAGTTGGATCTATAGTTTGGTGGTGATTGGGTTAAAATTGACACACTTTTCAAGGCAATATAGCCCTCTTGAGGCAAATCGCACTTCCTTGGGAGAGGCTTGTTTGGTTAGATCTAGCATATGGGTAGGTGAGATCCCACTTGATTTGCAATCTACATATTTGATAACCTACCCATGGACTCTTACTTCGGTGATTTCTACCTTGTGTGCATCATTTCACATTTCAAGGGATTAAAACCCCATTTTGAACTACTTGGCACCTTAAAACTCAGTTCTAGTAAGATCTAACCCTTGGATTGTCTTGATTTTCTAGATCCACATAGATCATTGCCTAAACTACTTGGATTTATAATTTGGTGTCCATTGGACTTGATTTGATACCCTTTTTCCACCTTTTAGCCCTCCTTGAGCAAGGTCGCACTTCCTTGGGTGAGTGAGTTTGCCCACTTTAAGGACGTGGGTAGTTGAGATTTTTGTTGATTTGGAAAGAGCATAAGTTGAAACCTACATCTAGTGTGTCATTTTGTGACGATCTGCCTTGGGGATAGCATTCCTCATTTCAAGGGATTGTGGTCCACTGAGGGTCATATCATGAAACATTAGATCTAGAAAGATCCAACCATTATATCTTAATTAGCCCACTTGATTTGCCTACTTGGTGTCCCGATCTACACTTTGACATACCTTTTGACTCCATTAACCCATCCAACAAGGCACTAGTCCTCCATAGGCAAGTCGCACTCCTTGGGAATTGTGTCAAACCTTAGATCCTATATGTGGGTACTCTTAATTCTAACTTAGATCCATAGATCTACTCACTACATATCCTCTAGTACCAATTGCATCCCTTAACTTCACCTTGTGGGTCCCATTTAAACCATTCACATATCTCAAGAAAGCAGGTCCCACTTGTGTAACACATGGTACTAGATCTTGTCATTATAACTAATCATGTGGCCTAAATCATATATTGGTTGAAACACTAATCATCTCTCAAACCACCATCAACCATACTTTAACTTCTAGGTCCACTTAACCTTGCATTGGTTTCTGTAACTCATTATTTACTTATCCCTAGGAACCTTTGTTTGGGTCCAATCATCTTTGATTGGTAATAGGGTCTCCCTCTAGGTCTTGATTCATCTAGATCTAAAGTGAAGAGTGTCTCGGTTGACGTGACTCCCACCTTGCATTGGGAGCTGTGGCATCTCTTGGGTCACCTCTTTAGTTGTCCATCTCCTCTACCGTCCCGGATGGGATACCACTAGGGGCAACTACAAGTTGTGTGATAACAGGCGCACTCTTTATGGCTAGGGTTTCTTCATGATGGTAATGTACTGGTAATATTGGACTGATTTATTCTGAGAAAAGTTGGCTGGGCTTTCTCCCAAGGTTGGGTTTCCCAGGATAAATATTGTGTCTACTGTGCATGGCTATGTTTCTATGATTTGCTTTTGTTTCTGCTGCATTTAAAGTTGAAATTTTCAGTGTGTAATTGTTCAATGATAACTGTTATCACGCAACTTGTAGTTGCCCCTAGTGGTATCCCATCCGGGATGGTAGAGGAGGCATGCAACTAAAGAGGTGACCCAAGAGATGCCACGGTTCCCAATGAAAGGTGGGAGTCACGTCAACCGAGGCACTCTTCGCTTTAGGTCAAGGTGTAAATAGACCAAGGGGGAGACCCTATAACCAATCACAGTTGATTGGATCCAAATAAAGGTTTCTAAGGATAGGTAAATGATGAGTTACGGAAACCAATGCAAGGCTAAGTGGACCTAAGAGTTAAGGAATGGTTGAAGGTGGTGTAAGAGATTGTTAGTGTTTCAACCTATGTATGGTTTAGGCCACATGATGGGGTATGATGACTAGGTATAGTACCATGTGTTTACACAAGTGGGTCTTGTTTTCTTGGGAAGTGTGAAATGGTTCTAGGTAGGCCCACAAGGTGAAGTTATGTGTGAAGTTGGTACTATAGGTTGGATAAAGGCTAGATCTATGACTCTAGGTTGATTCTAGGAATACCCATGTACTAGATCTAGGGTTTGACACAATTCCCAAGGAGTGCGACTTGCTTAGAGAAGGACTAGTGCCTTGTTGGATGGGCTAATGGGGTCAAAAGGTATGTCAAAGTGTAGGTCGGGATACCTAGAAGCCAAATCAAGTGGGTTAAATGAGATCTAATGGTTGGATCTTACTAGATCTAGGTTTTTCAAGTAATGACCCTAAGTGGACCACAATCCCTTGAAACAAGGAATGCTACCCCCAAGGCGGATCGTGACAAAAAGATAGTCTAGACCTAGGTTTCAAGGTATGGGCATTCCAAATCCACGAAAATCTCAAACACCCACCTCCTGGAAGTGGACAAACTCACTTTTTCAAGGGAGTGCGACTTGCTCAAGGAAGGCTAAAAAGTGGGTTTGGTGGACCAAATCAAGTCCAATGGCCACCAAACTGTAGATCCAAGATGCTAGTACCCCGATCTATGCATGCCCAAAAAATCAAGTCAATCCAAGGGCTAGATCTTAGTAGATCTGAGTTTTGAGGTGCCAAGAGATTCAAAAGGGGGTTTTAACCCCTTAAAACATGGAGAGATGTCCACAAGGTAGATTTCACCAAAGTAAGAATCTGGGGGTAGGTTATCAAGTGTCTAGATTGCAAATCAAGTGGGATCTCACCTACCCATGTGCTAGATCTAACCAAACAAGCCTCTCACTAGGAAGTGTGATTTGGGTCAAGGAGGGCTTTTTGCCTTGAAAAGTGGGTCAATTTTTAGCCAATCACCACCAAACTGTAGATCCAACTAGGGGTGGATGCTATAGAGGTGGGTTTTCAATATCTCTTCAAAAGCAAGGCTAGATCTAAGTAGATCTAATAAAATACCAAAAACAAGGGTTTTAATTGATTAAGGTTTTTATGATCTAGAAATCATGGAAGATTCAAGGAAGTAGAAGATCATACCTTTTGGAACATACCTGGATGAAGAGATGAAGGCTAGTTGAGACGAGGATTACTTTGCCAAAGATCAAATGGAGAATTGTTGAAGCCCTCTTGCCAAATCGATTTTCCCAAGCCACATGTGATTCCTTCTAACCTGTCAAAACCAAGGAGCAAAGCATCAATTAGTTTAACAAATTGAAGGTAGATACAAGCAAGAGAGAGAGAGAAACATAGAATAGTTGACACAAAGGCAAAACCACTCCCTGTTACACCAAAACGATTTCTTCCAAGATTGAAGGGAAAGCCTCCCCACCAATTCGCCCTTGTCCAAAATCGCCCTCTTAACCTGTAAATGAAATATGGCAAATATGCAAGATGACTACAATAGATCCTCCAGTGCAATGGACAATAGCATTTACAATCGAAACAACCAACATCCACTCCAATCCAAGCATGTACTCCAAAAGATAGAAATTTTATTCCAAGAGCCAAGAGCCAAAAATCTCTAGATGAATTTTGCAATGAGAGGCTCCCTCCTTAAATAGGATGGGGAGAGAGTACAATCCTAACCACTTTTTACATGAGTGGCTAAGATTAAAAGATCTCAAGATCTAATCAATGGCTAACAATAAATCATAACAATACATCACATGGATCACCCAATATCATGATAGCGCCCCCACTAAGTGGTACAATAAGAGGGTGATGTCATCCACTAGAGAAACATAAGCACCAAAATCCACCTCATGGTGACTAGGACATGACAATATAAGCTCATGGTGGGGCTAGGAGGTATCAATTCTTACTAGCTCATCCCCAAGGCACAATAAAATAATAAAATATGTCCAATATAATATAAATGACCAAAACTGTCCTCAGAATCCATGACAGTCAAGCAGTAAATGTCCTCCTGTGATCAATCTGGGCATACCCACATGGTGAAAACTGACTGGAAGGTAGTGATGCCACCCCGGAAGACCTCTGTGAAGACCAAATGCCAAAACCTTGCCTCAATTGCCCAAATCGATTTCCTCAGTGACCACTTTATCCCATTTTTTAACTGCCTCGATAACTGTGAAAGTGCCAAAACTGCCTCCTAGGGTGCTAGCACTGTCCATCTGAGCCCACCAGGCTCTCCAGAAGGGGGGGTAAATGGTAAAAACAAGTGGCTGGACCACCCCCTCCATCATCAGCGCCCTAGGTGAACTGGCCTCTCGGGGCCCCTGCTGCTCAGGCTAGGAAATCAGCCCCAAATCTGGTCAACAAGTGTAAAACTGCATCAATCACTGTCAGAAGTGCCCGAAACTGAAAGATAAGTGTCTCAATGGATCCAGAAGACCCAAATCCACTAGGAATGTGTACTCATACACCCTGGGTTGCCCTAATGGGCCAGCTGTAGGGTCCACCATATATGGGCAATGTATAATCTGCTGATCTGAAGTAGTAATAAACCTGCTGAACTGGATCAAACATCACCTGCATCATATGTCCATCATATGATATCATCATCAAACATGTGGACCCATCAATCATCATCAATAATCATCCATACATGGTCCACATCATCACGGATCCCAAGAATATACAACCAAGGATAAATCACATCAGTAGACTAAGACACTGCTTTTCTAATCATTCTCACGGCTAAGCTCAAAGTATAACATCCATTCAATGGCATTAATTAAGTTAGCATATTCCGTTGTTATATAAAATTACTTACACAATAGTTCAAATGACAAACTCACCCATTGGACATGGTCAAACTGCTAGTGAAGGATGAAGGCTAGGAGCAAGGTTGGGCCAAGGGGTTGACTTGTCTAACTTAACTCAAAAATACTTTGGACTGGGAAAAGGGGGGAAGCTACAAACTCTGTGCTGGACAAAAGAACACGGGGGATGGCTGTGCCTCACAAATGGATAAGTTGTTTAGAGAGTGCTTATTCAACTTAGGCATCATGTCTACATCAAGTTGATCCAGGTTCATTAGGATCACTCAATTTTATTCCATGGCCTTTTTGGCCTACATAACCCTTCGGATTTCAGATGTGCTGAGAAGCACAACTAGTTGCAGCTTGCATCCAGGGCATTTTTTCAAATATTTAGAAGGTCAGCAATTGTTTAGATATAACTTTTAAGAGCCATTGCTTTTTGGACCTTTCTTATACTCTTCGAGGAGTATTTTTAGCTTTTCATCGCTCTTGCCCCTTTTTTTTTGTTTCCATGGGCAAATTTATTAAGTTTCCATAGGTAGAACATGAGCTTTCAGTTTTAGCCAACAACATCTCAAGTGACTAGGGGGAGTTCGAGCCAATGCCAAACATCGGGACAACCGACCAGAATGATTTAGGCCTACAATCCAACTCACCAAAGGCAAGTTTTGTCACCAACTCAGAGCCGAGACACTGAATAAACAGGGATGCGGTCCAAACACAGAGGTAGAAAAATGGGGAAGTCCTCGGTATCAGAAAGTCAAATGAGACAAGTCAGGGTTTAAAGTCAAACAGGAAGGTCATGTATGGATGGAGACAAGTGAATATGGAGCCTACACTAGCAAACAACTGGTGTCAGGAAAGACCATATCTATGTAAGGTGAAAAACCAGTGAGTTTTGTTAAATGACCTAAATGTGCAAGCAATTGTCCATTTTATGATTTACAGTTCATTTTAAATAGTTTGCCACAACAGGAATAATATACCAAGCACATGCTATGATCATGACTAAATCAACAAGATAATAATCCACAGTCAATGAGAAGTGAGAACATATCCATAGGTCATACAACATCATCATAATAATAATCATCCAGTATCATCTGAAACACTGCTGTAATACATCTCTAGGCACTGAACTGAAACTGTATGGGATAAGTAGTCACATCAGTCATCAAATCTGAACTCTCAAGGCTCAGCCTTGACACAAGGTCATATACAAATCTGAATAATGTACTGCTATGATCATGAGTGATCCAAAATATATAGCCATGCTCTGGAATAATGTAAGCTCTGGAATGTGCAGATATCTGCTGTACAAGAATAGTAGCCCTGCTACTATGGTGTGATAATAATAACAATGGGATGAAACTTACTGTTTGAAATCATCAGGAAGTAATTATTAGATCTGAAAATTGGTTTTCTACTGCTGTAAGAAAAATTCAACATGGTATTAGAGCCGTGTTGAAATCTACCATTGCACAGTCTCAGATCTAAACTTTCTCCAAAGGTTGTTGGGCATTTATTGGACAACGTTGGGGAGAATTTTGTTATAGATCTAGGACAGTTACTAGTGCCCTTAGTTTTTTATTTAGTCAAGGTTGAAATTTTAGGGTTTCAGGCTTGTTGACATTCTTTCGTTGGACCTTTCTGGTTGAACGTTGGGCTTGAATCTAGTGCCAGTGTTTCTGGTTCAAATTTTAGACCTTTTGTCAAGATGGTGACCAGTCTTAGAGTAGAACACAGGTTGGATGGTGCTACAAATTTTAGATTCTGGAAGACCAGGATACTCTTCATCTTGGATGAAAATGAGATTCAGGATTATGTAAAGTAAGATGTCTTAGAACCAGAAAGTGATGAATAGAAAGATAGGCACAAGAAGAATGAAGCAAAGGCTAAGATGATCTTGACAGATTCCATAAATGATCATTTGATTCCACACATTGCTGAGTTGAAGACTGCTAAAGAAATGTTTGATGCCTTGGTGGGATTGTTTGAGAGTAAGAACACTAGGAGGAAATCAGCCTTGCGGAATCAGCTCCGTTGTATCATGATGACCAAATCATATTTAGTTGCCACTTATTTTATGGGAGTCTCCCAATGAAGAAATCAACTTAAGGCCATTGGAGACACCATTGATGATGTAGAACTTGTTACAGTGACTCTTAATGGATTTCCTTCTTCATGGGTTCCATTTGTTCAAAGCATTTGTGGACGAGATGAGTTACCCAAGTTTGATCGCTTATGGATTGATTGTGTCTAAGAGGAGGCCAGATTATTGTCCAAGAACAAATTGTAGTGACCTTAGAATGAAGAAAATCAAGCTCTTGCAGCTCATGTAAGAAAAGGAAAAGGAAGAAGAGATTTGGGAAGAAAAATACAGGTGGAGGATCAGCTCCAGTTCAAGAAAAGAAGAAGAAGGATCTTTCAAAGAACAAGTGCTTCAATTGTCATACATTTGGTCACTATGCTTCTTAGTGTTCTCAAAAGAAAAGGAAGGGAAAACAACATGCACCAACAGTCGATGTTGATGAGCATCCACCACAGAAGAACGCAAAGGAATCTAAACTTGATGAGATTGCAGATCAACTTCATAAATAATTTTTCTTTGTCTTCGCTCTTACAGGAACTATTACAAACGGTAGTGATACCTGGTTGGTAGACAATGGTGCTTCTAGGCACATGATGGGTTACCGAGATTCTCTTAGAGATTTGATAGAGAAGGGCTCAACATTACAGGTGGAACTTGGAGAAAATGCCAAGTATGCAGTAAAAGGAGTTGGGACAACATCATTTCAGCTAGAGTCTGAAGATTCTCTATACAAGAGAGATGTATTGTTTGTACCCGGATTGAAGAAGAACCTGCTCTCCATCTCAGCATTGGAGGATAGAGGTTATAGAGTTGCATTTGTGGATGGTTAGGTTCTTGTATGGCCTAAGGGCTCAAGCATAGACTCAATAGGAGTGATTGGTGTTTGAGAGGGAGGACTATACAGATTGTCAGGACGTCCAACCCAGGCATTGGTACATGACAATATAAGTTTATGTGAGTTATGGCATCAAATATTTATTCACTTGCATTACAGGGCTTTACCAGCATTAAAGAGGATGGTTACAGGTCTTCCAGAGCTCCAGGTAGAGCATGAGGGTGTTTGTAGGGGTTGTGCACTTGGCAAGAATGCCAAGGGTTCTTTTTCGAGTAGTGATAGTAGGTCCAAGGGGATCTTGGATCTTGTGCATTCTGATGTATGCAGACCAATGACAGTATCATCTTTGGGTGGCTTTTTGTACTATGTGACATTCATTTCTGATTTCTCTCGGAAGACAAGGATATACTTCATGAAGGCCAAGGATGAGGTCTTCAGCAGGTTCCAGGAGTTTAGTGCTCAGGTAGAGAACTTGTTAGGAAAGAAGTTCAAGGTTTTGAGGTCAGATAATGGAGAGTATACTTCCAATGACTTTAGTGATTTTTGCAAGGAGGCAGGGATCAAGAGGGAGTTGACAGTTCCTTACAACCCTCAACAAAATGGGGTTGCAGAAAGGAAGAAAAGGTCCATTGTGAAGGCTATCAAGGCGATGATTCATGATCATAATTTACCCATGTTCTTATGGGAGGAGGCATCCAACACAACAGTTTATGTTCAGAACAAAAGCCCTCACTGGATATTGGGAGACAAGATTCCTGAGGAGGCATTCATAGGAGTGAAGCCAAAGGTCAGTCATTTGAGGATCTTTGGTTGTCTAGTATTTTCCCATGTGCCCAAAGAGAAGAGGATGAAGTTAGAACCTTCTAGAAAGAAGGGTACTTTTGTGGGATACAACGAGACTTTGAAGGCCCACGGGATCTACATTCCAGGACAATGTCAGATTGAGTTTAGTTGGGATGTTACTTTTAATAATGAGGTATCCTTTAGGAAGTCTAGAGAGTCTCATATGGAGATTGATAGTGAGGAGCAAAAAGCTCTAAAGGATAATGGTACAGATCCCTCTAGTCCAGTTGTTCATTCTTCAAACTATTAGGAGGAGTCAATAGAGCTAGTGGACCTGCCTAAAGATGTTGTAGAGACTAGGAAGAGGCCAGCATGGCTTCGTGATACATTGTAGGATGCAGAGAAGCATGTAGCTTTGAAGGGTACTTTTAGGGAGAGCAAAAGACCTCAGAGGTTTTCGGGTTATATGGCATTGATGAGTCACATCATTGATTCCGAGCCTTCTAGTTATGAGGAGGCAACGGGCCAATAGGTTTGGAAGGATGTCATGATGGAGTATCAGTCCATCATGAAGAATGATGTGTGGGAGATAGTTCTAAGACCAGAGGGGAAGTTAGTGGCGACTTCCAAGTGGATCTATAAGACCAAGCATGCAGTCTAGATTAAGATCAGGGACGACACATTATATAGGTTATGCGATTAGCCAGTTTGTAGGCTCAGAGAGAGTCATGTATGGTATTCAGTGCTCTTGAGGGAGCAGGAGGCTCGTCTCAATAGTCCCACTTGGTGGGAGATGACACGGATGGATACACAGGGATCAACAGTGCAAAGGGCAGTAGGTTGCTTCAGTACAGGATACTCAGTTGCAGAGGGAGTAGGGTGTCCAAATGCAAAGGGAGCAGGATACTCAGGTGTAGAGGGAGCAAGGTGCTCCAACACAGAGGGAGTAGCTGCAACACAGTTTGTTGATAATGGAGGAGGTACCCTAGTGAGGAGTACATCCTGCACCAAAAGGAAGTTGGCTTCGGAGTTCGAGATGAAGGATGTTGGCCTAATGCATTACTTCTTGAGATTCGAGGTGTGGCAAAGATCAAGTGAGATCTTCCTTAGTCAGGGAAGTACACAGATGAGATCTTGAGCAGATTTGGTATGATGGACTGGAAGTCCATGGCTACACCTATGGAGACAAATATGAAGAAACTAAGTGATTCCGCTTCAGATTCAGATTTGGTGGATCCCACTATGTACAAGCAGTTGATTAGATCGTTGATGTACCTGTTTAACACCAGGCCAGGTATTTGCTTTGCAGTTAGCACCTTGAGCCAGTTCATGGTTCTGCCGACGCATCTACATTGGGTTGCAGCAAAGCATGTGTTGAGGTACCTGCATGGTACAGTTGGATATGGTCTGATATGTCTCAGGTGGTGAAGTGAGGTTGCAGGGATATACTGATTTTGACTAGGAAGGGAGTGTAGTGGATAGAAAGATCACCTCGGGGTGTTGCATCAGCTTGGGATCAGCTATGATATCCTAGATTAGCAAGAAGCAGACTTCTGTAGCACTCAGTATAGTAGAAGTAGAGTATATCGTAGTCAGTGTCGCAGGTCACGAAATAGTGTGGCTTCGAAAGCTTCTTACAGGACTATTTGGTCAGGAGATCAAATATCACTTCATCCGAGACATGGTGCAGAGGGGAGCAGTGCAAATCAAGTACATATCTACAGATGAACAACATCGGGTAGACATTCTCCCAGATTAGTCATGTTGATTTGACTAAGTGAGAATAATACATTCACTCACGGGGCTATGCTAGTGATGAATGGCCCAGGCGCAGTCTCTCTCCAATTAGCCATGCTAATTTGACTAAGAGTGAAAGAATCGAGATGCAGAATGTCTCCCTCGCTAAGAGGGAGTGTTGATGTTTCTCTAATTTGCCGCATCAAGCATACATTCTCCTAGATTGGTCATGCTGATTTGACCAAGGGGGAATGATATATTCACTCACAGGGCCGTGCTAATTTGGCTAATGGCGAATGGCCTCGGTTCAGTCTTTCTCCTAGTATTAGCCATGTTGATTTGGCTAGGGATGAAAATCTCGAGGTGCTATCACATTGTCTGCTCCAGGAAGGAGTGATCTATTTTATATAGAGCAGGTTTGACTTGTTTACAAGTCTAGTCTAATGTTGAAGATGTAGGCTCAAGAGACCTCTTGTGATGAGGGGCTTCTCGATGGGTCTACTCAACATTAGAGCTCTATATTAAATAGATGTGCATGTGAGGAGATGATCATCAACAAGGCTCATGGACAACTTTTCTAGTAAAGAAGAAATGCCAAGAAGACAAGTCAAAGCCAAATGAACCATTGAAGAAGCCCAAGAAAGCATTAAAGAAGCCCTAGGAAATATTAAAGACAAAAGTGCAAGTTGGCCCTAGAAGAAAAGTACAAGTCGTCCCCAAGAGAAATTAAAGCTGATTTGAAGTGTATAAATAAAAGCTCAAGCATTTCATTTCATCATCACTTCTCATCTCTTCTCATGCGCAAGTCCAAGGAGGCCTAGCGAAGGTACAAGGAGCATCTTTTGAAGGTTCTTATCATTTCTAAGGGGTTTGCTATCTTGATTTATGGTTTCTTCATGAAGGGAGCACTCTTTATGGCTAGGGTTTCTTCATGATGGTAATGTACTTGTAATATTGGACTGATTTCTTCTAGGAAAAGTTGGCTGGGTTTTCTCCCAAGGCTAGGTTTTCGAGGATAATATACTGTGTCTATTGTGCATGGCTATCTTTTTATGATTCTCTTTTGTTTCCACTGCATTTAGAGTTGAAATTTTCAGTTTAATTATTCAATGATATTAGTCAGACGAAAATTACTGTTTGAAATCATTAGGAAGTAATTATCAGATTTGAAAATTGGTTTTCTACTGCTATAAGAAAAACTCAACAATATTACACCTACCTAAATCCCTAGGGATACACCTGACTCACAAGGTGACACTTATCTAAAGGAAATTATGACACTGTGATACATATTTTGCTATGAAACAACAATTTAAAGTATATGAGTCGCTATAGAGAAACACAAGTGACCCCTCATGGTCATATCCCACATAAAAGACGATAATCCCCATGTGTCATCAAGTATAGCATGTTAAAATTATTCTAATCCCAACACTAGATAAACTATTTCCTAGTGATTTGCTTGCTATAAAGTTTAGTTTTTGCAACTTACTGAATAATTTATACTGCTGAAATAATTAAAAGAATTTAATAGCGGAAGCAAAATGGAAACAAATCTCACAATATCACATGCACAACAAAATTTTTTGCCCTTCAAATTTGCTTTTCATTAAAATAATATCCAAGCATACAAGGGCTCCCTTATTGGAAAAATGGCCCAATGAAGAAATTACAAACAACAAAAAACTCGACAAATTTACCCTCCTCAGAAACCTCTTCCTGCAAATTTTCCCCATAAACCCTACTGCAACCTACTGCACTTGTATGGCTTGTACAACCCTGATGTATGGTTTGCTGTACGATTTGTACGTCGATATAACTTGTTGAACTTCCCTGTGGCCTAATATACAGTGGGAAGGTGTGGTCTGTACGATTGCCGTATGGGTGTGTTACAATGGTACTAGCACCAGCGCGCCTGTAGAGGTACCCTAGGGAGAGGGTTTCTTTTTTCTTTTTTAGCCAGCTTATTCTGAGGTGGGGTTATGGCCAGACCCTCTGGTTTCTCCTCTGGAAGTACTATGGCTTAATGGCATCGTTGACTGCCTCATGAAAGGGTTTGAAACCCTGAGGTTGGTGTTTGGGGCTTCCAGGGGTGGGTTAGTGGGTCACATGACCCCGACCTTGTTTTATCACGCCAGCGACAGTTGCTTCAGCATTGAGACACGCTCTTATCTTCCAGAGCACCTCCAACACCCTCCTAGCCCTCCAGTCCAACAAAGCCCTCTCTCTGGGGCCTCCTTCAGAGGATGACATCATCCTCCTTGGCAAACTGTTTGCTTGCTAAATGAGGGGCGTTGAGGGATTTTCATCACTGATGGGTTTAGTTGGGGCATGATGACCCCCCCTTGCATAGTCCAACCTTCATTTTTGTCGAATTTGGCCTTGTTTAGCCATTTATGCTCCAGTAGGGGTCAAATCTGGGGAAAACACCCAATTTACCCACTACTTTGATTTTTTTATATTATTTTTGTTATGTTATTAAGTTGACATTTTTAAATATTAAAGTGACCTTATTTTGTGTAAAGTGAGTGTGAGATCATATAAATAAGATCTCCTCACTTCATTTTTAGACATCAACTTTTGGGATAAGATCATTATGTCTGCTATTTGCCCTAACTAGCGCTCTTTGAAGGAAGGCTCTCCTCGATGAAGGATATTTTGCATGTTTGAAGCATTTCTTGGAAGTTTTCTTTTGTTCATGCCATTGCTAAGGTGAAGCTAGAGTTGTTTGCTTAACACATGCACTTGGAGGTATCTATACTTTTTTGTTTGATGTCTCTATGTCAAATGTATGAAAGTGATGCTTGTTAGGGTTGAATGGAAGCCATTATTACTTCATTTTGTCTTGATTTGCATTTCATTTTTTTCATTGGTCACCTAGCATCCAAGCTTAAGCTTTAGGTCTTCAAGTCTTGCTAAGGCTAAGTTTCCTCAATGAATCCTAGAGATTATTGAGGTTAGCCCTAGTTGACAAGCTTGCCAAGTACCATCTCAAGGAGAGTACCTCCTCTCATTGATGCCCTAGGGTTTGGTAGCTAGCTTTCTTTTGATGCCCTAGTTGTTCATCCTACTTCATGAAACCTAATTTCTAAGTTGTAGATTTGTAAATATTATTTGGATTAAGGCTTGGTTAGTTGTTATATGTTATGCTATCTAGGTTGTTTTATATTATTAGGTCATTGGCATTTTTATCTGAATTTAATTAGTTTTTATTTCTGTTATTTTTCTGAGTTATATTGATGTTTTTATTGGTTATTTATTAATGTTAAAAAACAACCTAAATCTAAACTTTAAAAACCTATTTCTGTTTGACGCCACCTTCGAGGCTCCCCTGGTTCGAGGCTTCCCTGCTCAGCCCCCTCCATTCGCGGCTCCTACCTCCTTCATTTGCTGCCATAACCCGTAGCAACTTCGTTGCCCTTTGCAACAGTTGCTCCACGCTTGCCCTAACCACCGCGGCCTCTTCTGTCTGCGAGCTTCATCCCGCGGCCTTTCCCTCCTTTCGCTAGCCCGAGCCTCCTCCTACCGACTTACTTGCAGTCCTCATCCATCATCCTGCGACTTCCTTCCGACTACTGCTCCCTTCGCTGCCCTAACCTGCGGCGTCCTCCTCCACGTTGCCTTATCCACGTCACCCTCGAAACCTGTTGCTGTCGTTGTAGCCTCCCACTCTCCACTCCGTGGCTGTCATCTCTTCCCTACTTGCGGCCTCCTCCCAGCTCATTCTTGCCTTTCTTGTCACCGCAGCCTTATCTCGCTCGCGGCCCCCTCTAATCCACAACCACTTCCTTGCTCGCCCGCGACCCTTCTGTTTCCTTCCCTAGTCACGGGCTCCCGTTTGCTCCACTCTGCCTTCCTTTCTTCCATTGTTCCCTTACCCGCGGCCTTCTTCTTCTTATGCTTCCCACGGCCTTTTCTTTGGCTGCCACTACCATACCCTCGCAGCCTATTCGCAGCTCCTCCCAAGCCCGCTGTCTCCCTGTACTAGCCCACGGTTTCTCCCTAAGCGAACACAGGCCTGCAATTAAAATTGCAGACCTTGTGTGTTGCTTTGAGTCTGCCATCAACTTCCTGCAACATAAAACAAACAACAAAACGCAAAGTTCGATTAATTAAGAAAAAAATATACTTCAAAGGGTGAATTTGACCATTAAGAAAAGGTCTTACCTTGGACACGCGATACACATACCTGGGAGTGAAAATTTGGTATTCAATTCGAATCCTAATCTCTGCTATTATAAGGTGCCTAATTAAATATAAAATTGGAAGTTATATTAATTATTGGTTAAATTTGAATGATAAAGTGATATCTGATATATTGGATCCAATTGTATACCAGGTGACTCCTTTATAAACTTTATTGGTAAATAACATTCTGATATTATAAGGTGTTAAGGCTATATAAAATTGAAAGTTACCTGTACACTTACTTTAGTTATTGGTTAGATGTTGAATGTTATCACCTTCATATAATAATACTTCACTGGCTGCTAAGATCCTTCATCTAAATTATTTGTTATTGTTGCTAGAATTGCTATCGCGTATGGTTACCTGCTTTACCTACTAATGATGTATCTTTACATGCATAGTTAGTGTGTAGGGTTTATGAATGAAATAGTTATGCAATCTTATTCACACATGAAGTGGTTATTTTCTCTTATAAGGTATAACCATTACACTAAATTGCATAGTGAATGATTTTGGCAAGTACAACTTAACTACCATTTTAGTTATAATTTATTTGCAATATAGTTTTTTGATCCAATATTGATTGTTGTATTACATGCTTACACACATTTCATTGGATGGTCTTGTTATCACCTAAACTGTAGTTAACCCTATGGATGTATCCACTCATGGACGGCAATAGGGAAGGGCAACTCAAAAGGTGCAACCACGATCACCTCGACCTCCAATATATGGTTGTCACGCCAGTCGAGGCAACCTTCACTTTATGTTATCTAGCCCAGACAACAAAGGGGGAGATCTGATCTACTCCCGACAGGAGAGATCAAAACCCAGACATCAAATCAAGCTAATTCTAAGTGAAGTAAGGTGTATGGTTTATCCTAGACCTTAGGATGAAGTCAGAAGACAAGTGTGGGGTTCAATGAGTATAGCTTTGGTTCATTATTGATGTGAGAGTGACTTATGATCATTATTGATGTGAGAGTGACTTATGATTTGTGAGATAAGATCCAGGATTAAAGTACCAGTTCAATGTGAGAAAATCCACTGCCTTGGGAACCGTGTCCAATGCAGGGTAGTTTATGGATTGAATTGGGGCTAACTAGTACACGTGACAAGCTTGATCATGATACATGATGACATCAAAGGGTTTAGTTCACCACACAAAGGTCAAACCACAAGTTAATCCAACAGTCTAGGAAAGTCGAATTGACTTGGAGAGAAACCAGTGCCTTGGGAATTGGGATAATGGAGTCAAAGTAAGGTTAACTTGTGGTTAAGGACTCCCATTGCATTAGACAAGTGGGCAATTAAAGTCTTGATGGATGAATAGATCTAGATCTAGGTTTGACCTAAGTGGACCACAATCCCTTAAAACAAGGAATGCTATCCCCAAGGCAAGATTTGATGAAGTGACCTACCTAGGCTTTGAATTATGCTCGTTCCAAATCCACAAAGATCTCATGTACCCATGTCCTAGAAGTGGGCCAACTCACTTCTCCAAGGTGGTGCGACTTTACCCAAGGAGGCTAAAAAGTGGGATAAGTTAATCAAGACAAGTCCAATGGCATCCAAACTTTAGATCCAAGTGGTTTAAGCAAGTGAGAGTGTGGATCTATAATTTCATGGCAATCCAATGGCTAGATCTTACTAGATCTGAGTTTGAAGATACCAAGTGGTCCAAAATGGGGATTAAATCCCTTAATATGTGGAATAGGGCCCACAAGGTAGAAATCAGAAAAGTGACAATCTGGGGGTAGGTTATTGGATGTGTAGATCATGAAAAAAGCAGGATCTCAACTACCCACGTACTAGATCTAGGTCAACCCACCAAACTAGGAAGTGCGCCCTTGCTTGGAGAGGCTAAATGCCTTGGGAAGAGGGTCAAATGGAGGCCAATACTCACCAAACTCTAGATTCAGGATGCCGTGGATACTATAGAGGTGGGTTTTCAATATCTTACCCAAGAAGCCACTAGATCTTAGTAGATCTGAAAAAATGTAAAAATGAGGGTTTGAAGAAATAAGGGTTTTATCAATTTATGAGTTATGTCAATGGATTGGATCAAGATAAGAGAAACAAACCTGTGGATCTTACCAAGGTAAGCTTGTAGATGCCTTGATGATGATGATCTATGCAAACCCGATCAATTTGAGAAGCTTTGAGGTAGTTTTCTATGCGATCGATTTAGTCCAAGAAGCCAATGCGCCCTCCCTTCTGCGCAACAAACGTCAACAATATCAGATTTGATGTAATCAAGAGATAAGACTAATGCCACAAGAGAAGTAACAGAAAGATAGCATAGATCACAATGATACTAATGATAACCCTCTGATACAAGCAAATGCCAAGAAAGTTGATTTGAAGAAGCCTTGCAAAATCACCCTTGTTGAAGTCGCCCTCCCCGTAGACAAGACAATGATTTCCAAAATAGATAGATCTAACCACAAATTCCAAATGCTAGGTTGCAATAGACTTTCCAATCACCATCTAAGAACACCAGATGCAAAGGAGACCACAATAATTTCCACAAGAAAGTTTTTCTATACCAATGATCCAAGAGCCAAAGACCCCTTACAATGAGAAGCTCTCTCCTTTAAATAGGAAGGAGAGGCATCAAAACCCTAACCACTTTTTGAATGAGTGGCTAAGATTAAAAGACACAAATGTCTAATCAATGGTTGAGATGAGATCAACAATAAAATACATGGATCACTCATAAAATATAACATAAGTGGACAAAATTGCCCTAGAAGAGGGGAATCGCACCAAATCATGATGGCAAAATATAATAAGAAGCTTATGGTGGGTCCAAGGGGTAATTTTTGCCACCCTTGGTCAATCCCCATAGCAAAATAATAATAAAATAGTCATCAATATACCAAATCGTGCCTCTATGGTCAAATCGTAGGCCTCAAAAGACCTCAGAAATCATCAGAAAGTGCCATAAGTGATGGATGCGGGCCTCGATGAAGCTAAAACTACTGGAGGAGGTGTGGAAGACATCAATCCATCATCACTGATCATCCCATGCCAAAACATTGCCTCAGTAGTTCAAATCGAATTCCTCAATAGCCATTTCTACCAATCTTGAAATGTCTTGGGAAGCGTGAAACTGCCTCAAACTGCCTCCTGGAGTGCTTGCGCTGTCAAGGCGAGGGCACCAGTGTGTCCGGGAGGGGGGTAATATGGTAAAAACAAGTGGCTGGACCACCCGCTCCAAGCATAGTGCCCTAGTTCAACCGGATAAAACTCACATCTGCTCTGACAGGGTCTCCGACAGACCAAAACTGCACTAGGATAGCCTACTGAGGCTCAATCATCACTGTGAGTGCTCGGAACTGAAAACAAACTGTCTCATTGGACTCAGAAGGTCCAAATCCATCCAAGATGTGTACTCATACACCATATGAGTCTTTGCATGATCAAAATATATATCCAATATACTAGAACAGGTCAAATAATAATAATCTGTAAATGATCAAATACTGTTGTAAACCATAAATCATCATCATAACACTGTAGTTGCTGCATAGAATCATCATATACATGTACATAGACCATATATCATCTATCCATATCATCACAAGGTCCAACCATCATATGTCCTATGGTTGACCTTGGTCAAACTAGGTTTGACCAAGTCAATCATGACCAAATATAACTCAGACCATCATCGGAAGCTGCTGCAAAGTGTCAAAGGTTAATGCATGCTCTACAACTTATTCAAATAACAATTATAACACAAAGTAATCATTACTGGCGATCTAAATCCAAATATATAATGTCATTAATTATTATTATTACTCAGACTAGACTTTCAAGATCATACTAACTTCATAGCTGTGATCAATTTGCTAGTGAAGGATGAAGGCTAAAATAACTGGCTAGGCTAAAGGATGACTTGACTGACTTAACTTTGCGACACTTTGGCAAAGGAAAAGGGAATACACACCATAGTATATACTGAATGAGCAACAACACAGGGAATGGCGGTGTCTCACAAATGGATGAGTTGTTCAAAGAGGGTTTATTCACCTTTAACAGATGCACACAATCCATAATACAAATAAGGCCAGCAATTGTTTTGATATAGCCTTTAAGTTCCGTTTCTTTTTGGGCCTGAAGTTTCCATAGCCTTGATCTATGTGTGTTTAAAAACACATTGCATAGATTTACATTTATTTTAGGCTTTCTGCTGCAGGTGTGTTTTTAAGGCACTTGTTTACCTGAGCACTTCTAGGTGTGTCACAGACAGCTTGTTTACCTAGGTATTTACATTTCCAAAAGATATAACATTTTATTTTTATGGCCATTTTCATTTGGCATGCCTTTCATTCATGTGTGTTTAGAAACACATTGTGTGAATGGGCTTTTCATACAAGATATAGCATTTCATTTTTCCAGATTTTGTATTCATGGCAGCACTAAAAGTTTCAGGTTTAGCCAACACAACTTTAATGACTAGGGGGAATTCACAAGGAACTCCAACTCACCATAGGTAAGTTTTGTCACCAACTCAGAGCCGAGACACAATAAATAGGGAAGCTCATCCAATACAGAGGCTACAGTGGGGAAAAGATCCTCCATGTCACTAGTCAAGTAGCAAGTCAGGGTGATAAACTAAAAGGTAGGCAATGCATGGATGAAGACAATGAATAATGGAGCCAACACTAGCAAGCCAAGGTATGGTGGAATGATCACCTCTATTCTCCCTAAGGAGGGTAAAACCAATGAGTATGAATAGTGAACTTCTAAGTCTGAGTAGGGACAATATAATATATATAATAAGATTAACCAGGTCCACATATCTATATGATCGCCAGATCATGACACTTGGTGCTAAGACATGCTATAAGAATAAATATAAAAGCAATATAACCATAACACAATGATATACCTGCTGAGTCATATACCTGAATGCTCATCACCTGTACCATCATCTATCCTCTGAAACTACTGCTATAACTCTGGGCACTACTGACTGCTCTATACCAATGGTATAATGGCTACATCGGTCATCTCTCTGAGTGCCCTGAGACTCAGTCATGGCATGGGGAATATATACTGCTATCCAAAATCTGATAGTGATCCAATATAGATGCTCATCTCAGCATCTCAAATGTAAGGGAACTGGCTGAATAGTGTACTGGCATCAGAAAAATAATGTATGGTAGCCCGGCTACTATATATGTTTTAACATCTGGCTCCGGCTGGGACAAGTGCTCTATTGAAATGAGCGCTTGAGAACCTCAGAATCTCTGGTCCTCGAACTCTGCTACTCGAATCCTCGATCCAACACTCTACCATTTTGCTTTCAGCTTTTATTTTGCAACCTATTTCTGCATTCACAAACATCAAAATACCTCATGCAGCATGTGTGGGAAAAATATAAAAACCAACTAAAAGAAAATCTATTCTATGTTAGAAACATAAATGCATGAAATATAACTGTAGAAAGTAAATCTAAATTACTAACATAATTTGCAAAATTTGAAATTTATTGTGCAGGAGAAAGAAAAATGACAGGTGCTCAGTTAAACTAGGAGCTTGCAAATGAGCTTAGAAATAAACAAGGTGCCAGACTCAATGGCTGAAAAGACTAACTACTGCCCAAGTACGCTTATTTGGTTTCTTACCTACTCTAATCTACTAGGCAATGCAAGCGGAGAGATCCCAACTATGTGGGATCAGGGATGTGATCCCTTAAGTCCCTTTGATTGACAGGATATAAAATACGTCGTCCACTACTAGTGGTTAGAAAGCACATGCCATCAATGCATTGCTCTATTGTAAAAGGTCCAACCCATAAGTCATCAGCTTGTCCCGATCTTATATGCAACAAATGGTTAGGGATGATGACTTGACTTCCTGTAGGAAACCTATTCCTATTGACCGACTCAGGAATAACTCCAATGTTATGCATGGGCATGGGATGGATTTCAGCAGGGTTTTGTGGTTGAGGTGTGACAATCCTTGAGCTCCTCCTAGAAGGAACTGCATCAACTCTGGGTGGACCACCATCTAAAGAAATATCAATTCTGCCAACAAGGACTTCCCTAACTTCTCTTCTTGTTTCTTGGACTACTTCATTTGACTCTTCCTCATGGGGAGACACAACTCTTTTAACAACTTCTCCTACAGTCCATAAATCTCTATGTTCTTCCAAGGGAGGTGGCTCATGAGATATGACAGTGTTATGACTAGAACCTTCCCCTGAAGGAACAGGAATGACCATGTTTTCCAATCTAGTAGAAACTTACTCAGGATGAAATGTAGAGGAACTAGGAATGTGAGAAAGATCATGAGTATGATGACTAGATGACTCAGATGGTAAGAGAAAATTAGGGACATGAGGATGAGGATGTGTAGATAAAGCATGGCTTTGAGGCTCTGAAGGAGTTTGAAAAATAGCAAGGTTATTTAGATTATATTCTCCTTCATGTGCATCATTAATTAAGGCATCCTCTTCCCAACTTAGAGAGTTATCATGAACTTGAATTAGGCTACCATCTTGTAGAGATAAATGAGATATAGAATCTTCTACATCAGAATAATGGGAGGCTTCATTCAGACTCTTCATTTGTTTCAACCCTAGTAGATGTTGCAAGATTGTTTTCCCATGGGTAAATAGGTGCAAACCCTTGGCTTTCTCTTTCTATATTGTGATCAGTCAAGGCAAACCATTCCCTAACAGTAAAAGGAATTCTTTCTCCCCTCCTAATATCATCAAATTCATCTTCATATATTGGATTCTCAATATTTTCTTCAACATTCGTTTGATCATGAAGGCTTTCTAATGGGGGATTTGGTTCCAAACTTTGATCATTAGGCAAATGTTCATCTCTTCCTATATCTCTCATGCCATCATCAACTTCCTCAGGTGCTTGATTTTCAATAGAAGGTTCTTGAATGATTTCATTGTTTTGTTCATGACCTTGAGGTTGATTCTCACCTCTTCTCAATTCATCTATTTCCTCAACAAATTCATTTCTAAGTAACTCCAAATTGATTGTTCTTGCAATTTCAGCTGCTTGCTCTTCCTCCCAAGAGGAATCAGAATCTTCCATGACCATACACATATTTTGATCAACTTCATACAATTCATCCTCATTTTCAACAAGGTTAGTTTTGGCATTGTTCAACAATTCATCGCCATATGTGTTTTTTAACCCTTCATGAAATGATTCTACATGCTCATTATAACAAGGTTCTCTGTTTACCCAAATCAAAGCTCCATCAGGGTTGGGAACACAAATAAATGATAAATCCATCATAAGGTATCCACTTAGACCAGCTGCCCATGTTCTAGATAACAGTATTCCATATGCTGGGGGTAAGTCAATGACAACTACATCCATCATGGTAGAAATGTCTGAACATGCAAAAAGATCAGCTCTAAGGTTTTTGATCTAACTAAGGTTTTTGATCTAACCATAAGATGGCACTCGCCGGGAGTCTATACCACAGACATTTCCATAAGGTCTAGTTACTTCAAGTCCCATTTCTTTCATAACTTGTAAAGGCATAACATTCATTGCTGCTCCAGAATCTAACATACAATTGTGAAGGAGCATGTTTTGAATGTGTAAGGTAAGGTAAAAGGGAGAGTGACCACTGCTCTTTCTCTCATAAATTGCTGAATGGATGTTTATTGGTGGATCCTTCTCTGTTTCACTAGGTTGTATTCCACGAAGCTTTTGGATGTGACATGATTCTAGGACTGTTTCAGGAGTTTTCTCTTGGCCAATACCATCGAAAAATTCCTCTACTTGGCATCTAACAGAAGGCACCTTCATCAACTCAGTGACAAGGATATTACACATTATCTTGCTTAACTCTTTCTTCATATCAATATTAAGATCATAATCATCCATAGCAAGATCCTCTTCTTCCTTTTTATCTTCATCAATCTTCTTATGTTTATCAAGGAAAGAAGGTTGGGAGGTACTTCCTCGTTTATAAATCTGATACTTTGGTTGCTCTTTAGGTTTTGGGAGCTCTATGGCACAACATGAGGAACTAGGTTCTTCAACTATGTCTTCTTCTTGCTCCCAGGGCTCTTCTTCTAAAAGAATTCTTCCAAAGTCTTCATCATAAGACAAGTCATTTATAAAGTTGATGTTTTCTGGTTGGTCATCATGGTCAATGGTGTCAGAGGGTTCTTCTTCTTTTTCATCACACCAATTGACTTCCTTCTTAGAGTTTTCTGGATACTCAGGTCGTCGCCTATCCCTATCCCCATCAGGCCTCCTATTATTATTCCAATAAGGTTTAGGGCCATAAGGATTTCTATGTCTCTCAGGGTCATTCAAACTTGCCACATTCTTTGTTAGGACAGTTAATTGCTTCATCATTTCTTGCATGACTTCTAAAGTGTCCTTTGATTCCTTTGGCACACTCACAGCTTCCTTTGGTTTCCGAAGTCTAGGGTCAGATCTGGAAGTGGATGGGGTAAATTGATCGAAAAAGTTTTGTTTCCCCATGGATGCTACATTTTGTTCAACCATCTTAGCATTTGATTGAGCGGTCTTTAAGTCATTTGGGTTTTTATCCTTTAGCTGATAACCAACCCATCCCTCAAAAGCATTCAAGTAGTGATTAACAACTGCTTGGTCTTTTGGTCTAATTTCTTAGGGATAATAGCTACAGTCTTGTCGAATCTTATGTTAAACTCATGGACTGTTTCATTTTCTCTTTTCTTAATGTCAAAAAGTTGATGTAAGAGAAATTTCCCATCTAACTTTCGGGACCACTCACTGTTTAGCTTGTTGACAAAGTTATCATACCCATCAATGGATGAGGCAGGCAACCTGTCAAACCACTTCCTAACATCTCCTTTTAAAGATGCCAGGAAAAACCCCTCATGAACACATCTTCTTCAGATGCTCCATATGCTTCCATGTGTTCCCATACTTTATCAATGTGGTCTTCAATTGATATAGCAGATACTCCATCAAATCTGGGAACCTTTTCAAAATACTTTTCAGGCATGTCATGGGGTGCACCCTGGATTTGGGAAAAGTCCAAAGGAGATGGTTTTGCCTTTCTTCCAAAAATCCTAGGATTCTGTGGAGGAGGAACATTCTGGTTTCCATAGTTTGTTCCGGCCATTGGATTCGGTAAGTTTGTGTTTAAGTTTGAACTAGGAGATGAGGGAGGAACCAAATTAATCAAAGGGGATCCTAAAGCTCTGTTTGGAGAATCGTCAACCAATTTCCAAAAGAAGTTAGATGACTGTGCTTTGGGATCTCTTTTACGATATGTAATTGGGGTTCCTTCAACTTGATCCAAGTTTACTTTACTTCTCGTGTTGGATGTAAATGAGCTCGCCCCTCAGTGGAGTCACGATTGGGAGTCGCCAGGTAGATTTAAACTCTTCTACCAAGATATGTGTCGTTGTATATGCAGGAGAGAGTGAATAATGACTACTAGTTTGTCCAAGGTAAGCCCTATGCCTTTCAAACGCCCAAATGTTAGGCAAGAAGAACTGGAGTAGGGCTCTAGGAGATATATGTCAAACCAGAGTAAGCTATTGCTTCCCCGGCAATGGCGCCAAAATGTTATCACCTAAACTGTAGTTACCCCTATGGATGTATCCACTCATGGATGGCAATAGGGAAGGGCAACTCAAAAGGTGCAACTACGATCACCTCGACCTCCAATATATGGTTGTCACGCCAGTCGAGGCAACCTTCACTTTATGTTATCTAGCCCAAACAACAAAGGGGGAGACCTGATCTACTCCCGACAGGAGAGATCAAAACCCAGACACCAAATCAAGTTAATTCTAAGTGAAGTAAGGTGTATGGTTTATCCTAGACCTTAGGATGAAGTCACAAGACAAGTGTGGGGTTCAATGAGTATAGCTTTGGTTCATTATTGATGTGAGAGTGACTTATGATCATTATTGATGTGAGAGTGACTTATGATTTGTGAGATAGGATCCAGGATTAAAGTACCAGTTCAATGTGAGCAAATCCACTGCCTTGGGAACCGTGTCCAATGCAGGGTAGTTTATGGATTGAATTGGGGCTAACTAGTACACGTGACAAGCTTGATCATGATACATGATGACATCAAAGGGTTTAGTTCACCACACAAAGGTCAAACCACAAGTCAATCCAACAGTCTAGGAAAGTCGAATTGACTTGGAGAGAAACCAGTGCCTTGGGAATTGGGATAATGGAGTCAAAGTAAGGTTAACTTGTGGTTAAGGACTCCCATTGCATGAGACAAGTGAGCAATTAAAGTCTTGATGGATGAATAGATCTAGATCTAGGTTTGACCTAAGTGGACCACAATCCCTTAAAACAAGGAATGCTATCCCCAAGGCAAGATTTGATGAAGTGACCTACTAGACCTAGGTTTTGAATTATGCCCATTTCAAATCCACAAAGATCTCATGTACCCATGTCCTAGAAGTGGGCCAACTCACTTCTCCAAGGTGGTGCGACTTTACCCAAGGAGGCTAAAAAGTGGGATAAGTTAATCAAGACAAGTCCAATGGCATCCAAACTTTAGATCCAAGTGATTTAAGCAAGTGAGAGTGTGGATCTATAATTTCATGGCAATCCAATGGCTAGGTCTTACTAGATCTGAGTTTGAAGATACCAAGTGGTCCAAAATGGGGATTAAATCCCTTAAAATGTGGAATAGGGCCCACAAGGTAATTAGAAAAATGACAATCTGGGGGTAGGTTATTGGATGTGTAGATCATGAAACAAGCGGGATCTCAACTACCCACGTACTAGATCTAGGTCAACCCACCAAACTAGGAAGTGCGCCCTTGCTTGGAGAGGCTAAATGCCTTGGGAAGAGGGTCAAATGGAGGCCAATCCTCATGAAACTATAGATCCGGGATGCCGTGGATACTATAGAGGTGGGTTTTAAATATCTTACCCAAGAAGCCACTAGATCTTAGTAGATCTGAAAAAATGTAAAAATGAGGGTTTGAAGAAATAAGAGTTTATCAATTTATGAGTTATGTCAATGGATTGGATCAAGATAAGAGAAACAAACCTGTGGATCTTACCTGGGTAAGCTTGTAAATGCCTTGATGATGATGATCTATGCAAACCCGATCAATTTGAGAAGCTTTGAGGTAGTTTTCTATGCGATCGATTTAGTCCAAGAAGCCAATGCGCCTTCCCTCCTGCACAACAAACGTCAACAATATCAGATTTGATGTAATCAAGAGATAAGACTAATGCCACAAGAGAAGTAACAGAAAGATAGCTAAGATCACAATGATACTAATGATAACCCCTTGATACAAGCAAATGCCAAGAAAGTCGATTTGAAGAAGCCTTGCAAAATTGCCCTTGTTGAAGTCGCCCTCCCGTAGACAAGACAATGATTTCCAAAATAGATAGATCTTACCACAAATTCCAAATGCTAGGTTGCAATAGACTTTCCAATCACCATCTAAGAACACCAGATGCAAAGGAGATCACAAGAATTTCCACAAGAAAGTTTTTCTATACCAATGATCCAAGAGCCAAAGACGCCTTACAATGAGAAGCTCTCTCCTTTAAATAGAAAGGAGAGGCATCAAAACCCTAACCACTTTTTGAATGAGTGGCTAAGATTAAAAGATACAAATGTCTAATCAATGGTTGAGATGAGCTCAACAATAAAATACATGGATCACTCATAAAATATAACATAAGTGGACAAAATCGCGCGAGAAGAGGGGAATCCCACCAAATCATGATGACAAAATATAATAAGAAGCTTATGGTGGGTCCAAGGGGTAATTTTAGCCACCCTTGGTCAATCCCCATAGCACAATAATAATAAAATAGTCATCAATATACCAAATCGTGCCTCTATGGTCAAATCGTAGGCCTCAAAAGACCTCAGAAATCATCAGAAAGTGCCATAAGTGATGGATGCAGGCCTCGATGAAGCTGAAACTGCTGGAGGAGGTGTGGAAGACATCAATCCATCATCACTGATCATCCCATGCCAAAACATTGCCTCAGTACCCCAAATCGAATTCCTCAATAGCCATTTCTACCAATCCTGAAATGCCTCGGGAAGCGTGAAACTGCCCCAAACTGCCTCCCGGAGTGCCTGTGCTGTCAAGGTGAGGGCACCAGTGTGTCCGGGAGGGGGGTAATATGGTAAAAACAAGTGGCTGGACCACCCCCTCCAAGCACAACGCCCTTGGTCAACCGGATAAAAATCACATCTGCTCTGACAGGGTCTCCGACAGACCAAAACTGCACTAGGATAGCCTACTGAGGCTCAATCATCACTGTGAGTACCCGAAACTGAAAACAAACTATCTCATTGGACTCAGAAGGTCCAAATCCATCCAAGATGTGTACCCATACACCATATGAGTCTTTGCATGATCAAAATATATATCCAATATACTAGAACAGGTCAAATAATAATAATCTGTAAATGATCAAATACTGCTGTAAACCATAAATCATCATCATAACCTTGTAGCTGCTGCATAGAATCATCATATACATGTACATAGACCATATATCATCTATCCATATCATCACAAGGTCCAACCATCATATGTCCTATGGTTGACCTTGGTCAAACTAGGTTTGACCAAGTCAATCATGACCAAATATAACTCAGACCATCATCGGAAGCTGCTGCAAAGTGTCAAAGGTTAATGCATGCTCTACAACTTATTCAAATAACAATTATAACACAAAGTAATCATTACTGGCGATCTAAATCCAAATATATAATGTCATTAATTATTATTATTACTCAGACTAGACTTTCAAGATCATACTAACTTCATAGCTGTGATCAATTTGCTATTGAAGGGTGAAGGCTAAAATAACTGGCTAGGCTAAATGATGACTTGACTGACTTAACTTTGTGACATTTTGGCAAAGGAAAAGGGAATACACACCATAGTATATACTGAATGAGCAACAACACAAGGATTGGCGGTGTCTCACAAATGGATGAGTTGTTCAAAGAGGGTTTATTCACCTTTAACAGATGCGCACAATCCACAATACAAATAAGGCCAGCAATTGTTTTGATATAGCATTTAAGTTCCATTGCTTTTTGGGCCTGAAGTTTCCATAGCCTTGATCTATGTGTGTTTAAAAACACATTGCATATATTTACATTTATTTTAGGCTTTCTGCTGCAGGTGTGTTTTTAAGGCACTTGTTTACCTGAGCACTTCTAGGTGTGTCACAGACAGCTTGTTTACCTAGGTATTTACATTTCCAAAAGATATAACATTTTATTTTCATGGCCATTTTCATTTGGCATGCCTTTCATTCATGTGTGTTTAGAAACACATTGCATGAATGGGCTTTTCATACAAGATATAGCATTTCATTTTTCAGACTTTGTATTCATGGCAGCACTAAAAGTTTTAGGTTTAGCCAACACAACTTTAGTGACTAGGGGGAATTCACAAGGAACTCCAACTCACCATAGGTAAGTTTTGTCACCAACTCAGAGCCGAGACACAATAAACAGGGAAGCTCATCCAGTACAGAGGCTACAGTGGGGAAAAGATCCTCCATGTCACTAGTCAAGTAGCAAGTCAGGGTGATAAACTAAAAGGTAGGCAATGGATGGATGAAGACAATGAATAATGGAGCCAACACTAGCAAGCCAAGGTATCGTGGAATGATCACCTCTATTCTCCCTAAGGAGGGTAAAACCAATGAGTATGAATAGTGAACTTCTAAGTCTGAGTAGGGACAATATAATATATATAATAAGATCAACCAGGTCCACATATCTATATGATCGCCAGATCATGACACTTGGTGCTAAGACATGCTATAAGAATAAATATAAAAGCAATATAACCATAACACAATGATATACCTGCTGAGTCATATACCTGAATGCTCATCACCTGTACCATCATCTGTCCTCTGAAACTGCTGCTCTAACTTTGGGCACTACTGACTGCTATGTACCAATGGTATAATGGCTACATCAGTCATCTCTCTGAATGTCCTGAGACTCAGTCATGGCATGGGGAATATATACTGCTGTCCAAAATTTGATAGGGATCCAATATAGATGCTCATCTCAGCATCTGAAATATAAGGGAACTGGTTGAATAGTGTACTGGCATCAGAAAAATAATGTATGGTAGCGCGGCTACTATATATGTGATAACAGGTCTAAGTGAATTATCAATCTCGATCCTATCTTTAGCATCGATCCTTATATTATTGACTCCATTAGGCATTGATCTAACCATAAATTTGTGTACAATATAGTTGGTTGGTTGTTTCAATGTCTTTACAGAATTTCATAAGGATACTTCTTCTTGGAGGTTTCGACTTCCGAAGAAGTTAGAACAGTGACCGAGGTGACATTGGGTCACTGATCTTAGTTTTGCTTACTGGGAATTAGCCCTGCTAATTTGACCGGTAATAGGGTGTATGGCGCTTACTGGGTTGTACAACTGTTTGCCGCATATCTTTACGGCTCCTGCTGCAAACACTTGAGCCTCTGCCTGCTGGTACGACCCTCTTGCAAAGTCTTCTGGCTGTTGTCCTTTTCTCCTTGCCAAATCTAGAAATTGAAAGTCCTTCTCCACTCTCAGAAATGAGTCACTTACTCAATGTTTGTGTGTCTTCTCCTCTCATGTTGATTTCCTGTTTTATTCTTGAGTTGAGCCAAAACCCTAACCTCCAAAGTGATCAATGGTTGAGATTAGATCTCACCTCACTTGAGATCAAGGGCTAAGATTCAGTTAATTAACTTAAATCACTAATGCCAAAAACTTAGGCATTTTATTAAATTAACCTAAATTAATTCTAGAATGACATTCACTTTAATAATTAATTTATTAAAGTGAATTTCCAAAGCTCTGAGAGGTATTAGTGACAATTTCCACACGTTAGATACAAACCAATGTGGAAATACCTATCCGAGCTACAAACTTGAACACTCCTGAGCGAGGAAGGTATTATGCACTAGTCCAAGTTTGTCTCTGAAGAAAAAAAACATCCCTTTAACCAAGGGTTTGGTCAGAATGTCTATAGCCTGCCCATTTGTGGAAATATACTAGAGATTGATTGTTCTCTTCTGGATCTTGTTTGGGATAAAGTGATATTTGATCTCATATATAGTAGCCGGGCTACCATACACTATTTTTTTGATTCCAGTACACTTTTCAGCCAGTCCCCTTACATTGAGATGCTGAGATGAGCATCTGTTATGGATCATGATTATATTATGGACAACAGTTTTTGTTCCCCATGCCATGACTGAGTTTCAGGACACTCAGAGAGATGACCGATGTAGCCATTTAGCCATTTATACAGAGCAGTCAGTATTGCCCAGAGTTACAGCAGCAGTTTCAGAGGACAGATGTTGGTTCAGATTATGTGCATTCAGGACCTCAGGTATATGACTTAGCAGGTATATTCTAGTGTCATGGTTATATTGCTTTTATATTCATTCTTGTAGCATGTTTTTGCATTTAGTATCATGATCTAGCGATCATATAGATATGTGGACCTGGTTGTATCTTTATATATATTATATTGTCCCCACTCAGACTTAGAAGTTCACTACCCATACTCATTGGTTTTACCCTCCCTAGGGAGAATAGAGGTGATCATTCCCACCCTACTTTGGCTTGCTAGTGTTGGTCTCATTATTCACTGTCTTCATCCATCCATTACCTCCCAGTTTGTTCATTACCCTGACTTACTACTTGACTAGTGGCATGGAGGACCTTCCCCCACTTTAGCCTCTGTGTTGGATAAGCTTCCCTGTTTCTTGTGTCTGAGTTGGTGACAGAACTTACCTTTGGTGAGTTGGATTGTAGTCCTAAATCATTATGGTCGGTTGTCCCGATGTTTGGCACTGGTACGAAGTCCCCCTAGTCACTTAAGATGTGTTGGCTAAAATTGAAAGCTCATGTACTACTTGTGGAAACTTATGTAAATTCGCCCAAGAAACTGTAAACTCTAGAATGTGTTTATCAACACACGTGAGTAAAGGGCAAGAGCAATGAAACGCTAATAAATACTCCTTGAAGAGTATAGGAAAGGTCCAAAAAAAGCAATGGTTCTTAAACTCTATATCTAAATGATTGCTGACCTTATGTATACAAACATGCCCTGGATGCAAGCTGCAATTAGTTGTGCTTCTTAGCACACCTGAGATCCGAAGGGTTATGTAGGCCAAAAAGGCCATGAAATGAAATCAATGGATCCTAATGAACTTGGATCATCTTTTATAAAAGTAGACATGAAGCCTAAGTTGAATAAGCACTCTTTAAACAACTTACGCATCTGTGAGACACTGCCATCCCCCGTGTTATTGCTTGTCCAACATATGTTAGAGTGTGTATTTCCTTTCCATTTCCAAAGTGTCACAATGTCAAGTCAGTAGTCATTCCTTAGCCTAGCCTTATAATTCCTAGCCCTCACCCTTCACTAGCAAATTGATCACAACTATGAAGTGAGTATGGTCTTGAAAGTTTGGTCTGAGTCATAATAATAATTAAAAGCCTTATTTATATTTGGTTTTAGATCACCAGTAGATGATTAATTCTTGTTATAATTGTTACTTGAATGAATTGTAGAGCATGTTTTAACCTTTGGTACTTGCAGCCGTTTGATGATAGCCTGAGTTATAACTTGGGTCATGTTGACTTGGTCAAACCTAGTTTGACCAAAAGTCAACCACAGGACATGAGGTGGCAGACCTCAGATGATGCAGAGATATGATATATGGTCTGGTATAGGTCACCAGATGGTTCTATGCAGTGGTTTCAGGCTTATGATGATGATTTATGCTTTTCAACACTTTTACAGATTATTATTATTTGGTCTATCGGGTATATTGGATATTTTATATGATCATGCAGAGATCCATAGGGTGTATGAGTACACACCTTAGATGTATTTGGGCTCTTTGAGTCCAATGAGATAGTCTGTTTTCAGTTTCGGGCAGTTACAGTGATTTTTAGCCTCAGTTGGCTATCCTAGTGCAGTTTTGGCCTATCAGAGTAGTGATGAGATTTGATTGGTTCACCTAGGGCGCTGTGCATGGAGGGGGTGGTCTAGCCACTTGTTATTACCATATTACCCCCCTCCCAAAGAGCTTGGTGGGCTTACCTTGATAGCGCAGGCACTCTAGGAGGTAGTTTGGGCAATTTCACACTTCCTAAGGCAGATTAAAAATGGTGAAAATGGCTACTGATGGATTCGATTTGAGCTACTGAGGCAAGGGATTGGCATGGGATGAGTTTTGATGATGAGAGTGATGTCTTCCACACCTTCTCCAGCAGTTTCAGCTTTCAGTGGGTCCTACACTCATCACTCCGACATTTTTTATGGATTTCTGGAGCCTCCTAAGGCTCACGACTTAACCAGAGAGGCACGATTTGGTGCTTAGATTATTATTTTGATGCTATTGTGCCATGGGGATTGACCAAGGGTGCTAGATATTGCCCCTTGGACCCACCATGAGCTAGATCTTATGTTTATTCATTGACATTTTGTGGGACCCCCTCTCCTAGGGCGATTTGGTCCATTGGTGTATTATGTTGTTATATTGATCCATGTACTTTTATGTTGAGCTCATCTCAACCATTGATTAGATCACTTTGATCTTTTAATCTTAGCCATCCATTCAAAAAGTCGTTAGGGTTTTAGTGTCTCTCCATCCTATTTAAAGGAGAGAGCTCCTCATTGTAAAGGGGACTTTTGGCTTTGGATTATTGGAATAGAAAATTATTATTGCATCTACTTGTGGTGTTGTGGTGAATGCTTTTGGAGTTTGACTGTTTGTTCTTCCTTTGCACTGAGTTATTGGAGATTATCTTGCTATCGTTTTGGTCCATGTATTTTTCATCTACAGGTGGAGGCCGATTTGCTTCAAGGAGGTCGCATTGGTAGGGGAGACTCTCCCTGCCTCTTCTTTGGGGTTTCTTCGTCGTTAACAAGGAGTATTACCGTCTTAGTACCTTCTACTTCATGTTATCATTTGCTTTTGCTTGTATTTCCTCCATTCATGATCTTACTGATTGAATCGATTTCCTTAGTTTGGTAGGAAGAGGAGGGTGCATGTGGGGACTAGGGCATCACATCAAGGCAAGAAAAATCAAAGATCTCCCATTTGATCTCTGCGGGAACATTCCTCAACAACGTGTTAACCTCATCCATCACTTAGGTACAATCTCAAGGTAAGTTTCTCATTCCATTGATCTATCCATTTGTCTAAGTCATTCAAAACCCTCATTTAAAATCAATTAAAATTCTAAGAAAAATTCTATTGATCAAATCCCTTGGTCAATTAGCAAATCCTTTCTGGGTATTGTAGATCGGGTATATTGTGAAGTGGGTTCTCAAAAACGTCTTACCTGGGTGACTCCATAGGCCCAAACCCCAAGGCACTGATCTCTCCAACCCCTCACGACTTTCCCGGGTTGTCCAATTTACCTGTGTTTTGATCTCGGTTTGGTTGCTTGCATACTTTGATATTGTCATATCCCTTCATCAAGCATAGCTAGAAAGCCCTAACTGTCAGATCTACGTTTTAGGACACTTTCCCTGTTTTAAGGGTCACGTTTCCCAAGGCAGTTGATTTTAACAATTTTGAACTAGCTTGTAATCTTGGAATCATACCTAATCATAGAATCATTGTGTGTTATCTTTCCCTATCATTTCATACCTTTCCTAAGCCTCCACAGTGGTCCTAATTCCTTAAATCTAGGGTTCCATACCTGTCACCCTACGTACTTCATCTGATTGATTTGATCTGGTGATTGGGTTGATCTCTCCTATCGGGAGTAGATCTGGGTCTCCCCCTTGCTATCTTGGCTTTGATAGCTAAAGCGAAGAGTGCCTTGGTTGGCGTGACAACCATCCTTTTGGGAACTAGGGCTCTCTTGGTTCACCACTTTAGTTGCCTGTCCCCTCTACCATCCACCTTGGATCCATTTGTAGGGGAAACTACAAGATTGGTGATAACACATCCCTTAAGGTCTGCTCATACCATCTGGGTCTCCTGACAGAGCTGAAAGGAGCTAACTCCTCCCCACCTAAACGTTGAATGGGAGTCTGTGAAATTTGTTCTCCCTTTGGAGCCATGTGCTCCTCGTCCTCTACCACTGGTGGTAACTCATGAGACTTCCTAGATGCCAAGTTCTCCTCGAACCCAACATCTTGGCTCACCATTGTCTTCCGTTGCATTGGTACGAAGATCCAATAAGCCTTTGAGGTCTTGTTGTACTCCACAAATATGCCTTTCTCTCCCGAAGGCTCCAACTTCCTCCTCTTCTCCATAGGCATGGATGTATACTGGACAACCATGTTGAAATATTACCAAGGGAGTGTTTTTCACCTTGTGTTGCCTTGGGGTGGACAAAAACACTTTATGGATTAAAATGAAATTGGTTGTTATGGATTATATGCATGATTGTATTACTGACATTTGGAAACTCTTGTTTTATACTCGTTGGTCTTTACCTTCCTAGGAATGTGGACATGATCACTTTTGTCTTTTCGACTTGCTAGCTTAGGCACCATTTTCACTTGTCTCCATCCATCCATTTATCCTTCCCCATTATCGATCTTTACCCTGACTTACACCTTGCCTTGTGATATGGAGGACCTCCCCGCTTTTGCCTCTGTGTTGGACTGTATCCATGTTTATTTTGTGTCTCGGCTCTGAGTTGGCAACAAAAATTACCTTTGGTGAGTTGGATTTTATACCTTGATCTCTCTAGTTGGTTGCCCCGATGTTTGATCTTGATTGTGGAAGTCCCCTTAGTTTCTTGAGTTGAGTTGGCTAAAACCTGAAGCAAATTGTACTACCTTTGGAAATTATCGATGTATATCTTTTGTGAAACCCAATGAAAAGGGTTGTGAAATGTAATGTAATGAAATGTAAAAGCACCCCGGATGAAAGCTGCGATTAGTTGTGCTTTTAAGCACATGCAAAATCCCAGAGGGGTCCTATAGGCCTAAAAAGCAATGGATAAATGTATGCTAAATCTAAAGATTGCTGGCCATGAAATTATATGAAATCAAATGAAAGGTCCAAATAAAGCAGTGGTTAAATATATGCCAAATCTAAAGACTGCTGACCTTATGTGAAATTTTTCTCATTGAGCCTGCGGGTTATGATATGAGATGGAGCAAGGGACAACTAATTCTAAGTGTCCCCTAGAACCTCAAGTTATGGTTAGCCGGGCACCTAGTTCACGACGGTTCTAGTAGTAGACATTTTGCCAAGGTTGAATAAGCACTTCTCTAAACAACTTACCCATTTGTGAGACACCGCCATTCCTTGTGTATTCTTTGTCCAACACATGCTTGAGTGTGTAACACCATTTCCCTTATCCAAAGTATCACAGTGTCAAGTCAGTCAAGTCATCCCCTTTTGGCCTAGCCTTGTATCCTTCGCCTTCACCCTTTGCTAGCAATTTGATCATGTTTACAAATGAGTATATTCTTGAGGTTCTTCTTGAAAGTAAATTATTAACTAACCTACTATTATTTATTAACTTCCAGTGAAATAATGCTTAATGCTTTAGAGTGTTGCTGTGAAAATGATTTAGAGAGCATGTCTTAACCATTTGCACTTGCAGCAGCATGGCTTCTTTGGCCAGGGTCATATTTTGATCAGTTTGATCGGTCAAACCTAGTTTGACCAAGGTCAACCTTGGGATCCGTGATGAGATGGACCACTTATGTTGTATGATGTTGATCTATGGTCCTTTATATACCTTTTGATGATTCCATATGTTGGGCACAGGTTTCGGATGATGATTGATGCAGTTTTTATTGATTATTATTATTTCCAGATCATCATATTTTTACTTGTTCGGGTATGGTGGATGCTACAGATGATCTTACAGGTTACCATGAGGTGTATGAGTGCTCATCTCTAGTGGATTTGGGTCTTTTGGATCCATTGAGACACTTATCTTTCAGTTTCAGGCACTCCCGGGCATGATTTGAGCATTTTTTCACCTGTTGACCAGTTTTGCCATGCTGATGTGGCCTGTCCAGCTAGAGCATTGGAGGCTAGTCGTTGCGTAGGGTGCTACAGAGGAAGGGGGTGGTCCAGCCACTTGTTATTACCATATTACCCCCCTTTCGAACATGATGGCACAATCAGTTTTTGTGCATAGTGTTAAAATATTAACCAAGAAAATGTTTGGGAAGAAATGCATGCAAGGGTTTGCATGCATGCATGCAAAAGTCAGTTTTGCATGCACATACTTTTAAGTTTTTGGTAAACCTAATTTTTCAGTGAGTTGATATAAGGAGACAGAAAGAGTCTGTCTTCTTCACCGAGATAACTGATCCGAGATAGATCAGTTGAGAGGTGGGCGACTTTCCTTGGGAAGGAGGGTGCATTCTCTGAGGAGGAGAAAGCTTGTACCGCATCCAGTTGATCGATTGAGTGTTTGTAACTTGCAGAGTATCTTTGTCTCAGTGATTGGGGAAGATCTGTGACAATCAGAGCTCAGATCTGCTTTCGTACGAGCTATTCTTGATTTGAGGGAGGGCGCACTTGTGCATGCGGAGGAGGATGCTTTCAGCAGTTAGACTTCTTCTTTTGCAGAACAGATCAGAGAAGAGGATGGAGAGAGACAGATCAGTCAGAGGTACTTGCAGAGATACTCAGATCCAGTTTACCAGTTAGGGCTCATTCTTCCAGTGCATGCATTAGCTGATGCATGCAGATCTAGAGTTTGCCCAACTCCGGGATTGAGTTACTTCTGAGGTAACACTGTATTGTAATTGTCTTTATTTATATATGCTCTGGGCTCGAGAGAGAAGATAGCCCCCAGATTGTTGGTTTTCCCCGTTTGGGGTTTCTAGGGTATATTCAGTGTTTATGTGTGATTGCATGTATTTTCAGTTTGGTAAAGAGATCTAGTTGTTGAGTTTATATCTTTATGAGCATGTATTGATATCGAGACTCAAACCGCTTGAGATCTCAGGGTGATTTAGAGGGAGTAGTGATCTCTGAATCAAAGTTTTACATGGTATCAGAGCCCTGGTAAGGGCCAAGGAAAGAAATCACACTCAGATCTGCAGCTGCAGGAGTCAGATCTGTGGCCACGAGCATGTGGGAGGATCAAATTGTTTGCACTTCTTGCTCCGCTATAGACATTGATGAGTGTGCTACCGATGGGATTGACAGGGAGATGGCTCTTAACACCTATCAATCATTGATGGCTTCCATTTCTAGTGTATGGTACATAGACAGTGGAGCTTCTAGTCATATGACGGGTGTTCGAGGATATTTTACTGATCTTGCAGAGGATGGAATAGATATTGAGGTTGTCCTAGGAGACAACTCTACGGTCAAAGGAGTAGGACGGGGAACTGTGTCTTTTCAGAAAGACTCTAGAGAACATATGAGAGTTTGTGATGTTCTATATGTCCCAGGTCTTAAGAAAAACTTGATCTCCGTGTCTACTATTGAAGATCGGGGATTATGGGTGATGTTCAGAGATGGAAATGTACTAGTTCATCCCAAGGGATCCAGTGTTACCTTAGCTGTGAGGATTGGAGTCCGCAGCGGGAAGCTATACAAGCTAAAATTTCAACTTCATCATGCCCTAAGTCATAGTAGCCAAGATGATGGTTGTGACACCTGTGAGCTTTGTCACGGAAGGATGGCCCATCTACACCATCTTGTCCTAAAGATTCTGAGGGAGATTGTGACAGGAGTACCTGAGTTCAGCACTGAGCACAATGATGTGTGCAAGGGGTGTGCTCTAGGAAAGTACGTCAAGACATCTTTTCCGACCTCTGTGGTCCGATGTCCACTACATCACTGAAAGAATACAAGTACTATGTGTCTTTCATTGATGACTATTCCAGGAAAACCTGGATCTATTTTTTGAAGAGCAAAGAGTCATGTTAGTTTTTACTTGAACAACATATAGCATATAAACAATTACTGAAAGATAAACAAGCACAGCATAAAACACAATGAACACAGATATTCTCTTGGGGAAACCACAAAGGGAGAAAACCCCGGCAAAGCCTTCCTGAATATAGAAATCACAAAGTACAAAAGTTCCTGTTGTCACCTAAACTGTAGTTACCCCTATGGATGTATCCACTCATGGATGGCAATAGGGAAGGGCAACTCAAAAGGTGCAACCATGATCACCTCGACCTCCAATAGATGGTTGTCACGCCAGTCGAGGCAACCTTCGCTTTATGTTATCTAGCCTAGACAACAAAGGGGGAGACCCGATCTACTCTTGACAGGAGAGATCAAAACCAAGACACCAAATCAAGTTAATTCTAAGTGAAGTAAGGTGTATGGTTTATCCTAGACCTTAGGATGAAGTCACAAGACAAGTGAGGGGTTCAATGAGTATAGCTTTGGTTCATTATTGATGTGAGAGTGACTTATGATTTGTGAAATAGGATCTAGGATTAAAGTACTAGTTCAATGTGAGAAAATCCACTGCCTTGGGAACCGTGTCCAATGCAGGGTAGTTTTAGGGTTGAATTGGGGCTAACTAGTACAAGTGACAAGCTTGATCATGATACATGATGACATCCAAGGGTTTAGTTCACCACACAAGGGTCAAACCACAAGTTAATCCAACAATCTGGGAAAGTCGAACTGACTTGGAGAGAGACCAGTGCCTTGGGAATTGGGATAATGGAGTCAAAGTAAAGTTAACTTTTGGTCAATAACTCCTATTGCATGAGACAAGTGGGCAATTAAAGTCTTGATCGATGAATAGGTCTAGAGCTAGGTTTGACCTAAGTGGACCACAATCCCTTGAAACAAGGAATGCTATCCCCAAGGCAAGATTTGACAAAGTGACCCACTAGACCTAGGTTTTGAATTATTTCCGTTCCAAATCCACTGAAATCTCAAGTACCCACGTCCTAAAAGTGGGACAACTCCCTTCTCCAAGGTAGTGCGACTTTACCCAAGGAGGCTAAAATGTGGGTTAAGTGGGTCAAGACAAGTCTGATGGCATCCAAACTTTAGATCCGGGTAGGCTAATCAAGTAGGAGTGTGGATCTACAATTTCAAGGCAATGCAATGGCTAGATCTTACTAGATCTGAGTTTGAAGATACCAAGTGGTCCAAAATGGGGATTAAATCCCTTAAAATGTGGAATAGGGCCCACAAGGTAGCAATCAGAAAAGTGACAATCTGGGGGTAAGTTATTGGATGTGTAGATCATGAATCAAGCGGGATTTCACCTACCCACATACTAGATCTAGGTCAACTCACCAAACTAGGAAGTGCGCCCTTGCTTGGAGAGGCTAAATGCCTTGGGAAGAGGGTCAAATGGAGGCCAATCCTCACCAAACTATAGATCCGGGATGCCGTGGATACTATAGAGGTGGGTTTTCAATATCTTACCCAAGAAGCCACTAGATCTTAGTAGATCTGAAAAAATGTAAAAATGGGGGTTTTGATTAATTAGAGTTTTAAATATTTTAGACAAGTGAATAGATCATGGAGATAGAAATTATCTTGAGATCATACCTGAGTGATGAAGAGAGATGCCTTGATGTTGAGGAAGATTCCCGCAGAGATCAAATGAGAAATTATTGATTTTGCTTGCCAAATTGATGCCCTAGCCCACAAGTGCGCCCTCCTCTACCTGTCAATCCAAGGAAAATCAATTTCAATTAGAGAGGTCAAGTATGGAGGAAATACAAGTAAAATGCAATGATAACATAGAATAGAAGGTCCTGGGACAGTAATACTCCCTGTTACCAACGAAGAGATCCAAAGAAGTAGGGAGAGTCTTCCCCTACCAATACTTCCTCCTCAAAGCAAATCGGCCTCCACCTGTAGATGCAAAAAACGTGGTACAAAAGATATGGCAAACAAGATCTCCAATAACTCAGTGCAAAGGAAGAACCAACGAACGAACACCAAAAACATTCACCACAACACTGGAGATAGATGCAATAATAATTTTCTATTCCAATAATCCAGAGCCACAAGTCCCCTTTACAATGAGAGGCTCTCTCCTTTAAATAGGAAGGAGAGGCATCAAAATCCTAACCACTTTTTGAATGAGTGGCTAAGATTAAAAGATACAAATGTCTAATCAATGGTTGAGATGAGCTCAACAATAAAATACATGGATCACTAATAAAATATAATATGAGTGGACAAAAACGCCCTAGAAGAGGGGAATCCCACCAAATCATGATGACAAAATATAATAGGGGGCTTATGGTGGGTCCAAGGGGTAATTTTATCCCTCCTTGGTCAATCCCCATAGCACAATAATCATAAAATAATAATCAATATACCAAATCGTGCCTCCATGGTCAAATCGTAGGCCTCAAAAAGACCTCAGAAATCATCTGAAAGTGCCATAAGTGATGGATGCGGGCCCCGATGAAGCTGAAACTGCGGGAGGAGGTGTGGAAGACCCCGATCTATCATCACTGATCATCCCATGCCATAACATTGCCTCAGTAGCCCAAATCGATTTCCTCAATAGCCATTTCTACTAATCCTGAAATGCCTCGAGAAGCATGAAACTGCCCCAAATTGCCTCCTGGAGTGCCTGTGCTGTCAAGGTGAGGGCACCAGTGTGTCCGGGAGGGGGGTAATATGGTAAAAGCAAGTGGCTGGACCACCCCCTCCAAGCACAGCGCCCTAGGTCAACCGGATAAAAATCACATCTGCTTTGACAGGGCCTCCGACAGACCAAAACAGCACTGGGATAGCCTACTGAGGCTCAATCATCACTGTAAGTGCCCGGAACTGAAAACAAACTGTCTCATCGGACTCAGAAGGTCCAAATCCATCCAAAATGTGTACTCATACACCCTATGAGTCTCTGTATGATCAAAATATATATCTAATATACCGGAACAGGGTAAATAATAATAATCTGTAAATGATCAAATACTGCTGTAAACCATGAATCATCACCATAACCCTGTAGCTGCTGCATAGAATCATCATGTACATGTACATAGACCATACATCATCAATCCATATCATCACAAAGTCCAACCATCTCATGTCCTATGGTTGACCTTGGTCAAACTAGGTTTGACCAAGTCAACATGACCAAATATAACTCAGACCATCACTGGAAGCTGCTGCAAAGTGTCAAAGGTTAATGCATGCTCTACAACTTATTCAAATAGCAATTATAACACAAAGTAATCATTGCTGGTGATCTAAATCCAAATATATAATGTCATTAGTTATTATTATTACTCAGACTAGACTTTCAAGATCATACTCACTTCATAGCTGTGATCAATTTACTAGTGAAGGGTGAAGGCTAAAATAACTGGCTAGGCTAAGGGATGACTTGACTGACTTAACTTTGTGACACTATGGCAAGGGAAAGGGAAAACACACCATAGTATATACTGGATGAGCAACAACACAGGGAATGGCGGTGTCTCACAAATGGATGAGTTGTTCAAAGAGGGTTTATTTACCTTTAACAGATGCGCACAATCCCTAATACAAATAAGGCCAGCAATTGTTTTGATATAGTATTTAAGTTCCATTGCTTTTTGGGCCTGAGGTTTCCATAGCCTTGGTCTATGTGTGTTTATAAACACCTTGCATAGATTTACATTTATTTTAGGCTTTTTGCTGTAGGTGTGTTTTTAAGGCACTTGTTTACCTGAGCACTTCTAGGTGTGTCATGGACAGCTTGTTTACCTAGGTATTTACATTTCCAAAAGATATAACATTTTATTTTCATAGCCATTTTCATTTGGCGTGCCTTTCATTCATGTGTGTTTAGAAACACATTGCATGAATGGGCTTTTCATACAAGATATAGGATTTCATTTTCCATATTTTGTATTCATGGCAGCACTAAAAGTTTCAGGTTTAGCCAACACAACTTTAGTGACTAGGGGGAATTCCAAGGAACTCCAACTCACCATAGGTAAGTTTTGTCACCAACTCAGAGTCGAGACACAATAAACAGGGAAGCTCATCCAATACAGAGGCTACAGTGGGGGAAAGTCCTCCATGCCACTAGTCAAGTAGTAAGTCAAGGTGATAAACTAAACGGTAGGCAATGGATGGATGAAAACAATGAATAATGGAGCCAACACTAGCAAGCCAAGGTATGGTGGAATGATCACCTCTATTCTCCCTAAGGAGGGTAAAACCAATGAGTATGAATAGTGAACTTCTAAGTCCGAGTAGGGACAAATATAATATATATATAATAAAATCAACCAGGTCCACATATCTATATGATCGCCAGATCATGACACTAAGTGCTAAGACATGCTATAAGAATAAGTATAAAAGCAATATAACCATAACACAATGATATACCTGCTGAGTCATATACCTGAATGCTCATCAACCTGTACCATCATATGTCCTCTAAAACTGCTGCTGTAACTCTAGGCACTATTAACTGCCCTGTACCAATGGTATAATGGCTACATCGGTCATCTCTCTGAGTGTCCTGAGACTCAGTCATGGCATGGGGAATATACACTGCTGTCCAAAATCTGATAGTGATCCAATATAGATGCTCATCTCAGCATCTCGTATGTAAGGGAACTGGCTGAATAGTGTACTGGAATTAGAAAAATAATGTATGGTAGCCCGGCTACTATATATGTGATAACAGTTCCCCAAGACAAATCAGCTACTCCTCCACTTGTGCGCACCTCTCCTCTTCACTAATGCGAACTTGCTTGAGTGAATGAGTGAATAGAAGTGAGAGAGGTGTCCTTTATTTATATTCTTCCGTTGGGGTGACAAATTCCCCAACAAGGCTGACTTCTCTACTTGATTGGTCAATTACCATAATATAATAATCTTTAGGGGCTTTTTTAGGCCGACACATGTCCTAGGGTTTACATTGATTCTTTCAATGACCTTTACATTATTAATTACATGACCATCATCTCTCGGAGGAGGAATACAATAATATAAATAGAATATCTTCCACAGTTACATTATTTTAGCACTCCCTCTTAACTAGGAAGGTATTTTGCGGGTAACAACATCTGCACAACTGACTTGTGAACTTCTATAGGTCGTAGGAAGGCTTTGGATCATCATTTGTCTGGGGCATCATCTGCGGAGTAGCAACATCATCATCTGCTGAAATATGATCATCATCAGTAGCATCATCATCAATAATCATCCTCTTGTTGGAACATCATCTCCTGGAACAACATCTTCGTCAATTGGAACTTCTTCTGCTGGAACATCCTCATCAGCAACATCATCAGTTGGAACATCTTCTGTTGTCAGCAACCTCATCAGCTGGAACACCATCTGTTGGAACATCCTCATCAACAGCACCATCAGCTGGAACAACATCATCGTCAGTTGGAACACCATCTGCTGGAACATCCTCATCAGCAGCACCATCAACTGAAACACCTGCAACAACAATCAGTAACTAAATATTGTTACTATCAGTCAGCCAGTATAGATTTACCCTCACCCTTGGAGAGGCATCCATCCCTACGGATAGGCATCAGCTCGTGAAAGCTGGAACCATCAGTCAGCCAGTACTGATCTACCCTCACCCTTGGAGAGGCATCCATCCCTACAGACAGGCATCAGCTCGTGAGAGTTGGAACTATAAGTCATCCAATACCGATCTACCTGTTATCACACAACTTGTAGTTGCCCCTACTGGTATCTCATCTGGGATGGTAGAGGAGATGGACAACTAAAGAGGTGACCCAAGAGATGCCACGGTTTCCAATGCAAGTTGGGAGTCACGTCAACCGAGGCACTCTTCACTTTAGATCAAGATGAATCAAGACCAAGGGGGAGACCCTGTAGCCAATCAAAGGTGATTGGACCAAAGCAAAGGTTCCTAGCGAAGTGTGAAAGACAAGTTACAGAAACCAATGCAAGGTTAGGTGGACCTAGAAGTTTAAGTATAGTTGAAAGAGGCTTAAGGGATGATTAGTGTTTCAACCAATGAATGATTTAGGCCACATAATGAGATCAAATGACAAGATCTTGTATCATGAAATACACAAGTGGGGCCCACTTCCTTAGAATATGGAAATGGTCCAAATGGGACCCACAAGGTGAGATTAGGGGTGAAAATCTTACCAAGGGGTATGCAAGAAGTAGATCTATGGATCTAGGAATAAATTGAAGATACCCACATATGGGATCTAGCACCTAACACCAATCCCAAGAAGTGCGATTTGCCTTAGGTGGACTAGTGCCTTAAAATGGATGGGTAAATGGAGTCCAAAGTATGCCAAATTATAGATCGGGGTAGTTTAGGCAATTATCAAAGTGGGTTTTGAAGATCAAAGGCATCCAATGGCTAGATCTCCATAGATCTAAGATTGAAAATGCATCACCAAATTGACCCAAGTGGGGCACAACCCTCAAAATGAGGAATGGGACCCACAAGGTGAAAATCAATGAAGTGAAGCACTAGGGGTACGTTATCAAGTGAGAGAAGTATGAATCAAGTGGGATCTCACCTACCCATGTGCTAGAACTAGCTCAACTCACCTACCCAAGGAGAGCGACCTCACTCAAGGAAGGCTAAGTGCCATAGGGGAAGGGTCAATGGAAGTCCAAATGCCACCAAACTATAGATCAGAATTGTCGTGGATACTATAGAGGTGGGTTCTTTTTATTATACCCAAAGCCAAGCTAGATCTTAGTAGATCTAAAAAAAGGTGAAAACAAGGGTTTTGATTTTAAGGGTTTATTGACCAATGAAGAAGAAATGGATGGATCTAGGCACATTCCTTGTAGAACTTACCTCAATTGCTTATGGCCACCTTGCAAATTGATAGCATTCACCTATGTGTATATTAAGAGTGAGATTTTGTTGCTCCAAGCCAAAACGTCCTCCTCCAAGACACCAAATCGTCCTCCTCCTACAAGACAAGATCAAGTGAAACAAACCAAGTAAGAAAATTATGAAAATGATGGAAAGATGTAATAGAAAGCATCAACTATGTCATAAAGATACAATAATGATACTCCCTGTCACCAAGATCAACCCAAGAGAGAATATGTGGATCCCTCTAACAATAACCCTCTTCAAATCGTCCTCCTCTCCACCAATTCGGCCTCCCTGCAAGAAAACAACGTGTAGCTCCAAAATCCACAATGATACATAGAAGAGATACTGTATATTCAAGATGCAAGAGAATCCACAAGACAAGAGAAATATGCTCCACAAAGAAGCGTTCTATTCCAATATTCCAGAGTTCCAAAGGTGAGCTAAACAATAGGGGGTCTCCTCCTTATATAGGATAATAAAGACCAAAACCCTAGATCTCAAAACCACTGTATGAAATGAGTGGTTGAGATTAAAAGATCTCAATACATAATCAATGGCTAAGATGAACCATGACAATATAACACATGGATCACTCAAAATAGTGATGATGTCATAGCTAAAAGTGACTAAGTGAGGGTGATGTCATCCTCTAGAGGGGGAAAAAGTACATGGGCCCACCTCATATGACTACGACATGACTCATAAAGCTCATGGTGGGGCTAGGAGGCATCAATCCTTGCTAGCCAATCCCCATGGCACAATAATATAAAATAATATGTCTAAAATAATACAAATGATCAAATCTGTCCTCAAAATCTGTGAGAGACATGCAGTAAAAGGCCTCCTGTGGTCTCTGTGGACCCCACTGATTGATGAAAACTGGTTGGAAGATGGGGGGTTCACCTTGGAAGACCTCTGTGAAGACCAAGTGCCAAAACCTTGCCTCAATTGCCCAAATCGAATTCCTCAATGACCCTTTTATTCCATTTTTATCCTGCCTCGGTAACTGTGAAGCTGCTGAAACTGCCATCTAGGGCACCTGCGCTGTCAATCTGAGCCCACCAGGATCTCTAGAAGGGGGGTAAAATGGTAATAGCAAGTGGCTGGACCACCTCCTCCTCATACAATGCCCTAGGTGAACTGGCCTCTCATGGCCCTTGCTGGTCAGACTGGGAAATCAACCCCAAATCTGGTCAACAAGTGGAAAACTGCATCTATCACTGTCAGAAGTGCCCGAAACTGAATGATAAGTGTTTCATTGTGTCCAAGAGACCCAAAACTACTAAGAATGTGTACTCATACACCATGGGTTTCTCTGATGGGCTAACTATAGGGTCCACCATATATGGACAATGCATAATCTGATGATATGAAGTAATAATAAAACCTGCTGAACTGCATCAATCACCATCTGAATCATATGTCCATCATATAGCATCATCATTTAGAGTATGTGGGACCATCAATCATCATCAATAAGCATACATGGCCCACATCATCATGGATCCCAAGGAATGACCATAGTCAAACTGGGTTTGACTAGGTCAATATACAACCAAGGATAAATCATATCAATAGACTAAGACATGTTCCTCTAATCATACTCACAACTTAACTTAAAGTATAACATCATTTAGTGGCATTAATCATGTTGGCATATTCCATTGTTATTTATAATTACTTGCACAATAGCTTAAATGACAGACTCACCCATTGGGCATGGTCTAGCTGCTAGTTAAGGATGAAGGCTAGGAACAAGGTTGGGCAAAGGGGTGTGTCTAAACTCAACTAAAAGACACTTTGGACTGGGAAAAGGGGGAAGTTACAAACTTTGTGCTGGACAAATAACACGGGGAAGGGCTGTGCCTCACAAATGGGTAAGTTGTTTAGAGAGTGCTTATTCAACTTAGGCATCATGTCTATACCAAGTTGATCCAAGTTCATTAGGATCATTCATTTCAATTTTATGGCCTTTTTGGCCTACATAATCCTTCGGATCTCAGGTGCGCTAAGAAGCACAACTAATTGCAGCTTGCATCCAGGGAATGTTTATATATATAAGGTCAGCAATCGTTTAGATATAGAGTTTAAGAACCATTGCTTTTTGGACCTTTCCTATACTCTTCGAGGAGTATTTTTAGCATTTCATTGCTCTTGCCCTTTATTCATGTGTGTTAATAAACACATTCTAGAGTTTTCAGTTTCCATGGGCGAATTTACACAAGTTTCCATAAGTAGTACATGAGCTTTCAGTTTTAGCCAACAACATCTCAAGTGACTAGGAGGAGTTCGTGCCAGTGCCAAACATCGGGACAACCAACCAAAATGATTTAGGCCTGCAATCCAACTCACCAAAGGCAAGTTTTGTCACCAACTCAGAGCTGAGACACAAAACAAACATGGGTGCGATCCAAACACAGAGGTAGTAAAAAGGGAAGTCTTCAATATCAGAAATTCAAGCAAGACAAGTCAAGGGTAAAAGCCAAATAAGGAAGGTCATGGATGGATGGAGTCAAGTGAAAGTGGAGCCTATGCTAGCAGACAAATGGTGTCAAGAAAGACCATATCTATGCAAGGTAGTAAACTAGTGAGTCTTGTCAAACAACCTAAATGTGCAAGTAAAACGCCCATTTTATAATTCATTTTCATTTTACAAAGTTTGCCACCTCATGAATCATATACCAAGCTAATGCTGTGATCATGATTAAAACAACAAGATAATAATCCATAATCAATGATTAGAAATCTGTAGGTCATACAACATCATCATAAGAATAATCATCATAAAACATCTGAAACACTGCTGCAATACATCTCTAGGCACTGAATTGAAACTGTATGGAATAAAGGGTCACATCAGTCAGCAAATCTGAACTCTCAAGGCTCAGCCTCGGCACAAGGTCTAACAGAAGTCTGATAAAATACACTGCTCTAATCATGAGTGATCTCAAAATATAAAGTCATCATAGCCAAGCTCTAAATAATCCAAACTCTAAAATGTGCAGATATCTGCTAAGTAAGAATAGTAGCCCTGCTACTATGGTGTGATAACACTACGCTCACCCTTTGAGAGGCATCCATCCCTACGGATAGGCATCAGTTCGTGAGAACTGAAACTATCAGTCAGCCAGTACTAATCTACCCTCACCCTTGGAGAGGCATCCATCCCTACGGACAGGCATCAGCTCGTGAGAGCTGGAACTATCAGTCAGGCAGTATTGATCTACCCTCACCCTTGGAGAGGAATCCATCCCTACGGATAGGCATCAGTTTGTGAGAACTGGAACTATCAGTCAGCCAGTACTGATCTTCTGTCCCTCCTGGACAGGCATCTATCCTTTCGGATAGGCATCGTCAATCTCTCTTCCTAGAGAGGTCCCTCTGGACCACACCAATCTTGTCTCGAAAGTACTCAAACTTCACACGAGCCAGAGGCTTAGTCAGCACATCAGCAACTTGTTCCTCTGTAGGAACATACTCGAGCTTCACATCTCCCCTTTGCACCATATCCGGGATATAGTGGAACTTAATCTTGATCTGCTTCGATCTATCATGAAACATATAATTTTTTGTCAACTTGATGCAACTCTGGTTGTCACAGAGTATCTTCGTAGCATCAATCTCTGAATCAAACAATCTTGTCAACATCTTGCGAAGCCACACTGCTTCACCACAAGTTGAACAAGCTGCTACATATTCAACTTCTGCTATACTGAGTGCAACACAGGGTTGCTTTCTACTGAGTCATGAGATCACACTTGATCCCAAACTAAAGCAACATCCTGAAGTGCTCTTTCTGTCTTCAACACTTCCATCCCAATCTGAGTCTGTGCACCCATACATTCTAAACTCACTATCTGAGGCATATCTGTTTCCATAATCGAATGTACCCTTCAGATAGGTCATCACATGTTTTGCTGCAATCAGGTGAACATTCCTGGGTTCCACCATATACTAACTCAATGTGTTTACCGCAAAACATATATTTGGACGAGCATTGGTCAAATAAATCAATGACCCAATAATCTGTCTATACATGGTGACATCCAGTTTCTCTGAAGTAGCATCACTCAGAAGCTTCAGATTTGTCACCATCGGAGTAGTCATGGCCTTACAATCCAGCATCCCAAATCTCTTTAGAATCTCTACTGTGTATTTTCCTTAACTCAGGAAAAATCTCGTCTGGAAACTGCCATACCTCAAGACTTGGAAAGTAGTTCATCTTGCCACAGTCTTTCATCTCAAATTCTGCTGCAAGCCTCTTCTTACATTCAACAACGGGCTTGTCTTCTCCAGTAAGAAATAAGTCATCCACATACAGTAATAGTATCATGAGTTCATCATTCATAATCTTGTAATAAAGATTAGAGTCCGCTTTACTCTTGGTAAAGCCCAAGCTCATCAGGAAGCTGTCAATTCTTCCATACCATGCTCTGGGAGCTTGCTTCAACCCATACAGTGCTTTCTTCAACGTGCATACATGTGAATTATTATCTTCTACTTCAAATCCTTTTGGTTGCTCTATATATACTTCCTCTTCTATGTTTCCATTAAGGAAAGTAGTCTTCACATCCATCTGATGTAGCTTCCATTTCATCTTGGCTGTCAAGGCAAGAATGGTTCTAATCGAAGTATGTCTGGCTACCGGGGCAAAAGTCTTCTCATAATCAATTCCTTCCTTTTGCGAGAATCCCCAGGCTACAAATCTTGCCTTGTACTTTTCAATGCTTCCGTCTGCTGAATGTTTTGTTTTGAAGATCCATTTTGATGAAACAACCGATTTGTCCTTCGGTCTTGGTACTGTTATCACACAACTTGTAGTTGCCCCTAGAGGTATCCCATCCGGGACGGTAGAGGAGACAGGCAACTAAAGAGGTGACCCAAGAGATGCCACGGTTCCCAATGCAATGTGGGAGTCACGTCAACCGAGGCACTCTTCGCTTTAGGTCAAGGTATAACTAGACCAAGGGGGAGACCCTATACCCCAATCACGATTGATTGGACCCAAACAAAGGTTTCTAAGGGTAGGTAAATGATGAGTTACGGAAACCAATGCAAGGTTAAGTGGACCTAAGAGTTAAGAGATGGTTGATGGTGGTGTAATGGATAGTTAGTGTTTCAACCTATGTATGGTTTAGGCCACATGATGGGGTATGATTACTTGGTATAGTACCATGTGTTTGCACAAGTGGGTCTAGTTTCTTGGGAAGTGTGAAATGTTTCTAGGTGGACCCACAAGGTGAAGTTAGGTATGAGGTTGGTACTATAGGTTAGGTATAGGCTAGATCTATAAGTTGAAGTTGGTTTTAGGAGTACCCATGTGTTAGATCTAGGGTTTGACACAAATCCCAAGAAGTGCGCCTTGCTTGGAGAAGGACTAGTGCCTTGTTGGAGGGGCTAATGGAGTCAAAAGGTATGTCAAAGTGTAGATCGGGACACCTAGAAGCTAAGTCAAGTGGGTTGAATGAGATCCAATGGTTGGATCTTACTAGATCTAGGTTTTTAAATGATGACCAAAAGTGGACCACAATCCCTTAAAACAAGGAATGCAATCCCCAAGGCGGATCTTGACGAAAGGACAATATAGACCTAGGTTTCAAGGCATGGGCATTCCAAATCCACAAAAATCTCCAACACCCACTTCCTAGAAGTGGACCAACTCAAAAAGATCAAGGGGGTGCGATTTGCTCAAGGAGGGTCAAAAATGGGTTTTGGTGGACCAAATCAAGTCCAATGGCCACCAAAATGTAGATCCGGGATGTTAGTACCCCGATCTATGTTCCTTCAAAGTTTCAAGTAAATCCGATGGGTAGATCTTAGTAGATCTAAGTTTTAAGGTACCAAGAAGATCAAATGGGGGTTTCAACCCCTCAAAACATGGAGAGATGTCCACAAGGTAGTTTTCACCAAAGTAAGGATATGGGTATAGGTTATCAAGTGTCTAGATGTCAAATCAAGTGGGATCTCATATACCCATGTGCTAGATCATGCCCAACAAGCTTCTCTTAGGAAAATCGATTTAGGTTCAAGAAGGCTTTTTACATTGAAAAGTGTGTCAATTCTTAGCCAATCACCACCAAACTATAGATCCAACTAGGGGTGGATGCTATAGAGGTGGGTTTTCAACATCTTTTCAAAAGGAGGGCTAGATCTAAGTAGATCTAAGAAATACCAAAAACAAGGGTTTTAATTTGATTAGGGTTTTTATGATCTAGAAATTATGGAAGATTCAAGGAAGAGAAGATCATACCTCTTGGGACATACCTGGATGAAGAGATGAATGCTAGTTGAGACGAGGATTACTTTGCCAAAGATCAAATGGAGAATTGTTGAAGCCCTCTTGCCAAATCGATTTTTCCAAGCCACATGAGATTCCTTCTAACCTGTCAAGCCAAGGAGCAAAGCATCAATTAGTTTAACAAATTGAAGGTAGATGCAAACAAGAGAGAGAAAAACATAGAATAGTTGACACAAAGGCAAAACCACTCCCTGTCAAACCCAAAACGACTTCTTCCAAGCTTGAAGGGCAAGCCTCCCCACCAATTCGCACTTGTCAAAGTCGCCCTCTCAACCTGCAAATAAAGTATGGCAAATACGCAAGATAGCTACAAAAGATCCTCCAGTGCAATGGACAATAGCATTTACAATCGAAACAACCAACATCCACTCCAATCCAAGCATGTACTCCAAAAGATAGAAATTTTATTCCAAGAGCCAAGAGCCAAAAATCTCTAGATGAATTTTACAATGAGGGGGTTTCCTCCTTATATAGGATAATAAAGACCAAAACCCTAGATCTCAAAACCACTTTTTGAAATGAGTGGTTGAGATTAAAAGATCTCACAACATAATCAATGGCTAATAATAAATCATAACCATATATCACATGGATCACCCACATAATGATAGCGCCCCCACTAAAAAGGTACAATGAGGGGTGACGTCATCCACAAGAGAAACTATAAGCATCAAAATCCACCTCATGGTGACTAGGACATAACAATATAAGCTCATGGTGGGGCTAGGAGGTTTTAATCCTTACTAGCTCATCCCCAAGGCACAATAAAAATAATAAAATATGTCCAATATAATAAAAATGATCAAAACTGTCCTCAGAATCCATGACAGTCAAGCAGTAAATGTCCTCCTGTGATCAATTTGGGCATACCCACATGGTGAAAACTGACTGGAAGGTAGTGATGCCGCCCTGGAAGACCTCGGTGAAAACCAAATGCCAAAACCTTGCCTCAATTGCCCAAATCGATTTCCTCAGTGACCACCTTTTCCCATTTTTTAACTGCCTCGGGAACTGTGAAAGTGCCAAAACTGCCTCCTAGGGTGCTAGCGCTGTCAATCTGAGCCCACCAGGCTCTCCGGAAGGGGGGATAAATGGTAATAACAAGTGGCTGGACCACCCCCTCCATCATCAGCGCCCTAGGTGAACTGGCCTCTCGGGGCCCCTGCTGCTCAGGCTGGGAAATCAGCCCCAAATCTGGTCAACAAGTGTAAAACTGCATCAATCACTGTCAGAAGTGCCCGGAACTGAAAGATAAGTGTCTCAATGGATCCAGAAGACCCAAATCCACTAGGAATGAGTACTCATACATCATGGGTTGCCCTAATGGGCCAGCTGTAGGGTCCACCATATATGGACAATGTATAATCTGCTGATCTGAAATAATAATAAACCTGCTGAACTGGATCAAACATCATCTGCATCATATGTCCATCATATGATATCATCATCAAACATGTGGGACCATAAATCATCATCAATAATCATCCATACATGGCCCACATCATCACGGATCCCAAGAATATATAATCAAGGATGAATCACATCAGTAGACTAAGACAATGTTTCTCTAATCATTCCCACAGCTAAGCTCAAAGTATAAATTCCATTCAGTGGCATTAATCAAGTTAACATATTCCGTGATTATGTAAAATTACTTGCACAATAGATCAAATGACAAACTCACCCATTGGACATGGTCAAACTGCTAGTAAAGGATGAAGGCTAGGAGCAAGGTTGGGCCAAGGGTTTGACTTGTCTAACTTAACTCAAAAATACTTTGGACTGGGAGAAGGGGGAAAGCTACAAACTCTGTGCTGGACAAAAGAACACGGGGAATGGCTGTGCCTCACAAATGGATAAGTTGTTTAGAGAGTGCTTATTCAACTTAGGCATCATGTCTACATAAGTTGATCCAGGTTCATTAGGATCATTCAATTTCATTTCCATGGCCTTTTTGGCCTACATAACCCTTCGGATTTCAGATGTGCTGAGAAGCACAACTAGTTGCAGCTTGCATCCAGGGCATGTTTTTCACATATTTATAAGGTCAGCAATTGTTTAGATATAACTTTTAAGAACCATTGCTTTTTGGACCTTTCTTATACTCTTCGAGGAGTATTTTTAGCTTTTCATTGCTCTTGCCCTTTTTTTTGTTTCCATGGGCGAATTTTTTAGTTTCCATAGGTAGAACATGAGCTTTCAGTTTTAGCCAACAACATCTCAAGTGACTAGGGGGAGTTCGAGCCAATGCCAAACATCGGGACAACCGACCAGAATGATTTAGGCCTACAATCCAACTCACCAAAGGCAAGTTCTGTCACCAACTCAGAGCCGAGACACTGAATAAACAGGGATGCGGTCCAAACACAGAGGTAGAAAAATGGGGAAGTCCTCGGTATCAGAAAGTCAAATGAGACAAGTCAGGGTTTAAAGTCAAACAGGAAGGTCATGTATGGATGGAGACAAGTGAAGATGGAGCCTACACTAGCAGACAACTGGTGTCGGGGAAAGACCATGTCTATGTAAGGTGAAATACCGGTAAGTTTTGTTAGATGACCTAACAGTGCAAGCAATTGTCCATTTTCATGATTTATAGTTCATTTTAAAAGTTTGCCACATCAGGAATAATATACCAAGCACATGCCATGATCAAGACTAAATCAACAAGATAATAATCCACAGTCAGTGAGAACATATCCATAGATCATACAACATCTGAAACACTGCTGAAATACATCTCTAGGCACTGAACTGAAACTGTAATGGGATAAGTGGTCACATCAGTCATCAAATCTGAACTCTCAAGGCTCAGCCTTGACACAAGGTCATAAAATCTGAATAATGTACTGCTCTGATCATGAGTGATCCAAAATATATAGCCATGCTCTGGAAGAAAGGAAGCTCTGGAATGTGCAGATATCTGCTGTACAAGAATAGTAGCCCTGCTACTATGGTGTGATAACAGGTACCACATCCCAAACATCATTCTTGATAATGGACTGATACTCTTCATTCATGGCATCCAACCATTCCTTCTTCTTTACTGCTTCTTCAAAACAAGTTGGTTCTTCTTCAACAAGATTGCACATCAAGGCTACATAGCTGGAGTATGGCCTTGGTCTCTTGCTCTCTCTACTAGATCCTTCTGGGGCACCATACTTTCCTGCGTCTTGGATTAATTCACGTGCCCAGGCTGGTCTTCTCTTTCGAGAGATCTCCACATGAGGTATCTCCTTAGGTCTCTGAGGTTCTGCCATGTCATGATCCTTTGGAGTAGGATCTCCTTCAGTATTTAGAATTGGTTCTTTGGTTGATTCTGCAACTCTGGGAGCCTTCTGCTCCTCTTCATCCTCATGAGTCTTCTTGGACTTGTTGAACGCTGTATCTTCATCAAATGTGACATCCCGACTAATCTCGATCTGACGGAATCCTGGGATGTATATGCGGTAAGCCTTAGATTGCTCACTATAACCCACAAATATTCCCTTCTTACCTGAAGGCTCTAGTTTCGATCTTTTCTACTTTGGAATGTGGATGAACACCGGACATCCAAATATCTTCAGATGACTGACTTCAGGCTTCTTCCCGGTGAACATCTCTTCAGGGGTCTTGTTGCCAAGAGCACTATGGGAGATCTTGTTCTGTACATAGACTGCGGCTCTGGCAGCTTCTGCCCATAGATGCATGGGTAAGTCTTGATCGTGGATCATAGCCTTTACTGCTTCTATGATTGTTCTATTCTTCCTTTCGGCTACACCATTCTGTTATGGATTATAAGGGACAGTGAGCTCCCTCTTAATCCCTGCTTGCTTACAAAAATATTTGAAATCCCCTGAGGTATATTCCCCTCCATTGTCTGACCTCAAGATTTTAATCTTCTTTTCAAAGAGATTCTCTACGAGCGCCTTGAACTCTTTATACTTTTCAAAGACTTCATTCTTATTCTTCAGAAAGTAAATCTAGGTTTTGCGAGAATAATCATCAATGAAGGATGCATAATATTCATACCCGCTTAGAGAGGTGGCGGACATTGGTCCACAAATGTCTGAATGAATGATATCCAGAATACCTTTCGCTTTGCTGTCGCTACTTGGAAATGGGTTCTTCGTACTCTTCCCTTGAGCACACCCCTTGCATACTCCTTCATGATCCACCTGGATCTCTGGTAATCCAGTCACTACCTTACTTACAATTGGTAATGCCTTATAGTGTACATGAGCTAGTCTCCTATGCCATAGCTCACAGGGGTTCATGGTACTAGCCATCATTGCTGTATCTGCATGACCCTTTAGTTTGTAAAGTCCTCCTTCTTCTACTCCAATGACTACTGCATCATCAATAGTCTTCCCTTTAGGCCACATGAGAACTTCACCATCTACAAATGCAACTCGAAGACTTTTCTTATCTAATGCTGAAATAGATAGAAGGTTCTTCTTCAACCCAGGTACATAAAGTACATCTTTCATGTTCATGGACTTCCTAGAGACCAACTTGTAAGAGGCTTCTCCCAGACCTTTGATGGGATATTAGTAGTCATCTCCAAGTTTTACCTTGTGTGGAGATTCCTTTTGGATGAGATGAGACAAAGATTCTTTGTATCCTGTCATGTGCTTTGAAGCTCCACTATCCACTAGCCAAGTATCACTTCCATGAGATACTGAACCACTTACATGAGATACTAAACCACTGAGTGCTGAGATAAGAACATATTCTTCACTGGAGTCTTCATCAAATTTGGTCTTGTTATCATCATCACTATCTTCCGTTGCATGAGCATGAAACCTCTTCTTTTGCTTCTTGTGTTGTCTAAGTTTGTTTGGACAATTCCTTGCAATGTGTCCAGTCTTGTGGCATGAGTAACATTCAATTGAAGAGAAATCCTTTCTGGTCCTTCTCTTCTTCTGGGTTCTTCTTGGAGAGTCCTCTCGAGGACAAGGGTTGTTCTTCCTCTTCTTCCCAGCTTTAGCATGAGTAGCTAAAGCTTGATCTTCATCGTCATTTAACTTCTCCTCTCTTACGACTATTCTTTCTTCTTCTTGGACACATTCTACCCATAGGTTTCTGAACTTGATTAGTTTCTTTCTGGCACAAATGCCACGAACAAATGGTTCCCAATCTCGGGGGAGACCATTCAGGGTAGTCATAAAAACTTCTGCATCCTCTATCATATCCCCAATGGCTTCTAGTTGTTCTTTGATCTAGGATACTCTGGAGAAGAATGAGTGCATGGACTCAGACTTCATACTCTTCACACCCTTGCGTTGATTTCTCAAGTTCATCTTTCTGTTGATGTTCTTTCCTTCAAACAGGCTGGTCAAGGCATCAAACATCTCTTTTGGTGTCTTCTTGGAAGACACATGGGGGATCAAGTGATCCTTGATGGAATCAACAATGATCCTCTTTGCTTTGATCAGGTTCTTCTTATGCCTTGCCTTATCTTCATCTCCCTCTGGTTCTGTAAGCCCTTCCTTCACATAGTCTTCTAGTTCATGGTCCTCAAGGATGAGCATGACTCTATACTTCCAGGATCTGAAGTTCTCAGCTCCCTCAAGCTTTTCATCAAGCTTGGTATTGCTTGTCATTTTGCTATAATGAGAACCTCAAATGGAAACAGAAAAGTTTGTAGATCTTACCTTGATGATTTGTTGCATCTAGGGTTTGACAGGGAAACCCTAAAAATTCAAACTTGGAATTCAAACTTCTGTCAGGCCAGGGAGATGCACTTGACTGAGGCGAGCAAGCTGGTGTGCTCAGATTTTGGAAACTCCAAAAATTTACCCCTCAAAAGCGACCTGCGAATTTTGGATCTGCAATATCTTGTTTTCTAGTCCAAAACCTGAACTAGGGTTTGATTGATCCCGGGGTTCTTCCCAACCAAAAAGTTCGATCGTGGTCTCAAAATTTCGATTTTTTTGAGGGGATCAATCCTATGTTGAGAGAACTCCAAAATTCTACTTCTGTCAAAAGCCCTAATTTCCCGTTGCTGCACAATGTAATCTTTCAGGCCAGCTCTGATACCATGTTAGTTTTTACTTGAACAACATATTGCATATAAGCAATTACCGAAAGATAAACAAGCACAACATAAAACACATTGAACACAGATATTCTCTCGGGGAAACCACAAAGGGAGAAAACCTCGACAAAGCTTTCCTCAATATAGAAATCACAAAGTACAAAAGTTCCCCAAGACAAATCAACTACTCCACTTGTGCGCACCTCTCCTCTTCACTAATGCGAACTTGCTTGAGTGAATGAGTGAATAGAAGTGAGAGAGGTGTCCTTTATTTATATTCTTCTATTGGGGTGACAAATTCCCCAACATGGCTGACTTCTCTACTTGACTGGTCAATTACATAATATAATAATCTTTAGGGGCTTTTCTAGGCCGACACATGTCCTAGGGTTTACATTGATTCTTTCAATGACCTTTACATTATTAATTACATGACCATCATCTCCCGGAGGATGAATACAATAATATAAATAGAATATCTTCCGTAGTTACATTATTTTAACAAGTCAAAGGAAGTTTTGCAGAAGTTTCAAGAGTTCAAGGCTCTTGTGGAAAAACAGGCAGAAAGGAAGATTAAAATCTTCAGATTGGATAATGGAGGAGAGTACACCTCCAATGAGTTCAATAAGTTTTGCACTCAAGAAGGCATCAAGAGACAGTTGACTGTGCCTTATACACCTCAATAGAATGGGGTGGCTGAGAGGAAGAATAGGGCCATTGTTGGAGCTGCTAGATCCATGTTGCATGATCAGGGATTACCATTTTTTCTTTGGGCAGAAGCATGCAACATTGCAGCTTACATTCAGAACAGGAGTCCTCATAAGGCATTGGGGGACAAGACCCCTGAAGAGGCTTTCTATGGTAAGAAACCCGAAGTTGGGCACTTCAGGATTTTTGGATGCCTTACCTACTCTCATGTTCCTTTAGAGAAAATGACAAAATTGGAGCCCACAGCAGAAAGGGGAATTCTTGTTGGGTATGATGAGACTTCGAAAGCCTATCGCATTTACATTCTTGCTCTCAAGAAGACTGTTGTGAGGCGGGATGTGAAGTTCGAGGAGGATCGAGCCTTTCGAAAGTCATGTGAGTCAGAGAAAGGAAACAACAGGTTGCTCCATCCCTACAAGACACAGGTCAGAGTGCTGCTCAGCAACCAACAGGGTCCCAAGTGTCTGGAGTGACAAATGCCCAGGTTACGGGTTCCACAGGCACAGGAGTAGGAACTGGCGCAGGACCACAGGTTGGTGATCAACCTGGATCAGGGTCCCAGATTACAGGTTCTCGAGCTACAGGATCGATGACTATGGGCACCTCTACTGTAGGTACTCATTCTCATATAGGTCATTGGGACGAGGATGAGGAGTTCTCATCACAGGATTTCACTTCAGGGAAGAGGAAGCCCAAGTGGCTTTAAGATACCTTGAAGGAAGTTCAGGCAATGGGAACTCCTAAGAAAGATGTAAGAGAAAGGAAGGCTCCACAGAGATTCTGCAGTTACTTAGCTCTAGTAAGCAGTATCAGTGAGTCTGAGCCATCCTCATATGAGCAAGCAACAGGTGAGCAGGCTTGGAGAGATGCCATGTTGGAAGAGTATGCTTCCATCATGAAGAATGATTTCTGGGAAGTTGTACCCAGACCAGAGGGAAAATCAGTAGTCACCTCCAGATGGCTCTATAAGATTAAGTATGTTGCAGATGGCAGCATTGAGAAATACAAAGCCAAGTTTGTGGCTAGAGGGTTCTCACAAATAGAGGGATTTGACTATGAGGAGACGTTTGCTCTAGTGGCTAGGTATTCTTCCATCAGGACTGTGATTTCTGTTGCAACAGAAATTGGATGGAAGATTCACCAGATGGATTTCAAGACAGGTTTCCTCAATGGACTCATAGAGGAGGAGGTATACATTGAGCAGCCAGAAGGCTTCGAGGTATTTGAGAGAGAGTCTCATGTATGCAGATTGAAGAAAGCTCTATATGGCTTAAAGCAAGCACCCAGAGCTTGGTATTCTAGGATAGATACCTATTTTCAACAGCTAGGGTTTTAGAAAAGTGAAGCTGATCCAAATCTCTAGTTCATTGTAGTAAAAGGGGATCCACTCATCCTTGTGCTTTATGTAGATGACTTGTTTATTACAGGGGTGGAAAGACTCATCAGTGATTGCAAGAAGGATCTTGCATCTGAGTTTGAGATGAAGGACATAGGATTGATGCATTACTTGCTAGGTATGGAAGTTTGGCAGGAGGATGGGCATATCTTCCTTAGTCAGGGCAAGTATGCAATGGACATACTGAAGAGATGCAAGATTGCAAGCCCATGACTACACCTATGACAACCAACTGGAAGAAGCAAGTGGCTTCTGAGAGTAAGTTGGTTTATCCCACCGGGTATCGACAGCTTATTGGTTCCTTGATGTATTTGGTCAACACCAGATCTGATTTGAGTTTTGCGGTCAACACCTTGAGTCAGTACATGGTAGAACCTCAAGATGTGCACTGGGTGGCCGCAAAGCATGTTCTGAGGTACTGTTATCACATATATAGTAGCTGGGCTACCATACATTTTTTGTCAGATTCCAGTACACTATTCAGCCAGTTCCCTTACATTGAGATGCTGAGATGAGCATCCATATTGGATCACTATCAGATTTTGGACAATAGTTTTATTCCCCATGCCATGACTGAGTCTCAGGACACTCAGAGAGATGACCGATGTAGCTATTTAGCCATTTGTACAGAGCACTCAGAAGTGCCTAGAGTTACAGCAGTAGTTTCAGAGGACAGATGATGGTTCAGATGGTGAGCATTCAGGTATATGACTCAGCAGGTATACTATGCTGTTGTGGTTATTGTTATCACACAACTTGTAGTTGCCCCTAGAGGTATCCCATCCGGGACGGTAGAGGAGTTAGGCAACTAAAGAGGTGACCCAAGAGATGCCACGGTTCCCAATGCAATATGGGAGTCACGTCAACCGAGGCACTCTTCGCTTTAGGTCAAGGTGTAACTAGACCAAGGGGGAGACCCTATATCCCAATCACAGTTGATTGGACCTAAGCAAGGTTTCTAAGGGTAGGTAAGTAATGAGTTACGGAAACCAATGCAAGGCTAAGTGGACCTAAGGGTTAAGGTATGGTTGAGGGAGGTGTAAGAGATTGTTGATGTTTCAACCTATGTATGGTTTAGGCCACATAATGGGGTATGATGATTAGGTATAGTACCATGTGTTTACACAAGTGGGTCTAGTTTTCTTGGGAAGTGTGAAGTGATTCTAGGTAGGCCCACAAGGTGAAGTTAGGTGTGAGGTAGGTACTATAGGTTAGATGTAGGCTAGATCTATGAGTTGAAGTTGATTTTAAGGATACCCATGTACTAGATCTAGGATTTGACACCAATCCCAAGGAGTGCGACTTGCTTGGTGATGGACTAGTGCCTTGTTAAGTGGGCTAATGGGGTCAAAAAGTATGTCAAATTGTAGATCGGGACACCTAGAAGCCAAGTCAAGTGGGTTGAATGAGATCCAATGGTTGGATCTTATTAGATCTAGGTTTTTAAGTGATGACCAAAAGTGGACCACAATCCCTTAAAACAAGGAATGCAATCCCCAAGGCGGATCTTGACGAAAGGACAGTATAGACCTAGATTTCAAGGCATGGGCATTCCAAATCCACGAAACTCAAACACCCACTTCCTAGAAGTGGACCAACTCAAAAAATCAAGGGGGTGCGATTTGCTCAAGGAGGGTCCAAAAATGGGTTTTGGTGGACCAAATCAAGTCCAATGGCCACCAAAATGTAGATCCGGGATGTTAGTACCCCGATCTATGTTCCTTCAAAGTTTCAAGTGAATCCAATGGCTAGATCTTAGTAGATCTAAGTTTTAAGATGCCAAGAAGGTCAAAAGGGGGTTTCAACCCCTTAAAACATGGAGAGATGTCCACAAGGTAGTTTTCACCAAAGTAAAGATATGGGTATAGGTTATCAAATGTCTAGATGTCAAATCAAGTGGGATCTCACCTACCCATGTGCTAGATCTAACCCAACAAGCTTCTCTTAGGAAAATCGATTTAGGTTCAAGAAGGCTTTTTGCATTGGAAAGTGTGTCAATTTTTAGCCAATCACCACCAAACTATAGATCCAACTAGGGGTGGATCCTATAGAGGTGGGTTTTTAATATCTTTTCAATTGCAAGGCTAGATCTAAGTAGATCTAAGAAATACCAAAATTGGGGTTTTGATTTAATTAGGGTTTTATGACCAATGAAGATAGAATGGATGAAAGAGGCACATACCTTGTAGATCTTACCTCAATTGCTTATGGCCACCTTGCAAGTTGATAGCATTCTCCTATGTGTATATTCAAGAGTGAGATCCAAGTGCTCCAACCAAATCGCCCTTCTCCAAGATAGCCAAATCGTCCTCCTCCTACAAGACAAGATCAAAGAAACAAGTCAAGCAAGATGATTATGAAAATGGTAGAAAGATGTAATAGAAAGCATCAACTATGTCACGAAGATACAATAATGATACTCCCTGTCACAAGATCAACCCAAGAGAGAATATGTGGATCCCTCCAACAATAACCCTCATGAAGTCGCCCTCCTCTCTCCAATTCGACTTTCCTGTCAAAAGGTTAGCAAAAGCACCAAAATCCACAATGATACATAGAAGAGATACTGTATATTCAATATGCAAGAGAATCCACAATGCAAGAGAGATGTGCTCCACAAAAATCTTCTATTCCAATATTCCAGAGCTCCAAAGGTGAGCTTTACAATGGGGGGTCTCCTCCTTATATAGGATAATAAAGACCAAAACCCTATACCACTTCATAATACTACATCAAATGAGTGGTTGAGATTATAAGATCTCATCATACAATAAATGGCTAAGATGACCCATCACAATATATCACATGGATCACTCAAAATAATAAAAGCGCCCTCACTAAATGGTACAATGGAGGGTGACGTCATCCCACTAGAGGGGTAAAAAGTACAATAATCCACCTCATGATGACTAGGACATGATAAAATAAGCACATGGTGGGGCTAGGAGGTATTAATCCTTACTAGCTCATCCCCAAGGCACAATAAAATAATAAAATATGTCCAATATAATAAAAATGATCAAAACTGTCCTCAGAATCCATGACAGTCAAGCAGTAAATGTCCTCCTGTGATCAATCCGGGCATACCCACATGGTGAAAACTGACTGGAAGATAGTGATGCCATCCTGGAAGACCTCTGTGAAAACCAAATGCCAAAACCTTGCCTCAATTGCCCAAATCGATTTCCTCAGTGACCACTTTATCCCATTTTTTAACTGCCTCGGGAACTGTGAAAGTGCCAAAACTGCCTCCTAGGGTGCTAGCGCTGTCCATCTGAGCCCACCAGGCTCTCTGGAAGGGGGGATAAATGGTAATAACAAGTGGCTGGACCACCCCCTCCATCATCAGCGCCCTAGGTGAATTGGCCTATCGGGGCCCCTGCTGCTCAGGCTGGGAAATCAGCCCCAAATCTGGTCAACAAGTGTAAAACTGCATCAATCACTGTCAGAAATGCCCGGAACTGAAAGATAAGTGTCTCATTGGATCCAGAAGACCCAAATCCACTAGGAATGAGTACTCATACACCCTGGGTTGCCCTAATGGGCCTGCTGTAGGGTCCACCATATATGGACAATGTATAATCTGCTGATCTGAAGCAATAATAAACCTGCTGAACTGGATCAAACATCATCTGCATCATATGTCCATCATATGATATCATCATCAAACATGTGGGCCCATAAATCATCATCAATAATCATCATACATGGTCCACCTCATCACGGATCCCAAGAAAATATATAATCAAGGATAAATCACATCAGTAGACTAAGACAATGCTTCTCCAATCATTTCCATAGCTAAGCTCAAAGTATGAATTCCATTCAGTGGCATTAATCGAGTTAACATATTCCGTTGTTATAATAAATTACTTGCACCATAGTTCAAATGACAAACTCACTCATTGGACATGGTCAGACTGCTAGTGAAGGATGAAGGCTAGGAGCAAGGTTGGGCCAAGGGTTTGACTTGTCTAACTTAACTCAAAAATACTTTGGACTGGGAGAAGGGGGGAAGCTACAAACTCTGTGTTGGACAAAATAACACGGGGGATGGCTGTGCCTCACAAATGGATAAGTTGTTTAGAGAGTGCTTATTCAACTTAGGCATCATGTCTACATCAAGTTGATCCAGGTTCATTAGGATCATTCAATTTTATTCCATGGCCTTTTGGCCTACATAACCCTTCGGATTTCAGATGTGCTGAGAAGCACAACTAGTTGCAGCTTGCATCCAGGGCATGTTTTTCACATATTTATAAGGTCAGCAATTGTTTAGATATAACTTTTAAGAACCATTGCTTTTTGGACCTTTCTTATACTCTTCGAGGAGTATTTTTAGCTTTTCATTGCTCTTGCCCTTTTTTGTTTCCATGGGCGAATTTTTAGTTTCCATAGGTAGAACATGAGCTTTCAGTTTTAGCCAACAACATCTCAAGTGACTAGGGGGAGTTCGAGCCAATGCCAAACATCGGGACAACCGACCAGAATGATTTAGGCCTACAATCCAACTCACCAAAGGTAAGTTCTGTCACCAACTCAGAGCCGAGACACTGGATAAACAGGGATGCGGTCCAAACACAGAGGTAGAAAAATGGGGAAGTCCTCAGTATCAGAAAGTCAAAATGAGACTAGTCAGGGTTTAAAGTCAAATAGGAAGGTCATGTATGGATGGAGACAAGTGAGTATGGAGCCTACACTAGCAGAAAACTGGTGTCGGGGAAAGACCATGTCTATGTAAGGTGAAATACCAGTAAGTTTTGTTAAATGACCTAAAAGTGCAAGCAATTGTCCATTTTATGATTTACAGTTCATTTTAAATAGTTTGCCACATCAGGAATAATATACCAAGCATATGCCATGATCATGACTAAAATTAACAAGATAATAATCCACAGTCAGTGAGAATATATCCATAGATCATACAACATGATCATAATAATCATCATCATGCATCATCTGAAACACTGCTGAAATACATCTCTAGGCACTGAACTGAAACTGTAATGGGATAAGTGGTCACATCAGTCATCAAATCCGAACTCTCAAGGCTCAGCCTTGACACAAGGTCATAAAATCTGAATAATGTACTGCTCTGATCATGAGTGATCCAAAATATATAGCCATGCTCTGGAATAAAGGAAGCTCTGGAATGTGCAGATATCTGCTGTACAAGAATAGTAGCCCTGCTACTATGGTGTGATAACATCTGGCTCCAGCTGGGACAAGTGCTCTAAGGGAGAGAGCGCTTGAGAACCTCAGAATCTTTGGTCTCGAACTGCTCTGCATCAATCCAGCACTGCACCATCCCTGCTTTCAGCTTTTATCTTGCACCTGTTCCTGCTCTCACAAACACTAGAATACCATCATGGAGCATGTATGGGACAAAATATAAAATAAAACTGAAAACTAATCTAAAGCATAAACTGAAAATGCGTCAAAATATAAATATAAACTAACATGGCATATATTATTATCATTTTTATTTACTGTGCAGGAGTAAAAGAGTAACTTCTTAAATCAGGCAATCTCAACTTGCACAGGCAGCCAACAATAAAAATGCTAACTATAATTTCTTAAATGCATGCAGGAGAAGAGACAAGCTTAGGAAGGAGCAAGACTCAACTTACGCAAGAAAAGAAAAAGGGACAATACTCGGCACACAGAAAAAAGAAAAATCACACAAATCCTACTGCTCAAGTGAGCTTATTCAATACCTACCTACCCTACTCTAACCAGTGAGCACAAATGTTAGGTAAAATCATAAATCCAGTGCAACCATTCATCAAATAAATTAATGATTCTTCTTTGATTTTTGTTGATGAAACAAGTCAAGATTGGATTAAAAATTATTGAAATTGAGAGCACAATCTTCTTGACTTGTTCAGAAATTGAAGAAGGATTTGAGTGGTGCAACATGAAATAATGCAGAGGAGACGACTGACTAGTGAAGCCATCCTCCATCCAAAAACTGATAGGATCATAAAATTTATGCAAGTTATTGTTTAAAATGGATGGAGAAAAAATACAAGGCATATGATTTAATAAACTACTTTCCTCATTCACTTCACTTGCATATTTAATTCGTTTCCCCTTGGGACTGATGATCAAATAAAAACCAAGTGGGGACAAATCAAGGCTTAAAAGACGAAAAATCAAAACTAGGCCCACTTGATGCTCAAAAATGGAGAAAAGATGAAATTGATCTTTAAACACCTTTTCTAGCCACCAAGAATGATTGATAATTTGACAACAAGCATTATTGTTCCAAGGTGACTGAAAAGGGAAATGAAGTGCTTTTTCTCCAAACATGTAATCATACATATACTTCCTATTGAAAAATTCCAAGGCAAGAAAATGACTAGAGCACCAACCCGAAGATGATTGAAAGAGTTGGGAAGGGAGGGTGGATTGCAAATATGAAAATTCTCCCAAATGGATAAACAAGTTTGACCTTGGACTTTGACAAAAGAAAGCAGTCTTTACTCTAGGAATGATTTTAACCTTTTGATCAAGTTTAATATTTACAACCTGAGGACAAGATTGACCATAACTATCTAACTCTAAGTTATCTTGATTAAGGATGGAAAAATTTGAAGACTCATTATAAGAAGTGGAAAACAGATTAGAGCATCTAGTGTGATTCCCTAATCCATCCTCATCTTGATATTGACCTTCTATTGATTCATCATTAAAATTATAAGAGGATAAGTGATCATTTTCATTTATAATATCTTGATTAAATGCACAATGATCACGAGAGATCACCACTAAAGGATCTTGGTCGGTGTTTTCACTTTCTTCTTTTTCAATAAGGTGATAAGGAATTGAATGATCATTAAATATGGAACGATTAATGAGTTTCTCTGAGGGAGGAACTTCAATAGACTGACTGACTAAAGGCTCATCCTCAAAAATTTCCTCCGGATCAAGACTAGGGCTACCTAAAAATAAATTTGAAAACTTATGATGTATATAATGATTATGGATTTGACTATCAATCGACTCAAAAGTGGAAGACTTATCCTCAAAAGAAATTGAGCAGGATGGGTCATCTTCGGATGTTGACAATTCACTTGATGCTTGATTATTAACAGATTCAACAATAGGATCAAAAAGGGGAAGGTTTTGATTTGAAAAATATATATCATCGGATTCACTACCCCATCTTTCTAAGAAACTTTGCTCAAACATGTCATACCCGGAAATGCTATTGGGCTTCAAATCTAAGAACCAGATCTCAGCTCTTTCTTTGAAGGACGAAGCCAATAGTTTCATACACACATCCTCATGGGTTATGGATAAATCTTTAATAATTTCCCTAAAAAGTTCAAGGTGTCTTTCAGCAGAGATTTCATAACTTCCATCGAATTTAGGCAACCTTTCACGGGCTTGATGAGGGATATGATGAGAATACCCAATAATTTTTGAGAAGTCAAAGACTTTTAATCGTCCGAAAGTTCTAGGCCGCTCAGAAGCAGCCATGGATTATTTTATTTATTTTTATTTTTAAATCAAGAACCTAAGTACCAAATGATGCACCCCATGGGTTCTAGATAACGATAGGATCGATCACCAGTGGAGTCGCTTATGTGGAGTCGCCAGGTAGATTTTAAAAACTCTTCTACCAAGATGTATGTCGTTTAAAGTGCAGGGAGAGAGTGAGACACAAAGGTGTGTTGAACCAAGGTAGGCCTCTACCTCCCCGGCAACGGCGCCAAAAATGTTATCACACAACTTGTAGTTGCCCCTAGAGGTATCCCATCCGGGACGGTAGAGGAGTTAGGCAACTAAAGAGGTGACCCAAGAGATGCCACGGTTCCCAATGCAATATGGGAGTCACGTCAACCGAGGCACTCTTCGCTTTAGGTCAAGGTGTAACTAGACCAAGGGGGAGACCCTACACCCCAATCACAGTTGATTGGCCCTAAGCAAGGTTTCTAAGGGTAGGTAAGTAATGAGTTACGGAAACCAATGCAAGGCTAAGTGGACCTAAGGGTTAAGGTATGGTTGAGGGAGGTGTAAGAGATTGTTGATGTTTCAACCTATGTATGGTTTAGGCCACATAATGGGGTATGATGATTAGGTATAGTACCATGTGTTTACACAAGTGGGTCTAGTTTTCTTGGGAAGTGTGAAGTGATTCTAGGTAGGCCCACAAGGTGAAGTTAGGTGTGAGGTAGGTACTATAGGTTAGATGTAGGCTAGATCTATGAGTTGAAGTTGATTTTAAGGATACCCATGTACTAGATCTAGGATTTGACACCAATCCCAAGGAGTGCGACTTGCTTGGTGATGGACTAGTGCCTTGTTAAGTGGGCTAATGGGGTCAAAAAGTATGTCAAATTGTAGATCGGGACACCTAGAAGCCAAGTCAAGTGGGTTGAATGAGATCCAATGGTTGGATCTTATTAGATCTAGGTTTTTAAGTGATGACCAAAAGTGGACCACAATCCCTTAAAACAAGGAATGCAATCCCCAAGGCGGATCTTGACGAAAGGACAGTATAGACCTAGATTTCAAGGCATGGGCATTCCAAATCCACGAAACTCAAACACCCACTTCCTAGAAGTGGACCAACTCAAAAAATCAAGGGGGTGCGATTTGCTCAAGGAGGGTCCAAAAATGGGTTTTGGTGGACCAAATCAAGTCCAATGGCCACCAAAATGTAGATCCGGGATGTTAGTACCCCGATCTATGTTCCTTCAAAGTTTCAAGTGAATCCAATGGCTAGATCTTAGTAGATCTAAGTTTTAAGATGCCAAGAAGGTCAAAAGGGGGTTTCAACCCCTTAAAACATGGAGAGATGTCCACAAGGTAGTTTTCACCAAAGTAAAGATATGGGTATAGGTTATCAAATGTCTAGATGTCAAATCAAGTGGGATCTCACCTACCCATGTGCTAGATCTAACCCAACAAGCTTCTCTTAGGAAAATCGATTTAGGTTCAAGAAGGCTTTTTGCATTGGAAAGTGTGTCAATTTTTAGCCAATCACCACCAAACTATAGATCCAACTAGGGGTGGATCCTATAGAGGTGGGTTTTTAATATCTTTTCAATTGCAAGGCTAGATCTAAGTAGATCTAAGAAATACCAAAATTGGGGTTTTGATTTAATTAGGGTTTTATGACCAATGAAGATAGAATGGATGAAAGAGGCACATACCTTGTAGATCTTACCTCAATTGCTTATGGCCACCTTGCAAGTTGATAGCATTCTCCTATGTGTATATTCAAGAGTGAGATCCAAGTGCTCCAACCAAATCGCCCTTCTCCAAGATAGCCAAATCGTCCTCCTCCTACAAGACAAGATCAAAGAAACAAGTCAAGCAAGATGATTATGAAAATGGTAGAAAGATGTAATAGAAAGCATCAACTATGTCACGAAGATACAATAATGATACTCCCTGTCACAAGATCAACCCAAGAGAGAATATGTGGATCCCTCCAACAATAACCCTCATGAAGTCGCCCTCCTCTCTCCAATTCGACTTTCCTGTCAAAAGGTTAGCAAAAGCACCAAAATCCACAATGATACATAGAAGAGATACTGTATATTCAATATGCAAGAGAATCCACAATGCAAGAGAGATGTGCTCCACAAAAATCTTCTATTCCAATATTCCAGAGCTCCAAAGGTGAGCTTTACAATGGGGGGTCTCCTCCTTATATAAGATAATAAAGACCAAAACCCTATACCACTTCATAATACTACATCAAATGAGTGGTTGAGATTATAAGATCTCATCATACAATAAATGGCTAAGATGACCCATCACAATATATCACATGGATCACTCAAAATAATAAAAGCGCCCTCACTAAATGGTACAATGGAGGGTGACGTCATCCCACTAGAGGGGTAAAATGTACAATAATCCACCTCATGATGACTAGGACATGATAAAATAAGCACATGGTGGGGCTAGGAGGTATTAATCCTTACTAGCTCATCCCCAAGGCACAATAAAATAATAAAATATGTCCAATATAATAAAAATGATCAAAACTGTCCTCAGAATCCATGACAGTCAAGCAGTAAATGTCCTCCTGTGATCAATCCGGGCATACCCACATGGTGAAAACTGACTGGAAGATAGTGATGCCATCCTGGAAGACCTCTGTGAAAACCAAATGCCAAAACCTTGCCTCAATTGCCCAAATCGATTTCCTCAGTGACCACTTTATCCCATTTTTTAACTGCCTCGGGAACTGTGAAAGTGCCAAAACTGCCTCCTAGGGTGCTAGCGCTGTCCATCTGAGCCCACCAGGCTCTCTGGAAGGGGGGATAAATGGTAATAACAAGTGGCTGGACCACCCCCTCCATCATCAGCGCCCTAGGTGAATTGGCCTATCGGGGCCCCTGCTGCTCAGGCTGGGAAATCAGCCCCAAATCTGGTCAACAAGTGTAAAACTGCATCAATCACTGTCAGAAATGCCCGGAACTGAAAGATAAGTGTCTCAATGGATCCAGAAGACCCAAATCCACTAGGAATGAGTACTCATACACCCTGGGTTGCCCTAATGGGCCTGCTGTAGGGTCCACCATATATGGACAATGTATAATCTGCTGATCTGAAGCAATAATAAACCTGCTGAACTGGATCAAACATCATCTGCATCATATGTCCATCATATGATATCATCATCAAACATGTGGGCCCATAAATCATCATCAATAATCATCATACATGGTCCACCTCATCACGGATCCCAAGAAAATATATAATCAAGGATAAATCACATCAGTAGACTAAGACAATGCTTCTCCAATCATTTCCATAGCTAAGCTCAAAGTATGAATTCCATTCAGTGGCATTAATCGAGTTAACATATTCCGTTGTTATAATAAATTACTTGCACCATAGTTCAAATGACAAACTCACTCATTGGACATGGTCAGACTGCTAGTGAAGGATGAAGGCTAGGAGCAAGGTTGGGCCAAGGGTTTGACTTGTCTAACTTAACTCAAAAATACTTTGGACTGGGAGAAGGGGGGAAGCTACAAACTCTGTGTTGGACAAAATAACACGGGGGATGGCTGTGCCTCACAAATGGATAAGTTGTTTAGAGAGTGCTTATTCAACTTAGGCATCATGTCTACATCAAGTTGATCCAGGTTCATTAGGATCATTCAATTTTATTCCATGGCCTTTTGGCCTACATAACCCTTCGGATTTCAGATGTGCTGAGAAGCACAACTAGTTGCAGCTTGCATCCAGGGCATGTTTTTCACATATTTATAAGGTCAGCAATTGTTTAGATATAACTTTTAAGAACCATTGCTTTTTGGACCTTTCTTATACTCTTCGAGGAGTATTTTTAGCTTTTCATTGCTCTTGCCCTTTTTTGTTTCCATGGACGAATTTTTAGTTTCCATAGGTAGAACATGAGCTTTCAGTTTTAGCCAACAACATCTCAAGTGACTAGGGGGAGTTCGAGCCAATGCCAAACATCGGGACAACCGACCAGAATGATTTAGGCCTACAATCCAACTCACCAAAGGTAAGTTCTGTCACCAACTCAGAGCCGAGACACTGGATAAACAGGGATGCGGTCCAAACACAGAGGTAGAAAAATGGGGAAGTCCTCAGTATCAGAAAGTCAAAATGAGACTAGTCAGGGTTTAAAGTCAAATAGGAAGGTCATGTATGGATGGAGACAAGTGAGTATGGAGCCTACACTAGCAGAAAACTGGTGTCGGGGAAAGACCATGTCTATGTAAGGTGAAATACCAGTAAGTTTTGTTAAATGACCTAAAAGTGCAAGCAATTGTCCATTTTATGATTTACAGTTCATTTTAAATAGTTTGCCACATCAGGAATAATATACCAAGCATATGCCATGATCATGACTAAAATTAACAAGATAATAATCCACAGTCAGTGAGAATATATCCATAGATCATACAACATGATCATAATAATCATCATCATGCATCATCTGAAACACTGCTGAAATACATCTCTAGGCACTGAACTGAAACTGTAATGGGATAAGTGGTCACATCAGTCATCAAATCCGAACTCTCAAGGCTCAGCCTTGACACAAGGTCATAAAATCTGAATAATGTACTGCTCTGATCATGAGTGATCCAAAATATATAGCCATGCTCTGGAATAAAGGAAGCTCTGGAATGTGCAGATATCTGCTGTACAAGAATAGTAGCCCTGCTACTATGGTGTGATAACATCTGGCTCCAGCTGGGACAAGTGCTCTAAGGGAGAGAGCGCTTGAGAACCTCAGAATCTCTGGTCTCGAACTGCTCTGCATCAATCCAGCACTGCACCATCCCTGCTTTCAGCTTTTATCTTGCACCTGTTCCTGCTCTCACAAACACTAGAATACCATCATGGAGCATGTATGGGACAAAATATAAAATAAAACTGAAAACTAATCTAAAGCATAAACTGAAAATGCGTCAAAATATAAATATAAACTAACATGGCATATATTATTATCATTTTTATTTACTGTGCAGGAGTAAAAGAGTAACTTCTTAAATCAGGCAATCTCAACTTGCACAGGCAGCCAACAATAAAAATGCTAACTATAATTTCTTAAATGCATGCAGGAGAAGAGACAAGCTTAGGAAGGAGCAAGACTCAACTTACGCAAGAAAAGAAAAAGGGACAATACTCGGCACACAGAAAAAAGAAAAATCACACAAATCCTACTGCTCAAGTGAGCTTATTCAATACCTACCTACCCTACTCTAACCAGTGAGCACAAATGTTAGGTAAAATCATAAATCCAGTGCAACCATTCATCAAATAAATTAATGATTCTTCTTTGATTTTTGTTGATGAAACAAGTCAAGATTGGATTAAAAATTATTGAAATTGAGAGCACAATCTTCTTGACTTGTTCAGAAATTGAAGAAGGATTTGAGTGGTGCAACATGAAATAATGCAGAGGAGACGACTGACTAGTGAAGCCATCCTCCATCCAAAAACTGATAGGATCATAAAATTTATGCAAGTTATTGTTTAAAATGGATGGAGAAAAAATACAAGGCATATGATTTAATAAACTACTTTCCTCATTCACTTCACTTGCATATTTAATTCGTTTCCCCTTGGGACTGATGATCAAATAAAAACCAAGTGGGGACAAATCAAGGCTTAAAAGACGAAAAATCAAAACTAGGCCCACTTGATGCTCAAAAATGGAGAAAAGATGAAATTGATCTTTAAACACCTTTTCTAGCCACCAAGAATGATTGATAATTTGACAACAAGCATTATTGTTCCAAGGTGACTGAAAAGGGAAATGAAGTGCTTTTTCTCCAAACATGTAATCATACATATACTTCCTATTGAAAAATTCCAAGGCAAGAAAATGACTAGAGCACCAACCCGAAGATGATTGAAAGAGTTGGGAAGGGAGGGTGGATTGCAAATATGAAAATTCTCCCAAATGGATAAACAAGTTTGACCTTGGACTTTGACAAAAGAAAGCAGTCTTTACTCTAGGAATGATTTTAACCTTTTGATCAAGTTTAATATTTACAACCTGAGGACAAGATTGACCATAACTATCTAACTCTAAGTTATCTTGATTAAGGATGGAAAAATTTGAAGACTCATTATAAGAAGTGGAAAACAGATTAGAGCATCTAGTGTGATTCCCTAATCCATCCTCATCTTGATATTGACCTTCTATTGATTCATCATTAAAATTATAAGAGGATAAGTGATCATTTTCATTTATAATATCTTGATTAAATGCACAATGATCACGAGAGATCACCACTAAAGGATCTTGGTCGGTGTTTTCACTTTCTTCTTTTTCAATAAGGTGATAAGGAATTGAATGATCATTAAATATGGAACGATTAATGAGTTTCTCTGAGGGAGGAACTTCAATAGACTGACTGACTAAAGGCTCATCCTCAAAAATTTCCTCCGGATCAAGACTAGGGCTACCTAAAAATAAATTTGAAAACTTATGATGTATATAATGATTATGGATTTGACTATCAATCGACTCAAAAGTGGAAGACTTATCCTCAAAAGAAATTGAGCAGGATGGGTCATCTTCGGATGTTGACAATTCACTTGATGCTTGATTATTAACAGATTCAACAATAGGATCAAAAAGGGGAAGGTTTTGATTTGAAAAATATATATCATCGGATTCACTACCCCATCTTTCTAAGAAACTTTGCTCAAACATGTCATACCCGGAAATGCTATTGGGCTTCAAATCTAAGAACCAGATCTCAGCTCTTTCTTTGAAGGACGAAGCCAATAGTTTCATACACACATCCTCATGGGTTATGGATAAATCTTTAATAATTTCCCTAAAAAGTTCAAGGTGTCTTTCAGCAGAGATTTCATAACTTCCATCGAATTTAGGCAACCTTTCACGGGCTTGATGAGGGATATGATGAGAATACCCAATAATTTTTGAGAAGTCAAAGACTTTTAATCGTCCGAAAGTTCTAGGCCGCTCAGAAGCAGCCATGGATTATTTTATTTATTTTTATTTTTAAATCAAGAACCTAAGTACCAAATGATGCACCCCATGGGTTCTAGATAACGATAGGATCGATCACCAGTGGAGTCGCTTATGTGGAGTCGCCAGGTAGATTTTAAAAACTCTTCTACCAAGATGTATGTCGTTTAAAGTGCAGGGAGAGAGTGAGACACAAAGGTGTGTTGAACCAAGGTAGGCCTCTACCTCCCCGGCAACGGCGCCAAAAATGTTATCACACAACTTGTAGTTGCCCCTAGAGGTATCCCATCCGGGACGGTAGAGGAGTTAGGCAACTAAAGAGGTGACCCAAGAGATGCCACGGTTCCCAATGCAATATGGGAGTCACGTCAACCGAGGCACTCTTCGCTTTAGGTCAAGGTGTAACTAGACCAAGGGGGAGACCCTACACCCCAATCACAGTTGATTGGCCCTAAGCAAGGTTTCTAAGGGTAGGTAAGTAATGAGTTACGGAAACCAATGCAAGGCTAAGTGGACCTAAGGGTTAAGGTATGGTTGAGGGAGGTGTAAGAGATTGTTGATGTTTCAACCTATGTATGGTTTAGGCCACATAATGGGGTATGATGATTAGGTATAGTACCATGTGTTTACACAAGTGGGTCTAGTTTTCTTGGGAAGTGTGAAGTGATTCTAGGTAGGCCCACAAGGTGAAGTTAGGTGTGAGGTAGGTACTATAGGTTAGATGTAGGCTAGATCTATGAGTTGAAGTTGATTTTAAGGATACCCATGTACTAGATCTAGGATTTGACACCAATCCCAAGGAGTGCGACTTGCTTGGTGATGGACTAGTGCCTTGTTAAGTGGGCTAATGGGGTCAAAAAGTATGTCAAATTGTAGATCGGGACACCTAGAAGCCAAGTCAAGTGGGTTGAATGAGATCCAATGGTTGGATCTTATTAGATCTAGGTTTTTAAGTGATGACCAAAAGTGGACCACAATCCCTTAAAACAAGGAATGCAATCCCCAAGGCGGATCTTGACGAAAGGACAGTATAGACCTAGATTTCAAGGCATGGGCATTCCAAATCCACGAAACTCAAACACCCACTTCCTAGAAGTGGACCAACTCAAAAAATCAAGGGGGTGCGATTTGCTCAAGGAGGGTCCAAAAATGGGTTTTGGTGGACCAAATCAAGTCCAATGGCCACCAAAATGTAGATCCGGGATGTTAGTACCCCGATCTATGTTCCTTCAAAGTTTCAAGTGAATCCAATGGCTAGATCTTAGTAGATCTAAGTTTTAAGATGCCAAGAAGGTCAAAAGGGGGTTTCAACCCCTTAAAACATGGAGAGATGTCCACAAGGTAGTTTTCACCAAAGTAAAGATATGGGTATAGGTTATCAAATGTCTAGATGTCAAATCAAGTGGGATCTCACCTACCCATGTGCTAGATCTAACCCAACAAGCTTCTCTTAGGAAAATCGATTTAGGTTCAAGAAGGCTTTTTGCATTGGAAAGTGTGTCAATTTTTAGCCAATCACCACCAAACTATAGATCCAACTAGGGGTGGATCCTATAGAGGTGGGTTTTTAATATCTTTTCAATTGCAAGGCTAGATCTAAGTAGATCTAAGAAATACCAAAATTGGGGTTTTGATTTAATTAGGGTTTTATGACCAATGAAGATAGAATGGATGAAAGAGGCACATACCTTGTAGATCTTACCTCAATTGCTTATGGCCACCTTGCAAGTTGATAGCATTCTCCTATGTGTATATTCAAGAGTGAGATCCAAGTGCTCCAACCAAATCGCCCTTCTCCAAGATAGCCAAATCGTCCTCCTCCTACAAGACAAGATCAAAGAAACAAGTCAAGCAAGATGATTATGAAAATGGTAGAAAGATGTAATAGAAAGCATCAACTATGTCACGAAGATACAATAATGATACTCCCTGTCACAAGATCAACCCAAGAGAGAATATGTGGATCCCTCCAACAATAACCCTCATGAAGTCGCCCTCCTCTCTCCAATTCGACTTTCCTGTCAAAAGGTTAGCAAAAGCACCAAAATCCACAATGATACATAGAAGAGATACTGTATATTCAATATGCAAGAGAATCCACAATGCAAGAGAGATGTGCTCCACAAAAATCTTCTATTCCAATATTCCAGAGCTCCAAAGGTGAGCTTTACAATGGGGGGTCTCCTCCTTATATAAGATAATAAAGACCAAAACCCTATACCACTTCATAATACTACATCAAATGAGTGGTTGAGATTATAAGATCTCATCATACAATAAATGGCTAAGATGACCCATCACAATATATCACATGGATCACTCAAAATAATAAAAGCGCCCTCACTAAATGGTACAATGGAGGGTGACGTCATCCCACTAGAGGGGTAAAATGTACAATAATCCACCTCATGATGACTAGGACATGATAAAATAAGCACATGGTGGGGCTAGGAGGTATTAATCCTTACTAGCTCATCCCCAAGGCACAATAAAATAATAAAATATGTCCAATATAATAAAAATGATCAAAACTGTCCTCAGAATCCATGACAGTCAAGCAGTAAATGTCCTCCTGTGATCAATCCGGGCATACCCACATGGTGAAAACTGACTGGAAGATAGTGATGCCATCCTGGAAGACCTCTGTGAAAACCAAATGCCAAAACCTTGCCTCAATTGCCCAAATCGATTTCCTCAGTGACCACTTTATCCCATTTTTTAACTGCCTCGGGAACTGTGAAAGTGCCAAAACTGCCTCCTAGGGTGCTAGCGCTGTCCATCTGAGCCCACCAGGCTCTCTGGAAGGGGGGATAAATGGTAATAACAAGTGGCTGGACCACCCCCTCCATCATCAGCGCCCTAGGTGAATTGGCCTATCGGGGCCCCCTGCTGCTCAGGCTGGGAAATCAGCCCCAAATCTGGTCAACAAGTGTAAAACTGCATCAATCACTGTCAGAAATGCCCGGAACTGAAAGATAAGTGTCTCAATGGATCCAGAAGACCCAAATCCACTAGGAATGAGTACTCATACACCCTGGGTTGCCCTAATGGGCCTGCTGTAGGGTCCACCATATATGGACAATGTATAATCTGCTGATCTGAAGCAATAATAAACCTGCTGAACTGGATCAAACATCATCTGCATCATATGTCCATCATATGATATCATCATCAAACATGTGGGCCCATAAATCATCATCAATAATCATCATACATGGTCCACCTCATCACGGATCCCAAGAAAATATATAATCAAGGATAAATCACATCAGTAGACTAAGACAATGCTTCTCCAATCATTTCCATAGCTAAGCTCAAAGTATGAATTCCATTCAGTGGCATTAATCGAGTTAACATATTCCGTTGTTATAATAAATTACTTGCACCATAGTTCAAATGACAAACTCACTCATTGGACATGGTCAGACTGCTAGTGAAGGATGAAGGCTAGGAGCAAGGTTGGGCCAAGGGTTTGACTTGTCTAACTTAACTCAAAAATACTTTGGACTGGGAGAAGGGGGGAAGCTACAAACTCTGTGTTGGACAAAATAACACGGGGGATGGCTGTGCCTCACAAATGGATAAGTTGTTTAGAGAGTGCTTATTCAACTTAGGCATCATGTCTACATCAAGTTGATCCAGGTTCATTAGGATCATTCAATTTTATTCCATGGCCTTTTGGCCTACATAACCCTTCGGATTTCAGATGTGCTGAGAAGCACAACTAGTTGCAGCTTGCATCCAGGGCATGTTTTTCACATATTTATAAGGTCAGCAATTGTTTAGATATAACTTTTAAGAACCATTGCTTTTTGGACCTTTCTTATACTCTTCGAGGAGTATTTTTAGCTTTTCATTGCTCTTGCCCTTTTTTGTTTCCATGGACGAATTTTTAGTTTCCATAGGTAGAACATGAGCTTTCAGTTTTAGCCAACAACATCTCAAGTGACTAGGGGGAGTTCGAGCCAATGCCAAACATCGGGACAACCGACCAGAATGATTTAGGCCTACAATCCAACTCACCAAAGGTAAGTTCTGTCACCAACTCAGAGCCGAGACACTGGATAAACAGGGATGCGGTCCAAACACAGAGGTAGAAAAATGGGGAAGTCCTCAGTATCAGAAAGTCAAAATGAGACTAGTCAGGGTTTAAAGTCAAATAGGAAGGTCATGTATGGATGGAGACAAGTGAGTATGGAGCCTACACTAGCAGAAAACTGGTGTCGGGGAAAGACCATGTCTATGTAAGGTGAAATACCAGTAAGTTTTGTTAAATGACCTAAAAGTGCAAGCAATTGTCCATTTTATGATTTACAGTTCATTTTAAATAGTTTGCCACATCAGGAATAATATACCAAGCATATGCCATGATCATGACTAAAATTAACAAGATAATAATCCACAGTCAGTGAGAATATATCCATAGATCATACAACATGATCATAATAATCATCATCATGCATCATCTGAAACACTGCTGAAATACATCTCTAGGCACTGAACTGAAACTGTAATGGGATAAGTGGTCACATCAGTCATCAAATCCGAACTCTCAAGGCTCAGCCTTGACACAAGGTCATAAAATCTGAATAATGTACTGCTCTGATCATGAGTGATCCAAAATATATAGCCATGCTCTGGAATAAAGGAAGCTCTGGAATGTGCAGATATCTGCTGTACAAGAATAGTAGCCCTGCTACTATGGTGTGATAACATCTGGCTCCAGCTGGGACAAGTGCTCTAAGGGAGAGAGCGCTTGAGAACCTCAGAATCTCTGGTCTCGAACTGCTCTGCATCAATCCAGCACTGCACCATCCCTGCTTTCAGCTTTTATCTTGCACCTGTTCCTGCTCTCACAAACACTAGAATACCATCATGGAGCATGTATGGGACAAAATATAAAATAAAACTGAAAACTAATCTAAAGCATAAACTGAAAATGCGTCAAAATATAAATATAAACTAACATGGCATATATTATTATCATTTTTATTTACTGTGCAGGAGTAAAAGAGTAACTTCTTAAATCAGGCAATCTCAACTTGCACAGGCAGCCAACAATAAAAATGCTAACTATAATTTCTTAAATGCATGCAGGAGAAGAGACAAGCTTAGGAAGGAGCAAGACTCAACTTACGCAAGAAAAGAAAAAGGGACAATACTCGGCACACAGAAAAAAGAAAAATCACACAAATCCTACTGCTCAAGTGAGCTTATTCAATACCTACCTACCCTACTCTAACCAGTGAGCACAAATGTTAGGTAAAATCATAAATCCAGTGCAACCATTCATCAAATAAATTAATGATTCTTCTTTGATTTTTGTTGATGAAACAAGTCAAGATTGGATTAAAAATTATTGAAATTGAGAGCACAATCTTCTTGACTTGTTCAGAAATTGAAGAAGGATTTGAGTGGTGCAACATGAAATAATGCAGAGGAGACGACTGACTAGTGAAGCCATCCTCCATCCAAAAACTGATAGGATCATAAAATTTATGCAAGTTATTGTTTAAAATGGATGGAGAAAAAATACAAGGCATATGATTTAATAAACTACTTTCCTCATTCACTTCACTTGCATATTTAATTCGTTTCCCCTTGGGACTGATGATCAAATAAAAACCAAGTGGGGACAAATCAAGGCTTAAAAGACGAAAAATCAAAACTAGGCCCACTTGATGCTCAAAAATGGAGAAAAGATGAAATTGATCTTTAAACACCTTTTCTAGCCACCAAGAATGATTGATAATTTGACAACAAGCATTATTGTTCCAAGGTGACTGAAAAGGGAAATGAAGTGCTTTTTCTCCAAACATGTAATCATACATATACTTCCTATTGAAAAATTCCAAGGCAAGAAAATGACTAGAGCACCAACCCGAAGATGATTGAAAGAGTTGGGAAGGGAGGGTGGATTGCAAATATGAAAATTCTCCCAAATGGATAAACAAGTTTGACCTTGGACTTTGACAAAAGAAAGCAGTCTTTACTCTAGGAATGATTTTAACCTTTTGATCAAGTTTAATATTTACAACCTGAGGACAAGATTGACCATAACTATCTAACTCTAAGTTATCTTGATTAAGGATGGAAAAATTTGAAGACTCATTATAAGAAGTGGAAAACAGATTAGAGCATCTAGTGTGATTCCCTAATCCATCCTCATCTTGATATTGACCTTCTATTGATTCATCATTAAAATTATAAGAGGATAAGTGATCATTTTCATTTATAATATCTTGATTAAATGCACAATGATCACGAGAGATCACCACTAAAGGATCTTGGTCGGTGTTTTCACTTTCTTCTTTTTCAATAAGGTGATAAGGAATTGAATGATCATTAAATATGGAACGATTAATGAGTTTCTCTGAGGGAGGAACTTCAATAGACTGACTGACTAAAGGCTATGGAAACTCTAGGCCCAAAAAGCAATGGAACTTAAACTCTATATCAAAAAGATTGCTGGCCTCATTTGTATTATGGATTGTGCGCATCTGTGTAAGGTGAATAAACACTCTTTGAACAACTTATCCATTTGTAAGACACCGCCATTCCCTGTGTTTTTGCTTGTCCACTATATGCTATGATGTGTATTCCCTGTTCCATTTATGAAGTGTCACAGTGTTAAGTCAGTAAGTCATCCTTTGACCTAGCAATTGTTTCTTAGCCTTCACCCTTCACTAGCAAATTGATCACAACTATGAGGTGAGTATGACCTTGAAAGTCTTGTCTGAGTAATTAATAATCATTAATGACATTATATTTGGATTTAGATCGCCAGTAATGATTGCTACTTGTTTTAATTGCTATGTGAATGGATTGTAAAGCATGTTCTAACCTTTGACACCTTACAGCAGCTTGACGACAGTTTGAGTCATATTTTGGTCATGTTGACTTGGTCAAACCTCAGTTTGACCAAAAGTCAACCACAGGACATGAGGTGGCAGACCTCAGATGTTACAGATAGATTATATATGGTCTGGTACAGGTCACCATGGTGGGCTTATGTAGTGGTTTCAGGCTTATGATGATGATTTGTGCTTTTCAGCACTTTTACAGATTATTATTATTTGGTCTGCCGGATATGATGAGTATTTATTTTGGACCATGCAGAGGTTTATATGGTGTATGAGTACACATCTTAGATGGATTTGGACCTTCTAAGTCCAATGAGACAGTTTGTTTTCAGTTCCAGGCAGTTGCAGTGATGATTGAGCCTCTGTTGGCTATCCTAGTGCAGTTTTGGTCTATTGGAGGCCTTGTCAGAGAAGTGATGATATTTATTTGGTTCACCTAGGGAGCTGTGCATGGAGGGGGTGGTCCAGCCACTTGTTATTACCATATTACCCCCCTCCCAGACTCATTGGTGAGCTCACCTTGACAGCGCAGGCACTCCAGGAGGCAGTTTGGACAGTTTCATGTTTTCTGAGGCAGTCCAGAAATGGTAAAAATGGCTACATAGGAATTCGATTTGTGCTACTAAGGCAATGTTATGGCATGGGATTAGTGATGATGAGTGGGATGTCTTCCACACCTTCTCCAGCAGTTTCAGCTTCATCGAGACCCACATCCATCACTTATGGCACTTTTTTATGATTTCTGGAGCCTCCTAAGGCTCACGACTTTCCCAGAGAGGCACGACTTGGTGTCTAGAGCATTTATTCTTGGATATTGTGCCATGGGGATTGACCAAGGGTGTTAGAAATTACTCCTTGGACCCACCATGAGCTATATTTTATGTTTTGTCATCATGATTTGGTGGGATCCCCTCTCCTAGGGTGATTTTGTCCACTTATTGTTATATTTTATTAGTGATCCATGTATTGTATTGTTGAGCTCATTTCAACCATTGATTAGATCTTTTGATCTTAGCCACTCATTTAAAAAAGTGGTTAGATTGTGGACTTACTCCTTCCTATCTAAAGGAGAGAGCTTCTCATTGTAAAGGGGGTCTTTGGGTCTTGGAATCTTGATATAGAAAAACTTTCTTGTGGAAATTCTTGTGGTCTCCTTTGCATCTAGTGTTCTTAGATGGTTATTGGAAAGTCTATTGCATCCTAGCATTTGGGTATTTGTGGTAAGATCTATCTTTTTTGGAAACTTTTGTCTTGTCTACAGGAGGGCGACTTCACTTGGGCGTTTTTGCAAGGCTTCTTCAACTCGCCCCACTTGGCATTCACTTGTATCAGGGGGTTATCATTAGTATCATTGTGATCTATGCTATCTTTTTGTTATTTCTCTTGTGGCATCAGTCTTATCTCTTGTTCGCAGTAAATTTGATATTGTTGACGTTTATTGTGCAAGAGAGAGGGCGCATTGGTTTCCTTGGGCAATTCGACTTCATAGAAAACTATCTCAAATCGCTCCAAATTGATCGGGTTTGCATAGATCATCATCATCAAGGCATCTACAAGGTTACCCAGGTAAGATCCACAGGTCTGTTCTTCTTGTCTTGGCTCCAATCCATTGACATAGCTACTTCATTGATAAAACCCTTAATTTACAAACCCTCATTTTACATTTTCTCAGATCTAGTAAGATCCACTTGGCGTTTGGGTATAAAATTTAAAACCCACCTCTATAGTATCCACAACAATTCAGATCTGTGGTTTGGTGTGATTTGGCCTTCATCCGACCCCTTTCCCAAGGCAAAACAGTCTCTCCAAGGGAGGTCGCACTTCCTAGGAGGGGCTAGTTTGCAAGGATCTAGCACCTGGGTAGGTGAGATCCCACTTGATCCTTGATCTCCATAATTGATAACCTACCCCTAGTGTGTCAGTGATTTTGACCTTATGGGCCCCATTCCTCATTTTGAGGGTTGAGCCCCACTTGGGTCACTTTGTGGCACATTTCAATCTCAGATCTACTGAGATCTAGCCATTGGATGATCCTAATCTTTTAGACCCCCCTACCTCAACACCTCAACATTCCATATCTACAATTTGGTGGACATCCGACTCCATTTAGCCCAATTCCCAAGGCACTAATCTTCCTCAAGTCAATTTGACTTTCCTAGATTGTTGAGTTGTCTCGTGGCTTGATCTTTGTCTTGTTGCTTGAAACACCTTGAAATTGTCATACCCTTTCATCAAGCATAGCTAGAAATCCCTAACTATCAGATCTCTGATTTGGGACACTTTCTCTGTTTTAAGGGTCACATTTCCCAAGGAAGTTGATTTTGATAATTTGAAACTAGCTTTGAATCCTGGAATCATACCTAATCATTGAGTCACTGTGTGTTATATATCATTGTCATATTATACCTTTCCAAGACTCCACAGTGATCTTAATTCCTTATTTCTAGGGTTCCATACCTGTCACCTTACGTACCTCATTAAATTGATTTGATCTGGTGATTGGGTGATCTCTCCTGTCGGGAGTAGATTTGGGTCTCCCCCTTGCTATCTTGGCTTTGATAGCTAAAGCGAATAGTGCCTTGGTTGGTGTGACAACCATCCTTTTGGGAACCTAGGCCCTCTGGGTTCACCACTTTAGTTGCCTATCCCCTCTACCATCCACATTGGATCCACCTATAGGGGCAACTACAAGATTGGTGATAACAAGTACATCAATGGAACACCAGAGTATGGGCTGAACTATTTGAGGCAGGGAGAAGTTCAGCTTGTTGGGTTCACAGATTCAGACTGGGCAGGTAATGCAGGTGACAGGAAAAGCACCTCCGGGTGTTGCTTCAGCTTAGGTTCGGTAGTTGTGTCGTGGTTTAGCAGGAAGCATAAGTTTGTTGCATTGAGTTCTACAGAGGCAAGATATATGGCGGCTAGTTTAGCCAGTTGCGAAGCTATCTGGCTTCACAAGATGTTGGTAAGTCTTTTTGATCAACAGTTGGAGCCTATGGTGATCCACTGTGATAATCAGAGTTGCATCAAGCTCTCTGAAAATTCAGTATTTCATGATCGATCCAAACACATTGAGATCAGATATCACTTTATTCGTGATCATGTTCAGTAGGAGCAGTTGAGCTCCAGTACATTTCCACAGATGAGCAAGTTGCAGACATTTTGACAAACTCCTTGATGACGAATAAGTTCGAGTACTTCAGGGAGAAGATGGGAGTTGTGCAGAACCCTTTCCTGGTTAAGAGGGAGTTTTAAAATATTAACCAAGAAAATGTTTGGGAAGAAATGCATGCAAGGGTTTGCATGCATGCATGCAAAAGTGAGTTTTGCATGCACCTACTTTTAGGTTTATGGTAAACCTAATTTTTCAATGAGTTGATATAAGGAGACAGAAGGAGTTTGTCTTCTTCACCGAGATAACTGATCCGAGATAGATTAGTTGAGAGGTGGGCGAATTTCCTTGGGACGGAGGGCGTACTCTCTGAGGAGGAGGAAGCTTGTACTGCATCCGGTTGAGCGATTGAGTGTCTGTAACTTGCAAAGTATTTTCGTCTCAGTGATTGAGGAAGATTTGTGACAATCAGAGCTCAGATTTGCTGAAATCTGATTTCGTATGAGCTATTCTTGATTTGAGGTAGGGCGCACACATCAGTGAGCATGGAGTCTTTGGTACCCTGCATGCAACAAAGATCGAGATAGATTGGATCCTATCCGTTGGTGGAACATGTATGGCTCTGGAGCCTCATATTTGCATAAATTGGCGGTGAGGATGCTTTCACAAGTTGGTAATAGCTCTTCTGCAGAGAGGTGTTGGAGCACCTACAGCTTCATCCATAATGTAAAGAGAAACAGTTTGAATGTAGAATGCGCAAAAAGCTTGGTTTATGTGCACTACAACTTGAGGTTGTTGTCCCATTATTGTGAGGCGACCAAGAATGATAGAACATTTTTGACTTGGGACAACAATCTTGAGGAGGCTAATGTGGAGAATGGAGCCATAGCATTAGAGCGCTTGGAGGCTGAACTATTAGGTGATCATGATGATCCAATTCATACTACAGGTACCCGTACAGAGATGCCACCCCCAAGCAGCAACAACTTTCCAGATGCAGGAGTTTTGCCTTTAGCTTCACAACGTCGAACAATCCGTGGGGGCCATTCATCTTCTTCTCATGTTCCATGATCACTTCCAGCAACTCCTATTCCACCTAGACCACGAGAAAAGAAATTGGAAGTTTCTCTTGGCAAGTGAAAAGCTTAGTAGATACTAGATAATATCATAGTACTTTGTATTTCATGTTTATTACGGCCTATTTTGTAAACGTAATGGCCTATTTTGATGGCAAATATTATATGTTGAAATTTGAAGGTCGATGTTGTTGATGATTGATGATTTGATCATTTAATGACAATGTCATAAGTTATAGCTCCTAGATGATTGATGTTATATCAATGTGTACTAAATGGTTATATGAATATCTATGTTTTCATGTTTTCTATAGCTAATTTGGCATAATACATGTTATTTTTAATATATATTCATCAAAATATATATTATATAAAAAACGCTTCCAAAACGGAAACTTTTGAAAATTTCGCTTTTCACTACCGCTCCCGCTCCCACTCCCGCTCCCGCTTCTCAGTCCGTGCTCCCAATAGCCTTGGTTTGACTGTCATTATAATACTTCGTTGCACATTGCATGATTGCTTGTCATATAACCTTAATCAAGTTTAAATTGAATTTTAACTCCTACAATAAAACCTTTGATAAGGTAGTAAATAGGGACTACCCCCCTTGAGCTTTGGGAGTTGGGTCTAAATGGAGGAGTTAGGAATCGAGGTGACAGTGGATTCTAAACTCATAGTTACCCCTCAAGAACACAAGTTACCCCTCAAGAACACACTTAGTGGTTGGGAGACTTTTCTGCGGTAAGTGTGTTTAAGTGTGTTTTAGGCGGCAACAAGATGATCATGACTTCTTCATCCCAAACAGTGTCGAAACCTGGCTCAAGCTGATCCATATTGGCCTTTGGTTCTTCTGTGAATGGCATGAAAACTTTATTGACTTCCTCTTCAAAGTATTCGTCACTGAAGGTTCTGGAAACAACATTGCTAGGTCTTGAAGAATCTTAAATTGATGAACCCATAAACCTCCTATTATCACATCCATAGTAGCTGGGGCTACCATGTCTTTAGATAAGTTTTCGGTACTTTTCCGAGCTAGTCTTTTTGTTGTGTTATGCATGAGATCAACATTCAATGAGCAACTTTTCTATGATCACTCATATTTTCAGCAGACCTAGAGCAGCCATTTTTTATGCCAGGGCTGAGCCTCATGACCCCAGATTTGATGATTGAGGTAGCCATTTTTCTTTTGTACAGAGTAGACATGATGACAATGCCCATGGTTTATACAGCAGCAGTGTTTTAGTGGTTCAGATGATGGATACAGGTACATGACCCAACAGGTATATGGTTGTGCATTGGATACTTATATTATGCTCTTTTACTTATCTTGGTAGCCCAACTGGGTATTTAGTGGTCATGATATGGCGATGTCTTTATGTGGTTATTGATTTATTGTTTAGATTAGAGGTGATTCAGTTGCTTAGAATTGAAAATTCTCGTGTTTACTCATTGGTCATACCCTCTTAGTAGTATGGACTTGGTCATTCCCCCATTATGGCTTGCTAGTCATGGCATCACCTGCCACTTTCCCCATCCATCCATTGTCATCTGTATTTGGTTGTATCCCGACTTGCACTTTAGCCTGTGATATTTAGGACTTCCCCACCTATGCCTCTGTGTTGGATAAATTCCTTGTTATTATGTGTCTCGGCTTTGAGTTGTGCAACAGAACTTGCCAAAGCCTTGATCCTTCTGGTCCAGGAGCACCCGCTGGTGTTGGTTCCCGAGCTTAGGTGAGTTGGGATTCTGAAGCCTTGACCTCTCTGGTCGGTTGCCCCCGATGTTTGGTCCTGATTGTGGATGATCCCCTCTAGTTGCTTGAGTTGTGTCAACTAAAACTTGAAGCAAATTGTACTACCATCATTACATGCATTTATATGATTCATTGGTATATCTTTTGAAATGCAAGCCCATGGTAAAATTGAAAGTAAATTGTACTTATAAGCAAAACAAAGAGGGCTATGAAATGAAATGTAAAGCACTCTGGATGAAAGTTGCAACTAGTTGTGCTTCTAAGCACATGCAAAATACGAAGGGTCATGGGCCAAAATAAAAGTAGTGGGTAAACAAATGCTAAATCTAAAGACTGTTGGCCATGTTATGTGAAATGTAATGATTAACTTCTCACCGAGCCTATGGGTTGGGATGTGAGATGGAGTAAGGGACAACTAATTCTAAGTGTCCCCTAGAACCTCAAGTTACGGTTAACTGTGCACCTAGTCACGGTGGTTCTAGAAAAGATCCTCACGGAGCTTGATTTTAGCTTGGATGTGAGCTGTAGACATTTGTTAAAGTTGAATGGGCACTCCTCAAATAAGCTCAGTCCATTCGTGAGACACCGCCATTCCATGTGTGTTTTATGTCCAACATATGCTTAGGTGGTCTTCCCTTTTCCTTCATCTGAGATGTTACAGTGTTGAGGTTGTAAACTCATTCCCTTATCCTAGCCTTGTTTCTTTCACCCTCACCCATTTCTAGCAAAATGGCCACGTCCGTAAACAAGTATACACTTGAGGTTCTTCTTTTGAGTAATTGGTTGCTTTAATCTAGACCTATATTTGGTGGTTTATTATTTAATTGCCAGTAGAATGCCACTTTGTACTTTAGTTTTGCTATTGAAATCTTTAATGGATCATATCTCATCCATTTGGACTTGTAGCATTAGTCAGTTCTAGCCCGGGTCATTATTTTGATCAGTTTTGACCTGGTCAACCCAGTTTGGCCAAGTCAACCGCAGGATCCGGGATGAGTTGCATTGATGACGTTCGAGATTGATTATTTGTGGTCCTATAGTGCCCATTAGATGGTTCGATGCATTAGACAGAGGTTTCATGTGATGGTTTGCTGGATTTTTATTATTATCAACATTTACAGACCATTATTTTTATTATTCGGGCATGGTTGAGCTTATAGATGATTATCCTGATGGTCACATGATGTATGAGTACTCATTCTTACTTGATTTGGACCTTTTGAGTTCATTGGGACACTCAGTTATCAGTTTCAGGCACTTATAGATGAGGATATGGTTAGATTATCACTTTACAGCACAATGCCATGTAAAAATGGCTTGTTCAACACTTTTTTAGATCATTTTGGTTCTCCTAGGGCGCTACAGAGGGAGTATGGGGTCCAGCCACTTGTTATTACCATATTAGCCTACTCCCAGACATTTTGCTGCAGTCAGTTTGGTGCCCAGAGTGTAAATTTCCTTAAAATCCACTCTAGGGCTAGAGTAGTTGGATTAATTAATGCACCCAAATATTACTGTTAACCACACATGGATTTCTTCACCAAAATAAAATGCAGTGGAAATAAAACACTGAGAGAAATATCAATAACACAATAGACACAAATCTTTTTGGGTATAAACCCCCGGACAAAACCCAAGATGGGAAAACCGGTGCAGCAATCTGAGAAGATATTTTTATTAAGAAAATATGGAACAATACAATCTAGAAATTGATTTATGCCTAACCTGGCAAAATCGTACCACAACTCACTGAGAAAATACCTTAGACCTATACGGCCTGCTTGCACAACTGTACGGACTTGTTGCAGTTTGTACGGATTTCGTACGGCCTCCACCTCACCTGTACGAACTGATTCTGTATGGCCTCTGCTGACACGTGCGAATCCCTCTGCAATCTGCTGTTCAACCCTGCTGTTGTACGACCTGCTCATGGTCTGTACGGCCTCTTTCCTGTGCAAATCGTACGACCCTCTCTGGATCACTGCTCCTCCGTCTTCTCTGCAAAACTCTCTCTCAAACTTCCTTCTCACTCTCCAGCTGACAGCTATGAGCAAGAATCTCTTTGTCGGAATGTGTGTGTGTCCTCTCCACCAATTGATCCTCCTTTTAACTCATGGGCTAAGCGAAAAACCTAATCTCACTATGGATCAATGGATGAGATCCTCCTGTGAGATCAATGGCCAAGATTGGATTAGCCATCACTTAAATATTTTTCACTTTTACTTTATAAAAAGTGTTCCATTAAGTCAATTAATAATTAGATCACTTTAATATATTTTCCAAAGTGAAACTTAGGAAAAATACATTAAATATAATTTGTCTTCTTTATTTAAGTCTTCTGCATGCAAGGACACATGCAATGTAGTAAGACCTTCCTTGTTGTCACTTTCTAACACTCCCTCTCAACGAGGAAGGGATTTGGTAACAACCCCAACTTGTCTCTGAACTTTACAAACTTGAGTTTGCAAAGTGCCTTGGTGAATATGTCTGCCACCTGCTCATTTTTTTGAATGTACTCCAACCGAATGGTTCCTCTCTGAACACAATCTCTGAGGAAGTGATACCGGATGTCAATGTGTTTACTCCTGTCATGGAACATTGGATTCTCAGAAAGGTTGATACCACTCTAATTATTACAGTGAACTATAGTAGTCTCCAACTCACTCTCGAACAATCCTGAGAGCAACTTCCTTAGCCACATCCCCTCACATGCAGCCATGCTGGATGCCATGTACTCAGCCTCAGTTGAGCTCACTGCAACTGACTTCTGCTTCCTGCTGAACCAAGAGACAAGTCCTGACCCAATGCTGAAGCAGCAACCTGAAGTGCTCTTCCGATCCTCTACACATCCTGCCTAGTCAGCATCCGTAAACCCTGCCAACTGTATGCTCCCACTACACTCATAAACCAAACCGTACTCCATTGTGCCTCTAATGTAGCGAGTATGTGCTTCGTAGCTGTCTAAGCACTCTTCGAGGGTTCGCCATGAACTGACTCAAAGAGTTAACTGCAAAGCTGATATCTGGTCGAGTGTTGACCAGATACATAAGCGACCTGATAAGCTGCCTATATAGTGTAGGATCAAACTCCTCTGACCCCGATACATCAATCTTCCTCGAGTTGGTAACTAGAGGTGTGGCCATAGATCTACAGTCCTCCATCCTGAATCTCTTCAAGATCTCTACTACATACTTCCCTTGTCCAATGAAGAAGCACCCATCTCTCTTCCAAACCTCCAGACCTAGGAAGTAATGCATCAACCCAAGGTATTTAATCTCAAACTCTACTGCAAGATTGGACTTGCAGTCCCTGATCAGCCTCTCATCTCCTTTAAGAAAGAGATCATCCACATATAGTACCAGTATGAGAGGTACCTCACCTGACAAGAAGTACAGGTTATGGTCTGCCTCACTTCGCTGGAAACCCATCTCTCGTAGATAGTTGTCAATCCTCGAGTACCATGCTCGAGGTGCCTGCTTGAGCCCATAAAGAGCTCTCTGCAACCTGCATACATGCGAATCCCTGTTCTCTGCCTCAAACCCCTCTAGTTGCTCAATATACACCTCTTCCTTAATAACCCCATTGAGTAAGGTAGTCTTCATGTCCATCTGATGAACGCGCCAACCCATCTCTATTGCCAATGATAGGATAGTCTGAATAGAAGAATACCTGGCGATAGGGGCAAAGGTTTCCTCATAATCAATACCTTCCTTCTGCGAATACCCCTTAGCCACGAAGCGTGCCTTGTACTTCTCCACACTTCCGTCTGCTGCATGCTTTACCTTGTAGATCCATCTGGATCCCACCACCTTTTTACCTTCTGGCCTCGGCACAACTTCCCATACCTGATTCTTCATGATTGAGTCATACTCCTCAACCATGGCCTCTTTCCACACATCATGTTGTGCATCCTCCTCAAGAGTCAAAACTAGAAGGTTCAGAGTCAATCAACTCTGTCATCAGTGCTATATAGCTCAATCTATTTGGTTGGTTTCTCCGCCTCATGGAGCTCTATGGAAGACTCACCTGCCTTGAATCCTGAACTGTGGACTTGTACTACCTAGGCCGTGGCCTAGTGTCAACCTGCTGCTGCTGTTGGATATCCTCCTCCTGTTGCTGCTCATCCTCCACATCAATGATAGGAGGATCCTGTCCACTTGATTCCCTCCAACTACCAGAGCCTGTGCCCTGTGTCAATACCTGTGACTCCTCTAGCTTGACTCCTGAGTCCTTAGCTGGCTACTCCCGTGCTGGTAAGTCCATAAATCTTCTCAAGGCTCTGTCCTCATCAAACTAGACATCCTTGCTCACAATGATCCTCTTACGAGATGGGACATATACTCTATAAGCCTTGGAAGTCTCACTATAACCAACTAGAAGCCCCTTCTCTCCAGAAGGATCCAACTTCTTCCTAGTGTAAGCATGGATGTGACAATAGCAGATACTCCCAAATATGCGTAAGTGACTCACATCTGGTCTAGTACCTGTGAATACCTCCTCAGGTGTCTTCCTCCCCAATGCTGTGTGGGGACACTTGTTCTGGACATATACTGCAATCCGAAATGCCTCAGCCCATAGGAATAGTGGTAATCCCTGATCAAATAGCATGACCTTGGTTGCACTCACCAGTGTCCTGTTCTTCCTCTCCGCCACTCCATTCTGTTGAGGGGTGTGAGGAACAATGTGTTCCTTCTTGATCCCCTCTGATGCACAGTACTCCATGAATTCTCTATCGGTGTACTCACCACCGTTGTTTGTCCTCAATGTCCGAATCTTTCTCCCTGTCTGGTTCTCCACGAGAGTCTTAAAATCTCGGAAATGCTCAAAGACCTCTGACTTGGCCTTCAGGAAATAGATCCAGGTCTTCCTGGAATAGTCATCAATGAATGTGACAGAATAACTGTAACCACTGAAAGAATGGATGCTCATTGGTCCACATACATCCAAATGCACCAAGTCTAAGGCCCCCTCAGACTTGTGCTCACTATGTGGGAAAGGTTTCCTGATGTTCTTCCCCAACACACAACCCTTGCAGTGGTTGTGCTTCTCCACTTGTACTGAAGGAACTCCAATAATTGCCTGTCTCAGATGCCTCATTGCACCATGATGTAAGTGTGCCATCCTCCTATGCCATAACTCACCATCACTACTGCTGCTACTAACCAGAGCCTTTGCAGGCTCAAACTGTACTCTGTAAACCTTCCCACTCCGAATCCCAATCATCCTGTCCAATCTTTGATCTGACCCATGTGGCTTGATATATACTTTCCTATCCCGGAAAATCACTAGAAAGCCCTTGTCTTCCAGTGTGGAAACTGATATGAGATTCTTTGTCATCCCTGGGACATATAACACATCAGTAAAGCTGATGGGCTTTCCAGACTCCCTCTGAAACGAAACAGTACCAACACCCTACGCCTGATACTGCGCATCATCTCCTAACTCAATATGAAGATTCACTCCACCCTCCTTCAAGCTCTTGAAGAACGACCTATGTCCTGTCATGTGACAAGATGCACCGCTGTCCACATACCAGATACTGTTGTCGACGAAACTTGCCATGCAAGCTTTCAAGCAAAAGTCTTCATCAAAACTTTTGCTGAAGTCATCCACCTCGACAGAACCTGCCATCTGCGTGTTGTTCTTCTTTTTCCTCTCTGGGCACTGGGAAGCAAAGTGTCCATGCTTGTGGCATATGAAGCACTTGACTTTTGACATGTCCAAGTTCTTCTTGCCACCCTTCTTCTTCTTTGCCTTCTCCTTACCTTTACTTGTTAGGGCTAGAGCCTCTTCATCCACAATATGTGTGGTACCGCTGGATGAAGCTGAACTTTGACCCATGTGGGTCTCTTCCTGTGTGAAGTCATCCCACAATCTCTGCCAGTCAGGGAGCTTCTCCCTAGACACCACGCCTTTGACAAAGACGTCCCATGGTTTAGAGAAACCATTGAGGGCTATGCGAACTAGCTCCTCATCCTCAGTCTTAGAGCCCACTACTCCAAGCTCATCCCTGATCTGTGTGAGCCTTGTAAGATAAGGCACCACTCCTTCACCCTTGGCTATCCTCGTGCTGCGCAATCTCTCCTGCAACACCATCTTCCAGTGTTCGTTCTTGCTTTGGTAGAGACTCTCCAAAGCTTTCCACATCTCTAATGCAGACTTCTTCCCAGACAAATGAGGGACTATATGGTCCTTCACCCCATCCAAGATGATCAACATAGCTCTGGAATCTATCTTCTTCCACTTAGCCAACTCTACCGGATCTGTGGGAGCCACTTTTTGATCATCAATGTGCTCATCAACATCACTGACATCCAGGATCTTGGTGATCCTCTCTTTCCAAGTATGAAAGTTATGTGCCCCCTAGAGTCTATCCTCAAATCTCAACTGTACGACCATAATGAATAATACCTGTAACCCTTGGATAGATATGCCAATGATAATTTCCAACCTACCTGCTGCTTTGTCTCAGATCTGCTCAGAAGAGCTCTGATACCATGTAAATTTCCTTAAAATCCATTCTAGGGCTAGAGTAGTTGGATTAATTAATGCACCCAAATATTATTGTTAACCACACATGGATTTTTTCACCAAAATAAAATGCAACAGAAATAAAACACTAAGAGTAATATCAATCACACAATAGACAAATATTTTTGGGTATAAACCCCCGGACAAAATCCAAGATGGGAAAACCGGTGCAGCAGTCTGAGAAGATATTTTTATTAAGAAAATATGGAACAATACAATCCAGAAATCGATTTATGCCTAACCTGGCAAAATCGTACCACAACAACTCACTGAGAAAATACCTCAGACCTGTACGGCCTGCTTGCGCAACTGTACGGACCTGCTGCAGTTTGTAACTTCGTACGGCCTCCACGCCAGCTGTATGGACTGATTTCGTACGCCCTCTGCTGACACGTGCGAATCCCTCTGGGATCTAATGTATGGCCTGCTCACGGTCTGTACGACCTCTCTCCTGTGCAAATAGTACGACCCTCTTTGGATCACTGCTCCTTCGTCTTCTCTGCAAAACTCTCTCTCAAACTTCCTTCTCACTCTCCAGCTGACAGCTATGAGCAAGAATCTCTCCGTCGGAATGTGTGTGTGTCCTCTCCACCAATTGATCCTCCTTTTAACTCATTGGCTAAGTGAAAAACCTAATCTCACTATGGATCAATGGATGAGATCCTCCAGTGAGATCAATGGCCAAAATTAGATTAACCATCACTTAAATATTTTTCACTTTCACTTTATAAAATTTTTTCCATTAAGTCAATTAATAATTAGATCACTTTACTATATTTTCCAAAGTGAAACTTAGAAAAAATACATTAAATATAATTTGGCTTCTTTATTTATGTCTTCTGCATGCAAGGACACATGCAATGTAGTAAGACCTTCCTTGTTGTCACTTTCTAACATGGAGCACTTGGCAGAGAGTTACAGGCATTTTTATCTTTCACAGATGATATTTCGACAATAAAAAATGGAAGAATTGGCTACAAGAGAAACCGATTTGGCTAAATGAGGCAAGGAAATGGCATGAGGTTTGATGAAAGACTTGCTATGATGCACCCCACACCTTTCGACACAGTCTGCAGTATCAGTGGGGTCCACACGTCTTCGTTATCATCAGTTTGGGGTTTTATATTGTATTATTGGGGACAACATGTCCTATTGATCTTTATCACTTATTTATGTATGTTATGTTTTATGTAGTTGGGGCATTAGTCTAGTGAAGATATTACCTCCTAGACCCCCGCAACATGTTGTTATGTTGTGTTTCCTAGTCACTTCATGTCATACGTCCCCCCCAGGGCGTCATTGAGGAAACACGTCCCCCTCAAGTTGAGGGATCCATGTGTTATTATTCTGGCTCATCTTAGCCGTTGACTATTATTGATGTATCTTATGATCTCAACCACTCATTTAGAAAGTGGTTAGGGTTTTGGTCTCTCTCACTCCTATTTAAAGGAGAGACCTCCCTCATTGTAAAGGGACTTTTGGATTTGGATTTCTGGCAATAAAGAATTATTTTGGGAAAAATCTCGTGCCTTTGTTATAGATTGTTCTTGTGCTTGATTGTAGCTCTGATAGCCTGTCACATCCTTGTTACTTGATGAGATATCCATGCTAGACATGTTGGATTAGTGTGTGCTCTGCAGGAGGGTGAGTTCACTGGAGGATTTCGTGGGGCTTCTCTGGATCTCTTCATTGGATGAGTAAAATAATTAGGGAGTAAGTTATATTGTATCTTTGATCAATGTTCATGTTATTTGATTCTTCTTGTATCGTTTACTTTCTCTTTTTGTAAATAAATTCTCATTGAGATTGTCATCTGCACGAAGGGGGGCGCACTAGCTGGTGGAGGTAAATCGATTTCATCTTGGATTCTGTCAAATCAACTTGGAATTGCTTCGAGGGGGTCGAAACATCATTGCACTTGGCATCTGCAAATCACAAGAGGTAAGTGTCATTGTTTTTCTTGAGTTATTTATCTATTCCATTAGTCTGTTGCTATTTCTATTGCAAACCCTAAGCTACTAAAAACTATAAAAATTCTCTAGTTCACACAACTTAAAATCGTGGCGAACGATTTCTGGGTTTTTACTTTTAGGTCTAGCCCAAAGTGGGTTTACTGAGTGCCCCCCTTAGTGGACTCCATCTTGCCCAATTCCCTAGGCACTGATCTCTTACCTTGCGCCCTTTCTGAGTTTGCCCCTTTTTTTGGTTGTTTGATGCCTGGTCTTTGCTTGTGAGCCTAGATGCTGTCAGATCTATCACCAAGTAGTGCTAGAAAGCCCTAAACCTTTCAGATCTATCTCCTTGGACCTTTTTCCAATGCTATTAATTCACGTTTCCCAAGGTAGTGTGTTTGATCTTTTTCCCTAGCACAATATCCTAGATCCTTTCCTAATCAAAAGAGTCATTGTAATTCAATCAATCTAAGCTAATATCTTATCTTCCCTAAGTCTTTGCAGTAACTCCATCCCTTTGATCTAGGGTTTCCATCCTTCACCTTACGTATTCTTGTTATAGTCTGATTTGGTGTTTGGATTAGATCTCTCTTGTTGGGAGTAGATCAAGGTCTCCCCCTTTGCTAAATGGGGCTTGGATAGCATAAAGTGAAGAGTTCCTCGATTGGCGTGACAACTAATCCATCTGGGGATCGAGGCTCTCTTGGGTCACCTCTTTAGTTGCCTATCTCCTCTACCATCCTGCATAGGATCATCTTTTGGGGCAACTACAACTTGTGTGATAACACCTCCAATAATCATTATCTTCAAGAACCTTGTCATTTTGCTCCAAGAAATCCAATATATCATAAGAAACTGTTTTATGATGGCAAGGAGAACCCACCATTTCCTACTGTTCTTCAATTTCTTCAACTAGGGTTTCTTGTTTTTAATTTCCTGGATAAACTTGTTCTTCGCCTTCAGGAGTAACTTTATCTTCGGACATAAGGTTATGATGTCATCCATAAGGTCTTGAACAATAGTTTCTTCGAGCAAACCATCTTGATCTTTGTCTTGGATTTCTTTGATGAGGTCTACTTTTGGGTTCGCTAGGACCTCTTTCATAGAATCAATTGGAACAAGTACCTCTTGGACCTCCTCCCTTTTGGGAAGAGAGGCTATGGCTTCGATGACTTCTTCGTACATGCTAGGGCCCAAGTCGTTGCAGATCACTTCAACCAATTGATAAAATGAAGATATCCCCTTGGAAGGAAGATTCTTATACCATTTCTCTTCGTGGTGATTAATCGTGAAGTCAAGTGATATTACCAATAATTTCATTCTAACATCCTCATCCATGATATCCCATTCCTTAAGATATTCTATAAATGCCAAAACATGTTCTACAACCCAATCTTGAAGGGCCTTAAACTTTGGAACTGTCAGGAAGGCATCTCTATCACAACATTTGGATGCCCTGGAATGTTTGAGAAATCCAGTGGGTCAAACCAAGGATGGCACATCCATGCTTCATCAAAGGATGCCATATCTTCCTTCTTGAGTTGGCCTAGCTCTTGTAGAGTAATTCTTTTATGTTCTTCAGTGGGAGTCGCCAGGAGAGACCTGCCAAGCTAGGCTTAAAGAAACCTCACCAAAGTACTAAACAAGCACGTACTTGATTGATGGCAAGAGTGATTGCCAATGGAATCGCCACATAAGGACTTGTATTAGGCAAGGTGAATGGGTGGATTATGGTAAGGCCAATATATGGATCCAAAGGGTCAGGTAATGACCCAGGCAACACTGTGGAGACCTGTTAGAGAACAAAATGTATATAACACACAAACTAACACAAAATGTGATGCCATGCTAATGTCCTACTTATCATACTTACAAATAATCACAAGTTCTAAAATAAATCTTAATGTTAGTCAGTGTAACAATATCACATACAAACATCCATAAAAAATCCTCAGGACACAATGTCTAGTACACAACTGCTAGTACACAACTGCAAAATGTAGGATACATCATAGGCACATAATGTGAAGCATTGTAAGTCAAGATGTAATCCACTGTCCAATAGTGGAGAAATCCACTGTATAAAAGGTTCCAAAATGTATGGCAAGGGATCCCAAATTCACTCAGTAAATGACTTGGGGCCCTACTCTGATACTCTGCCTACTCAACTGATCCAGCGATGATCAAAACAAAAGATCTCATTCATCTATAACTCATGATCTGTCTTTGATGCTCACTATACTGGATTGCTCAAAACCTGCTTTGCTCTGTAAAAAATGAGTAAATCCCCCCTACAGGATTTGTGATAACACCTTTATTTAATTATCCCATTAACCTTAGACTCACAACAGTGTAACCATAATCAATCCCTTATTACATGCTTGACCTCTAAGACAAAGTACATTTACTAAGTTTCTAAGTGAGGTGAGAGTGATGAAGTGACTGTGATACTGAAAAGAAGGTGTTCGCAAATTGACCATCATAGAAATGTGAATGAGTGTTAGGTCTACCCTTAACTTTCAAGAGCTAGGGGTTTTAGAGTTTTCTTCCACATGTCTTCCTTTGAAGGGAGCACTTTTCCTTGAGTTACCCTTTCCCTACACCTCTTTTTTAAGATCCCTTTATTGTGTTTTTATTGGCCTTTTTTTGGTTTAGTCCTGTTATCACAGAACTTGTAGTTGTCCCTAATGGTATCCCATCTGGGATGGTAGAGGAGATGGACAACTAAGTGTTGAAATTACAGGTTATGTACATTTTATCGCATATAAAAAACTTGATACAAGAACATGTAAACAATTGTACTGCTTAATTTAAATTTAAACTGAATTAAAACATAAATAACATAATTTTCATCTCTTTCAACTTAATGCTCCATTTGGTCAATGCATTAATGTTGGTCCTCGAGAATCATCAAATGCTAAGCTTAGAAAAATAAAATGAATCTCAAATAACATTTACAGTAAAATAACCATGTACTGCATTAAAGAATTAAAACCAACATTTGGATCCAACTTATACTCAGATATTTCTGAGTTTGATCTTGTCACTGAAAGGACAAGTCAAACTGGTTAAACCATATACGTACCTTGAGAGAGAGAATAGATCTTGAGTTCTTCAATCAATAAGCAAATGACAGGGATAAAAGAAACACACAAGTGCAACAGAATTTGAAAGGCAAGTACGTAAGTAATTTTCCACACATAAGAACTCACATAGAGCTCAATCAATGAGATGAGAAATAAATATGTGAGTGAGCTGGCCGTGGATAGAGATCCGAGCAGCAACCTCCCAAGCAAGAATAACAATCGTGGAGCAACAGAAAGGAGAAGTAAAACCGTGAGGGAGAGCAACACGTGGAATGGGCTGTGAAGGGGTGAACCCGTGAAGGGAGATGAGGCAGCCCAAAATAAAATAAAACGCAGAGATAAACACGTGAGGGATCAACCCGTGAGACTGAGAAAGAAAATCAGCACGTGAGACAACCCAAACTAAAAATGCAGAGATAAACACATGAAGGGATGAAGCACGTGAGACAGCCGTGAAGGAGAATGTAAGAGCAGCTGGAGTAGAGTAGCGTGAAGCAAAAAATGCAGACTCGTGAAATCCAAAAGAGGAGCACACCCGAAAATGTTTACCCGAGAAAAAGAAATAAAAACGTGAAGTGTGAGTCTGGTAAGATATATGAAAAACATACGTTGAAAGATATATATATATATATATATATATAGTGACTTAAAAGATTAGATTAAAATTAGGAACAATAATAATAAAAAATCAAAAAGATAAATTGAGTTAAAAGCTTAGATTAAAAAATAGGGACAAGATAAATTAAAAAATAAAAAGATAAAGTAACAATGGTCCAAGGTATAATAAAAAGAAGGAAAAATTTAGGATAAGGCTAAATGGTCCAAAAAAAACTTTATTAAAAAAATCATAAAGTCTTTATTAATAAAATTATTAATAAGACTAAAAATAATATTTAATGAATTTATCATAAAGTGAAAATCCAAGGGTCTAATATAAAGTAAGTATTAAAGTAAGTGGACCAAAAACATAAGTGGGTCAAGGGCCCTTTAACAAAACATAAGGTAACTATAATAATACATGGTGTGATGGTCTTTAGTAAATCCATAGGTAAAAATGCTCCATAAAGTAGAAGTCATCATAATCAAAGGTGCACACAAGTGAGAGTGCTAGGACCAAGTAAGAATAGGACCATGAGTCAACAACCACAAGATCAAAGTGGACAAGCAATTAAATAGGATCAATAAAGACCAAAGACTTTTCTCTCTCTCAAGATACATAGTTTATATATATTTTGTCATCACCATATAAGGGAGAAGATCCAAACGGATGGTACAATCCTTTTGTCCTTAACACTGCTCCTAAGGGTTAGGTACTAGAGACATCGTCAAGGGGTGGCTAGTCCCTTGAGAAGCAACCTAGCAATAACCGATTAGGAAAGGGGACAATAATATCTTCCATTCTTAATGAATGGCTTTCAGCCCAAGGCTGAGCCTCAGTCCTAGACTGGGACATGTTGATCAACCATCTGGTCCATGACCAGGATCTCCATTCTCCCAGAGAATGGTCCTCAACCTCAAGTTGAGCATTCAGTCCTAAATTGAATGTTGATCAACCATCTGCAGGACCTAGGAAGTCTCTGTCTCAACCTGCAGGATTTGCTTGGTCATTGTGACCAAGAAACCGTCTGGTTATAGACCAGAATACCCTAGAGACAAATAGGGGCCCTAGCCACATGTTAGGGACTTTGCCATGGCATCAATCTGCTTGGTCCTAGACCAAGAACCCCAGGAGACAACTGGGGGCCCTAGGGTACCTTCTAGGGTCTTGTTGCCGCCTAATACACACCTGGGGGGGGACGCGGCAGGAAACCTTCAAGCCGCTCGGTGTGTCCTTGGGGGCAAGTGAGAGTCAAGTGCTGTCACCTGATTACTCGACTCCTCCGTCTAGGCTTACTGCTAGCGAAGCCAAGGGGGGTGGTCCCTATGAAAATTAAACTAAGGCTTTTAATCTACAACAAAAGATAAAAGCCTATTCTAGGAGTTAAAAATATGATGAGATGAAAAATTAACAACTAACCACTGCTTGCAAATTAAATCAATTGATTAACCCAACACAAGATAGATAAGCATTCACGACATTTGTGATTGAAACTTAAACATAGAAAATTAAAGACCAATGCCGATAATGTAAAAATGCTTGTAATTGTTGTTGTGTAGGGTTGCTTGTGTAGTCTCAGTAAAAGTATTGCAGTGGCTCGGTTGGTAATTTTTATGATTATTAAATGAATGGTTAAGGAGTGGGTTAATTCTTGGTTTGGCCCAAAAGAAAACTAAACTTCGAACTGAGTGCTCTAGCAACCTTACCAAGTGTCCAACCAGGCGAGGATGAACCCGCTTAAGAACCTGCTGACTCTGTGGATTTAGTCCATGCAACCTCCCGAGTTCTTAGGATTGGATTCTAATGGATTGTCCTATTAACACTAATTACCTTGCACCTGTTTCTGATTGAGCCAACTGTTCCGACTAAGCTGCAGTAGTCAAGAGCATACTCCGGGTTTGGGGCGTTGTTCGTTTTATTAAGACGTGTGAGTGGATGATTATTCTACATTAAACCCTAAGCGTAAAGCAAGGGGGATTAATTTTAGGATTAAATTTTAAGAACAGCAAAAATAATTTGAAATAAACACAAAAGCATATAAAATGATAAACAGGTCCTCGAAGGACGTTGTGTGCTTGAGTGAGTTATTTAATTACTACTGCTTGAATGAAAACTAATCTAAAACGAAAAAGAAAAAGGGTGTGAATCCCCCCTGGGGGGATTGAGTACAGGCGCTGGAATTGCCTGCTGTGCTCTTTTTATTTATTTTATTACAACTTGGAAACTTAAGAGAAATACTGCTTGCCCTTTATCATTAGGGAACAAGTCAGTTTACAATGTTTGAGAGAAATAATGATGGTACTTGAAACCGGTTCTCTCTGGGTGGTTCAGGAAGTCCAAATGCAAGTTTTAATTAAAATTTCTCACTCCAACCTATGATGAAATCAAAACAGATCAGTGAGCTATATTGGTTAGAAAATGACAATCAGAACACTTTAAGAGTGTTCTGACAATGCTAGAAAATTATCAGGATGAGATCTAATGCAACTAGTATGTGAAAACGTATTTTTGGGCAATTTTTTGGGTTTTTAAACTAACTTTCAAATGACTTTTTATGTGCAGAACCAAAAAACCAGCGAGCTAAAAAGTTTGTAAAATGCCTAAAAACAACTAAGAAATTACTCTTCTTCGAGATGCAAACTAAGTTTGAAAAATGAAGTTAAAAAGTGCAATGAAACGAGACAAAAGGTAACTAGGAAGACAAGCTAGGGAGCTTGCCTTGCTAGGATCTTTGGCTGTTCTCTTTTGAGTTTGCAAGCCAAATTACAAGCCTAACAATGCTAGATAAGTCTTTTATAAGCACTGCTTCACTAATGAACTTTTAAGATTTGGACTTCGATAAAATGAAAGCATTAGTAAAGGATACTAGATCCACTTCTTAAGATTTCGAAATTTTTAGATCTAGAACAATATAGAAACTGTAACCAAATTAGATTTGAAAATATTTTGAGCCAAAGGTAAGAAGAACCGAGTTTTGAACTGGAAAGAGATGGGCAAATGGAGCCTTCATGAGAGTGGGAACAAGAGGGACTACGCTTCCGTTGAAGTAGCTTTGGAAGCAGCAAAGCTAACACACATGCCTCCTCCCTAAGCTCCGGTAACCTGCAACAAAGACTTTATACAAGCACTTGCACAAGAGGATTAAATGGCACCGATATCAACAATATAAAAGACTTGCAAATAGAAGCATTCAAACAAGATATGCATAATATTTAAAGCATTTTACACTATCATCAAATAACAAACAAGCATTAGATCATATTTGTTACCCTACTGAAATGTAAATTTCCTTCAAAGGTCAGTGCGATCCTAACAATAAGCAAGATACTTATGCAAAAATACAAGTTACCTCCATGGGTTTTGAAGCATCAAGCATCCACACATAACATGAACCCACAATGTAGCCTCCAAAGCCTTCTCTTTATTAACTCAAGAACTCATAAAAATATTACAAACACAAGAACAGAGGTTCCACCTTCAGATCCCTTACAATGGAGCCAAGCTCCTCAATTTATAGCACAAGGAGAGTGAGCTAGGGCGCAAAACCCTAAGGAGACAAAGCTCCTAGTTTGTAGAGCAAGCAACCTTAATGACCAATGGTAATGCACCATCAGACTTGGACAAAAACAATTCGAAAAAGAAACTGCCGAATTGTGGACAATTCACGCGTGAGGAAGGAGGAGCATGGTGATGTTTCCATACTTTCATGAAGTTAACAATGAAGACTTCTGATTGGTTGTTGTTTTTTATTAAAATAGAAAGCATGTGAATCATGCCACCTCTTCGAACTCATCCTCAATCAAAATCGCACATGCTAAGTGGAGCATTCGGTTGGCCCACGTGAAGGAGAGGGTAGACTTGAGGTTACTGCTGCGCTGGAATGGAATGTTGGTGAGTTGGTTGTTTTGACTAGCCGCTTCACCATATGGGAAATGCCACTTCAAGAGGTAAGCGCCCCCACCATTTAGCATATTATCCACAACCAATTCCGTACGACCTATGTGAATATGGCGATGGATGGCGCACGTGAAGGGGCCATGATAGGAAACTCGCTCAACCTTTAACTTTAAAATTTAACCACGATGTAGTTGCCCATCCAAATGAAACTTGCCATGTCACATGATGTGGCCTCTTCATAACTTGAAATTCGCCCAAGAGCAAATCCGTACGGCATCCCACGTGAAGGATGAGGATGGTACATAAAATATTCAATTTTTTACTTCACTTTGACTTTTAATATGTGTTTCATCCTTTTGAAAATAAACGCCCAACTTAAGAGACCATATGCCATGTCATTTGACATGTGATATAATCAACTTTTTATTATTTTAATTATTTGCCCATGGTGCAATTTGTTGCATTTTTGGCATTAAAGTGCCACTTCATAGCTCTGATAGATGAAACTGCTCCACGGGGGTTCTCGGTCACCCGAAAAGTAGGAAAACTAAGTACCGGGGTAAAGAGGATGCTCTGAGCTTGAAAATGAGCATCCCTGCGTCAAATTCCGACTCCGAATAAGACTTTTATCACCTTTTGAAATTTTTTAATTAAACCATTAAAAAAATGGCTTAAAATGCTAATTTTTTTTTCTTCTCGGAATCGACTGAAACTTCAGGGGAACCTAGTACATGACAAAACGATAAAATTCTAGCGCCTAGCATGTTTATACATGTTACAAAATGGGGTCTAATAATCCCCTAAGGCCTAACCCCCACTTTGGGCATTCCAGCTTTGGAGGAGCAGGAGAAAACCTCATCGATTATACTCGGCTAAAGGCAAGGCATAATCGACAAGGGAAAAAACTCCTTGGAATACCTTCTTTGGTTGTCAAGTCCTAGAGAATCGAGTCACTCAAAGACCACCATGCTAGTACGCTTATTACAAACCCCGTGGGGCACAATCATGTACTACAAAAACTGACAAATGGGCCCTGAAAAGGCCAAACTTGGAACTTCTGAACTCTGAAAAAGGCACAAGTAAATGTGCAATATTGGTGGCTCACTGAAGTCCAACTGTAGTGCAACTCAGTTGGTAACAGGTCTTACTCATTACTCTGCCTGGTTAACTTGACCAGGAACCCTAGTTAACTGACTAGGGTACCATTTTCTCTGAGAATGGGTCTCGCAGCTGCACTAAAAATTAACACTAAAGAGGTGACCCAAGAGATGCTACGGTTCCCAATGCAAGCTGGGAGTCACATCAATCGAGGCACTCTTCACTTTAGATCAAGATGAATCAAGACCAAGGGGGAGACCCTATAGCCAATCAAAGGTGATTGGACCAAAATAAAGGTTCCTAGGGAAGTGTGAAAGACGAGTTACGGAAACCAATGCAAGGTTAGGTGGACCTAGAAGTTTAAGTATGGTTGAAAGAGGCTTAAGGGATGACTAGTGTTTCAACCAATGAATGATTTAGGCCACATAATGAGATCAAATGACAAGATCTAGTACCATGAAATACAAAAGTGGGACCCACTTCCTTGGGATATGGAAATGGTCCAAATGCGACCCACAAGGTGAGATTAAGGGTGCAAATGGTACCAAGGGGTATGCAAAGAGTAGATCTATGGATCTAGGATGAAATTGAAGATACCCACATATGGGATCTAGCACATGACACAAATCCCAAGAAGTGCGATTTGCCTAAGGTGGACTAGTGCCTTAAGATGGATGGGTAAATGGAGTCCAAAGTATGCCAAATTATAGATCGGGGTAGTTTAGGCAATTATCAAAGTGGGTTTTGAAGATTAAAGGCATCCAATGGCTAGATCTCCATAGATCTAAGATTGAAAATGCATCACAAAATTGACTCAAGTGGGGCACAACCTTCAAAATGAGGAATGGGGCCCACAAGGTGAAAATCAATGAAGTGAAGCACTAGGGGTAGGTTATCAAGTGAGAGGATCATGAATCAAGTGGGATCTCACCTACCCATGTGATGGAACTAGCTTAACTCACCTACCCAAGGAGGGCGACCTCACTCAAGGAAGGCTAAGTGCCTTGGGGGAAGGGTCAAATGAAGTCCAAATGCCACCAAACTATAGATCCGAATTGCCGTGGATACTATAGAGGTGGGTTCTTTTTATTATACCCAAAGCCAAGCTAGATCTTTGTAGATCTAAGAAAAAGTGAAAAACAAGGGTTTTGATTATAAGGGTTTGTTGACCAATGAAGAAGAATGGATGGATCTAGGCACATACCTTGTATAACTTACCTCAATTGCTTATGTCCACCTTGCAAATTGATAGCATTCACCTATGTGTATATTCAAGAGTGAGATTTTGTTGCTCCAAGCCAAAACGTCCTCCTCCTACAAGACAAGATCAAGTGAAACAAGCCAAGTAAGATGATTATGAAAATGATGGAAAGATGTAATAAAAAGCATCAACTATGTCACAAAGACACAATAATGATACTCCCTGTCACCAAGATCAACCCAAGAGAGAATATGTGGATCCCTCCAACAATAACCCTCTTCAAATCGTCCTCCTCTCCACCAATTCGGCCTCCCTGCAAGAAAACAACGTGTAGCTCCAAAATCCACAATGATACATAGAAGAGATACTGTATATTCAAGATGCAAGAGAATCCACAAGACAAGAGAAATATGCTCCACAAAGAAGTGTTCTATTCCAATATTCCAGAGCTCCAAAGGTGAGCTATACAATAGGGGGTCTCCTTCTTATATAGGATAATAAAGACCAAAACCCTAGATCTCAAAACCACTTTATGAAATGAGTGGTTGAGATTAAAATTTCTCAATACATAATTAATGGCCATAACAATATATCACATGGATCACTCAAAAATAGTGATGGCGTCATAGCTAGAAGAGACTCATGGAGGGTGATGTCATCCTCTAGAGGGGGAAAAAGTACATGGGCCCACCTCATATGACTAGGACATGACTCATGAAGCACATGGTGGGGCTAGGAGGCACCAATCCTTGCTAGCTCATCCCCATGGCACAATAATATAAAATAATATGTCCAAATAATACAAATGATCAAAATCTGTCCCCAAAATTTGTGAGAGACATGCAGTAAAAGGCCTCTTGTGGCCTCTGTGGATCACACTGACTGATGAAAACTGGTTGGAAGATGGGGGGTTCACCCTGAAAGACCTTTGTGAAGACCAAGTGCCAAAAACTTGCCTCAGTTGCCCAAATTGAATTCCTCAGTGACCCTTTTATTCCATTTTTAACTTGCCTCGGTAACTGTGAAGCTGCTGAAATTGCCCCCTAGGGCACCTACGCTGTCAAACTGAGCCCACTAGGCTCTCTAGAAGGGGGGGTAAATGGTAATATCAAGTGGCTGGACCACCCCCTCCTCATACAGCGCCCTAGGTGAACTGGCCTCTCATGGCCCCTGCTGGTCAGGCTAGGAAATCAACCCCAAATCTGGTCAACAAGTGGAAAACTGCATCTATCACTGTCAGAAGTGCCTAGAACTGAATGATAAGTGTCTCATCGGATCTAGAAGACCCAAAACTACTAAGAATGTGTACTCATACACCATGGGTTGCCCTGATGGGATAATTGTAGGGTCCACCATATATGGACAGTGCATAATTTGATGATATGAAGTAATAATAAAACCTGCTGAACTGCATCAATCACCATCTGAATCATGTCCATCATATAGCATCATCATCAAGAGTATGTGGGACCATCAATCATCATCAATAGGCATACATGGCCCACATCATCAATATACAACCAAGGATAAATCATATCAATAGACTAAGACATGTTCCCCTAATGGCATTAATCATGTTTGCATTTTCCATTGTTATTTATAATTACTTGCACAATAGCTTAAATGACAAACTCACCCATTGGACATGGTCTAACTGCTAGCTAAGGATGAAGGCTAGGAACAAGGCTGGGCAAAGGGGTGACTTGTCTAAACTCAACTAAAAGACACTTTCGATTGGGAGAGGGGGAAGCTACACTCTGTGCCGGACAAATAACACGGGGAAGGGCTGTGCCTCACAAATGGGTAAGTTGTTTAGAGAGTGCTTATTGAACTTAGGCATCATGTCTACATCAAGTTGATCCAGGTTCATTAGGATCATTCAATTTCATTTCATGGTCTTTTTGGCCTACATAACCCTTCGGATCTCAGGTGTGCTAAAAAGCACAACTAATTGCAGCTTGCATCCAGGGTGTGTTTATATATATATATAAGGTCAACAATCGTTTAGATATAGAGTTTAAGAACCATTGCTTTTTGGACCTTTCTTATACTCTTCAAGGAGTATTTTTAGCAGTTCATTGCTCTTTCCCTTTACTCATGTGTGTTCAAAAACACATTCTAGAGTTTATAGTTTCCATGGGCGAATTTACACAAGTTTCCATAAGTAGTACATGAGCTTTTAGTTTTAGCCAACAACATCTCAAGTGACTAGGGGGAGTTCATGCCAGTGCTAAACATCGGGACAACCGACCAGAATGATTTAGGCCTATAATCCAACTTACCAAAGGCAAGTTTTGTCACCAACTCAGAGTCGAGACACAAAACAAACATGGATGCGATCCAAACACAGAGGTAGTAAAAAGGGAAGTCCTCAATGCCAGAAAGTCAAGCAAGACAAGTCAAGGGTAAAAGCCAAACAAGGAAGGTCATGGATGGATGGAATCAAGTGAAAGTGGAGCCTAAGCTAGCAGACAAATGGTGTCAAGAAAGACCATATCTATGCAAGGTAGTAAACCAGTGAGTTTTGTCAAACAACCTAAATGTGCAAGTAAAATGTCCATTTTATAATTCATCATCAAGATAGTCTATTTTAAGTTTACAAAGTTTGCCACATCATGAATCATATACCAAGCTAATGCTGTGAACATGACTAAAGCAACAAGATAATAATCCTTAGTCAGTGATCATAAATCCATAGGTCATATCACATCATAAGAATAATCATCATAAACCATCTGAAACACTGCTGCAATACATCTTTAGGCACTAAACTGAAACTATATGGAATAAAGGGTCACATCGGTCATCAAATCTGAACTCTCAAGGCTCAGCCTTGACACAAGGTCTAACATAAGTCTGATAAAATACACTGCTCTGATCATGAGTGATCTCAAAATATAAACTAGCCAAGCTCTAAAAAATCCAAGCTCTGGAATGTGCAGATATTTGCTAAGCAAAATTAGTAGCCCTGCTACTATGGTGTGATAACAAGTCCCTTTGGTTTATAGTTGGCTTTAATAACTTGAGATATAGGGAACCTGCATTTTTTGCAAGGGGGTATTGCTCGCCAATGTTGCATATATCGTCTCGGGGAAAGTAGTGGCGAGGGTCTGGAATATAACTTCTCGGTGGTATCGGCGGAAAATATCAGAAAATGTCGGCAAGCCACAAAAAATACAAAAATACTCATTTTTTTTTAATTTTTAAAACATATAAAGCAACAACAACATCAAATAGACACATTGTTACATAAATATGATGATACAAGTAATAAATAAGGTGCATAAGATGTCAAGTGGTCACATATCTTCACTAAACTAAAATTTTTGAAACATGTTCCTGATAGGATGATGCAAAATCACATCAAAAGCTCAAAATAAATGTATCTCATGAGATGAATCATCATGAGGCATTTAGATACTAAATAGTACATAATAAAATCAAAATGATAGATCATAGGAATCCCAATCATCGATTCCCTCTACCCCTTTTATGGGTAAAGGGCACCACTCGTCCTCTGGAAGCAGTAGGTGGTCGTGGAGGTGCTCGGGATGAGGTTGGAGTGGAAGATCCAGAGCCTCCAACTACTCCAGCTAAGGAAGGAGATAAAGTGGGTTGTCTCCTCCCAACCCCAACTCCAACTACAGATCTCTGTGGTGGTGGTGGTGGTGGCATTGGCTGCACCGGAAGATCAATCTCCTCCTGAAAATCTGTAGACACTGGAAGTGGATCATCCTCCTGCTCCTCCTCACCCTCCCCCTGCACTGTGGTCTCCTCTCCCAAATCATCTGCAAGATCCTCCCCCTCCTCCAACCACTTGGGTGCCTCCTCCATCTCAGGCTCCTCCAACTCCACCCTCCACTGAGTAGTGGTGTCAATGGCATCCAAATTTATGGCCTCTATGTCAAGTTGCTTCACCCATAGCTTTATATTGTAGTAGACATACACCATGTCATTAAGGTGTTGGGTACCTAACTTGTATGAACTTTGAGGGCCATAGTTAGTAATGGTAAATTGTAGTAAATTAAATTTTTAAAATTAAAAATTAAAAAATATAAGCAATTTAAATTTTCATTGTTGCATTTTGAACATTTCTAACCTGTTGCGCTTCTTGGAGTGTATCTTTTCAAAGACACTCCAATTGCGCTCACACCTTCATGAACTGCAAGTTTGGCTAAGCACCCGAACGACAAGTTTCTGCAACTCTAGGAGCTTTCCACCATACATCTATAATGAATAAAATGAAAGGATTCAATGGAAGACAACAAAATATATTTCTATCAAGTAATAAATGTCAAATATATATAAAGGAAAAAACAAAATTTGAAATTGAAGCTTACCTGGCATCTTTGCAATCCTATCTAAGATAGCCATCTCATAACCCAAAACCCCTGCTGCCATCCTATATATCTCTATTTGTCTAGAAATCTCTAAGCGTTCAGCTGGAGTGTGCACCATCCTCTGAACACACTGGAAAAAACCATCCATGACCTCACCATCAAAATTAAATCCACAAGCATAAGCGAATGCAGGGTTGAGGAAGAGCCTTGTTGCATGAATGGGATGATGGAGAGTGTTATTCCATCGGTCATCAATCACACCCCAAATCTGAGCTCTCTTGGTGAGTCCTTCCTCACCCTTGTCATCATAGTACCGATAGATAGCTTCCTTGGCCCTATCCATGGCCTCATACAAGTAGCCCATTGTGGGCTTGTCACCATCAACCAATCGAAGAACCTTTACCAAAGGTTCCCTAACGGTACATACCTCACCTGCTGCACTCCAAAATATCTGGTCATGTCGCACAAGTTGGGCTATGGCTTGCCCATCTTGTTTGGTGCTATAGACACAAGCAACCCACTCATCAGAAAGAAACATCCCCTGTAACTCCAACATGCTCTTGAGGAGCGACTGAAGTGAATGAAGCTGGTGGCAAAATGTGTGATCGCGGGACGAATCAACTCTCTATTCCCCGTGAACTGTCTCATGAGTGAAAGAACATATGTGTGATTATATATGTATTTGGTCACACTCCAAGCTGAATCAATGGTTGCCTTGATCCAAGGAATTTTGTCGATGTCCTCTAGCATCAAATCAATGCAATGGGTTGCACAAGGACTCCAGTATAAGGTTGGATACCTCTCCATGAGCAACCTCCCAACAACAACATAATTAGCAGCATTGTCCATGACTTCTAGGACAACATACTGCGGGCCTATCTCTCAGATAAAGCCATCCATCAACTCACATAATAATTGTGCATCTTTTGTATATGCACTTGCATCAACACTTTTGATAAACATTGTCCCCTTGGGACAACTAACCAAGAAATTTAGAATTGACCTGCCCTTTGTATCAGTCCACCCATCCGACATCACGGTGCATCCGGTGGTCTCCCATGATTCCCTAATCCTAGCCAATCTTTGCGTGCAATCTGCCTTTTCCCCTTGAAGAAGATGCCCTCTCAAATCATTATAGGAAGGGCCCTTACACCTCAGGCCAACAATAGCAGCAGCTTCAAACATGGCATGGTAGAAGGGGTTCTTGGCAATGTTAAATGGTATATCACTCCAAAGAAAACATTTTGTCACAATCTTGTCAACCTCCTCTTTCTCCCTTGTTTTAACCATTGCCCGAATAGAAGGTTGCCCCCCCGGTGTTGACCTCGGCACAAAGAAACCTGAGGTTGATGAGGGCATTCGAGAAGTTGTGGGCCGTGTGGATGAGGAGTGGGATTGTTGTCCTACTCCTCCCATTGAGGCACTTGTTCCAGTGGTAGCACTTATAAGTTCATGTTTGCGAGCCTCCTTCACATCCCTCTTGTTAGCAATATCAATGATGGGTTGGTTTGCAATGTGCATAATTTTCGGGGTAGCTTTTTCACAAACATCCACATCAAATCCGGTGAGTTTGGCAAGGTGGTATTTGAAGTGGCTAATTCCTCCATAAATTTTTTTGCCACAAAGATTGCATGTCAATATTTGTCTGTTGGGAAGCTCTACTGGTTCACCATACACCCTCATTGGATCCAATGCCTTTGGCATTTTGTTGAGGAGAAAATCTTGACCCTATGGCAGAAAAAAATAAAAATAAACACATGATAATGCAAACTTGCAAAGCTTAAAATTTAACTAATGAGGGTTAGATGAATGTGGAAATGGAATGGTTGAATCTTCCATTCAAAAGTAAGAAGAGGCACAATGCAAATGCAATCCCTAGCCTAAGTCTAGAAAAACAATTGGAGGAAGCCAAAACGTTTTATACATACCTGAAAATCTTGATGGTTTGAACTTTGAATCCCCACTCCACCACGATCTCTCCGCTAATGGCAGCAAAATCCTTGGGTTTCTCCTTCTTGGATGAAAGCACAACGTTCTCCCACTCCTCTCTTACTCTCTCACACTCTAGCAAACACACAATGAAAGATTAAAACTGAACCCGAGGACTTAAAAAGATGCCCCGGAAAAAAAATTATTTTTTTTATATAGCAGGCCGATATTTTGGTTCGGCTTGCGATATATTCAAAGTATCGCGATATATTGAATATATCAGATTTATCGCGATATATTCAATCCGATATATCGGAGCTCGGAAAATATCGTCGATAAATCCGATATATCGGCGATATGTGCAACACTGTTGCTCGCATATATAACATTTATAATTTAGCTGCATCAACCCTAGAGTACTTTGAATTAGGGATTCATACATGGGAACAATTTAGAGACCCTAAAACATAACATATGACAATTCAAATACGAAAGGGCGACATGGTGGAAATGGGTGAAAGGGCTAGTGAAATGGCATGGAATAAAAACTGGATAGGTAGAATGTTGTAAATAACGTGAAATGAGTGTCACACCTACTTGAATCCCTAGGGAGACACTTGAATCACAAGGCTACACACTTATCTAAAAAGGAAGTATGACCACACCATTAAACATCTTTGGCTATGAAACAATAATTTAAAGTATATGAGCCACTATAGAGAAACACCAACAACCCCTCATTGTCATATCTCGTAGAAGGCATCCCCATGTGTCAGCAAGTATAGCATAAGTCATAACATTGGCATCAACTGAAAAGTCCCCATCAATCTATGGCACATAACATTGTGATCCGAGCAAGCTGGAAGTGTCTTTGGAAAATATCAATGGGAAAACCATAGATCTCATTAGTGGAACTATAGATGTGATCAAAATTACAAAGGCATCGATCATAAAGTCACCCTACATGTCAGGGGGTAATAGGTCCAATCATTTGTAAATTGTTCTAGAGCATTATGGATTTTGTCTCTTTCCTTGTCAAGTCCCATGGTTTTGGCTTGGTCATACCTAGGGCTTCAATATCCTTTAGGGGCACCATTAATGGCTTGTATTATTTCATACCAATAAGGTGAGTGAAGAAGATTGAAAGGGACACATGCATAGAGAAACTTGAAAATTTTGCATCCACGCCGTCCTTGCAACCTTAGTCAAGGAAATTTGATATTGTTCAGGTGACAATCCAATACTATGAGGGTATGGTGATCGACCACCAAACATTCTATGTGAGCTTGAGGTCTCATATTTAACCCTTTATTTTTTGGATTTGATTTGTGTGGTCCCCTCTTCCTTCTTGTATTTGTTTCTCTCTTTCACTAGCACTTGGTCACATGTTTTGACTTCTATAGTCTTACCTTCATCCATGGCATAATCCCACATAGATGCTTTCTCACGTAGGTATATGAATCTATGTAAATTTTAGTACAATGAGGGCATATAAACTTTGTGGTTCCACCCCTTTTCCCTCCCCTTAGCCTTTTCACCTACTTCCACAAGGATGCTGAAGTCCCAAGAGTGATTCTTGATCGTTCCCTCTAGGAGTGTGCTTTGGGAGTGAAGTATGGGGGGAGGGGGATGAGTGCCTATAGATGTAGTTTGAGGCTTTAAGCATCTTCATGATGTAACATAGAGCATGCATGTGGGAATTTGAGTTGTGATGAAGGGTAAGATAAGAGGCAGTGAGGGACAAGGCTTCTCTTTCGTCACTCTTCCCTTTCACTATCCTTCACCAACCGCTAGCTATACAACCACCCATGTGCCATGTCAAATTGAGATGACACCCTGTTCGGGAGACTCTTGAGCTCTATTATCACAATTTCTTTGGATATTTCATAGAAGCACATTTGCATATTTGCATTTCCTTTAGTTAGCTAGCCTTCAAAGATACTTGCACTGGATAGCCTTGTGGACCCCAGATAATGACACAGCCTTAGCTCCATTGCCAGTGAGCATCCATAGCCCCAACAAAGTTGCCACAGTATTTCCCTCCTACAGGCAAGTGGGCAAAACATCATTGGCCACTAGCTAATTTCAAGGATGGGAGCACTTGTTTCGAGCCTAAGGGATACACTTCCGGTGACTAAGCCTACCTAACTGCACTCAATCATCTTGAGCTACAAGATGAGAAAGTTCGACAACCTATAGACAGAGCACACACTTCAGAGCCGAGACACGAGGGGAGAACAGGGAGGTCATCCAATCAAGGAGGTCACATAGGGGGAGGTCCTCGGGTTTATCAGTCAAGTCCAAGTGAAGGGATATCATAGCAAAATGGATGAGATGGATAATGTGGGGAAAGCCAAGCACAGAACCAAGAGCGAGGGAACTAATCTATACATTACATCGAATTAACCCAAAACAAAGCATGTATATGAAACTATAGCAAGTACACATATATCACTCCGAGTACATGTCCTAATGATAAGCAACCAAAAATAAATGATCACCAAATGCACCGCAAGGTCTAACACAGTGAAATGCCAGTATATTACTATATACCATGAAAACCATATGATACCTTTGCCATTTACCTGCTCTGAATCTGCAGCTGCAAACTGAAATCCACCTGTGCTGACATTGATACCTCATGGCAAGGAAAGAAAAGATCTAACTATACTGCTTTGCTGTACTGAACCATGGCTCAAAATGTATGACAAGGGAGGTCATGAGGAGGGCTCAAAGTGACAAAGGTTGCCCCTCTGCTGCTGCCCCTGAATAATCCAGCTGCTCATAAGATGAAATAGATCATCCACCATTGATATGCTCTGATAAACATCTGCCTCAAGTGTAAGGACTAGGCTCATGACTTGTTAGTTTTTGTACCTAGGGAAGTGTTCCCCAAGTGACTTTTTCCCTAAGTCACTTAGAAGGGGGAAAAAGGTGACCCTCACATTAAAAGCTACTTAATGAGACTTTATAAAGTTAAAGTCACTTTTTGATAAATTTAAGTGGGTGAGTGAAATTTATTTAAGTGATTTAAATAAATGTGATTTTTACTCTCATTGAATCTTAGCCATTGGATTGAATCTTTCTCCACCGTTGGATTAGATTCCCACTTAGGGTTTAGACAAAAAGGGTTGAGGGAGGCAAACCTATTCAATTTTCACATTTTTGAGAAGAGAGAAGAGCTGAGAGAGGAAGAGAGAGCAGCTAGGGCTTGGCACGCATTTCAAGGCAGCAGTCGAGCATTAATGAACAATACGGATTCATAGCTGGGTGATTTTTCAGTGGCATGCATCCCGAGACAGAAGAAATGAAGCATGGTTTTCAAGGTACCGTACAGCTGCATTTATTGCAGGCCGTACAGCACAGAAATCGAGGAGCTTAGTTTAGCAGTCTGTTGGCATGGTTTTCAAGGTAAAACTCTGCACAAATTTCGAGGGTATTTCTGGGCACAGTTTCCCAGGCAGCTGCATGCAGTCTGAGGAGACTTGGGCACAAATCCCGAGATATCTTGCACAGTTATCGAGGCAGAAAATTTGGCACAGATACCGAGGACTGTTGGCACGTTTTCCCTGGCAGTTTGGTGGCACAGAAATCAAGATTTTCTGCACAGTTTTCGAGGAGGACAGTACAGTCCGGACTGTGTACTTCTGCACAGAAATCGAGGCACTCCTTTGCACAGAAATTGAGATTCCAGATTGGCACAGATTTCAAGATTGTTGACTGAGTGAAATTTTCTTGGTGGAGATAAGTAAAATTTCTGCTGTAAAAATTTATGTAGTAGATTACTGAAGAAATAAATCTCTCTCTCTCTAACTGATTTTCCCTGTGGGGGTTTTTCCAGGGCTTGATTTTGGCCAAAAAATTTCTGAGTCTATCATTTTCATGGTGTGAATGTTTAAATGTGTCTTTCAGCCTGTTAGTGCATTTTTACTGTGTGTTTAATTGTTACTGAAAATTTCATAAGTAGTTTCCAGTCAATGCATAACCGACTGGGAATGAAAACCGCAAAATGTTGACATAAACCAGCAAACAGTAAAGTACAGAAAATCTTCATGACTGTCATTTGGTCTGCAAAAATAAGTAATAGCTCCCAGCTACTAAGTATGTGATAACAAGCTCATTTACTTGTATTCTTTTATGTTATTGTATGTTGATATATCATATTCATTTATTCCTCCTTTTGGGGATTCTTCATGCACCCCCCTTATTTGGCCATTGATGGTTGCTCTACTCTCCAATTCCTTTGACCTATTTTGGTCTTTTGTGAACATTAATATAAATTTTAATTTCTACTGCAACTTCTATGTTGGTCTCATCCTCCAGTTTCTTGTTTGTTTCATTAGTTACTTGTTTATCCCTATTCTTGCCTTCTTCACTATTTCCATTCCTATCTGGCTTTCCATTGTTCTTTCTCATAGGAGAGTCTTTAATCAGATGATTAGGTCAAAAGTGTGCGCAAACACAAGCATTACGAAGATTAAACCGAATTGAAAGAAACAATTGATTACTTGTTTAAGTTACATGATTCTTACACATAGTAGCAGTTTATTATCATTTAAGTTGCTAAAGGCAAACAATAGCTTCTTTCACGCTTCAGTATGGCAGGGACACCGATTCAAGCATTGAGAGGGTTTGGCAAACTGCAATGCTTGTCCTTCTCAGTTCTGGATCAGATCCCAGTAAATTAATTTCTTATGTGGCTTGTGAAAGCATTTATAGTTTGAAAGTCGAAATTCATCCTTCTCTTGTTTTATTGTGTCATCTTTAGTGATGTTCCTCAGATACACTAGCTAAGAATATAACACGAGATTAAAAACAATGCCGATGTCTTGCTTTACAGAGCTTATGAAATTATTTGCAGATACCTTTGTGAGGATAAACCCCATGGTTCAGCAGGTGCATTGTTCAAATTTCGTGACCTTTTGATGGAAGACAATCCAGTAAGATTTTTACTATGCAATTGAGGGAGTGTTTTCTTTCTATTGAGGGCTAGATTGTTGATTTCTAGCCAACCTGTATTTGGTGCATCAGTAACACATGTGCTTTAGAATGGTACCTCTAGCAACAAATCCAGTTTACTGTAATTTACTGTTTTTGGCTGATTTGCTTAACACTGCTTTTGATAATGATGGAGTACTTAGAACTGTTTCCTCTTATGGTTTCCAGAAGGAGATTTTTGTCATGCACTGTGATATCTGTTGCAGTTTTCCATTGGTAGATATGCAATGTAAGCTCAAACTCCTCAGTGGTAGTTGCATTGTGTAATTTAATGCATCTGCACATTGTGTTTGCTTGGATATCAACTGAAATTTCCTTATCCTGAGGTTTCTAATGTTGTTGCTTTCATTTATAAACACAATGCACCAGAAACTGCAGATTAATGCTGTTTTTATGCTGACAAGTAGGATTAAGGTATCTGTTATATGCATGTTAAATTCAAATAAATATTTAATCAGTACATTTTTCTCCTCATTGCAGTGGCACATAGGAATTATGGAGGGATTGGGACAATGCTAGTTAAGAAGGTAAGGGACTTGTGTGTCTGCATCTCTATCAGAGGATCTCCATCACTACAGTTTTAACAGGTGCTGTTCTTTGGAAAATAAAAACTTCTCTCCATAGATTTTTATTGATTTGGTTGTGGAAATGATCAAAGGCTTCCTAACAACCTCCCCGTGTTACATTCTGACAACTAGCACGTGCAAATTAGCTGCTAATTTATCTCTATATTAGTATCACTAATACGTGGTATTTTTCACTTTAGTGAGAAGAGATTTCTTCTGTCTGTGTGTTGTGTAATGTGGTTGTAGTTTTTATCTTTTTGAATCCTGAATAAATTTCAAATACTTCAATCTCAGGTTTCCACGGAAGCTACAGGGGAGTTTGGTGAATTAGTTGCAGACCCGCTGACAAAGGAGTTACTGCATTTTGCAGAAAAACCAGAAACACATGTACTCCCAAATAAAATCTATCTTGTGTATTTATAAGATGACAGGGGGTAGCCAAACATTAGTATAATTTTGTCATCCAATTATTGGTATTTTGTCTCTCATGTTTTATCTTACGTATTGGTACAGGAGCACATTAAAAAGATATGCATGAGCTATGTTCTGCCCTACACCTTGTAGACCATGTTCCCTTGTGCATGTCTCGTCCATTTTCAGATAATTAGTTGGCTTTCCGGGCACTTTTGCTGTATTTATTGCATCAAGTGTTAATTTTGTAGTTCAAACATTATTGATCTGATCTAGGTGCAAGTGAGTGCCAATATCATCTTCTCGTGTTTGGAATAATGGATTGGTTATGCATTATCCTTCTACTATCTATACTTTTGTTGTTTCCAAATGTCTTAAAGTATTGTTAACTGAAAACTGGGTAGGTGTGAGGAGACATGTCAAGAAAGATGGATGATTTCATAAATATTGTTTTTTTTTCTCACAGGTCAGTGATTACATAAATTGCGGAGTTTACATTTTTACTCCAGATATATTTGCTGCCATGCAGACCCTGACACCCACTCGTAAAGAACGAGGTTAGCTTTTAAACCTGACTTTGCTAACTTTTATTTTGCTAGCCATGAGGCTATGCACTTTATTCCTGGCATGTATAATGGAATGGAATTATAAATTACAATTTATTTTTTTACTTTTCCAGTTGCTGAATGCTGTTTTATCGTTCTACTTTTTTTGCAAGACCAAACAACCTTCATATCTATGATTTGGAGTAAGATGGAAGTTAACAACCCAAGCAGTCCTTCTGTTGGATTTTGAGTTCAAGGTTATTTTTATGGATGCCATTTAGCTTTACCAATTAGCTACTGTAAGCTTTTGATATGGACATGAGTCCAAGACAGGAAATTATTTGTGCTTATCATCAATTGCAAATATTGAAATGTTTGTCCCTGTCATGTGAATTTGTCTTGTAGTGATGTTTTGTCATTTAGTACCTTTTGTCCTTTAGTATAGCGTATTAGTGTTTTTCCTTTAGTTTGTCCAACTAGATCATTCACTCTCCTTGAGGAAGTAGAGAGTCCTACTAGATCACGGGGAGTTATTCAAGGTTTCAAACACATGAAAGGAATCCTTCTCTAGCTAAGGACCTTCCCTTTCTCTTGTAATGGATAAGCTGAGTTTTCAAGGTTAATAGAAACTCTGTGCTTCTAAGCAACTCTGGGATCTTCATATTTGAAATGCTTCCTCTTTCCATCTTACTCCCACCTCAACTAAAATCAATAAAGCCTTTTTCTTCCACTGAAATCCTACACTGTTGCACTAAGGCTTCTAAGGATTTTTTCTTCTGAAAATACATCTTTTTATCCTCAGAAAAAGAATTGTAAATTCCATTCAAGATATAGTGAAGTTACATTCTGCATATGCATTTTGCATTTCAAAACCATCCACAGGATTTCTTCTAACATAGTGACTCCATAAAAGACCATAATGATCTCACACCTAGATTCTGATCTGTTCTTACTTCTTACAGTTCATATAATTACATCAACAGACTGAATCAAACATAACTGATATGATGTCCCAAAGAATGACATAAACTGTGCAACAGTCCCTTCTGAAATGTTCCAAGAAAGATACACATATAACCATATGAAAATTAAAAAAGACAAACAGACTCAAAGTCTCTATAGAGATCTGCTGTACCAACTGTGAACCAACAAGAAAGATGAAGAAAAATCATGAGATAATGACTACCTGGGCTGAATAATCAAAGACAGAATATATATGTGCATTGACTTGGCCTTCCTTTGACTCCAGCTTCAGCTCCTACCCTTAGTCTTTCACCATTCCAGAGTTAAGCATCTCCCACAGAGCTCTTCAAGGAAAATTTCTGCATTGATTAGCAACAATATTAGGTTGGCTGTAGCATGCATTTTGTAGTTCTGTTTTCCCTATTACTCTCTAAAACAGCCCTCTAAGTCTGTCCTCTTGACCCCATATGCCCAGTTTGGATTTAGGCACTAATTTTTCCTTTCATCCACTCCTAAAAACATACAAATAATCATTTAATTTTTTGTTTATGCAAATCTTGAATTGATGGCTGAAAATATCCTAAATGAAATTTGTCCTAAGTCGAAGAAACCTTTCCAAGTCTCTTTCATTTACTAGACTTAGTTGCCTTTAGGGATTCCCCCCTTGTGTCATGGGAGAGCTAGCCTAAAGAAAGTGAAAGTGCTATTAAAGTGACATTGGGTAGCCTTTCTACCCCTAGTGTTTCACCTTTGATTAGGGATTTGCCACTGAAAGTGATGGTTTGGGAGGTAACATTTGGGCATCATTGCTGGGGAGAAAGTCCACTTCCCAGAAATTTGAAGTTCAAGCTTCATGACAATTGGTGAGCATAAAAACCAGGGTTTATCATACAAGCTCATATGGCAACTCTGCTTGAAGAAAATTTGCCTAAGAAGTACTCTACAAGGAGCTCCTCACAAGTTCTTGTTCACCCAATTCCAGAACCAAAAAGATATTATAGAAGAAGAGTGAACAAACAAACCTGTGCATCTCAAGGTAAAAATAATTAGGGGTTTGATTTTATTGAAGATACAAGGAATTTATTCTCAGATAATTCAGGGCAACTGAATCCTCAAAGTAACATGGCTGCTCCCTGATTGGATGCTAACTACAAGCCACTGGATTTCTCAAAGATTACTAGAGCTTCTCGTGACATACCAGAAAGAACAATAGACAAGTAACAAGTTACCTTTATTTCAGGGAAACAATGCTGTACCAACCATTGTTGAAAACATCGGCAACGGCAAAAAATCGGCAGGGGTTCCGAATACAATTTCTCGGCAACATCGGGGAAAAAATCGGCAAACCGCGGCAGTAATTGAAAAATACAAAATAAATTCATTTTTTTCAAATTTTTAAACATATATACCAACAACAACATCAAATAACCACATTGCCACATAAATATATGGAAAACACCGATATATATGATGCACTAGATGCCAAATCAAAATGATACATCAAAGTCAATACTAAATCCTGAAACCTGATAGTTGTCCAATAAAGGACTCAAAAGTGGATAGTTAATACAAAATGACATCAAATATATAAATGTATCTCATCATCATGAGTCATCTAGAATGAGAAATCTAGGCTATCTAGCAGCTAGCTATCAATGGCCTCTCCCCCTTTTATGGGAAAAGGTAATGGCTCATTTGCCACTAGAAGGCCCTGCATCGGCATCAACTGTCTGACGCCAACTAGATGGTGTAGATGTATCATCCCGTGTAGAAGTTGGCACTGGTGCTGATGTTGGCACATCAGCCTCGATGATGTCAAGGTAGTCATCACCTGACTCTACCTGCACCTCCCCTTCCCCCTCTTCCTGCTGCTGCTCCTCCTCCAACCATGTAGGTGCCTCAGGCATAATAGGGGCCTCAGACTCGACCCTCCACTCAGACAATATGTTAATATTGTCCAAGGAAATGGATTCCAAATCAGGCACCTTATCCAACTACTTCATCCACAATCGCATATTGTAGTGGACATATAACAAATCATTGAGCCGTGGAAACTCCAACCTATAAGAGGGCCATGAATAAATTTAATGAGTCTTGATTCTTGAGGGTCATAAACATATCAAAGGGAAATATGAAATTATGAATAAATTATAATACTTGTAATCAATTAGTTGAAGTTCCAAGTCTAACCTATTGCGCTTTTTTGAGTGTATCTTTTCAAACACACTCCAATTGCGCTAACATCCTGAAGCACTACATGTTTGGCAAAGGACACGAATGGCAAAATTCCGTAAATTTGGTGCTCTTGCACCATAATTTCGCCACAAAACATCTATAACAATTACAAATAAGAAAAAAATACGTAAATTTCTTTTCATCAAAACATAATCCATCTTTCAAATAAATTATAAAACACATAATTAACAATTCAACTTTAAAGTTTAAATTATAGTGGCTTACGTGGCATAAAAGTGGTCCTGTTGGCAACAGCATCAGCGAAGCCAAATAGTCGAATAGCATCTCGATACATCTCCATCTACACACTAATAGTCCTGCGAGTATCAGCATCAGGTACCATCCTCTCAAGACATGTCAAGAGCCCTTCCATCACCTCACCATCAAAATCAAATTTGGATGAGTAAGCATAGGAGGGGTTGAGGAAAAGGGTTGCTGCATGAATGGGCCAATGGAGCATCCCTGTCCATCGACTATCAATCAAATCCCAAATCATCTAGTATGTCCGGGGGTGCCCTTGCCCACATAATAAGATCGAATAGTCTCTTTGGCCCTATCCATGGCCTCATACAAGTAGCCCATTTTGGGCTTCTCTCCATCTACCAAGCGAAGAACCTTTACCAAAGGTTCACTAATTTTGCACACTTCTAGCATGCCATCCCAAAAGGAATCGATGTACACTACTTTAGCAATGGTTGTCCCATCTTGTCTTCTGCTGAATGTGCAGTCATGCCACTCATCACAAACAAACATCTGCTTCAACTCAAACTTACATTGGAGAATAGACTGAAGAGAGATGAAGCTACTGGCAAAATGTGTGATTGTAGGATGCAACAACTCCCTGTTTTTTGTGAATCTCCTCATGAGGCTAAGGACAAATGCATGGTTATATATGAATTTCGTGATGCTCCTAGCCTGATCAACAACCTCCTTGATGAAGGATATTTTTCCCATATCCTCAAGCATCAAATCGATGCAATGGGCCGCACATGGAGGGATGCCTCTCCATTAGCATTCTGCCGACAGCGACATAATTAACTGCGTTATCTGTTATGATTTGGACAACATGTTCCAAACTAATCTCTCTGATGAAGGCATCCAACAACTCACACAATAATGTTGCATCTTTAACATGGGCTGAGGCATCAATTGATTTAATAAACATGGTGCCCCTAGGGAAATGTACCACGAAATTTATAAGAGTCCTACCCTTTGTATTTGTCCAACCATCGGACATCACCGTGCATCCAGTAGACTCCCATGACTTCTTTAACTCTTCCAATCTAACATTGATGTCATTCTTTTCTACTTGCAAAATTGGCCCCTGCAACTCCTCATAGGTAGGGACCCTATAACCTGGGCCAACAACAACGATGGCATCACACATAGGCTGGAAAAATGTATTGGTCTTTGTGATGCTCAAAGGTAAATTGCTCCAAAATATCATCCTCCCCATAAGCTTGTCCGCTTCTTTCTCCCTTTTTTTAAGCATTGATCGGATGGAAGGTTGAGCCCCATCTCCAGTCCTTGGAACAAAGAAAGGTGAGGTCCTCATGGAAGGTGAATCAACATTTGTGGAGTCCCTTTCACTACCCTGCGTCCCACTCACAAATTTGCTAGTGCCGGTGTATCTAGCCACTCCACCCGAATCAATTTCGGCTCTATTAGCAGCTGCCACCTCCTTCTTTTTATCCTTCTCATAAATGGCATCATGGGCTATCCGCATAATTTCCGGGGTTGATTCCGTGCAATTAGAACATCATGGCCCGAAATTTTAGCCAAGTGGTATTTCAACCAGCTAATCCCCCCTGTCATAGCTTGGCCACATAGTTTACAAGACAACCTTTGACGGTTTGTCCCATCCTCGGGTTCACCATATTGCCACATTGGATCCAAGCTCTTAGGCATTTTGGAAGTGCAATGTCAAACCTTCAACTTCAATCTGGGGCCAAAAAATGGAAAAAAACTACATTAAAAATAATTAAAAAAAAATTCAGTCTGTTGTTAAAGGAAAAACAGCTATCTAAATCATTTTTCTATCCATGGAAATTCATTGGAAAATTATGACAAGAGGCAAGAAAAAAATATTTTTGAAAACCTTAGCAAAATCTAACCAAAAATGAAGTTAAGAGGGTTGTTGAAGAAAAAACAGTCCCTCAATCTACTTTCTTAGCCACAAAAATGTTGATAAGAGGCAAAAAATGATGGGCTTTGGAACCCCTACAACAATCTATGAAAAAAATGCATAAAATGGGATTTGACTACATACCTTGGATTTTTGATGACCAACACCGTTGAGAGCTTGCAAATTGTTTTTTCCACCAATAAAAAATCTTTTGATGGTGATGAAATTAGTGGTTTGATCCTCTAGATCTCCTTGTTGATGTTTGCTAGCACTCTCCCTCTCATTCCCCCACAGTTGCAAAGTCAAATGAGGGAAAAAAAAACAAAAAACGCCACTTAAAGTGCAGCCCCCGACACCTGGGTGATGTTCTGGGTCGTGGCACGCGATTTTTTCAGTAAAAATCGCAATTTTTGAAAACTGCGCGAAATCTGATTTTTTTGGAAAAATCGCAATTTTTTCAGGGCGTAAAATCGGAACCCGAGAAAAATCGCGATTTTTCGCGTGGTGCTGATTTTGGCGAAATCTTCAACAATGGTATCAACTAGGGATCATTGGAATGCTTTCATGAACATGATAAGAAGAGCAAAGGTTCAATATCTTGATGTAGTGCTGAAATTATTTGTATTATCCTTGGAGGAAGAAGCTATTGATTGGTTCATAAGTCTTTCGGATAATAGTATTAGTGCATTCTCCAAATGTGTCAACACCTTCTTAGAGAAATGTGGAGAATGTAAAGACAATAGATATTAGTTAGTTGCTTTGAGTAGTACAAAGAGAAAAGAGAATGAAACAGTAGAGGAGTTCAACAAAAGATTCAATCATATAGTGCTAAAGTTGCATATTGATATAAAATCCACAGAAGCACCCTATTGACCACCAAAACCAACTAGGTGGACAACGATGTACCATGCACATGTTGAATGTGCCTTGAAGATGAGAAAGAAGTACTTAATGATTTATTCAAGCGAGGCAGCTCTTTTTCTTATCTTCTCTCCATGAAATTTCCGCACCCCTGTGGGGATTTTGTAAGGATATGTTAGCATGAGGGTCAATTTTTGTGTAACTCAGTTGCCTAAGACTTTATCATTAGGGAAGTCCTTTCATCGAGTCTTTTTTCACTTGGATAATTAAAATTATTTTTTAGTAATTTTAATTATTTGAGTTTTTCACTCAAAAATACCTCCAAAGTGGTGAAAGGCGTTCTAGTGATCGAGTCCATGGGGTGATTGAGGCCTATGAATGTTCTATATTACCATGCTAGACATTATCTAGAGTCTTGCGGAATTTCATTAAGTTTTACATAGGATTTTTTTTAATTTTTGGTGATTAAAAATTGTCCCTCAGCACAAAATGTTGTAATGTAAAAGAGGGATACTTGGTCCTTTTTTATGTTCTATAGGTGTATGGGTACTCAAGATAAATGGCATGAGACCCCCTACACCCTTGGACCAAGTTTGAAGTCATTCAGACAAGTCTTGCTAAGGTTTTGGACACTTTTTCCCAGGTCAGTCATGGAAATCAGGAAATTGGGCAATTAATTAGTAAGGCACATTTTTGTAAAGTGACTATAGTCACTTGGGGAAGGGAAATAAAGTTTCCTAGGGTCATAGTATGTACCTAAGACAAATTTAAAGGTTAAAGAACCCCCCCAAGCAAGTATTTTGAATGTGGTGAGATGCCCACTCTAGGGGGTATGCCCTCCTCTCCTCTCCTTGTTTCTTTTCTTGTTCAAAAAATCGTTTGCTGCAACTGTACCTACACATATATACATCTTCTAAACCTTCTGGTATTGTCCTGCAAGACACATAATCCTTAGAATCTTTTGTTCTATTTGCAAAGCTCATTGCCTAATGGTTTGGTCTTGTATGTGTTTGTGGGTTTGAGTCAATTCTGCATGGTTTTGTTTTTGCCTTCCAGTTCATATCAACTTTCCAAGTCAACGACTCTTCTTTTACCTTCGATATCACCCTGTTTTTAGAAATGTATTTAATTTTTCTTTTAACCTTTACAAGAGTACACCCTCTCTTTAATTTTTGTTATCTGGATCAGCGACACAAAAAGTTTATGAAAACTAAGTGATTTACTCCTAACCTTGACATTGTCTTGGCACACCACTAGTTTTTCATCTTCAACATTTCTTGAACTTCTTGTGTTCAGTTTCAGTGTTATCTCTCAGTTTCATCTTCTTCTTCCTCCATGCTCAGGCCTGCTCATTGTGCATGCCCCGATGCATGGCTGTGATGCCTTGTTAAACTTTTAGAAGAAGAGAGAAATGAAAGAGGAAAGAAAATGTGATGCTATCATGATTATTTTATTAAACTTGAAATGTTTACATTATAGTGAGTATGTCTTTCAATTGCTTACGGTGGTGGTAGTACTTGTCACTTTTGACTTGATCATAACCAACATTACCTAATTACAACCATTAATACATTACATTCTTACAATAATGTTATTACATCATAACACCCACTTAACCTAAGAACACCGAAGACCTAACACTTAAATGGTCATTAAGCCTAACTATGTAATGGATACTTGTTGAGTTTTCTAAAGTTAGAAGAATCCTTATGTTCTTGAACACATCTTGTGTGAAGTGTCAAATACCATAGACCAATTTATATTTTTTATGTTTGTTTCTTAATATAGTATAATAAATGGTTGTGCCTAGCTTAAATTTCATAGGATGTATAATATAAATTTTAAGAATGCCATATATATCATATCTGCTATGATTTCTCAGGGATTTTCCGACGCCTGTCTAGCTTTGAATCCTTGGAGTTCTCATCACCGTAAGTTGATTTTAATGTTTTAGCTCTTTCTAATAGAATTCTTTTTAGTTTAAGCGTGTTTTTCTTTTCATTCTTATAGTGGCGCAGTCATGGCAAATTGTCATATTTGCACCCTATATGAAGATTCCATAATTATATATTTATGTGCACCCTATATGAAGATTCCATAATTATTTGTTAGATTGAATTGCGCACTGTAAACAGTTAAAATTAAACATGATAGACACATGTTAAACATGAAAGAAGGTAATGGAAATCTATACATTTTGGCCATATGAAAGAGCTGACACACACTAAAATCAGACGCTGTTACATATATGAAAGAGTTGACACACTAAAATCAGACACTGTTACATATGTGCATTATGTTCTCATGTTTAATCAATTTTCTATTATTGGAACTTACTGTAAACCATTGGATTGACTAGAAAATTGTCACATGATTCATCACTGAAACCGAAATTGCTTAAATATTCTACTGTGTTGCCCCACTAAGTCATTGTAATATTGTTTAAGTATTTCATCAATTTTCCTTTTCCTTTTTCCTTTTTCTCTAGCACCTGATATGGTTGTTAAAATTTCAGTACATGGAATGATCAGATCAGCGAACAAAAGAAAACCTAAGAAAGATGGAAACTTAGCAATTCTCAAAGCTGCTGTTACTGCTAGATCTGAACACGCATAAGTGAACTGAAAAGTGTGAACAGAAAACTAGAAGAAACTCAGAACAGCAGACTGTATGTACTCATTCTGCATAAAACAGTGGTCTGAAAATTATGATGGCAAACATATTTCCTGCACTTAATCACACATTCAGTCCTATTACTTCCAACAGAAAAATACAAAGTAGACTGCCCAAAACTTTTATCTAACCCACGGATTGCAGTGGTGTGGCATGTCTCTTTTATGGACTAGGAGAGAACATGAGATGCAATAGACCTTCTAGAGGTGCAACCTCCTACATGAGTTCTCTGCCTAGAATAGCATGCCTCAACTAGAGAAGACTGAGTCTTCATGCATGCATGCATATTCTGCCTTGGAAACAGTCCCAGTGCTAAAAATGAAATTCCGTCATGCCAATGCCTAATCTAAAGTTGGAACTGCACTAGAATGATGTGAACTGAACCTTCTAAATCTGTCTAAGGACAACACATGCAGCATTCTGCATCCATATGCTACAGAAACTCAAGACTTACTATACTATTGTGCCTACTAAAGATGAATACTATTTCTAAATAAAATGAGTCTAAAGCTGGCACATGCATGCACACTGCATGCATGTGCCTCTGGCATAGTTGCATAACTGTTGTACAACTCCAAGGGGCTTCTTCTGCTATGCCTTCATCCACAAATCTTCCATCCTGCACTGTGAATGAGACCATATGGACTACTGAGTGCATTGTCTCACTGAATTGGAATCTGCTATGTACAGCTATGCTGAAGGAGAACACAATTTGAGTAACAGGTGAAGCTAACACTCCCTCTTCGCGAGGAAGGTGTTCTCTACAAAACCAAGATACTATCACAGCATCCTGAACCTTTCCTCTGCTAGGGGCTTCAAAAGAACATTGACCACTTGTGAATCTGAAGGAATGTAATTCAAAACTACTACTTTCTTTGTTCTCTGAAATCTCGTGAGAATCTTCAAGTTGTAATCCCTTGTATAAGGAAAACTTTATCAGCAACCTGCCAACCTTCTTTGCCCTTCATGTCAACATCATAGGTCAAATTCTTCTCACACCACTCCATGAATTTTTCTGTATACAGGGCCAAGATAAGTGGATCAGATCTATCAAATAAAGACTTAAAATATGCACTATATTTGAGGAGAACGTTTTGGGGGTAAGGACACATTTTCATATATTTGGGACCTTTTAAGGTATTTGGGGGTAAGGACACATTGTGGGAGGCGTTTTTAACAAATTTGGAGATGTCTTTCACCTTTGAGAATGGCTTTGGGGGTGAGAACACTTTCTTCAAGACATTTTCTACATATTTGGAGGAAAGACTTTGCATGAGAAGATGCCATGTGGCATTGTTGACATGGTAAAGTCCTCAAATGAATAATAAATGCGTGCTATCTCATGAACTAGAAAGATGACAAGTGGCAATATGGACCCATTTTATTCATTCAAAAGGAAAAAGAGAGTTCTCCACTTGAAGAGGATTTTAGGGCCTTCTAAAAGAAATAATATTTATTGGAGAAGTTGAAAGAAAGCTATTTAAGGAGATCTATTCACATGTGCTGAAGGCATGGTTGGAAGATAGGGAATTCCCCTCCAAGCACTTAGTTGAATTACAATATCTTTAGGAGGATTGGAAGAAGGATGGGCTCAATGTGAGGTTTCTCCATTTCTTTATTCTTTTCATGGATGATTAGGGTTTTTGCAAGAATTGCCATTGTTTTATTGCTGGAATGATCTTTGTAAAAGGACAATTTTGTCACAAATTAAGAGGTTAGAGTTGAAGTTAAACTCTAGCTATAATCCTTGGCATAATCTTGAATTATTGAAGGAGCTGCTGTAATTTTCTGGTTAGGGCTGTTTCACTCCATTTTTGTGGGCTGTCTTAACTAAGGTGGAAACTTAGATGTGACATATTCAGTCCTCTTGATCTTGTTGTGAAATCAGATTTTAAAAATGATGTATTGTTTGTTGTTCATTCAATAAGAAGGATATCATATTTTGTCTGCTTCATTTACGGTATCATATTATGGTTGTCCTTGTGTTCTTGCACATTATTACATGGCTGTAATTTCAGGGTTGTGATGGTGCATCTTGTTCAAGGGTTCTCACATTATTCTTGTATGATCTGAAAATTAGTTTTGGACTAATTATGGCACATCTAAGATGGCTTAATTATGTCTTCTCCACTATATTGAAACCCTCTTGTTCTTTGATCTTTACTTCATAGCCCAATTAGATAAGCACTAGTTTGTGTAAATCCACCATCCCTTTTATTCCAAAGACAATCTTAAAATAATCTTTCCTAGGGTTTCCCCGTTTGTGTTAGAAAAGAACTAACCTAAAGCAAAAGGAGGAGTTGTTGTGGTGACAATGGGCAACCTTCCTATGTTCCCCATGGTTGCACTTTGTAACAATTGTAATATTTGAAGTGCACATTTGGGAGGTGTTACCCCCCATTTTGTCATGGGTGTCCACATATGATTTTTGTCACATATTTAGTGGGGGTTATAGGTTGAAGGAGCTTATTTATGCCTTGGTTATTTTGATGCTAGACTTTTCATTCATGTGTGATGATGCTAGTAGCTATGGGATGATGTTTGCACTTATTTATGAGATATGGTTCATCCTTTTAGAGAGCACTCTAGTGATTTGGATCTTATTTGGCATCTAGACCACTTGAGCATCACTTACGGATAGATGCTTTTTCATTTGTGGCTCAATATATCTTCTTGATGGCATGTACTATCATTATTGGAGGAATGCTTTGCTTATATGGATGGTTTGATGACATGTGGATGGTTTTTTTATGGAGTGCTTGGATGGTTTTCATGGGTAGATGCTAGGTGGAGGCTCTTCTATGAGAGCACTCTAGTTTTGTTAGTGTTTTTCACACTCATGGATGGTGTATAGTGGATTTTCCATAGTCTGCTCAAGCCCATTTTATGTGTTTCATGCTTGGTGAAGTGTTGTGGGTGGTTTTCTGTAGAGAAGCCTCCTTCTAGCATAGACTATGATATCTCATGGAGTGCTTCTGTCTTTTCTCACTTGGGGTGGCATCATGGTTCCATTGGCTGTCATTTTGTGTTGAGCGCTCTCCTTGTTTCATTTCTCTATCAAATGTATTGATGAGTTGGCATGGAGGTTAGGAGTTGGTTGGTATGTGGACATCTATTGCATATATTGAGATTTTGACCATTGATGAGGTAAAAGAAGGAAAGTGTTTCACTTGTTCAGCTTGCTTGGACATCTATTCATGCTTTTCTTGAGCAGTGTTCACTTGAGGAAGCTTCCTTGACTCATTGTTCGGCCATTATGAGGGAACATTGTCTCTTGGAGGAGGGTTTATACACTTATCTATGCTCTTATAATGAAACACTTTCACTTGGAAGGCCTTTATTGCACATCAATCTATTCTTAATGAAGGAGTCTTCCACTCTTTGGGGTTGCTTGTGCCTTTATTCATGCATCTTTTGTTGGAGCATTCAGCTTGGACTTTGGAGAGGTTTTACACATCATTTACTTCCACTTTTGAGGTAGTGCTACAACTTTTGAGTTGTGTTACTTTGAAGCAAAAGCGAAAGTGAGAAGCAAAAGCGGGAGCAGGAGCGAAAAGTGAAATTTTCAAAAGCTTCCGGTTTGGAAGCGTTTTTTTATATAATATATATATTGTTATATATTTTGATGCATATATATCAACAAATGCATGTAGAATGTTGAATTAGTTATGGAAAGCATAAAAACATGAAATAAACCATAATACCATATAACATCATTCATTAATCATCAATCATCAATCATCAATCATCAATCATCAATCATCTAGTAGTGAATTCGTCAACCATAGGTCCAGTATCCATTATTCCATAATATCAACCTTAAAGCTTCAAATTTTCAATATATAACATTTTATCATCACTAGTACTTGTAACCAAACTATAGTCTATAGAACATCAACCATGAAATGAAAGTTCAATGTTGAAAAAAATTCACAAAGCATCATATTCATTACCGAAGAGTTATAATATGCTTTTATGTAGTCAACTGTCAATGACTCAATCATGCAAAGTTGCAAATAGTGAACTTCAAAGGCAGGTTCAACTTCAAACTTCAAACTTGAATTGCCATGTAATCATTAATGTTTACAAAATATACCATAATAAATATAAAAGAGTCAATAGTGTAGAAACTTGAAAGTACTGTAAACAAGAAAAGACAAGAAAAGTAGATTTTATAAATGTTTCCTCTTGCCACGAGAAATTTCCATTTTCTTTTCTCGTGCTCTCTAAACAATGGGAGTGGGATTATCATCCCCAGTAGCCACCAATGTTGAGCCACGTCCAAGACTCGGTCCTGCACGACCCCCCCTCATTGATGCAGATGGAGGTCGTGAAGTTGAACCTCTAGGCAAGATGGTGCATCTGACAACAAGGTAGAAGATGGTGGTGGCATTGTTGTTGCTGCTGTTGCTACATGGTCATCCTCATCGCCCAAAATCTCTTCCTCCAAGCGCTCTAAAGTTAAGGATCCATCCTCCAAGTTATGCTCCTTTGGATTGTTGTCCCAAGTGAGATATGATCTATCAGTTTTGGCCCGCTCACAATAATGAGTCAACAACCTCAAGTTGTAATGTACATAAACCAAGCTTTCTGCTCAGTTTTCATTTAATCGGTTTCTTTTCACGGAGTGGATGAAGCTATAGGTGCTCCTGTAAATTTTAATCCAGAGATCACTATCCCTCTAGATAGCCCTGATATCTCAAGCGGTTTGAGTCTCTGTATATCAATAATGCTATAATGAAATAAGACTCAACAACTATAGATCTCTTTACAACATGTTATCCCCCTTTTTGACAGGGTTATATGGCAGCAGGGGACAATCACCAACAGCAGGTTTGGTCCCTAATATCAGCAATGAAGGGGGTCCATTATGTTCCTTAAATGACCGTGTATCAGCATACTCAGCAGTGATAGAACTGATAGATCTCATCTCAGAGTGAATCACCAACCACTCAGGAGAGGGAAGGTACGGGAGAACCTAGCAAAGAAATTATATGGTAAATGAAGGGAAAACTGAATTGTCTTGTGGGACATTACTTGAAGGAAGCATGCACATGCTGGGCACAGATTACTGGTTCTGCAGAAATTTGTTTTGGTACTAGATTTTATCTCATCCTTGTAGCTGGATCATGATTGCATTAAGTTGTTGAATTAGAGCAAGATCACTCTATTAAATGTCATATAGAAGAATGTGATATGTTAACCCAGTTTAAACGCTGCAATCCAGAGAATACACCAAAGTGACACGGAGGAAGAAGTATTAAAATGAAGAGTTCTGACCATGCTCGTGTTTACATCAATTTAAGCAAATTTTCAGAAATTTCAGTTCACCAGATTCCATCTTTGGCTGCCAGATATATCCCTGAGGTTTCTGGGCGGCAACAAAGTATTGTGTCTCCTCTTCAGAAAACACATGCTACAGAAACTGATGTTGAGGGAGAAAATAAAGATTTTACAAAAGGAAATGAAGTTCCTGAGTTCACAGCCAGCAGAGAAGGGACTGTGTTTTTCGGTCACTTCCAGCCTAGAGAATGATGAAACGACATAAGGAGTTACGGATCAGGCTCAGTGGTTCAAAATAAAGAAGGGGTGATAACACTTTTTAAAATCTGGATGACCTAAGAGTCATATCCCTGTCAGGAATGCACCATCATTAGATGGTAGCTCTCCTATTCTGAACTTTTGCTGCAAAGATCTAAGTCACTTTATCAGTTTGAAAATTATACAGCTGGAAGCTTGATAAGTCTTGTTCAGGACTATTGAAAGCAAAAAAATATAAAGAAATTGCTCGAAGGCAGTTCATCAAATTACAGTTGTGAGATTTACAGAGATAAACAACAGAGGGTATCTAGATATAGATTGGCAACGGAAAGACCATGGTGCAAACTTTAGAAAAGGAACAGCCTTTGTCAACGTACAGTGGAAAAGACCGACTGCATCTACCTGCAAAATAAATAAGAAATCCTATGGCAGCTCGAGACTAGAACAGAGGAACAGCTCGGGATCATTTACAATCATGACCACCATCGCGTCGATTGTTGAGCAGTTAATTACATGGAGGCATTCACTATAAATCATCTATTGCAAATTGATTGAGGCGCAGTCGATACAACAAACTCGGGTTTCAGTGAGCTAACCACACAGCAGAACCGGTTTCATTGATAAAATCATCAAGCGTTTGCCATCGAATGATTGGGATCTCCATTTGCTCGACAAATCCCGGAGTTGACTCCAGTTTGTACAAAATGCCGATAGTAGTGTATTTCACTGTCACTTGAAGTGTTGGAGCGGCTGTCGGGACACTGCTAATTTGGAGGTCAGTTTCATATATAAAGACACTCAAATAATTAAACCATGTTTCGAACTGGAGAAACGGCGTCCAATTTGCATAAAAAATGTAATTGTTGAGTGTTATTCATGGGCCTATCCACCAATTTGCATCGATTTCTACCATTAGCAGTCGAGCTGGAGCTGGTTCCTTTGATTTCATCGCAACTATCGAGAACCCCAGTTATATGGATTTTTTGGAGCGAAGACGCGTTCATACGTCAATTTGGACGCCGATGTTTTTTAAATCTCGGGTTCAAACAGTGATCAGTGCACAGCATTTGTCTTATTCAAAGGTCACAAGACTCCCGCTCACCATTTAAACAACAGGTTAATCAGCAGCAGAGCGCTCGGGGGTTCACGCTATCGACACCGGAGCTCGAGATGACACCAGCCCGTGTTTTAGTTGGCGGCCAGCGTGGATCGTCGAGTGTTACACTATTAGCCAAGTTTTACGCAGAGTTATAACCAAAGACTCAGGTTTCAATAGATCGTTAGCACACAGCCAAGCCATAAATTTCGGGACCTTCATCATCATTGACAGCCGAATCGGTTTTTTCTCTGGCAGTCGAATCGTGGGGTTTTGCCCAACGTTTTCTTTAAGGCAACCGACAGCAGACAGAGTCCCGCGTATTCATTGTTGAAGCCACCCGGGTTTCATTCCAGGCACGTGGAGTTTTATTTCAATATCGTTGCAGCCAGCTGATTGAGGCGTGGTTAGAGTAAATACTCGGTGTTCAAGTTAATTAGCACGCAAAAGAATTTAAACAGCAGTGGTTTCATGAGGATAACGCTGTGGCTACGGAAGTTAAACAGAAGTTAACATCTCCTGTTAGGGCCTGATTGACAACACGTGGCTATTGAAGCCCCGGTCCACTTTATGTTGGAAAACAGAACAAAGCAATTTCCATTAGTAAAACAGGTTTTATCATTTTTTTTCGATGGGGTAGGAAAGGTGGATTTTACCTTTCTTCTTATATTTTATTATTTCTTTATCTTTTCATAAGAGGTTTTTTGGCCTATAAAAGCCAACCTCCTTCATTGTAACCTGGATGGAAAAATTTTGGGTTTTTTATCCCTGTCGAGCTTAATGAAAAAATCAGTCGGTTTTGTGGACAGATTTGAGTATCCTCCATGTGCTTGTGTGATGTATTTCAAATTGTAGAATGAATCTAGCTTGTGAGGGCTTTATCAAGCACAATAGATTAGCCATTTAGGATTAAGTTGGTTAATTATGCTTGAACAATCAGTTTCTCAATGGACATTAGTATTCGGTTGTACGAAATGTTGATTAGGATTTTGATTGTTTATGCATTCTAGATTCGTCTCACTTTTTATGAAGCATAAAGCCTCCATGAGTCCTCTTTTGACTCCATTTCCCCTTCTGACACTGGCACTGGTCTTTCCCTGAGGATTGATCTTCCCTTCCTTTTTCCATCACCCATTTTGAAAACTATCTTTTGTTACTTCTGTTTCCCTAAGGCAGCCTTTTCCATTCACCTTGCCCGTTACTGTACCTGCCTTAGCGATCCTAGTTTAGGGATACCCCCCTAGTGTTGGAGAAGAGCCAACCTGAAGCGAAGAGGAGAGGAGTGTGGTGACATTGGCCTCTCTCCTGAGAGAGTTGTCATTTCGGTTGGCGTGTTGCATTTTGGGCTTTCAAACGACACGCATGCCATTTCGGAGGACAACACAACATAAACACTTAAAAGCTCAAATCAATCACACATAACATTGCATATACCCTGGAAATCCCAAACGGGGAAAACCAACAATTTTGTGGGGCTTTCTTCTATCTCGAGCCCGGAGCAATATATGAAAGAAGTAAATACAACAATGTTACCTTAGATGTAACACTCAATCCTGAACGGTTCAATACCCTAGATATGCATGCATCAGTTGATGCATGCACTAAGGAAATATGCTCTAGTTGTCAATCTAGATTTGAGTCAGTTTGCAGGTAGCTCTGATTGTACTGCCTCTCTCTCAACCCTCTGCTCTGATTTGCTCTGCTTTGGAAGAAGGCCAACTGCTCAACTGGTGAATGCGCCCTTCCTTTGCATGGAAAAGTGCGCCCTCCCCTCTGGATGTCAAATGCGCGTACGGGATCAGATCTTAGCAAATCTGAGCTCTGATCGTCACAGAACTTCCTCAAACACTGAGGCAAGGCTACCCTGAAAGTCTCAGACACTCAATCGGCAGATCGGACTCTGAATGAGCTCCTCTCTCCTCAAGTAATGCGCCCCTCTCCCTCTTTGGAAGTTGTCCTCCACAATCTCTGCAGAAACCACTCAAGAGAACTATCTCATTCCACATATTTGGGTGCCAAGTGCCTCTGGAGCAAGTGGTCTTTGATCCATCTCAGATCAGTGAATTAGGGAAATTTAGCTTTCAGAACAGACTTTGCCTCTCAGATGCAAGTCAACAAGTGGAACAAAATTGACCCTTACCTGAGGGTTTGTACTTACCTAAGAGAGAGAGATAAGGTACTGTAGGGAAGGGTTAGATAGTTACAGTAGAGGCCCAAGACAGTCAACAGGTACACAACAGTTAAATGGAAGCCACAAACAAGCCCTAACAGCCCCAGATTAATTTCAACAGTAAAAGAAAGCCCTAAGCAACCCTTAACAGGTAGTAGCGACCTCCATAAATTAACACAGACCCAACAGACCTCAATAGGGCATGTGGCAGCCTTCAACAAGTAGATCATAGCCCTAAAACTTTAGATCCGACCCAAACAAAGTCCAAGCAGGAAGCGGTTTCCCTAGAATCCCTTAATCAAGGTCTCGGTGGTCACATACAGGACACAAAACCCCTCAAACCAGCAACGACATAGTCCAAAACAGTCCGCGGTGGCAACAGGAAACCCTACATAGGCAGCGACCTCCTCACATGACAATTTGCGGCCCTAAAACAATCCACAATGGCAACGATTTCCCTAGTAGCACCCACAATCAGTCCAAGCAGGCAGTGGTTGCCCTAAACTACCCATACACAGCAATGGCCTACTCAAACAGTCCAAAACAATCCAGAACAGTCCACGGTGGCAACCCTAAACACTCCACATGACAAATGGAAACCCTAAACAGTCCATACACAGCAACGGCCACCCTTCATAGTCCAATGACAGTCCACGACTCACCTGTGTGAGGGAGAAGAAGAAGGATCAACCTTCAAGAGGGACGGATAGGAGTAGTAGATCACAAAACAAGAGAGCCCCCAAGCAAGGAGAGGGTAGAAACCCTAGACATCATCCACAAAGATGTTGCAACAAACCCTAGATCAGACACACTGTAAATCAGATCTGAAATGCTACTTTAAGATGTACTCACAATGAAGAATTAGGTTTGTATTTATAACCTCTTAAAGACTTTTAGAAGGATCCCCCTTATAATTCTTCATTGACTTAGAGTTTCTCAAGACATCCTTTCTTTTAGAAGCGTTAACCACCATAAGGAAGGGTAAACACCCCTCAAACCACAAGACCAAGAATGTACCCACAAGGTGGGAAGACAACCCTTTTACCCACAAGGTGGGAAGACAACCATTTTACCCACAAGACCAAGAACAACAAGGTGGGAAGACAACCATTTTACCCACAAGACCAAGAACAACAAGGTGGAAAGACAACCTTTCTAAGACAAAGGGTGTAATAGCAAGGTGGGGATACAACCCATTTATCTCTCTCTCAAATGTACAAGTGTTCCATACACTAACTGAAAGTTCTATCATCACCATATAAGGAAGGTCCATATTGGATGATGTGATCCTGTGGTCCTCCTAACTGCTCTCGAGGTCAAGTGCTAGTGACTTCATCAAGGGGTGGCCAGTCCCTTGATGAAACAACCTAACTCAACCATCTCGAAGACCTAGGAGAGGAAGGCATCACACATCATCGTCTTGGTCAACTGACCAGGATCCACCTGGTTAACTGACCAGGTATGTACCTATAGGAACTTCTTAGTCCCAGACCAAGAATCTGCCTAGTCCTAGACCAAGATGTCTCTGTCTCAGCCTGCAGGATCTGCTTGGTCCTCATGACCAAGAAACTGTTGGTCCCGGACCAAAATACCTTAGAGACAGATAGGGGCCCTAACCACATGCTAGGGACTTTGCCATGACTTCAACTTGCTTGGTCCCGGACCAAGAACCCCAGTAGACTATTGGGGGGCCTAGGGTACCTACTAGGGACTTACTCTGCCTGTTTAACTGACCAGGAACCCTAGTTAACTGACTAGGGTGCCATCCTCCCAGAGAATGGCTCTCGCAGCTGCATTAACTTTAACAAATAGCAATTTCCTAAACTTAAGTACTTTGGATGATATAAATCTAAATGAGTATAAGTACTTGGTTAGGATGCTAGAGCTACTAAAAATGAAGCTAGATCTAATCTTTTAAAAAACATACTTAGCAAATTAATATTTAATATTCTTTGTAAGTAGATCTACTTTGCTCAAGTATGTAAAAAAAGTAACCAAAAGAGATTGATTTAAAATTGAAGGAGGGAGAAGAAGAAGCTTGATCCCTTGGAAAGCTTGGGCAATGGAGTCTTGTATGGTGGAGCACAGAGGGACTATGTTTTTCTGTAGATATTGAAGATGAGGAGGGTGCTTCTCGCTCAACCCCTTCTCCAAGCAAGATAACCTATAAATTAGAAATATTTGCAAAGAAAAATTGTTAAATAACTTGGTGCCACCTACAATAGAAACTTAGAAAGCATGAACATTAGCCAAAATAAACATGCACTTCTAAGATATCTAAAGCAAATGAACAATAAGACTATACGAATGCTAGCATTCTAATCATACTCTACTAGGAGATAGCTGCCTTTCAAAAGCCAAACTCAACCAACAATATTGCAAGAAAAAAAACACAATACAGATTACAGGTACCTCATAAGCACTTAACAATTATCATCCACACATGAACGAGCTGCACCACTTGTGACCTCCAAAGTATTTTATTTCCAACAAAAGATAGTACAATGATTATAACATAGCTCAAGCAGAGGTTCGACCTTCCATCAAGAATGAGGAGAAAAGCCTTGCTTAAATAGGAAATGAGAGCTCAAACCCCAAGGGGGCGAATTTTCCAAGTGTAGGAAGCTTGAGTGATAAGAGGGAGTTGATTGAGAGAGTTTAGGAGCTAACTAGGAGAGGTTGGTGCCACCTCTCAAGAGGTTGTCCACCATCCCACTCACTCTACGCCACCTCCTCTCCAAGAATGTGCCCCCTTCATGAGAGATGCACCCCTCTCGTTGGGAAATGCGCCACCTCCAAGAAGAGATCTTCAATCATGAACCAATCACAAGTTTCGTCTCTTTTCCAACTCGCCTTTAACTTACAATCAGACTGTCAACACTGTAGAAGACTGAAACATGTCCTAGACAAGTTTCCTTGATTGATGGGGTGCTGATTTTTTCCATTTATTTGGCTTTTCTATTCACTTTTTGAGAGAAAATGAAATTGAGTGATTAAAAATCACTAATTTCAGTCCCAAAGTGGGTGCATAGGTAAAGTGGGTGCTCTGGGTTAGAAAACGAGCACCCCCATGGAAAATTATGCCTCCTAGTACCACTTTTATGACTTATTGAAATTTTAAAATTAAAATATCCCTTTTTTACGGGAAATTTTTTATTAATGGAAAATTTAAAAAATCAAGGGGGGACATAACACATGTCCATTATAATCTAGAATAATGACTAGCATGGTAATATACATCAGACACTAGGCTTTAATAACCCCCTAAGGCACAACCACTAGGACAATTACTCCAGCTTTGGAGGATTGAGTGAAAAACTTGAAAATTATAAGTCACTGAAAAGCAATATATAATTAACAAGGAAAAAACACTCTAAAGTAAAGTACTGATGACCAAGTCCTAGGAAGGCCAAGCCTTTTACAAAAAGTTGTCATGCTATGTCATTTTATTACAATTCCCCCAGGGGGGTATGGCACATGCATGAAAGAAAAAGGGCCAAAAAGATCAGATTGACTTCTAAACTCTAAAAATTGAACAATTGATTTGTTCAATCTTTGGCGGCTCAACTGCAAGTCCATCCAAGTGCAACTTGGGGGGTAACAATGATTATTGCCTATGTGATCTTCCATCACATCTGACAATTCCACATATGAGATCATTGGTTTACCCATGAACATTTTCCAGAGACATTTTCAGCTTGCCTAGATCACCATATTATGTATTCAATATAGATGGGGAAATTTAGTTTACACTAGTGTTATGACATATGCTACCTAGTTGACTCATGGTAAATGCTTTCTTATATATGGACATGACCACGAGGGTTCGATGGTGTTACTCTATAATGTCTCATGAATCTTAGATGGTTTTTTCATAGCTAAATATGCATTGTGGTGTGGTCATAATTCTTCCTTTAGATATGTGTGTATCCTTGTGAGTCAAGTGTATCCCTAGGGGTTTAGGTAAGTGTGACACTCATTTCATGCCATTTACAACATTTTACTTAGCCATTTTTCATGCCATGTCATTTCACTAGCCCTTTCACCCATTTTCATCATGTCCCCCTTTTGCAATGGATTTATTGTATGTTATGTCTCAAGGTCTCTATATGATTCCCATGTATGAATGCCTAAGCCAAAGTTAAAAGAGTCAAATTACTCTAAGGGTAATGTAGTTAAATAATAAATGTTATATGTATGAGCAATTCCCCCTTACAAAAAAGCCAAGTTCCATATGTCTCAAGTTAACAAAGGCAAATCTAATGCAAAGGGATTGTTTTATAAAATAAAAAATAAAAGGGGGGGATCACAAAAAAGAGGCACAAGGAAAGGGTAACTCAAGAAAAAATTGTCCCTTCTAAGGCACACTTGTGGAAGAAAAATCATTAACCCCTTGCTCTTGAAAGCTAAGGGGTAGACCTGGAATTTAGTCACATTTATGTGATGGTAAATTTGCGAACACCCTCTCCCTAGTACCACATTCACTCTACCACCCTCACCTTACTTAGAAACTTAAGAAATGCACATTGTCTTAGGGGTTAAGCATGTAATACAAGGTTAACTATGGTCACACCATGGTAATTCTAAGGTTAATGGGATAATAATTTAATAAATCAAAAGGTGATTGAGCTAATTAGAAAAGTGCACTTGCTAACCTTTTCATGTAAATGTTTTGTATTTGAAGGTATTTTTCCTAATTTACACATTGTTGGGGTTTTCTAAGCTAAATCCCTAGTAGAATCACAAGGTTTAACACTTGGTTGATATTCTATGGTTGACTAGTAGTCCCCCTTTGATGATGTGCTCTCCTTCTTCATGTACATGTGAGAGGTTTTTGAGGCACATGTGGATGATCTATTTGGCATGTGGGAGAGGGCCAACCCTTTTCACGATATATGGATGGCTTGGATGCATTGGCATGAGGTTTGACCATGTTTTGGACCTTTGGCACACTTCTTGAGATGTTGGTTTCATGTTTCCTTGGAGTGCTCTAAGGTTTTTGATTTGTCTTGAACCTTTGAGACACATGACATTTGCATTGATGAGGGTGCTCCATCATTTGGGGATCACTACATTCATGGTTTGACTGCTCTTGATGGACGTTGTGCATTGGAAACCTCACCTATCTCACATGTGCCACCTTTAGTTGGAGTTCTCCTCTCTTGTGTTCAATTTGTTGGAGGACGAGCTATTTGTTATGACTCGACACATTTATTCATGTATTTTGATGAGGTTGTTACATCTATGTAGTGGTTGATTGGTAAAAAACTATGGTTTTGGACCTGGTTTTTATTACTTTGAACACATCCTCTAGGGCGCTCCTCCTTTGAGTCTATTTTTGTTTCCCATGTATTGTCTCTCTTTATTTAGTGGCGCAACCCCTCACATGGTCAAGGTTGTTAGGATTTGGGTATTTTGAATTTCATGAGGGTATTTTATTATTTTCTCTTGAGGAGTTAGTTAGTCTCTCTTCCTATATAAGAGACTGCCCTCTCACTATAAAGGTTGCTTGAACTCGCGGAGAATAAAATCTTTTACTATTTGTTTAGTTCTCTTGGATTGAAGCTTATGGGTATTTATTGAAGAATTTCATTTGAGGATTTGATGCTTGGTGCTCTAATTATGGATGCTATCTCCAATTGTTGATCTTGGGTAATTGTTTGTTAAACTCTTTACCTTTCCTTAGAATGTTTGTCACTTGTTATTATTAGTTAACATGTACTCTAGATTTGATGCATGTTACTTTTAGTTTTTCTTGTGGCAAGCTCTCTATGTATGCAGGATTATTGATCACAACTTTTGGATTCCCCTTGGAAGATTCCTTAAATTGGTTTGTCTATCAAAGACTAGAGTAGGGTTTCAGCTTTTCAAACCTTCATACACTTCGATAAAAAAATTCTCTTGATTTTCCTTTAGATCCCATTTTCCCAAACTAATTAATTAGGCACTAGTCACAATTCATAAGCCACTTAAAAAAAATTATCTTGAATTTTCTGCTTATTAAAAATTTGAAAATTTAAGTTGTTCTCACAAGGCTAATCAATCTTTAATTTGTTGCAACTCATGGTAACAATTTTATGCAATTCTGTCTTTTTAATTTTAATTCATTAATTTTCTACTCTGAAACATAAATTTCATTCATTTTAAAGGACACCGACAGATTTATGGGTTGATAATTTAGATTTAAATGCAACTTTTATTTTCAGAGTTTTCCATTGTTTTAGCTTAGATCATTTCTCATCTTTTAAAATCTTTCCGTAGGCTATTACTTCTTGTTGTTATAAACCATTTAATTAACTTAAAGAATACATCTTTTGTGGTTATAAACATCTATCAAATTGCTTCTTAATTCTACAATTGTCCCAAATAACTTGGCCTTGTTCTATTGGCAAACTCAACTTTAGAACAAGAGCTAAAATGGGCTAACTAAAACACATTTTGTGGGATGTTATTTCAAATTTGGCATGCAATTTTTCTTTATGTTGTAGTTTCCTTTTGTTTCAATTTCACAACTTTGAAAGGGATTAAAGTAAATTAAGTCGTTGGTTGCAACATAAGCAATTCTACTCATGTTATACAATCACTCCATTTTGCACTTTAGATCTAAGGATTACATGGGAACAATTCACTATTGAACTATCTCATATCATTAACTTACATAACTCAGAATTAGATCTAATTATTGGCCATCCATTACGTTCATCCACTTTTCACTTTCACATATTAAGGGTTTAAGCAATCCTTTATTTTAGTATGCTATTTTGGATTTGGAAGTTCAAGCACTCTTAATACATATTACTTTCTCTTTCACTTTCAAAACACCATAAATCATAAATCTGGGTTAGCATTTGGAATTTATTGCTTTACATTTATTTTCACGTCATTTGGCTAAACGCAATTCATTTTCAATAACTATAAGGATTTACTTTTATTTGGTTATTGTTATCACCTAAACTATAGTTACTCCTATGGATGTATCCATTAGCGGATGTAAATAGGGAAGGGTAACTCAAAAGGTGCAACCACGATCACCTCAACCTCCAATAGATGGTTGTCACGCCAGTCAAGGAAACCTTCGCTTTATGTTATCTAGCCCAGACAACAAAGGGGGAGACCCGATCCACTCCCAACAGGAGAGATCAAAATCAAGACACCTAATCAAGTTAATTCTAAGTGAAGTAAGGTGTATGGTTTATCCTAGACCTTAGGATGAAGTCACAAGACAAGTGAGGCGTTCAATGAGTATAGCTTTGGTTCATTGTTGATGTGAGAGTGACTTATAATATTTAAAGATAAGATCCGGGATTGTAGTACTAGTTCAATGTGAGAAAATCCACTGCCTTGGGAATTGTGTCCAATGCAGGGTAGTTTAGGGGTTGAATTGGGGCTAACTAGTACAAGTGACAAGCTTGATCATGAAGTATGATGACATCAAAGGGTTTAGTCCACCACACAAGGGTCAAACCACAAGTTAATCCAACAATCTAGGAAAGTCGAATTGACTTGGAGAGAGACCAATGCCTTGAGAATTGGGATAATGGAGTCAAAGTGAAGTTAACTTGTGGTTGATGACTACTATTGCATGAGACAAGTGGGCAATTAAAGTCTTGATGGATGAATAGGTCTAGATCTAGAGATTCAAGGTTTGACCTAAGTGGACCACAATCCCTTAAAACAAGGAATGCTATCCCCAAGGCAAGATTTGATGAAGTGACATACTAGACCTAGGTTTTGAATTATGCTCGTTCCAAATCCACCAAAATCTAATGTACCCATGTCCTCGAAGTGGACCAACTCACTCTCCCAAGGAAGTGCGACTTTGCCCAAGGAGGGTTAAAAGTGGGATAAATGGATCAAGACAAGTCCAATGGCATCCAAACTTTAGATCCAAGTAGGTTGATCGAGTGAGAGTGTGGATTTACAATTTCAAGGCAATCCGATGGCTAGATCTTACTAGATCTGAATTTAAATGTACCAAGTGGTCCAAAATGGGGATTAAATCCCTTAAAATGTGGAGTAGGGCCCACAAGGTAGAAATCAGAAAAGTGACAGTGTAGGGGTAGGTTTTAGGATGTGTAGATTACAAATCAAGTGGAATCTCAACTACCCATCAACTAGATCTAGGGTAACTCACCTTCCCCAAGGAGTGCGACCTCACTTGGAGAGGCTAAGTTGGCTTGGGAAGGGGGTCAAATGGAGGCCAATCCTCACCAAACTATAGATCCGGGATGCCGTGGATACTATAGAGGTGAGTTTTCAATATTACACCCAACAACCCACTAGATCTTAGTAGATCTGAGAAAATGTAACGATGGGGGTTTTGATTAATTAGGGTTTTATCAATTTATGTATTATGTCAATGGATTGGATCAAGATAAGAGAAACAAACCTGTGGATCTTACCTGGGTAACCTTGTAGATGCCTTGATGATGATGATCTATGCAAACCCGATCAATTTGAGAAGCTTTGAGGTAGTTTTCTATGAAGTCGATTTAGTCCAAGAAGCCAATGCGCCCTCTCTCCTGCACAAGAAACGTCAACAATATCATATTTGATGCAATCAAGAGATAAGACTAATGCCACGAGAAGTAACATAAAGATAGCATAGATCACAATGATACTAATGATAACCCCCTGATACAAGCGAATGCCAAAGAGATCGATTTGAAGAAGCCTTGCAAAGTCGCCCTCCTGTAGACAAGACAAAGATTTCCAAAAAAGATAGATCTTACCACAAATTCCCAAATGCTAGGATGCAATAGACTTTCCAATCACCATCTAAGAACACTAGATGCAAAGGAGACCACAAGAATTTACACAAGAAAGTTTTTCTATACCAATAATCCAAGAGCCAAAGACCCCTTACAATGAGAAGCTCTCTCCTTTAAATAGGAAGGAGAGGCATCAAAATCCTAAACACTTTTTTAATGAGCGGCTAAGATTAAAAGATACAAATGTCTAATCAATGGTTGAGATGAGCTCAACAATAAAATACATGGATCACTCATAAAATATAACATAAGTGGACAAAATCGCCCTAGGAGAGGGAAATCCCACCATATCATGATGACAAAATATAATAAGCAGCTTATGGTGGGTCCAAGGGGTAATTTTAGCCACCCTTGGTCAATCCCCATAGCACAATAATAATAAAATAGTCATCAATATACCAAATCGTGCCTCTATGGACAAATCGTGGGCCTCAAAAGGCCTAAGAAATCATCAGAAAGTGTCATAAGTGATGGATGCGGGTCCCGATGAAGCTGAAACTGTTGGAGGAGGTGTGGAAGACATCAATCCATCATCACTGATCATCCCATGCCAAGACATTGCCTCAGTGGCCCAAATCAAATTCCTCAATAGCCATTTCTACCAATCCTGAAATGCCTCAAGAAGCGTGAAACTGCCCCAAACTGCCTCTTGGAGTGCCTGCGCTATCAAGGTGAGGGCACCAGTGTGTCCGAGAGGGGGGTAATATGGTAAAAACAAGTGGTTGGACCACCCCTCCAAGCACAACGCCCTAGGTCAACCGGATAAAAATCCTCTCTGCTCTGACAGGGTCTCCGACAGACCAAAACTGCACTGGGTTAGCCTACTGAGGCTCAATCATCACTGTAAGTGCCCGGAACTGAAAACCGACTGTCTCATTGGACTCAGAAGGTCCAAATCCATCCAAGATGTGTACTCATACACCATATGAGTCTCTGCATGATCATAAAATATATCCAATATACCGGAACAGGTGAAATAATAATAATCTGTAAATGATCAAATAATGCTGTAAACCATGAATCATCATCATAACCCTGTATCTGCTGCATAGAATCATTATGTACATGTACATAAACCATATATCATCTATCCATATCATCACAAGGTCCAACCATCCCATGTCCTATGGTTGACCTAGGTCAAACTTGGTTTGACCAAGTCAACATGACCAAATATAACTCAGACCATCATCAGAAGCTGTTGCAAAGTGTCAAAGGTTAATGCATGCTTTACAACTTATTCAAATAACAATTATAACACAAAGTAATCATTACTGGCGATCTAGATCCAAATATATAATGTCATTAATTATTATTATTACTCAGACTAGACTTTCAGGACCATACTCACTTCATAGCTGTGATCAATTTGCTAGTGAAGGGTGAAGGCTAAAATAACTGGCTAGGCTAAGGGATGACTTGACTGAATTAACATTGTGACACTTTGGAAAAGGGAAAGGGAATACACACCATAGTATATACTGAATGAGCAACAACACAGGGAATGGCGGTGTCTCACAAATGGATGAATTGTTTAAAGAAGGTTTATTCACCTTTAACAAATGCGCACAATCCATAATACCAATGAGGCCAGCAATTATTTAGATATAGCATTTAAGTTCCATTGCTTTTTGGGCCTGAAGTTTCCATAGCCTTGATCTATGTGTGTTTATAAACACATTGCATAGATTTACATTTATTTGAGACTTTCTGCTGCAGGTGTGTTTTTAAGGCACTTGTTTACCTGAGCACTTCTAGGTGTGTCACAGACAGCTTGTTTACCTAGGTATTTACATTTCCAAAAGATATAACATTTTATTTTCATGGCCGTTTTCATTTGGCATGCCTTTCATTCATGTGTGTTCAGAAACACATTGCATGAACGGGCTTTTCATACAAGATATAGCATTTCATTTTCCAGATTTTGTATTCATGGCAGCACTAAAAGTTTCAGGTTTAGCCCACACAACTTTAGTGACTAGGGGGAATTCACAAGGAACTCCAACTCACCATAGGTAAGTTTTGTCACCAACTCAGAGCCGAGACACAATAAACAGGGAAGCTTATCCAATACAGAGGCTACAGTGGGGAAAAGATCCTCCATGTCACTAGTCAAGTAGTAAGTCAGGGTGATAAACTAAAAGGTAGGCAATGGATGGATGAAGACAATGAATAATGGAGCCAGCACTAGCAAGCCAAGATATGGTGGAATGATCACCTCTGTTCTCCTTAAGGAGGGTAAAACCAATGAGTATGAATAGTGAACTTCTAAGTCTGAGTAGGGACAATATAATATATATAATAAGATCAACCAGGTCCACATATCTATATGATCGCCAGATCATGACACTAGGTGCTAAGACATGCTATAAGAATAAATATAAAAGCAATATAACCATAACACAATGATATACCTGCTGAGTCATATACCTGAATGCTCATCACCTGAACCATCATCTGTCCTCTGAAACTGCTGCTGTAACTTTGGGCACTATTGACTGCTCTGTACAAATGGTATAATGGCTACATCGGTCATCTCTCTGAGTGTCCTGAGACTCAGTCATGGCATGGGGAATATATATACTGCTGTCCAAAATCTGATAGTGATCCAATATAGATGCTCATCTCAACATCTCAATGTAAGGGAACTGGCTGAATAGTGTATTGGAATCTGAAAAATAATGTATGGTAGCCCGACTACTATATATGTGATAACAGTTATTATATTTCTCTTTGCAAATTTGGAACGAATGTGTAATGTTCTCATGAGCAAGTCTTTACTTTCCTAAATTTCTTGAAAAGCACTTGCATGATTTCTTTAAATTTCAGCATTTGTCAATTAACTACAAGCACATTTCACGTCCTTCATAGTTGATGTTTTGCAATCTAAGTAATTCAAAATATTGTTAATTCATCAAATACTTGATTACCCTAGGGAATCCTCCCTTGTGATTGGATCATCATTCAAGTCACTAAAGTGAAGAGAAGTTGTTGTTTAGGTTACAGTGGCAACACTTCTATAGTTGCACATAGTTGCACCCTAGTGAAGACCTTGCACTTTAGATGTGCTATTTTCTGTGGCAACACAACCCATGGCCACAAGTGTGAGCAAAAGATCCTCCAAAGGGGACGACCTCTCCTAAAATAACCAAACAAGTGGTTAGGACCTCCTCCAAATGGAAAAATGCATAAAAATATGTGCAATAGGATTCCACGTGTAGCAAAAGATGAAAAAGACTCTCCACACATGTACAACAATGCCAACCTATCAATATACAATTTAACCATGCCTCCACATGTTTGCTATGGGAGAGTGCCTAAGGGCGATGATGATGTGTCAAATCAAGATACTCATAGGGATCACCATCATGTATAAAAATATTTGGTAGCAGCTCCAAGAAGGTGGAATCCATAAAGAAACACCTCAAACATGAAATAGATGACACCCAAGTGATGAAAACAACTCCAAAAAGTGAAAAAATGACATGAAAGATGACCCAATTTCTCGAATTCCCTTAGGAATTTAGCTTAGCATTCTACACCATTGGTGAGGTCTCAGAAAGAGCTTTCAATCCATATATCATAAGCCCTCATCTGAGATAGGGTAAAAGAGAACAACCCTCTTGACGTCAGGCTGATAAACTACTCAAAACTGCTCAAAAACTAGAATCTGACTCCCAGAAAGATGTAGACATTGCTCTAATGCCTTGAAGAATGAGGCTGAGCATTCTGCACCTTTGGAAGGGGATCGAAAAGAGATTTCGAACCATATATCATAAGCGCTCATCTAAACTAGAGCGTTGGAGAACCAAGAGTTTGAAAACAGGGTCCTGTTATGCACAATTTGCCCTAGAATAAGCATGAAAACCAGCTGCAAAATGTGAGAAAATGCCAAGAGCTCAACACCACAATGAAAATCATCAATATATACCATCCAAGGAGACCATCCATCCATGAGAGAAACATCAAAATCAAGGAGAAAGTGACCAACAAAGGTAACATCATCATGAAGTAGCCAACATCCCTCACCACAAGCCATGCATGCACACCACATGTGCCATGGATCAAATAATACAAGATGGCATTCAGCTAAAATGGATACCCAATAATGAGATGCAAAGACCCATGTGATTAAAGGCTAGAGTGCTCCACAAGAAAAACATCCAAACGCCACCCTAGCATCCATCCAAGTGACAAATACAAGGGAACTCCAAGGGAACCCATCCATAACATTCCATACATCTTGAATTACACCCATTACCCCCCCATTTTGCATGGGTTTCTACATGTGATTTTTATCACATTTTCAACAGGGGGTTACATGTTGATGGAGATTTGGGTGGCCTAGTATTGATGCTTGTGGAGGCATTTTCTTGTGGAGCGTTCTTGATCCATGGCACATAGATGGCATCATAGCACTTTTGTGTATCATCTTTGGTTGTGCACCCTCCTTGTTTCCCTCTTGTGGCATGTGTGGTGGCATTCTAGGGGCTTGTCGAAGGGGTTGTCCCCTTCCTCATGGGTTGGTTATCAATTGTGAACACTTGTTCTTGAGTTAGATGCTGCTATTTTTTATTGATTGTCTCCTTGGTTCATGGATTAATGAGTTGGCATGAAGGTTGGGAGTTTGGCTGTTATGTGGACATTCATTGCACATATGTTAAGGTTGTTCCCCATTTGATGGAGTATTGCACATAGATCTATTTGATGGAAGCAATATCTTGCACTTGTTGACTTGTTCTACATTCATTTGTTTTCCTTTGATGAGTACCCACCCTTTGGAGGGTTGTTTACACACAATCCAGGCCGTTTTTGATGGGATGTTTTTGGAGGGGCATCCAACTTTGGGAGGAGTTATCTTTTGACAAAGTTCCTAGAATGGGGGCATCTAAATACCATTAATTGTAGAGTGGCCGTGGGATTTCCAAAAAGTGGTTATAATAGAGAATCCGATAAATATTGAAGGAGCTAGCATTTTCAGAACAATCGTTTAAAGAGTCGCACTATATTTCATCCGTGTGTGCCTTTTGGAGCCTTTCATGGGCCTTTCTTCTCTTGGATAGTGTACTTGTAGTTTTGACCACCATATTCCATGGATGTTGTTAGAGTTTGTTGGAGTATTTTGATTTGTTTACTCCATCCTAGGCTATATCTAGGGTTTTAGCCTAGTTTATTCATATTTTATTATAAAATGAAATGGAGCTACAACCTATATAAGGGTTGGCTCTCTCATTCATTTCTCATGTTTGGATTTGGGGTAGAAATTTCATTAAGACTTAATGGAATATCTTTTGGCTCTTATGGATGGTTGATGCTAGTGCTATGATGTGGATGTCTTGTTAATGCTTTGGTTTACTCTTGGATCAACAATGGTTTCTTGCTTGAGATGATTTGCAAGTGAGCTGTTTACTTTCCAAAGTTAAATTTATTTGGTTTATGGTTGAATAGGTGGTGTATTTTCAGCACTTGATTTTATGCCCTAGGATTCCATGCTTGATGAATATTATGCCCAAGTTAGCGTTGAAGATACCACTCTGGTTATTCCCTTCGAGATCCTAGGATAAATCTGGCCTTTCTTCGATATGGTAGGAATTGGATCTCCTTGGATGTTAGTAAGCTATCCTTGGATGTTAGTAAGCTCTTCATTACTATCCTTGATTGACCCCTTTTGCTCATTTGATAAGATATTGGTCTCTTATCCCTTCATCGCCATTATCTTTTACTTTCATTAAAAAAACCTTGTTTTACTAAGGTTACACTTCAAATTCACCTTGTGCTTCATTGCTAAACCCTAGTAATCTTATTTAGGAACTCCTCCTTTGAGCTAGAGAATAGCTACGTTAAAGAGTAGAAGAGGGTTGGTGAGGTGACAGTGGTCCCCTCTAAGTTATCCATAAGCCATCGTTGGTTTTAGGGCTTTCAATCTCAAGATGCTGGTTTGTGTAATAACAACACCGAAAGGACAAAGGCACTCAAAGGAGAAAGCACCATATTCCCTGCATGATAATGATAGGTCTTCAAAACATCAAGCACTCATCCATAAAAGTGTCCATCATGCATGAATGAGAAGAAACATCAAAGATCATATGGGGACAAGCATCGAAACCCTCATAAACCAATAAGAACACAAAGCATCATATCTCATGAACATCCATGGCCTAGCCACTAGCATCCAAAGCATTAAAAACGTGTCACCCCCACTAAAATTGTGATGAAAAATCACAAGTGGACACTCATGCTAAATGGGGGGTAACATCTGACTCCAACTACAGGACATGTGCTCATATTGGGAGTGCATGAGAGCCCCAGAATCTCAAAATATACATAATAACAATAACCACCTCAAAACACCAAAACCAAAATCATGTGGCAGGATGGATGACCTCAACATCCCTAAACACTATATCACATCAAATAGTTTATTACATCAAGATTTGGCTTTAGAAAAAAGAAACCATCAACATTAAATGAAATCTAGTCTAATGCTCATACAAGAGCTTATTCATCTCCTACCTACCTACTCTAGTATATGAAAGATGAGCATGGTAAGTTAAACCCTAGATCCAATGTAGCCACCTTAGCATCTTAGTAATGACAAAGCCTCTTCCCTTGTGCTTGGGTATGGACCAAAACAAGGGAACATTAAATATCGTATGCAAACATGCTAAAATCTCCATGATGAGATCATGGGCATGTATAACATCACCAAACCCTTTCCAAGCATGGCAAGTCTTCCCATAAGCTTGTAAATTTTAATCCAGAGATCACTAGTCCCTCTAGATAGCCTTGAGGTCTCAAGCAGTTTGAGTCTCTGTAAATCAATAATACTCTAAAGAAATAAAACTCAACAGCTATAGATCTCTTTACCGCTTAAACACAATCAATCACACATATGACACTGCATATACCCTGGAAACCCCAAAGGAAAACCAACAATCCTGTGGAGCTTTCTTCTATCTCGAGCCCAGAGCAATATATGAAATAGGAAAATACAACAATGTTACCTCAGATGTAACACTCAATCCTGAACGGGTCAATACCTTAGATCTGCATGCATCAGTTGATACATGCACTAAGGAAATATGCCCTAGCTGTCAATCTGGATCTGAGTCAGTCTGCAGGTAGCTCTAACTGTACTGCCTCTCTCAACCCTCTGCTCTGGAAGAAGGCCAACTGCTCAACTGGTGAATGCACCCTTCCTTTGCATGGAAAAGTGTGCCCTCCCCTCTGGATGTCAAATGCTCGTACTGGATCAGATCTCAACATATCTGACCTTTGATCATCATAGACCTTCCTCAAACACTGAGGCAAGGCTACCATGAAAGTCTCAGACACTCAATCGGTAGATCGGACTCTGAATGAGCTCCTCTCTCCTCAGGTAATGCGCCCCTCCCCTCTCTGGAAGTCGTCCTCCACAATCTCTGCACAAAACCACTCAAGTGAACTATCTCAGTCCACAGATCTGGGTGCCAAGTGCCTCTAGAGCAAGTGGTCTCTGATTTAGCTCAGATCTGACCACTCTCCCTCTTGCAGGAGCTCCTCTCTCTCTCAGAAAGTCGCCCTGCATGCACTAATGCACCCTCCTCACTCCTGATCTATCACTCTCTGACAAGTCAACTGAGCAACCTCATTCGGGGACCCCCTGCCTCTATAAATAATCTCACCGATCAATTAGGTTTACCAAAAACCTAATATCAGTGCATGCAAAAAGTCACTTTTGCATGCATCTTTTAATCACTGACAGATCATGCAAAACTCATGCATGCAAAGGGAAAAACACCTCAGAAGGTCCGCATGCAGTCACCAATGGACTCATGCCACTGAGTAGAGTGTATCTCACTTTCTACTCCATACTGATGCCTATACTGCTGATGTACCTCCATGCAAGACATCTGAATCATGGAGGACATCCCGAGATACCATAAAAACTAACAAAGTTTCCTCTATCCAACGTTATACATCATCAACATGAGGCTGCCAACCTACAAAATCATCAATGAAATCCTAAAAAAAAGCTTTAGGCTCTTCCAACATCACAATACCTTTAGCTTGGAATAAAGATAAATTTCTGAACATGGAAGTGGACCTTTGCCCCAAAAAATACATGGCTGAAAATAACGGAAAAAAAATTGATTTGCTTATCTCGTTGCACCATAGTGTTTCCAGAACGTAAATATGAATTTCCATATGCAAAATCAGATTCAAATTTCAGATTTGAAGGAGAAAGGGCTGAAATTTTTCTGCAATATACCTGTTATCACACAACTTGTAGTTGCCCCTAGAGATATCCCATCCGGGACGGTAGAGGAGACAGGCAACTAAAGAGGTGACCCAAGAGATGCCACGGTTCCCAATGCAATGTGGGAGTCACGTCAACCGAGGCACTCTTCGCTTTAGGTCAAGGTATAACTAGACCAAGGGGGAGACCCTATACCCCAATCACAGTTGATTGGACCCAAACAAAGGTTTCTAAGGGTAAGTAAATGATAAGTTACGGAAACCAATGCAAGGCTAAGTGGACCTAAGGGTTAAGGAATGGTTGATGGTGGTGTAATGGATAGCTAGTGTTTCAACCTATGTATGGTTTAGGCCACATGATGGGGTATGATTACTAGGTATAGTACCATGTGTTTGCACAAGTGGGTCTAGTTTCTTGGGAAGTGTGAAATGGTTCTAGATGGACCCCCAAGGTGAGGATGGTATTATAGGTTAGATCTAGGCTAGATTTATAAGTTGGAGTTGGTTCTAGGATTACCCATGTACTAGATCTAGGGTTTGACACTAATCCCAAGGAGTGCGCCTTGTTTGGAGAAGGACTAGTGCCTTGTTGGATGGGCTAATGGAGTCAAGAAAGATGTCAAAGTGTAGATCGGGACACCTAGAAGCCAAGTCAAGTGGATTGGATGGGATCCAATGGTTGGATCTTACTAGATCTAGTTTTTTAAAAGATGACCAAAAGTGGACCACAATCCCTTAAAACAAGGAATGCAATCCCCAAGGCGGATCTTGATGAAAGGACAGTATAGACCTAGGTTTCAAGGCATGGGCATTCCAAATCCACAAAAATCTCCAACACCCACTTCCTAGAAGTGGACCAACTCAAAAAAACAAGGGGGTGCGATTTGCTCAAGGAGGGTCCAAAAATGGGTTTTGGTGGACCAAACCAACTCCAATGGCCACCAAAATGTAGATCCGGGATGTTAGTACCCCGATCTATGTTCCTTCAAAGTTTCAAGTGAATCCAATGGCTAGATCTTAGTAGATCTAAGTTTTAAGATGCCAAGAAGGTCAAAAGGGGGTTTCAACCCCTTAAAACATGGAGAGATGTCCACAAGGTAGTTTTCACCAAAGTAAGGATATGGGTATATGTTATCAAATGTCTAGATGTCAAACCAAATGGGATCTCATATACCCATGTGCTAGATCATGCCCAACAAGCTTCTCTTAGGAAAATCGATTTAGGTTCAAGAAGGCTTTTTACATTGAAAAGTGTGTCAATTTTTAGCCAATCACCACCAAACTATAGATCCAACTAGGGGTGGATGCTATAGAGGTGGGTTTTCAATATCTTTTCAAAAGGAGGGCTAGATCTAAGTAGATCTAAGAAATACCAAAAACAAGGGTTTTAATTTGATTAGGGTTTTTGTGATCTAGAAATTATGGAAGATTCAAGGAAGAGAAGATCATACCTCTTGGGACATACCTGGATGAAGAGATGAATGCTAGTTGAGACGAGGATTACTTTGCCAAAGATCAAATGGAGAATTGTTGAAGCCCTCTTGCCAAATCGATTTTTCCAAGCCACATGAGATTCCTTCTAACCTGTCAAGCCAAGGAGCAAAGCATCAATTAGTTTAACAAATTGAAGGTAGATGCAAGCAAGAGAGAGAGAGAAACATAGAATAGTTGACACAAAGGCAAAACTACTCCCTGTCAAACCCAAAACGACTTCTTCCAAGATTGAAGGGCAAGCCTCCCCACCAATTCGCCCTTGTCCAAAATCGCCCTCTTAACCTGCAAAGAAAATATGGCAAATATGCAAGATAGCTACAATAGATCCTCCAGTGCAATGGACAATAGCATTTACAATCGAAACAACCAACATTCACTCCAATCCAAGCATGTACTCCAAAAGATAGAAATTTTATTCCAAGAGCCAAGAGCCAAAAATCTCTAGATGAATTTTACAATGAGGGGGTCTCCTCCTTATATAGGATAATAAAGACCAAAACCCTAGATCTCAAAACCACTTTTTGAAATGAGTGGTTGAGATTAAAAGATCTCACAACATAATCAATGGCTAATAACAAATCATAACCATATATCACATGGATCACCCACATAATGATAGCGCCCCCACTAAAAAGGTACAATGAGGGGTGACGTCATCCATAAGAGAAACTATAAGCATCAAAATCCACCTCATGGTGACTAGGACATAACAATATAAGCTCATGGTGGGGCTAGGAGGTTTTAATCCTTACTAGCTCATCCCCAAGGCACAATAAAAAATAATAAAATATGTCCAATATAATAAAAATGACCAAAACTGTCCTCAGAATCATGACAGTCAAGCAGTAAATGTCCTCCTGTGATCAATCCGGGCATACCCACATGGTGAAAACTGACTAGAAGGTAGTGATGCCGCCCTGGAAGACCTCTGTGAAAACCAAATGCCAAAACCTTGCCTCAATTGCCCAAATCGATTTCCTCAGTGACCACCTTTTCCCATTTTTTAACTGCCTCGGGAACTGTGAAAGTGCCAAAACTGCCTCCTAGGGTGCTAGCGCTGTCAATCTGGGCCCACCAGGCTCTCCGGAAGGGGGGATAAATGGTAATAACAAGTGGCTGGACCACCCCCTCCATCATCAGCGCCCTAGGTGAACTGGCCTCTCGGGGCCCCTGCTGCTCAGGCTGGGAAATCAGCCCCAAATCTGGTCGACAAGTGTAAAACTGCATCAATCACTGTCAGAAGTGCCCGGAACTGAAAGATAAGTGTCTCAATGGGTCCAGAAGACCCAAATCCACTAGGAATGAGTACTCATACATCATGGGTTGCCCTAATGGGCCAGCTGTAGGGTCCACCATATATGGACAATGTATAATCTGCTGATCTGAAATAATAATAAACCTGCTGAACTGGATCAAACATCATCTGCATCATATGTCCATCATACGATATCATCATCAAACATGTGGGACCATAAATCATCATCAATAATCATCCATACATGGCCCACATCATCACGGATCCCAAGAATATATAATCAAGGATAAATCACATCAGTAGACTAAGACAATGTTTTTCTAATCATTCCCACAGCTAAGCTCAAAGTATAAATTCCATTCAATGGCATTAATCAAGTTAACATATTCCGTGATTATATAAAATCACTTGCACAATAGTTCAAATGACAAACTCACCCATTGGACATGGTCAAACTGCTAGTGAAGGATGAAGGCTAGGAGCAAGGTTGGGCCAAGGGTTTGACTTGTCTAACTTAACTCAAAAATACTTTGGACTGGGAGAAGGGGGAAGCTACAAACTCTGTGCTGGACAAAAGAACACGGGGGATGGCTGTGCCTCACAAATGGATAAGTTGTTTAGAGAGTGCTTATTCAACTTAGGCATCATGTCTACATCAAGTTGATCCAGATTCATTAGGATCATTCAATTTCATTTCCATGGCCTTTTTGGCCTACATAACCCTTCGGATTTCAGATGTGCTGAGAAGCACAACTAGTTGCAGCTTGCATCCAGGGCATGTTTTTCACATATTTATAAGGTCAACAATTGTTTAGATATAACTTTTAAGAACCATTGCTTTTTGGACCTTTCTTATACTCTTCGAGGAGTATTTTTAGCTTTTCATTGCTCTTGCCCTTTTTATTTCCATGGGCGAATTTTTCAAGTTTCCAAAGGTAGAACATGAGCTTTCAGTTTTAGCCAACAACATCTCAAGTGACTAGGGGGAGTTCGAGCCAATGCCAAACATCGGGACAACCGACCAGAATGATTTAGGCCTACAATCCAACTCACCAAAGGCAAGTTCTGTCACCAACTCAGAGCCGAGACACTGAATAACAGGGATGCGGTCCAAACACAGAGGTAGAAAAATGGGGAAGTCCTCAGTATCAGAAAGTCAAATGAGACAAGTCAAGGTTTAAAGTCAAACAGGAAGGTCATGTATGGATGGAGACAAATGAATATGGAGCCTACACTAGCAGACAACTGGTGTCGGGGAAAGACCATGTCTATGTAAGGTGAAAAACCAGTAAGTTTGTTAAATGACCTAAAAGTGCAAGAAATTGTCCAATTTATGATTTAAAGTTCATTTTAAATAGTTTGCCACATCAGGAATACTATACCAAGCACATGCCATGATCATGACTAAATCAACAAGATAATAATCCACAGTCAGTGAGAACATATCCATAGATCATACAACATCATCATAATAATCATCATCATGCATCATCTGAAACACTGCTGCAATATATCTCTAGGCACTGAACTGAAACTGTAATGGGATAAGTGGTCACATCAGTCATCAAATCTGAACTCTCAAGGCTCAGCCTTGACACAAGGTCATAAAATATCTGAAAAATGTACTGCTCTGATCATGAGTGATCCAATATATATAGCCATGCTCTGGAATAAATGAAGTTCTGGAATGTGCAGATATCTGCTGTACAAGAATAGTAGCCCTGCTACTATGGTGTGATAACATCTGGCTCCAGCTGGGACAAGTGCTCTAAGGGAGAGAGCGCTTGAGAACCTCAAAATCTCTGGTCTCGAAATGCTCTGCATCAATCTTCAATCTAGCACTGCACCATCCTTGCTTTCAGCTTTTTATCTTGCACCTGTTCTTGCTCTCACAAACACTAGAATACCATCATGGAGCATGTATGGGAAAAATATAAAATAAAACTGAAAACTAATCTAAAGCATAAACTGAAATGCGTCAAAATATAGATATAAACTAACATGGCATATATTATTCTCATTTTTATTTACTGTGCAGGAGGAAAAGAGTACTTCTTAAATCAGGAAAATTTCAACCAGCACAGGCCGCCAATGATATAAATGCTAACTATAATTTCTTAAATGCATGCAGGAGAAGAGACAAGCTTAGGAAGGAGCAAGACTCAACTCAGGCAGAAACAAGAAAAAGGGACAATACTCGGCACACAGAAAAAGAAAAATCACACAAATCCTACTGCTCAAGTGAGCTTATTCAGAACCTACCTACTCTAAACAGGCAAGGCAAGGCATCATTCCAGGTTTATAGGTGGGAAGTAGTGTTTTAGTAACCTCCCATTCACGGGTAATTCCAACTCGTCTCCATCTAAAGTCTCTAAATATACAGTTCCTTTGCTAGCCATCCTACTTACTCGATAAGGGCCCATCCATATCTTTTCAAACTTTTCATGATTTCCAGGTTTCTCTTTATGTTTATCCCATAACAAAACTATGTCCCCAATTCCAAATATCACATCTCTACTCTTTTGGTCAAAGGTTCCCTTTATTCTTTCTTGTTCCAAAACCATTTTGTTCCAGGCTTCCCTCCTAGTCTCATCTAACTCCACTAACCTGTCAATTCTTGCTTGCAAGGCTTCTTGATCAGAAGAACACTGTTGTAACAACTCATACACAGGGATTTGAAGGTTTATTGGGAGCCTACAGTTTTGCCCGTACACTATTTCAAAAGGAGCTTTTCCAGTTATTCTTTTGACTGTCGTTCTATCTGCCCAGAGGGCATATTTTAACTTTGCATCCCAAGTCCTCTTGTTTTCACCAATCATCCTTTTTAAGAGTCTTATCAAATTCTTATTACTTGATTCTCCTAAACCGTTTCCCTGCGGGTAGTAATTAGAAGAGTGAGACAAGGTGATCCCATGATCAGTACAAAAGGTGGACATCTCAATTTTGCTAAAGGCTGGTGCATTATCAGTTGTAATTTTGTAGGGGCAACCGTATCTGGAAACAATATTCTCTTCTAAGAACTTGACCACAACTTCTGCAGTGCACTTCTTAGTAGGGATAGCTTCCACCCAGCGAGTGAAATAGTCTGTGCAAGTTAGTATGTATTTGTGTCCACTTGATGAGCTAGGGTTTATAGGTCCTACAAAATCCATTCCCCATTGCTGAAAAGGTTCTTCTATAATGACTGGGGTCAAGGGCAGGGCAGGTAATCTAGGTTTTCCAGAATAGAATTGACACTCCTGACAGGCTCTAACAAAAATGTGCACATCTTTGAACAAGGATGGCCAATAATATCCAGCTCTCATGATTTTAGCAGCTGTGGTTCTTGGTGCGTAATGTCCTCCACACAATCCGGAATGCATTTCTTTGATGATTCTTTGGGAATCATCATGGTTTACACATTTAAGTATGATTCCATCTGGATTCTTCCATCCCAACCCATCTTCTGTCAAAACATACTTAGATGCTTTTAACCTCAAAGCTCTTCTTTGGTGGTCTACAAGGTGGTCCAGACAGGTCATATGTTTGAGGTAGAAAATGATGTCTTTGTACCATTCGTGATCTTCATCAATATAAAGGATCATGTTATTTTGCTGTAGTTTGGAATCAGTTAATAGTTGTGCTAACCCTTGGCCTTTTACTATCTTGACTGGCTTGATTTCAATATCATACTCTTGAATCCTAGAAATCCAGTTTCCCCTAACCCCTATGCCATCAGGCTGAGATAAGACATCTTTCACCGCTTGATAAGGGACGTAAGCCATAATTTTGGAGTATCCAATATATGTCCTAAAATGTTTTAACGATTTGACCAAGGCATAGGCTTGTTTTTCAGTGGTTGTGTAGTTTAGTTCCGCATCTCTAAGGTTTTTACTCATAAAGGCAACCGGTTGTTCATGGTTTTCTTCATTCTTTTGCAACAACACACCTGCTATGGTGTCCTCGGAAGCATAAGAATAAATCAAAAACTCCTTATTGTAGTTTGGGCTTACTAGGACAGGTGCCGAAGCAATGGCTTTCTTTAGAGATTCGAATGAAACATCACATTTCTTATCCCAAACAAATTTCACATCCTTCTTCAGCAAATTATTTAAAGGCTTGGCCAATTCAGCTAAATTAGGGATGAATCTCCTTACGAAGTTTATTTTTCCGAAAAATGATCGTAATGAGCTGACATCCTTTGGGGGAGTTATGGCTTGGATTCCTTGCACTCTCTCTGGATCAATTCTAATGCCTTCTTTGGACACAATGTGACCTAACAACTTCCCTTCATCCACCCCGAAGGTAGACTTTTTAGGATTCAAGGATATTCCAAATTTCCGACATCTTTCAAAGATTCTCCTTAAATGTTTTACGTGGTCTCCCCTGTCTTTCGAGAAGACAGTTAGATCATCTTGATAAATTGCAATGATTTTGCCAATTAGGCCCTCAAATGCATGATCCATTGCCCTTTGAAAGGTTGATCCTGCATTCAAAAGCCCAAATGGCATTCTTATATACTCGAAGGTTCCCCACGGGGTGGTGAAGGTTGTCTTCCCACGATCTTCCTTCTTGATTTGGACCTGGTTGTACCCAGAAAATCCGTCAAGTAAGGATAACATGCAAGCCCCTGTTACACTTTGCAACAGATTTTCCATGTTGGGCAAAGGATAGTTGTCTTTTAGAGATGCTTGGTTTAGGTTCCTAAAGTCAATACAAATTCTAATCTCCCCGTTCTTCTTCCTTACGATTACAGGATTGGATACCCAGGTTGTATGCCTAACTGGTCTAATGATACCTGCTGCCAACATCTTTTCCAATTCCTTTTTAACTAAGGGAGCTAACTTAGGGTTCATGTTTCGCAACTTTTGTCGATATGGTTTGGCTCCGTCTTTAAGAGGAATAGTGTGTTCTATAATGGACTGATCATAAGTTTTTAGATCATCATAGACCCATGCAAAGATATCTTTATACTCTCGGATTAACTCAATAATTCTTCTTCTTTCTTCTCCTGAGGCATTTATACCAATTCTGATCATTTTTGGAGAACAAGCAGACCCTACATTTATTTCGATGACCCCATCTACAGGTTCAGATCTCCTACCCTTGTATTCATCATGCCTGTTAAAATTTCTCTCAAGGGGGAAAACTATTTCTGTGACATCCATACCTTCAATTGAATCACCTTTTATCTCATCCTCGAAATTCACCATTGGGGTTTTAGAAGCATTTAAAAATCGTATGATTTGGGCATCACTGTCAAAAACTTGCCAATGGTCTTTATTATCAGGAACAGAGGGTCTGAATAAAACTTCAAGTTTGCAGTTTTCTTGTTTTAGAGACTCAGATGTTTGAAGAGTACTGGCCATCACGGATAGCTCATCAGCCAAAGTATTTTGTTCTCGGGGAACAGCCTTAATCCCGAAGGCATCAAAGCATTCAATGGTGTCCCAAACTGCATTTCTATAGTCTCTAAGTCTATTATTTTTAGCGACGAATTTGTTTTTTATCTGGGACACAATGAGGTCAGAATCTCCTGTGACAGATATTGATTTGATTTTTCTTTCTCTGGCAATTTCCAAGCCCAGAAGCAATGCTTCATACTCTGCCACATTATTAGTGCACTCAAACTCTAAACGGAAAGAAAACAAACTCTTTTCTCCCGATGGTGAAATTAAGACTATACCGGCTCCTGCACCATGTCGGGAACGGGCCCCATCAAAATGCATTTTCCAGACTTGTTCATGTGAAAAAGGCTGCTTTTTAACCTCCTCCCAGTAATTTGCTAGAATCATGAAGTTTCCAATTTCATCACTTGAATACATTGCCTCAGTGAATAAATGTTCAGGTGTTTCAACATGCTCTTGCATAGGTGGTTCATTGAACAGAGTTATGAATGAACCTTCTTTGGTTGGGATTGTGGCATATGTCAAATCCATTTGGACACTTCCTCCCAATCTTGCCGACCATTCCCTGGATAGCAACATTCCCCACGCATCAGGGATATCTAGGACTAAGACATTCATTGAGAGCTTAATATCAGAGCAGGCAGCCAACCTAACAGGCAGGTTTTCAATTATCCCAATAGATTTCACAGTCTTGGAATCCATGCCACATACATTTCTGTAGGGTCTCGTGGGTACTAACTCAAGTTGTTCCATGACTCTTAAAGGCATGACACTTACTTCAGCTCCTGAGTCCAACATGCAATTATGTAATATTAGACCATTCACTTCCAATGCAATATAAAAGGGTGGGAAATTTCCAGAGTTGTCACCAGAGACACTTTGGATCATGACAGGGGAATCCCTAATCTCTGCAGAAGCTTTCTTAGGAGCTTGCTTCCTTGTTTGAATCCCAAGATGAGTAGTAGCTCTTTTGTGGAATGAAGGGATCTTGAAAATTTCACAAAATGGAATAGGCATGTTTATCTTTTCTAGGAAGCTTGTAATATCTATGTTTAGGTTGTGAGGGTTTTCCTTATCCTTTTCATTCGTACCTAAACCTAGGAATTTCATAATGTCATGTTTAACAACCGGAATCTTGATTAGGTCTTTTAGGGAAACCGAAGCAGACGAATTGGCTAGCTTACTTGGAATGTTTGTTCTAGGGAGTTCCTTATTAGGTTTTAGAATCGTGGGAGGTTTTGGTTGTTTTCTCCAAAGGGTTGCTTTGGGAATGTTAGTTTTAGGGGGAGGATCAATTTTTATTGTTTGATCTGTCTTTTTGTTTGCAGGAGGAGATTGGCTAGTATTGGTCACAGTTTTACCCTTCGAGATGACCTCAGGAGAAAGCTTTGGAGCTTTTGGCAAGATTCTTCGGACAGGTTGATGCACTGTCTTGCTAGACTGTGGGTCAATTGTTTTAGGTTGCTGAGTCTTGGGAGGACTAGCCTTTGGAGGGATTGAATTGTTACAGATGGATTTTAACATCTCTTTAGTTTGTTGATCACGTCTTTTGAGATCCTCATCTTGATTCTTAAGATATGTAGCAATGTTGGTGACCATTTCACACATGTTTGTCATAAATTCCATGGTCATTTCGGGAGAGATGTTATTTTGAGTAGACATCTCTTTGTGGGTTCTCTTCTCAGCGGAGTCACGATTAGGAGTCGCCAGGTAGATTTTTTAAGCTCTACTACCAAGAGATATGTCGTTTAAAGTGTAGAGAGATAGTGAGACACAAAAGTGTGTTGAACCAAGGTAGGCCCCTACCTCCCCGGCAACGGCGCCAAAAATGTTATCACACAACTTGTAGTTGCCCCTAGAGATATCCCATCCGGGACGGTAGAGGAGACAGGCAACTAAAGAGGTGACCCAAGAGATGCCACGGTTCCCAATGCAATGTGGGAGTCACGTCAACCGAGGCACTCTTCGCTTTAGGTCAAGGTATAACTAGACCAAGGGGGAGACCCTATACCCCAATCACAGTTGATTGGACCCAAACAAAGGTTTCTAAGGGTAAGTAAATGATAAGTTACGGAAACCAATGCAAGGCTAAGTGGACCTAAGGGTTAAGGAATGGTTGATGGTGGTGTAATGGATAGCTAGTGTTTCAACCTATGTATGGTTTAGGCCACATGATGGGGTATGATTACTAGGTATAGTACCATGTGTTTGCACAAGTGGGTCTAGTTTCTTGGGAAGTGTGAAATGGTTCTAGATGGACCCCCAAGGTGAGGATGGTACTATAGGTTAGATCTAGGCTAGATTTATAAGTTGGAGTTGGTTCTAGGATTACCCATGTACTAGATCTAGGGTTTGACACTAATCCCAAGGAGTGCGCCTTGTTTGGAGAAGGACTAGTGCCTTGTTGGATGGGCTAATGGAGTCAAGAAAGATGTCAAAGTGTAGATCGGGACACCTAGAAGCCAAGTCAAGTGGATTGGATGGGATCCAATGGTTGGATCTTACTAGATCTAGTTTTTTAAAAGATGACCAAAAGTGGACCACAATCCCTTAAAACAAGGAATGCAATCCCCAAGGCGGATCTTGATGAAAGGACAGTATAGACCTAGGTTTCAAGGCATGGGCATTCCAAATCCACAAAAATCTCCAACACCCACTTCCTAGAAGTGGACCAACTCAAAAAAACAAGGGGGTGCGATTTGCTCAAGGAGGGTCCAAAAATGGGTTTTGGTGGACCAAACCAACTCCAATGGCCACCAAAATGTAGATCCGGGATGTTAGTACCCCGATCTATGTTCCTTCAAAGTTTCAAGTGAATCCAATGGCTAGATCTTAGTAGATCTAAGTTTTAAGATGCCAAGAAGGTCAAAAGGGGGTTTCAACCCCTTAAAACATGGAGAGATGTCCACAAGGTAGTTTTCACCAAAGTAAGGATATGGGTATATGTTATCAAATGTCTAGATGTCAAACCAAATGGGATCTCATATACCCATGTGCTAGATCATGCCCAACAAGCTTCTCTTAGGAAAATCGATTTAGGTTCAAGAAGGCTTTTTACATTGAAAAGTGTGTCAATTTTTAGCCAATCACCACCAAACTATAGATCCAACTAGGGGTGGATGCTATAGAGGTGGGTTTTCAATATCTTTTCAAAAGGAGGGCTAGATCTAAGTAGATCTAAGAAATACCAAAAACAAGGGTTTTAATTTGATTAGGGTTTTTGTGATCTAGAAATTATGGAAGATTCAAGGAAGAGAAGATCATACCTCTTGGGACATACCTGGATGAAGAGATGAATGCTAGTTGAGACGAGGATTACTTTGCCAAAGATCAAATGGAGAATTGTTGAAGCCCTCTTGCCAAATCGATTTTTCCAAGCCACATGAGATTCCTTCTAACCTGTCAAGCCAAGGAGCAAAGCATCAATTAGTTTAACAAATTGAAGGTAGATGCAAGCAAGAGAGAGAGAGAAACATAGAATAGTTGACACAAAGGCAAAACTACTCCCTGTCAAACCCAAAACGACTTCTTCCAAGATTGAAGGGCAAGCCTCCCCACCAATTCGCCCTTGTCCAAAATCGCCCTCTTAACCTGCAAAGAAAATATGGCAAATATGCAAGATAGCTACAATAGATCCTCCAGTGCAATGGACAATAGCATTTACAATCGAAACAACCAACATTCACTCCAATCCAAGCATGTACTCCAAAAGATAGAAATTTTATTCCAAGAGCCAAGAGCCAAAAATCTCTAGATGAATTTTACAATGAGGGGGTCTCCTCCTTATATAGGATAATAAAGACCAAAACCCTAGATCTCAAAACCACTTTTTGAAATGAGTGGTTGAGATTAAAAGATCTCACAACATAATCAATGGCTAATAACAAATCATAACCATATATCACATGGATCACCCACATAATGATAGCGCCCCCACTAAAAAGGTACAATGAGGGGTGACGTCATCCATAAGAGAAACTATAAGCATCAAAATCCACCTCATGGTGACTAGGACATAACAATATAAGCTCATGGTGGGGCTAGGAGGTTTTAATCCTTACTAGCTCATCCCCAAGGCACAATAAAAAATAATAAAATATGTCCAATATAATAAAAATGACCAAAACTGTCCTCAGAATCATGACAGTCAAGCAGTAAATGTCCTCCTGTGATCAATCCGGGCATACCCACATGGTGAAAACTGACTAGAAGGTAGTGATGCCGCCCTGGAAGACCTCTGTGAAAACCAAATGCCAAAACCTTGCCTCAATTGCCCAAATCGATTTCCTCAGTGACCACCTTTTCCCATTTTTTAACTGCCTCGGGAACTGTGAAAGTGCCAAAACTGCCTCCTAGGGTGCTAGCGCTGTCAATCTGGGCCCACCAGGCTCTCCGGAAGGGGGGATAAATGGTAATAACAAGTGGCTGGACCACCCCCTCCATCATCAGCGCCCTAGGTGAACTGGCCTCTCGGGGCCCCTGCTGCTCAGGCTGGGAAATCAGCCCCAAATCTGGTCGACAAGTGTAAAACTGCATCAATCACTGTCAGAAGTGCCCGGAACTGAAAGATAAGTGTCTCAATGGGTCCAGAAGACCCAAATCCACTAGGAATGAGTACTCATACATCATGGGTTGCCCTAATGGGCCAGCTGTAGGGTCCACCATATATGGACAATGTATAATCTGCTGATCTGAAATAATAATAAACCTGCTGAACTGGATCAAACATCATCTGCATCATATGTCCATCATACGATATCATCATCAAACATGTGGGACCATAAATCATCATCAATAATCATCCATACATGGCCCACATCATCACGGATCCCAAGAATATATAATCAAGGATAAATCACATCAGTAGACTAAGACAATGTTTTTCTAATCATTCCCACAGCTAAGCTCAAAGTATAAATTCCATTCAATGGCATTAATCAAGTTAACATATTCCGTGATTATATAAAATCACTTGCACAATAGTTCAAATGACAAACTCACCCATTGGACATGGTCAAACTGCTAGTGAAGGATGAAGGCTAGGAGCAAGGTTGGGCCAAGGGTTTGACTTGTCTAACTTAACTCAAAAATACTTTGGACTGGGAGAAGGGGGAAGCTACAAACTCTGTGCTGGACAAAAGAACACGGGGGATGGCTGTGCCTCACAAATGGATAAGTTGTTTAGAGAGTGCTTATTCAACTTAGGCATCATGTCTACATCAAGTTGATCCAGATTCATTAGGATCATTCAATTTCATTTCCATGGCCTTTTTGGCCTACATAACCCTTCGGATTTCAGATGTGCTGAGAAGCACAACTAGTTGCAGCTTGCATCCAGGGCATGTTTTTCACATATTTATAAGGTCAACAATTGTTTAGATATAACTTTTAAGAACCATTGCTTTTTGGACCTTTCTTATACTCTTCGAGGAGTATTTTTAGCTTTTCATTGCTCTTGCCCTTTTTATTTCCATGGGCGAATTTTTCAAGTTTCCAAAGGTAGAACATGAGCTTTCAGTTTTAGCCAACAACATCTCAAGTGACTAGGGGGAGTTCGAGCCAATGCCAAACATCGGGACAACCGACCAGAATGATTTAGGCCTACAATCCAACTCACCAAAGGCAAGTTCTGTCACCAACTCAGAGCCGAGACACTGAATAACAGGGATGCGGTCCAAACACAGAGGTAGAAAAATGGGGAAGTCCTCAGTATCAGAAAGTCAAATGAGACAAGTCAAGGTTTAAAGTCAAACAGGAAGGTCATGTATGGATGGAGACAAATGAATATGGAGCCTACACTAGCAGACAACTGGTGTCGGGGAAAGACCATGTCTATGTAAGGTGAAAAACCAGTAAGTTTGTTAAATGACCTAAAAGTGCAAGAAATTGTCCAATTTATGATTTAAAGTTCATTTTAAATAGTTTGCCACATCAGGAATACTATACCAAGCACATGCCATGATCATGACTAAATCAACAAGATAATAATCCACAGTCAGTGAGAACATATCCATAGATCATACAACATCATCATAATAATCATCATCATGCATCATCTGAAACACTGCTGCAATATATCTCTAGGCACTGAACTGAAACTGTAATGGGATAAGTGGTCACATCAGTCATCAAATCTGAACTCTCAAGGCTCAGCCTTGACACAAGGTCATAAAATATCTGAAAAATGTACTGCTCTGATCATGAGTGATCCAATATATATAGCCATGCTCTGGAATAAATGAAGTTCTGGAATGTGCAGATATCTGCTGTACAAGAATAGTAGCCCTGCTACTATGGTGTGATAACATCTGGCTCCAGCTGGGACAAGTGCTCTAAGGGAGAGAGCGCTTGAGAACCTCAAAATCTCTGGTCTCGAAATGCTCTGCATCAATCTTCAATCTAGCACTGCACCATCCTTGCTTTCAGCTTTTTATCTTGCACCTGTTCTTGCTCTCACAAACACTAGAATACCATCATGGAGCATGTATGGGAAAAATATAAAATAAAACTGAAAACTAATCTAAAGCATAAACTGAAATGCGTCAAAATATAGATATAAACTAACATGGCATATATTATTCTCATTTTTATTTACTGTGCAGGAGGAAAAGAGTACTTCTTAAATCAGGAAAATTTCAACCAGCACAGGCCGCCAATGATATAAATGCTAACTATAATTTCTTAAATGCATGCAGGAGAAGAGACAAGCTTAGGAAGGAGCAAGACTCAACTCAGGCAGAAACAAGAAAAAGGGACAATACTCGGCACACAGAAAAAGAAAAATCACACAAATCCTACTGCTCAAGTGAGCTTATTCAGAACCTACCTACTCTAAACAGGCAAGGCAAGGCATCATTCCAGGTTTATAGGTGGGAAGTAGTGTTTTAGTAACCTCCCATTCACGGGTAATTCCAACTCGTCTCCATCTAAAGTCTCTAAATATACAGTTCCTTTGCTAGCCATCCTACTTACTCGATAAGGGCCCATCCATATCTTTTCAAACTTTTCATGATTTCCAGGTTTCTCTTTATGTTTATCCCATAACAAAACTATGTCCCCAATTCCAAATATCACATCTCTACTCTTTTGGTCAAAGGTTCCCTTTATTCTTTCTTGTTCCAAAACCATTTTGTTCCAGGCTTCCCTCCTAGTCTCATCTAACTCCACTAACCTGTCAATTCTTGCTTGCAAGGCTTCTTGATCAGAAGAACACTGTTGTAACAACTCATACACAGGGATTTGAAGGTTTATTGGGAGCCTACAGTTTTGCCCGTACACTATTTCAAAAGGAGCTTTTCCAGTTATTCTTTTGACTGTCGTTCTATCTGCCCAGAGGGCATATTTTAACTTTGCATCCCAAGTCCTCTTGTTTTCACCAATCATCCTTTTTAAGAGTCTTATCAAATTCTTATTACTTGATTCTCCTAAACCGTTTCCCTGCGGGTAGTAATTAGAAGAGTGAGACAAGGTGATCCCATGATCAGTACAAAAGGTGGACATCTCAATTTTGCTAAAGGCTGGTGCATTATCAGTTGTAATTTTGTAGGGGCAACCGTATCTGGAAACAATATTCTCTTCTAAGAACTTGACCACAACTTCTGCAGTGCACTTCTTAGTAGGGATAGCTTCCACCCAGCGAGTGAAATAGTCTGTGCAAGTTAGTATGTATTTGTGTCCACTTGATGAGCTAGGGTTTATAGGTCCTACAAAATCCATTCCCCATTGCTGAAAAGGTTCTTCTATAATGACTGGGGTCAAGGGCAGGGCAGGTAATCTAGGTTTTCCAGAATAGAATTGACACTCCTGACAGGCTCTAACAAAAATGTGCACATCTTTGAACAAGGATGGCCAATAATATCCAGCTCTCATGATTTTAGCAGCTGTGGTTCTTGGTGCGTAATGTCCTCCACACAATCCGGAATGCATTTCTTTGATGATTCTTTGGGAATCATCATGGTTTACACATTTAAGTATGATTCCATCTGGATTCTTCCATCCCAACCCATCTTCTGTCAAAACATACTTAGATGCTTTTAACCTCAAAGCTCTTCTTTGGTGGTCTACAAGGTGGTCCAGACAGGTCATATGTTTGAGGTAGAAAATGATGTCTTTGTACCATTCGTGATCTTCATCAATATAAAGGATCATGTTATTTTGCTGTAGTTTGGAATCAGTTAATAGTTGTGCTAACCCTTGGCCTTTTACTATCTTGACTGGCTTGATTTCAATATCATACTCTTGAATCCTAGAAATCCAGTTTCCCCTAACCCCTATGCCATCAGGCTGAGATAAGACATCTTTCACCGCTTGATAAGGGACGTAAGCCATAATTTTGGAGTATCCAATATATGTCCTAAAATGTTTTAACGATTTGACCAAGGCATAGGCTTGTTTTTCAGTGGTTGTGTAGTTTAGTTCCGCATCTCTAAGGTTTTTACTCATAAAGGCAACCGGTTGTTCATGGTTTTCTTCATTCTTTTGCAACAACACACCTGCTATGGTGTCCTCGGAAGCATAAGAATAAATCAAAAACTCCTTATTGTAGTTTGGGCTTACTAGGACAGGTGCCGAAGCAATGGCTTTCTTTAGAGATTCGAATGAAACATCACATTTCTTATCCCAAACAAATTTCACATCCTTCTTCAGCAAATTATTTAAAGGCTTGGCCAATTCAGCTAAATTAGGGATGAATCTCCTTACGAAGTTTATTTTTCCGAAAAATGATCGTAATGAGCTGACATCCTTTGGGGGAGTTATGGCTTGGATTCCTTGCACTCTCTCTGGATCAATTCTAATGCCTTCTTTGGACACAATGTGACCTAACAACTTCCCTTCATCCACCCCGAAGGTAGACTTTTTAGGATTCAAGGATATTCCAAATTTCCGACATCTTTCAAAGATTCTCCTTAAATGTTTTACGTGGTCTCCCCTGTCTTTCGAGAAGACAGTTAGATCATCTTGATAAATTGCAATGATTTTGCCAATTAGGCCCTCAAATGCATGATCCATTGCCCTTTGAAAGGTTGATCCTGCATTCAAAAGCCCAAATGGCATTCTTATATACTCGAAGGTTCCCCACGGGGTGGTGAAGGTTGTCTTCCCACGATCTTCCTTCTTGATTTGGACCTGGTTGTACCCAGAAAATCCGTCAAGTAAGGATAACATGCAAGCCCCTGTTACACTTTGCAACAGATTTTCCATGTTGGGCAAAGGATAGTTGTCTTTTAGAGATGCTTGGTTTAGGTTCCTAAAGTCAATACAAATTCTAATCTCCCCGTTCTTCTTCCTTACGATTACAGGATTGGATACCCAGGTTGTATGCCTAACTGGTCTAATGATACCTGCTGCCAACATCTTTTCCAATTCCTTTTTAACTAAGGGAGCTAACTTAGGGTTCATGTTTCGCAACTTTTGTCGATATGGTTTGGCTCCGTCTTTAAGAGGAATAGTGTGTTCTATAATGGACTGATCATAAGTTTTTAGATCATCATAGACCCATGCAAAGATATCTTTATACTCTCGGATTAACTCAATAATTCTTCTTCTTTCTTCTCCTGAGGCATTTATACCAATTCTGATCATTTTTGGAGAACAAGCAGACCCTACATTTATTTCGATGACCCCATCTACAGGTTCAGATCTCCTACCCTTGTATTCATCATGCCTGTTAAAATTTCTCTCAAGGGGGAAAACTATTTCTGTGACATCCATACCTTCAATTGAATCACCTTTTATCTCATCCTCGAAATTCACCATTGGGGTTTTAGAAGCATTTAAAAATCGTATGATTTGGGCATCACTGTCAAAAACTTGCCAATGGTCTTTATTATCAGGAACAGAGGGTCTGAATAAAACTTCAAGTTTGCAGTTTTCTTGTTTTAGAGACTCAGATGTTTGAAGAGTACTGGCCATCACGGATAGCTCATCAGCCAAAGTATTTTGTTCTCGGGGAACAGCCTTAATCCCGAAGGCATCAAAGCATTCAATGGTGTCCCAAACTGCATTTCTATAGTCTCTAAGTCTATTATTTTTAGCGACGAATTTGTTTTTTATCTGGGACACAATGAGGTCAGAATCTCCTGTGACAGATATTGATTTGATTTTTCTTTCTCTGGCAATTTCCAAGCCCAGAAGCAATGCTTCATACTCTGCCACATTATTAGTGCACTCAAACTCTAAACGGAAAGAAAACAAACTCTTTTCTCCCGATGGTGAAATTAAGACTATACCGGCTCCTGCACCATGTCGGGAACGGGCCCCATCAAAATGCATTTTCCAGACTTGTTCATGTGAAAAAGGCTGCTTTTTAACCTCCTCCCAGTAATTTGCTAGAATCATGAAGTTTCCAATTTCATCACTTGAATACATTGCCTCAGTGAATAAATGTTCAGGTGTTTCAACATGCTCTTGCATAGGTGGTTCATTGAACAGAGTTATGAATGAACCTTCTTTGGTTGGGATTGTGGCATATGTCAAATCCATTTGGACACTTCCTCCCAATCTTGCCGACCATTCCCTGGATAGCAACATTCCCCACGCATCAGGGATATCTAGGACTAAGACATTCATTGAGAGCTCAATATCAGAGCAGGCAGCCAACCTAACAGGCAGGTTTTCAATTATCCCAATAGATTTCACAGTCTTGGAATCCATGCCACATACATTTCTGTAGGGTCTCGTGGGTACTAACTCAAGTTGTTCCATGACTCTTAAAGGCATGACACTTACTTCAGCTCCTGAGTCCAACATGCAATTATGTAATATTAGACCATTCACTTCCAATGCAATATAAAAGGGTGGGAAATTTCCAGAGTTGTCACCAGAGACACTTTGGATCATGACAGGGGAATCCCTAATCTCTGCAGAAGCTTTCTTAGGAGCTTGCTTCCTTGTTTGAATCCCAAGATGAGTAGTAGCTCTTTTGTGGAATGAAGGGATCTTGAAAATTTCACAAAATGGAATAGGCATGTTTATCTTTTCTAGGAAGCTTGTAATATCTATGTTTAGGTTGTGAGGGTTTTCCTTATCCTTTTCATTCGTACCTAAACCTAGGAATTTCATAATGTCATGTTTAACAACCGGAATCTTGATTAGGTCTTTTAGGGAAACCGAAGCAGACGAATTGGCTAGCTTACTTGGAATGTTTGTTCTAGGGAGTTCCTTATTAGGTTTTAGAATCGTGGGAGGTTTTGGTTGTTTTCTCCAAAGGGTTGCTTTGGGAATGTTAGTTTTAGGGGGAGGATCAATTTTTATTGTTTGATCTGTCTTTTTGTTTGCAGGAGGAGATTGGCTAGTATTGGTCACAGTTTTACCCTTCGAGATGACCTCAGGAGAAAGCTTTGGAGCTTTTGGCAAGATTCTTCGGACAGGTTGATGCACTGTCTTGCTAGACTGTGGGTCAATTGTTTTAGGTTGCTGAGTCTTGGGAGGACTAGCCTTTGGAGGGATTGAATTGTTACAGATGGATTTTAACATCTCTTTAGTTTGTTGATCACGTCTTTTGAGATCCTCATCTTGATTCTTAAGATATGTAGCAATGTTGGTGACCATTTCACACATGTTTGTCATAAATTCCATGGTCATTTCGGGAGAGATGTTATTTTGAGTAGACATCTCTTTGTGGGTTCTCTTCTCAGCGGAGTCACGATTAGGAGTCGCCAGGTAGATTTTTTAAGCTCTACTACCAAGAGATATGTCGTTTAAAGTGTAGAGAGATAGTGAGACACAAAAGTGTGTTGAACCAAGGTAGGCCCCTACCTCCCCGGCAACGGCGCCAAAAATGTTATCACACAACTTGTAGTTGCCCCTAGAGATATCCCATCCGGGACGGTAGAGGAGACAGGCAACTAAAGAGGTGACCCAAGAGATGCCACGGTTCCCAATGCAATGTGGGAGTCACGTCAACCGAGGCACTCTTCGCTTTAGGTCAAGGTATAACTAGACCAAGGGGGAGACCCTATACCCCAATCACAGTTGATTGGACCCAAACAAAGGTTTCTAAGGGTAAGTAAATGATAAGTTACGGAAACCAATGCAAGGCTAAGTGGACCTAAGGGTTAAGGAATGGTTGATGGTGGTGTAATGGATAGCTAGTGTTTCAACCTATGTATGGTTTAGGCCACATGATGGGGTATGATTACTAGGTATAGTACCATGTGTTTGCACAAGTGGGTCTAGTTTCTTGGGAAGTGTGAAATGGTTCTAGATGGACCCCCAAGGTGAGGATGGTACTATAGGTTAGATCTAGGCTAGATTTATAAGTTGGAGTTGGTTCTAGGATTACCCATGTACTAGATCTAGGGTTTGACACTAATCCCAAGGAGTGCGCCTTGTTTGGAGAAGGACTAGTGCCTTGTTGGATGGGCTAATGGAGTCAAGAAAGATGTCAAAGTGTAGATCGGGACACCTAGAAGCCAAGTCAAGTGGATTGGATGGGATCCAATGGTTGGATCTTACTAGATCTAGTTTTTTAAAAGATGACCAAAAGTGGACCACAATCCCTTAAAACAAGGAATGCAATCCCCAAGGCGGATCTTGATGAAAGGACAGTATAGACCTAGGTTTCAAGGCATGGGCATTCCAAATCCACAAAAATCTCCAACACCCACTTCCTAGAAGTGGACCAACTCAAAAAAACAAGGGGGTGCGATTTGCTCAAGGAGGGTCCAAAAATGGGTTTTGGTGGACCAAACCAACTCCAATGGCCACCAAAATGTAGATCCGGGATGTTAGTACCCCGATCTATGTTCCTTCAAAGTTTCAAGTGAATCCAATGGCTAGATCTTAGTAGATCTAAGTTTTAAGATGCCAAGAAGGTCAAAAGGGGGTTTCAACCCCTTAAAACATGGAGAGATGTCCACAAGGTAGTTTTCACCAAAGTAAGGATATGGGTATATGTTATCAAATGTCTAGATGTCAAACCAAATGGGATCTCATATACCCATGTGCTAGATCATGCCCAACAAGCTTCTCTTAGGAAAATCGATTTAGGTTCAAGAAGGCTTTTTACATTGAAAAGTGTGTCAATTTTTAGCCAATCACCACCAAACTATAGATCCAACTAGGGGTGGATGCTATAGAGGTGGGTTTTCAATATCTTTTCAAAAGGAGGGCTAGATCTAAGTAGATCTAAGAAATACCAAAAACAAGGGTTTTAATTTGATTAGGGTTTTTGTGATCTAGAAATTATGGAAGATTCAAGGAAGAGAAGATCATACCTCTTGGGACATACCTGGATGAAGAGATGAATGCTAGTTGAGACGAGGATTACTTTGCCAAAGATCAAATGGAGAATTGTTGAAGCCCTCTTGCCAAATCGATTTTTCCAAGCCACATGAGATTCCTTCTAACCTGTCAAGCCAAGGAGCAAAGCATCAATTAGTTTAACAAATTGAAGGTAGATGCAAGCAAGAGAGAGAGAGAAACATAGAATAGTTGACACAAAGGCAAAACTACTCCCTGTCAAACCCAAAACGACTTCTTCCAAGATTGAAGGGCAAGCCTCCCCACCAATTCGCCCTTGTCCAAAATCGCCCTCTTAACCTGCAAAGAAAATATGGCAAATATGCAAGATAGCTACAATAGATCCTCCAGTGCAATGGACAATAGCATTTACAATCGAAACAACCAACATTCACTCCAATCCAAGCATGTACTCCAAAAGATAGAAATTTTATTCCAAGAGCCAAGAGCCAAAAATCTCTAGATGAATTTTACAATGAGGGGGTCTCCTCCTTATATAGGATAATAAAGACCAAAACCCTAGATCTCAAAACCACTTTTTGAAATGAGTGGTTGAGATTAAAAGATCTCACAACATAATCAATGGCTAATAACAAATCATAACCATATATCACATGGATCACCCACATAATGATAGCGCCCCCACTAAAAAGGTACAATGAGGGGTGACGTCATCCATAAGAGAAACTATAAGCATCAAAATCCACCTCATGGTGACTAGGACATAACAATATAAGCTCATGGTGGGGCTAGGAGGTTTTAATCCTTACTAGCTCATCCCCAAGGCACAATAAAAAATAATAAAATATGTCCAATATAATAAAAATGACCAAAACTGTCCTCAGAATCATGACAGTCAAGCAGTAAATGTCCTCCTGTGATCAATCCGGGCATACCCACATGGTGAAAACTGACTGGAAGGTAGTGATGCCGCCCTGGAAGACCTCTGTGAAAACCAAATGCCAAAACCTTGCCTCAATTGCCCAAATCAATTTCCTCAGTGACCACCTTTTCCCATTTTTTAACTGCCTCGGGAACTGTGAAAGTGCCAAAACTTCCTCCTAGGGTGCTAGCGCTGTCAATCTGGGCCCACTAGGCTCTCCGGAAGGGGGGATAAATGGTAATAACAAGTGGCTGGACCACCCCCTCCATCATCAGCGCCCTAGGTGAACTGGCCTCTCGGGGCCCCTGCTGCTCAGGCTGGGAAATCAGCCCCAAATCTGGTCGACAAGTGTAAAACTGCATCAATCACTGTCAGAAGTGCCCGGAACTGAAAGATAAGTGTCTCAATGGGTCCAGAAGACCCAAATCCACTAGGAATGAGTACTCATACATCATGGGTTGCCCTAATGGGCCAGCTGTAGGGTCCACCATATATGGACAATGTATAATCTGCTGATCTGAAATAATAATAAACCTGCTGAACTGGATCAAACATCATCTGCATCATATGTCCATCATACGATATCATCATCAAACATGTGGGACCATAAATCATCATCAATAATCATCCATACATGGCCCACATCATCACGGATCCCAAGAATATATAATCAAGGATAAATCACATCAGTAGACTAAGACAATGTTTTTCTAATCATTCCCACAGCTAAGCTCAAAGTATAAATTCCATTCAGTGGCATTAATCAAGTTAACATATTCCGTGATTATATAAAATCACTTGCACAATAGTTCAAATGACAAACTCACCCATTGGACATGGTCAAACTGCTAGTGAAGGATGAAGGCTAGGAGCAAGGTTGGGCCAAGGGTTTGACTTGTCTAACTTAACTCAAAAATACTTTGGACTGGGAGAAGGGGGAAGCTACAAACTCTGTGCTGGACAAAAGAACACGGGGGATGGCTGTGCCTCACAAATGGATAAGTTGTTTAGAGAGTGCTTATTCAACTTAGGCATCATGTCTACATCAAGTTGATCCAGATTCATTAGGATCATTCAATTTCATTTCCATGGCCTTTTTGGCCTACATAACCCTTCGGATTTCAGATGTGCTGAGAAGCACAACTAGTTGCAGCTTGCATCCAGGGCATGTTTTTCACATATTTATAAGGTCAGCAATTGTTTAGATATAACTTTTAAGAACCATTGCTTTTTGGACCTTTCTTATACTCTTCGAGGAGTATTTTTAGCTTTTCATTGCTCTTGCCCTTTTTATTTCCATGGGCGAATTTTTCAAGTTTCCAAAGGTAGAACATGAGCTTTCAGTTTTAGCCAACAACATCTCAAGTGACTAGGGGGAGTTCGAGCCAATGCCAAACATCGGGACAACCGACCAGAATGATTTAGGCCTACAATCCAACTCACCAAAGGCAAGTTCTGTCACCAACTCAGAGCCGAGACACTGAATAACAGGGATGCGGTCCAAACACAGAGGTAGAAAAATGGGGAAGTCCTCAGTATCAGAAAGTCAAATGAGACAAGTCAAGGTTTAAAGTCAAACAGGAAGGTCATGTATGGATGGAGACAAATGAATATGGAGCCTACACTAGCAGACAACTGGTGTCGGGGAAAGACCATGTCTATGTAAGGTGAAAAACCAGTAAGTTTGTTAAATGACCTAAAAGTGCAAGAAATTGTCCAATTTATGATTTAAAGTTCATTTTAAATAGTTTGCCACATCAGGAATAATATACCAAGCACATGCCATGATCATGACTAAATCAACAAGATAATAATCCACAGTCAGTGAGAACATATCCATAGATCATACAACATCATCATAATAATCATCATCATGCATCATCTGAAACACTGCTGCAATATATCTCTAGGCACTGAACTGAAACTGTAATGGGATAAGTGGTCACATCAGTCATCAAATCTGAACTCTCAAGGCTCAGCCTTGACACAAGGTCATAAAATATCTGAAAAATGTACTGCTCTGATCATGAGTGATCCAATATATATAGCCATGCTCTGGAATAAATGAAGTTCTGGAATGTGCAGATATCTGCTGTACAAGAATAGTAGCCCTGCTACTATGGTGTGATAACAATACCCCTGCTGCATTGTTTCATTTACAGCCCCAAACATGGGCTCAGAAATCGTCTTTTCACCCCCACATACATCCACCATGAAAATCATCAATATACCATCCAGCAATGAGAGAAGCATCAAAATCAAGGAGAAAGTGATCAGCAAAGACAACATAATCATGAAGTAGCCAACGTCCCTCACTGCAATCCATGAATGTGCACCACATGTGCCAAGGATCAACTAATACAAGAGGGCATTCAGCTGAAATGGATGCCCAATAATGAGATGTGAAGACCCACGTGATTAAAGGCTAAAGCGCTCCACCAACCTAGCATCCACCCTAGCATCCATCCAAGTGACAAATACAAAGGCGCTCCAAGGGAACCCATCCATAACATACCATACATCATGAATTATACGAAAAGGACAAGGGAATTCAAAGGAGAAAGCACCATACGCACTCGATGAGAATGATAGGTCCTCAAAACATCAAACGCTCACCCATAAAATTGTCCATGATGCATGAATGAGGAGTAACATCAAAGGTCATATAGGGACAAGCATTGAAACCCTCATCAACCAACAAGAACACAATGCATCAAATCTTATGGATATCCATGGGCTAGCATCCAAAGCATCATCAACATGTCACCCCCATTGAAATTGTGATGAAAACTCACAAGGGGGCACCCATGCAAAATGGGGGGTAACAGGTTCCATTGTAGATGTATCTAGAGTTAGACATGCACATTGATCCGAATCCCTTACAGAGCTAGTAGAGTTTGAGAGAACTGTTATTTTTAGTAGTGTTCCTTCTTCCGAGAGCTCGAGATCCAGGGGGCCTGCGTGATAGTCATATTCGTATATAAATGCTCCTCATGAAAGCAAGTCGAGTGAAACTGTTTTTTGTTTTTACAAGAGATAGACGGATTCTATTTCCCATCATGATCAATATTTTCCACTTTTTGCCTTTTTGTTTTTGTGCAGGAGGATTGCTTTTATGTATGTCTATAATTAGCAGTTTCTATGTATGGAAGGTACAAGTTAGATGTCATGGTTCTCGAGCACGCAGTGGTGGGTTGGTCCAAGGTCCCATGGGTGAAGAGTGAGGGGTCAAGAACAGTATTGAGTAGAAATATGGATTGTCCCTTAGGGAGACATGTGGCAACTGGTTGAAGAAGTTTCATGGGTATTGGTATGATGTTTGAAAGAGACTTATACAAAAACCCTGAATCAGTTCCCTTCAAAAGCTTGAGTTGAATGCGACGATGCATTGTTGTTGTTTGATTTGTTTATATGAAAGACCAAAACACTAATTCCCTCCATCATCTTGGCACCTCTTTCAAGCCCAATACCTTAACTTGTTTGCTTATCCACACTTGGCTCCTTTGCTAGTCTTGTCAAACAAAAGGCTTCTAAGAAGGAAGTTACTATTCTTAACCATGAAGTTAAACTGTTGATTTGCTGTTATGGTAAACTCGACTCTTTTGCATGTGCTAAATGGATCAAATTACTCGCCTTGTATCCATGCTTGGTTATCCTAGCTGAGTTATGCCAAGTTGAGGAACCTAAAAGCAAAACGGCTGTTACTGAGTTGGTCAAGTAGAAAAGGGTAGTTCCACCTTCATTGTGTTGTAGCCGTAGCTCCTGTATATGTGGGGCCAAACTCTCACTTGCTTTGCTGTCATGATTGATGTCTATGTTGTTTTGTTGAGTAAACATGGGTTCTATAGCATCCTTCAGGCGTGTCGGTATCTTTGGAGTTTCCTTGTCCAATAGTGTGGTGAAGGATGCTGTTAGAAACCACCTCCAAGGAGACTTATTTGCATGGGTTTTAACTTTTTAGATTTATATTTGAGTAGGGGTGGAATGTACAGTGCAGGAGATCAGGAGTGGATTGGGGATGACAGCAGATAGAATTATTTAAAGGGTATGAGTGTGAAAGATATCAGAAACCAGCGCATTAGTACAGGGACAACAACAGGGTATTAGTCAAAAAGTCAGAACTGTCAGAATTTCCTTGGAGAGATTTAACATTATTAATGATGACCAGCAATATGTCAAAGGAGGAAGTGATGTGGAGAGATGTCTGTTACAGTGCATGTTTCAGTTAGACTATGGTATATAACAAAAGATGTAAATATCTTGGAACGGAAAATGCTGCTGCTTGACCAAAGGCAGTGAATTAGCACAGTTTAAGATTGGCATTAAGGGAGAAGTCCCCTTCGACCCCACTACCTAAGCGAGAAATTATATGCTGTCAGAACTCAGCAAATTATACTTTTTACAGCAATAAATTTGTGGGGCAGTTCTGGAGATTATGAGAAGGTTGACATGCTCTGATAGCCTGTGGCCCAGCACTGTTTTGGGGTTAATTCAGAGCTCGAGAACACCCAAACAAAAAGGAATTATATATGTATCAGGAGAAAATGAAATCATGAGTTGAAAGATAGCAGTGTACTGGGTATGGTGTTCATAAAAAACAGTGATAAAGGCTCCCAGGAACAGATTTTAAAGTTCCTTTATGTACAGATCTCATGCACTTGGGGTCTATCCTGGGCATGTAATACCTTAGAAAAAAATGATAATGTCAGGAATTACAGCTTGGGCATATTCTTGTAGCAGCAAGTATACCCAAAATCTACCATATGGAAAAGTTCCGAGCTTGGATGAAAGATAAGCGACTGCTGTCCAGGATTCTTCTTCAAGTGTTGATGATTCCCCAGGGAATCCTGTAGGTCACTAGGGGAATGACTACATTGCAAACAGGTATACAAGGCAGGCATGCGACTTCTCTCTTTGACACTCACAACATGACCGCTCATGTACTGGAAGGTTGAGTTGAAAGAGGAGCAAATATTGGAAAATCATTGAAAGCTAGAAGATAATTTTACAAACAGCAAGGAAAAAGCCACTCAAATGGCAGTGTAGAAGTGGAAATTGCTTTGAAATGCTTGACCTAGAGAAAAGGAAGGGAACAAATCACCTAAACAGCAAAAAACTAAGCAAGCAAGTGATCTGACTCAAGGCGGCCTGTATGCAAGCTTTTGAGCTTTTATGTTTTTCTTGTTATTTTCTAAACAGAAGCCAAGTTGACTTGATTGAAGGAAGAAGGGATTTCTATATTTTCAAATTTGAAGAGCTGAGGCAGGGTTAGACAGTTCATTCTCTGGGCAGTGTTGTAGCAGCAGACAACTCTTCACTTTCACACACCAGACCTAGACCACTTCCTCCGTTGCAAGCAAGATCCATGGCAGCCTGTCACTTATGACTCATTATGATGTAGACAATCTCTCGGGTAATATGTGATTAGATTCAGTTATGCTTTGTTCTAGCTCTCTGAATTGTTTGGCTGTTATAGATTAAGTTGTTTTGCAATGTCGTGTTAGTTTACTGTGCACTTGCTTTGAATTTCTTTCACTTAAGGCACACATTTCATTCATGTTCATTTGCTTCATTGTTATTCCTAGCTGTAAAACCTGATCTCAACCACCTAAATATATTACTTGAAACTTGCCCTCGCTCTTGATTCTTTATGGACAGCCTAAGAGGGAGTCCTTTGTGTGATGATTGTCTTGGAAATTGTGCAGAATTTCAGATTAGATGACAACATATATCTTTTAGGGACACCCCCCTGACACTGGAAAAGTACCAATTCAAATGGAGAGGTTTTCCAACCATGACAAGGGTTGGTTTGCCTAAAGTTATTGGGCAAATCTAGCCAACTATACTAGTGCTCATCTGGGTCAATTTTCTGTATTTAATTGGAAAACTTCCATTTGATCTAATGTGACATTAGTAACTCAACCATGGAGTAATCCTACTGACTTATTTAAAATCATTCTAAGAATCCTAAAATTTACTGGAGTGGTGAATATACTATCAATCAGAATAATTCCAAGTTCCAACTATGTTGGTGGATTATTCTCGCCAACCTTTTTGAATAACTAAGTATGTCCAAAGTAGGCTACAAAATGTCCACCAACCTTTTTGAATAACTAAGTATGTCCAAAGTAGGCTACAAAATGTTGTACCCAAGAAAAATTAAAAGATTCCATGTTGTGCAATTGTGAAGGGGGGAATTCTTTCTCCTACTTTTAGTGGCTAGGACAAACACATGAGCAAGAAGAGCTTGTGAGATTTCTAAGCAAGCACCTTAAGTTAGAAATTGGAGTAAACTTGGGGAAGGAGTCTATTTTATTCATTTGGTAAGCTGCCATTTATTTATCATTTTAATATGCTCAATTGCCACTGCAACTGACCCCTTTTTTTAATTAGGTTTATATTCTGCTGACAAGAATTTTTGGCTTTCAAATCCTATGCATATACTTCCTAATAATATATCTGTTTCTTTCGATAGGTGACTAGAAGAAAACTTTATTTCTATTAACATCTTTTAAAGTAGATCTGATAAGCATGGTTCTGCGATGCATGCCTTTCAGGTCAGTTCAAAAGGATGTTATCAGATTGGATGAGGACCTTTTTACCCCATTGGTGGGGAAGAAGATGATTTATACATTTGAGACATCCGATTTTTGGGAACAAATAAAGACCCCAGGGTTTGGTCTTTATGACTCAGATCACCTAAGTTGTATTACTATAGGATTTTTAATCTTCCAAATTGTCCACAGTACAGTGCAGAAGCCCTTTTTTTGTGTGAGTATTGAAATTTAAAAGATAATCATCTTATCTATTTACTTTTCCAGGATGTCATTGAGGTGCTCTTCTTTGTATCTAGAACAGTATCACATGAAAACACCTGAGCTCTTGTCTACTGCTGATCCGATCATGACTGTAAATATTATTGGTGATGTTTACATTGATCCTTCCTCAAAGATTCATCCAACTGCTAAGGTAATCTTTTCCTATATGCTTTTTTTATAAAACATTATTTTGGCCAAATCAATCATTTGTCCTTTTTTGTAATTAATCCATAGCACTCATTGTAATACAGATTGGACCAAATGTATCAATTTCTGCAAATGCTCGAATTGGTCCTGGAGTGAGGCTAAGAGATTGCATTATTCTTGATGATGTTGAAGTTCAGGTATTATTTCTGCTGGACTGAAAATAAAAGAACACTTGCTCTTCTCATAATTGACTAAGCATGTGCTTCAAACGTTTTGTAGGACAATGCTATTGTGATGCATGCCATAATTGGTTGGAAGGCATCTATTGGGAAATGGGCAAGGGTGCAGGCAAGAGTCATGCTTTTACTTTTGGCTTCAAAATAGGATTATATATTCCTCAAAGTATAGTGAATATAGATCTTCTTTACAGCAACTATCCTATATGATAAATTCTCTCTGTTTACAGGGTGAAAGAAATTATGGAGCAAAAAATGGGATTTCAATTCTGGGTAAGTTACATCTCTTAGATTCTGGAATGCATAAAGTGGTTTCCATGATTCATCCTGTGTCTATTTCCTATCTGTTTGATGGAATCTGAACTGTTTTGCAGGTGAGGCTGTTATTGTTGAAGATGAAGTTGTAGTTCTTAGTAGTACTGTTCTTCCCCACAAGGCTCTGAACCAAAGTGTACAAGGGGAGATTATTTTATGATTCATAAGTTCAACTTCCAACATGATGTATGCTATATCTGTATCTATAATTCAACCACTTCCATATCAAAAGAATATGACAGGCGATGGTATGAAACAAATGTTTAGGTTGCAGGTATCAGAAATTTTGGAAATGCATTATTCCATTCACCTAGAGTTCAGGCTGTCAGCTATAGTATCTATTTATATTTAATTGACAATGATTGTAATCAAATAATACCTTCCAAACTATCAACATGAACTCAGTAACTCGTTCTGTAGTGTGAATTGTGCATGTAACTTCAATGAAAATGTTGGTCAACATTATTGCCATATTAGCATGTGGTAGGAGGAACTTCATTTCCAAATCTCCTGTGTGCACCTTGAAACTACAACCATTGTTACAAAGAAATTATGGTAGTGATATCCTATATGTTTAATTCTCAATCATGTCTTTGATGTTTGTAATCCGATTATTGTGCAACCAAAAAATAAAAGGCTTCTAAATCAGTTATGGTGAGTAAACATTTTATTTTAATCACATGAGTTAATATTTACAGATATAGGCAAGAAGCATGGTTTTGCTCGTCTTGGCATCCTCAGCATGGAATGTAATATTCAGCTTTATGTCTGTCTAGTGATTGCAATATTGGTCCAAAAGAATTCATTAGCCTTTGTCCAAAGGACAAACATTGGTTTTGTTGTCCGCCAGATTGCACACCAGCAGCGGAAATCTTTCGAAAGCTGCTCCCTCACTGGAAGTGGGGAGAGGTGTGGCCTTGGGGGCAAGCAATCAGCCAGGTACTGTCACCTGAATCCCAGCTCTTCCGTTTAGGCTAATTCCTAACGAAGCCAAGGGGGGTAGTCCCTACAAAGAGTTTCACTAAGGCTCTTATGTTTCTTAAGTGTTTTGGTGAAATGATGCGGATGGGTGTTGTTTAGGAGTTTTCTTATGATGAGACCAAAAATATGTAAAGATGAACAACAGATAATAAGCAATCGACGTTGCGAGATAAGATAACAAAATGGCAGTACGATTCAAGATTTGATAAATCACTAAAGCATTCACAATATGAAATAAAAACAAGGACAAATGGTCCTGATCAATATATAAATTTTTAGATAACCAGTGCCTTATGGAGTCAAAGAAAAGTAAGGATTGTGATGCTGAATGTGTGGGTCTTAAAAAAAGTGTTGTTTGTGAGATCGTTATGCAGATTATCTTTGTAAATTGAATATTTTAATGGTCTTGATTATTAAGCTAAGAACAAGGATATCAAAAGAGTAAACCTAACCAGGAAAAATACTGGCAACCTCTTAGATGATAGGTCGGGAGCACCCAGATTCAGAGGATAAGTGTACAATGGCTTGACCACCCTCGAGTCTGACAATGGATTCCCAGCACCACCTGTTTCAGGAAGCAACCTCAATATCTAACGCTGGTTTTGGATTTGGGGTAAAGTTTTAATTTAAGTTATTACTTGTAAGATTAACAAGTTTTTCACCTTTCTGAGTACTAGCCCAACCTTTGCAGGTTGGCAGAGCATACGGGTCTTGGACAAACGACCAAAATAAATTAATTAATGGGGGAAAGTGGGTTGGAGTATTTTATTAATTAAAAACACCGTTCAACTTTCCGATAGAGAGCGCTCTTGACTTAGTCTTAAGACCAAAGTTCAAGAGACTTTTCTAATCTAATATGCCTAATGCAAGGGGGAAAATGCAAGTCTGAAAAATGCTCTCCGACAGAGTGCTCTTGACTTGGATTTAGCCAAGTTCAAGAGGATTTGTTTATTTTATTGTAAGTAGAAGCCGTTGTGAAAATAAACCATGTGATAGCTCAAAAGATATAAAAGATAACTAGCATGCTACTTGCAAAATGAATTTTGGAAATGACTTAGTGTTCTACCAAACAAATTTACTCTAAGGTGGGATCTTCCTCCGAACAAGGTTGATCACTAGAACCGCTAGCACTTGAGAACTTTCCAGCTAGCTGAAATTTCGACCAAGGCAACTAATGGGGAAATAGGAGTAACCACAAAGTTATGTGGTCCTTCCCTTGGGATGAAAGGATACTACCTCCGGTCAAAACTTGGAAGAGAAAAAAGTGAAATAAAATTGACTATTCCAAATCATAAAACAAGAAGATCTAACACCAACAATACACCACACTCTTCCCCAAATGGGGAAGAAACCCAAAAGTGGAGGACTCCTCCACTCAAACTCTTTTATTAAACTGATTACAAATGCCTTGGGAGAAATCCACAAAAGGTCTTTTAATGTGAAAATGAAACTTGGGAAAATCAAACTAACTCTTAAGAGCCATTACAAAGGATAGCAAATAGTATTTTCGTGTGTTGAATCCTCCTTGAATTTTCTTGAAGTTCTTGTTACTTTGGGATTGGATCCCTTCACTTTGATTTTCAAACTTCTTTTACTTTCAAGCACCTACAACACAGATCAGACTCAATGCACCCTTTAGTGTTAATGAAATAAAATGTGAGATTTGCACTAAGTATGAATTGATAAAAAAAACAAGAAATTGAAAGACAATGCAAATCTAACTTTCAATGGGATCTAGGATGCAAGATCTTAACAATGACATAAGTGTAAATGCAACTAGCTAATGAAACAAGGAAAAGCTAAATCCAATGATGACCAGCTATCAAATCTTTAAAGCATGAAACTACTACCATTAACCAAACCTCAAAAAAAAGTCCACTCGTTTTTTGTGTGCTTTTAGGGTAACTTCAAAGGTGGACGAGAGGGCTGCCAAGTGAAGTGGTAAGTCGCTGCAAATGGGTGAATGGGACAGCAGCTTAGGAGGATGAAGGGCAGCCAAACAAATGGCTGTGGTAAGTGGCTGCAAATAGGTGAATGAGATAGTAGCTTAGGATGGACGAATGGAAGGTATAAGAGAAGAGATGAAGGTAGAAGAAAAACAAGGCTAGAGGAGAGGAAAACGAGGCTTAGAGAAGAGGAGGGAAAGGAGAAGTAAAACGAAAGCAAGGGAGATCTAGGGTGTGATGTCAAAGAGGATTCAAAGAGAAAATATGGAAGCTAGAAGAGATAAGCTTAGGGTAACCAAGATGTTTTAAAATTTGAGAGATGGATTGAAGTGCAATACTTAGCTCCTTTGGATCTTTTTTGAAAGAAAGTTGGAGTCCACTTGATGTTTTTTTTGGATCTTTTGCCTAGCTTCGAGAAGAGGGGATGCAAACTAGCTCCACAAGCTTACTCGAAATGGACGAGAAGATCTGTAGGCATAAACACTCAAATGCTAACAAGATAGAGAATTAGTCATGTATTATCCATCAATGGAGATCAAAAGACATGAAATACAAACTAGTAATATGCATGTACTCTTAGATCTCTAAAGAGAATGAATATTCAAATAAATTGAGACTACAAATATTTGACTTACGTGCTTGAATAAAGCCCTCCCAAGCATGAACTAATTAATCAATGTTGAATAACAACATGAAAGAATGAAACAACATCACCTTATTCCATGAGCATTAATCCAAATAACACAAGATGAGCCTCCAAAGCCTTAAATTTTATTCCACATAAGAAGTATTACAATATTTTGCCAGAGTTTTTGTGCACCAGAAATCCATCAAGAGAAATCCCAAATGGCCTCTCTCATATAACAAAACTCAAATCCAAAACCCTAATTCGAATTGGCTTAGAAGAGAGCCAATAACATAGTCAAAAATCCAAATCCAATCAATCCCAGGGCTTGGAGTGGAGATCCAACCCATAACTAATAGACAACTCCCCATTCTGCATTGAATACAAGTAGGTAGAGGTGGGGAGGTGGCCTCCACCTAGGCAAGGCGCCCCCCATCCCCTCCTTGGTAGTATCACCCTCGAATGGCATGCTTCCAAGAGTAAACACGTGAGGATGTGAAAGATATGCGTGAGCTTTCAAGAGGATGACGTGAGCTTCAAGGGAGATTGAGTATGAGTTGTGGTAGGTGCTAACTCGACTTGTAAAGAATCCAAGTCTTGGTGATTGCATATCTTTAGGAGGGTGCCCACTTTTCCTTTATTGCACTTCACCTAACCATTAAATGAATCTCCACATCACCAAAAACGAATTTGCATGAAGGTGGGCGAATTTCTCCAAGAGGATCTTCTGCTGGTGACTGGGTAACTCACTGAAAGCACTGGGAGTTGACTGGAATCTTCATTAATGACTGATGCCATGTCATTTAGCCTTTTACTTTATTCATTTTTTATTATTTTGGAGAGATTTGGATTTCTCAAAAATATTCAAATTTATTATTTTAATCAATAATTTCTCTGTAAATGGCTTTTTAGAGAAAATATTAATTATGAGGCCTAAATGACATCCGAAACTTGGGTTTAGCTGGTCCACGGGTCATGTGTGATTTTTGGCTTATGAAACGAGCCATCAATCACTGAATTCAAACCCCGGACGACTGACATATTACAAATTGATATTTCTCTATTTAAACTATAGAGAAATTTATTAAATTTAAAAAATAATTAAAAACCCAAATTCGACGGACCCGATAAAATTTTTTCGAAATTTTTTCTGAGGGTCCTAGAGACCTAGGACATGACCGACAACTATTCTAACAGTGTCTAGTAGGCTTATATACATCAGTTGGACTCTAATAACCCCCCATGGCTAAAATTTTCAAAATCGGTCATTCCAGCTTTGGAGGAAGCGGGAGAAAACCTCATCGATTATAGCTCGGCTATATGCAAAGTATAATTGACAAGGGAAAAAAATCTCTGGAATACCTTAGTTGCTTAATCAAGTCACGGGGAACTGAAACACTCAGATCCTACTAGCACACTTTATTACAAACCCCATGGGGCCATGGTCATGTCAACTGAAAAATAAAACTGGTTAGTCACAAATGCCGGATCATCTGATATACTGGAGTACAAACATTCATCATGCTTGTCAAATGGAGGCTCTTCAGATAATCCAACTATGGTACAAAATAGGTGATAACAGGTTCAAAAGATTTCATTAGCCATTTCTCAAAGAACAATGGCAGTAGACTTTTAGAAAAGGAAAATGTAACAAATAAAATAATATATAAACATATCAATAAACAAATAATTAAATAATAAAAGAAAAGTGATTAAACAAATATTAAATAAATTTGATATGTAATTAATAGAATAGATAGAGATGTACCTTTCCATTGAAAAGGCACATAAGACCATATTTATATGGTCCATCAATTTGTAATGTAAGAATCTTTCATCAATATATATTCAATATTATTTATTATATCCAAATGGTATTATTTTCTATTGGTTGACTATTCACTTGAATAGTCTTATTGTGATTTAGACACGATCACAACTTGAGAATATCCGAATACGGGGAGATTATTTTATGATTCATAAGTTCAACATCCAACATGATGTATACTATATCTGTATCTATAATTCAACCACTTCCATATCAAAAGAATATGACAGGAGATGGTTTGAAACAAATGTTTTAGGTTGCAAATGTCAGAAATTTTGGAAATGCATTATTCCATTCACCTAGAGTTCAGGCTGTCAGCTATAGTATCTATTTATATTTAATTGACAATGATTGTAATCAAATAATACCTTCCAAACTATCAACATGAACTCAGTAACTCGTTTTGTAGTGTGAATTGTGCATGCAACTTCAATGAAAATGTTGGTCAACATTATTGCCATATTAGCATGTGGTAGGGGGAACTTCATTTCTAATTCTCCTGTGTGCACCTTGAAACTACAACCATTGTTAAAAAGAAATTATGGTAGTGATATCCTATATGTTTAATTCTCAATCATGTCTTTGATGTTTGTAATCCGATTATTGTGCAACCAAAAAATAAAGGCTTCTGAATTAGTTATGGTGAGTAAACATCTTAGTTTAATCATATGAGTTAATATTTACAGATATAGGCAAGAAGCATGGTTTTGCTCATCTTGGCATCCTCAGCATGGAATGGTAATATTCAGCTTTATGTCTGTCTAGCAATTGCAATATTGGTCCAAAAGAATTCATAAACCTTTGTCCAAAGGACAAAATTGGTTCAAAAGATTTCATTAGCCATTGCCCAAAGAACAATGGCAGTAGACTTCCAGAAAAGGAAAACCAAACCTTGTGCCTTGTGCCTTTCTATTATGCCGTATGATGTATTGTTACTTCAACATCAGCCCTAGCTAGGAGCATTTAAAATGGCATATTTACACAAGTCTTGAGAGAATGTCTCTAGATCTAAATCTTGCTCACATAAAATTCAGAAAATGCACAAGTAAATAAAGATAATGGCCTTGACTTCAAGGATGTCCATGGAGGAATGGTTTGCAAGAAACACCTACACACATGAGCATAAGGCTTCTCTATCAAAAAATTGGGGAGTATGAAAAAAACTATATATTCAGATTTCTAGGGTGATGCAGAAATGTGTCCATTTGGAATATGAGGTACTCAATCAGAGGCATAGGAGAGACAGAGGCATACAAGAGATGTAGCATGCTTTATATAAACAGTCTCAACCCTGCTTTGCAAATGAAAAATTCCGCTTAACAAATAGTTCATATGCATACCTTTAAAAATACTGGCAAACTTCAATAGATTTATGACCCTTTTCCATTTTGGCCCCATATCACTTTCGTTTGTTTTCTAATCAGAAACAAAAAAAATTACATTAATATAATAAAGTTTAGAACCATTGGGCCATTATCCTTGTATGACAGTTTAGTAAACTGATTTCTCCCTGAGCAAATACTTAGTTTCTACTTGCATGATTCGTTGTAACATTGATGTCAACTGTCGTTTTTTCTTTTTTCTTTTCTGTTTTTTCTCCACCAGCGTTAGAAAAGTTCTGTTATTATCTTCTGCAGACTTTTCTCCATATAACTGTGGTCTTCTTTTTCCTTCTATGTGTGTCTTTCCCTAAGCAAGATTCTTGTCCTATATATGACCACCTTTTCCAATTTTCTCATTTGATTCTTCTTCATTTTCATCAAAGGAAGGGGAAGGAAAGTTCCTTTGGTTTCATTTCTTTTTAACTCACTCAAAGATTTATTCCTCGTGCATTTCCTTTTTGGTAACACTCCTTTATGAACATTTAGGGGAGGAGGGATGAGCATGTCCTAGTTTTTGATAGATTTTTACATGGAAAATCTAAGTTCTCATAGTCAGGAACTTGGGTCCAACTAAAGTCATCCAAAGTTAACGTCATTTCGGCTGGGAGACCTTTACTCACATCTATCTCCAGACACATTCTAGCACAAGAAACACTCACCTTACCTGGAAGAGGCCCAGTGGATAGGAAACGATCTAGATGATAACCAATACTTTCTAACACCTCATCTTCCAACAAAAGAAATAGGAAGACTCTAACCATTTAGTCGTTGGATTAAACTTTGGGTGGCACAATTTCTTGCAGAGCAATGACTTTCTCAAAACCAAGACCCTTCTTGAAGAATTGACGTTGTTTTTGCTTTAGTCTGAAAAGGGATAATGAAGAAACCTCTAGTACAAAAGTTGTATAAAATAGTACTGGAAATCAGAGAATCCCAAGAATACTTAGCCCAGTTTAGAAACCTTTGCCAAGAGGGCTAAAAATGTACGAGTTACAACTCAATCCCCTCTTTGAGAGCCTCTCAACTAAGCCTATGAGGTATCACTCTTGATCTCAAGAGGGGGCAAGGACTTTGCAGTTGGAAAACAACCATCAGATTGCTTACTAGATGGGAGGGAAAAACAATATCACTATCAACCATCCTCGAAACATCACTAAGCAGAGAAGGGATCTTTGAAACTTTAGGAGTTCAGCCTTCTATTGAAACCCTGTTAGAGGCCAGTGAAGGTGCTACAAGCTTTTTCTTCTCAAGCCTCAAAGTAGGCCACAACCCGAGTAGTTTCACTATCCACGTTGAACCATGAAACAAGCATCTTCAACCTCACACGAGGTTCACCAACGATCAAAATGAAGTCAACATAGGAGGCCCATGAGATGAGATACTAGGCCTATGAAAGTGTTGGTGCTAAGAGATCAAATTCCAAGGCAGAACAATGTTCTTCTCTCCAATAGATGAATGGAACATGGACTGTGTTGGAACCAACACCATTGCAACAAAGAAACACAAATCTAAAACTAGAGACAAGGGTGCAGAGAGCCATGGAGGCTCAGTGAGCTATCTATGGAGTGACCTAGAAACATCATAACTATTAGCTTGTTTTGTCTTCATCGGTATTAGATGCAATTTCTAAATGAAAATTGGGCATTGAGGGACTTTGAATGACTTACCATTGCATGAAAATTATTGCACTAAAAATGGATTTGACAACTCAAAAAGTTGTAATTGACACATGGATACATACTACAACTATGAGAGTCATTCAGGAGAAAAACACTAAACTAATAAAGGTGGGAAAAAGAAAAACTTTACCAACTTTACTGTGAAGTTTTCTGAAAGTGCACTATGTTGGTCAGACCCTCCAATGAAGAAAGGAAATAGTTTATCAATTGGTCCTACCCGAGCTCATTGTACTACCTTAGATCCCCTCTGATACCTTTAGAAGCACTCAAGTGATTATGAACAAAGGAACTCAAGTTCAGGTTTTTAGAGGTCCACCCTTTGTTCTACCCACCACCGTTGAGCAAACCAATGGTCGTTGATAGCATGCAAGTTGTGGGATGATGGATGGAAACTAAGAGATTTTCAATTATGATGCATGTATTGTAATAAAGTCCCTCCCACCTCACATTGGGCCGAAGAAAGTTACAGTGTTGACTTTAGTACAATAGCTAGTACAAAGAACTACAAGAAAATCTTTTTTTTTCACAAAGGAAAAGATCTATACTTGATATTAAAGTATATAACAAGAAGCTTACAAGCGCGTCCAACATACAACAGCTAAACGCTGGCAAAACCCTTGGCCGGAACTGCAAGCCAAACCCCAAAGATACCGACAAAAACAACCAACCAACACCCCTTACCAACAGACCTCAAAACACCATGAAGAAAAAATAAGAACTAGCAGCACTGAAGACATTCAAAGCCAGCCACCGGAGATCTCATCAATAACCAAAAAAAAGATACGGGATCTAAATGATCCGCCGATCAGGAAAACTAAAGACAGAGAGCTATAAATATACATAGCAATACAAAACACAATACATAATGATACAAAAATCAGGGACGCAAGGCCGGAGTAGGGAAGGAGCAAAGTGACCCTGAGTCAGCCAAAGAAGAGCCCTCCCATAGCTCATAGAAGAGTAGACCTTCAACAGCCAGCAAACCCCTGCGAGACATAGCGTCAGCATCAGCATTTACTTCACGAAAAATGTGGGAGAACTGAATGCCCTGCATACCCGAAAGAAGACCATGTATCTGCTGCATCCAATGGGAGAGAGCCAGTGCATGGATAGAGCCAATACCATTCGCCCAGTTGATTATGCACAAAGAGTCCCCCGCCACAAGAGGAATGTCAATCTATCGGACCTTAGAGAAAAGAAGCACCAGCCAAAGAGCAACAAGTTCGCTTTTGGTATTAGTGCCAACGCCACAATTCAGCCAAAGATTGAAATGCTTACAAGGCGACAAAAAAATGACAGCACTGTTATCAAACAACTTGTAGTTGCCCCTAGTGGTATCCCATCCGGGACGGTAGAGGAGTCAGGAAACTAAAGAGGTGACCCAAGAGATGCCACGGTTCCCAATGCAGGTGGGAGTCACGTCAACCGAGGCACTCTTCGCTTTAGGTCAAGGTGTAACTAGACCAAGGGGGAGACCCTATACCCCAATCACAGTTGATTGGACCCAAACAAAGGTTTCTAAGGGTAGGTAAGTAATGAGTTACGGAAACCAATGCAAGGCTAAGTGGACCTAATGGTTAAGGTATGGTTGAGGGAGGTGTAAGAGATTGTTAATGTTTCAACCTATGTAAGGTTTAGGCCACATAATGGGGTATGATGATTAGGTATAGTACCATGTGTTTACACAAGTGGGTCTAGTTTTCTTGGGAAGTGTAAAATGATTCTAGGTAGGCCCACAAGGTGAAGTTAGATGTGAGGTAGGTACTATAGGTTATATGCAGGATAGATCTATGAGTTGAAGTTGATTTCAAGGATACCCATGTGCTAGATCTAGGATTTGACACCAATCCCAAGGAGTGCGACTTGCTTGGTGATGGACTAGTGCCTTGTTAAGTGGGCTAATGGGGTCATAAAGTGTGTCAAATTGTAGATCGGGACACCTAGAAGCCAAGTCAAGTGGGTTGAGTGAAATCTAACGGTCGGATCTTACTAGATCTAGGTTTTTTTTAAGTGAGGACCCTAAGTGGACCACAATCCCTTGAAACAAGGAATGCAATCCCCAAGGCGGATCTTGACGAAAGGACAGTATAGACCTAGGTTTCAAGGCATGGGCATTCCAAATCCACGAAAATTTCCAACACCCACTTCCTAGAAGTGGACCAACTCAAAAAATCAAAGGGGGTGCGATTTGCTCAAGGAGGGTCCAAAAATGGGTTTTGGTGGACCAAATCAAGTCCAATGGCCACCAAAATGTAGATCCGGGATGTTAGTACCCCGATCTATGTTCCTTCAAAGTTTCAAGTGAATCCAATGGCTAGATCTTAGTGGATCTAAGTTTTAAGATGCCAAGAAGGTCAAAAGGGGGTTTCAACCCCTTAAAACATGGAGAGATGTCCACAAGGTAGTTTTCACCAAAGTAAAGATATGGGTATAGGTTATCAAATGTCTAGATGTCAAATCAAGTGGGATCTCACCTACCCATGTGCTAGATCTAACCCAACAAGCTTCTCTTAGGAAAATCGATTTAGGTTCAAGAAGGCTTTTTGCATTGAAAAGTGTGTCAATTTTTAGCCAATCACCACCAAACTATAGATCCAACTAGGGGTGGATCCTATAGAGGTGGGTTTTTAATATCTTTTCAATTGCAAGGCTAGATCTAAGTAGATCTAAGAAATACCAAAATTTGGGGTTTTGATTTAATTAGGGTTTTATGACCAATGAAGATAGAATGGATGAAAGAGGCACATACCTTGTAGATCTTACCTCAATTGCTTATAGCCACCTTGCAAGTTGATAGCATTCTCCTATGTGTATATTCAAGAGTGAGATCCAAGTGCTCCAACCAAATTGCCCTTCTCCAAGATAGCCAAATCGTCCTCCTCCTACAAGACAAGATCAAAGAAACAAGTCAAGCAAGATGATTATGAAAATGGTAGAAAGATGTAATAGAAAGCATCAACTATGTCACGAAGATACAATAATGATACTCCCTGTCACAAGATCAACCCAAGAGAGAATATGTGGATCCCTCCAACAATAACCCTCATGAAGTCGCCCTCCTCTCTCCAATTCGACTTTCCTGTCAAAAGGTTAGCAAAAGCACCAAAATCCACAATGATACATAGAAGAGATACTGTATATTCAATATGCAAGAGAATCAACAATGCAAGAGAGATGTGCTCCACAAAAAATCTTCTATTCCAATATTCCAGAGCTCCAAAGGTGAGCTTTACAATGGGGGGTCTCCTCCTTATATAGGATAATAAAGACCAAAACCCTATACCACTTCATAATACTACATCAAATGAGTGGTTGAGATTATAAGATCTCATCATACAATCAATGGCTAAGATGACCCATCACAATATATCACATGGATCACTCAAAATAACAAAAGCGCCCTCACTAAATGGTACAATGGAGGGTGACGTCATCCCACTAGAGGGGTAAAAAGTACAATAATCCACCTCATGATGACTAGGACATGATAAAATAAGCACATGGTGGGGCTAGGAGGTATTAATCCTTACTAGCTCATCCCCAAGGCACAATAAAATAATAAAATATGTCCAATATAATAAAAATGATCAAAACTGTCATCAGAATCCATGACAGTCAAGCAGTAAATGTCCTCCTGTGATCAATCCGGGCATACCCACATGGTGAAAACTGACTGGAAGATAGTGATGCCATCCTGGAAGACCTCTGTGAAAACCAAATGCCAAAACCTTGCCTCAATTGCCCAAATCGATTTCCTCAGTGACCACTTTATCCCATTTTTTAACTGCCTCGGGAACTGTGAAAGTGCCAAAACTGCCTCCTAGGGTGCTAGCGTTATCCATCTGAGCCCACCAGGCTCTTCGAGAGGGGGGATAAATGGTAATAACAAGTGGCTGGACCACCCCCTCCATCATCAGCACCCTAGGTGAACTGGCCTCTTGGGGCCCCTGCTGCTCAGGCTGGGAAATCAGCCCCAAATCTGGTCAACAAGTGTAAAACTGCATCAATCACTGTCAGAAGTGCCCGGAACTGAAAGATAAGTGTCTCAATGGATCCAGAAGACCCAAATCCACTAGGAATGAGTACTCATACACCCTGGGTTGCCCTAATGGGCCTGCTGTAGGGTCCACCATATATGGACAATGTATAATCTGTTGATCTGAAGAAATAATAAACCTGCTGAACTCGATCAAACATCATCTGCATCATATGTCCATCATATGATATCATCATCAAACATGTGGGCCCATAAATCATCATCAATAATCATCATACATGGTCCACATCATCACGGATCCCAAGAATATATATAATCAAGGATAAATCACATCAGTAGACTAAGACAATGCTTCTCTAATCATTTCCATAGCTAAGCTCAAAGTATAAATTCCATTCAGTGGCATCAATCGAGTTAACATATTCCGTTGTTATAATAACTTACTTGCACAATAGTTCAAATGACAAACTCACCCATTGGACATGGTCAGACTGCTAGTGAAGGATGAAGGCTAGGAGCAAGGTTGGGCCAAGGGTTTGACTTGTCTAACTTAACTCAAAAATACTTTGGACTGGGAGAAGGGGGGAAGCTACAAACTCTATGTTGGACAAAATAACACGGGGGATGGCTGTGCCTCACAAATGGATAAGTTGTTTAGAGAGTGCTTATTCAACTTAGGCATCATGTCTACATCAAGTTGATCCAGGTTCATTAGGATCATTCAATTTTATTCCATGGCCTTTTGGCCTACATAACCCTTCGGATTTTAGATGTGCTGAGAAGCACAACTAGTTGCAGCTTGCATCCAGGGCATGTTTTTCACATATTTATAAGGTCAGCAATTGTTTAGATATAACTTTTAAGAACCATTGCTTTTTGGACCTTTCTTATACTCTTCGAGGAGTATTTTTAGCTTTTCATTGCTCTTGCCCTTTTTTTTGTTTCCATGGGCGAATTTTTAGTTTCCATAGGTAGAACATGAGCTTTCAGTTTTAGCCAACAACATCTCAAGTGACTAGGGGGAGTTCGAGCCAATGCCAAACATCGGGACAACCGACCAGAATGATTTAGGCCTACAATCCAACTCACCAAAGGTAAGTTCTGTCACCAACTCAGAGCCGAGACACTGGATAAACAGGGATGCGGTCCAAACACAGAGGTAGAAAAATGGGGAAGTCCTCAGTATCAGAAAGTCAAAATGAGACTAGTCAGGGTTTAAAGTCAAATAGGAAGGTCATGTATGGATGGAGACAAGTGAGTATGGAGCCTACACTAGCAGACAACTGGTGTCGGGGAAAGACCATGTCTATGTAAGGTGAAATACCAGTAAGTTTTGTTAAATGACCTAAAAGTGCAAGCAATTGTCCATTTATGATTTACAGTTCATTTTAAATAGTTTGCCACATCAGGAATAATATACCAAGCACATGCCATGATCATGACTAAATCAACAAGATAATAATCCACAGTCAGTGAGAACATATCCATAGATCATACAACATCATCATAATAATCATCATCATGCATCATCTGAAACACTGCTGAAATACATCTCTAGGCACTGAACTGAAACTGTAATGGGATAAGTGGTCACATCAGTCATCAAATCCGAACTCTCAAGGCTCAGCCTTGACACAAGGTCATAAAATCTGAATAATGTACTGCTCTGATCATGAGTGATCCAAAATATATAGCCATGCTCTGGAATAAATGAAGCTCTGGAATGTGCAGATATCTGCTGTACAAGAATAGTAGCCCTGCTACTATGGTGTGATAACATCTGGCTCCAGCTGGGACAAGTGCTCTAAGGGAGAGAGCGCTTGAGAACCTCAGAATCTCTGGTCTCGAACTGCTCTGCATCAATCTTCAATCCAGTACTGCACCATCCTTGCTTTCAGCTTTTATCTTGCACCTGTTCCTGCTCTCACAAACACTAGAATACCATCATGGAGCATGTATGGGACAAATATAAAATAAAACTGAAAACTAATCTAAAGAATAAACTGAAAATGCGTCAAAATATAAATTTAAACTAACATGGCATATATTATTATCATTTTTATTTACTGTGCAGGAGGAAAAGAAAAACTTCTTAAATCAGGCAATCTCAACTTGCACAGGCAGCCAACAATAGAAATGCTAACTATAATTTCTTAAAAATGTATGCAGGAGAAGAGACAAGCTTAGGAAGGAGCAAGACTCAACTCAGGCAGAAACAAGAAAACGGGACAATACTCGGCACACAGAAAAAGAAAAATCACACAAATTCTACTGCTCAAGTGAGCTTATTCAGAAGCTACCTACTCTAAACAGGCAAGGCAAGGTAAGTCATTCGAAAGGGATAAGGGGGTAGTAGTGTTTCAACAGTACCCCATTTACTGGCAGCTCCAATTCATACCCATCCAATGTTTCCAACCAAAAGGAATTTTTACCTGCAACTCTACTTATTTGATAGGGACCCATCCATATCTTTTCAAACTTGCCATGGTTTCCAGGTTTCTCTTTGTTCTTATCCCACAGTAGAACTATATCACTAACTCCAAAATTTATGTCCCTGCTCCGTTGATCAAAAGTTCCTTTTATTCTTTCTTGTTCCAACACCATTTTATCCCATGCTTCCCTTCTGTTTTCATCTAGTTCTATTAACTTATCAATTCTTGCTTGCATGGCTTCTTGCTCAGTGGAACATTGTCGCAGTAGTTCATACACAGGGATTTGGAGGTTGATTGGAAGCCTACAGTTTTGTCCATATACTATTTCAAAAGGAGCTTTTCCTGTTATTCTTTTAACTGTTGTTCTATCTGCCCAGAGGGCATACTTAAGCTTGACGTCCCAAGTCCTTTTGTTTTCGCCGATCATTCTTTTCAGAAGTCTAATTAGGTTCTTGTTGCTTGACTCAGCCAATCCATTTCCCTGGGGGTAATAATTGGAGGAGTGGGATAGAGTGATGCCATGGTCAGAACAAAAGGTTGTCATCTCCGTCTTGCTAAAAGCTGGGGCATTATCGGTTGTGATTTTACAAGGGCAACCATATCTGGAAACGATATTTTCTTCTAAGAATTTGACCACTACTTCTGCGGTGCATTTCTTGGTAGGGACAGCTTCAACCCAGCGAGTAAAATAATCTGTGCAGGTCAAAATATATTTATATCCTCCTGAAGAGCTTGGGTTTATTGGCCCTACAAAATCCATTCCCCATTGTTGGAAGGGAGCTTCTACAATAACTGGGGTCAAAGGCAAGGAAGGTAGTCTAGGTTTTCCTGAATAAAATTGACATTCTTGACATGTTCTAACAAACGTGTGCACATCTTTGAACAAGGATGGCCAATAATACCCAGCTCTCATGATCTTAGCAGCTGTGGTTCTAGGTGCATAATGTCCTCCGCATAATCCAGAATGCATTTCCTTGATGATTCTCTGGGAGTCATCATGATTTACACATTTGAGTATGATTCCATCTGGATTCTTCCAACCCAAACCATCTTCAGTTAATACATACTTAGATGCTTTTAGCCTCAAAGGTCTTCTTTGGTGGTCTACAAGGTGGTCTGGACATGTCATATGTTTAAGGTAGAAAATGATGTCTTTGTACCACTCGTGATCTTCATTAATATAAAGGATCATGTTATTTTGCTGCAGTTTGGAATCAGTTAATAGCTGTGCCAACCCTTGGCCTTTCACTATCTTGATTGGTTTGATTTCAATGTCATACTCTTGAATCCTAGAAATCCAGTTTCCCCTAACCCCTATGCCATCAGGCTGAGATAAAACATCTTTCACTGCTTGATAAGGGACGTAGGCAATGATTTTGGAGTATCCGATATATGTCCTAAAATGTTTTAATGACTTGACCAAGGCGTAGGCTTGTTTTTCAGTGGTTGTGTAGTTTAGTTCCGCGTCTCTAAGATTTTTACTCATAAAGGCCACCGGTTGCTCATGGTTTTCTTCATTCTTTTGCAACAATACCCCTGCCATGGTGTCCTCGGAAGCATAGGAATAAATCAAAAACTCCTTATTGTAGTTTGGGCTTACTAGGACAGGTGCAGAAGCAATGGCTTTCTTTAGAGACTCGAATGAGACATCACATTTCTTATCCCAAACAAATTTCACATCCTTCTTCAGCAAATTATTCAAAGGTTTGGCCAATTCAGCTAAGTTAGGAATGAATCTCCTTACGAAGTTTATTTTTCCGAAAAATGATCTTAATGAGCTGACATCCTTCGGGGGAGTTATGGCTTGGATTCCTTGCACTCTTTCCGGATCGATTCTAATGCCTTCTTTGGACACTATGTGACCTAACAACCTCCCCTCATCCACTCCGAAGGTAGATTTTTTAGGATTCAAGGATATTCCAAATTTCCGACATCTTTCAAAGATTCTCCTTAAATGTTTTACGTGGTCTCCCCTGTCTTTCGAGAAGACAGTTAGATCATCTTGATAAATTGCAATGATTTTGCCAATTAGGCCTTCAAATGCATGATCCATTGCCCTTTGGAAGGTTGATCCTGCATTCAAAAGCCCAAATGGCATTCTTATATACTCGAAGGTTCCCCACGGGGTGGTGAAGGTTGTCTTCCCACGATCTTCCTTCTTGATTTGGACCTGGTTGTAACCAGAAAATCCGTCAAGTAGGGATAACATGCCAGCCCCTGTTACACTTTGCAACAGATTTTCCATATTGGGCAAAGGGTAGTTGTCTTTTAGAGATGCTTGATTTAGGTTCCTAAAGTCAATACAAATTCTAATCTCCCCGTTTTTCTTTCTTACGATTACAGGATTGGATACCCAGGTTGTATGCCTAACTGGTCTAATGATACCTGCTGCCAACATCTTTTCCAATTCCTTTTTAACCAAAGGAGCTAACTTAGGGTTCATGTTTCTCAACTTTTGTCGATATGGTTTGGCTCCCTCTTTAAGAGGAATAGTGTGTTCTATAATGGACTGATCATAAGTTTTTAAGTCATCATAGACCCATGCAAAGACATCTTTATACTCTCTGATTAACTCAATAATTCTTCTTCGTTCTTCTTCTGAGGCATTTATCCCAATTCTGATCATTTTTGGAGAACAAGCAGACCCTACATTTATTTCGATGACCCCATCCACAGGTTCAGATCTCCTACCCTTGTATTCATCATGCCTATTGAAATTTTTCTCAAGGGGGAAAATTATTTCTGTGACATCCATACCTTCAATTGAATCACCTTTTATCTCATCCTCAAAATTCACCATTGGGGTTTTGGAAGCATTTAAAAATCGTATGATTTGGGCATCATTGTCAAAAACTTGCCAATGGTCTTCATTATCAGGGACAGAGGGTCTGAATAAAACTTCAAGTTTGCAGTTTTCTTGTTTTAGAGACTCAGATGTTTGAAGAGTACTGGCCATCACAGATAGTTCATCAGCCAAAGTATTTTGTTCTCGGGGAACAGCCTTAATCCCAAAGGCATCAAAGCATTCAATGGTGTCCCAAACTGCATTCCTATAGTCTCTAAGTCTATTATTTTTAGCGGCGAATTTGTTTTTTATTTGGGACACAATGAGGTCAGAATCTCCTGTGACAGATAGTGATTTGATGTTTCTTTCTCTGGCAATTTCCAAGCCCAGGAGCAATGCTTCATACTCGGCCACATTGTTAGTGCATTCAAACTCTAAACGGAAAGAAAACAGACTCTTTTCTCCCGATGGTGAAATTAAGACTATACCGGCTCCTGCACCATGTCGGGAACGGGCCGCATCAAAATGCATTTTCCATACTTGTTCATGTGAAAAAGGCTGCTTTTTAACCTCCTCCCAGTAATTTGCTAGAATCAAGAAGTTTCCAATTTCATCACTTGAATACATTGCCTCAGTGAATAAGTGCTCAGGTGTTTCAACATGCTCTTGCATAGATGGTTCATTAAACAGAGTTATGAATGAACCTTCTTTGGTTGGGATTGTGGCATATGTTAAATCCATTTGGACACTTCCCCCCAATCTTGCTGACCACTCCCTGGATAGCAACATTCCCCATGCATCAGGGATATCTAGGACTAAGACATTCATTGAGAGCTCAATATCAGAGCAGGCAGCCAACCTAACAGGCAGGTTTTCAATTATCCCAATAGATTTCACAGTTTTGGAATTCATGCCACATACATTTCTGTAGGGTCTTGTGGGTACTAACTCAAGTTGTTCCATGACTCTTAAAGGCATGACACTTACTTCAGCTCCTGAGTCCAACATGCAATTATGTAATATCAAACCATTCACTTCTAATGCAATATAGAATGGTGGGAAGTTTCCCGAGTTGTCACCAGAGACACTTTGGATCATGACAGGGGAATCCCTAATCTCTGCAGAAGCTTTCTTAGGAGCTTGCTTCCTTGTTTGAATCCCAAGATGAGTAGTAGCTCTTTTGTGGAATGAAGGGATTTTGAAAATTTCACAAAATGGAATAGGCATGTTTATCTTTTCTAGGAAGCTTGTAATATCTATGTTTAGGTTGTGGGGGTTTTCTTTATCCCTTTCATTCGTACCTAAACCTAGGAATTTCATAATGTCATGTTTAACAGACGGGATCTTGATTAGGTCTTTTAAGGAAACCGAAGCGGATGAGTTGGCTAACTTACTTGGAATGTTTGTTCTAGGGAGCTCCTTATTAGGTTTTAGAATCGTGGGAGGTTTTGGTTGCTTTCTCCAAAGGGTTGCTTTGGGAACGTTAGTTTTAGGGGGAGGATCAATTTTTATCACTTGATCTGTCTTTTTGTTTGCAGGAGAAGATTGGCTAGTGTTGGTCACAGCTTTACCCTTTGAGATGACCTCAGGAGAAAGCTTTGGAGCTTTTGGCAAGATTCTTCGGACAGGTTGATGCACTGCCTTGCTAGGTTGTGGGTCAGTTGTTTTAGGTTGTTGAGTCTTGGGAGGACTAGCCTTTGGAGGGATTGAATTGCTACAGATGGATTTTAACATCTCTTTGGTTTGTTGATCACGTCTTTTGAGATCCTCATCTTGATTCTTAAGATAGGTAGCAATGTTGGTGACCATTTCACACATGTTTGTCATAAATTCCATGGTCATTTCGGGAGAGATGTTATTTTGAGTAGACATCTCTTTATGGGTTCTCTTCTCAGCGGAGTCACGATTAGGAGTCGCCAGGTAGATCTTTAGGCTCTACTACCAAGAGGTATGTCGTTCAAAGTGCAGAGAGATAGTGAGACACAAAGGTGTGTTGAACCAAGGTAGGCCCCTACCTCCCCGGGTCACGGCGCCAAAAATGTTATCACACAACTTGTAGTTGCCCCTAGTGGTATCCCATCCGGGACGGTAGAGGAGTCAGGCAACTAAAGAGGTGACCCAAGAGATGCCACGGTTCCCAATGCAGGTGGGAGTCACGTCAACCGAGGCACTCTTCGCTTTAGGTCAAGGTGTAACTAGACCAAGGGGGAGACCCTATACCCCAATCACAGTTGATTGGACCCAAACAAAGGTTTCTAAGGGTAGGTAAGTAATGAGTTACGGAAACCAATGCAAGGCTAAGTGGACCTAATGGTTAAGGTATGGTTGAGGGAGGTGTAAGAGATTGTTAATGTTTCAACCTATGTAAGGTTTAGGCCACATAATGGGGTATGATGATTAGGTATAGTACCATGTGTTTACACAAGTGGGTCTAGTTTTCTTGGGAAGTGTAAAATGATTCTAGGTAGGCCCACAAGGTGAAGTTAGATGTGAGGTAGGTACTATAGGTTATATGCAGGCTAGATCTATGAGTTGAAGTTGATTTCAAGGATACCCATGTGCTAGATCTAGGATTTGACACCAATCCCAAGGAGTGCGACTTGCTTGGTGATGGACTAGTGCCTTGTTAAGTGGGCTAATGGGGTCATAAAGTGTGTCAAATTGTAGATCGGGACACCTAGAAGCCAAGTCAAGTGGGTTGAGTGAAATCTAACGGTCGGATCTTACTAGATCTAGGTTTTTTTTAAGTGAGGACCCTAAGTGGACCACAATCCCTTGAAACAAGGAATGCAATCCCCAAGGCGGATCTTGACGAAAGGACAGTATAGACCTAGGTTTCAAGGCATGGGCATTCCAAATCCACGAAAATCTCCAACACCCACTTCCTAGAAGTGGACCAACTCAAAAAATCAAAGGGGGTGCGATTTGCTCAAGGAGGGTCCAAAAATGGGTTTTGGTGGACCAAATCAAGTCCAATGGCCACCAAAATGTAGATCCGGGATGTTAGTACCCCGATCTATGTTCCTTCAAAGTTTCAAGTGAATCCAATGGCTAGATCTTAGTAGATCTAAGTTTTAAGATGCCAAGAAGGTCAAAAGGGGGTTTCAACCCCTTAAAACATGGAGAGATGTCCACAAGGTAGTTTTCACCAAAGTAAAGATATGGGTATAGGTTATCAAATGTCTAGATGTCAAATCAAATGGGATCTCACCTACCCATGTGCTAGATCTAACCCAACAAGCTTCTCTTAGGAAAATCGATTTAGGTTCAAGAAGGCTTTTTGCATTGAAAAGTGTGTCAATTTTTAGCCAATCACCACCAAACTATAGATCCAACTAGGGGTGGATCCTATAGAGGTGGGTTTTTAATATCTTTTCAATTGCAAGGCTAGATCTAAGTAGATCTAAGAAATACCAAAATTTGGGGTTTTGATTTAATTAGGGTTTTATGACCAATGAAGATAGAATGGATGAAAGAGGCACATACCTTGTAGATCTTACCTCAATTGCTTATGGCCACCTTGCAAGTTGATAGCATTCTCCTATGTGTATATTCAAGAGTGAGATCCAAGTGCTCCAACCAAATTGCCCTTCTCCAAGATAGCCAAATCGTCCTCCTCCTACAAGACAAGATCAAAGAAACAAGTCAAGCAAGATGATTATGAAAATGGTAGAAAGATGTAATAGAAAGCATCAACTATGTCACGAAGATACAATAATGATACTCCCTGTCACAAGATCAACCCAAGAGAGAATATGTGGATCCCTCCAACAATAACCCTCATGAAGTCGCCCTCCTCTCTCCAATTCGACTTTCCTGTCAAAAGGTTAGCAAAAGCACCAAAATCCACAATGATACATAGAAGAGATACTGTATATTCAATATGCAAGAGAATCCACAATGCAAGAGAGATGTGCTCCACAAAAAATCTTCTATTCCAATATTCCAGAGCTCCAAAGGTGAGCTTTACAATGGGGGGTCTCCTCCTTATATAGGATAATAAAGACCAAAACCCTATACCACTTCATAATACTACATCAAATGAGTGGTTGAGATTATAAGATCTCATCATACAATCAATGGCTAAGATGACCCATCACAATATATCACATGGATCACTCAAAATAACAAAAGTGCCCTCACTAAATGGTACAATGGAGGGTGACGTCATCCCACTAGAGGGGTAAAAAGTACAATAATCCACCTCATGATGACTAGGACATGATAAAATAAGCACATGGTGGGGCTAGGAGGTATTAATCCTTACTAGCTCATCCCCAAGGCACAATAAAATAATAAAATATGTCCAATATAATAAAAATGATCAAAACTGTCCTCAGAATCCATGACAGTCAAGCAGTAAATGTCCTCCTGTGATCAATCCGGGCATACCCACATGGTGAAAACTGACTGGAAGATAGTGATGCCATCCTGGAAGACCTCTGTGAAAACCAAATGCCAAAACCTTGCCTCAATTGCCCAAATCGATTTCCTCAGTGACCACTTTATCCCATTTTTTAACTGCCTCGGGAACTGTGAAAGTGCCAAAACTGCCTCCTAGGGTGCTAGCGCTATCCATCTGAGCCCACCAGGCTCTCCGGGAGGGGGGATAAATGGTAATAACAAGTGGCTGGACCACCCCCTCCATCATCAGCGCCCTAGGTGAACTGGCCTCTTGGGGCCCCTGCTGCTCAGGCTGGGAAATCAGCCCCAAATCTGGTCAACAAGTGTAAAACTGCATCAATCACTGTCATAAGTGCCCGGAACTGAAAGATAAGTGTCTCAATGGATCCAGAGGACCCAAATCCACTAGGAATGAGTACTCATACACCCTGGGTTGCCCTAATGGGCCTGCTGTAGGGTCCACCATATATGGACAATGTATAATCTGCTGATCTGAAGAAATAATAAACCTGCTGAACTGGATCAAACATCATCTGCATCATATGTCCATCATATGATATCATCATCAAACATGTGGGCCCATAAATCATCATCAATAATCATCATACATGGTCCACATCATCACGGATCCCAAGAATATATATAATCAAGGATAAATCACATCAGTAGACTAAGACAATGCTTCTCTAATCATTTCCATAGCTAAGCTCAAAGTATAAATTCCATTCAGTGGCATCAATCGAGTTAAAATATTCCGTTGTTATAATAACTTACTTGCACAATAGTTCAAATGACAAACTCACCCATTGGACATGGTCAGACTGCTAGTGAAGGATGAAGGCTAGGAGCAAGGTTGGGCCAAGGGTTTGACTTGTCTAACTTAACTCAAAAATACTTTGGACTGGGAGAAAGGGGGAAGCTACAAACTCTGTGTTGGACAAAATAACACGGGGGATGGCTGTGCCTCACAAATGGATAAGTTGTTTAGAGAGTGCTTATTCAACTTAGGCATCATGTCTACATCAAGTTGATCCAGGTTCATTAGGATCATTCAATTTTATTCCATGGCCTTTTGGCCTACATAACCCTTCGGATTTCAGATGTGCTGAGAAGCACAACTAGTTGCAGCTTGCATCCAGGGCATGTTTTTCACATATTTATAAGGTCAACAATTGTTTAGATATAACTTTTAAGAACCATTGCTTTTTGGACCTTTCTTATACTCTTCGAGGAGTATTTTTAGCTTTTCATTGCTCTTGCCCTTTTTTTTGTTTCCATGGGCGAATTTTTAGTTTCCATAGGTAGAACATGAGCTTTTAGTTTTAGCCAACAACATCTCAAGTGACTAGGGGGAGTTCGAGCCAATGCCAAACATCGGGACAACCGACCAGAATGATTTAGGCCTACAATCCAACTCACCAAAGGTAAGTTCTGTCACCAACTCAGAGCCGAGACACTGGATAAACAGGGATGCGGTCCAAACACAGAGGTAGAAAAATGGGGAAGTCCTCAGTATCAGAAAGTCAAAATGAGACTAGTCAGGGTTTAAAGTCAAATAGGAAGGTCATGTATGGATGGAGACAAGTGAGTATGGAGCCTACACTAGCAGACAACTGGTGTCGGGGAAAGACCATGTCTATGTAAGGTGAAATACCAGTAAGTTTTGTTAAATGACCTAAAAGTGCAAGCAATTGTCCATTTATGATTTACAGTTCATTTTAAATAGTTTGCCACATCAGGAATAATATACCAAGCACATGCCATGATCATGACTAAATCAACAAGATAATAATCCACAGTCAGTGAGAACATATCCATAGATCATACAACATCATCATAATAATCATCATCATGCATCATCTGAAACACTGCTGAAATACATCTCTAGGCACTGAACTGAAACTGTAATGGGATAAGTGGTCACATCAGTCATCAAATCCGAACTCTCAAGGCTCAGCCTTGACACAAGGTCATAAAATCTGAATAATGTACTGCTCTGATCATGAGTGATCCAAAATATATAGCCATGCTCTGGAATAAATGAAGCTCTGGAATGTGCAGATATCTGTTGTACAAGAATAGTAGCCCTGCTACTATGGTGTGATAACAAGCACCAACCCCACAAAGAAGGCCCTCCCCCTGAGAAGCCCCATCAAAACATGCATAGACCCCCACCGGATAAAAAGGAGGCACAGAGCGACGAATAGGAATCATTGGATCACTGGAGAAGGAGAAGCCAATGTATTCAATAAAACCAGCAATAGCCTTTCTAGCACAATGGGAAAAGTGAACTCCCTGATTTTGAAAGATCCTCTTATTACGAGACTTCCAAGTCTCCCAAAGGATGAAAACTGCCAGCTCGCCCAACTCCGGTTTCTGGGCAAACCAGCTCCATAAACAATCATTTAATGAATTACCAGACCATGCCAAAATATCATAAAACTGCTTCTTAATTTCCAGCCAGACCCGGGGGATGAAGGAACAGGCCACAAAAAGGTGAGAAACAGACTTCGCCTCACCGTTGCACAAAGAACAATAGCTTGGCCCAATGAAACCACGCCTTTGGAGGTTCTCCCAAGTAAGGAGTTTATATTCCAAAGCGAGCCAGATAAAATGCTTCAACTTTAGTGGAAGATTCCACTTCCAAACAGTTGAATACCACCACTCCCGATCCAAAGGTAAAGATAACATCAACACCTCATAAGCCAACTTAGCTGTGAGAGCACCATTATGGGAGTTCCACAACCAAACAATACAGTCATTTTCAGCATTTAAATGGATATTAGCACTGTAAAGACCACGAATATACTCCTCCCATTCCATAAAGAAAGCACCATATAGACCAAGCTGTTGTGCCGAAATCCAATTACCCCAAAGGCTGGAAGACGGAGATGTAGAAGAAGCATGCCTAAGAGAAAAGAAACCTTTGTTTCTGAGCAAAAAGATAAGATCTGCAGAAAGTTTGAAGGAGGCTGGACTGCCAATGATCGGATCTTCGCCCGGCCTAATTAAATTTCCATCCCCAGGGAGCCACGCAGTCCATAGTTCCAATATAGGAAGGGCAGAGAGAAGCCCAGCCCATATATTAGAGATACCTTTGGATAGTTTAGCAGACGATCGCAACCATTGAGAAGTGGAGAGACCTCTGAAATATATATCCTTAATTAGTGAACCCGAAAGTCCACAGCTCGCCACAGGATTTTAGCAAGGAGGGACGTCGAGAAGTTGAAGATATTTTTGATGGCCCAACCCCCTTTGTTATAAGGCCTGGATAAGCGCTGCGAATCCACTAAATGTATCTTTAGATATTTTTTACCAGACCAACTAAAATTTACAATCCGACTTCTGATACTCGACAGGATCGATTTTGGTATTTTACTTAAGGAGCACCAGTACACACATAAATTCTGCAAAACTGACTTCACCAGAGGAATCCGCCCACCATAAGATAACCACCCGCCAACACCAGTAACGAATGCGTCTATCAAATATTTTGAGCAGCCAGGACCAATCATTGATGCAATAAGAATTCGGTTTGATAAAGAAACCCAGGTATTTAGTCCCAAAAATCAACTCTTTAGACTCGAAAGGAAGTAGATTTAAAATATCATAATAAGGACCGGATCCACTTTATGTTTCAGGAAAAGAGATTTGCTATATCCCACCAGAGTTCGATAGTTAATATGAGAAACAATTAAATATCACACCAAACATCTTTAAATGAATACTAGATGAGGATTTGTGAATATATGAACATAATTTATAAATTTTCATTGGGTTAAGATTTGAAGAAGATTGGTATTATTGTAATGGCCTTTTATATTTAAAAAAATTAAGATTGTAAATTAATCAACCAACATGTTGGGAATTAAGGTAGTTCAATGTGATTGGAAAGACAAGTTCATGTGAATAATTTTACACCTACAAAATTGAATTATTCCTGTTGGAAATAATCTAACTTCGGAATTTATTCTTATTATATTTTATTATATTGTTATTGTACCTCCTACGAGAGAAGATATTGATCCATTTGATCATGTAAAATCCTTGAAAGAATCAATGTAAACCTTGGCTTGCAATTACCCAAAGAAAAGAACTATTAAATGTATTTTTATCTCCTCCCAAGACAAGTTGGCCCATTAAGGGAAAAAGTCACTTTTTGATGTGTATAAATATAGAGGTCGAATCTCTCATTTGGTCATTCACTCAACTGAAGCAAGTTCGCACTAGAGGAGAGAGAAGTTCGCTACTGCAGCTAGGAGAAGTGTTTTTGGGGTTTATACACTTGGAGAAGTTTCTCTTTCTCTCTCTTGTATCTGTACTCTAATCTATGAACTGATTATCTCTATACGAAGGTTGTTGGGTTTTCTCCTTGTTGGGTTTCCCAGGATAAAATTTTGTGTCTATTGTTTATGTACTACTTGGTTATTCTTTTAGTGATCTTGTTATATTATCTGCAATTAATTATACTATTAGTACTAGTATTGTACAAAATCTAACATGGTATTAGAGCAATGCTAAAAGAAGCCATTGCCGGAAACTAGGGTTTCATATTTCAGAGCCTTCCCACCAATGTTTGAAAAATCGAAATCGGACTCGGAATCGGAATCGAAATCGGTAATGAATCGGTCATAAATCGACCGATTTGAATTTAATGAATCAGTTTACTAAAAAATACATAAAATATTTAAATTTTAAAGAAACACAACATTTTCAAGATTTTAGGACTGTTGTTATGACTTAGACCTATTGTTTGAAGGCCAAAGAGCACCTATACTTGTTGTTTAGGGATGCTTTCATCCATAGTACTGCCCACAATTTATTTTTAGCCTTTAAGGTGATTTTCATGACTTTTTACTGCTGCAAAGATCATAACAGGCACATGTTTGCTTCAAAATTGTTGTACGAGGGTTTGAACAGCTTCAACCTAAGTTCATGAAACAGGGAAACGAGGACGAAATGGGGAAACTTCGAAATAGGGGAAACGTGACCCCCCAAAATTTTGGAAATGAGGAAATGCAATATATATATATATATATATTAAATTAATAAATTAGCAAAGACATTTACAAAAATGAATGTGAAATATAAATCATCAATCATACATGTCAATGAATCATTGCCTATATTGGGATCCTATTCATTAATAGCACCCTATGCCTCCCTCCTCTAGGCTCTAGCCCTTGCCTCTAACTCGAATTTCAAAGTTGACCCTCCAAGGACATTAGTCAATGACTCAACACACTACAATTTTGATGAAAGTTCCTAATCCAATCGCTAAAATAACGTAGCAAAAGCTTCCCATGCTTGATAAGTGATTTTGCATGAGTGAAAAGTACATTTTTATTAAGGTCACGACAGAGGAATTCAACAATCAGCACCACCAACATCAAGGTACATATAGGGGTTGATGTGCTTGATTAAATGCCAATTCCATACCCTCATACATGATAGAATCTGGTGGAAACCTTGTAATCCTAAAATCCTGAAAACTATTAAGTCTGCTGAATTTTGAATGGGATATAAAAATCTACTTTTTGCATATGAAGTCCGATGAGGTTGGAACCACTCTCAAACATCCTGAAATAATTAATGGTAATGTTAAAAATTTAAGTAAAATGATGGAAAATAAAAGATAAGGAGAATGTCACTTTTACTATCACTAAGTACTACCCAACCATGGGGATATTGCATTGTTTTTTTGAGTCAGCTGGCACCCACACAAAATTCCAGACAAACCAACCATTTTTTTACATAACTCGACCGATTATACCGGTTCGGTACTGAACCGGCCGATTCAGTGTTCAAATCGGCCTATTCAGTATCGAACCGGTTGAGCGAACCGATTTGCAGACCGATTTGATTCGGTTCCTTATCAAACCGGTAGATCGACCGATTCCGAAACCGATTTGGATGATTTTTAAAACATCGCTTCCCACCTCGGTTTGGCTTGAAAAGAGCATTGGGAATTTCACCCTAGGGAAGGCACATATTTTGGTGAAGAAGAATTTCAGTTCTAAGAAGTTTCAAATTTTGACCTAATTCTACAGCTGCTGCAGTTACTGCAGAAATTAGGGTTTCAAGTTTTGTGATGTTCTATCCACAGATTTGGCTCGATCTTACCTCCTCTCAAATCGCCTTGCTCTAGCGCATCTATTTGTGGAGTTAGTCTTGCAAAAGTCCAAACTTCATTTTTGACCTAGCTCCTGCTAGGGTTTCTGGTTCAACACTTCAGTCAACACGATTGGAATGAAGGTTGAAGATAGGCTTGATGGGGCTTCCAACTTCATCTCTTGGAAGTCTAGGGTTCTTCTTATATTAGAAGAAAATGATCTTTTGAAGTTCGTCAACAAGAAGGTTCTAGAACTAGAAGCGGGAGATGACAAGACTCAATGGAGAAAGAATGATGCCAAAGCAAGAAGAATCTTGGTAGATTCAATAAAAGATCATTTGGTTCCTCGGATCTCACAGAAGAATACTGCTAAGAATATGTTCAAAACCCTGAAGAAGTTATTTGAACATAGTAGCATCAATGTTACTCTTACATTGAGGAACCAACTGTCAAATCTGAAGATGTCGAAGTCAGAATCAATTACTTTGTACTTCATGAGGATCTCGGAACTAAGAGACAAGCTAAGCTCTAGTGGAGAATCCTTTGAGGATAAGGAACTTGTTATAACAACTCTCAATGGTCTTGTTATCACACAACTTGTAGTTATCCCTAAAGGTATCCCATCCGGGACGGTAGAGGAGATGGACAACTAAAGAGGTGACCCAAGAGATGCCATGGTTCCCAATGCAAGATGGGAGTCATGTCAACCGAGGCACTCTTCACTTTAGATGAAGATAAGTCAAGACCAAGGGGGAGACCCTATAGCCAATCAAAGGTGATTGGACCAAAGCAGAGGTTTCTAGGGAAGTGTGAAAGATGAGTTACGGAAACCAATGCAAGGTTAGGTGGACCTAGAAGTTTAAGTATGGTTGAAAGAGGCTTAAGGAATGACTAGTGTTTCAACCAATGAATGATTTAGGCCACATAGTGAGATCAAATGACAAGATCTAGTACCATGAAATACACAAGTGGGGTCCACGTCCTTGGGATATGGAAATGGTCCAAATGAGACCCACAAGGTGAAGTTAAGGGTGCAAATGGTACCAAGGGGTATGCAAAGAGTAGATCTATGGATCTAAGATGAAATTGGAGATACCCACATATGAGATCTAGCACATGACACTAATCCCACGAAGTGTGATTTGCCTTAGGTAGACTAGTGCCTTAAGATGGATGGGTAAATGGAGTCCAGAGTATGCTAAATTATAGATCGGAGTAGTTTAGGCACTTATCAAAGTGGGTTTTGAAAATCTAAGACATCTAATGGCTAGATCTCCATAGATCTAAGATTGAAAATGCATCACCAAATTGACCCAAGTGGGGCACAGCCCTCAAAATGAGGAATGGGGCCCACAAGCTAAAAATCAATGAAGTGAAGCACTAGGGGTAGGTTATAAAGTGTGAGGATCATGAATCAAGTGGGATCTCACCTACCCATATGCTAGAACTAGCTCAACTCACCTACCCAAGAAGGGCGACCTCACTCAAGGAAGGCTAAGTGCTTTGGGGGAAGGGTCAAATGAAGTCCAAATGCCACCAAACTCTAGATCCGAATTGCCGTGGATACTATAGAGGTGGGTTCTTTTTATTATACCCAAATCCAAGCTAGATCTTTGTAGATCTAAGAAAAACTGAAAACAAGGGTTTTGATTTTAAGGGTTTGTTGACCAATGAAGAAGAATGGATGGATCTAGGCACATACCTTGTAGAACTTACCTCAATTTCTTATGGCCACCTTGCAAATTGATAGCATTCACCTGTGTGTATATTCAAGAGTGAGATTTTGTTGCTCCAAGCCAAAATGTCCTCCTCCTACAAGACAAGATCAAGTGAAACAAGCCAAGTAAGATGATTATGAAAATGATGGAAAGATGTAAAGGAAAGCATCAGCTATGTAACAAAGATACAATAATGATACTCCCTGTCACCAAGATCAACCCAAGAGAGAATATGTGGATCCCTCCAACAATAACCCTCTTCAAATCGTCCTCCTCTCCACCAATTCGGCCTCCCTGCAAGATAACAACGTGTAGCTCCCAAATCCACAATGATACATAGAAGAGATATTGTATATTCAAGATGCAAGAGAATCCACAAGACAAGAGAAATATGCTCCACAAAGAAGTGTTCTATTCCAATATTCTAGAGCTCCAAAGGTGAGCTATACAATAGGGGGTCTCCTCCTTATATAGGATAGTAAAGACTAAAACCCTAGATCTCAAAACCACTTTATGAAATGAGTGGTTGAGATTAAAAGATATCAATACAAAATCAATGGCTAAGATGAACCATAACAATATATCACATGGATCACTCAAAATAGTGATGACATCATAGCTAGAAAGTACTCATGGAGGGTGACATCATCCTCTAGAGGGGGTAAAAGCACATGGGCCCACTTCATATGACTAGGACATGACACATGAAGCACATGGTGGGGCTAGGAGGCATCAATCCTTGCTAGCTCATCCCCATGGCACAATAAAATAATATAATATGTCCAAAATAATATAAATGATCAAATCTGTCCTCAAAATCTCTGAGAGGCATGTAGTAAAAGGCCTCCTGTGGCCTCTGTGGACCCCACTGACTGATGGAAACTGGATGGAAGATGGCGGGTTCACCCTGGAATACATTTGTGAAGACCAAGTGCCAAAACCTTGCCTCAATTGCCCAAATCAAATTCCTTAGTGACCCTTTTATTCCATTTTTAACCTGCCTCGGTAACTGTGAAAGTGTTGAAACTGCCTCCTAGGGCACTTGCGTTGTCAAAATGAGACCACCAGGCTCTCCAGAAGGGGGGGTAAATGGTAATATCAAGTGTCTATACCAACCCCTCCTCATAAAACGACCTAGGTGAACTGGCCTCTCCTCGCCCCTGCTGGTCAGGATGGGAAATCAACCCCAGATTTGGTCAACAAGTGGAAAACTGCATCTATCACTGTCATAAGTGCCCGGAACTGAAATATAAGTGTCTCATTGGATCCATAAGACCCAAATCTACTACGAATGTGTATTCATACACCATGGGTTGCCCTGATGGGCTAGCTATAGGGTCCACCATATATGGACAGTGCATAATCTGATGATCTGAAGTAATAATAAAACCTGTTGAACTGCATCAATCATCATCTGAATCATATGTCCATCATATAGCATCATCATCAAGAGTATGTGGGCCCATACATCATCATCAATAAGCATACATGGCCCACATCATCATGGATCCCAAGAAATGACCATAGTCAAACTGGGTTTGACTAGGCCAATATATAACCAGGATAAATCATATCAATAGACTAAGACATGTTCTTCTAATCATACTCACAGCTTATCTTAAAGGATAAAATCATTTAGTGGCATTAATCATATTTGCACATTCCGTTGTTATTTATATTTACTTACACAATAGCTTAAATGATAGACTCACCCATTGGACATGGTCTAACTGCTAGCTAAGGATGAAGGCTAGGAACAAGGATGGGAAAAGGGGTGACTTGTCTCAACTCAACTAAAAGACACTTTGGACTGGGAAAAGGGGGAAGCTACAAACTCCATACATGACAAATAACATGGGGAAGGGCTATGCCTCACAAATGGGTAAGTTTTTAGAGAGTGCTTATTCAACTTAGGCATCATGTCTACTTTCATAAAAGATGATCTAGTTTCATTAGGATCCATTAATTTCATTTCCTAGCCTTTTTGGACTACATAACCCTTCGGATCTCAGTTGTGCTGATAAGCACAACTAATTGCAACTTGCATCCAGGGCATGTTTATATATATATAAGGTCATCAATCGTTTAGATATAGAATTTAAGAACCATTGCTTTCTAGACCTTTCTTATACTCTTCGAGGAATATTTTTAGCAGTTCATCGTTGTTGCCCTTTACTCACGTGTGTTGATAAACACATTCTAGAGTTTTTAGTTTCCATGGGCGAATTTACATAAGTTTCCATAAGTAGTACATGAGCTTTCAATTTTATCCAACAACATCTCAAGTGACTAGGGGGAGTTCGTGCCAGTGCCAAACATCAGGACAACCGACCAGAATGATTTAGGCCTACAATCCAACTTGCCAAAGGCAAGTTTTGTCACCAACTTAGAGCCGAAACACTAAACAAACAGGGATGCGATCCAAACACAGAGGTAGTAAAAAGGGAAGTCCTCAATATCAGAAAGTCAAGTAAGACAAGTCAAGGGTTAAAGCCAAATAAAGAAAGTCATGGATGGATGGAGTTAAGTGAAAGTGGAGCCTAAGCTAGCAGACAACTAGTGTTAAGAAAAACCATATATATGCAAGGTAGTAAACCAGTGAGTTTTGTCAAACTACCTAAATGTGCAAGTAAAGTGTCCATTTTATAATTCATCATCAAGATAGTCCATTTTAAGTTTACAAAGTTTGCCACATCATGAATCATATACCAAGCTAATGATGTGAACATGACTAAAGCAACAAGATAATAATCCACAGTCAATGATCAGAAATCCATAGGTCATACAACATCATCATATATCATCTGAAACACTGCTGCAATACATCTCTAGGCACTGAACTGAAACTGTATGGAATAAAGGGTCACATCGGTCATCAAATCTAAACTCTCAAGGCTCAGCCTTGACACAAGGTCAAACATAAGTCTAAATAATACACTGCTCTGATCATGAGTGATCTCAAAATATAAAGTCATCATAGCCAAGCTCTAAATAATCTAAGCTCTGGAATGTGCAGATATCTGCTAAGCAAGAATAGTAGCCCTGCTACTATGGTGTGATAACAGGTCTCCCTCCCTATTGGGAATCATTCATCCAAAGTATAAGTGGACGAATCGAGTTGCCCAAATTTGATAGTTTGTGGGAAGATTGCATCTAGGAGGAAACAAGAATTGTAGCTCGGAATAAACTACATGGCACTCAATCCGAGGAGAATCAAGCATTTACATCTTATGCCAAGAAAGGAAAAGGAAAAAGAAAGAAAGTTTCATAACTAGAAGAACAAAGGGAGGAGATCAAGCCCTTCTCCATATAAAAAGAAGAAGAAGAAGGATCTCTCTCATATTCAATGCTTCAAATGCATGATGTATGGTCATTATGCCAAAAATTGTCGAAGTTCAAACAAAAGGAAGCATGAAGCCTCAACTGCTGATGTGGATGAAGACACCCATCACAAGAAGCCAAGGAATGATGATCGTACATAATTCTTCTTCATATCAGCTCTATCAGGCACTATTGCCACCACTAGTGATACTTGGCTAATAGATAGTGGAGCATCTAAGCATATGACTGGTTATAAAGAAAACCTTTCAAAATTGATTGAGAAAGAATCCCATCTACATGTTGTACTTGGGGATGATGCTAATTACACTGTGAAGGGATATGGGGCTACCTCCCTTTAGTTGGAGTCTAGTGATACCTTACATCTATGTGATGTGTTATATGTACCTAGTATGAAAATGAATCTTGTCTCCATATCAGCTTTGGAGGACAAGGGTTATAAAGTTGCATTTTTTGATGGGAAAGTTCTTTCTTGGCACAAGAACTCAAGTATGAATTCAACACAGATAATTGGTGTACGAGAGGAGAGCTTATATAGGTTGAGCACACCACCAACCCAAGCACTAGTACGTGAATCTACTAGCATGGGTGAGATATGGCACATAAGACTTGCTCATCTTAACTATAAAGATCTCCCGTCATTAAGGAATATGGTGACAGGTCTACCTGTACTTCATATAGACAGTGATGGAATATGTAGAGGATGTGCACTTGGCAAGAATGCCAAGGGATCTTTCCCAAACAGTGAAAGCAGATCCAAAGGAATTTTGGATCTAGTAGATTATGACTTGTGTGGACCCATGACTGTTGCCTCATTGGGTGGCTACTATTATCATGTGACATTTATTGATGACTGTTCTAGGAAGACTTGGATATACTTTCTCAAGACCAAGGAATCCGAAGAGGTGCTATGAAATTCAAAGATTTCAAGGCACAAGTCAAGAATTTGACGGGAAAGAGGATTAAGATCTTAAGGTCAGACAATGGTGGAGAATAAACCTCTATAGATTTCAATGATTTCTGCAAGGAAGCATGAATTAAGAGGGAGCTTACAGTTCCCTATAACCCTCAACAAAAAGGGCTTGTGGAACGAAAGAACAAACAATTGTTGAGGTAGCCAAAGCCATGATACATGATCAGAGTCTACCCATGTTCTTGTGGGTAGAAGCTTCTAGAATAACTGTCTATGTACAAAATAGATGTCCTCATAAAATCTTGAAGAACATGACTCCAGAAGAAGCTTTCACAGGAGTGAAACCAGAAGTGGGCCATCTTCGTATATTTGGTTGTCCAGTCTACATTAATGTGCCCAAAGAAAAGAGGATGAAGTTAGAACTTTAAGGCAAGAAGGGAACTTTTGTGGGAACCTTAAGTATTCAAAGGCTTATAGAATCTGCATACCAAGATTGAGGTAGATCGAAGTCAGCAGGGATGTTTCCTTTGAAGAAGAGATGGCTATCAGAAGAGCTAGAGGATCCGATATGGAGATCGGTGATGAAGAGATGATAGATCGAAAGGAGATGAGATCATCTCCCCCTCCAACAATTCAGAGGGAGTTAGCAGAGAAGGATGAGCCAATCGATCCCATTGATCCCGTTGAGCTAGTAGATGTTCCCAGAGATGTTGCAGTAGGTCGAAAGAGGCATAGATGGGCACAAAAGACATTGTAGGATGTAGAGGGGCATGAAGCTCTACATGGTACTTTTCGAGAAATTAAGAGACCTCAAAGATTCTCGGGGTATGTAGCATTGATTAGTCACATTATTGACTCAGAACCCTCCACCTATGAGGAGGCCTCTCGACACCAAGTATGTAAGGATGCCATGATGGAAGAATACCAATCCATCATGAAGAATGATGTTTGGGAGGTTGTACCGAGACCTGAGGGGAAGTCAATACTGACTTCTAAGTGGCTTTACAAAATCAAGCATGGAGAAGATGGAAGTGTTGAGAAACACAGGGCTAGATGTTTTGCTAGAGGATTCTCTCAGAAAGAGGGAGTTGATTATGATGAGAAATTTTCTCCTGTGGCTCGATATACTTCCATTAGGACGATTATTGTTATTGCTTCTGCTATGTGATGGAAGTTGCCTCAGATGGATTTCAAAACTACCTTCCTCAACGGTGTAATCGAGGAAGAAGTATATATTGAACAACCAGAGGGTTTTGTGATCCATGGAAAAGAGTCCGACGTATGCAAGCTGAAAAGGGCCTTATATGGACTCAAGCAAGCATGACGTGCTTGGTATGGTCGAATAGATGGATACTTGGTGAGATTGGGATTCACCAAGACTGATGCAAACCCCAACCTTTACTACAAGGTTGTGGATGATGAACCACTGATTTTGGTACTCTGTGTTGATGATTTGTTTCTCATTGGGAATGAGAAACTTATTGTATGGTGTAAAAAGAAGCTTGCCTCTGAATTTGAATTGAAAGATCTTGGATTGATGCATTACTTCCCGAGATTAGAAGCTTGGAAGAGGCACAATGAGATTTTCCCGAGCCAAGGGAAATACACCATTGACATACTGAAGAGATTTGGAATGTTGGACTGTAAGTCCATGGCCACTCCAATGGATGCGAATCTGAAGAATCTGAGAGACTCTGCTTCCGATTCAGATTTGATCGATCCCACCATGTATCGCCAGTTGATTGGATCCTTGATGTATCTGACAAACACTAGACCAGATATATGTTTTGCAATGAATGCCCTCATCCAGTTCATGTGCGAGTTGAGACAGATTCATTGGGTTGTTGCAAAACATGTGTTGAGACACTTGCATGGCACTGTGCGATATGGCCTGAGATATGTTTTAGAATGTGACTTGAGATTGCATGGATTTTTCGATTCAGATTTGGATGGGAGTGTTGTGGATAGGAAGAGAACCTCCGGGTGTTTCTTCAACCTGGGATCTGTCATGATTTCCTGGTGCAGTAGGAAGCATACCTCAGTAGCACTTAGCACTGCAGAGGTCGATTAAATGGCTACTAGAACTGCAACTCCAGAAGTTGTGTGGCTTCGAAACTCCTTTTAGGAATGTATGGCCATATTACGAAGCCAACTGTGATTCACTGTGATAACCAAAGCTGTGTACAAATGTCAATGAATCCCGTATTCCACGACAAGTCGAAGCATATCGAGATTTGGTATCACTACATTCTTGATATGGTGCACAAAGGTGCAGTCGAGCTACAGTATGTTCCGACAGATGACCAGACTGCAGATGTTCTTACTAATCCTCTTTCCATGATCAAGTTTGCATACTTTTGCTAAAGGCTTGGTGTGGCTGAGAATGTGTCCCTCCTTGAGAGGGAAAGATGATACATAGACCAAGCATTCTCCCGATCACTCCGAGAAGGAGTGAGGATATTTCTCAGACATCTTGATAGGATGGAGAGGCCATAGAATTATCCCGATCACTCTAAGATGGAGTGAGGAGATCTCTCAGACATCCTGATAGGATGGAGAGGCCACTGCATTCTCCTGATCACTCTGATATGGAGTGAGGAGATCTCTTAGACATCCTGAAAAGGATGGAGAGGCCAGCACACACTCCCGATCACTCTGAAAGGAGTGAGGAGATATCTCATGGAGAGATTTAGTGCATTCTCTCGATCACTTTGAAAAGAGTGGGGAGATCTCTTAGACATCCTGAGACGAGATGGAGAGGTTACCACACACCGGCGCACACTGGTACTCTAGTATGGACTCACCGATGGGCTGGTTGAGTTGGTGCATGTTCCCCGATGGACTAGGTTGAGCTGACGCACACTAGTACTCTTGTATGGACTCACCAATGGACTGGTTGAGTTGGTGCATGTTCCCCGATGGACTAGGTTGAGCTGACGCACACTAGTACTCTTGTATGGAATCACCGATGGACTGGTTGAGTTGGTGCATGTTCCCCGATAGATTGGGTTGAGCTGATGCGTGATGGACTCTCCGATGTACTGTGCAAAGTTTTTGAGCTAATCCACCGATGGAATGAGTGGAGCAGATGCATGATGACACTTCTCGACGGACTGAGACTCTCTTGAAGACCTTCCATATGTATAGAGATGTTCGAGATAGATGTGATGTATAGTTGAGATCCAGATGATCGTATCCAGTGATGTTGATGATGACCATGTCCGAAGAATACCTTCCTTGTTAAGAGGGAGCGTTGGAAATAATGTAACTTCGGAAGTTATTCTTATTGTATTTTATTATATTGTTATTGTACCTCCTACGAGAGAAGATATTGATGTATTTGATCATGTAAAATCCTTGAAAGAATTAATGTAAACCTTGGGTTGGACTTACCCAAAGAAAATAATTAAATGTATTTTTATCTTCTCCCAAGACAAGTCGGCCCAGTAAGGGAAAAAGTCACTTTTTGTGTATAAATAGAGAGGTCGAATCTCTCATTTGGTCATTCACTCAACTCAAACAAGTTCGCACTAGAGGAGAGAGAAGTTCGCTACTGCAGCTAGGAGAAGTGTTTTTGGGGTTTCTACACTTGGAGAAGTTTCTCTTTCTCTCTCTTGTATATGTACTTTGATCTCTTAACTGATTATCTCTATACGAAGGTTGTTGGGTTTTCTCCTGGTTGGGTTTCCCGGGATAAAATTTTGTGTCTATTATTTATGTGCTTGGTTATTCTTTTAGTGATCTTGTTATATTATCTGCAATTAATTATACTGCTAGCATTGTACAAAATCTAACAATTCCATATCCTTGCACATGGGAAGCTTTAATCTCACATTGGGGTGTTAAACTATTAGTTGCCTCTTTTTAGAACTTGGGGTGTATATTTACTCTTCCTATGCACTTTTCTACAACAATGAAGCTTTGCTCTTGTAGGTATGCATGGAAAGGCTTGTGGAGCTTTTTGTCATCTATGTGTAGAGCTTTTGTCATCTATTTGTAGAAAAAAACACAAAAGGCTTTTGTTTGCATTCACAATATGTGCATTTGTATCATGATTCATTGGTCTGGACATCTTAGTGAGATAATGCAAATGCTTGCATGGTTGTCCATGGCCTCTATTTGGTGCACGCAAAGGTGAGATAATTGCTTATTTGAAAATTAGTGAAAGTTGGTTCCCTATGTTACACAATCAAATTAGTAGGTGTCCTAGTAACTAGTTTTCTTCTTCACTTTTCCTATTTAGGTGGATATTTCCTAGCTCAATCTTCTATTTTCTTGATTGGCATCTTGGTTCTAGTTTGGGTGTGCCTTTCTTTTTTGTGTCTCCTTGGTCTCACTTTGTTCTTTATTTGTTGCTCATTGTCTTTTTCCCATTCATCTTTGTTTTGTTCTCTTTTCCTTTTTATATTTTCTTGGATTGTGTTTTTTCTTTTTTCTTACGTATTTTTTATTCTTTGTTTGTGATATTTACTTTTTAATTTCCATTTTCTTTTGTTTTTATCCCCTATGCTTTGTTCTTACTTGACTTAGGGCTTGCATTTCTCTTTACTCTTGTTTTTTTTCATTAATAGGTTCTCCATTTTTTAGTGATCTTTCTCATAAGCATTTTTATGTTCCTAATAACGCAATATACAATATGAAGTGGTAAATCACATGATATACATGTTATGGATCCAAAAAACTCTTCAACAAGTATCGGAAAGTGTGGAAATTTGAGATTACAAACTTTTATATTGTTTACCCTCTCTTTTGATATGTTGTAAATGGGTGTGTAAAAGAGTGATTTAGAGCATCCCTGACTCATTAAGATCCTAATATACAATATGAAGTGGTAAATCACATGATATACATGTTATGGATCCAAAAAACTCTTCAACAAGTATCGGAAAGTGTGGAACTTTGAGATTACAAACTTTTATATTGTTTACCCTCTCTTTTGATATGTTGTAAATGGGTGTGTAAAAGAGTGATTTAGATCATCCCTGACTCATTAAGATCCTGATGATCAGCTTCTCATAAGCGACTAATGTGGACCATTTTGGACTTTAGAGGTCACGGTTGTTGGACTAACTGCCACACCTATGAGAATTGATCTTGTGGACTAACCGCCACACTGGGAACACGAGACTAACTTCCCACTCAAGGTTATGTGATTGGTTTGGAATTTTACTAACATCTGTAGGTTTTGGTGTAACGAAAAACCTTAACATGGGATTAGAGGCTTAATCTCTATTGGGTGTTTTTTGTGAGAGTATTGTCGGTTTGCCTGCTCAGCTCTACCAAATTATCTAATCTATCTTCTCTGCTCTTCCATGACTCCCGTAATCTACCTAAATTAGTCTACATATTCTTCTCTCCCATAGACCTGCAACTACCATATTCTTTGGCATATTCCTTGCTCTGCCAAGTTTTCTCTGCTAGAGTCCTCTATGTGCCTAACATAAAGTTGTTGTATTCCTCTCTTCAATGTTTCCTCTTGGTATTCCTTCCTTAGCTTCACAATAATTTCCTCCTACTCCAATGTAGCTTTCTTTGAGCTCTGATAAGGAAAACTTAGACAATACTTTGTTTATCCCCTTGCTTAACTTAACTTCATTTGAGAATGTTTGTTGATTTACTGCATATAAGTTCAAATGTACCTTCCCCAATTGCCTGATACAAGGCAGTAGACCTGACAGGAATGTTATCACACAACTTGTATTTGCCCCTTTATGATGGTCCTATTCAAGATGGTAGAGGAGCTAGGCAACTAAAGAGGTGATCTTAGAGGATCCTAATCCTCGGGATGGATCGATTGTCATGCCAATCAGGATTATCTTCACTTTATGCCACTTGAAACAGAGTATAAAAGGGGGAGAAATCGATATAACCTAGACAGAAAGATCTAGAGCAAAGATACCATATCAAACTATGGCTATATAGTACGTAAGGATTGAAACCCTAGACCAACTAGAGATAACCACCAATTGGAAAATGATTGGATTGTGAGGCTTAGAGAAGTGGAAATACAACCTAAATAGATTAGTTTGGTGGCTACAGAATGATGGATAAGATCTAGGTTGATGGTGCTAGGTCACAAATGACCTAATCACTACCCTAGGGGATTTAAATGGGAAAACTTAGGAATTCCCAGAATAATGATTTAGATGATAATTAGAGCTTCCTAACACCTAATATTACTTGATTGAAGGAAGGTATGGCAATGTCTAAGCTCACAAGCAAAAGGAAGGAATCACAGAACATGAAAAAATAGCCAAAACCCTAGGAGGGTGAACTGCTTGAAGACTAGTGCTTGAGCTACAGGGAAGATGGAGTCCCAGAAGATGACACCTCAAGGAGGATAGTGAGGTCTAGGGGTAAGGAACAATAACCATAAAGGATTTTCCAGAATTCCAAGAAGTGTGATGCAAAGAATTTTTGTAAATTTTAAGTGAGGGTTTTAATTTTTATTTACCAAGAGTGACCCATGGATGGAAAATAAAACAAAGAAAAGAGATGTGAAACACTTACCTGGTCACTGTAGATAATTGTCGAGATGATGAATATTACCCTTGCATAGATCAAATGAGAGATTTGGTGAAGCCCTCATTAAAATGAAATGACGTTCAAATGAAATGCCCAATGACCCAATGCTCCCTTCCTTCCTGCCAAGCCAAGATACAATCAATTAGAATAACAAAAATAATGGGTAAATGCAAATGAGAAGCAGAAGATAAAGAATATTGATCATGAGGATAGAACCACTCCCCGTTAAACCAAAATTTGAGAGAGAGACAGAGCAAGTCTCCTCAACCAATGTGTCCCTCCCAAGTCAACCTCCTTTTCCTGCAATAAAAATATGGATCGAAATATGCGAGGACTATTCACCAAGATCTTTCAATGCAAGTAATAGATAATTTCAATCACCATCACAAACATTCATCCACAATTACACAAGTATTTGGATCACAAAATATTTCTCTCTATTCAATAGTTATGGTGCCAAAAGTCCCAATGAATATAATGAGCGGATCACCTCTCTTAAATAGGAGAAGAGTGGTGTCCATTTTCTAACCAAATCTCATCCGATGGTTGATATTATAACATCATCAATGGTGGAGATCTAATTTTACATTGATACATGGATCAAGCTCATAAAGTGGGGCGCAATTTTTCCTGTAACGCCCAAGCTAGGGAGATACATCATAATAATGAGATATAACATTTAACACATAATGTGGGGGTCACCTTAGGGGATTAGTTCACCCTAAGTTCCACTCCAATACAAATTCATAAGATATAACATGGTGATACAACATATTCCAAGGTGAAGTGTGCCCCTCATGGAGGACGTCCTCCCTAGGAAAGCCAAATAATAAGTGTTGGCCCTAAAATATAGATAAACACATGAAGAATGATCCATAGAGCCTTTGGAAATCATATCAAGTCATACCCTACCATTTCCTAGCGATACAATAGCCAAATCGATTTCCTTGAAGTAGCCATGGTCATTTTTATTGAATTAAAATATTGATTTTATTGTTGTCGAATAAATGTTCCATTATTTCCATCTCCCTTGCCTAGATCAACAAACTAAGTATGCCAATGGAATCAGAGACCTCAAATCCACTAATAATGACTACTGTAACCTCATGAATCCATCTGAAATGCATCTTGAATCCAAAACCATGTCCGATGAATAAAATTTTGAATTAATATAACTTCAAAGAATATTCTACTTGTACTTTATTATTGTAACTTCGTCAGGGATGTTTTACCTCCATTCGGGGATGTCATTAATATATTTGGTCAAGTAAAAGTCATGAGGTAAAACCTCCATTGTAAGTCGGGTTGTTAGTACCCTAAAGAATGTAATATAATATTATTTGAGTCTTTCTAGGAGAGGTCGGCCCAGTTAGTTAAAGTGAGGCCAACTTAGCTAGGTTAAAAGTCAAGTGAAAAGTAAAGTATAAATACAGAGTGACTTCCTCTCATTTGTACCATTCACTCATTCATGCACTGCACATTAGAGGAGAGAGAGAAGTTTGCGAAGGAGGAGGATTGGCTTCGCTCTAGAGTTTGGGTTTGTCTCTCTTATTTGTGAGACCTATTTTGGGCATTGTACTTTGGTTATCTATATTGAGGAAGTTCTTGTTGGGTTTTCTTCCCCTTGAGGGTTTCCCAGGATATATTGTTGTGTACCTTGTGATTGTGTATCTTTCAGAGATCCTAGTTATGTTGCTATTGTGAAAATGTATTAAATGCTCATGAAGTTAGAATTTAGTCTTTAGTAGCATATAATCTTAACATGGTATCAGAGCTTTCCTGAAAAGAGCAACTTTCATAAGGTGAATCTCTCTCTCTCTCTCTTCAAGCATAAAAATTAGGGATTCTTACAAAAGTGGAATTTTTTAGTGCAAGTGGCATAGGAAAGTGCACCCCTCCTAGGCGCATTTATTGGAACCAAGATAAATTTTTGAGTAGGTGAATCTTCCAGAAAGTCAAACCTTAGTTTGACTCTAGACCAGAAAAACCAGAAAACTAGAAACTACAGACCAGAATTTCGCAAGTCAAATTTCAAGGGTGAAATTTTGGAATATTCAGAAACCAAGTGTACTAGCATACTCACCTCATTCAAGCACATCTTTTGGTGAGTTCAATTCTTACTTCTGAGAAACTTTAATTTTTGGTTATTCTCCGCTCTCCGGGATAAGATGGCCCCAAGCACTAAGCTTGATGACAAGTTGGAAGGCATAGAGAACTTTCGTTCTTGGAAGTATAGGATTGGACTCATTCTAGAAGAGAATGATCTTTCAAAGTTTGTTAAAGAAGTTGTACAAGAACCCGCATAAGCTGAAGCTAAGGAAAAGCATAAGAAGGATATGATTAGAACCAAGAGGATCATAACAAATTCCATCAAGGATCATTTGATTCCTCAAGTGTCCTCCAACAAAAAACCAAAGGATATGTTTGATGCCCTATCAACAATGTATGAAGGAAGAAACATAAATTGAAAGATGAATTTGAGAACCCAACTCAAAATCATGAAGATGAATCTAGATTAATCTATCCAAAATTACTTTACTAGGGTTTCTCAATTCAAAGAACAACTAGAAGCAATTGGAGACAAGCTTGACGAAGATGAATTAGTGATGACTGCTCTCAATGGTCTTACTAGACCTTGGGACTCTTTTATCCAGACAATGTGTGCAAGAAAGTAAAGTCTACTATTTGAAGTTGTATGGGAAGAATGTATCCAAGAGGAGGCTAGAGTGTCAAATCGAGAAGCACTACTCAAAGATGATGATCAAACTCTACCTATCCATACTCAAAGAGGAAAGGGAAAACCTCATTTCAAGAAGGAGTTTCATCATCCTAAGAAGTTTCAAAAGTATAAGAAGGGAAACCACAAGCGAAGAGACTTATCTTCTTATCAATGTTTTCGTTGGGATAAGATGGGACATATTGCCAAAGATTGTCTAGAGAGAAAAGAAGAATACAAGAAGAAGAGCAACAAAAGACATCATGCTCACCTAGCCAAAGAAGAAGAACCTCCTAGGAAGTTAGAAAGGGAAGAAGTAGAAGAACATGTTTTATTCTCCGTTCTCTCTGGGTCCATGACACCCGGAAATGACACATGGCTAATTAATAGCAGTACTTCAAAGCACATGACAGATCAGAAGAAGACTCTCTCCAGTCTAGAAGAAAAGAACTCTCCTCAAAAGGTATCATTAGGAGATGATTATCAATACCCTATTAAAGGAATAGGAGAAGCCACCTACAAGCTTGATTCAGGAACCCCGATGAAGATGAAGGATGTACTATATGTACCAGGCCTAAAGAAGAACCTACTTTCTATCTCATCTTTAGATAAGAAAGGGTTTAGGGTTTCCTTTATAGATGTAGAAGTTCTCATGTGGCCCAAAGGAAAATCTATAGAAGATGCAGTCGTTATTGGAATAGAAGAAGGAGGTCTATATAAACTAAAAGGACATTTAGAAGCAGCCTTGATTCATGATAGTACAAGTCCATGTGAACTATGGCATAAAAGGCTTGCTCACATAAGCTACAAAGCCTTACCACATGTAAGCAAGGTAGTAACATGATTACCCAATATAAAGATTGATCATGAAGGAATATGCGAATGATGTGCAAAGGGAAAGAACATAAAGAATCGATGTTAGCTTTTTATCTTGGGAGGCACTCCGCATAATTTTGTCTTATATGCGGAAGTGACCTTGCATTTACATTACCTAGGCACCTGACTTTTTATAAGTTGGAATAAAGTGGCTCTTTTTATAAAGTGACTTTTATGTAATGTTCCTAGTCCATTATAAAGTGACTTTATGAAGTAAAAGTGCACATATTTCATAAAATGAAAATACTTTATTAAAAAATTATAAGTGAATTATTTTGGAGGGAATGAATTTCATCCCTTGATTTTGTCAAGACAAGATTAGATCTTGACCGTTGGATTTAGGGATTGGGAAGGTGAAAAGTCACTTTCATGTTATAAGAGAAAGCCTAGGGAAATGTGCAAAGACACAGTTCTTCCAAGAGTGACATTTTGGGAATTTGTGACTTTTTGAGAGTGAGAGCAAGAGTTCTTTTGGGTGTCTCAATTCCCTAGGAGAGGGATTCATCCCAAATAGAAGGTGGCTCAAATCCCAAGGCAAATCTGCTGCAAGTTTTTGCTAGGCCAAACAGCTGGGTTGTACTTCTCAGCTGGCACGTTTTTCTAGAAATTGTTGGGCACAGATTTTGAGGGTTGGCACATAGTTCGAGAAGAGAAAAAAAATTCTGCACAGTCTGTATAGTTCATACATCCGTATAGTTTGTACAGTCATACGGTGGCACATATTTTGAGGTGCTGCGTGTGACGAATTTTGAACTACTGTTGGGCAGGAATTTTGAGGTACTACTGGGCACACATTTTGAGGTACTGCTAAGCATGAATTTCGAGGTGTTGGTACAGTCATTAAATGATGAATTTATTGATGTTGTAACTTTGATTTTATGCCTGAAAATTGCTAAATAAAATTGCTCTTGGACTGCTTTTCCCCGTGTGGGTTTTTCCAAGGTATAGTTTGACCAAAATTCACTATGCATACAATTTACAGTCTGTTGTTCTATTTGTCTTCCATTGTTTATTTATCTCAGCATGTGTATTTCAGCTTGTTGATTCACTGTTTAAATGTCTGTAAATTGTCATTTAATTGTGACAACTTAAGTCTGAAATCTAAGTGTTTTTGCTGAGTGGTTGAATGGCTTCAAAAGCCCTATTTTTATCATGGTATCAAAGTTGGGACTCTGAGATAACAGTAGTTTATTATTGTAGCAGTGTATTGAGTTGTTGGGCAAGAGTATTGCTGATTTTGACAACTTGTGTATTGGAAAAATCCATCTGCAAGTGTTTTGCAGGTGTTGGGAAGACAAGGAAAATTGTGGATTGTTTTCTTTTGGACATCAGAGAGAGATGGTTGTTTGCATCAGATTTGATGACTGGTTGGATGGCATTTCCAACTATTGGCAATGGAAAGTCAAGATGTTTGTTGTACTTAAAGAAAACATATTGTGGGTTAATGCCAGCACTGTGATAACTCCTCGCACTTCTGACCCTATTGCTCTTGACATTCATGAAGTAAAAGAGGCTAGAGCACAGAGGGTTATTTTGGATGGTGTCAAGGACCATCTCATCCCACACTTGGCTGAGAAGAAGTCAGCTTATGAGATGTGGGACACATTGAAAAACTTGTATGAGGCAAAGAATGAGAACTAGAAGATGGCACTCAAAGATAAACTGCATGGGACCAAGATGGCCAAGGGTGAAGGTGTGGTATTGGTATCCTGTCTTACTCGGGTGGCACAAGTAAAAGATGAGTTGGCTGCAGTTGGGGAAGTCATCTCTGATTCTGGGTTGGTGAGGACAACTTTGAGAGGCTTCACCAAAGACTGGGATGTCTTTGTGAAGTGTGTTTTTGGTTGGGAACATCTTCTAGATTGGAGCAGATTGTGGGACGATTTCACTTAGGAGGAGATCCGGGAAGGATCTTAGGGCAGTGGACAGATAGAGGGTGTTGTTGAAGAAAATGTTTCTCTTTCAGCTAAGGGAAAGAAGAAGTCCAATAAGGACTTGAGCAAAGTCAGATGTTTTGCTTGCAACCAGTATGGTAATTTTGCTTCTCAATGTCTTGAGAAGAAGAATAAGAAGAAGAAGAAGAAGGAAGAGGCTATTGCTACAACTGTTGAGATAGATGATTTTGGGGATAGGTTTGAGAAAGATTTCTTAATGTTCTCTCTTGTCTCTAGTGCCGAAAGCAATGGATATGCGATGAACAAGAGTTGGTTCATTGACAGTGGAGCCTCTCGTCACATGACCGGAATGTATCATAAATTCCGCAGCATTATTGAGACAGAACCAGACCGGATGGTCAAGAGTGAAGGAGGAACGACACGTTCCATGCGAGGATTTGGGAGAGTCAAATTCCATATTCGACAGGATGAACTCCTTGAGCAGGATGGAGTTCTGTTTTTTCCAGGGTTGAGTGTGAACTTGCTCTCTGTATCAGCCTTGGAGGATGCATGGTATTCGACATTGCTCTGGAGGGGACATGTGTACATTTTTCTTGAAAGGGAAGTTCAGGTAAATGTTCATAAAATCAGAGGGAGCAGAACTAATCCAACCACAGTTGATTGGTGATCGGTTTGATGAGTTGTACAAGTTAGGTGGACAGCCCATGATTTATGATTCAGAGTCAGAAGAGGAGCAGGATGCTCCTGAGGCTGCAGTGGCACAAAGGTTTCAGTCTCGATTTCCGATGGAAGAGAGGAACTCTCTTCAGAGTACCGACAGGAGGATCAACTGGTATGAGAGGACTAATTCTCAATATTGGAGGATGGATTCTCCTAGGAGCTCAAGGTTCGGGGTTGCTACCAGGAGGATGTCTTCATATTCCAGTTCAGTGCATGTGGTAGAGTTGGCTCCAGGTTTAGAGGGAGATCCTACTCTTAACAGTGTGATGGACCTGAGGACTAGACTAGTGGATAGTGATGGAAGTGAGTACATTTCTCGCTAAGAGGGAGTGTTAGCTTTTTATCTCGGGAGGAACTCCGCATAATTTTGTCTTATATGCGGAAGTGATCTTGCATTTACATTACCTAGGCACTTGAATTTTTATAAGTTGTAATAAAGTGGCTCTTTTTATAAAGTGACTTTTATCTAATGTTCCTAGTCCATTATAAAGTAATTTTTATAAAGTGACTTTATGAAGTAAAAGTGCACATATTTCATAAAGTGAAAATACTTTATTAAAAAATTATAAGTGAATTATTTTGGAGGGAATGAATTTCATCCCTTGATCTTGTCAAGAAAAGATTAGATCTTGACCGTTGGATTTAGGGATTGGGAAGGTGAAAATTCACTTTCATGTTATAAGAGAAAGCCTAGGGCAATGTGCAAAGACACAGTTTTTCCAAGAGTGAGCATTTTGGGCATTTGTGAGTTTTTGAGAGTGAGAGAAAGAGTTCTTTTGGGTGGCTCGATTCCATAGGAGAGGGATTCATCCCAAATAGAAGGTGGCTCGAATCCCAAGGTAGTTCTGCTGCAAGTTTTTGATGGGCCAAACAGCTGGGTCGTACTTTTCAACCGGAACATTTTTTGAGAAATTGTTGGGCACAGATTTCGAGGGTTGGCACACAGTTCGAGAAGAGAAAAAAAATTCTGCACAGTGTGTACAGTCCGTACAATTTGTATAGTCGTGCTGTGGCATAGATTTTGAGGTGCTGCGTGTGAAGGATTTTGAGGTACTGTTGGGAACGAATTTCGAGGTACTGCAGGGCACAAATTTTGAGGTACTACTGAGCACGAATTTTGAGGTGTTGGTACAGTCATTAAATGCTGAATTTATTGCTGCTGTAACTCTGATTTTATGCCTAAAAATTGCTAAATAAAATTGCTCTTGGATTGGTTTTCCCCGTGTGGGTTTTTATAGGGTCTAGTTTGACCAAAATTCACTGTGCATACAATTTTCAGTCTGTTGTTCTATTTGTCTTCCGTTGTTTATTTATCTCAGCATGTGTATTTCAGCTTGCTGATTCACTATTTAAATGTTTGTAAATTGTCATTTAGCTGTGACAACTTAAGTCTGGAATCTAAGTGTTTTTACTGAGTGGTTGAATGGCTTCAAAAGCTTGATTTTTATCAATCCATTTCCGAAGAGAGACACCAAGATGAAAGGAATATTGGAACTTATTCATTCATATGTATGTGCATTGTGGACCAATGCCTTCAACATCGTTACGTGGGTATGTTTTATATGTCACATTCATTGATGATTATTCTAGGAAGACTTAGGTTTACTTGTTGAAGACAAAAGATGAAGTATTCAGAAAGTTGAAGGAATTCAAAGCCTTGATAGAGAATCTTTCAGAAAGAAATATTAAGACACTCGGGTAAAATAATGGAGGAGAATATACCTCCAAATATTTTGAAGCATTTTGCAAGGATGTTGGGATTAAGAGGGAGCGTACCACTCCCTACAATCCTCAACAAAATGGTGTTGTTGAAAGAAAGAATCGAACTATTATGGAAGCAGTGAAGACAAAGCAGCAAGAAAAATAGTATATGTCCAAAATAGAATATCCCATAGTGCACTTGGGTTCAAAACCCCTGAAGAGATGTTCACGGGAAAGAAACCAAAGGTAAGTCATCTCAAGATATTGGGTTGTCCAGTTTTTGTTCATATTCCAAAAGAGAAAAGAACAAAGTTGGATCCTTTCGGAAAGAAAGGAATCTTTGTTGGATACTGTGAGGTCTCCAAGGCCTTCATGATCTATATAGCAGGATACCATCACATGGATATTAGCAGGGATGTAACATTTGATGAAGATGCAGCTCTCAAGAAATCCAGAAAGTGCCAGCATGAAGAAGTATATGAAAAAGATGAGGCTCCTAGAGTTGCAGAGGTTGCACCCTCTCCTGATGGTGAGACTCCGAAAGATCATGATATGTTGGAGCCCCAAGAACCTCCACCCATGACTATCTCTCGCAAGAGAAAGCTAGCTTGGGCTCGTGAAATTATTCAAGATGCAGAAAAGTATGGAGATCCATAAGGCTCTTCAAGAGAAAGCAAGAAGCCAAAGCCATTTTTGATCCGGATTTATGTGAGAATGAAATGAAAGAGCACATATATATTCACATACATAGATATATGGCAAGAAACACAATGATACAATAAACACATATTCTATTAAATAGCAGAAATAGAATAGTTTGCAAATACAACAGCTAGAATGGTAGTAGCTATCTCTAAGAAGAGATATGGCCGCTGTGCTCATTCGTGCCAAGATGAATACAATGAGGCTCTGAAGGCCTTTTTACAATACCCAAAATCCAAAACCCTAACCCTGGAAGATGAAAAACCAACAGTTTTGTGGACCCCGTTTTCGGTAGTTTGGTGTATAAACTTCCCGGGGGCGTAACTTTGGCATATGATCTCCGTTTGGGGCGCACGATAGCTCTTTGGAAAGATCTATCCAAGGACTACGCCAAAAAATGTGAATATGTATATTCGTCGAGCAAGATTCCCCAAAAGATGTCATTTAGGGTCTCAAAACGGCTCCGGAAGTTCAAGACCCGAAAAAATGCTAAAAATAGTAAATTACCAAAATTGCCAGAAGATTGTTTTGAGCCAGTTGGAAGAGGTGGGTCACCACCGATATCCACCTGGATCAATTTTCCAGCTATGTGGCTTTGATGTGTGATCTTGTAGACAAAGAACCTACTTGTTTTGAAGAATCCATTCAAAATAAAGAATGGGTAGAAGCTATGACGAAAGAATACCAATCTATAGTGAAGAATGATGTATGGGACATAGTTCCCAAACTAGAAGGTAAAAGTGTGGTATCTTCCAAATGGATATACAAGATAAAACATGCAGCGAATGGAAGTATTGAAAAATACAAAACTAGATTTGTGGCTCGTGCATTCTCCCAAAAGGAAGGAATCAACTATGAAGAAACATTTGCACTAGTAGAAAGGTTCACTTCAATTAGAACCATCATGGCACTTGCAGCCACGATGAAGTGGAATCTACACCAGATGGATGTGAAAACAACTTTCCTGAATGGTGTCATTAAAGAAGAAGTGTACATAGAAAAACCACAAGTATTTGAGGTTGAAAACAAAGAAACACATGTCTGCAAACTAAAGAAGGCTCTGTATGGGTTGAAGAAAGCTCCAAGAGCTTGGTATGGAAGAATTGATAGTTTTCTAACGAGCTTGAGATTTACCAAGAGTAAAGCTGATCCTAACCTTTGCTTCAAGGTTATGGATGATGAACCTGTCATATTATTTCTATATGTGGATGAATTATTCCTGACAGGAAATGAGAAGCAAATTTCAGAGTGCAAGAAGAAGCTCGCTATAGAATTTGAGATGAAAGACCTTGGATTGATGCACTATTTTCTAGGTCTCGAAGTATGGCAGAGCCCAGAGGGAATCTTCCTTAACCAAGGGAAGTATGCAGTAGAAATATTGAAAAGATTTGATATGTTGGAGTGTAAAGGCATGGCCACACCCATGGATACAAATTTTAAGTTACTATTTGATGCTTCGTCAGAATTGGTGGATATGACTCTATACAGGCAGATTATTGGGTCATTGATGTATTTGATGAATACTAGGCCAAATATATGCTTTGATGTGAACACCTTGAGTCAATATCTAGTTGATCCTAGACGTGTTCACCTTGTAGCTACAAAGCATGTGATGAGGTACCTAAAATGTACAATAGACTATGGTCTCAGTTATACTAGAGATCACGACTTCAGATTGTTCGGTTACACAGATTCATATTGGGAAGGAAGTGTCTCAGACAAGAAGAGCACTTTAGGCGGATGTTACAGTCTGGGTTCAGCCATGATCTCATGGCTAAGCAGGAATAAATCCAGTGTTTCTCTTATCACTGCAGAAGGATAATAGATTGCAGCCTTTTCTTCCATTTGTGAATCCATATGGCTTCGGAAGTTGTTATCAGGTCTATTTGATCTGGAGTTGGATACCACAGTGATTCTATGTGATAACCATAGTTGTATAAAGATGATAGAGAACCATGTGTTCCATGATAAGTTGAAGCACATAGAAATACGGTATTTCTACATTCATGATATGGTGCAGAAGGGAGCCATAAAGCTCCAATATGTGAGCATTGATGAGCAGGTTGCAGATGTGTTGACTAAGTCTCTGTCTCGTGTGAAGTTTGAGCACTTTCGTGACAAGCTTGGTGTAGTCCATAAGGAATTCCCTCGAATGGGGGAGTAGTGCTGATCATATTGTGGTGTAGTGGGATTGATCATCCCTAGACAATGATCCTGTAATTCCTAAAGGAAGGATACTCTTAAATGTTGATCCTGAGTTGTGGTGGGATTGATCATCCCTAGACAGTGATCCCTTAATTATGAAAGGAAGATAGTCTTAAATATTGATCCTTAGACTAGAATCCCGAGTTCCGAAAGGAAGGATTGTCTAAGAGTGTTGGACTGAATCCCGAGTTCTGAAAGGAATGATTGTCTAAGAGTGTTGGACTGAATCCTGAGTTCCAAAAGGAAGGATTGTCCATGATCCATAGTTTTGAAAGGAAGGATCACTAGAGTTGTTGGACTAAATCCTGAGTTCCGAAAGGAAGGATTGTCCATGATCCCTAGTTTTGAAAGGAAGGATCACCAGAGTTGTTGGACTAAATCTTGAGTTCCGAAAGGAAGGATTGTCCATGATCCCTAACTTTGAAAGGAGGGATCACCAAAATTGTTGGACTGAATCCTGAGTTTTGAAAGGAAGGATTGTCCATGATCCCTAGTTCCGAAAGGAAGGATCACCAGAGTTTTTGGATTGAATCCCGAGTTCCGAAAGGAAGGATTGTCCATGATCCCTAGTTCTGAAAGGGAGGATCACCATATTTGTTGGACTGGGTCTCGTAATTCCGAAAGGAAGGACTGTCCACGATCCCGTAATTCTGAAAGGAAGGATCATGTGTGTTGCAGGTGATGATATTCTAGTGTTGCAGAAGATGATGTTCCAGTACTGTAGATGAGGATGCTCCAGGGTTGTAGTTGTTCCAGTACTATAGATGAGGATGCTCCAGGGTTGTAGTTGTTCCAGTACTATAGATGAGGATGCTCCACTGCTGCAGATGTTCCTGTGCTAAAGATGAGGATACTCCAATGGTACAGAAGATGATGCTCCAATGCTGAAGATGAGGATGCTCCAGTACTGAAGATGATGATGTTTTGGCCTCGTGCTGTAGATGATGATGTTTCGGCCTCGTGCTGCAGATGATGATACTTCAGCTCTATATTGAAGATGATGATGATGTTGAAGAACTTCCAATGATTTATAGATATACCAACCAATGTTCCAGATGATATTGTTTATGATGCCCCTCCTCCCTCCAATGATGTTGTGTAGAGTTACACATGTTGTTGTTGTTGTTAATAGAGTACCCTTCTTGTTAAGGGGGAGTGTTGAATTAATATAACTTCAAAGAATATTCTACTTGTACTTTATTATTATAACTCCTTCGGGGATGTTTTACCTCCGTTTGGGGATGTCATTATTATATTTGGTCAAGTAAAAGTCATGAGGTAAAACATCCATTGTAATTCGGTTCGTTAGTACCCTAAAGAATATAATATAATATTATTTGAGTCTTTCTAGGAGAGGTTGGCCCAGTCAGTTAAAGTGAGGCCGACCTAGCTGGGTTAAAAGTCAAGTATAAAGTAAAGTATAAATAGAGAGTGACTTCCTCTCATTTGTACCATTCACTCATTCATGCATTGCGCATTAGAGGAGAGAGATAATTCTGCGAAGGAGGAGGAGGATTGGCTTGGATCTAGAGTTTGGGTTTGTCTCTCTTATTTGTGAGACCTATTTTGGGCATTGTACTTTGGTTACCTATATTGAGGAAGTTCTTGCTGGGTTTTCTTCCCCTTGAGGGTTTCCTAGGATATATTGTTGTGTACCTTGTGATTTTGTATCTTTCAGAGATCCTAGTTATGCTGCTATTGTGAAAATGTATTAAATGCTCATGAAGTTAGAATTTAGTCTTTAGTAGCATATTATCTTAACGTAAAATATGGCCATAATAATGATAATAATAAACCATAGAAATATTGAAAAATGGCCAATAATGATCAGGCTAAAGCATGGAATGGTGTATTGGATACATCTAGGTAACAAATAAGCAATCTCAAACCACTGTAGTCATATCTTTCTCGGGACCTATGTTGACCAAGTCAAACTAGGTTTGACTAGGTCAAAAATAACCAAACCGATGACTGAGACCAAAATTGATCCATCCTGTATGCACAAGGGGTGAAGGATGCTCTCTTATTCATATTAATAGCCAACTAAAACATCAGTAACATGACAATGATGATAAATCAATCAATCAACCAAAATAATATAACTTGTGTTAGAGTAGAATATCTGATCTTTCATGAAACCCTTTATATATGCTCACTTACAAACTTAACTAGGTTGCTATGATGGGTGAGGTGGATGAAACAAGGCTAGAATAAGGGGAGTTGACTTGTTTGACCGTAACATAGTGATCTCTCAGAGAACGGGGAAATGAGAATCCACTTAGACATTTGCATGGTAGATAACACTAGGGAATGGGGGTGTCTCACATATGGGTAGATTACTTAGAAGGTTTCCAATAGACTCTGACAAGATTCCTTTAACTCACATTCAAGTCTAATTCAGGCTCCGTGAGGATCTTTTCTAGAACCATTGTGCTAGGTGCATAATCAACTGTAACTTTGAGGTTTTAGGGGACTCTTAGAATTAACAGTTCCTTACTCCATCCCACATCCACACCCTTTTTGGCTCCGTGTGGAAATAATCATTACATGACACGACCAACAGTCATTTGTATATTCAATTGTTTTTTGTCTGCTTGGCCTCTTTGCATTTCATTTCATGTCCCTTTGGATTTTACATGTGCTTAAATGCACAATTAGCTGCAGCTTTCGTCCAGAGCACTTTCATTTAATTTCATAGCCTTTTGGCTTGCCTTGCATTTGAGATATAGCATATGTCCCAATAATGTCTCTAATGATGAAATGATAACTTGTCTTGAGGACTAGGGGAAGACAATCCGATGACACTGGCAACGCATCCAATCCACAAGGCATCATACAAGCAGACGGGATGGACCGGGACACACACTCTAGAGCACCTCTAGAGCCGAGACACAAATAAACATGGAGTCTAACCAACATAGAGGTCTAAGTGGGGGAGAGCTTTCGAGATCAAAAGTCCAAGTCCAAGTCAGGGTTAAGTCTCAAATAATGGAAGATATGAATGAATGGAAGAAGGTGGAAATGTGATGCCATACATAGAAAAATTAGGCCTAAGTCGGCATAAGGTAGGCAATACTAGTGAGCATATAAAAAGGTCTTAGCATTCAGGATCATACATTTACTTTTAGTAACAAGTTCATGAAAACATCCAATAATATTAATCACCAATGGTAGTCACCATGTTAACTTAAAGCTAATAATATAAGCAATACATACGGATAATAACACCCAAGTACATATGTATACATGCTCAACCATATACCTGTCTCTGCATGAAGGTCAACTCTGACTACTCATGGGAAAAGGGAAAGAAATCAATCACTTGCTCTGCTCCGCCAAGTGGACCATGACTAAACCAAGTCCATCTCAATGGGTCATGCAAGGCTAAGTCATTACATGAAATATTGTTGTTGTTGAATAGGCTCTGAAAATGCTCAACCATCGATGATCACATGTGGGATTGGAACTGACTGAAAGAAAAATAGGGTCCTCTACATCATGGTAGCTCCAAATACTATATATGTGATAACAAAGACTAAATGGTAAAAACCAACCAAAGGTTTAATCCTTAACTTTGCTTATGAGTCCTTTCCTTAACTAGCTGACATGTGTAATGGAGATTTACAACATTAGGAGTGTTTGCTATAAACCAGAGGGGTACAACTTTATATAACTACCATCGAAATTCACTATGCTCATTGGAAAGATTGGAGAAGCATCGTATTTCTAACTCCAAGTTTTATAAGCTCCATTTTACATTCTGAAGAGTCAAACTCTTATGTAGTTCTAGGAGGTTCATTCCTTGTTGTTGGCTTGCGGTTGCGATAACGAATATTATCCACACCAATCCTTTTGTTGATTGCTTTTATATCCTTTGCTGACATCTCTGTAAATGCAATTGCTAGTACATTCTCCTTTAGATCAGATACTGGGAATTTCGAGGCATTGAACTTGATACCATCGTGTTTCATGAAGATTTCCACAGGCTGCGATTCTGTCTTTGAAGAGGAGTGCCATCAAAGTGGTATTGTGTTGTGTGAAGAAGAGTTATTCTTGCGTGAAGAAGTTCCTATAGTGAATTGAGAGAAATAAGTTTTGAAGCATTGGATTATGTGGTGCGTCAAGGTTATCTAACCTGTTTAGTTTGCTCGTAGTAATCACTTGGAATAGTTTGGCGTGAATGAAAGGGACACTTCATTTTGACAAGAATTTGGTGCAGTAAATGGTTTGGCTGATGCTATTGCTATTCTTGGTGCCTTCTTGTATTCTCAAGAGAAACAATAAGATATGCAAACGGTATATTTAATTCTCAAGTATGATGAGACGTGACAATCATGCTATCTCTACGCACTTCTCATATTTCATATCCATTTACTTGTTGTACGAACAAGCATGGTGATTTGGTATTGTGCCATTCATTGGTATACTGCAATTATGATTGTATGGTACATTGTATTGCAAAGATTGCCCAATATTTGACTATAGTATATCCTGCATAATCTCTTTGAAGATCACATTATATTGAAGACTTTGTAGATTGTATTATAAGCTTGTTGCAGAGATTATCGTAGATTTTGTTGAATTGCAGAGTTTTGTCAGTGCATTGCAAAACTGTATTGTAGTAGAACTTGTTTCCTTGATTTCTATTGGGTGTTCCCATGAAGACGGGTAACACTTTTTGGCAAGATGTAGGCATGGTTTCCCGAAGCACTAGTTTGATCAAGGGTTATTTAAGCCCTCGTTCGAACTTTCAAAAGCTCAATTGAGGGCTTAAACAAGCACTCAATCGAACTTTTTTCCAATAGCTTGATCGAGGGTTTAAATAACCCTCAATGGAGCTTTGGAGCTCAATGGAAGGTTAGCTAAAATCTCGATCGAGCTAATAGGTTTTGTCAACATAAAAAATACAAGTTATAGTAAAATGATATTTTTCTAATAGTTATTTTTAATTTATTTTTATATAAAAAATATAAGTTATAGTAAGAAAAGTTATTTTGGTATGCGATAGTTGATAGTTATTTTACTTTACTCTATTAACATATATTGGGTTATATTAACATTTAAATTTTGTGACATAGAAAGAAAATATATAATTCATGGCATCAAATACCATGGGTTACCAAAACTATGGGTCATCATAAATCACTAACATCAAACATGCATTAAGATAATTAGCTATTTGATGGATTCAAATAATAATCTTATGATTTGGAATAATTATTAGCTCAATTGAGCTAATAACTTACCTGGAAATTTTTTTTTTTTAAAATTATATACCAATATATTAGGAGTGTTGAATATATGGTTTTAAATATTATGTATTTTATATTATTTAATGTTTAAATGAAATAAAAAGTATGTTGAACTTTTCTTAGCAGTTAGATGTTATTAACTTTGTCAAACATTTAGAAAATTTTCAATCACATAAATATTAATTGCATACATATAAGGATCACTGAAAGAATAACATTGCACATAAAGACACAAAGATTTATCCTAGGAAACTCTCTTGGGGAAGAAAACCCATCAGAACGTCTTTAGTATAGATTCGTCAACAAAGTACAGTATCAATACAACGAAAAGATAAAGCTCTCTCACAGAAAGATAAACAAACTCTCGACAAACCCTAGAGCCAAAAATAGAAGTCTTCCAACAATAGCGAACCCAGAAAAGTCTTCTACAACCCAGAAAGAGTCTTCTTTTAGCTGGAGAAAACTTCTTCCTTGTGCTGGAGTGAACTTGCTTGATGTGACAAATGAGGAGGGAAACCCCTCTATTTATGCTCTTTTTTAGTTGACTTTTTCACTATAGGGACGACTTCACTGGGTGAATGGGACAACTTTTTTGGGGCAATTTTACCCAATGATTTCTGTGGGGCTGACTTGTCTATTTTCACTTGATTTCTTGAGACGATATTACAAGTATGTTTTAGAATTATTCTTTTAGGGTTATGACTTGATCAAATACAATAAGAATATCTTCTGAAGCTACATAAAACATCAACACTCCCTCTTAGCAAGGAAGGTATGCTTCTGACACAATCTTCAACATTGCTTTTGCTGACTTGTATTTGACCATTTACTTGTTGACCTTTCGCGAATCTATCCATAACCAGAAGTTATGTACAAGCAAGCCCTTAATCCCATCATGCATTCAGGATCTCAACAAAGCATCTCACTAGTGGGTACAACCTCATCGTCCTTTCGGACCTTATGGGTATCGGTGTCCCATCAGACCTTATGTCATTACATGACTTCACCTAGCTCACATAAAATCTAGGAAACTAGTCCATGAATGACTACCCATTACTACCACACTCAGTGTGCTACTACCTCCTAAAATCGCATATGTAACTCATCACTCCCTCTCACGAGGGTAGTCCATTTGGACCAGGGTATTTTTTAAGGATTATAATAGTATACTTAAGTGCAATATTCTAGGCGATTATTTTCGATTTAAAAAAAAACATATATATAAATAGTTAGGCGAATACTAAATATGAATCATACAATTTACTACTAAACCTTGTAAATTTTGGCAAATATCATGATAAAAAAACATATTTTATTTCAATATAGGCGATATTGGAGACTAAAAATCACCAAATAGCGAATTTAATTTTTGAAAAAAGCCCCAAAAATAGCCAATTGGCGAAATTTCGCCTCTAAAAATTTTCCTGATTTGGACCACTCCAAGCTTGTCCCTGAAGTATTCAAACTTTACCCTTGACAGAGGCTTGGTCAACACATGGGATTTCTGCTCGTATGTCACAATATACTGGAGCTTCACAACTCCCTTCTGTACCATGTCACGAATGTAATGGTACCTGATCTCAACGTGCTTGGACTCGTCATGAAACACAGGGTTCTCTGAAAACTTTATGCAACACTGGTTGTCACAAAAGATACAGGTCACCTCTAAGTCGAGATCAAACAACCCTGCAAGCAACTTTCGAATCCACACGTCTTTTCTACTGGTTGAACATGTTGTAATATACTCTGCCTCGGCCATACTAAGTGCCACACTAGTTTGCTTCCTGCTGAGCCACATAATTATAGTTGACCCTAGATTGAAGAAACAACCCGTTGTACTCTTCCGGTCTGCGACACTACTCTTCCGGTCTGAAACATATCATAATCTGATTGTACCTTTCAGATACCTCAACACATGCTTTTCTACAATCAAGTGAACACGTCTCGGCTCAACCATATACTAACTCAATGTGTTCGCTGCAAATCATATATCTGGCCTCGTGTTCGTCAAATACATCAACGAACCAATCATTTGTCTATGCATGGTGGCATCCACTATCTTTGAAGAAGTATCACTCAATAAATTCAGGTTCGTCACCATCAGTGTAGGCATGGATTTACAATACATCATCCCAAATCTCTTCAGGATCTCTATAGCATATTTTCCACACCTTTAAATCCAAGAAATAATGCATCATATGTAGGTATTTCATCTCAAACTCTACAACAAGCTCCCTCTTACACTCAACGATGAGCTTCTTGTCCCATGTTAGAAACATGTCATCCACATATAACAACAATATCACTGGTCTATTGTCCACGACCTTATAGTAAATGTTGGAATCTTCTTTACTCTTAGAAAATCCCAAGCTCATTAGAAAGATGGAAATTATGTGTTGTAGTCACTCCCTCTAAAGTGGAGTTTTCAACTCCTGTAACTTAGCACTATCCTCCCTCTGCATCTTAACATCTTGTACTCTCTTCATCGGGACATCTACATATAGCAACCATCTTCATCCTTGGAGGAAAAGGTTGAAATGTGCATCAAATAACTTTTTATCCTAGCATACTATGCCTTCGGTTCCTTCTGAGCCTGTACAAATCCTTCTACACATGTGATTCTCTATCGAGAGTCTCGAATCCTGTAGGTTGCTTGATATACACTTCTTCTTCAATTACACCATTCAAGAAAGCGGTCTTGACATCTATTTGGTGTAATTTCCATCACTGAAGCTATAATAGTTTTGATAGAAGTGTGTCTGGCCACTAGAGCAAACGTCTCATCATAATCGACTCCCTCTTTCTTAGAGAAACCATGAACCTTGCTTTGTACTTCTATAGTATGCTTGATTTTGTAAATCTACTTGAAGGTCACTGCTGAATAGTCCTCACTAGTTCTTTGGAACAAGTCTCATCATCCTTCTCTTGTAGGTCATAGCACATGATCTTTCCTACAAGTCAAATTCAGTCATATGATGAGTAACATGTCATAATCACAAAATCATATTGACATTTTAATGACAAATTTTTATGCATACTGACATCATTTACACAGTTATGTAACCATCTTAGCCAATGCTTCAGTACAACACTCATCCATATCCCGTATACTCATGGTAACTATCTAGATGCCTTCCACCTCTACGAAAACATAGTATCAAGAACGTGCATTGCTCCCAACGTGTTAGCAAAGATGTTTCATTCTAGACAAGCAACAATGGCTCATGGAATGTTGTGCAACACCATAGGCTACTTACCCATCACATGCACATTAAGAGTATAATGTTCATTAATCTTAGCCATATCAATGCATTCACTATAACATGCATAATACACTTCCCGATTCTAGGAATACAAATATGAATACAATTGTTGTTAACAATATCATTTAAACACAGAGATTTAAGAAATAACTCAAATGACATTTTAAATACTTATCTTTCACGTGGTCAATACTTGTCCCACTCCTCTTATGACAGGTTGGTCAGGCTGTCCAATCTGGTCAACTGTATAGAACTACAGTCAATTGTCTTGTCCTTCATTATCTAGTGAGGACACTAAATCTGAGCATAACTATCATACTGAATATTTATGCCCATAAGACAAGGATAAATCTTGAACTTAGAGATTTATTAATTATTATATTTGAAAGTTCTCCCAAAGAACTATATAACATTTATATTTATAATAATAATTTTATTGACTTTTAATAATAATAATAATATTTTTCAAGGGTAAATTCCAATATCTCTTTTATAATAATAATAATAATTATTATATTGAAATAACAATTATTTTGGAAAAAGAAAGAAGTATATATATATATATATATATATTTTTTTTTTTACGAAAGCCAAAAAGGAAATGGAGTCTCATGGCAAAAAACAAAGAAGATTTCCAAGCACTTTAAAAACTTATGCTTCAGTCTTATTTCAAATAAAATGAGCAATTAGAGGTAAGGACATTGCTGGTTCTATCGCTCATCTTGAATGCAATAATTATATTAGTGTTGAATTTGCTAATGAGTTAGCGATTCCAGAGTCAAATATAGGTGAAAGGTTAGACTTTTGGAATAAGAAAGAATATGAAATAAGCAACTTACAACTAAACATTGGAGATTATACTGGTGTCTCGTAATTCATAGTTAGATCCTTGTGGAGCAGTGATGGTGAACTAATTTTGGGATTACGTTGGATAGAAACATTGGAGACTTTTATCTTAAATGTTGAAAAGAAGTTTCTAACATTTCCCTTCAAGAATAAAAAAATCACATTGCAGGACATTAACATGAAGTTGGAATCAGAAGTCGCGTCATTTGAAGACTTCAAAGAAATATCAAAGGTGATTTTGCAGGGAAATGAGAAATCAATACAAATGATACAAAAAGAATTCGACACCGTTATTGTAGATAAAGAAGAAGATATCTCTCGTCTAAGAGATCATAATCAGAAATTATTTCTGCAAATCAAGAAGGTGAAGGATAAATCTCAATGCAATCAAAAGTTAGAAGAGGAGAATCGAGATATTCAAAAAGAATTATCAGGCAAGGGTGAAGAAAGCTCTTCCTTAAAAAAGGTTAATCAAGAATTGCTAAAACAAATAAAAAGTTTGAAAGAAAGAGAGCACAAAAATCAAGATAATCAAAATGAAGTCTACAAGTCAAACTATAAGGAAGAACTCTCATGCTTAAGGAAACTTAATCAGGACATACTTAAACAAGTTAGGAAGCTAAAGCATGAGAATAAATATTTACAAGAAAAACTATATTGCAAAGGATCAATTGTCGACAAGGAAACGATGACTAATGCAATAGAGAAGTCATCAAAGGATCAAATTCAAACATCAGAAAAGGGAACCAATATAGAGCTCATCAATGATCAATTTCAGAAGAACGATCATATTGTCACATCGCTACAAACATCAAGAGAATATGGGTCCGAAAAAAAATCACAAGAGATTAGAATACCTTATCACCATCTAAATCACAAAAATTGTTATGACCAATGATAAGGTCAAAAGGAACACAACCAGATTCATTATGATATCAAATAAGAATGGAGACAAAATCAACAAAAGTTGTGGGATCAGAAAAAGATAAGTCTTATTCAAACAATCAATCAACAAACAGTTCCATTGAATTTAAATCTCAGACGGACCACTTGACAAACGACGCAACATTTCCACACAATGTTTAAAACAACATATCGTCTCATTTCGTCAAGTGTCACAACTACCAACAAACAATGTCACGAGAAAACGTTATGAGCAAGAACAAGAGATAAAGTATTCCATAATTATGCTTTGAGGACAAAGCAATCATAAGGGAGAGGCAATGTCACATACAAAATATAACATATAATAAATAATAATAAATAAACATAAATAATAGTATTAATAAATAATTATTAATTATTAAAAGTTATAACTCTTTACGAAGAGTCACCTTGTGCCCTTCTAGTAATTATATATATGGGCCTTTATACATTTGTATATCATCATATCATCTTTCATATCATTTTACTATTTAATATTCATTTATGGATTATTGTTCGTTGTCTTATTTGTGTTGGTTATTTCTCCGGTAAACGAAATTTGTTTGTTTCAGCCTCAAACATTTCCTTTGGCGTTTTTCAATTTTGACACATAAGGAATCAACTGATCCTTGATATAATTTGACAGGATCATCTTAGATTTGATTATATTCTTCTTGTTTCCATAGAAAAATGGCCCTATTGAGGAAGCTACCAAAACATATTTTTCATGACAAATCTATGGATGGAAAGGACCACACTTTGATACCCTAGTTTCCAACTATCTGTAGTTACGACTGTTGCAATGGCTTTTATTTAGTCCCGCTCTGATACCATGCTGATTTTTTCTTAGCAGTTAGATGTTATTAACTTTGTTAAACATTTAGAACATTTCCAATCACATAAACATTAACTTCATACATATGAGGATCACTAAAAGAATAACCATGCACAGAAAGACACAAAGATTTATCCTTGGAAACCCTCTTGGGGAAGAAAACCTAACAAAACTTCTTAAGTATAGATTTATCAACAAAGTACAATGTCAATACAATGAAAAGGTAAATCTCTCTCATAGAAAGATATACAAATTCTAGACAAAACCTATAGCCAAAGATATAAGTCTTCCAACAATAGCGAACCCAGAAAAGCATTCTACAACCCAGAAACAATCTTCTTTTAGTTGGAGCGAAATTGCTTAATGTGACAAATGAGGAGGGAGACTCCTCTATTTATACTCTTTTTTGGTTGAATTTTTCACTACAGTACTGACTTCACTGGGTGATTGGGCCGAATTTTCTGGGGCATTTTTTCCTGGCTTTGGGGCAGTTTTACTGAATGATTCTTGTGGGGCCGACTTGTCTATTTTCATTTAATTTCTTGAGACGATATTACAAGTATGTTTTATCATTATTCTTTTAGGGTTATGACTTGATCAAATACAATAAGAATATATTCTGAAGCTACATAAAATATCAACAAAGTACATCAATCATAAAAGAATATAGCTTGAATAGCTCAATTGAGATATTAAAGATAATAGTTATTTTTTCCATGTAAAATTTAAAGTTGTTTATGAGTAAATAGCTCGATCAAGCTATTTTCGTAACCGCAGGTAAACCCTCGATCGAGGTATTTAAAAAAATACTCAAACCCTCTATCGAGGATTTTTAAGACCTCGATTGAGCTATTAGTTCAATCAAGGGCTTTAAAAACAAGACTCTATCCCATCCATTTTTTTGCGGATTGTTGACTCAAACCCAGTCGACAGGGGTTCTCATCGCTATCGACACCATCCCACCGCGATCTCCTTGAGCACCGGCCCGGACAGGTTTGACCCTGCCCAGCAACACCTGCAGAGCAGATGAGGTCTCACCCGAGGCGATCAAGGGAGAGTGGAAAGAACCATGTTTCCGCCAAATGAAGGAGGACGGTTGTGGCTATAATACTTAAAATTATTGCAACACTAGGACAAAGATCTTTAAGCATTGAACATAGTATTAGAGCAATATTCAACCCAAACATTCATCATTGCAAAAACAATATTTGTAAAGCAAGTATCGCATCAAAGAAGCATGACATTATTTGTATAGTGCAACATCGCATTACCATAACTGAATAGATTGAACACATAGATTGTACCAAAATAGCTTCATCATATTATCATTTTCAACCCAGATATAATGTCTCTGCAAAAACTAGATCTCCGCAATGACTCTTGACATCAAAACATACCCAGAAATCATACAACCAACATCGTAGATTTTCATTATTCTCCAGCCAATTGTGTTCTTCTCAACACTTACAATTCTTATCTATATATAGGCTTCCGCCTTACAACTCTTGTCCACTTACTAATGACTTCCTAACTGACAGTATGGACAAATGACCCAATTTCTAACTGACCTAGTTCAAAAACGACCAAAAACTCGCATTCTGCGGTATAATTGACTCAACAGTACATAATATGTGGTCCAAATGACCCAAAACCCACAATCCGCGGTACAATATTTGACCCACATATGCAAAAAATAATCTTCTGCTCATCGCCTTTTGCGCCATCTTTTTCCTTGTCACAGCATTGGAGATGTTGTGATACCATCTTACCAAACCGCCTACCAACAGGCCCCCAACACAATCTTGTGGCTCGCCCTCGATCCATGTCAGCTAGATACGGGGAACTCGGTGGTCTTTACTCTACTAGGGTGGAACTCGAGTTCTGCAATTGTTCTTGCTGTCTGGATCTCGCGATGTTGTTCTGCTCCTTTTGGTGTACTGATTGTCTGCTTGCTGTCATGTACTTCTTACCCAAAGGTGGACTCTTCCTAGCTTACTGCTGCAGGCCTTGCAAACTCATCCTCCAGTCTCGAGAGACCAATTGTAGACGGAGAGGAATTTTGCAAGCAATGCCAAGGTGGAAAACAGGCCAGCGATTCCAACACATCTGTTTCACACCAGTAAGCATACGTTACAGGGACCCAGGGCCGACAACCCCCCCGTTTTGTGTGGTCGTAGGGACCATGAGACTTCAAACCATCACCAACTTCCTAGACATATCGGATGAGACTTCATGCTTGTGACATCGGAGTGTCTGAAGTGCAGCTTGCTCTAACCGCTCATGGACACTCGTGGTTCGGGCCCTCAGCGCACCGGGTGTGCTACCCCACGAAATAAAATGGATCATTTCCACAACCTCCTTGGAATTCCTAACTTAACAAAATGCCAGAGCCTTTCGTAGCATAACCCTTCTTAACTAAAACAACCTCTGTGTTCTTACTCCCCTTAGGTCCTTTATTTATACAGCGCACTTTTTCATTCATCTTCCTCGACAATCCGTTGCACCACCTGCTCGTGCTCCAAGGTAATCATAATATTCCACAGTTCCGTGTGACGATTGTCCGGACTGTGGAGGAATCTTACCTCCGTCTGGCTCCCTTCATGCAAAAATGTGTGAAGCATTTCTTTGGCCATGCCAGCATGGTGGATGCTTCATGCCAACTAGGTGGACCATCCTGGCAAGTGCCTTCGGCCATGCTGCCTCGGTGTATCCCTAAGCCTAAACGTGCATTCTTCTGACACAATCGAAATCGACTAACGATCATATCCATCAAAAAGGGAAAAGTCCCATCTGCGTAATGATTTCAGATGTGACCCAAGAGCAATACTACTACATGTCGAAAACTACTTCAAACTTGCAGCAAAAGCCATCCTATTTCCACATTCCATCCTTGTTTGTGCGCCATCCTGCCACCAATCAATCTGCCTCTTTTCTCTCTCTCTCTTTTTTTTTTCCCAATGCGACTTAGGCATCGTGTTGTTCCAAGCCCGATTGATAGGGCTTCAACCTATGACCATTCACCGGTTTTGGGAGCATCGCCCCGTCTAGCTGCTGTAGCTGAACCGCACCCCCTTGTTGATGCCTCGGGTGTGCAGGTTACTGCGAGGTGTTGGAAAGGGTTCCAAGGCACACAAAAGGGGATGAAAACCCAACCAAAGGCTTCGAAAGACCCTACGCAAGGGCAATTTTATCCTCGATATGTTTGGTGTGGTAATCACCCATGGATATTCGGCCTTCGCTGGCACTCTATGAGTAAGTGGTTTGATCTATTAGATCAGTTTCCCAATTAAGGAAAACAAACATACGAAAAAACAATAAACAAATCTAACTTAACATATTTAGAAATAAAGATATAATCTTAGGTCAAACCTATTCTAAGATGAAAAGCTTGCCGTTTGTGCAGATCAACCCTGAGGTGTAAAGAACAAATAGTTTATCACCCTTAATAGAAATCCCTTCAGATGAGATATTTGCTAACTTAAATTATGATTACTTAATGAAAATCGAACAATGATAATTCAAGCTTAAGGACCATCAAGATATAACCTGTTATCTCTTTGTTGATTGAAAAATCAACAATGATTGAATGTATATCCGATCAATTGCAGAAATCGATAAGGAAAGTATTTAATTAAAGAAATTCAATCAAATATTTTCATACATACATCAGTTATACAGAAAAATCAATACAACAGATTTATGCATTCATTAGATATCTAACAAGAGATCACATATATAGCGGATGATAATTTGGAATATAAAATCAGAAATCCTCAAAGAAATTTGAGTAACAACCAGAAGATGGATCCAAAGATAGCATTACTGTATTAAGATGTCTTGTACCAAAATTACAATGACTCTGGCCACGGAGTATCCCTAGTCTTATCTTCTGCTGAATTACAATTCCAAAAATTCCAACCCCTTTCTCAGAGAGGTATTCCTCCTTAAATAAAAATATAACAACATAGTAAAATGAGAAATTCCCAAAAGACAGGGATCCCAAAATCACGAATGAGTCTATTGGGCCAGAAAATCCTGCCACTTATCACATATCTCTAACAATTCATCTATGTTTGGATAGTTGATAGATTCTAAGCCTATCTGGGCATTACATATGTTGTTATCCATGTCATGCTTGGCAAGCTTATGCCAAGTACGAAGGTAAAAATGGATCTTGCTCTCAAAGGAGAGCAGTTTCCTGATCAGCTCATCCACGTGATCAATGTTGACTACTTCAATAACCTGGATCTTCTGTGCAGTTTCTTCACATTCACGCTCCACTTCTTCCAGCTTACATTTAGGTGGAAGGGCCTTCAAAATAGGATCCATGTATGGGATATGTAGAGCTTCCATGATGTTGTCAGCTGCATACCAGCGTCGAGTACAAATATCTTTGGATTTTCTGATGATCTCTTTAGCAGAGTCATTGAATTCGATCCAGGTATTCAGGGAGGCTTTGTTCTTCTTCATCTAAAGACTGCTAAGAATTGGGAGGTCCGCTGGGATGTTTTAAATATACCGTTTCCATTCACTAAACTCGTCCCGAGCTTTGGAAGTTTGAATTCTCTTGATTTTCTGTACCTCAAGGTCAGAAGATAGTTTGTCAAAGATAATAAACGTCTCCCTAATTTAATCTTGTGCAATGTACAACTTTTCAAGCAATTGATAATGTCCATGATTAACCTCCAAGGCTAGATCCTTGAACTCCTGTGGTGTAAACTTAGAAAAACTAGCTGAAGCTGCATTTGCAGTTACAATTCCAACTTGGATCTCCAAGGTTGCTATCTTTTCTGCATGGATGGAGTTCTGAGTTTTTTCTGTGTTAAGCTGATTCTGAAGGGAGATGTTCTCCTGTTCTGATGCATGTAAGCGTTCCATCCATTCCTGCCTGATATTAGCCACATGAAGGCTATGTTCATCCTTAGTCCTGGCCAACTCAACTTCAAGTTTCTTAATTCTTTCCTTTTTAAGATCAACCTCTTTGTTCAGTAACAGAACTAAATCTATATGGCACCAGCGAAAGCTCCCAAAACTGTTGCTGCTTCAATGGCTCCAGCCTGAGGATCACCAGTTTGTTGAGCCCATAAGACTTGAATCGGAGCAGGTGATTCCAACGCCTGCTCATCTTTACTTCTCTTCCTTGTTTTCTTGAATACTGTCCTCTCTTCCTTGTTATAGAAATAGCTTCCAATAGGAACCACATCTTCATCTACATATTCATCAACCACCTCAGTAGTGATGGGAATAACATTAACAGTGGAAATTATTGAAGGTGTCATAATACCACTAGGGTGAGGGATAGACATAGTAACTTGGGGAACGACCACTGAGACAGAAACATCTTGGACAAATGACTGGACCTGTGTAGGTGAAGGGACCGAAATGGAAACTTCAGCCTGAAGAGTCTGTTCTTCAGCATTGGGAGCTGATGACAGGGAAGGAACTATAGGTGGTTCCTTGATGCTAGGTGAAACAGAGATAGCTAATGGTATAGATTGAGGAATTGCAAAAATCTTATCCTGAATCGTGATAGAGGATGGAATGGGAAAAGGAATGGAGGTGAATTGATCGATGGAAGGTATTAGCAGAATGGGTTTAGGTGACTGTGTAGGAATGGTAGTGGTTTGAGCTTCTAGCACCATGGAATTAGGAATAGAGAAAAACTCTTGACTACCTGAAAGTGTAGTGGAAGAAGAAGTTATACTGTTGAATAGTTGAGACAATGAAAAGGGAGGTAGGTGCTCTAAAAATGAAGCAGAAAATTGTTGAACTGATGTTAACTGAGATGTTGAAACCAGAGAATCCTGAACAGAGGTGTCTTCAAATGACTGTTCCTGAGCAGAGAAGTTCACCTCAATAACATTTAACAAGTCTGTGAGCATCTTGGATTGTTCTGTAATTTCCTGAGTTACTGAAACTGGGGGTTCAGGTTCTTCAACAATATCACAGTCAATAATCTGAACATTGGGGAGAGGATTGGCATGGATCCTTTGCCTTTTTGCTGAGATAGCATGGGTAACCACCAAATCATCATTTTCTTGCACAGATGCACTGATGATTTTGGGAGAGTTTGAAGGCTCCAACATTTGAGAATCCACAATAACCTTCTGGGGTTGAACAACATGAGTCTTCAATACTGATGTCAATTGTGCTAGATCTTTCTGAAACTGCTGAGAAGTATATAACTGGGACTTGACCTGTTTTGCTATTTTCTTGGGGAGGAGAATCCTCGATGGGGGTTTTGCCTTTTCCTTGCTCTAAATGAACCACCATTTGAATAGAATTAGCTTCCTGAGCTTCTCTTTCTTCTCTTTCTCTTCTTACTTTATCTAGCAAGTCCAGCTCCAATTTACTATAGCTTAGCACCTTGAGCTTTAATTGCTTCTGGTATTACAGAATGTTATGCTGCTCTTCTGGGTCTTTTTCTCTAGCAAGAACTTCATAAAATGAATTAACTCCATGATAGATAGAGTCATCTGGGATGTTTTCATGCACATAGTCCATTTTAATATGGGTTTGCTTGAAGTGTGCATCCAATAACTTCTTGGGTTCATGCTTTCTTTTAGGGGCAAATCCCAATTTGAAATCAACCATTTGGTCACCCGGGATCGTTTCCCAATTGGAGGTTGGGATGACCAATGACCCAAGGTTCAAAGGGAATTTAGGCCATCCCTTCTTTCTAGGACCTGTAAGCTTCTTATACATACCATCCGTCACAGTTTGAAATGAAACTTCCTGCAAAGCCAATCTGTCAGGAACAATTATGGGTAACAGATGTACAGTATTACTACCCTAGACCCTGATATATGAGAAATACTCACACACATACCAGTCACCGATAGTATTGATGAGTGCCTTGGCATCATCCGAAAATGCTGGTGCTTCTTGCTTAAAAATCTTGAAATAGACAGTGCCCAAGAATTGATCACATATATCATAGAGTAGAGGGATAAAGTTTTCTTCCCATAAGATTGAATGATGGATGTGCACAGGTGGGTCTGCTGGAGTCCAATTCTAGTTCAAGTTGGGGTATTGACATTCTGAGCATAAAACATCAATTACATAGGCAGATAAAAAGAAATGTGGTTTTCTGAAGGCAGGAGATTTCTGGTAATCTTCGATAGCATTTTTTAGTTATGAGGACAAGATGGAAGCCCATGGGAAGGACTCACCGGTAGTGAAGACATGGTGCACTATAGGCGCCCATTTAGCTTTAAACAACGAACAGTTGGGGATTCTGAACAGGCGACACAACATAGCCGCTAGCAAAGAATAAGGTTCCTTGAACTGGGCAATTGGATATAGGTTATCAGGCTTAAGCATGAAAGCATTAGGTTTTATCATCCAGGACTTCATCATTTCGGCAAAATTGTAACGGGACTTGGAGGATTGGATGAAGTCAGGAGATAGGGTCTTCTCATGTGACCTGAGAGCAAAAGCTCGGGTAAAAACCTTAGGATGGAAATGAGTCAATTGATTCCCCAGAGTATCATTGAAAGATCGGTCTTTGACACTAGCATTCTCAACTATCCACTTCACTGCATCCATATAAGGTAAGATAGCAGGCCGTGCAACAATAATGTGAATCTGGGAATCCCTAATATTCTCATAGGCAGGCCTATCAATTTCTACCTGCGAAAGGTCATTGTTGTCGAATATAGCATAAATCCGAGACCAATCCATTTGATAAGTCTCGGTGACCTTCCCGTTGGTATCTGAGAAGATACAAAAATTGGGGTCTTTAGTTAGGGTATCTTTGAGAACGGCCTTGGACCGGGGTACTTCTTGACATAGTGGAAAACTTCGTAATTTCTGACGAAATAAAGAAAACAAAAATAAAAAAAACAATCACAAACAGCCAAGAGACCAACCGAAAATGAAATGACAGCAATCCTGCCTGTGATAACTGAAAACCGGCAAAAACAACCCTTAGCCACCAAATTCACAATAGAATCAGCACAGCAGAGTAATTTTCGGCGAGTAAAAATGATAACGAAAGTAAATAAAAACCTATATTTATCAATTCACCCAAGTTAAATCACGACTGTAAGATTGGGAATAACAAACGGCTGAGATCAACCGATGCGGGATCGGGTTTAGAAATACAATAAAAAAGTTTTATTTACCATTCCCGAAAGCCGAAAACCGACACTGGTGGGTTTCGGGTTTCAAAATATAACCAAATCAAAACCAGGTTCCCAAAATCGACAACCCGACAATTGCAGGTTGCGGGTTTTGGGACGCAATCAAATGCAAAGTTAAAAAGGTAATTTCCAAATCTTGAAACGCGGCATTGTTGGGTTTCGGGTTTATATAAAACAAACTTCAAAAAAATGAAATCCCGCACCCACAACTTTCAGGTTGCGGGTTTTGGGATGATGAAAATCCAAAAAATGAGAACACCAATTTCCCGCACCCGAAACTTTCGGGTTTCGAGTTTCGGGTTGGTAGAGAAAAAGTTAAAATACTCAAAATTTAAAGATTTCTGCAAACCAAACACTTAGAGATAATTCAGATTAGGCAGAAAAATGGAGCAAGAAGGTATGGGCATTAGACTTAAAGAGATCTAAACCGAAAACTCATATTCACAAAGGGAAACTTACCCAGATACCTTCGAATTTATTAAAAATGGGGCTCCCGTGCTTTAGCTAAGCATGGGATCTGTTGTGGCCACAACAAATGGCGACTGGCTGGGAAGAACCATTTATCTCTGCAATCAAATCTGACTAAAGACAACATGTTAATCAACTAGTTTCTTGAAACTAAATTCAAAGAAAATACTCAAAAGATAACATCCAACAAACAGTAAATATGAAAATGGATAAATCTCAAGCAGTGACCATTTAAAATATAACACTCATATGCTAAGGAGATTTAAAGAACAATACCGAATATTTACCATGATGTAATCATAGAAAACCAGCTTGTGTTGAACCTGGAAACAGTCTTAGAAATTCTCATGGATATCCTAATTACAGATCGCCTTGGTTTATTAGATGCATGTATATTCAGTGATCCTCTTTGGGTTATATACACTTCTTTATCTTTTCTTTTCCTCTTTTTTTTTTTTATATATGCTCTTTTTCCCTTTTTTTTTTTAGATTTAAAAGATGGATTATACATAAAACCTTGTTGATACAAGACCACTGTACTGACTTGGTGATCAGATAAAACAATGCCATTCACAAGCCTTATCTGTAAACTGGTCAAGCTAGCTCGATAACGAGACTCCTTGTCTTCTGTCTGTAAGACCAAAAGAAATTATCATGGCTTGGTGACCACATTATGATAACTCCAGTCGAAGGTCAAACCCATGATCATAGCAGGGATGGCTTGTGATAAGACCCCCTTGTTCTTGTAGGCAACAAAATCCTATAAATGAAAGACCCAAAAACAATTTATTTTGGCATAAGCTACAAGGCATTACCATGGCTTGGTGACCATATCGTGGTAATGTTACTCACCAGTGCTTTGCAGATCATGAATGGACCGACCTGTAATAGGATCTTCCATCTTCTAGCTGAACTGAAACTCATCTTCCAAGTGTGGTGGCTTGATGTGAAGATGTCATTCCACTTAAACACCTATGAACCTAATAGGTTGGCTTGATAGCAAGACCACCCACCTTATAAGTTATAATTTTAAAACAAAATTTATAATCAAAGTGATTGTAAAAGGATCCACGAGCAATCAGAGCTGGTTAGGTTAATATGATATGTTGTTCAACTATGAAACACCAGATAAAGAAATGATGACCATCCTCCATACCTCAATTATACAAATAAAGTATTGTGAAAGATAATGATCAAAGTGAAAAGTATCCAAAAATACTGCACTTATTGACTACTTATTCTTCAAAGCAAATTCTAATCATAAGCTAGAAACTAAGCTTGATAGCAATGTTGAGACTTCAGAGACAATTGTTGCTAAGAAAAGTGATCATAAGCCATTTCCAAATGTGTGAATCCTTATTAATGAAAAACTAAACAAAACGAAAAGACCAATCAAAATGTCAACACAAGGAAAACAAATGAAAGAAAAACAAACCACACCTATATACAAGTGCGCTAGATTGTTAAAATAAAATACTTTTTGAGAAGAGACACATTCATTGGATAAGTGTCCATAACTCCCTCCAGTGTCTGTAATCGAACAATGTTGGGACTAATCTTTTCTGTAATAATGAAAGGCCCTAGCCAAAGGCGCTGGAACTTGGTATACTAGTTCTTATCTTTATGTTGCTTATCCCACCTCAAAACTAGGTCACCAACAGAAAACTCCCTGTTAGATGAATATTTTTCATCAAACCATCTTTTCACCATCTGCTGATGATGATACAATTTGTTCTTAGCTATTTCCCTATCCTCCTCTAGCTTCAAAAGAGAGTCAATTCTTTGTTGGAGAGGAGAAGAATCATCTTCTTGGATAGACTGGGCCAATTGTAGTGAATGGATGGTGAGGTTAGTAGGAAGGATGGCTTCTTTGCCATAAACCAGACACTAGGGAGAATTTGCAATTGCTGCCTTTGGGGTAATTCGATCTGCCCATAAAGAATTATATAACTGTGTGTGCCAATCTCTGTGATGAGAAGCTACAGTCTTCTTGAGAATATTTATCATATTTTTGTTTGACGACTCAACCAAACCATTGCCTTGAGGGTAATAATTGGCAGAAAACTTAAGCTTAATCCCCTTTTCAAAGGCATATTCAGTTATATCGATTGAAGAGAAGTAGGATGCATTATCGAAAACTAGGAACTCTGGAGCGCCAAACCGTGTGACGATTTGACTATCAAGGAAGGAGATTACTTGACTGGCATTACATTGTTTAAGAGGGGCTGCCTCCACCCATCTGGTGAAGTAGTCAGTTGTTGTAAGAATATATTTATGTTGGAGGGATGAAGCAAGGTTTATAGGCCCGACAAAATCCAGTCCCCATTGTTGAAATGGAAACTGAATTGTGACTGGTTGAAGAGGAAATGCAGGTTTCTTGAACTTCCCTGTGCATTTCTGGCATGGTTCACACTTCCTTACATAAGCATAAGCATATTTAAACAACGTGGGTCAATAATATCCAACCCTGAGAATCTTATGTGCTGTAGTCTCACCTGAAAAATGGCCTCCAGCAGGTCCTGCATGAAATTGGAATAAGATGTCATGAGTTTCATGTTTTTCCAATCACCTAAGAAATACTCCATCATAATTTTTCCTAAAAAGAACTTGATCAATAAACTGATAAGGAGTAGCTTTTAGTCTCAAAGCCCTTCGTTTCTTAAAATGAAGGGTTTCAGGAGCAAACCCATGGTTCATAAAAAATCTGATATCATCATACCATTCTAATGTCGGGGCATCGATAGCGTTAACAACACCTGAGGGAATTTCTTCCTCCTGATCCCATTCAGATTGTTGCTGTGTAGGGTCATTGGATTGAGCGGTAAGAAGACCTTGCCCTTTGACAATTTTAGCTGGTCTTATCTCAAGATCATATTCTTGCAGGGCCGTCATCCAATGGGCCCTCTTTTCCCCTAACTCTTTCTGGATCAGGACGTTTCTAATAGCAGAATATGGGACAATGACTTTGGTTCGAGATTTCAGTAAGTAGGGCCTGTAATGTTTGACAGACTTATAGACCACATATGCTTGCTTATCAATCTGTGAGTAATTAAGCTCTGCACCTTTGAATGTTGAGTTCATAAAAGAGATCGGGATCTCTACATCATTGTCATGCTTTTGTGTTAGGACAACGGCATAAGAAAAGTCAGTGGCAAAAGTACAAAGAATGAAATCCTTATCAAAATATGGGGACATGAGAGCAGGAGCTTTAGCAATAGCCTTTCGAATTTCGATAAATGCATCTCTCTGTTCCTGCGACCAGGTAAACTGCACATCTTTCTTGACCAAAAGTTGTAATGGTTTGACTATCTGAGCAAAATTTGGTACAAATCTACGTACAAAATTAATATTACCCAAGAAGGATTGCATTGCTTTGCGCAAGCCTGGTAACCCAGTCTTTGAAATAGCCTCCGTGCATTCAAGATCAATAATCATACTTTCTTTCGAAACAATGAATCCTAGAAGCTTTCCTTCTGTTACTGCGAAAATAGATTTCTTCGGGTTGAGAGAAATACCAAATTTCCTGCAGCGGTCGAAAACCTGTTTCAAAGCAAACACATGTTCATGTCATTTTTTGGAGTAAATAGTGATATCATCAAGATAAACTACGACATAATTATGCATTAACCCTTGGAAAGCTATGTCCATAGCTCTCTGAAAAGTGGCTCCTGCATTGATCAACCCGAAAGGCATCCGCCTGTAGGCGAAAGTACCCCAAGGAGTCCTGAATGCTATTTTTAATTGGTCGTCCGGGGCAACCATAACCTGGTTATATCTCGAAAAACTGTCTAGGAGGGAAAAAATCTTCGACTCGGTTACCTTTTGAAGAATCTGCTCCATAGGTGGAACAGGATAGTTGTCTTTCTCAAAAGCTCAATTTAGGTTCCTGAAATCGACACACAGTTGAATTTCACCGCTTTTCTTGCGGACAGGCACTAAGTTGGCTATCCATTGAGTGTGCCTGACTGGAAAGATAATTTGAGCTATGAGCAGCTTCTCCAACTCCTTTTTAACCGAAGGCTCTAAACTAGGGTGCATCTTCCGCAGCTTTTGTTGAAATGGCTTAACCTCTAGTTTCATGGGTATATTATGGAACATGACGCTAGTGTCAAATGTTTTCAATTCGTCATAAGTCCAGGCAAAAACATCTTTATACTGTTTACACAATGCAATGATGGATCTCCGTTCTTCAGGGGTACAATTAACTCCCAAATTGATAAAGCGGGGTTCCTGCTCGGTGCCTAAATTGACTCGCTCATAGTTCAAAGATGAGCTTTGAGTTTTACAATTAGTCTGAGGTTTGAACTTGTTTTGCAAATCATAAAACATTTCTAGATTGATCACTGACTTCAGGATAACGTTTGAGGGATCAGTGAGTGACTTTTCATATTCTTATTCATCAATGGCCATGTCTTGGAATGTATCCTGAGCCGTGAGGAAGTCAAGTATCTGTCGGTCATCATCAAACACTTTCCAATTAGTCACATTATCTAGAATGGAGGATCTGTACATCAATTCGATCAAAATTTTTTGAGGAGACAGGCCTTCTGGTGGGATTAGTCTAGACGTTGTGTTTGCTAACAGGTCTGCATCGAAATTTTATGATTTGGGAACAAATTTAATATTGAATGCTAAAAATGAGTTGGTTAGATCCCTTACCATCTTTTGATAATTAGCCAAATGCGGAGATAAGCAGTGTATTTTATTTCTGACTTGCTTAACTATAATTTCGGAATCTCCATAGCATTCTATTTCCTGCACACCTAAATCAATAGCCTTCTTGAGCCCCTATACTAGAGCCTCATACTCAGCTACATTATTAGTGCAATCAAATTCTAGCCTACAAACAATCATAATTTTCGTTCCCTTGGGATCAATAAGGACACAATCTGCTCCAGCTCCATCCTTGGACTTGGAACCATAAAAAAAAAGGTCCATGAGACAGGGTCTATTCTAAAATTTGTATTTACATTATACACATTATGCACAATTTCACCAGAAAAAGGTATAGAAGTTACATGAGTAATATGTGATTCATTTTGAATGCTTTCTTTTGGTGAGGCATCAGCTGGGAATTCACCAAAAAAGGTATCAAATGTAAAATGCTCTATGCGAGAGGTGAGATAACCAACAGGTTCGCTTGAGTCATTAAGATCAGTGACTATCTGTTTCATAAAAGGTTCTCTACTGATATTAATTTTATTCGGTTGACCATTGTAAGGAAACCATAAATGGGACTAGCTGGTGGCAAAGTAACCCTTAAGTTTCTCTGACTAGTCCCTGCTTAACCACATCCCATAGGCCTCCGAGATGTCAGCTACCACGATGTCAATTGTCTGGTGGATCCTAGGATCAGCTGATAGTGTAAGCAAAACATTTCTCAATTTACCTACCACTCTGACTTTGGATCTGTCAAGTTGCACAATCTGAGTTGGGCAGGGTTCCCACGTTGCATTAAATTTCCTGCAAACAGAGAGGGGCATCACATTTCATGACGCACCTGAATCTATCATGCAGTTGTGCACATTCCGGTTGAAAATCTCAAAGGTAAGCAAGAAAGGAGGAGTCCTCTTGCTTGCTAGTTTCTGATCATCAGTTTTAGTAGCAAAGTCTAGGTTGTTACTTTGTGACTCTCTATGTTGTTTGACTATCATGTTTTTAGGTAAGGAATCCATCATAGAAGGGATCTTAAGTAGCTCAAATAGAGAGATGTTCGCTTTGACTCTTTTTAAGTCTCCAACTAGATTGTACTCCATTTCAGGGAGGACTATATCCTTTTGAGGAACAGTCTTGTTTTTGGTGGGGACTGGAGCAGAAGATGAAGGTTCTTGAGGTGGCTGTGGTCTTGACCTTGTGTTATAAGGGTGTTGTGCATTAAACACTGCCTTAGGTTCTTCTTCTTCTTCACACATAGGAAGTTCTGAAAAGAAACTCACAGTATCGACCTGTGGATCACATTCTTCTTCTTCTATAGGTAATTGTGGATATGGAATGGTCTGATCGTTGGAAGTGTCAGGAGTGACTTGAGATTCTGCTGCCAAGGCTCTAAAAATAAAATAGAGTTCATCGTTTGTGAGTCCATCTGTCAGATTCGGTGGTGGTGGATTTTGTGGAGGTTGGTAAGGTCTCCTAAATGGTGGCCTTACAAAACCTCTATTTTGGTTCTGATTATCATTAGTGTTCTTCTTCAAATCCACCATCTCATTTGACATTTTTTGAATGAATTTCTTCATGTCAGCCATATCAAATGGATCCTTATTCTGAACAATGGGTTTGGGGACGTTCTCAGCTCTTTTCCTAGAAGTAGAAGGCTGCTCTTCTGAAATTTCAGGGTTGTCTTTCAGAAAAAAACATGTCCTTCTCAACTTGGATTGCTTCATCAAATGCCTCCAGTAAAGTACCTTTCTGTGCCCTTTTGACCCACATTGCAATAGGGACAGGCAGACCTTTTTCATAATAAGCTACAAACAATTCTTCAGCAGGAAGAAGATTGGTAGGGATTCTGTTTTTGAGATATGAGAACCTTTGGTTAAAGTCTTTTACCCTTTCTTTTCCTTTGATTTTCATAGAGGATAATTCTAAGACAAGATCCTGTGGTGTTTTATCATCCCCGAATTTCTGGGTGAAATGTTTCTCGAATTCATCCCAGGACGTTATAGATTGGGCTGGTAAGGAAAAATACCAGGTGGCCGCCTTACCCTCAAAAGTGTAGGGAAAGAGTCTGCATACTACATCCTCATGTACCACGCTTCTAAGTCTGATTTCCTGCATGAAAGTTTTTATATGATCCAATGCGAGTGTCTTATCCTCAGGGTTGAATTTAGGAATCCATTTCTCAGGATTCTTTGGTAATCTATGTTGATCTACTAATATGAAAACTACACCTTGGTCAAGCCAAGGTCTGTTTTGACCTTCTCCAGCCATCAGAGGTTCTTCTTCTTCTTCTTCTGACGACGAGCTAGAAGAATTTTCACCGTCTGAGGAAGATGATGAAGATGAAGGAGGGGATGGTGGTGGACCACCAGCTCCAAGTTTTGGTTGACCTCGTGTTCCTATGAGAGTAGTCTCACGGTTATATTCAGGAGAATCCGGTTGATCAATCAGCTCTTGGTTTTCAAGTTTTTGATCAACTGTATGTTGGTCCTCTATATTTAGATCAGTGGTATGCGGAATCTGTGGTTCACTGGTCTGTGAAGCAGAAATTTGTTGATCTTCCTGACCACTAGTCTGTAGAATATCTTCTAAATTTAAGGCTGCCAGACTGTGTCTTCTTTGATCGACAAGTCGTTGTTCTGCTCTTAAGACCCGATCAACAGATGTTTTCAATATCTTCTCTAACGAGATGGGTCCCCTATGGATCACCTTCTGTTCTCTTGTTGTGCAAACGTGACAGGTATAACTGTAGGTTGGGAAGACGTGACAGGGAGAACTGTAGGTTGTGTATGAGTTGGTTGTTCAGATGTTGAAGCCCTAGACTGGCTTCGGGTTTGAAAAGTTGAAGTACTTGCTGGAGGAGGTTTATTAGCAGTTTGCTTAGGCATGTTATACTAGTGGTCCTCTTTCTAGCGCCATTTGTTGATGCCTCGGGTGTGCAGGTTACTGTGAGGTGCTGGAAAGGGTTCTAGGGAACACAAGAGGGGATGAAAACCCAGCCAAAGGCTTCGAAAGACCCTATGCAAGGGCAATTCTATCCTCGAGATGTTTGGTGTGGTAATCACCCACAGATATTTGGCCTCCGCTGGCACTCTATGAGTAAGTGGTTTGATCTATTAGATCAGTTTCCCAATTAAGGAAAACAAAGATACGGAAAAACAATAAACAATTCTAACTTAAGCTATTTAGAAATAAAGATCTAATCTTAAGTCAAACCTATTCTAAGATGAAAAGCTTGTCGTTTGTACAGATCAACCCTGAGGTGTAAAGAACAAATAGTTTATCACCCTTAATAGAAATCCCTTCAGACGAGATATTTGCTAACTTAAATTATGATTACTTAATGAAAATAAAACAATGATAATTCAAGCTTAAGGACCATCAAGATATAACCTGTTATCTCTTTTTTGATTGAAAAATCAACAATGATTGAATGTATATCCGATCAATTGCAGAAATCGATAAAGAAAGTATTTAATTAAAGAAATTCAATCAAATATTTTCATACATACATTAGTTATACAAAAAAATCAATACAACAGATTTATGCATTCATTAGATATCTAACAAGAGATCATATATATAGCGAAAGATAATTTGGAATATAAAATAAAAAATCCTCAAATAAATTTGAGTAACAACCAGAAGATGGATCCAAAGACAACATTACTATATTAAGATGTCTTGTACCAAACTTACATTGACTCTAGCCACGGAGTATCCCCAGTCTTATCTTCTGCTAAATTACAATTCCAAAAATTCCAACCCCTTTCTCAGAGATGTATTCCTCCTTAAATAAAAATATAACAACAGAGTACAATGAGAAATTCCCAAAAGATAGGGATCCCAAAATCATGAATGAGTCTATTGGGCCAGAAAATACTGCCACTTATCATATATCTCTAACAATTCATCTATGTTTGGATAGTTGATAGATTATGAGCCTATATGGGCATTACATATGTTGTTCTCCATGTCATGCTTGGCGAGCTTATGCCAAGTACGAAGGTAAAAATGGATCTTGCTCTCAAAGGAGAGAGGTTTCCTGATCAGCTCATCCAAGTGATCAATGTTGACTGCTTCAATAGCTTGGATCTTCTGTGCAGTTTCTTCACATTCACGCTCCACTTCTTCCAGCTTACATTTAGGTGGAAGGGCCTTCAAAATAGGATCCATGTATGGGATATGTAGAGCTTCCATGATGTTGTCAGCTGCATACTAGCGTCGAGTACAAAGATCTTTGGATTTTCTGATGATCTCTTTAGCAGAGTCATTGAATTTGATCCAGGTATTCAGATAGGCTTTGTTCTTCTTCATCTGAAGATTGCTAAGAATTGGGAGGTCCGCTGGGATGTTTTTAATACACCGTTTCCATTCACTAACCTCGTCTCGAGCTTTGGAAGCTTGAATTCTCTTGATTTTCTGTAACTCAAGGTCAGAAGACAGTTTTTCAAAGATAATAAACGTCTCTCTAATTTCATCTTGTGCAATGTACAACTTTTCAAGCAATTGATAATGTCCATGATTAAACTCCAAGGCCAGATCCTTGAACTCCTGTGGTGTAAACTTAGAAAAACTAGCTGAAGCTGCATTTGCAGTTACAATTCCAACTTGGATCTCCAAGGTTGCTATCTTTTCTGCATGGATGGAGTTCTGAGTTTTTTCTGTGTTAAGGTGATTCTGAAGGGAGATGTTCTCCTGTTCTGATGCATGTAAGCGTTCCATCCATTCCTGCTTGATATTAGCCACATGAAGGCTATGTTCATCCTTAATCCTGGCCAACTCATCTTCAAGTTCCTTAATTCTTTCCTTTTTAAGATCAACCTCTCTTTTCAGTAACTGAACTGAATCTATATTGGCACCAGCAAAAGCTCCCAAAACTGTTGTTGCTTCAATGGCTCCAGCTTGAGGATCACCAGTTTGTTGAGCCCATAAGACTTGAATCGGAGTAGGTGATTCCAACGCCTGCTCATCTTTACTTCTCTTCCTTGTTTTCTTGAATACTATCCTCTCTTCCTTGTTATAGAAATAGCTTCCAATAGGAACCACATCTTCATCTACATATTCATCAACCACCTCAGTAGTGATGGGAATAACATTAACAGTGGAAATTATTGAAGGTGTCATAATACCACTAGGGTGAGGGATATACATAGTAACTTGGGGAATGGCCACTGAGATAGAAACATCTTTGACAAGTGACTAGACCTGTGTAGGTGAAGGGACCGAAATGGAAACTTCATACCGAAGAGTCTGTTCTTCAGCATTGGGAGCTGATGACAGGGAAGGAATTATAGGTGGTTCCTCGATGCTAGGTGAAACATACATAGCTAATGGTATAGATTGAGGCATTGCATAAATCTTATCCTGAATTGTGATAGAGGATGGAATGGGAAAAGGAATGGAGGTGAATTGATCGATGGAAGGTATTAGCAGAATGGGTTTAGGTGACTGTGTAGGAATGGTAGTGGTTTGAGCTTCTAGCACCATGGACTTAGGAATAGAGAAAAACTCTTGACTACCTGAAAGTGTAGTGGAAGAAGAAGTTATAATGTTGAACAGTTGAGACAATGAAAAGGGATGTAGGTGCTCTGAAAATGAAGCAAAAAATTGTTGAATTGATGTTAACTAAGATGTTGAAACCAGAGAATCCTGAACAGAGGTGTCTTCAAATGACTGTTCCTGAGCAGAGAAGTTCACCTCAATAAAATTTAACAAGTCTGTGAGCATCTTGGATTGTTCTGTAATCTCCTGAGTTACTGAAACTGGGGGTTCAAGTTCTTCAGCAATATCACAGTCAATAATCTGAACATTGGGGAGAGGATTGGCATGGATCCTTTGCCTTTTTGCTGAGCTATTATGGGTAACCACCAAATAATCGTTTTCTTGCATAGCTGCACTAATGATTTCAGGAGGGTTTGAAGGCTCCAACATTTGAGAATCCACAATAACCTTCTGGGGTTCAACAGCATGAGTCTTCAATACTGATGTCAATTGTGCCAGATATTTTTGAAACTGCTGAGAAGTATATAACAGGGACTTGACCTGTTCTGCTGTTTTCTTGGGGGGAGAATCCTCAATGGGGGTTTTTCCTTTTCCTTGTTCTGAATGAACCACCATTTGAAGAGAATTAGCTTCCTGAGATTCTCTTTCTTCTCTTTCTCTTCTTACTTTATCTAGCAAGTCCAACTCCAATTTCCTATAGCTTAACACCCTGAGCTTTAATTCCTTCTGATATTGCAGAATGTTATGTTGCTCTTCTGGGTCTTTTGCTCTAGCAAGAACTTCAGAAAATGAATTGACTCCATGATAGATAGAGTCATCTGGGATGTTTTCATGCACATAGTCCATTTTAATATGGGTTTGCTTGAAGTGTGCATCCAATAACTTCTTGCGGTCATGCTTTCTTTTAGGGGAAAATCCCAATTTGAAATCAACCATTTGGTCACCCAGGATCGTTTCCCAATTGGAGGTTGGGATGACCAATGACCCAAGGTTCAAAGGGAATTTAGGCCATCCCTTCTTTCTAGGACCTGTAAGCTTCTTATACATATCATCAGTCAAAGTTTGAAATGAAACTTCCTGCAAAGCCAATCTGTCAGGAACGATTATGGGTAACAGATGTACAGTATTACTACCCCAGACCCTGATATATGAGAAATACTCACACACATACCAGTAAATGATAGTATTGATGAGTGCCTTGGCATCATCCGAAAATGCTGGTGCTTCTTGCTTAAAAATATTGAAATAGACAGTGCCCAAGAATTGATCACATATATCATAGAGTAGAGGGATAAAGTTTTCTTCCCATAAGATTGAATGATAGATGTGCATAGGTGGGTCTGCTGGAGTCCAATTCTAGTTCAAGTTGGGGTATTGAAATTCTGAGCAGAAAACATCAATTACATAGGCAGATAAAAAGAAATGTGGTTTTCTGAAGGCAGGAGATTTCTAGTAATCTTCGATAGCATTTTTTAGTTCTGAGGACAAGATGGAAGCCCATGGGAAGGACTCGCGGGTAGTGAAGACATGGTGTGCTATAGGCGCCCATTCAGCTTTAAACAACGAACAATTGGGGAGTCCGAATAGGCGACACAACATAGCCGCTAGAAAAGAATAAGGTTCCTTGAACCAGGCAATTGGATACAGGTTATCAGGCTTAAGCATGAAAGCATTAGGTTTTATCATCCAGGACTTCATCATTTTGGAAAAATTGTAACGGGACTTGGAGGATTGGATGAAGTCAGGAGATAAGGTCTGCTCATGTGGCCTGAGAGCAAAAGCTCAGGTTAAAACCTCAGGACGGAAATGAGTCAATTGATTCTCCAAAGTATCATTGAAAGACCGGTCTTTGACACTAGCGTTCTCAACTATTCACTTCACTGCATCCGTATAAGGTAAGATAGCAGGCTGTGCAACAATAGCATGAATCTGGGAAGCCCTAATCTTCTCATAGGAAGGCCTATCAATTTCTACCTGTGAAAGGTCATTGTTGTCGAATATAGCATAAATCCGAGACCAATCCATTTGATAAGTCTTGGTGAAATTCCCGCTGGTATCTGAGAAGATACAAAAGTTGGGGTCTTTAGTTAGGGTATCTCTGAGAACGACCCTGGATTGGGTACTTCTTGACATAGTGGCAAACTTCGTAATTTCTGACGAAATAAAGAAAACAAAAATAAAAAACAACAATCACAAACAACCAAGAGACCAACCGAAAATGAAATGACAGCAATCCTACCTGTGATAACTGAAAACCGACAAAAACGACCCATAGCAACCAAATTCACAATAGAATCAGCACATCAGAGTAATTTTTGGCGAGTAAAAATGATAACGAAAGTAAATAAAAACCTATATTTATCAATTTACCCAAGTTAAATCACGACTGTAAGATTGGGAATAATGAAAGGATGAGATCAACCGATGTGGGATGTAGGATCGGGTTCAGAAATACAATAATTTTTTTTTATTTACCATTGCCAAAAGCTGAAAACCGATACTGGTGGGTTTCGGGTTTTCGGGTTTCAAAATTTAACCAAATCAAAACCAGGTTCTCGAAAGCCGCAACCTGATAGTTGCGGGTTGCAGGTTTTGGGACGCAATCAAACGAAAAGTTTAAAAGGTAATTTATGAATCCCAAAACGCTGCATTGTCGGGTTTCGGGTTTCAAGTTTATATAAAAAAAACTTCAAAAAAATGAAATCCCGCACCTGCAACTTTCGGGTTGCGGGTTTCGAGATGACGAAAATCCAAAAAATGAGAACACCAATTTCCCACACCTGAAACTCTCAGGTTTTGGGTTTCGGGTTGTCCAAGTGTCGGGTTTCGGGTTGGTAGAGAAAAAGTTAAAATACTCAAAATTTAAAGATTTCTGCAAACCAAACACTTAGAGATAATCCAGATCAGGTAGAAAAATGGAGCAAGAAGGTATGGGCATTAGACTTAAAGAGATCTTAACCGAAAACTCATATTCACAAAGGGAAACTTACCCATATACCTTCGAATTTATTAAAAATGGGGCTCCCGTGCTTTAGCTAAGCATGAGATCTGTTGTGGCCACAACACCCCTGAAGTAATACTACTGATGCGATACAGACCAAGCCAATGTATCTACAATTTTCCTGGATGTTTCATAAACTTGCTGTCATACAACAACACCAATTCGCCCTGCTTAAACTGTTTGTTTTTTATGTGTCGATTATGCTATTCCTTCTGGCGATCCTTCTCTACCCCCTGGTGGAACCCAGCGAGGAAACGATCTTCCTCCAACTTCACCAACTGCTCCAGACGTTCATCTAGTGCCGTTGGATCATCCATGCCTGTTGCGGCTGCGATGCACAGACTCGGGAGAATATATTCCATGGGCATAATTGCTTCTTGTCCATACACCAGCTTAAATGGTGTCTTCCCTGTCAACCGTTTACATGTGGTGTGTTAGGCCCACAAGACTGCTGGGATTTTGAGATCCCAGTCATCGCGGTTCACGTTACACACCTTTGTCAGCACATGCTCAAATACCTTGTTGAAGGCCTCCACCGTGGCATTCACCTGCGGATGATAGGGTGTACTGTTCTTATGTTGGATCTGCAATTCCTTCGTCAATGTGTTGATGGTGCGATTGAGAAAGTGGCTGCCCTGGTCACTCAACAGTGTCTTGGGGCAACCGAAATGAGTGATGATGTTCTCAAACAAAAATCGCGCCATCGTTGTTGCGGAACAATCAACTACTGGTTCCGCCTTTGCTCATCGAGTCAAATACTCTGTCACTGTGATAATGTAGCACGCACCCGTGCGCTTCCCTGGTGGATTGATCGGTCCTACAAAATCCACTGCCCATTTGTCGAACAACTGCAATGTCAACTAAGGCATGAGTGGCATCTCATTGCGTCGGGATGGTTTTCCAGTTCGCTGATAGACATCGCAGGACCGCGCATAGTCGGTCACATCATTATGCAGTGTGGGCCACCACAGCCCGGCACACAACACTTTCCTAGCAGTCTCCCTACCGCCATGGTGTCCTCCCAGTACTCCTCCATGCGCTTCTGTTAATATCTGTGCTTGCTCATGCGGTAAGACACATCTGCGCAATACCTCATCGGCACCCATTTTGTATAACTCCCTTGCGATTAGCTGGAAGTCTGCATCCTTGGCTACCAACGGCTTCTTCATACTGGTGGTGAACTCATCTGGTGTAGTACCCGTTGTTAGAAACTGGATGATTTCCATAAAGTAGTCATCTGCAACCTCAATCCGAAATAGTTGAGCATCTGGTAAACCATCTTCAATGTTGGTCGGCTCTTCTCCTATATCGATCCGCGAGAGATGATCAGGACTGGCATTCAACTGGTCGGGCTTCACAATGACTTCAAAATTGAACTCCTGAAAAAGAAGTAGCCAGTGGCATATCTTCCCCCCCAACACAGGCTTATTGACTAGGTATTTCAATGCAGAATGGTCGGTGAACATTTTAAAGTGCCCACCCAACAAATAGTGTCTGAACTTCTGCAGCGCATAGACCATTGCCAGACCTTCCCGCTCAGTAGTAGTATAATTCCTTTTGGCGGAGGACAACTTCCAAATTGCAAAAGCAATAAGATGATCAAGATCGCCTTCTCCAGGTTGAGCCAATACGACGCCCAACGTAATCGATGAGGCATCAACATGGACATGGAATTCCTTACTCCAGTCTGGAAATACCAATATTGGTGCCGACACCATCTTCGCCTTCAGTGTTTCAAAGCTAGCTTGACATTTCGGTCTCCACTGGAATGCTGCATCCTTCTTCAACAACTTCTCCATAGGGGCAGTAATCGCAGCATAACCCCTGATGAACTTGCGATAATACCCCGTGTGTCCCAGCGTCGCCCGTAACTGCTTAACAGTAGTTGGTGGTGTCAAACTCAGAAGAAGCGCAATCTTTGCTGGGTCAACCAACAATCCTTTCTTACACACAATATGGCCTAGCAATATCCCAAACGGTGCACAAAAGATGCATTTCTTCAAATTCAACGATATCTGATGCTACCGGCATCACTCCAGCATCAACCGCAGATTCGCCAGATGATTGCGGACCAATCCGTAGATCGTCCAATCGTCCATGTATACCTGTAAAAACTTCTGAATGAAATCTTTGAATGCAGCAACGACAACCCGTGAAAATATCGCAGGCACATTCTTCAAACCAAACAGCATCACGGTGTACTGAAAGCAGCCAAATTCAGTAACAAAAGTTGTCTTATGGCGGTCTTCTTTGGAAATGCGGATCTGATGGTAGCCAGAGAACCCATCTGTGAAAGAGTACATCTCTTAGCCACCCACACCTTCGAGCACTTTGTCGGTAAACAGGGTTGGAAACAGATCGTGCAAACATGTATCATTTAGCTTCCGGAGGTCGACGCAAATGCCCACCTCGCCAGTCTTCTTATCTTGTAACACCATAGGACTAATCCAGTCCGACTCCTTGACCGGTTCGATGATACCAGCATCCAGCATGCGATCAAGTTCTGCCTTGACCCTCTCCTTATGTCACGGATTTAGTTGATAGGGTCGCTGCCGGAACGGCTTAGAATTTGGTTTTAATTGAATCTTCATTTCCCCTAAGTCTCCCAGGATCCCTTTCATGTCGAAAAACTTTGTCGGAAATACATCCTGAAACTCTTGGAGCATATCAGTGACCTTGCTTATCAGCTCATCATCCCAGTAATCCCCAACATTTGCAAACTTCGGAGTGTCCTCTATCCCAATGTTAATCTTGCGGATCTTCAGCGGCTGACTGATAGGATCGCTTGGCACATCAGGTGGTACCACAGCATGACTTCCTTCAGATTTCGGGATATTCATATTCCGTGGATCATCACCATCTTCTGGCCCACCACTGATATTGAAGCATTCCATGAGAGACTGCATCTGGCAATGTGTATGTGGATCCGCAAGGTAGGGCACCGGGACAACCTGCAGAATTACATCACGGATGATCTGTAGTGCATTATTGACCTCAGGATCAACATCCGCAAAACTGAATGTATGGGTAAGACACACAGTGAGCTCCAGCCACATAGAAATTTCCCCTCACAACTCAGCTGTAGTATACCATGAGCGTGGCATCTCATCCAAAGTATGGATAAAAGCATGGACCCACTCATCTTTTGGTCGTGATAACCATAACCGTTGACACTCCATCAAGTGACCACCAGGGTTGTCCCGACCATCATACTTCCCGGTGTGGTAGACCTCGGTATCGCCAAAGCGTACCATCATCAATCTTCCGCATTTCAACCATCCATCAATTGATGCCTTGTGTGTTTCCCATCAGCGTGCTGGAGCAGCCTTCAATGCTTCATTCAACGCCAGCAATCGCTGAGGTTCGGAAACTCTTGCTTCAAACTCCGTCAGAAAGTCAGATAATCCAGGCAGCTCTTCATATATGGGTAGTGTAATCGTTTCAATTGCGACACGGCATAATGACTGTGTGATCAACTCGCACTTACGGAGTGATACCTCATGCAAGCGGTTCTACCAATATTCTAGCGCATCATCGGAGTCGGAAGACGCAGAGTTGTCACTGCGCCATCCTAGCTCACCATTGGCAGTCGGATGGATATAATCTTCAGAAATATTGAATTCATGGTCCCATCTGCTGGGATCATTGTCCTTCATTGGCTCTATGTAGTGGAAACCTTCAGTCGGATCCAACAGGGCGATAACTATGAGATCATGATTTTCAAAATTCATCATCCATCGCTTGAAGTTGATTACAGCTCCACTATCATTAGCCCATCCAATCCCCAGTAATGTTGGATAAGAGCTTCCTCCCTCGACTACTTCTATTACATCAAAGCCGACATATTTTTTCATTCCCTCAATGTCCACCACCATTCGTGGAACTCTCCCAATTGGTGTTACTTTAGCGTGATTAGCTAATCGAAGCTGTACAGGAGACTAGCTCAATGGGGGGATCCCCATCTTCTGCCAAGCCTGCTTGGTCAAGATGTTGACATCCGAACCAAGGTCCAGAATAACTGAATCAACATCGTAGTTTCCAATTTGAATATTCATCCGCATCTCCTTACCCATCTTCCATCGTTGCAGGGAATTAACCGCGACCTCTTGTCAGTCCTCGTCCGGTCGTTGCAACAAGGCTTCAATCGCAGCAAGAGTGTCGGGATCTCTTGTTAGGGACAAACAATGTTCAAAAAAGGCTCGAAGTGTGCTGGACCATTGTGACGGGCCGACCTCCGAACTAGCATCAAAAGTCGAGGGCATGTCATACACAACAGCTTTACCTTGGTCTAGTGCACGTCGTGTTTGAAGAAACGTCTCTTGATCCACATCAATGTCAAATGATACCTTCTTTTGTCTGGCTAATCTAATAATTGAGCTGTCCTCTCTAGTTGTCTTTCCTCCGCGAGTGACCATAGCAACAGAGGCATCCTGCGGTCTTGGCTCTGCAGAAATTGTCGCGATATTTGCACCTTGGGTCTGGTTCAGCGGCAGATTTCCTGGTGGGTTCACATTCTGATTCTGCCGCATATTCTGGTTCTGTACTAGTTGCTGCACTTGGTTCTGGGTAGGATGATGTGCCTAGGGTTGGTTCTGCAACTGGGGAGTATTTTCTGCTTACCAGCGTGCAATCAACTGTGGACAATTCTCAACCGTGTGATCGTTAACAAAGTAGAATGTGCACTAGTTTTGCAGTAGCAGACAGTCTCGCTGGTAGTGTCCCCATACTGCACAATGATAGCATTGAACAGGTCCGTGACCACCTCATCCTCCTCCATGACCAAATCCACCGCCATGGCCTCCCCGATATCCTCCCCAGAATCCTCCCTGCTGTTGCTATTGTGGTTGATTAAACTGTTGTTGCACTGGTGCCGGTTGCATTCCTTATCCTTGTGGTGCATACTGCGGTTGTTGTACATACTATGGCTATTGTGGAGCCATCTGCATCGGAGCATATTGCGGCATGAATTGCGGAAGTTGTTGCTGCTGCAGTACAAACTGCATCTGCGGTTGAGGTAGCGTCTGGGCTACCTGCGGTTGTGGATGTTGTACGGCACGCTGGTCGTCCTTTACATAGAACGCATCACACATTCTTTCTTGTAGCAACCCATATGCACGGCAATCCTTGTCGTCGTGACCCACCGATTTGCAGAATGTACAATAAAAATTCCTCGGGGTGGTGACCATTTTCTACATATATGGGCAATTGTCGTGGCTGTGCCCATACACCTGGAAGACGCGACACCACGGCATGCTACCACCATTCAATGGATTTGGTGCTCCTAAAACCAAATAATTGTGGAAGTCTGAGAAATTGTCCTTCGTATGCCCTTCTCCTCGACATCGCGTACACCAGACATCTTCGCGCTACTCCTTTCCCTTCTTCAAATCTTGTAGCTGTATAGTTAAGTTAGCGAGTTGTGTTTGTATCTGCGACATTCCGGCTACATTTTCTCCAATCGGTGACGCCTCCAATCGCATTTCAATCTCCAGAGCTTCACTGGGCATTGAGATGTTTTGTTGCATCAATGGTAGCCAAATATGTGGTAGCAGTGCCACGATGAACCATTCTTTATGTTGGATGGCGCTCATATCAAAACTAACCTTTTCCATTAGCGTCTTGAATTGCTGTTCGAAATCCCATACCGTCTCATTGGGACATTGCTTAATTTCTTTCAATTTTTTAATATATTGAGCCTCAGAATTGGGCCTTCTAAATTCGAAAATCAACCCATCCCGAATCTCATCCAGCAACTTCTCTGGGGCTCCTTTAGGGACTAGAACGAACTTCATAAACCAATCTAATGCACGACCTCATAGAGTCGTTGCTAACTGTCATTTTTTAGCAGCATCATCAGTGATCCGTTTTATGGTCCAAACTGCTTCACACAAAAACCAATACTGTTCCGGGTTGTCTATCGCACTCTCGTGGAACAACGGTAACTTAGCATCATCGCCCACCATTTTGGTCTTCCTTCCTCCTTTCGTTGTACAACTACCAATTAGCTTCTGTGGAATTGACAAACTTGGCGGTGTCGAAGTGGTATTTCTTACTATCTGAGAGATAGTGAGCGGAGGTGTGGGCACGTTGGTGTTGGGGTTTGGTCCTGCCTCTATCCTGGGCGTAGCCTGGTTGTCCTTGTCAGGACTGTGACATCGCTTCGTCCCGTGTGGTTTTCCTTCACAGTCTTGTGGTTCGATCACAGCAGGACCTTCTCCCATCCTCTGCCTCTTTTCCTGTCGGAACCTCGCTCCTCCCCTCGTAAGACCACTTTCTTCCCCGGCTTCACTCACAGTCTCATCATGAACTGCACCCATCTACCCCTTAACATTCCATGTATCGCCCCCCAACTGTCACGGTACCCACAGCCTCCGCCCACCAGGCTATCTACTGATCAAGATGCATCTTCAATATACCTTTTTCGCAAATAAGCATCTTGATCGATAGTTGAAGCGACAGTAAAAACCGGCCCTGAGGTTTGCAGAAAAAATATCTTTCGGCTTCACTATATGAATTCTGAGTATCAACCGTGAAATCTATGATATAGCCCTATAGGATGCTATCGAACCACACTTTGATAGCCTGCGATGCTTTATTATCAACTTCTTGTAGTTCCTGAAACAATTCGGGGGTCCAAATCATCGGTTCACCACCTTGGAAGTTCATCTTTTGGAAGGTCAACTTTGCCAACCATTCAAACAATAGGACCTGGAACTCATAGAAGAACCATTCGTGCGGACCGTCGTGAATGTATCTATCTACCCATTTTCCTACTGTCAATCGAGTGTTTCGGCTTTCCTCTTTAGCGAATTCCTGCAATTTCTGATCAAACCATTCTTGGATCTCCGGTTTCGTTGGGTGCCACAACATATCCTCATTTCACTTCATACACAATCCCGACAACGGAACCATTTGTTGACTCAAACCTAGTCAATAGGGGTTCTCATCGCTGTCCACACCATCCCACCACGATCTCCCTGAGCACCGGCCCGGACATGTTTGACCCTACCCAGCAACACCTGCAGAGAAGATGAGGTCTCACCCGAGGCGATCAAGGGAGAGTGGACGGAACCATGTTTCTACCGAATGAAGGAGGGCGGTTGTGGCTATAATACTTAAACTTATTGCAACACTAGGACAGAGATATTTAAGCATTGAACATAGTATTAGAGAAATATTCAACCCAAACATTCATCATTGCAAAAACAGTAATTGTAAAGCAAGTATCGCATCAAAGAAGCATGCCATTATTTGTATAGTGCAACATCGCATTACCATAACTGAACAGATTGAACACAGAGATTGTACCAAAATAGCTTCATCATATTATCATTGTCAACCCAGATACAATGTCTCTGCAAAAACTAGATCTCCGCAATGACTCTTGACATCAAAACATACCCGGAAATCATACAACCAACATCAGAGCTTTTCATTATTCTCCAACCAATTGTGTTCTTCTCAACACTTACAATTCTTATCTATATATAGGCTTCCGCCTTACAACTCTTGTCCACTTACCAATGACTTCCTAACTGACAGTATGGACAAATGACACAATATCTAATTGACCTAGTTCAAAAACGACCAAAAACCCGCATTCTGCGGTATAACTGACTCAACAGTACATAACATGTGGTCCAAATGACCCAAAACCCGCAATCCGCGGTATAATTGACCCACATATGCACAAAATAATCTTTCGCTCATTGCCTTTCGCGCCATCTTCTGCCTTGTCGCAGCATCGGAGATGCTGCGATACCATCTTACCAAACCGCCTGCCAACATGGATTTAATTTTATTGGCCTCTTTAAAAGGCATAAACCCTCTCATTAATTGCACCTTAGGTGGTGAACTTGATGCCGATGGATTCATCAACGAATCGTCTATCTACCGGCATATAATTTACGTGTTTTTAAGTTTGTATAATATATTTTTTTAATTTTATTTTAAAACTTACACTTAAAAACCTTGTCCATGACTTCAAAGCAGCTCAAAGAAAAATCAAGAACATAAAAAGTACACAATAACAAAATTTAAAAAATATATACGCCCCACATCAATGCATCCTCTTCAAAAGGGTATTTCTATTTTTTTAATTTATGTTAGTAAAAAAACTTTACGTTCACACAAATGTGCACAAAATGCAATTTCAATATTCAATGGTCAATTTCGAAAATTAATAAAAAAATATAATTTTCCAAAATAAATAAATAAATAATTATATGCCCTAGTGCATTTTGTGTAGATCATGTTCATTTTTTTTTCGAAGGAAAAAAATCATTTTATTCATCGAATAAACATTGAACTGCTCCTTAGAGCTTACATTATGTAGACCGTCAACAGTCTTGCTTCATAGACCAGCTGGTCATCAAGAACCCTTATAATCTTGTGCTCATCTGAGCTTACATCAAAATTATGTTTTTTAACATGTAGGTTAATTTTCAAGTCCTCAATAATAGGGAAGGCCCAAGAACATCAATACAGTCTTACAAGTGAGCTGGAGATTAAGGTGTCTCCGGAATTTTCAATTTCCATATATCCCGGCTACAAGGCTAAAGCCAATTTTGACAATAAATCAACATATGTATTGAGTTCTCTGTAGATATGGTTGAAGGTGACAATTTCGAAGGTGGTTTTTAAAGCTCGAATTTCCCTTAGAAGGTGTTGTAGATAAGGAACTCTGATCTCGTTCAACTCGTTCGCGTAGTCTATCACCACCTTAGAGTTGCCGAAGATTTGGATTTTTGAGAGATGCTTGTCACTTGCTATTTTCAAAACAACCCAGAGTGCAGAGAGCTCTGCTTTACTGTTTGTTGATCTTCCTGTAGCATACTTGAAGCAAATTTTGTTGTTTCCAGAATGAAAAATGATTCCTCCAGCACCTCCCAGAGCCAGTTCTCCTTGACTGGCCCCGTCGAAGAAGGCCCAAGGGACGTTCTTGTCAATAGTGGGCTGAGATAGTTTCCTCGTTTTTTTTGTTTTGGGACGTGCTTGAGTTCCTGTAAATTCTTCAGTAGGATAGCACTTGTGATATCAGGCGGAGTCCACTTAGTTTGAAATATTGCTTTGTTACATGCGGACCAAATGGCATAGACAAAGAGAGCAAGGAAAGCATCATAATTGCGTACCCCTGTATTGTGCCACCATTCTTTGGATCGTTGTTCCAAAGGCTTGATCGCTATTGAGACTGTATAGTTGACTGAAGAAGCCACTCAACCCCATACTGCTCCTACATAAGGGCAAGTGTCAAAAAGATGTGAGACAGTTTCATCTTGGGCTTTACATAACATACATAACCCAGGGCCTTCGAATCCTCTTTTTTCTAAGACTTCCCATGTAAGAAGTTTGTTGATCATGTTCATATATATATATATATATATATATATTGGAAATTATACATTTAGCATTAAATTATTTTACATGCGCACAAGCCACTTGTTAACTTTTTATGAAATTTGTAAGGACAAACATTTCATTAAATACAATTTTGACACATTAAATGATATTAGTATATATTTTTTAAATATCATTGGAAAGGAAACATAATTCTCTACAATTTTTTTTATTGCATGTCGAAATTCACAAGGCATAGATGCGTTTTTAAGGCTTCGATTTAATAAATGAACAAACTATCGAATTTTAGTTCACTTTTGGCCAAAAAGTGTTACCCATCTTCATGGATTCACCATATTGCAGAGATTATTAGAAAAGAAGTTGCATTGCAAGGAGTAGTTGGTAGCATAGATCTATTGATTTATGATTCATGTACAAAGGCTTGTTTATTTTAGTGGCCTTGACACCACATTGAAGTATCATCGCCAAATAAATCTGAGGTAAACCATTCATCAATTCAACTTCAAATTCTACTTCAAATTGTAACTTGCAAACAATCACTCGTTTGTACTTATCAAAATCAAGTTGAATTGTATTGTAATCGGGTGCATTTTCAATAGAATCTGGCATTATTCATTTGTTGTGTTGTTGAGTCTTTTTTGTTAAAGGATGGAGTTGCAAGAAACATTTTGTGATTTGTATCAGTCTTTTGCTAGTCCTTAAATGGCTTAAATTAATGACTTAGTAGAGTTATTGAACACTCTATTGCTCTCTTCTAATGACAATACATTCACATTCAATAAGACAACTCTCATTGATTTTCTAACTTGTTTACAAGATTCACAAGAGACAACTAATTTTCTTTAGCTTGAATCATGATTGCAACATGATGAGATACAAAAAAAATGAATAGTATGAACATGTTCTTGTTCAAAACAATCAACAACTTGCACATAATTAAAGCAATGATGCCACTTCAAAAGAAAATGAAGATGAATTTGGTCATACATAGGTTTCACTTACACTTTCGAAGCCCATCTTCAGACCTTGGGAAGAGATCATCCATAACAAGCATAGAACCAGTCTTGGATACGACAAGGAAGTGACCTTTCACATTCCTGATTATTCCAAACCTATCGAGTTTCACAATGTTGGATTCCTTCGAGAAATTTCATCTCCACATGCTTCAGATTTGCAGCAGATTTCAAAATGGCAACTTTGTCATTGAGTTGGTCACATGGAAGATCGATGTTTTGATATCCATCCTTGTAAGCAATGCGAAAAGCATACTCATTCTTTAGACAAATGCTTCATGCTAAAGAAACCTACAAGAGGGAATATTCATTATGGGTGGATTGCTCCTTAGCAATGGTCATCGACAACCAATAATATATATAAGTCATACCGAAGAGTTCGTTCATGAGTAATGGAACATCTTGAAATTGAGAGATTTTCTACTTCTCACCTTGTTCCTAATAGGGGGAAATGATTGGTAGTTAGAAACACGTGAGAGAGAATAAGCGAGCATGAACCAGAGCTAGACACATAGCTAGAAACTTGTGCCAATTGTCAAAGCCTCGATCCAGATCCGCCTAGCCAGAGTCATGGGTTGCATCCAAAGCGAGATTTATAGCCATGTTACACTTGAGCATGATTTGGTTTGTGGTCTTCCTAAAACCACCCATTTTGTAGAATTCATCACATTCTACTAGCTTTCGGAATGTTCCTGGAATCTCTAAGCTTTAGAGCCAGAATCCAGAGTTTGTGGTCATCCTTAAACCACCATTTAGTAGAAGAACTACAACTTATGTTATCCTTCAGAATGTTCCAGGAACCGATGAACTAGAACTTGAGTTAGAGACAAGTTCCAAAGGGAACCACTGAGCCAATACCAGAGTGAGCGCCATGTTCCATAGTTTGTGGCCATCCTTAAAACACTTCTTCATAGCTTTGGCTGGTTAGTGGTCATCCAAAACCATGCATTTAGTCGAGGACATCATCTTCTGCAAGCTTTTGATTCAGAGAGCACCTTCAACCATTTGCAACTATCATTCTCTAGATTCTACACCCCTTCAAATTAAGAGGGGAATGTTGGAAACATTAATCCTTTAGGGTTAATTATTATTGTATTTTTGCACCGAGAGTAGCAAGGTTCTATACAAACCAGTATGGGGGAGATGTTGTCATGTAATATAACATAACGTTATGTAATGTTACCAAATATAAAAAGTAATTAAAAAAATCATATCGACTCATTAAAAAAAACCCAGCATAGATCTATCTTAAACCCATATCTATCAACTACTAGGAGGGATCAAATTTCTTGAGGTGTAATTTTTTTTCTGGACAAGTACAAAATTTAAGATAAAAATAATTTATACCTCAAGAAATTGGATCCCTCTCGGTGCTTGATGGTTTCATATTCCAAGGTGTCTCTTGGACTTTGATGACTTAACCTATTCCCTGTGACTCTTGGTATCTAGCTTGCGTGAATTGTAATATGCCAACATAGATCCATATTAAACCCGAATCATAGTGATTGTGTTATATGTACATATCATTTAATGAATATCATCTCACGCTTATGTTATTTCCTGTGTTTATATTTCACATTATGTTCCAACAACAATGAAAAGATAACAAGAAGATCTAGAAGAGTTTTCAGAATTTACTTCAATCTGATCTAGGATCTTAACTGAGAGAACAACATGTACAACATATCTACAGCATATCAATCATGGACACAATAATGCAAGCACACAAGAGACACAGATTTTACTTGGGGAAAACCATCAAGGTGAAAAACCCCAATAACTTCCTCAGAGATAGATAGAGCAATGATACAACCCAAGCATAAGAGATAGGCATCTCCTAGCAGCAGCTTCTCCTCCTCCACAAGTGCTCCACTCTCCCGAGAGTGTGAGAGAGAATAGAATGATGAAATAGAGTGCCTCTCGCACTCTATTTATACTTGACCTGACTTGCCTAATTACCTTTACTAGGTCGGCCTCAACTTAACCACATAAAATAATGCTGATTGGGCCGACACCCAATAGGGTGGTCTAATAACCCTTTGACCCACATGAATGACCCCCAATAGGGTGGTCTAATAACCCTTTGACCCACATGACTTATACAGGGCCGACCCCAACAAGGTGGTCTAATAACCCATCAAGTATAAGTTACGACACTTACAATATAAATGAAGACACTTCCATATAGAGGAATAATAACATCTCTATAGGAATACAAACACTTCTGTATAGAGGAATAATACCATCTCTATAGGAGTACAATATACATATATGAAATACATTCCGAAGTTACAGATACATCAACAATCCTTCTTAACTAGGAAGGTATTTCTCAACACAGGTCTTCTAGCACAAGTCTTCTTCTCTGGATCATCATCAGCGAATCATCATCATCATCACGACTGCTGATATCTCAATCAATCTCTGAATCTACTCATCATAGGAAGTTCTACAGAGCCAGTCCTTTTTCATACTGGATGTAGGCCCACCACTTGCAGGTCTTCATCATCACTGGCCATACTGTGGAATCCTCAGGACTGATTATGTGCATCAACAAAATCTCGAAAGAGCATCCCAGGACTGATTATGAGCATACTGCTCAACCTATCGGATCTCCCAGGATCTTTTACATGTAACTGCACAACCTGTCCACGACCACGGAGTATCATCCTAATACTCATAATCATATTGATCATCATCCATGAAGCACAGACCAGATGCACACAACACAACACTTACACTCACCGGCATGGAAGGACTTTCCTCTGACCATCCGAGAAAGGCTCAGCACTCACATCAACGCACATGGGAGAACACATCTGCCACCATGTCGGGAAGGCTCTGCACTTACATCAACGCACATGGGAGAACACATCTACCACCATGTCGAAAAGGCTCTGCACTTACATCAACGCACATGGGAGAACATATCTACCACCATGTCGGAAAGGCTCTGCACTTACATCAACGCATAGCTGTAGAAAAATACAAAAGAATGAAGAATGTGGATTTTCACTCTATGCTCAAGATAAAGGGAACCAATGGCATATTGATACTGGATGTTCAAGACACATCACAAGGATATGGCTAAATTTCTCACCTTAAAGGAAGAAAAAGGTGATATTGTTACTTTTGGAGGTAATGCTTATGTAAATATAGCTAGAAAATGTATTGTTAGTCTTGATAATGGAACTAAAACACCAAATTTCTTGTATGTTGAAGGGCTAAAGAAAAATATTCTAAGTGTTATCCAAATGTGTGATCAAGGTTAAAACCTCACCTTTGATTCTAAAGGGTGTGAAATAAGGAAAGCGGGATCAAGAATATTAGTGGAAGATGCAAGCAAAACCTCAAGCAATGTATATATACTCAATGAAGGAAAAATATTGAAGAAAAGTACAATTTTGGGGGGAGCATCCCTTTGCCATTGATTATTTTCTATATTTTCATAGATATGACCTCAGAAAGTTAGGGTTTCTGAATGATCCTGAAATCAACGTAAGAAATGTCAGTGTGGCACTTTCGCTGTAACTTCCTTTCTAGGATGTTTCAGACCATGAAACTTGGAGGAGATGAAGTAGATATATTGAAGTACCCATGGTTCAAGTTCTAAATTCTGGTTCTCTATATTTTCAGAGATATGACCTCAGAAATTTAAGGTTTCTGAATGATCATGAAATCACCTTTAAACATGATAATTTGGAATTTTTGCTATAACTTCTGTTCTAGGACATTTTATATAGTGAACCTTGGAGGAGATGAAGTAGATATATTTAAGTACTAGTGGTACAAGTTCATATGTTGTTTCTCTATAGTTTTGGAGGTATTCTCTTCTGAAGTAAGGGTTTATGTATAGTATGAAGCAGTTTTGAAGCAGATTATGGTGCATCTGTAGAAAGAGGTGTTCTATTTTGGAAGAGGCAAGATTGGAATAGGAAGCACAAGCATAAGTAGAGGCAACAGGATATTGGTGTCTCCAATAGGTCAGTGCCTACATATTACTAAGTTGGTTCTTAGTTGAGGAGAATGGTGTCTTTAGTAGGTTGGTGCCTACATATTGCATATTTGGTGCTCAGTTGAGGAGATTGGTGTTTTCAATGGGTTGGTTCCTACAACCTTTGTAATAGTAGGTTGGTGCCTACATGAATTTATAAAGATAAGTTTTTGTGGTTTCTCTCAAAAGGGTTTCCACGTTAATTATGTGTACTTGATGTGAGTTTATGTGTATTTACTATTTCAAAGTAAATGAATGATTGATGAATGGTTAAAATAAGAAAAAATAGATTATATTGATTCACCCTATGTGAACTCGGAAATCATAAACATAAATAAAACTTCCATTTTCTAAGTAAGCTAACCAAGCTAAAAAGTTTGGATTCAAAAATTTTCTTGATTTTGTGTGCACTATGTTGAAGTGTTTTGCAGGAAAAAATAAAGTTTTTGGGGTAAGCAAGCACTTTGAAGCAAAGAGTAAATAAAATAAAATAAAAATATTCTTGTTCATAACATTTTCTATATTTTTGCCTTATTTCACTTGATAAAAATTACTTTATTAAATAAGAGGTTATGAGTTTAATCCTTTATTTTTATCAAGTTATTCTTAAAAAGAGTTGATGCAATATTAAGTAAATCACTATAAAGTAACTTTAATATTCTTTTCTAAGTTACATTGTGCACGAATTATAAACTTACTTAATTGTAAAAGTGCTTCTCACTTATTGTATAAAAGTGGGTCACTTATTTTATATTTAAAAACAACTTTTATATAAAAGTGAGCTTATAAAAAATGTTAGAGTGGAAAGTGATTTTTTTAAATCAATAACCTCATTGTGCACCCTTCACCATGTGGACCAACCTCTATGTTCCACACAAGACTTCGGTTACTTCTTATGCCTTTCTTAAAAATGGTATAACTTTGACATCCAAAGTTTTTCAATGTAGTTGCTTTTTTAAAATACCAATTTTTCGAGAGCTTTCCATCCAGACAATTAGTTTCTACTATTGAAGCCATATTACTTGCATATTATAATATGGTTAATCCAAGTGATCTCTTGGATCCTAGTTCAAACTACTTATCATGGAAATCTCATATGGAGAATTTACTACAAAGTAGGGAAATTTATCAAGTTACCTTGGGAATAGATTAAATTGCCTCTCTGAATGCATTAAAGAAATGCAAATGGGATAATAAAAAATGATGAAGAACATGGATTATTCAAAATGTCTCTCTCCAATGATCTTCACTTTCGCCTTCAAGGAATTGAGACCCCAAATGCAACATGGAAAAATTTGGAAGTCATTTTTGGTAAATACAATGAGATTCGATCCCACTAGCTCAAAAAAGAAATTGATTTCTTTAAATCCCAATGATTTCTCTTGCATTGAATATTTTCTAAGTTAAAAAAACTTAGGCTTTTACTTGCGGGATGTAAAATAATCAAGAAAATTACTAGCTCATATATGCTGTTCTTTCTAAGCTTGCCACTGCTTATTCTATTTTTGTCTCTACTTTTCACTCCACCAAAGAAGCTCTTATTAGTCAAGGGGATACTTACAAAATTCCCTATTTTCAATCCTTTTGTGAGTATTTGATTACAGAGAAATATAACATCTCGCATCTTGGAGTGATTAGCACTATAGATACATCTAACAAAACCTTATTGTTGCAATAGAAGGATAAAGTCAAGAATCCAAAGAAGCAACACTCTCACAACAAAAATAATATATTAAGGGTCCCAAACCCTCTCAACCATCTCTTCCTCCCAATGGTGATAAACAAACCAAATAAAAAAGAAAGAAGACTAAGAGACATTGTAATTTATATGGGAAAGATGGTAATTTGGAGTCGATATTATGTTTCAAGAATATGGAAGCCTTAGAAGCAACAATGAAGAATCATAACATTGATCTTGATTCCTCTTCTTCTAACTCTTATTCTCTTGGACAAACACTTTCTGCTTTTGGTTTTTCCTTCAGCATGTCATCTACCTCTTCTAATGATCACTTATTGTTTCTAGAACATCTTATTATATGGATAAGGATAAAGCCATTTTTTATGCTCCTAATTAATGTAACACCAAACAAATATTTGTCAGTGATGATAGATCTCTTAGTGTCGTAGGTTCCATAATAGTTCATCTAGTTTATGGTCATTTCAAGAATGTATTATGTGTTTCAAGTCTTTCTTGCAATATTCTATCAATGTACCAAGTCACTCATTAAAGTGAAGATAAAACAATAGAGCTTTCATCTTATCAAGTTGTAATTAAGGATTTAAATGATGCTAATCATGCCCTAGAAACTTGAATTGTTGATGATATTACTATGTTATACATATTAGACTATTTTGGGTCATCATATTTTCCATCAATTTATTACTTGTAGTGATGACTTGAGAAAACTTTAGCATGAATGATTTGGAAATCTAAACTATCACTCATTCAAGCAACTATGTAATCATAGTATTGTGATTGGTATTTCTTTCATTTCTTGTAGAGATGGTGTTTTTCCTATATGTTTTCTTGAAAATATCATCGAGATAGTTTTGAAAAATGTGCCTCTTAGCACACCTTGACCCCCTTTCTACTTGTTCATGGGGATTTGTGTGGTCTGCTTCCGTCTACTTCTTTCTCTGGGTTCAAGTATTTTTAAGTTTTATTGATGACTTCTCTAAACATGCTTGGGTTTATTTATTAAAACTCAAAGAGTGAATTTTTCACATGTTTTTGGCCTACAAGGGCCTTGTAGAAAAACTAGCATGTCCCTTTCCACTTTATCACACCAGATGATGATGAATTAGTCCATTTAATTCCTGTGGACTATACTCGACAACTGAGGGAATTAATTTATTATTTAATGTTACTGAGGGAAAGGTACTTTTATAAAGTGTCATTGAATAATTAATTCATAAATTAACTTTATAAAAAACCTCTTAACTCAAAAGTGGTGGAAAAAGGTAAAAATAGGCCAAAAGGGTAAAATGAGCTTAAAAGGGGAAATAGGCCCATTCTCTCATGATTCATTCATGATATTTTCATTTTCGAAAGCTTGGAGAGCTCTTGAGATTGCAACTCTTGGGACAAAAACCCTAAGAGGAGAAATCAATTTCGGTGGTGAAACCATCCACCCTAGTCAATCCTGAGGGGAAAGATCACTGATATCTCACCATTGTACTTCATGTTGTGGAAGAAAATTCAATGTTTGTGAATATTGTGCAAATATAAAGAGTTTGTCTCAACTATTTGAAGAAGAGCACCATCACGGGGGCTTCACTCAATAAACCACTATCATAGCACGTTCGTTCGTGGCATATGAAACAATACCCCTAATTTCACTAAATATTGGAAAATACCTTCCAAAATCATTTTTTTAACCCCCTCCCAATATGCCTTCCCAATTTAAAAAAACCCTTATTTTCACTAGATATTGTATGTATCAATTTTTTCATTAACATTTTTTATACCCCTTTATATTTCTACCTAGTATATTTATATGATACCCCTCTTATGACCCCACATGCATTCTACAATGCACCTTGCTTCTTTCGATGTATATTGTGGATGCGCATTACTTCACCCACAATGCAATTACTCAACTACGTATCATTATGATTTGCAACATATAATGGTCTAATGAAGAGATAAGACATCACTTCTTGTATGTCACTAGAGCCAATGCACATAGTACAACATTTAGATTGCATGTTGCAGTTCCCCAATCGCTGACTAAGCCTATTGTGGGCTAGGTATCCAAGCCCCCAAGGCCTGTAACAAGCTCTAGGAGGATGACTAAAAATCTAAAGGCCTGTAATAGGCACGATTGGTTGGGTATTCAAGATCCCAAGGCCTATCGAGGGCCTATAATAGGCCCTGGAGGCTTAGATCCTCCCAAGGCTATTGGTAACAACTGGCTGAGTGCTATTGGTAACAATTGGCTGTCAATGACCATTGTCTCTCGACTATGATTGACTAACAACCCACTTCACCACAAAACCCCTGCCCTCAAGCATGCCTCAAGATGTGATTTATGTGCGTAATGGTAAGCCCGAGCCTTGCCTCAACCCAATTTCTCATCCGGTCGTGATCCCGCCATCTCCATTTGGAAGATATTTGTCAGCCCACCCATATAAAAAAGACCCCAAAGTATTTTTGTATTGTTACATTAAATTAAAAAAAACCTTTGCCCCTTAATATATAAGCAATATAATTTTTAGGTTTTCATGAATATTTAATATCGCAATATGAATGAACGTGATATTATATTTCCTTCTAGTGAAGCCCCCGTGAGCACCATTGTCCAAGGATGGCACACTTATATGATCAATAATGGCTACTGTTGGAAGCATGTGGGGGTTGTAAAACCCAGATCTAGGGTTGAAATAGGATGTCGACCAATGGGGAAGGGAGCACTCAATGTAAAAAAAGTGGGACACATCAGTCATGGAAAGAAGTTAAGCTTCTAGTCATTTTTACCTTGTGAATTTTACACCATCTTAAAGGCAATTCTGTGGTTGTTAGGAGGGTATTTTTTTGTTTGAGGAGGGCACAACCCTTGATCTACTGATTTGGGAGGTCGAATCTCTCCACAGCCATCCATTTCTAGATGCAAAAGGGTGTATCCAGACACAGAGGAGGGTGTATTCTTTGTATGAAGAAGTTTGTTGATTATTATTATTCATTTCCTAGCTTGGGAAGGTCATACCATTATGTTGGACAATGTTTCTTTCATTTATCAGTCTTCCACCTTTTTCCATTGCTCAAACTGTGACCTTTTGAAGGGTTGTCCACTGTTCAAAAAGGGTCTGCAAGCTACAATAAATACACATGAATTCTAATACAGGACCACCATCTTGAAGGAGAACACAATCACTATGGAAGGGTTTTTTTTTACTTGTGAAGTGTTTGATGAAATTCCTGAGTCAGAAAACTTTTAAAGCTAACATAATGTTGAGCCCAAGTTTTTTAAGAGACATTACATTATTCATAAAGTGACTTTATAAAAAAGTACCTTTCCCTTGGTGACATGAAATAATAAATTAATTCCCTCACCTATCGACTATAGTCCATGGGAATAAAATGGAATAATTCATTGTCCTTTGGTGTGATCAAGTGGAAAGGAACATGACAAAAACAATCTAGACATCAGTTGCATAAGTTAAGAACATATAATGGAGGTGAATATGTTAACAATCAATTTAGAACTTATTGCACTACATATGGTATTCAGATGCGACATATTATTCCGTACACACCACAACAAAATGACATTTTTGAGAGAAAGAATCACACATTAAAGGAAATTGCAGATTTTATGATCCAATCTAAGGGATTATGTCCTAATTTTCTGGAAAAAGCCATTAATTGTTACAATTACATAGTTAATCACACTCCCATAAGGGATTTAAAAGATATAACACTAGAAGAAGCATGGAGTCAAATTAAACAAATTCTAAGCCACTTTTGTGTGTTTGGTAGGGAAGCATGGGCTAATATTCCCGGTGAGAAAATGAAAGATTTACAATGTAAGAGTGAGAATTTCATTTTTGTTGGATACTTTGAAGATGTAAAAGATTATAGATTTATTCAACCTCATTCCAATGAAAATTTTATTAGGAGAGATACTAAAATTAATGAAAATATCTTGACCTACATACATAATTTGACAATTGTGCCATCTTTAACCTATGATCCATCTTTGATGATTGTGCCATCTTTTATTTTTTACTTCTCTTCTAGTTATTCTATTATTGTATTTTCTTCAAATGATGATAGTGAGGATGAAAATACACTGTATTCACCCACTCACATTCCTCTACTTAGGTTTGTTGAAGATGAACTTGCACCAACACCACAACTTCCTATATGGGTATGCACAACACAAGAAGTAGCTAGTGATATTGTCAATGATACTTCATATCAACGTCATATAGGTTCACAAATCCAACTAGCCTCTTCTCTTTGGGATCAATTTTTAGAGACTCATGATCTATATATATTTATAGAAGATTCTAACCATCTAGATTGAGATGCAAAAATGAATGAAGAATATTGTTCCTTAATGGTGAATGATACTTGGGATCTTGTACCTCTTTCGAAAGAAAGAAAACTTTCAAACATAAAGGGTGTATAGAACTAAGGATGCATCATACAAAAGTGTTGAAAGACATAAGGCTCGGTTAGTTGCCAAAGGGTTTTTGTAAGTTGGATGAATAGACTATAATGGAACCTTTTCCCTCATAGCCAGAATTAATTCAATCCTCTTGTTCTATCACTTGTTGATTCACATAAATGGGAATTTCATCAAATAGATGTTAAATTTTCCTTCTTGCATGGGGATTTGCAAGAAGAAGTTTACATGGAATAAACTCTTAGCTATGCTCCAAATGACTTCAACCTTGTTTGTCATCTTAATAAATCTCTCTATGGTCTTAAGCAAGCTCCTTGGGTTGGGTATTCTAAAATGGATAACTTTCTTTCTAAAATTTGTTTTTATAGATGTCATTATGACTCCCATGTCTATACGAAGAAACTAGACAATCATCCCGTAATACGTGTCCTTTATGTTGATGATCTTATTCTCATTGGTAGACCGTAAAATTTTAACCCATGTGAAATCTAACATCCAACCTTAGGAAAAAAACTGAAATGATAAACTTAGGAAATTTGCATTATTTTCTTGGCATCTAAGTATTGCAAACCAAGGAATTTTCCTTTCTGTTCTAAGTATGCATGTGACCTTCTTCGTCACTATTAATCCCAAAGGTAGACTAGGTTGAAATAGTGTACGCCTAGGCATGATAGAAGCTCAACTTTTAAAGATATTAGAGCTATATCAGATATATGATGGATTCTGATTTTATTCTTAAGAGTTCTTGAAGGATAAAGGTTATAGACAACTTTAACAAATGTAAAGATACAAATTTGCAAAGGAAATTTACAGCATGTGATAGAATATAAGGAATGATGAGGGAAAATTTAACATATGAAATGCTAGGTTTATTCAAGAAGTGGCTGCAAAGACAAATTTCTTGAATCTAAGCTAACTTGAACGTACTGAGCCTCAGGATGAAGAATTCAGTAATTCTTACACAACTGTAGGGAAAAACATGAGGAATAAAGGAAATGCAATCATATTTTATGTGTAAAAAATATACAAGAAAATCCTTATAGCTCTGAAACAGACATAAAATCTTTAAAAGATATAACAGAGGCAATTTTTTTATTTTTATGAATCTCTGAAATAACTTTTAATCTTCAAACATCATAAGCATCATTGATACCAAAATGAGATCAACTGCTGCATCAAAATTATATTAATCTCGTGAATATTTACATACAACATAGATGAAATAACAATGGAATCACTTAACATCGAAACACATCTTTGAAACCTTGATGTATCTTTAATCTCATACATAGCCAAATTACAAGGGCCATTTCTGTCTCTCGACTCTACAAAATTAGATAGAGATCCTCTCTTCCTAAAATTTCCATCCGTTTAGATTGAGTACAAGCTACTTCATATAGAGTCTCTAAGTAACTGAATTCAGTTTCTTACATCCTAACAGAATTGTAAAAAGACTCGATTTACATTTTTACAAAAAAAAGTTTTACACTTGTCTTTTCCAACATTTTTTGTAGAACTTAGAATCTTTAATTCCTTTTGTTGGAAGTCTTCTTTTTGCCCCTCATGTAGATAATAGGTTGGCTAGGAGGATGTCCCATTGGCCTTACTTGAGGAATACCAACTTGATTCATTTGGTACATCATTTGCACATTAGATGGTCCTGCAGGTGGCATGAAAGAAATAGGTGGTGGAAAATTTGCAAATTGACCTAGTACATGTACTTATTGTTGACTAGCTTCCTGATTAGATTGTTGGCCGGAATATTAGCCTGGAGATTGGCCCGATGGTTGTGCACTTGATGCTCTAGGTGGAAGCACATGCTTGTGATATTGAATAACCATCTGCCACTACTTCCCCAATGGATGTTTATGAGATCTCAGAGATTCCAAAGATATCTATGCATTGGTTTTTTTCTCATAGGATATTGGCCCCAATCTCTTGGAAATATTTCTCAATCCTACCCAAATTTCAAAATAGTTCTTTAGTCTTTCTACTTCCTGTTCCCTTTCTATTTCTACTTCCAATGGTTCTGGAGGAAATTATTCCTTATTTTGTTTTGGATTCCCTTTGTAGGTGTCCTTGGGATAAGAATCTCCATTTCCATCCCATGGAGAAGGCATTCCTAGATTCAACACATCCTTGAACAAGGCCTTAAAACTGCTTATTTCACCTGTTAGTTGTTTAACATTATCTTTCATTCTGAATACATATTTATGTTTGTTTCATGATCATAGATATATCTATCTTGATGATATGAGTCCTGTTATCAAGCCCTTTTTCAACTAATTTCCTTTTTGTTCAACTGTTTAAGTAATCTATTACTTCTGAGGCTTGTTTAGGCATAATTCCTAACTGCTTTTCAACTGATTTTACTTATGTATTAGCTTAAGTCGTCATTTCTAATTCATCTTGAGTAACCTCAAAGTAATCCCATTTTTGTATGACCCAATCACTAATTTTTTCCCAAACATTTTGTGTTATTCTCCTCAAAAGTTGTTCTCCTTGGACATTTATTTGTAATGAGGTTATCTGGATTTTTAAATCTCGTATTTCTTTCTCTATCTCTATTGTGTCATCCTCCTTCTTATTGAATTCATTTTCCAATTCAAGGATCCTCCTATATTTTGTCTCAAGTTCTTTTTCAGCCTCACTGAGCTTGCCACTTAGGTCATTATCCTCTTATATGGGTTGAGGACTTGACCTCAGATTTTCCTGGTATTCTTCCATTGCATCTATATATATGGTCTCTGTAGGGATAACTTGTTTTTCACTTGTTTCTTCTGCCATATCTTCAGTTGTAAGCTGACTCTATGCTACTTCTGTTAAAATTGATGTTGTGGGATTACTCTCTGCTGGAATTGCAGGAGTTGATGTTGTAATATCTCCAGTGGATATTTTAGCTCTTTCTAACTTCATATTGGCAATTTTCCAATGCAAATCATCAATATTTTTCCTTATCTCTTCAGGTAACTGCTAGTATTAAATCATGGTTGCATAGATTTTCTCTTTTTCTTCCTATACCTACTTTAGCTCCTTAGTCTCGACTGGGTTCGTGATAGGAATTTTCAATTTTTTCTTCAGATTGGATATCTCATTATCCTTTTTCTCAATAAGTGATTTGATATGAGATCCAACGGTTGGATCAGTTGCTAATGCCACCAATTTTTCCTCTAATGAATTTATGGTGATTTGTTTTTCCCTAGTTGTCCACTTCTCCATCTTGTATAGTTTCTCAAACTTTTCTGGGGCCAATATAAGCTTTCTCTCAACTTGTAGAAGTCCAATTTGTCCAGCTTATTAAACTCCTTGAAATTGAAAATGTGCTCCTCAACTCTCCAATCACTCAACTTGACAGGTTTGGATACCTTGGGATCAAGCACAGAAAACCCGAATGTGTCTTGCCAATGATTAGAAACTGTTATTAATCTCCACCCTACAGTTGGGATTTCTTGTCTTATATCCTTCACCATTTTCAATCCCTTTTCTTTGATATTTCTGTAACCAATATGAAGGTTTGTTTTCACAAGAACTAGTTCTCCTGATGATGATCCCTGTATCTTCTTGGGAACAATGAATCAATAGAGGGATAGCTAGTATATTGAATGGGAGGTCCTTTTTTTAAAATTTTTTTTAGTGATGTCTCTCGGAATTTCAACTGAATCTAACACCTCCACCAATTCCTGCTCATCTCCTTCATTTGTTTTTCTATCCCTTTTAGGGTCTAGGCCTTGCTCAGCTTGATCAATGTCCATCTCCTGAATTTCTTCTGTTGTTATTTTCTATCCTATCAGCTGCTCTTGTCTTTCTTTCTCTTCAAATATTTTTAGAGCTTCTTGGAACTCTTCCCAGGTCTCTTTATTAGCTATTTTCTCCCAAAGTGGTCGTGCTTCACATGCATATGCTGAATTTTTATTCTCCAGCCTTCATTTTGAGATAATCTGGTGTGGGTCATAGGATGCTTTGTCAAATTTCTCAATATTGAATTGGCTTAAGTATTCTTCCACATATTGGGAGGCATTTAGTCCTCTTATGATAATAGGCCCCACTTCTTTTGGAAATATAAATGATCTATGTTGCCTAAAATGCCTGAAATGTAGCTCATATGAGGTAATCTTTGGCTCACATACCACATGGCAAAGATTGTTGGGGTTAGAAAAGTAGGTAGTTTGTATGGCTCATCCTCAAAACCATAAACCCTGATTACTGTGTGGTCTTAAAAAAGGAACCAATATCCTATTTGAATCTATGAAGTGAACTGTAAATGTTTTTTGTTTTCTGGCAGCATTCTTGGAGGTGAGCTACCAAAAATAAAGTTGTATGCAATGCTCATAAATTTATCTGTAAATTCTGAGAAATTAGAGTTGTCATCTCTTATGAGTACTAGATCAGTCCACTCATATACTGGAAGTTGTGTTCCCTGTTCATCAGTAGTTCTCAGACCTAGGTGCTTAAATCTCTCAAAATTCTGGTAGAAGAACATGAATAAAAGGTAGGATGGAAATCTAAAATATTCTATGGCAGGGAATTCCTCCAATTTCCCATGGATTACTACTTCCAAGTGAGTTCAAAGGTTAAAATCAGGGGGATTTCTACCAGCTTCAGTGGTTAACTTAAGTAGAATCCCTAGGATTACTTCATCTACAGACTTGTCATCTTCCAGGCCCACAATTGTGCAGACAATGGAAATAGATTTTCGGGAGTTTTTCAAAAAAGCTTGTGGTGGAATATGGAGGAGGGGTGGTAGGTATGGCCATACCTAGCTCTAAGTGCTTGGATAAAAACTGGGGATGTTAATAGGATCTGATATTGTGAAATGCACTCGCCAGGGATTTCTCATTAAAAGGATAAGGGGCTAAAGAGTCTGGTATGCAAAACATCCGTTTGAGTGCATCTCGAGTGACATAACATAGGTTTTTTGACATATCGAAGGAAAGGATTTCCTGCTTGGTAGAGGAATAATGGTTGGAGAACCATGTAATGAATTCAAGGAAGCCAACAGATCTAGGGAAAGCAGTCCGAGAAAAGTTTGATTTCCACAGATTAATGTTATCCTTGTTAGCAAAAGCAAGGGATTTGGCTTCTTTAATGGTTTCGCTCAGATCAGAATTGGTGATAATAGTATCAAATACATCCACTTCATGGTCATTTACATGTTCCTCCCCTGAGAAAATGGGGTTTTGGAAGCTTAAACTTGGGTTTAGGTGCCATCATTGATTAGACTGGTTTGGTAAAATTTAGTGAACGTTAGGGTAAATTTTACAGAAATTAGGGCCTCACCGATTTAGTGGCAGACATAAGATTTTAGCAGAAGTCTTGGATAACAGTGAAATATGAAATACCAGGATGACAGTTGTAAGCTGAGTTAGAACGCTTGGACATTGATTTGGACCGATCGGCTTCATGCAAACGGTTGAATTGGTACACTGAGTCCATCGGGAGCATGCTTAATCTTGACAAAGAAATAATATTTTTAAAATAGGGAAAATATCCTTTTATTTGTTTGGGGAAACATACTTTCCACATTGGATTTAAGGGTAGATGTATGAGGAGAAAGTATTGGGACTCTGTTGGCTGCTCTTCTGGGCAGACCCGGGTTTTAATGAAGCGCAGCAACAAAACCCCTTGGCGCACTGGCCCTTTCGGCAACGAGCTGCGCAGCAGCTCGAGGTCTCACCCGAAGTGGCTATGGGGGGGTTAAGGAATCAGGTTTCCTTAACCGTGGTGACGCGGAGATTGTTCTGTATTTCTTCTTCTTCCTTTAATATCGGCGGTCGGACCTTCCCGCAGGCCGCTCGGCGCAGCTGCGTGGATTCCTTCCTTGGCAGGTCTACTGCGCAGTTTCTCCTCTCTAACGCAGCAGGCAACTATCCCTTGGGTCGACGCGCTAGACACTTCCTCGCCCTTCACATTCAGCACAGTAACGCAGTCTGCCCTCGCCGCAGCGACCGTGCGTTACTACTTCTTTAGTACTTAAGACACTTATAGTTATCAAGGGATCTTTCCAACTCGCTCAAACAGTCACAAAGATAAGACAGAAGTCTTGCATACACAAATAATGAACTCTAAATAGTGATCATTCACGCAAACATAATACAAGAAGATATAAGTGAAGCTCATCTCCTCGAGGAAAACCACATCCACGGGAGCGTTATATTAACCAGAAAATGATAGAGTTATACAATATGCTGCGCACACAGCTGCAGCCTTAGATCTTACAGGAAACTCCACGCACACAGCTGGGAGCCCTTCTCTTAGTCAAGTCTCCTCTCTATGGAGATTACAAAGGCACAGACGTCGACTCAGACTGTCTGGCAACTCAGGGGTTAGCTCCTCGGCTATCTGATTTCCTCTCTAGTTCTACGCACTGGGTAGAAAATACAGTGAAGGATAATCAACACATGATCTATCCTTTAGACTGGCTCTCTAACAGTCTAGTATCTAACTCTCTAATTCTCCAAAGGGAAGGAACTGAAGGAACCTCTACCCATTACAATGATTCATATATATATAGGTGGCCATGACGGTCACACCTTTACAAAACTGTGGGCCTTTCCCAACAGTGATTCCCAAAAACCCTAACCACGCACATGGCTAGGTGTACTGTAGGCGCCGCTTGCAGTCACGTCGCCGCTTCCTGCAGGCTCCATGAATTCCGGCGCAGATTGTGGGTATGGGCGATCGTCCTTCGCCTTCAATGCTCTGGTCCGTTGCTCCTCCTTGATCCGAGCAACCATAACTTCTGTACTAAGCCTTTAAATGAGGGTAGCTGAGCCCTCTACTCCATCGCCTTATTTATTATGGTAGCTGAGCCACCTTCATTCTTCGATGACGTGCGCGCGAGATCCGCAATTTCCGGTCCGTGATCTGCGCTGAGATCATCCATCTGGCACCGTACTGCGCACCGTCTCCTTCTTACCCAAACTTAGTGCTTGTCCCAAAATTAGCACTTTCCTTCCATACTCGTGCTTTTTCCCAAAATTCGCAGCTTTTACTATAGCTGCGACCTTGGCCCCAACAGGCCCCCAACACTCACTTGTGGCTCGCCCTCGAGCCACTCGCACTAGCGCGTGGTTGTTTGATTTGCGCATCTGCGTTTGCTTGAATCTCCGCGAATGTTTTCTGCCATTTCGCAATAGCGGAGTCCAATTCCTCGATACACTCATCAGCTGTTTGCACTGTTTCTGCGGTCGTTTCATCTTTAGTGAGTGTATCAATGAGCTCCTGAGACTCGGTAATCTCTTTGATTTTTGTCTCAACCTGGCCAACGATTTCAGCATACTCATCCATGAATGGCTGAATGCTGTTGGTGAGCTTCTCATCTTCAGTTCTGAGCTTGTGCAGTTGCTGCTGCATTTTGCGCACTTCGCCCATTTTCTTCATCTTTGGCAAGCCCGTTAAGGACTTAGCTTCTTCATTCAGAACAGTGAGAGACTGTTCTGCAGCTTGCACCTGTTCTGATAGTCCCACTTTAAAAGGGAGGTTCACAAGCTCTGACCAAGCTTCCATAGCCTGGTCCATCAAGTTCTTGGCTTCCTGTACTCGATCTTTCATTCGTGTGGAAGCTCTGCTCAATGCTTCAAATTGTACCTGCGCATCATCCGTAAGATGCGCAGCAACGCGAGCTTCTAGCTCAGCAATCTGGGTTCTATGGTCCTCAGCCATAGCAACTTTTTCTTGCTCCAGGGTTTTCGCCCTTTCGCCAATAATTTGAACTTTTGCAACCAGAGGGAGGTCTGGTTGAATCTCGCAAGCCGGCAATTCCTGGGCAATCTCTTCTATTGCGTTTCTGATGCCGGTGTCTTGCGCCTCATAGAGTGCAAGCTTCGCAGAGATATTCTTATGACTTTCCTTCAGCTCTATCTCCTGCGATTGCAGTCGTTGGTTTGCCTGGAAAGTAGAGAGCTCTCTAGCTCTCAACTCAAGAGAAACTTTCTCCTGTACAAGCTGTAGGGTTTCTATAGGAATCATAGACAAATTAATTTCTACAGGTCCAACTGTGCTTACCTGTAGTTCAGCTAGAGGATCTGGAAGTGTCATGCTGGTAGGCGGAATATGCACGACAGTGTGCCTTTCTGTGAGTTCTTCAACTCGTTCATCAGTTGGAATTTCTTGGGGCGACTGCGAAGTAGATGCTGGCGCATGGGTCTGCGCAATCCTTCCTGCGAGACCTTTTAGTTCTACAAATTGTAAGTCTAGAGCACTTCAGATGTGAGCATGCATGTTCCTCATCTCACGAAATTGCTCTTTCAAGTATTTGTCGACCTCCGAGGGAATGGCCTCAGTGGGATGCGACACTTTCTGCTTCTTTGTGGCTGGTTCTGTTGAGCCTTCATCGCTTCTGTGCTCAGGGGCTTCCTTGCCCTTATCCTTTTCGTGCGCAGCGGCGGGTGGCATCGCAGGTGCGATGTCAGCTGCTGCTCTCCATTCGTCCGACCACGACTTAATGGTTTCTTCAACATCTTCTGTGGTCATCCTGTAAAGACCTAGCGCCCAGTCACCTGGAATGTCGCAAGGCCGAAGGTAGAGCTGATGGATGTCGGCAGTAAAAGCCAACTTGCCTTCATACAATGTGGCTGTCTCCTCAGTCAGCCTTGGCATATCTTGTATGGTATCTCGGAGGAGATAGTAGTACTCACAAAAGACAGCGCGATTCATCTTGCGCTTCGCGGGATTAGGGGAATCCCAGAGGTTGATGTAACGCATGCCGGCAACCTCTCCTGCGCGGCGTGGACGGAACTGAGTATTCGGGGGCTCCTTCCACCCGACGAGAGCGCATAGGATTAGAAGCCACGAAAAATGGAATGATTGGCCTGCATTGTCCTGCACATTCAGGCAATCAGCCAAAAAAGAATTCAGCAGGAAGAGAGACCAGTTGTACTGTTCGCCCTCCGCAGCTGCGATAGCGAGCTCGACGACAGCTCCAGTAACTTCTTTCGGTCGGCACTTTGTGAGAAGTCTGCCTGCAAGCAGACTTCCTGTAAAGCGAAGTGCCTCATCTTCTACGATCGTGAGGTCATAATCCCGACCTCCTCTTGTCAAGTTATATTTCTGGACCAGCTTTGCAGCTAATTTTCGGTCCTTCTCCTTTCCCACAAAATGGATGTTGGGATCCTTACCAACCTTAGATAGACCGGTGATACGGTGTATCAAATCAACATTTAGATCAATTGGCCTCCCGAGCCAAAGGTAACCTCCATGAACGCAGGATAGCAGTGTTTTAACGACTGCGTTCACTTCATTGCTACGCCCAAAGTGCGGTAGCTTCAACAAATTCAAGAGTCCAGGGCGCTCAAGATTTGCTACAAATCCCTTATGGTGATTAATTTGAAATTCTTGAGTAAGGGCCTCTATAGTCTCATTGAGGAAATGTGTACCTTGATCACTCATGAGGATCACCGGGCATCCAAACCTAGTGATAATGTTCTCGAAAATGAACTGCGCGGCAGTAACAGCGTCGCAGTTCTTAACTGGCTTCGCCTCAGCCCATCTGGTGAGGTATTCAGTAGCTGTAATGATATATCTTGCGCCAGTTCTTTTCCCTGGTGGGTTAATAGGTCCTACAAAGTCAATGGCCCATTTATCAAAAGCACGCAGTGTGATCTGGGGTCTTAGTGGCATTTCATCTCTCCTTGAGGGTTTTCCTGTGCGCTGGCACACATCGCAACATTTACAGAATTCCTTAGTATCCTTGTGCAATGTCGGCCACCAAAGTCCTGCGGCTAATATTTTCTGCGCAGTCGGCTTTCCTGCGAAATGGCCTCCTGCGGTACCTGAATGCGCTTCTGTAATGATAGAGCTCTTTTCATGTGGTAAGATACATCTGCGCAAAATTTCGTCAGGGCCCAACTTATAAAGCTGGCCTGCTATCAAAGTGAAATCTGCGGCTCTAACAACAAGTTGCTTTTTCTGCTGGATTGTAAGCTCAGCCGGCGCTTGTCCGGTAGTGAGAAACTTAAGAATATCAGAATAATATTCGTCTGCTGCTTGGATATAAAACAACTGTGCGTCAGGCAGATTGTCCTCCAGACTCGTAGGTTCCTCTCCTGACTCTATTCTGGATAGATGGTCAGGCCCTGCATTCAATCTGCCTGGCTTGACAATAACCTCAAAATCATACTCTTGAAAGAGCAGTAGCCATCTGCAAATTCTTCCTCCTAAAACTGGTTTATTGACCAAATATTTCAAAGCAGAATGGTCAGTATACATTTTAAAGTGAGCTCCTAACAGGTAGTGTCTGAATTTCTGTAAGGCATACACCATAGCTAGTCCTTCCCGTTCTGTAGTGGTGTAGTTCTTCTCAGCTGTAGATAGCTTTCTGCTGGAGTAAGCAATTGGGTGGTCAATACTTCCTTCTCCAGACTGTGTAAGCACGATTCCTAATGCTATGGAAGAAGCATCAACATGAACATGAAAAGGTTTTCTCCAATCCGGGAAAACTAGAATAGGCGCTGTGATCCTTGCATATCCTTTGATGAATTTTCTGTAGTATCCTGTATGTCCCAATGTAGTGCGCAATTGCTTAACTGAGTTGGGCGCAGGTAAATTAGCAATGATGGCAACCTTCGCAGGATCCATCAGAAGTCCTTGTCTGCATACAATATGTCCCAACAAAATACCAAAGGGCGCACAAAATATACATTTTTTCAAGTTAAGGGAAATCTGATGCTGTCTACATTTTTCTAGCATCATGCGCAGATTCGCAATATGGTTCTTTAGTAAACCAAATACAGTCCAGTCATCAAAATAGACTTCTAAAAACTTGTGGATAAATTCTTTAAAAACAGCAACAACGACTCTAGAGAAGATAGCAGGTGCGTTTTTAAGACCAAAGGGCATTACCGTATACTGGAATGAGCCCCATTCTGTTGCAAAAGTAGTCTTGTGGCGGTCATCCGGATGGATTCTGATCTGATGATATCCCGAGAATCCATCAGTGAAGGAGTAAGCCTCTTGTCCTCCAACATTATCAAGTACTTCATCTGTGAAAGGAGTGGGAAATGGATCATGCGCTGATGCATCATTGAGTTTGCGCAAGTCGACACAAATTCTTATTTCACCTTTCGTTTTCTTTTCTTGGACCACCATAGGACTAATCCAATCGCTTTCCTCTACTGGCTCAATAATACCTGCTGCAAGCATCTTATCAATTTCTTCTTTGACTTTTTCTTTGTAGCGCGGGTTCAACCTGTATGGGCGCTGCTTTACTGGCTTGGCGTCTGGTTTCAGAGGTATGCGCATCACTCCTAAGTCTCCTAGGATGCCTTTCATTTCTGTGAACTTGGTAGGAAAGATATCCTGGTAGTCGCGTAATAAATCTGAAACATGCGCAACAGTTTCATCATCCCAATAGTCTCCTATAGAAGCAAACTTTGGATCAGCTTCTGTGCCAATGTTAACTTTCTTGAGCTTGACGTGTTCTGTGATGGCAGGAATATCAAGCTCAGGACCTTCAATATTGCGCATCCCTTCTGATTCTGGGATATTGATGTTACGAGGATCGTCCTCCTCATCTTCGGCGGTGAAGTTATAACATTCCAGGGCATGTTCCATCTGGACAGCCCAATCTGGTTGGGAATATTCTGTTACTAGACCTGGTTCAAATACCTTCTTTTTAATACATTTCAGAGCCTGATCAAGACTTGGATGCTCTGACTCAAAGCTGAATGTAAGTTGAAAACTTTCTATCATAAGAGCCCAAGTAAGAGTGCCTTTGCGCAATTCTATTTCAGTATACCAATTCCTTGGAATTGTATCCAATGTGTGGATGAATTGGTGAACCCACTCATCTTCCGGAATATCTGACCATTGCTGAATACATGCTTCAATGTGTGACCTGGGGTCACTCTGTCCTTCATATTTGCGTAGCGCTTCGGCTGTGGTGTCCTGAAATCTGCGCAGTATCAATCTGCGACAGTCTGTCCATGTATGAATATTCTCCTTGTGCGCAATCCACCATCTTGCGGGTGTAGCGCGCAATGCTATATCTAGTGCCTGTATGCGCTGCAGTTCTGGAAGCTTTTGTTCATATTCCTGTATGAATTTAGTTACTTCAGTTAAGCCATCAAAAGTTGGAGTATCAATTAATTCTGTGCCAATCCATCGAATGGATTTAGTCATCATGGCGCAACGTCTTGCAGAAACCTCATGTAGACGATTCTGCCAATTTTCCAATCCTGCATCTGAATCTGATGTGCACGAGCTATCACATCGCCAGCTGATATGGCCGTCTGCTGTGGGGTTGACATAGTCACTGTGGTTAGTGGTCATCTGATACAAGCTTTCCATGTGGCGCGCTTCCTCTTCTGCGCGAATGGGTTCTATATATCTTGGTCCTTGAATAGGATCAAGAGGTGCGATGACCCTGATCTGGTCATCCTCAAAGGTCATCTGTCTTTTCTTCAGGTTAATGACAGCCAAATTATCAAGTGCCCAGTCTATTCCTAACAGCGCTGGGTATGGTCTACTATCATCCATAAGTTTGATTACTTCAAAATCTGCAGAGCTTCTTACTCCTTCAATATCAATAGGTACATTGGGTAATCTGCCCAATGGAGAGACTCGTTGCTGATTTGCGAGTCTTAGCTGGATAGGGGATCTTGTAAGCTGAGGGCTTCCCATCTGTTCCCATGTCTGCATAGTGAGAACATTGGCTTCTGAGCCCAAATCTAACATGACTTCGTCCATTTCAAATGCTCCAATCTGCGCTGTAAGCCTCATCTCTTTTCCAGTTCTAATGTGACTCCTAATCTGGTGAACAGCACGCTGTGGTGTGTTCGTCGAAGCAGAGTGTTGGCACTGATCCAACAGGTGTTGGAGTTCTAGAGTTGCTTGTTCATTGCGCAACAATTTTAAACAGTGTCGCAGGAACGCATGAACACTGCCTAGTGCATGCTCCTTATCGTCATCAGGTCTTCCAGCTGTAGTGGCTTGTTCTTGTACCAGGTTGTCTTGTCTTAGCACTTGCGATCTACTAATGGTCTGCGGAATTGCGGCAGAACTTGAAGCTCTCGGATCTGAGAAATACTCTTGAGCTTGCTTAAATGCTTCTTTTTGCTTCTGTAGGTTAAGTGGGGCTGGTTTAATGTTAGCGCGGCGCACCCATTGCGTCGCTTGCTTTCCCGTTCCCATCTCTTGCGCACCAGTGGTAGCTCCACTGCGTGTCACTATATTAACTGTAGGGTCTGGTTCTTTTTTTTCTGCTCCAATCAACTGGATATTCTGATTGACCTGGGGTGTCTTTGCTTGCATCTTAGCCTGTAACTGAGGGCATTCTTCAATGATATGGTCAGAAGATTTACAATACCTGCAGAGGGTTGTAGGATTTTGGCAATCCCTAGCAAAATGTCCTTGTGTTCCGCAATTATAACAAGTGATCTGTCCTCTTCCGCGACCAAAATTTGTTGTGCGTCCGCGTCCTCTGTAATTTGCTGCTCGGGCGTCCCGAGTTTGGTCATAAGGTGGTCCTGCTGTGGGTCCTTGTGTCTCTGCTTGTACCCTATAAACATCATGCTTTCTTTCTATTATAAGATCATATGCTCTACAATTGTTCTCATCATGACCTACTGATTTACAGAAATTACAATATAGATTCTTTGGAGTTTGTACATATTTCTGAAGTAAGTGGCATTCTTGTGGTCTATGACCTCTAGTTCTGCAGATTTCACACCAAGGCCCTTGTGCCTGTGGTAAAGGATTAGGTGCTCCAGTTGCAATATAGTCTATGAAAACGGGGCAATGGTCCTTTGAATGACCTTGGGCTTTACATTTTGTACACCAAATTTCTTCCTTAATCTCCTTGCCTTTCTTAATATCGTGCACTTGCAAGGTTAAGTTTGCTAATTGGTTCTGTAAATGCGCAACATCGTTGCTTGTTCCTGCAATTGGTGAAGCTTCTAGTTTCATAGCCATTTCTAGGGCTTGTTCCTGAGTATTGAGATTCTGTTGCATAAGGGGAAGTCTAATGTGTGGAAGCAGTGCAGCAATAAACCATTCTTTATGTTGCTGTGGTGCAAACTCGAAGCTTACTTGATCTATCAAGGCTTTGAACTTCTGGTCAAAGTCCCATACTGATTCTGTAGGTAACTGTTTGATGTCTTTGAGCTCTGTTATACACTGTGATTCTGATTTAGGTTTCTTGAATTCTCTAATCATGGCATTTCTTACCTCAGCAAGCGTCCTATTCTGTGCTGCTGAGTATTTCATGAACCAAGTCAAGGCTCTTTCTCTTAGTGTGGTTTCTAACTGAACCAATTTAACAGCATCGTCATTAATTTGCTTGATTGTCCAAATGGCTTCACATAAGAACCAGTGCTGCTCAGGGTCCTCTATCCCTGTTCCTCTAAAAGTTGGTAGCTTCATGTCATCACCCATCCTTCTTGCACGGGTTTGAGGTGGAGGTACCGTAGCAGTGCCTCCGGGATGGTTAAACAAAGGTGGTACAGAGGTACTAGAAGTAGCGTGTGGGCTACTAGAAGGTGTTACTGTAGGATTATACTGAGCTCCGTCTGGTTTTTGCGGTGTAAAGGGGTAATACGGGATATGAGCACTCCCTTGTCTTTCTTTATGGCTTGCTCTAGGGACTTGGCTATTGTCGGGGCTAGACTCAAAAGGATATTGGTCAAGGCCTACTTTATATCGTTTTCCACTACGAGTGCAACCAATAACTTCAGGATCACTATCAGAATCTACGGACATTACTTGACTATGCTATTCATCAGAAGCAATACATAGCTTTCCTTTTTCATACAGAAGCATTTTAATCCATAAGTTCAGAGAATTTAAGAACTTACCTCTGTGTACTTGGAAGAAACTCCTCTCAGCTTCACTGAAACTCTTTCTTGTATCGACTGCAAATTCGGTAATGAAACCTTCCAGTAGACTATTCAACCAAAAGTCTACTGCGCGGGACACAGGATTGTCTATCTGCTTCACAATACTGACTAGCTCAGGCGTCCACGTGACGGGTCGATCAACATGCAGCGTAGGTCTAGAATCTGCTAACTTGGCTATCCAAGCGTGTAACTCCAATGCAAACGTAACAAAGAAAATTTCGTAACGGTCAGCATAAATATACTTCTGTAACCAATCTTCTGTTTGAAGCGTAGGGCTTCTATTTTCTTGTTCAGCAAACTCTTTAGCCTTTAAATCAAACCAATCTCCAATTTCTTTAGCTGTAGGATGCCAGTAACACATTTGTTAGTTGAGCAAGTCTCAGTGTAACAGAACCTTATGTTGTCTTCAGCAACAGTCTCAGATGTCGCGTGACTAGTAAGTCTTACAGCAACAAGTCGCAAGGCAAAGGAATCATTTGTTGGCTCAATCAACAGGGTTCAAAGCCATGGAAGTAATGTGATCAAAAAGTCACAAGACAACAGAACCATTTGTTGGTCACTAGGCAACGGAACCATTTGTTGGCTCCTCAATCTCGCGCGTCACCAAAATAACAAGTCTCATTCGCGCGGCAACGGAACCATTTGTTGGCTCCTCAATCTCGCGCGTCGCCAAAATAACAAGTCTCATTCGCGCGGCAACGGAACCATTTGTTGGCTGCTTTTCTGGGCAGACCCGGGTTTTAATGAAGCGCAGCAACAAAACCCCTTGGCGCACTGGCCCTTTCGGCAACGAGCTGCGCAGCAGCTCGAGGTCTCACCCGAAGTGGCTATGGGGGGGTTAAGGAATCAGGTTTCCTTAACCGTGGTGACGCGGAGATTGTTCTGTATTTCTTCTTCTTCCTTTAATATCGGCGGTCGGACCTTCCCGCAGGCCGCTCGGCGCAGCTGCGTGGATTCCTTCCTTGGCAGGTCTACTGCGCAGTTTCTCCTCTCTAACGCAGCAGGCAACTATCCCTTGGGTCGACGCGCTAGACACTTCCTCGCCCTTCACATTCAGCACAGTAACGCAGTCTGCCCTCGCCGCAGCGACCGTGCGTTACTACTTCTTTAGTACTTAAGACACTTATAGTTATCAAGGGATCTTTCCAACTCGCTCAAACAGTCACAAAGATAAGACAGAAGTCTTGCATACACAAATAATGAACTCTAAATAGTGATCATTCACGCAAACATAATACAAGAAGATATAAGTGAAGCTCATCTCCTCGAGGAAAACCACGTCCACGGGAGCGTTATATTAACCAGAAAATGATAGAGTTATACAATATGCTGCGCACACAGCTGCAGCCTTAGATCTTACAGGAAACTCCACGCACACAGCTGGGAGCCCTTCTCTTAGTCAAGTCTCCTCTCTATGGAGATTACAAAGGCATAGACGTCGACTCAGACTGTCTGGCAACTCAGGGGTTAGCTCCTCGGCTATCCGATTTCCTCTCTAGTTCTACGCACTGGGTAGAAAATACAGTGAAGGATAATCAACACATGATCTATCCTTTAGACTGGCTCTCTAACAGTCTAGTATCTAACTCTCTAATTCTCCAAAGGGAAGGAACTGAAGGAACCTCTACCCATTACAATGATTCATATATATATAGGTGGCCATGACGGTCACACCTTTACAAAACTGTGGGCCTTTCCCAACAGTGATTCCCAAAAACCCTAACCACGCACATGGCTAGGTGTACTGTAGGCGCCGCTTGCAGTCACGTCGCCGCTTCCTGCAGGCTCCATGAATTCCGGCGCAGATTGTGGGTATGGGCGATCGTCCTTCGCCTTCAATGCTCTGGTCCGTTGCTCCTCCTTGATCCGAGCAACCATAACTTCTGTACTAAGCCTTTAAATGAGGGTAGCTGAGCCCTCTACTCCATCGCCTTATTTATTATGGTAGCTGAGCCACCTTCATTCTTCGATGACGTGCGCGCGAGCTCCGCAATTTTCGGTCCGTGATCTGCGCTGAGATCATCCATCTGGCACCGTACTGCGCACCGTCTCCTTCTTACCCAAACTTAGTGCTTGTCCCAAAATTAGCACTTTCCTTCCATACTCGTGCTTTTTCCCAAAATTCGCAGCTTTTACTATAGCTGCGACCTTGGCCCCAACAGACTCATATGATAGATGGCAGGAAAGGAAGTGAGGAGGAAATGTGGGGACCCACATGACAGATGGCAGACAGAGAGAGGGGTGAGTTGTCAGTGTGGTGAGATGTAAATCCCTTTAGTTGACGTCACAGACGGATACCACTTTTGGTTTCCCAGGGTGGTAATGCACCGGTAGTGAGCGGTAAAGAGAAGTTTTTCTCAAGGTGTGGCCAATCATCGATGAGCACGTGTCCTCGGTGATTTTGGGGGAAACACGCAATCAAGTCCTTTTTGGGGAGGGAATTTCTTATCGATGCGTTTTAGATCTCAGTCGTTCATCTAAATCATGCTTTTTCAACTTGCACGTATTTCTTTCTGCCTTAAATTTATTGCACTTTATGGGTGTTTCCGATCTTTGGGCCGTCAGATATTTTTTGATCTAACGGCTCAGCGACTTTAGTGCTTTTGCACTCATCTTTAGGATGCTGGTCACCTTTAGGCCTCCTCTATTTTCCTTTAACCCTTTAGCTCCTGAGGGATGAAACAAAGTGTGCATACCATGCTCAATAACTTCAAAGGATATTTTTACATGGAGAAAAATATCAGTACTAACAGTCACTTTCACATGGAACATTGTAAACCAACCCCATCTCCCTTGTAGTATGGAGTCAAATTTGTTTCACTTGTACTACACCTGAAGTAGATGCCACTTTATACCATCAGTTAGTTGGTAGAATTTTGTATTTAACTCATACCTATCATGATATTTCATTTGTTATTGGTTTGGTTTCCTAGTATATGCAAATAACCCATGAAAGTCATTGGAACACAACAATTTTTTTTTTGTATATTCAAAATAAATTTCAGTTTGGGATACAATACAGTTCAAGGGGAACTCCTTTATTGGTTGGTTTCATTGATTCTAATTGGGATAGCGACCCCAAAGATTGGAAGTCTATTGTAGGGTATCTTTTCAGTCTTGGTTCTAAACTTGTCGCTTCAGCTTGTAAGAAGAAACAATATCTTTCTGTTTCTTCCATAGAACCAGAGTATAGAGCCATAGATAATGTAAGTCAAGAATCCTTGTGGATTCAATAGATCCTTTAAGAGTTTGGATTGTAGTAGATCCAACGACACTTTGGTGTGAAAATAAGAGTTCAATTAGGCCCACCAAAGATCCAATTCAACATTAATGCAAAAAACACATTGATACACATGAACTTCATCATAAATATTATTCAATATCGCTTTCTCGAAGTGCTCTTTTTCCTTACAGATGATCAAGTTGCATACATTTTCACACAGTCTTTTATAGAAGTGTAATACCCTCCGGTTTAGCCCCTGGACATATTATTATTGTTGTTATGTTGGAAAAAGTGGCACAAGGTGCTTGGACTATGGTTTTCACATTATTATTATTTTTATTATGTTGAAATTATAAAATAATAAAATAAAATAAAATAAAATAACCAGATCGACTGATGCCACATAAAAGAGTATGAGGAACCATGATGTTACGAGCAAGGGGTTGTAGGAAAAGTGTTACCATTGTGTTTGTGTCTATGTTGATGTTATACATCCTTCTTGTGGACTTGGTGGACCCTCTTGGCTATGTACCCTCACATGTTGTGTTACTCCTTGGTTTCATTTATTCCAGGATAAATTTTTATTAGTGTTATAGTCTCTCTCTCTTTCTCTCTCTCACCTAGTGTGCCCTCTTGAGTTGGGTTAGTGTGTCTCTTGGTGTAGCCACCTACTGTGTAACTCCAATTTACTATTTTGGGAATGTAACTCTCATTCTTGTGTCCCTCTCTCTCCCAATTCGAATTTCTCATGAAGGAATTTGGTTGGTTAGTCACACTTGTGTGTTGGTTCATGCTTTTTCTCTGGTGCTTGTGTTTGGCACTTGTGGTTCGATTTTGGATACTCTTGGTTTGAGATCCTTTCTGGTTATTTTACCCTTGTGGAGCCTATTCCAAAGCTGAGTTACTCTGGAGACACTAGCGTATGTCCTGGAATTTCCTCTGGAGATCCTGGATTGGTAGCAAGGGTGTGGTCCACTACCATTGGATTTGAGGTTGAACATAGTTGTGTATTTCCTCTGGATATATTGATTTGGAATCAAGGGTTAGGTCCACTTCCTTGGATTTGAGGTTGTCATAGATCCACTGGAATTTACCTGGATTGGAAGTTCTACTTGCCATTGGGTTGTGGTTGGACTGTTGTTTTGGAGCCACTGGAATTTCACTAGAGTGGAAGTAGAGGCCACAGTTTCCATTTGGGTTGTGTTTGGATTGATTCCTTGAGATAATTTGTGGTTGAGAGTTCTCTTTCTTGTGGAATCATGGTTCTGGCTTGGGGGTGACCATTCCAAAGTGATTTTTGGCTTGCTTTGTGTCTACGGCTGGATGGAATGTGGCACAATGGATTCTGTTTGCATATTTGGAAAAGATAAGTGCATTATAATGCACTTATCTCATGTTTATTTAATGTATTTGGCTCTTATATGATTTATTTATGGATTCACATGAAATTTTTGATGAAATTTACGAGCTAATTGTGGAAGAAATCTCTCATGGAATTCAATCTATTTATGCAAGTAAATTTTGTGAAGGAATTGGAAACTAGTTTTTGGGATTTTGCACACAAATTGTTTGAGGAAATAATTATTTGGGACCTCTGATGTAGAAATTATATTTATTCCCCTACTCATTATATAATGTGTATTTTGATGGTACAGTAGCCTCAGAATGGTTTAAGGCACTTCCCTTTGATGCTTCTACCTTTTATTGGAAAACTAGTTCTTCGATTGGATTGTTTTGCGTAGTTTGGAGACTTGGCACATGAAGTGTTTGTTAAAATTCCTGAGTGTTCTTTTTATTCTTATGTCTGATGAATAAAATTGAAATTTGTGTGAGAATTTGAGGTTAAATCTTCTTGATAGTGTTTTGGAAATGTCTACCTAAATTCTAGATCAATTTCCAATTTCTAACTCCTTCAATGGAATTGTTTGAGTAGATTTATGACTTTGCATATGAAGTGTTTGAAGAAATTTTTGAATGATATATACCTTTGTTATGACTGATAAAAACATTTTAATTGGAGTTGGAATGGCATTTGAATGATTCTATGAGCCGTGTATTTAATTATTCTAGCGATTCTTAGAATTACTAGTCAAATCGGATGAGTAGAATTAGCTAGTTTTGTGAATTATTTAATGGACTATATATGGGAGGGAAGATACAGACATATGAATATAGGTGACCTCTTCTATACTTTCCATGAGCTACAATAGTCATATATTTCTCTTCATTTGGAATTCGGAAAGTTAAATTGGAAACTAGATACATTGTGGTGAAAATTGATAACTAGTTGTGGATTGAAATCTAAGTTTTCGTAAAAAACGGAATGCTACATCCATGTGACCTGTTTATAACATGTTATTGTGCTGTATGTGGATAATTATCAGGTGTGATCCTTTACTTATGGATTCATTTCATTTTGGTTCAGTTACTTAGACTCAATTCCTTACGGTGAATGTTAACTAGTTTCATTGGAATTGATGGAAAAGATCACCTTATGTGCAATTGGAATGATATGAAAATAATCCTTTAATTGGATGTAGGTGCACGCTTAATTCTTTTTTTAATGGATGTAGGATTTTTTTTGGGTTTAATGGCATGGTTACAAGTTGATTTTGTGTAAGACTAGCTCCTTTTATTGGAAAACTAGTTAACTAGTCTTGTGGGCTCTCATTCATAATTACCATGATTAATTATTTTAATTTTGGTAATTATGCCTTATTTACATGTAATTATATGTTATTAATCCATTGGTATTGATATTCAATGGTTATTTGTTAAAAAATTGGATTTGTGATAAGTGTCGTCATTTGTGTACTAAGTGTTGTTAAGAGTCATAATTAACACCTTAATTACTAGTTAACCGTGATTAAGAATAATTAGCCTTTAGAAGTGGTTATCATCTCTGATATGTCGTGATTTAAGTTTTGATGATGTTAGATGATGTTAATAATCCTTACCATCCCTTATATCAGATTTTGTATGTGTTAATGAATTTATATTAAATTATTGTTAATTATTGGATTTTGCGTCGCAATTAATTTTGGAAAAATGGAAATTAAATTTTTATAGTTTATCCGATGCACTAAAAATAAAGTAATTATCCTCATAGAACTAATGATATGTCCCTTAGACACTCTGATAGCCCCGGGGGACATTACAAGAAGTGAAGTTTTCCAAAATTCAATCTATGTTAAATTTTCAAGAAGTTGTCATTAAGGGGGGATAGGTTCTAATGCCTCCTTCATTCTCGTGTTATGTCACCGTTGTAAATTCTTCAATCATATCCCAAGTTGTTGTTATTAATGGGCAATGTTAGTATATTTAGACACTTAGGAGTTATTTAATATCAGCTTGGTATAATGTGTATTTAGGATAGTGTGTTTATTTGGTGTTTCTTTAGTATGCATTTGTACTTATGTGATCCAATGGTCACAATATGTTCTAGGCATAAAGTGATCCAATGACTCATCTTTTGCTCGATAATAACAACTATATTGATGTGTGTCTTAGTATCCAATCGGTTCATGATCTTTATTTAAAGAACCTGGAGGGTCATTTGTTGATGATCGACTATGAAACCGATATGTAAAATATTTTACTTTTGAATTAATGTGTTTCCTCGAGTGGCCATATTGGCTAGGGTAATGGACTATTTCCCTCTTTGAAGGTTTTAATCATGTAATACATTGGTGTGGCGATCTTTTATATGTTTGTGCCAATGGTTTCTTAAGGTTTTTGACCTCTATGGAAATATATTATTTTAGTTGAATATTTTTTCCTTCCTGAAACCATTTTTGTTCATGTACTTGCAAATATTCCTGTTAGGTAAAATATATGCATTAATAATTCACCTTGAACATCGAATTGTCAAACCAGGAATTCGTAAACTTAGAGGTGCAGGCAAAATAAATGTGGGAATAGAGCTTCTAAGCTAACCTAATCTAATGTCAGCAAAACACTCTTCAAAATGCAATGAATGAAAGCTAATCAAAATGTTCCAAGAAGAATAACACCACAATATGTAACTATTGGATTGCAAGATCCTGTTTCCTGAGTTAGATCTCGATCTTCAATGGCTTATTCGTGCGGTGGTCAACTAAACTATGACAATCAAAACAATGCAAACTAGATTAAAAGTGTAATTAAAGCAACCTAAAACAAACTTTCTCCTAAACTCAAAAAATATAATTAAAGCAATCTAAACTCAAGCTATGATAAATGAAATATCCTAAAAAAGATACACCCAAAAATAAATAAATAAAATGAAAAAAAAAAAGATGTATCAATTAAACTTGTTTATAGATTTGCAATAATAATCATTTTAACGTTACATTCTAAAATATATATTAACAAAATTTACAAACTTATATCTACAATATATCACAATATGTAGCTGCAAAACAAAATATATATATATATATATATATATATATATAAACAAATTAATCAATATATGACATATATAAACAAATAATTATTAACAATATTTTTATGAATAACAAACAAAATAATTCCAAAACAACTATTAACTATATTTTTATGAATAACAAACAAAATAATTCCAAAACAACAATACTATGTAACGATTTAACATAACAATTAATAAAAAATATAATAAAATACATAACACGTAACAAATAATAATCTTACAATCAATACAACAATAAACAACAACCATATATATAATGATATTAATACATAACTATTATATATATTAATTCACCCTATGTGAACTTGGAAATCATAAACATAAATAAAACTTCCATTTTCTAAGTAAGCTAACCGAGCTAAAAAGTTTGTATTAAAAAATTTTCTTGATTTTGTGTGCACTATGTTGAAGTGTTTTACAGGAAAAAATAAAGGTTTTGGGGTAAGCAATCACTTTGAAGCAAAGAGTAAATAAAATAAAATAAAAATATTCTTGTTCATAACATTTTTTATATTTTTGCCTTATTTCACTTGATAAAAATTACTTTATTAAATAAGAGGTTATGAGTTTAATCTTTTATTTTTATCAAGTTATTCTTAAAAAGAGTTGATGCAATATTAAGTAAATCACTATAAAGTAACTTTAATATTCTTTTCTAAGTTATATTGTGCACGAATTATAAACTTAATTAATTGTAAAAGTGCTTCTCACTTATTGTATACAAGTGGGTCACTTATTTTATATTTAAAAACAACTTATATATAAAAGTGAGCTTATAAAAAAAGTTAGAGTGGAAAATGATTTTTTTAACTCAATAACCTCATTGTGCACCCTTCACCATGTGGACCAACCTCTATGTTCCACACAACACTTCGGTTACTTTTTATGCCTTTCTTAAAAATGGTATAACTTTGACATCCAAAGTTTTTCAGTGTAGTTGCTTTTTTAAACTACCAATTTTTCGAGAGCTTTCCATCCAGACTATTAGTTTCTACTGTTGAAGCCATATTACTTGCATATTATAATATGGTTAATCCAAGTGATCTCTTGGATCCTAGTTCAAACTACTTATCATGGAAATCTCATATGGAGAATTTACTACAAAGTAGGGAAATTTATCAAGTTACCTTGGGAATAGATTAAATTGCCTCTCTGAATGCATTAAAGAAATGCAAATGGGATAATAAAAAACGATGAAGAACATGGATTATTCAAAATGTCTCTCTCCAATGATAGGAATTACTTTAGCTCCTTAGTCTGGACTGGGTTTGTGGTAGGAATTTTCAATTTTTTCTTCAGATTGGATATCTCATTATCCTTTTTCTCAATAAGTGATTTGATATGAGATCCAACGGTTGGATCAGTTGCTAATGCCACCAATTTTTCCTCTAATGAATTTATGGTGATTTGTTTTTCCCTAGTTGTCCACTTCTCCATCTTGTATAGTTTCTCAAACTTTTCTGGGGCCAATCTAAGCTTTCTCTCAACTTGTAGAAGTCCAATTTGTCTATCTTACTAAACTCCTTGAAATTGACAATGTGCTCCTCAACTCTCCAATCACTCAACTTGACAGGTTTGGATACCTTGGGATCAAGCACAGAAAACCCGAATGTGTCTTGCTAATGATCAGAAATTGTTATGAATCTCCTCCCTACAGTTGGGATTTCTTGTCTTATATCCTTCACCATTTTCAATCCCTTTTCTTTGATATTTCTGTAACCAATATGAAGGTTTGTTTTCACAAGAACTAGTTCTCCTGATGATGATCCCTGTATCTTCTTGGGAACAATGAACTGAATAGAGGGATAGCTAGTATATTGAATGGGAGGTCCTTTTTTTTAATATTTTTTTTAGTGATCTCTCTCGAAATTTCAACTGAATCTAACACCTCCACCAATTCCTGCTCATCTCCTTTGTTTTTCTATCCCTTTTAGGGTCTAGGCCTTCAACTTGATCAATGTCCATCTCTTGAATTTCTTCTACTATTATTTTTTGTCCTATCAGCTGCTCTTGTCTTTCTTTCTCTTCAAATATTTTTAGAGCTTCTTGGACCTCTTCCCAGGTCTCTTTATTAGCTATTTTCTCCCAAAGTGGTCGTGCTTCACATGCATATGCTGAATTTTTATTCTCCAACCTTCATTTTGATATAATCTGGTATGGGTCATAGGCTGCTTTGTCAAATTTCTCAATATTGAATTGGCTTAAATATTCTTCCACATATTGGGAGGCATTTAGTCCTCTTATGATAATAGGCCCCACTTCTTTTGGAAATATAAATGATCTATGTTGCCTAAAATGCCTGAAATGTAGCTCATATGAGGTAATCTTTGGCTCACATACTCCATGGCAAAGATTGTTGGGGTTAGAAAAGTAGGTAGTTTGTATGGCTCATCCTCAAAACCATAAAACCTGATTACTATGTGGTCTTAAAAAAGGAACCAATCTCCTATTTGAATCTATGAAGTGAACTGTAAATGTTTTTTGTTTTCTGGCAGCATTCTTGGAGGTGAGCTACCAAAAATAAAGTTGTATGCAATTCTCATAAATTTATTTGTAAATTCTGAGAAATTAGATTTGTCATCTCTTCTAAGTACTAGATCAGTCCACTCATATACTGGAAGTTGTGTTCCCTGTTCATCAGTAGTTCTCAGACCTAGGTGCTTAAAGCTCTCAAAATTCTGGTAGAAGAACATGAATAAAAGGTAGGATGGAAATCTGAAATATTCTATGGCAGGGAATTCCTCCAATTTCTCATGGATTACTACTTCCAAGTGAGTGCAAAGGTTAAAATCAGGGGGATTTCTACCAGCTTTAGCGGTTAACTTAAGTAGAATCCCTGGGATTACTTCATCTACAGACTTGTCATCTTCCAGGCCCACAATTGTGCAGCCAATGGAAATAGATTTCTGGGAGTTTTTCAGAAAAGCTTGTGGTGGCATATGGAGGAGGGGTGGTAGGTATGGCCATACCTAGCTCTAAGTGCTTGGATAAAAATTGGGGATGTTAATAGGATCCGAGATTGTGAAATGCACTCGCCAAGGATATCTCATTAAAAGGATAAGGGGCTAAAGAGTTTGGTATGCAAAACATCCGTTTGAGTGCATCTGGAGTGACATAACATAGGTTTTTTGACATATCGGAGGAAAGGATTTCCTACTTGGTAGAGGAATAATGGTTGGAGAACCATGTAATGAATTCAAGGAAGTCAACAGATCTAGGGAAAGTAGTCCGGGAAAAGTTTGAGTTCCACGGATTAATGTTATCCTTGTTAGCAAAAGCAAGGGATTTGGCTTCTTTAATGGTTTCGCTCAGATCAGAATTGGTGATAATAGTATCAAATACATCCACTTCATGGTCATTTACATGTTCCTCCCCTGAGAAAATGGGGTTTTGGAAGCTTAAACTTGGGTTTAGGTGCCATCATTGATTAGACTGGTTTGGTAAAATTTAGTGAACGTTAGGGTAAATTTTACAGAAATTAGGGCCTCACCGATTTAGTGGCAGACATAGGATTTTAGCATAAGTCTTGGATAACAGTGAAATATGAAATACTAGGATGATAGTTGGAAGCTGAGTCAGAATGCTTGGACATTGATTTGGACCGGTCGGCTTCATGCAAACGGTTGACCTGGTACACTGAGTTTGTCGGGAGCATGCTTAATCTTGACAAAGAAATAATATTTTTAAAATAGGGAAAATATCCTTTTATTTGTTTGGGGAAACATACTTTCCACGTTGGATTTCGGGGTAGATGTACGAGGAGAAAGTATTGGGACTCATATGATAGATGGAAGGAAAGGAAGCGAGGAGGAAACGTGGGGACCCACATGACAAATGGCAGGTAGAGAAAGGGGTGAGTTGTCAGTGTGGTGAGATGTAAATCCCTTTAGTTGACGTCACAGACGGATACCACTTTTGGTTTCCCAGGGTGGTAACGCACTGGTAGTGAGCGGTAAAGAGAAATTGTGCTCAAGGTGTGGCCAATCATCGATGAGCATGTTTCCTCGGTGATTTTGGGGGAAACAAGCGATCAAGTCCCTTTTGGGGAGGGAATTTCTTATCGATGCGTTTTAGATCTCAACCGTTCATCTATATCACGCTTTTTCAACTTGCACGTATTTATTTCTGTCTTAAATTTATTGCACTTTATGGGTGTGTCCGATCTCTGGGCTGTCATATATTTTTTGATCTAACGGCTCAGCGACTTTAGTGCTTTTGCACTCATCTTTAGGATGTTGGTCACCTTTAGGCCGCCTCTATTTTCCTTTAACCCTTTAGCTCCTGAGGGATGAAACAAAGTGTGCATACCATGCTCAAAAACTTCAAAGGATATTTTTACATGGAGAAAAATATCAGTACTAACAGTCACTTTCACATGGAACATTGTAAACCAACCCCATCTCCCTTGTAGTATGGAGTCAAATTTGTTTCACTTGTACTACACCCGAAGTAGATGCCACTTCATACCATCAGTTAGTTGGTAGAATTTTGTATTTAACTCATACCTATCATAATATTTCCTTTGTTATTGGTCTGGTTTCCTAGTATATGCAAATACCCCATGAAAGTCATTGGAAAACAACAATTTTTTTTTTTGTATATTCAAGATAAATTTCAGTTTGGGATACAATACAATTCAAGGGGAACTCCTTTATTGGTTGGTTTCATTGATTCTAATTGGGATGGCGACCCCAAATATTAGAAGTCTATTGCAGGGTATCTTTTCAGTCTTGGTTCTAAACTTGTCACTTTAGCTTGTAAGAAGAAACAATATCTTTCTGTTTCTTCCACAGAACCAGAGTATAGAGCCATAGATAATGTAAGTCAAGAATCCTTGTGGATTCAATAGATCCTTTAAGAGTTTGGATTGTAGTAGATCCAACGACACTTTGGTGTGAAAATAAGAGTTCAATTAGGCCCACCAAAGATCCAATTCAACATTAATGCAACAAACACATTGATATACATGAACTTCATCATAAATATTATTCAAGATCGCTTTCTCGAAGTGCTCTTTTTCCTTACAGATGATCAAGTTGCATACATTTTCACAAAGTCTTTTATAGAAGTGTAATACCCTCCACTTTAGCCCCTGGACATATTATTGTTGTTGTTATGTTGGAAAAAGTGGCACAAGGTGCTTGGACTATGGTTTTCACATTATTATTATTTTTATTATGTTGAAATTATAAAATAATAAAATAAAACAACCAGATCGACCGATGCCACATAAAAGAGTATGAGGAACCATGATGTTACGAGCAAGGGGTTGTGGGAAAAGTGTTACCATTGTGTTTGTGTCTATGTTGATGTTATACACCCTTCTTGTGGACTTGGTGGACCCTCTTGGCTATGTACCCTCACATTTGTGTTACTCCTTGGTTTCATTTATTCCAGGATAAATTTTTATTAGTGTTATAGTCTCTCTCCCACCTAGTGTGCCCTCTTGAGTTGGTTTAGTGTGTCTCTTGGTGTAGCCACCTGCTGTGTAACTCCAATTTACTATTTTGGGAATGTAACTCTCATTCTTGTGTCCCTCTCTCTCCCAATTCGAATTTCTCATGAAGGAATTTGGTTGGCTAGTCACACTTATGTGTTGGTTCATGCTTTTTCTCTGGTGCTTGTGTTTGGCACTTGTGGTTTGATTTTGGATACTCTTGGTTTGATATCCTTTCTAGTTATTTGACCCTTGTGGAGCCTGTGCCCAAGCTGAGTTACTCTGGAGACACTAGTGTATGTCCTGGAATTGCCTCTGGAGATCCTGGATTGGTAGCAAGGGTGTGGTCCACTACCATTGGATTTGAGGTTGAACATAGTTGTGTATTGCCTCTGGAGATATTGGCTTGGAATCAAGGGTTAGGTCCACTGCCTTGGATTTGAGGTTGTCATAGATCCACTGGAATTTCCCTGGATTGGAAGTTCTACTTGCCATTGGGTTGTGGTTGGACTGTTGTCTTGGAGCCACTGGAATTTCACTAGAGTGGAAGTAGAGGCCACAATTGCCATTTGGGTTGTGGTTGGATTGATTCCTTGAGATAATTTGTAGTTGAGAGTGCTCTTTCTTGTGGAATCATGGTTCTGGCTTGGGGGTGACCATTCCAAAGTGATTTTTGGCTTGCTTTGTGTCTACGGATGGATGGAATGTGGCACAATGGATTCTGTTTGCATGTTTGGAAAATATAAGTGCTTTATCTCATGTTTATTTAATGTATTTGGCTCTTATATGATTTATTTATGGATTCACATGAAATTTTTGATGAAATTTACGAGCTAATTGTGGAAGAAATATCTCATGGAATTCAATCTATTTATGCAAGTAAATTTTGTGAAGGAATTGGAAACTAGTTTTTGGGATTTTGCACACAAATTGTTTGAGGAAATAATTCTTTGGGACCTCTGATGTAGAAATTATATTTATTCCCCTACTCATTATATAATGTGTATTTTGATGGCACAGTAGCCCCGAAATGGTTTAAGGCACTTCCCTTTGAAGCTTCTACCTTTTATTGGAAAACTAGATCTTTGATTGGATTGTTTTGCGTAGTTTGGAGACTTGGCACATGAAGTGTTTGTAAAAATTCATGAGTGTTCTTTTTATTCTTATGTCTGATGAATAAAATTGAAATTTGTGTGAGAATGTTAGGTTAAATCTTGTTGATAGTGTTTTGGAAATGTCTACCGAAATTCTAGATCAATTTCCAATTTCTAACTCCTTCAATGGAATTGTTTGAGTAGATTTATGAATTTGCATATGAAGTGTTTGAAGAAATTTTTGAATGATATATACCTTTGTTATGACTGATAAAAACATTTTAATTGAAGTTGGAATGGCATTTGAATGATTCTATGAGCCGTGTATTTAATTATTCTAGCGATTCTTAGAATTACTAGTCAAATCGGATGAGAGGAATTAGCTACTTTTGTGAATTATTTAATGGACTATATATGGGAGGAAAGATACAAACATATGAATATAGGTGAACCCTTCTATACTTTACATGAGCTACAATAGTCATATATTTCTCTTCATTTGGAATTCGGAAAGTTAAATTGGAAACTAGATACATTGCGGTAAAAATTGATAACTAGTTGTGGATTGAAATCTAAGTTTTCGTAAAAAACGGAATGCTACATCCATGTGACCTGTTTCTAACATGTTTTTGTGCTGTATGTGGATAATTATCAGGTGTGATCCTTTACTTATGGATTCATTTGATTTTGGTTCAGTTACTTAGACTCAATTCCTTATGGTGAATGTTAACTAGTTTCATTGGAATTGATGGAAAAGATCACCTTATGTGCAATTGGAATGATATGAATATAATCCTTTAATTGGATGTAGGTGCACACTTAATTATTTTTTTAATGGATGTAGGATTTATTTTGGGTTTAATGGCATGGTTACAAGTTGATTTTGTGCAAGACTAGCTCCTTTTATTGGAAAACTAGTTAACTAGTATTGTGGGCTCTCATTAGTAATTACCATGATTAATTATTTTAATTTTGGTAATTAGGAATTATTTACATGTAATTATATGTTATTAATCCATTGGTATTGATATTCAATGGTTATTTGTTAAAAAATTGGATGTGTGATAAGTGTTGTCATTTGTGTACTAAGTGTTGTTAATAGTCATAATTAACACCTTAATTACTAGTTAACCGTGATTAAGAATAATTAGCCTTTATAAGTGGTTATCATCTCTGATATGTCGTGATTTAAGGTTTGATGATGTTAGATGATGTTAATAATCCTTACCATCCCTTATATCAGATTTTGTATGTGTTAATGAATTTATATTAAATTATTGTTAATTATTGGATTTTGCGTCGCAATTAATTTTGGAAAAATAGAAATTAAATTTTTATAGTTTATCCGATGCACTAAAAATAAAGTAATTATCCTCATAGAACTAATGATATGTCCCTTAGACACTCTGATAGCCCCGGGGGACATTACAAGAAGTGAAGTTTTCTAAAATTCAATCTATGTTAAATTTTCAAGAAGTTGTCATTAAGGGGGGATAGGTTCTAATGCCTCCTTCATTCTCCTGTTATGTCACTGTTGTAAATTCTTCAATCATATCCCAAGTTGTTGTTATTAATGGGGGATGTTACTATATTTAGACACTTAGGAGTTATTTAATATCAGCTTGGTATAATGTGTATTTAGGATAGTGTGTTTATTTGGTGTTTCTTTAGTATGCATTTGTACTTATGTATTCCAATGGTCACAATATGTTCTAGGCATAAAGTGATCCAATTACTCATCTTTTGCTCGATAATAACAACTATATTGATGTGTGTCTTAGTATCCAATCGGTTCATGATCTTTATTTAAAGGGCCTGGAGGGTCATTTGTTGATGATCGACTATGAAACCGATATGTAAAATATTTTACTTTTGAATTAATGTGTTTCCTCGAGTGGCCATATTGGCTAGGGTAATGGTCTATTTCCCTATTTGAAGGTTCTAATCATGTAATACATTGGTGTGGCGATCTTTTATATGTTTGTGCCAATGGTTTCTTAAGGTTTTTGACCTCTATGGAAATATATTATTTTAGTTGAATATTTTTTCCTTCCTGAAACCATTCTTGTTCATGTACTTGCAAATATTCTTGTCAGGTAAAATATATGCATTAATAATTCACCTTGAACATCGAATTGTCAAACCAGGAATTCGTAAACTTATAGGTGCAGGCAAAATAAATGTGGGAATAGAGCTTCTAAGCTAACCTAATCTAATGTCAGCAAAACACTCTTCAAAATGCAATGAATGAAAGTTAATCAAAATGTTCCAAGAAGGATAACACCACAATATGTAACTATTGGATTGCAAGATCTTGTTTCCTGAGTTAGATCTCAATCTTCAATGGCTTATTCGTGCGGTGGTCAACTAAGCTATGGCAATCAAAACAATGCAAACTAGATTAAAAGTGTAATTAAAGCATCCTAAAACAAACTTTCTCCTAAACTCAAAAAATATAATTAAAACAATCTAAACTCAAGCTATGATAAATGAAATATCCTAAAAAAGATACACCCAAAAATAAAATGAATAAAATAAAATAAAATGAAAAAGAAAATGTATCAATTAAACTTATTTATAGATTTGCAATAATAATCATTTTAGCCTTACATTCTAAAATATATATATTAACAAAATTTACAAACTTATATCTACAATATATCACAATATATACCTTCAAAACAATATATGTATATATATTTATAAACAAATTAATCAATACATGACATATATAAACAAATAATTATTAACAATATTTTTATGAATAACAAACAAAATAATTCCAAAACAAGCTTCAGAAATATGGGGCATCTCTGCCAGAATGGATGATTTGGGGGATTTCTTTTTAAATTTGCTTATGGATAAAGATCTTGTTGATGTCATGCCCCATAAGCTTTCTCCTACATGGTCAAATGGGAGATTTGGTTGTGATGGTGTTCACAAGCGAATTGACAGATTCCTTGTAAAGGCGGACCTGCTGACATTTTTTCCAAAGCACAGGTCATGGGTACACACTGTTAAATTCTCGGACCACTGGCCCATTGTTCTGCAGATGGAGCAATTTGAGCAGTTTAATTTAATTCCCTTCAAATTCAATGCTACATGGCTAGAAAATAAATCTTTCTGTCTTATGGTTAGAAATTTCTGGACTCAATGTGAGGTTTCTGAATCAAATCCAGTTCTGAATTTTTGTACTAAGCTGAGAAAACTTAAGGAAGTTGTTATAAAATGGATCAAGGAAAAGAAACTGGCAGATAAGCATGAGTTATTTCAGTTAGAGTCTCAACTACAAGATGCCATTAATGCAAATATTAACAATTCCATTTCTATGGAGGAGTTTGAGATTTTGAAGAAATTGGAATTGAAAAAAGAAGAACTTATCTCACAAGAAGAAAAAGCTTGGAGACTAAAAAGCCGTGCAGTCTGGATTTCTCTTGGTGATAAAAATACTAAGTTCTTTCATGCTTTTGCTTCAGCTAGGAGGCGGTCTAAATATATCTGGGAAATACAGGATGACAATGGGATTCAATTCACAGGTATCGACAATATCAAGTCTGAAGCATACAATTTTTTCAAGAACATCTACTCTGATCCTGAGGAAGTATGTCAAAGAGCACAGGTAGAAGTGGCATCTTTATACCCTAGGTTTTTTGATGAGCAAGCTGCAGAAAACATGCAAGGCAAGGTTACAAAGGAAGAACTTGAGCAGACATTAAAACTGTTTGCAAAAGACAAAGCTCCTGGGCCGGATGGATGGCCAGTGGAACTCTATATTCACTTTTTTGAGGAAATGAGTGAGGAACTTTTGAAAATGGTAAATTATTCCATGACACAGGGCTACATACCAGGTGGACTAAACTCTACCTTTGTCACCTTGATCCCTAAAAAAGATAAGCCAGCTTCTTTTGGAGAATTCCGGCCTATTGCTCTCTGTAACTTATTATATAAGCTTATCACTAAAATTATTGCTGACAGATTGAAGAAGATACTTTCTGCACACATCTCTGAGGAGCAATTTGGCTTCTTAGAGGGGAGACAGATACATGATGCAATAGGCATTACACAAGAATTGATTCACAGCATCAAAATACACAAAAAGAAAGCCATTCTGCTTAAGATGGATCTTGTCAAAGCTTATGATAGGGCAAACTGGGCATATATCAGATTGATTCTAATCAGGATTGGCATGCCATCTGTTATCAATAAGTGGATTATGGCTTGCATTAGATCCATGAACATATCCGTTTTGGTGAATGGTAGTCCTACTGAATTTTTCAGCTGCTCCAGGGGGTTGAGACAGGGTTGCCCCTTATCTCCACTTCTGTTCATATTGATAATGGATGGCTTTAGCAGACTGGTAAACAAGGCTCTATTGGAAGGGCAGATCAAAGGTATCAATTTCACTAAAGAATGTGTTTTTACACATCTGATGTTTGCAGATGATGTTCTTGTTGGAGGGATTGACAAAGTGGAAGAATGGTTAATGTATAAAAACATCATTACTACTTTCAGCAAGGCAACAGGAATGCTGGTCAGTGAGGCAAAATCCAGTTTTATACATCATTCTATTGAAGAAGGACAGTTAAGAGACATTAGATCTGTCTTGCCTTATAATTGTACATCTTTTGGACAGGGCTTTAAATATCTGGGATACATATTAAAGCCAAACAATTATCTTATCCGTGATTGGCAATGGCTTTTGAAAAGAATAGAGGATAGAATTGCGCAGTGGTCCTATAGACTGTTGTCAATCGGTGGCAAGCTTATTCTGATACAGTCGGTCCTCTCCAGCATACCTGTGTACTGGTTCTCGATGTTAGAAGTCCCTATCTCCATCATTAAATCTATTAAGAGATATTTTTTCAATTTTCTGTGGAATGGGACTTCTTTCAGTGGAAAGATTCCAATGGTAGCAGCTGAATATCTAACAAGACCATACAAACTCGGAGGCTGGGGTATTAAAGATTTGGAGGTATTTAATATAGCTCTCAGGTTAAAAAGTTTTTGGCGTGGTATACATGGCACTTCCCTTTGGTCTAAAATACTTCATATAAAATACATCAAGACTGATATCAGTACCTGGATCAAAAAACCAAAATTGACCAACTGGGACTACTCTCCTATGTGGAGAGGATTCATGAAAGTTTTTCATTGGATTAAAAGTGACCTAGCATGGCATGTGGGGTCTGGAACACACATCAGGTTCGGGGTTGACCCCATTATTGGTCTTGAACAGGATCAGGGTCTTCCACCAATTATTCCACAATATCTACAAGTCATTGGTCTATCCACTCTGGACAAGATTCAGCATCAGAACTATGGCATTGCTGGAAGCTCGAAGTGGTTAACAGCGCAGGAGATTGGACTATCTGGGTATCTTGCTAACATTTGGGATAATTATACACATTCTCTGAACTCTGCTGGATTTCTTTTAAACAATTCTGAGGATAAGTTGATTTGGAGTGGTAACTCCGAAACTGGCTCTGTCACGGCTAAAGCTGCTTACAAAAGAATTCTCCAGCACAAATATATATTCCCGCCGGACTGGTGGTATTTGAAGATTTGGCAGTGGCACATCCCAGTCAAATTGAAATGCTTTTCGTGGCTGATTCTACAAGATAAGTTAAAAACCTGGGATAATTTATGTAAGAGAGGGTGGAATGGTCCAAGTTATTGTGTACTTTGCAAAATTGATGCTGAATCTAGACTACATCTGTTTGTACAGTGCTCTTTCTCTCGAAAAATATGGGAAATGATATCTATACATTTTAAAATTACACAATGCTGGGACATTGGAGATTTTAATTCATGTTTCTTACACTGGTATAGACACAGCAAAAAGTTCTTTTTTCTGGCAGTTTGCATACCCTGGGCAATCTGGCATGCAAGAAATTGTGCCATTTTTCAAAATGCCACACCTGAATACATCAAATGTTGCTTGACTGCTCTCAGGATGTATAACTCCTGCAAGATGGACGAGGTGATGTTGAAAACTGACAGAATTAGTACTTTTTATCTCAAGGTGGATCGTCCTATTTTGTTTTTTGATGGGGCTTCACAAGCAGGCATCTGTGCAGTTGGTGGAGTAATTTATCTAAATGATTCCCATTACTATACCTTCAAGCTAAATTGTGGAATGGGATCGAACATGAAGGCAGAATTAGTTGCACTTTGGTGTGTACTAAAGGTAGCCAACAGCTTTGGATTGAACAACATTAAGGTATTTGGGGACTCTCGGGTAACCATCAAATGGGCAGAAGGAAAATTCAAGCTAAATGTTTTAAATTTGCGTCATTGGGCCTCCAGGACACTTTTTGAAATTCAAAAACAGCAGAACATCATATTTGAACATATTTTTCGTGAGCATAACAGTATGGCGGACAAGCTTTCAAAACAAGCACTTGATGGTTGTGAACGTCACTTGATTTGGGAGGATTGGTGCGAGGGCCACATGCTTGACTGTGGTTCAGTCTATTTCTATGACTGATCAGATGTTGATTTTGACTTCTTTTGATCAAACTTTGTACTTTATGATACTACTGGACAGCATTTTAGGTTTTGTTTTTTGGGAAGTAATAAGCCAGGTGCTTTGGGTATTATGACACACATGCTCAGATTTGATATATCCTTTTTTTGGGATAGGCTCAGTTAATATTGTAAACCAGATTATGAAGGATAACTTCTTTAGTTATCTCAGAAGAATCCAGCAGGATGGATCAGGAACATATATTTGTACTATTTGATTCTGAAATGAATATCAATAGTAGCCTTTTTTTCTCTGGAAAAAAAAATTTCAAAACAACAATACTATGTAACGATTTAACATAACAATTAATAAAAAATATAATAAAATACATAACATGTAACAAATAATAATCTTACAATCAATACAACAATAAACAACAACCATATATATAATGATATTAATACATAACTATTATATATATTAATATGACATGATAGGAAAAAAGCACAATATAATAATATAATTGATACACACATGTGGTCTCGACAATTGTGGTTGAGGCTTACTATATCTACATTAATAATTCTAGGAGGCCATCCAAAGAGGCTTCGCTATATATATATATAATCAAAATAATAATAAAACCAAATAATGATAACACAATGCAATGTAAATGTAATGATAATGTGACATAAAGATAAGAACACATACAAAACAAATAGTAATGTGATGGAAAGATAACAAACAACCTGTAATAGATAACAACGTAATAAATAAAAACTTGTGACTGACAATGAACACACAAAATAATACTCAATAGATAATAAACAAACAGAAATAATACTCAATAGATAATAAACAAACAGACGCATAGCTAAAACACATGACATTAACTGAAAGGTACAACAATTGCATGAAATGCATTGGATGGAAGCTGGATGAGAAAAATTGAGCACATAGAATGAAAGTGCAAGGCGGAATTGCAGAAGCAATGGTGATGGAAAGCTATGGAAAATGGAAAGACATCGATAATGAAATCAAACTATAGATGTATCAATTCGAGCGAGAAATATACTAAACCTTAATTAGGTCTGAAAAAAATGCAAACTACAAATATGAAATGCATTCTAAAACAATAATTGAAAATAAGCCAGGGCGTTACTGGATCGAGGGGCCCTAACAGAATGGTCCACGCACCTGGCCACAATCTCAAACTAAATGAATTTGCAACAAATCAACAAGACCTAATTTTCATTCAATTTCAAACTTGGATTACAAATGCATCAGTTCCCGATCAATTTCTTTGGGAATCCTCCTCCTTTACATATCAGAGATTAGGTATTTATAGAGAATGAATAGTCAGATGGGTTAAAAACCGTCATCCTCTAATCCTGCAATGTCAATGGTAATATTTCTTTCTATGAGATCCTTGTGTCCATTTGAAGAAGCTAGCATATATCAATATGTGAACTGCAATGCTGGAACAAGTACAGTAAATGGTGCAGGAAGTGGTGACTGGTACAGGAACATGACCAAGTGCAAGAACAGAACTTGATAAAAAAACCGTCATTAGTAAAACCAAATACAAACTGCTTTAATTCATCAAAAATAAAGAAAAATAGATAATAGTTAACCACTTAGCATATATGGGTGTATATAAGATTTTATGAGGAAATAAGGAGCTAATCCCGGGAAAATGAGTGGAATGGTGAGGTGACAAAAGATGTTTGAATGGTGGAAATGATGTCAAAATAGTGACCCAACATTTCCTCAACTTTTTGCTTCTGTTGAAATTTAGTACGTATAGTATCCCAAATTCTGGCATCGACTTCAACATTTATTTGATTCTCTCGTTCCAAAATAAATTCTCACGTAGATTTTAAGTTGATACAAAAATTGGCATAATAAGTTGGCCAATGATCTAACACAATATTAATAGCAATGGCTATAATTGTCATATCAAGCAATCACTTGTGGTTGGGAATGGTTCCCATATGTTCAAAATTCAACTGCTAGTTCTCAACCAATAGATTATGTTGTTGATTGATTAAATTTGTTATCAAATTATATAGCTAGTCTGACAAAAATAATATGGTGTTTTGAGTAAGGCAAGACCTCGGTTGTATTTAGCCTTTTCTTTGCATGTTTTCAACAACTTTGTTTTCTTTCGCTTTAGCTTTCTAGTTGACACATTCCATCTTTTATTTCTAGTTGACACATTCCATTTTTTATTTATCTTTTTGCTAATTGCTGTATAGAGCTCTTGAATTTTTGAGTTGGATGTGTCATTTCCCTTCTCTCTCCCTGCATGCAAGTTGAATAGTGAGCATTTTAATGGATTTTTTTTATTTTTTTCCTTTTCCTCCTTGACTTATTTACTACTATTTTTTTTATTTTTTGATTTATGTCATGAGTTATTTGGTGTGTTTATCTTTTGATTTATGTCATGAGTTATGTGGTGTGTTGACTAAGGTAATACTTAAGTTTTATTTAGCATTTTTTCTACATGTTTTCCATGCTTTTTCTTCTTTTGTTTTCTTTCACTTTATATTTTTAGCTGACCCAATCCATATTTTATTGATCTCTTTTCTAATTTTTTTTATGTACATGTTTTCCATGCTTTTTTCTCCTTTGTTTTCCTTCACTTTATATTTTTAGCTTTAGCTGACCCAATCCATATTTTATTTCTCTCTTTTCTAATTTTTTTATAGAGCTCCCATAATTATGGGTCAAATGTGTCTACTATGTTAAATGCCACCGCTCCTTTCCCTTCTTTCTCTCCCTACAACTTAAACATGGTGGAGATTTTAGTGAATTTTCCCTTTTTGTCCTTCTCCTCTTTGACCTATTTGTTTCCCTTTCTATCTTTGTCTTAAGTCCTATAGCGAACTATGTTGGTGTTGTCTCTTGTTGGGTCATTTGCTTTTGTGATGCCTCTTTTTGTTATTGAGTTGAATGAGCTTGTTGCATTCTAGATCCTTGAGGTGTTGTTGGTTGTTTGCTTGTTGATCCTTGCTCTTGTAAAGTTGGTGACTAGGTTGAAGCTTGTTATTGTTCTTATGTTGATTTTCCTAAACATTGCCTTGCTTATTAGTTTGTTATTGTTCCTGTTGATTCTCCTCATCACCTACATTCACATTGTCTTGATTTTCTATGCCAGCTCAATTTTAGTCTTTTTGGCTACCGACATCTAAGATTTCTTGCACTATGGGGGTCGACATTGTTGGAATTGGGATTTTGGTAAGGTCGATGGGGATTTGTAACTTCTTAGTTCCCGTGTTGCTCCATGTTGATTGTGTTTGCTTAAGTAGGGGTTTAATCATGATGTTTGGGCCTTTAGTCTTCCTTTTATTTGTTTTCATAGCTGCTTGTTCGGCTTCTTGTACAGTCTATTTTTGTCTCCATTTCATCTTTGTTTGCAATTGATTCTAAATCATATATTTTTTTTCAAATCCTCAATAATTGTTTGCTTTTCCCTTTCCATGGACTTGATGTAGTATTTTCTTCACTAAATTCCATGATATATTTTATTTTCCTCAACCACTCTATGGTCATATTCTCTTTTCCATCATCCAAAGTTGTTAGTACTTGTTGTGCAACTTGTCAATGTTTCCTTTTTAAATAGGGATTCTCAAATTTGAGCTTGTCCAACTCTTAAATGAGTATGTTGAGGATGTTCATAATCAACTTGTTGTCTAATTTGACATCTATTTGTTTTCTCTTCTTTTTCATCAACTTCTTAACAATTTATTTATTTGTTGGATATTTTGTTGAAGTCAATCCATTTGTAACAAAAGGCATGATAAATAATGCAACTTTATTTTATTCCTCCAATTCTTTGTCTATCAGTGGTGTAATTACTTCTCTTGTTTTCGATTGAGATTCTTCTAGAATTTTGTATATTGTATTCAACCATATAGGAAACTCTGCAAAAATTCCATTAATTGTTGGATAACATTTGAGCTCCATAGACTATCCACATACTCCATCTAAATACCACATGTTAACGAAATTACTACAACATGGGTTAGTAGCAATCTTGATCTAAGGGTTGTGACTTAGATCACAAACAAAAGTAATAATCAAAGAAAATAATCATTAATCAGTATACAATGAGAACTACAAATAAACCCTTAAAATGATTTCAGAATAAGAATATCAACATTAATATTTACCAATGAATAGGAAAAATAATACAAAATATACACTTGAGAATAACTTGATGGAGTGAAGGTGGCCTCCTGTGCTACTCCATTGGGAGGGTTCTTTGCTTCCTCAAATGCTCCTTGACTCATTTCCTTAGTAGATGGAGGCTAGATGGGGGAGACGGGAAGGACTGTCATTCAAGTCTCTTAGGAAATCACTAGCATAACCTTGTTCTAAATGTGAATGGTGTGGTGTGACCCCTGATGGTCCTTTATAGTTTTTGATTAAAAAAACCATATAGAATCCCCTCTTTAACTTAGCTTTATTTTGATCAAATATTTAAATACATGCACACTAATGATAAGAAAAGTTGATCTAGATTGAATAGAGAGCTAATTCCATGCATGTTGATGATCAAAGGAGTTAAAGGGAAGTTTGACACTTCATAAATTCTTCTTTGGAGTTGCATGTGCATCAATTATGTAGAGAAATTCCATGCTTCTTGAATACAATATTGAAATTACAAAAATTAGAGTTTCTATGGGGTAGCCCACTTCTTGAGGCATTATATGTGTCAGGATTGCACTTAATGGGGCATTATCTATGCTAGTTAGTGTAGGAATTTGGATAATATTGTGCTAGCCTCTTGAAGGTTAGACTTTTGTAAGAGGAGGCCTCTTGTTGGTCAAACTTTGCTTACATGGAGTCTCTTAATAGTCAAACTTTGTTGAGAAGTGTCACATGATGGGATGGATGTATTGATGGTGTAGGTTATGCATTTGGTGATGATGTCTTAGGGTAAAAAATATTTCTAATAATATAGGGGAGAAAAATTAGGTTGATAACACCACACTTTAGTAAAGTCGAGGCCCAACTAAATATGTGCGATTGGTGGAAAATTTATTTGAATTATCTACGAAACCCTCCATCTATTGCATTTGACATTTAATTTCCTCAACCATCCTCCAAACATGTATTTTGGTGTGTAGTCTTCAGTCTTGCCCTTCCAAACCAACATAAAACACTAAAAATTTCACTTAGTCGGTGTGTTGGGTAGTGTGTATGGAAATCAATGGCAATACATATGAGTAAGGAAGGGTATCTTACAGCCTTACTCATTTCTTGACATTTTTCACAGTTAGTTTTAGTATAATAGCAACATTTTTTGCCCAATTGTAAGTGGTTCCTTCCTTGACAATGTGTCCAATAGCATCTAGCTTACTCAAAACTACATCTCAAGCTTGATCAAAGCTAGTTAAGAAAAATGATACAATGATAAAAGTACACTTGATTAATGATCAAACTTTTTGATTTGTTTGCATTAATGGTCCTTGTAAACTTTTCAATCCTCTCCAAGGGATTGGTCATTCTAGGAATGCTTTCTCCTTTATAGGGGAGTCTTGTAATTCATTGAAGCAATTGCACTGATTGAGACTAGATCATCTAACCAAATTTTACCTTTGTGATACCATTAGAGGAAATTAGGGACTAAAATAGGCCAAATTAAAAAAAAAATATGCTTATTGAGTTTGAAATTCAATAACAAAATAGAATTTTAAAAAAATAAGTCAATGAAAATCATTAAGGTGGAAAAATAAAAGTCAAGGATGATTATGCACCATGTTTTTATTTGAAATATATATACCTCACCTTGATTTAGATCTTGGTGAGATCATCTCGATATAATAAATATCTTTAAAATATTAAATATTATTAGTATGTTTATTATTTATTGTATAATACATATTATCATTGTTTTATTAAAATTCTGTTATTATTATATATTGATAATAATTTTTACTTTTATTATTATTATTATTATTATTATTATAAAAAATTACCAAACTTACACAAATAAGAAAAAATGGATCTTTTTAATATGTTCACCTTAACTTTTTTATGAAGAACTGTGGATCTTTTTAGTATGTTCGCCCTAACTTTTCTTTATGAAGAACTCAGATTTGGTTACTCTTTATACGAGAGGAAATATCTTACCAATATCTAAAACTTATATTTTCAAATTCTATACAGATTTTGTTGTGCATGCATTGCATTTTCTATTATATGGAATATTTTGAGATTTGCTCATAAGTTTTTATCTTGGCATCCATTTTGGGCACACCTTATATCATTAGAACGTTCTCGTTGAGATCTACAACTTCATTATTATGTGTTTTACGAGGTGCTTTACCATTGTTTCATATTTGCAAAAACAAAATCTATGAATATTTTGGCAAATAGGATGTACGTGTAGAGGAAGGTAAAATTCTAGTTAAAGGTATTCTTCATTATATTATTATTATATATTATATTATATTTAGCTATTATTATTATATACTTAAAGGTAATTGTCATTATATTATATATTAATAATATATTATTTATTGTATTTTTATTATGGTTATATTAGTATTAAATTATTTATAGTATAATTATATTATCATTTATAGTGTGTTTATGAGAATTTAAACGTTATGTATTTTGTAGTTTTAGATTAGCTCGCCAATGTTGTGTGATGTAGCTTACACAATTTATTATTTTATAATTTTCTTAGGAGATCCATTTTTTGACCAAATTTTTTTTAAAGAAATTGATTATAAAGTTGGTCACTTCCTCTTCTAACCCTTCAAACCCCAAAATCTAGGAAGCACATGGTATGAGAGAATCCTCACTTTCTACAACATTATGGTCTCATCTCTGCATTTCTCAACCACTACTGCTCATGTTTTGTAGTTTTTCCAGTGGTAATCCCAATTGATTTCCTTCGTCTTTGCATTTTTTATTCTATCAATTGTGGATTTGAGTTCTATCATTGGCTACATATCAAACCTCTTCTTTGTTCTTGGCTCGATATTATTAAATAGGTTTTTGGTGGTATTGCACCCCTCATTTTGGTGCCATCTATTTACTTAAGTCAATCGCTCGCTCTTGAATTCACTCGACTGGACTTCTATGTGATTGTAATCTCTCATCCTTGTTCTTCTCTTATGAACGTTTTCTCATACCATTCATCTCTATTTATAGTTGAATTCGTCTTTTTAATTCACTAGTTGCCCGTGCTTGCCTAATTAATGACACAATGCATTAATGCCGCATAATTAATACAGTCTGTGTGTTCGATCTTAGTTTTCATTGCATTTAGTCATTTTCTATTCAAATTCTTCTCCATGTTTGATTGATCCTAATTCAACTTTCTCCTTCTTTTGTTTACCCAACCATTGTTCGTTTCGAGTCATCTATCACTTTTTTTTTCATCTGATTCATATTTGTCCTTATCTTTGTTGATGATTATATCCCCTCTATTACAATTTCCTTTCCTTTTTTCATTTCTTCTCTATCTTTGTAATGTTGATCTTGTGTTTGTTGACTTTCCTTATCGCTACAACTTTCATCCTTTCGTATTAGATCCCAATTGACTATCATTATTTTTTAATGTTATTATTTTTATTTATTTATTGTGATGGCTAAGGTTTGAAGTTTAAATAACCATTTGTTGGCAATTACATGTCTTTCCCTAAACGACCACATTATTCAATTCTTTTGTTTTTTCAAGAGTTTGCCTACCAGAGAGCTTGGTTTTCAAACTAACTCCTACTTTGTGGTGCTATAAGGGTTTTCACCATTATATATATATATATATATATATATATATATATATATATATATATATATATATATATATATATATATATATATATATATATATATATATATTCCCTCGAAAAAAATCGTAATTTTATTCATGAACATAAAATTACATTTGTATATACATGTTGAAGCACATATTCCAAAAATTCGACTTCAGAACATAACTTCCTAATGTACAGTAGATCCCCTATAGATACATGCCAATGTGCAACCCCAAACCTATCTGATGGCTAATTTGCGCACCTGGCATAACCCCATATCCAAAAATGTGTACAAGCCTGAAAAGAAGAGAGTTAGTGTACTATGTCATTTCACTCGCAACGCATTCAGGTAGGTATTACGCTCCATGCCAATGAGGGAGGTTACTATAAATCCCTCTCATATATATATATAGGGATAGGGATGGTACCTCTTTAGCTTGGCACCTTTGACTACCTTGTTCTACCGTGTGCAAGAGTTTCCCTTGGAGTGTTTTGACTTGCACAACTCTATTTAACCTTATAGTTTAAAAAATCCAATCTATTTGCAATTTCCTTGGCTTGCCCTTAATTCTATTGTCCTACATAAATACTAGGTTTCCAATTTCAATATCTTTCTTCCATAAAATTTTGTCACACCAAATTTTTTGTTGTTTTTTTTGGACTTGTTGATGGTGGATAGTTATCATTCTTTCTTCCTATAATTTATTAAGTTGGTGTAGTTGATCCTCTCTAGTTTTTTTTTAGTCAAGTTTTAATACTTTAGTTACCCTATTAGCATCAACCCTAAAGTGTAGTGGAACAATTTCCTCTTGTTCATAAACTATGTTAACTGGTGTCTAACCATTGGACCTCTTATAAGTAGTTATGTATTCCCAAATAGAAATAGATTCCTTTTCATCCTAGTCATCTTTGTCAACATTACATATTTTGGTGTCTTTCAGACAAGGATTTATTAAATGAATCCACTGTGCCATTTGCTTGTGGTGATAAAGGGAATTCTTTTTATCAAGAATTTTTTCATCAATACTTCTACATTGACGTTCACAAAATGTGTCCCTTGATCACTTATTAGTGTAAGTAGTCAACCAAACTTGGTCATGATGTTCTTAGAAATAAATTTTGTTGCTACTTCCTTGGTTCAATTATTGATTGGAACTACCTTTTCCCACTTTGTACCAAGGGTATTATACTTATGTGATAATGTATTTTTATCCTATACATTTTCTTCTCTTGGGGAAAGGTCCCACAAAGTTAATAGCCCAAATATCAAAGGGGATACTTGGGTTAATAAACTACAAAGGCATCTCATATTTCTTCAATGGTCAACCCAACCTTTGGCACTTGTCACAATTTTTTTTTTTTTTTTATTGAAATCCTTATTCAATATGAGCCAACACAATCTAGATTCCTTCTTTTTGTGTGTGTGTTTGTAATCTACATGGTGGTGACCACTTGTAGGACTAGAATCCGCTTCTTCAATTATGTTTTCGCTTTCATGTTTTGAAACACATATCCTAAGCACATTGCATGGATCAGTCTTATATAACACCCATTTACCAATGTGTAAGGTGCAACTTTCATGAAAAAACACTTTATTTTTCTTCTCTTGTAAGTCAATGAGATCTTTTTCTTCCTATAAAAAATGGTCAATTTATGCAAGTTGTTGAAGGGAAGATTCATCTTTAAACAAGTGGTCATATGGAATAACACCATCTATCCCTATAGTTTCTTATCCTATTCAATTCTTGATAGTTGATTCATTCCTACATTGCCTTTATTAGTCCCTGCCCGCAGGTAGTGCAAGGACTATAGAAATCGATTTTGTCCCTTTTCATTAGTTTGGCATGAATTACAGAGTGTTTTAACCAAATTTTTTTAACACAAATTCTATTCTGGCCAATGAAAAGATTTCGAGCCTTATTTGGCCTCAAACCAAAGCTAGGCCTTTTTTTATTATTTTTTGCATAGGTTGATAGTTACGCCTGCCCATTCCTGTCGCGTTCTCCAACACCTATCATGCCGCTTTCACGGATGCCGCCCTTGTGACTACAAGAATTAAATCCTAGTTATTATCTGCTGCTACTATCTTTGCCCTCACGCTATCACTCCAAGTTCAAATTCTTGGAATAATAAGAGCCATTTGTACATTCTTCTTTAATGAACTAGTTTATTAACTAGATATTTCATGCTTGATTGACTATATAAAAGGTAAATGGGTTGGATAGTAAATGGTGTCTAAATTTCTATGAGATAAATATCATTCCAAACCCTTATCTTTTCATGGTTGAATAGTTCCTTTCAATTTTGAAGAGCTTTCAATTGCCATAAGCATTCATATGATATTATCCTTCTTCTCTAGGTTGTGCCAAAACAACCCCAACTATCCTACATTAGATGCATCAACATGCGGATGGAACTTCTAATTAGTCTAATAAGGAAATCTAATTACTGGTGTTTTGACTAACTTCCTCTTTAACGTTTCAAACAATTCACTGCTATATGCACTCCTGAATAAATTCAACCTCATTCCTTAGAAGCTCATCCATCAGGATTCTAATATTGTATTAATAATGATTGATAAACTTCTCGTGGTATCTAGTGTGACCCAAAAATATTTGTATTTTTTTGGGTTCGTAGGGGATTTGAAGATGAGTATAACCTTAATCTTCTCCATGTCTACCTTGATTCCATCTTTGTAGACTACATGACCTAGTGATATGCCAATTGGAGTAGAAAATGTACATTCAAGTTCATTGACGTATTTCAAACATTATCTAGACCCAATGTAAGTCATTTTTTAGTAAGTTCTAAATACTCTAGTCATCAAAGTAAACCACCATGGTTTTATAAATATATTCCTAAAATGATTTGAATATTATTCTTGAGAAGACAATATGGGAATTTTTCAATCCAACATACATGACTCTATAAGCAAATGATATAGACTCCATCACAAATGTGGTATTTTCTTGATTCTCCTTCTCAAATAGTACTTGGTTATACCTCGAAAATCCACCAGTAAATGAGTAGCACTCATGTCCTTCTACCTCATTAATTATTTCATCAATAAATGAGATTGGGAAGGGATTTGTGAGTGCTACTTGATTTAACCCCCTAAAATCGACATAGATCCACAATTTTTTTTGGTTATGCTTCTTGGCCTAAACAACCACAGGGTTGACCCACTGTGACTTTTCTATTGGATAAATGGTGTTAGTTGATCACATGTTTCCAATCTCCTTTTGTACAATTTTTTTATACCCGTGAGCCAATTTGTAGAGTCTCTTCTTCACATGTTTGGAATTAGGGTGAGGTAAATATTCATCTCCCTTATTTCTTTGAGTAAGACCCTTTAATACTTTGTAATCATGGGAAAAAACATCCTTGTACTCCTTCAACAAGTCAACTATCTTTGTTGCATTCTTTTTCGGTCAACAATATCTAATTCTAGTAATTTTTTGGTTGATTAGCATTTGAAATGTCATCTTCTTTAATTTTAAGTTCAACATCCATCCAATTTGGCACCTTTGACTCATCTAAATTTGTTTCTCCCTCCTTAACTTCATTGTACATAGATGGATAGTCAATTTTCTCCCCTTCTTCTTTTTCTAGGTCAGCTTGCTTTGTTACTTTTAATGATTTTAAATAGGTCAATATATGATTTTTCATATATTTTGGTGCTTGATGGGTGGAAATATTGGATGAATTGGCTTGTAGGGCCCATTTTAGGGGTAGGTATCACTTTGTAGATTTGGGGTCCAAATCCTTATGAGGTTTGTTTGAGGGATTAAATGATGGTTTTTGGGTTTAAACGTTCATCTCTTACATTATGCCCCTTGAAATATTTTTCACTCTAATACCTTTCCAACGGTCCAAGAATCGCCTCAATCGGATTCCATATGAGGAAGTTATGCCTCTTGCAAGTTTAGCTATCTAGTTGACCACCATGGTACCAAGTGGATTCCATGTTAGCTCTCATTTCTCACACATGCGGAGTTAGTCACATATGGACTTTCAAGAAAATTATAGAAGTTCCAAGACCCTATCCCTAAACGGGAGTTGAGGCATGCAAAAACCATAGAACTAACCCTAGACGACTATCAAGCTATGTTAAATATCGAGTTGCAAGGAAAAGAAGGGCTTCCATTCTTATGATGTTATTGTATTATTCCATAGTTGAGCAACAAAATGAGAGTGGATATAAGAGCGGAATAGAGAAAATATGAGATCATGTAGTATCCATTTTGGTCACAGTCATAGGTAACTCCATAGAGAGTACCATTTCCTTTGTATTTTCATTTATATGAAGAGAAAGGCATAGCCCTCACATATGGCTAGGATTTTCCCCATAGTGGGTTTCCAAGGGTAAATATTGTATTATTTGTGTGGATCATGTATTTCTTTACTCTAGTTATTTTTCTTACAGTTTTAGTTATTTAGCATTCAATGGAAATAAGCTAATAAAGAACTAAGTTGTAAGATCCATTATGACGAACTATTCCAAAGGAATATTCATGACAGTTTACAGATCATATGGTATCACAACAATTTATTTTTATTTTTGTGGGAAATTGCAAGATCTAGTAGTTGGTGAAAAAAAGTCTTCAAACCCTAGCTATGGCAGACGAGTCTAGTGAAGAAGCGGTGAGTGATTATGAGCAATGATTTACAAAGATGGAAATATAAGTCATCGATGTATCATGCAACATTTCAATCCTCATGGTGGCTCTGGAGAGAAAGTTTGGACCTTTTGATAATTTTGGAGGCTCTAACTCAAAGATCAGATCATAGGGGAAATTAGAAGATAAAGACATCCCTGAAAAGGAGCTGAGGAAAAATATCGATAAAGAGCATCCAAGTTCCAGTACCAATATTCCTTCCTAGTATTTATTTAAGATGGAAGCGAAATTCAATATCAAGTCATGCCAAGGTGAGATTGATGCTTTAAAGTTGAACCATTGGTTGTGCCAATTAAAGGTCTATTTTAATATCCATCAAATATATGAGGAGCATAAAATTTCATTTGCTCAAATTAAATTAGAGGGTCATGCATTAACTTGGTGGGAAAGCCACACAAAGGAACTTAGTTTGGAGGGTGATTTTCCATTAATTAATTAGGAGGATTTTAAAATCCTCATTAGTTCCCATTTCTACCTTATCGAGTATGTAGAGGACCAATGGATCAGTTGGCATTACTTTAGGAAAAGGAAAGGGCATAGTGTGCAAGAGTACACCATCGAATTCAGGAAGATGGCTATCATGTTGGGTATCTCACCCAAGAATCCATATGTACTCCTCAATTATTTGTGGGGTCTACACAGTCACTTATGAAAGAAAGTGATGCTCTTTGGTCCCAAGACAATTGACAAGGCCTGTGTGCAAGCATAATACCTAGAAAATATAGGCCATAAGAAAGGACAACCAATCGGTTCCAAACAGAAAGAGAACCAAGACACTTCCAAGGAGGGGAAGAATAAGTGTAAAGGAAAAGATAAGAATATTATAGCCATGACACATCAATCTAAGGATTTGAAAAACCAATTTAACCATTGTAACATCAGTGATCACACTGAAGAAAAGTGTTGGAAACAACATCCAAAGCTAAACCCTAAGAACCACAAGAAGGATGTTACAAACAAAAACCTTGTAGCCATTGATTCAAGCAAAGAGGTAGAGAGCAACTCAGATGTGGATGACAATATTGTATACACTTTAGTGTAAAAGGAGGTGATTTTGAGTATCTTCATCACAAGGAAGAGAAGGAGATGACAAAACTCTTCCATATCAAGATATAGATCAAGAAAACCAATGTATAATATTCTCTATTCAATTTTGATTCACAGGCCAGTCTTATAGCAGAAGATCTGGTAAGTAAGCTTGGATTGGAAGTACATGATCACCCTAGACCTTGTCCATTGGGATGGGTAAGTAAGAATACAAAACTTAGGGTCACAAAACAATGCAAAATTAAATTTTCCATAATTGTAGATTATATTGATGAAGTGGAGGTAGACATAGTACCCCTTGATCTCTATGGTGTAGTATTTGGAAGTCGATGCATGTATAAGAGGGATGCGATCTTCATGAGGAGATAAAAGCAATACCACTTGATAAAGGATGTGAAGTATTTCATCCTCTCTACCGCTATGAAAAGTGCCATAAGCCAATTTCCTTAGTTCATTATCTATTGATTTAATAGAGAACAATATATAAAACTACAATAAAATTAGTGGTATTTATTATCAATTGTTTATTAAGGCTAAGAGAGTGTGTCTACAAAGTGTCTATTTATTCATTTCCACATTTAATATTTGTGTAACTCACAAACCATCCAATTTTTTTGTTTCATGGAAGGTGTTATCCCTACGGTCTGCACCCGGACTGCTAAGGGAAAATATAGGCCACTTGTATACAAATATGTAATAAACTGTGGTTTAATGTTGACAATTTAAGTGGTTAAATAGTCAGTTATCCAAACAAGCTCTAGGTGGAGTAATCGACAGTTTAGGTAGAAAAATAGTAACAGGTCATTGGTTTAAAAGGGTTTTCAGTCATGAATTAGATATGAGCTCAAATTCTAATACAAAGCTAGGATGCAAACATATGAAAAGCAAGTTGCTCATTCATAAAATTTCATAGGTATTATGTATCATAATAGTGTTATAATCAAGAATGCTAATTGAAAACATAACAGAGATCACGAGCAATATACATTCATAGCATAAATGTTATTAGTTATGGAATCAACTGACTATGTAGTGCATAAGTTACTTATGTGCTCAAATAGAGTACTAGCAACAAAAATAGATAAGAGGCACAATCCATTCATAACTCAAAACGATCATTTAAACTTGCATAGATTATTGTATTCAAGAGCTTACAAGTTTCCACCAACCCTTCTGTAACTATCCAAAATTTGAACCCCCCCATCCTATCTATTTCTTCTCTTATAACCATTACATTTCATTGATTCCATATTTAGATCCTACTAAAGGGGTTCAAGACTCATCTATTTGCTAATAATATCATTACAAACAAAAATAGATGATTTGAGATTTGAATAAGTTCAAGATCCTATTTTTTGGGGATTTTCCAACTAACTAGATCAACATAACTATTTTGAGTCTAGAACACATTGCATTTTTTCCTATACAAAATATTCAAAATAAACTTGAGTTTGATACTTTACAAAACTTGGAAAATACTAGTATCAACTTTAAAAGATCAAAATGATGTAAATGAGAGTTATGTAGCGCCCCTATAGCCAGTTGTAGAAACATGAGTTGTCCATATTGGAATTTATCTTCATCCAAATGTGTCTTTGATAAAATCCATGTCCCTATCTAACTTCAAGAGCATGACCCTAGTGTAGTGTATCTTGGATAATATGGGTACTTAAGTATGTCAATATTCCCAATCTATCATTGTTGGCTTGGTTCTTTTTCCTTTCCTGTAAACACTGATTCTTCCAGTATTTTCTTTGTCTCAAGATTTTTCCATTACTTTTCTTCAATTTCTGAGAGAATTTGCATAACTTATTGTATTTTATGACCAGTTTATCCCATTTCTTATTAGCTTTATTTGTCCTTCTCTACATCTGCTTGTTTTCCTGTTGGAAATCTTTAACCAAAATTTTAAATTTCTTCAGCTTCTTCACCATTTTTTTGATTGGTTTTATACCCGTTACCTTCAAACTGAGGTAAACTATAAACTTCTGGAGTTTTTGTTTGCACAAAAGAACTTTCAATTTCTGGTTTAGCAATGTCAGTGTAATCTGGGCATTGCATCTCTTGATCTTCTTCATAAAAATTTGGAAAAATAGGTTCATCCTTAGGTGAACAAGGAATGACATTTATGGTCTTTTCCAAACTAGTTAAGAGCTCAACTACTTTTCTTTCTTTTTCCATTGATGAATCTGATTCTTCTTCAACGGTTACTTGTGTATCCTTAGGAATTTGAGACTGTTTTTTAACCTTAGAATTTCTAGGCTCGGGCTCTTTACAAGGTTCAACCATCTCTTTCCCCTTATTACCTATGGAACTACTTCTAGTTTGTATAGACCTTGGAACCATGGCCTTAATTTTTTGTTTCTCGGATCATGTTTGTATTTCTTATGGTAAAATTTTAGGATTAATGACCTTTTGTTCTTTCAGGGCCAGGTTGAAAATGGAGAGTTGGGCCTCAATTAAACTAAGAATGTTATAAAATATGCTAAAATAATAAATACCACACCATCCACACATTAAACACAAGATGTACATTGGGAAATATATATGGGAGCTAGAAGATGAGGGTTATGCCTTACTCCTTTTTTCTTATATATAGAATGCAAATACAAAGAAAGGTGTACTCACTATGGAGTTGCGATTGAAATTGTGACCTTTGTGGCTATTACAAGGTCTTTTGCGTCCTCTCTTATGTTCACAATATCTCACTCCTTTTCTGTACTCAAATATGGAACAACAAATCAATACAAAATGAATGAAACACATTCCTTTCCTAGTAACCTAGTATTTAACATGCCCTAATGGCCATCTAGTGTTAGGGCTAGGTTTTTTGTATGCCTAAACTCCCAATTAGGGTTAGGGTTTCATACCCTCTAGAATCTTCTTGAACTTGTCCACGCATGACTAGCTCCACATGTGTGAGTAATGGGAGTTGGTGTTGCAAATTCTTTGTAAAGTTTTGACCAACAAAATGGTCATTGATTGCCCAAATGAGATTTGAACATTTTATGACCCCAAATCACCAAAATAAGCCTTGCAAATCCATGACTCAAATTTATCCACTCGAAAATACCAAAAAGATGCAAATTATATAGTGATCCATTTTGAACTATACCTTCAAAGATTATATAAAATAATGAATAATTTTCAAAATCATCCTCTCTACCACTATGAAAAGTGTCATAAACCAATTTCCTTAGTTCATTATCTAGAAAACACTCTATAAAACTATAATAAAATTAGTTACATTTATTATCAAGTCTTTATTAAGGCTAAGAGAGTGTGTCTACAAAGTATCTATTTATTCATTTCCACATTTAATATTTGTGTAACTCACAAACCCTCCAAATTTTTTGTTTCATGGAAGGCATTTCTTTATTGGCCCATATCAAACGGCAAAGTATAAACATGTAAGTCATTTCCTTGTATATTATTTCATTTTTCTCCTCCTAATTAATATCAACTTCTTCGAAGTGTGGTCTATTATTTCTTTTTTCTACTCCTCCTAATTAATATCAATTCCAACGAAGAGTTGTCTATTATTTCATTTTTCTCCTTATAATCAATATCAACTCCTTCAAAAGATCAAAGTCTTTTGAAGCTCAAATATTATCTTCCACTCAAGTGATTCCTAAATGTTTATTGTATAAAGTTTTTTAATTGGGTCAATTAATATATGTTTTTCAAATTAATATATGTTTTTCAAATTTAGTCATGGTATTTTTTTGTTTTTTAATTACATTGAGAATAATGAGATGCTTAAGTATGGAAGAGATATTGTCAAATTTATCAGTTATATAACATTCTTATATCAATTTATATTTTATGAAAAAAATAATTAAAAAATACAAATAAGCTCATAAAATAAAATAATTAAAACTAAAATAAATCTATGTTAAACCGAGATCTAAAAAGATCCAATTTCTTAAAGTGTAAATATTTTCTTAATGTATAAAAATAAAAATAAAAAATATTCCTCAACAAATTGAATTCCTAGTGTGTGATATTTTAACTTAAATAAAATATACTTAAATATAATATTTTGAAATAAAAAATTCCTTGCTTTTATTTAAATTCTTAATCACATTAAATTGGAAACTCTTCTTATACCCTTTATTCAATATTTATAAAAAATATTTATATTTTATTTTTAATGTGCTATATTCCTTCTATTTCCTTCCAACTATGGGATATTTTAATATTTTTTCCAACTATGGGATATTTTAATATTTTTTCCAAGCATGGGATATTTTAATATTAAGTTCACTATTTTATCAATATTTTATTCATCTCTAATTATTATTTTATTTATTTCTATTTTTTTATCATTTTTTATTAATATTATTTTACTTAATCGTTTTACGTTTGTTTTATTAACTTATATATTGTTCCTTATTTTAGATGGGTTAAGAGCATATCAATTTAGTTGATTTTGTGAATATTGTGAGTCTTACTCCCACCAATTATATTAAAGATACCATACTAAAAAAATGTTTACAATTTTTTTTCAAAATAAACAATTTTTTAAAAAATTAAAAAGTTTTTCATAATATGTATTTTATTAAAACAAAATCTTTTTAATTAGTTTTTTTAATTATATTGATAGATGTTTTTATTTTAGAATTTAGAGTAGACTAAAACTTAAGTTATTGATTTTAAGGTAGTTGTTAAAAATCCAAAATAAACAATAATAATAAAAAAAATTAATAACTATGATGAATAAATGGTAATTGACACTTAATTTGTAACTTGTTAAAGATAATTAACACTTAGCTTGTGACTTAAGCTAACTGAATATGCTATTTAAATTTAACTTTCCAATTTTAATTTATTTTTTTAATATTTAATTTTAATTTTGTGGATTGAAACTTACAAGTTCATCGTTTCTCTCTTACCTTATAAATATTACCCTATAAATGTTTCAAAATAACCATTTTTCTTCCATTTTTATATATTTAAAAAAAAAAGAGTGTTCACACATAATTATAATACAAAAAATTTCAAAACATCTTTTCAAAAAATCTTCACCATTCCCATTAGAAATTAAAATAAAAAATAAAAAATTCACACAGTCCTCCTTTATATATACAACCTTATCCCATTTCCCCTACCCTTCATATACATAACCTCATTCGGTTTCCCTATATATATACAATTGCATAGCTTTTTTTCCAATAAAAAATTTAACTTACTATTAATAATGCGAAATAGTAAATGTTCCACATGTCATGAAATAAAATATTACAACCCACGGGCACAAGGTAAACCTGTCCTATAAAAACAAGAGACATATCCCACAACCTTATCCAATTTCCCCATATGCACAATTGCACACATTATTCCATTTACCTGAATATACACAACCTTATCCCATTCACATCCATATACACTCCACCTTCATATCCACTTTTAATACATCTTTATCCACGCCATCACAACACAATCAAATACACTTTCCACATTCATCCCACCCTCATTATATTCAAACACACTCCACCTTCATATCCACTTTTAATTATTCATTCATTCCACCCTCTTTACTTGAAACCCACCAACACAATCAAATATACTTTTCCACATTCACTCCACCTTCATTATTCGAATACACTACCTAGTAATGAATACACTTTCCACATCCATTCCACCCTTAGAGAAGTGAACCTTACCGACCAGAACACTCAAATACACTCTCTATATTCATTCCACCCTCATATTAGAATATCACTAACTAGTAATGAATATACTTTCCACCCTTAAGAAGGTCAACCTTACCCCGCATTCACGTACATTTTATGAGAGATAAAATACGATCTCGCACACCCCACCCAATAATGGAATTTGACCCTACGCACACCCCACCCAATAATGGAATTTGACCCCATTTGTGTTTACACCCACCCCCATAGATTCAACATGTTATTTGTAATAATTGGGTTCAAAAATAAGAAGATTAATATCGCTTAGTTTTCCTCATATTACCATTCAGCACCACATGACCTTATGCTGAGAATAAAAAAGATATGAATACCAATTTTAAATCATATCTGAAATTAAAAATGACATTTTGAAATTAATATATGAAAGAGATTAAAAATTATATTTTAAAATCATAAATGATTAAAATTAACATTTCAAAGAATCAAAATAACCTTACATGGAAGCTGGCATTAGTCTAAACCTAACCTAAGCTGGCATTTCAGTCGCTTGATTGTACTACTTTTTAAATACTAAAATCAATAATTTTTCTATAATAAATCATTTGCTACTGATAAAAAGCAAGCAAGTAAAAAAATTATAAACAATTTATCAATTATTAAAACCACAAGGATTATTCTTCATTAAAAATATTCTTCATCACAGCATTTTTTCTGAAAGATTAAACGGATCACTTTCAAATGTCTGTGCAAATGAGCAATAACCCTAGCTGGATTTAGGTCTCAACTTCAGATTCCTGGCCAAGGCAACGGCGGCTCCCAACACAGCCACAACAACACCAGAAACCAGCAGGCCGGACATCAACTTACTTCGAATACCTCCCTTGCCTTTATCCGTGCCATCATCTTTCTTGTTTTCGTCGTCATCCTGCGAAACAACAAAACCATTTTTCCTTTAAAAAAAGGGGGGGAAACCACAAAACGCAAAACCTTACACTAAATTTAGACGGACATTGCAAAATTTAACCAAAAAAGGAAAACAGAAAGCCTTTTCTGGCAAGCCACGGGTTCGAATCCTGGGGGAAAGGAAACGCAGTACCGGGCGTCCAAGATCGGCTGCAGCCTGGAAAGCGGTGGGATCGCCAACATGACGATCGGCCATGGCGGAAGCAATCTCCTTGCTGCCCTCCTGATCGCTTGGGGTCACGATTCTGATGGGCTGGACGGCGCCGACCGAGGGCTTCAGAGTGGTGTATTGCCCCACCGTTTCTTTCTGTTCTGATGACATGAATGAACGTACGTGAAGAATATATATATAATATATATATAAGTCGAACCCTCTGGAATATAAATAAGCTGGCTTTCCGACTTCCTCCTGCAACAGCGGGAAAAACAACACAATGCTGTGCTTCTTCGTTTTTCCTTTAACGCAGATATGAACCGAAGAAATATTGACACGACATATCAGAGTGTATTCGTTCGACACGTTGCGATTACGTGGCGGAGTTCCATACATCTACGTGCCGAGAGCGCGCCACCTCATCATGTCCGTTGCCAATCCCATACCCTAATTTCACGTGCTAACTAATTCCCTTTTCGAATATTGTATCATTGAAATTGTCTTGGATAAATAGGTTTGATGAGAGGATGGAGGACCTAGGTGGGTTTCCGTAAAGACTTATGGAGATTCAAGTGGGTTGAACAGCAGTATTATAATCTTTATCAAAACAAATTATTAGACAGTGCAGTTCATGGGGAAATAATGTTTTCGTGGTCATTAGGGTTCGATTTTGGTCCTTCTTTCTTAGTGAATATAAAGGTTGGGAAATTTCGGTTTATCTAAAATAGTTCTGAAAATCTGGTTGAAGCATAAATTTTAAAGTGATAGTTCCATGTTGTTTAAAGATTTTTCAAAGTTTTCATCGCTTTAAAAACTTTCAAAATTCAAAAACTAATGAAACTATGTTTTTGGAACTTGAACCATGGCATGTATTAAAATTTCCACTAGATTTCTTACATAGAACTTTGTCAAAAAGAGTCATTCATGAATGAGGAGCAATCAGTTAAACAATGTCAACATAATGTTCATTCAATGTTTATGAATGAGGACCTTGGTTCGATTCACGTGGAATTATTGTCCACCTCTTAGATCCAACATTAGATTGAAGAAATATCTAAAAATAATAACACAATTATAATGTAATCAAGAATCAAATTTGAAATGTGGAATTATTGTCCACCTCTTAGATTTAACATTAGATTGAAGAAATATCTAAAAATAATAACACAATTATAATGTAATTAAGAATCAAATTTGAAACTTTGACTTAGTAACGATTATTCCCTGTCATTGCAAATGAAGATAACTATTCATCCATAATATGTTAATGGTTAATCTATTTTATAATTTTTTTATATTAGTTTTTTATGTTAATTGGAATTTTTATGATTGGTTGTGGGATAGAGTACTGGTATGCTTGTCACCAAGTTCTAATTCCTTAAATGACATGTTGAATTCATAATGAGAATATTGTTGTAATTATAAGGTTATACTGGGTACTATCCTCAAAATGAGGGGAAATGACTAGAGTTTGGCCTCGGATAATTAACTAGATTAGAACCATAAACATTACAATAATTGTAAAAATTTCTCAAGAAGCTTACCTAAGTAGTCTGTTACGAAAATGTTCTTTCAAGCCAGTATTTTGTTCCAGTGATCGCCAATAGTGTCTCAATGTATTTTAAAAATAGAGTTGTAAGTGATTCTTGAAATACAATTTTAAGGAGATTGTGTTTGGTTTTGGCAATTTGTTATATTTATGAGAAAAGTTCTAAGTAGTTCTTAAAATAAGATTTTAGAGAATTGTATTTGGTAAAGTAAGAATCTTATACTATATTTATTATATTAAAACCTGATGTGCTTGAAACATATTATGGTAATTGAAACATTGCTATAAGAAGATTTTATACTATTTAACCATTACAATTTTTAATGAGAAATTCGTTAATATTAAAATTTCATTAATCTTTTGTTTAATAATATAATCATTGTAAATTAATTTAAATTAAAATATTATTTTCTTAAAATGATATAAAATCTTATAAAAATATATAAATATTTAATCAAAAGTTCCAATATGAAATATTATTTTTTAAAAGCACATGAGGATCGATATTACAATATAGTAATTTATATGATTGTTCACATAAAAAGTTTTTATAATTGTTCACATAAGAGTGAAAAATGTTCAACAACTTTCAGTGATGTTTAGATTTTTTCATGATAAAATAGAATAAAGATTATTCAACTCAATTATAAAATACATTTTTCAAACATTAACTATTTGTTTGAAAAAATCGCGAAGGCAATACTGCTGGTGTTTTGAGATTTATCTAATTGTTGTTGGGTAAACGAATATAATTCTGTTGTACTATTCCTTAGAACAAAGAAATACTTACTTTGTTTAAATCAATAAACATGCATTCCACTTGTTTTACAAATATATTCTAAATTTAAGTTGGGTGCAGATATTATTTGAATATATAACAATGGCTTTTATTAATGAAAAATTCTTACATAAGTATTGGTGAAATATAGTTCAATAGTAATCACAAGATAAGGATCACCACTACTATTGAGACATGTATTCTTTTATAAAACATTTTTTTTTTAAATTATCAATTATATAAAAATGCAATAAATAATGATTTTTCAAATTGAATATGACCGTGAAATCCAATATAACCTTAACCATCTAATTACTAACTATTCACTTGCTCACTAAAAATAGAGTATAATAATTAGCTTATTCAAACATAAAATTACGAAAACCAAGCAACCATGAAATCAATCCAATTAAATAATGATAAATGAAGATTAACTCGATTAAAAATTTATTTTATATAAATCGAGAACCAAACCAAATGATGTAGAGGTTTCTCGATCATTAAAAGCCAAATTGATGTAGAGGTCTCTCGATAAACTTATCCACATACAAATCAAAGTTTTTGGTTTAATTATGTTGACTCTAAGCACACGCCAAGGATGTTCATCATGGCCCATAACCAAATGAATTATCCAATAATAAACCTCTAGGTCATCTCACCACAACCCATGAGGTTATTTAGTTGCATTGTTTAATAATCACAATCACACACATAGGCTTATTCAAGGTCCACATGGTAAGCCAAAATCTTGCTAACCTCTTGCTAACTGCAAATTAACCTAAAATGAGTAAGAAAATGATATTGCTAATTGTTAATTCCAAATACCATGTGTTTGAGCTCGTGAACATGGTGTGATTTGCTTGACCTTGAAACATCCATGGATGCCTCCTTAGGATGGGGTTGATCCCCCTCGCCCAACCCAGATGAAGTCGCTTTGCCAGCTACTTCCTCTCATCATATGGCTCTAAAAATAATAGAGCGAGGTCTCATTGGGAAGTTCACAGGGATATGGCCCTCACTAAGGTCTATGGATAACTGGCTTCAAAAGAAATGACATGTATTGATAGAGGGGAAAATGTCTCACTTATTTTGCAGACTAGGGTTTAACGTCTTCTTGTTTGAAACCAAAGATAATAGAGACCCGATTTTTAGAAATGGATTGTACTTCTTTAGAAATCATGGGATGTATATGAACAAATGGAATTTTTTTTTTGACCCGAAGCTTGGAGTTCCCTTAGCGGTGCTGGTATGGGTTCATCTCCCTCATTTACCCCTCCACTACTGGGGACATGACTCGCTTCAGATATCGGTAATGCTCTTGGGAAATTCATTGACAAACAAAACCAAAAGTTGGAATGATGGCATGTGCTCGGATTTGTGTTGAATTTGATCTAGAGAAAGGCCTTCCATAAATAGTCTGGGGGTGATTCCATGGATGTGCTTCACAATTTTTGGCAAGTGGGGCGCTAAAAATATGTGCAGCAGACCCTCAATCGAGGTTTTAATACCTCAATCAAGGGCTTAAAAATACATCGATCGAGGGCTTAAAAATACCTCAATCGAGCTATTGAAATCGCGATCGAGGGCTAGGTTAAACCCTCGATCGAGGTATTGCTCGATTGAGTTGTTGAAATAAAATTAAAAAAAATAAACTGGAGCCCGTAGGCCGGCCTAGGCTCATTTGAGACGACCACAACGACTGAACAAGGAGCTCAAACGAGGTCCCCACACACTCACTTCCTCACCAAACCACCGCAACAAACCATGTCATCAAGTCCACCAGGTATGTGGACCAAAAACCTCAATTTTTTGTTTTTTAAATCAATTTTATTTATTGTTTGTTTTCTTTAACTTTATATCAACCGGCGGTAGCATTTATGCTGCTGGTTTTATTTCTAAATGTGTATTGGCAAGCATAAATGCTGATGGATTACACATTTGGAAATAAAACCAACAACATAAATGTTGCCATTTTTTTTTCTTCAATAAATTTAACCAAATTGTGTAAAAAAGAACCATTGAAACCTAGATTTTTTATACCTATGAACCTATCAATTACCAAGAACCATGTGAAAACTGATTGAAAACACCAAGTGAAGACATGTGTAACAAAACCAATTATATTAGGTTAAATATGTTTTAAATTTTAAATTTAAGTTTTATTTATTTATTCAAGTTTTAAATATTTATGTTTATATCAATTGGCTGTCGGTTTTATTTTAAAATGTGTATTGGCAAACAAAAATATTGCCCGATTTTTTTCAATCCTCTGAGAATGCCATAAGGATTGAAAAAAACAAAATACACATTTGAAAATAAAACCAAGAACCATGTGAAAAAAACAAAAACCATGTGAAAACTGATTGAAATACCAAGAACCATGTGAAAACTTATTGAAAAAACCGAGTGAAAACATGTATAACAAAACCACTTACATTAGGTTAAATATGTTCTAAATTTTAAATTTAAGTTTTATTTATTTATTCAAGTTTTTTCCAATAAATTCCACTAAGGTCTTATAACCATGTAACAAGAACATATAACATTCCAAAATAATACATTCGAAAACCTTTGAAATTGAAATTTCAAATTGAAATTGAAATTTGAATTTGAATTACAGATTTAAAATGTTTCATTTACAAATTGAAATTTCATTTTTCAATTTCAATTTGAGATTGAAATTGCAAACTGCAATTGAAATTGAAATTGCAACTGAAATTTGAAATTGTGATTGCAATTGCAATTGAAATTTAAAATTGAAATTGCAATTGAAATTTGAAATTTGAGATTGAAATTTGAAATTGCAATTGAAATTTGAAATTGAAATTGCAAATTGCAATTGAAATTGCAAATTGCAATTTGCAATTGAAATTGTAGTCAAAATTGAAATTGAAATTTTAAATTTTAAATCGCAATTGAAAATTGCAATTGAAATTGAAATTGGAATTTGAAATTTGAAATTTGAAATTGCAATTGAATTTGAAATTTGAAATTTGAAATTGAAATTGCAAATTGAAATTGCAAATTGCAATTGAAATTGAAATTGCAATTGAAATCGAAAATTGCAATTGAATTTGAAAATTGAAAATTGAAATTGAAATTTGAAATTTGAAATTGAAAATTGAAATTGAAATTTGAAATTTGAAATTGAAAATTGAAATTGAAATTGCAAATGATGTAGATATGCTAGATTAAGAGCTACTTTCCCTTAAGTGATTGCCACTTTCCCTTTGAGATTTCAATTGCAAATTACAAATATAATAAACCAAATTATCAATAAGATCAATAACTTAGATTCAAATATATATATAATAATGATTCTCCTATGTTATACTTAGCATGATTCTCTTATGTTAAAATAACTTAGCATCAAGTTCATTTAAAGTAATTATTTTCCTATGTTAATGATTCGATGTAATTGATTATACTTAGCACATGCTCCTAAGTTTAATGAATATAAAAGTGATTAAGTGTGTCACAATGGAATGTGATGCAGAGACTTCTCTAGAGTGCAGTTCATTGCTTCTTTCTCAACGGAGCACAAGAGGATCCGAGGTGGCCCCACGGGGCATGGATCGTCAACATTCTTGTTCACTGAGGCATAAGGCCACACCAGGGTTAGCTGCCACTGGCGACAACAGAAGGAGTGGTAGTGTGTCATTTCATCCCAATGATATATGTCTGGATCCCGAGGAGGAGGAGGTGTGCAGGGACATAGGTACATTAAGTGCATATTTATTTTTTTAGATAGGTTTTCAGTAAATTTTTAATATATAATGCATTTAATTTCACTTGCAAGTTATAATGTATATTTTGACTGAGATTTGTGTTTTTTTATTGTAGGTGCCCTGGGAGGATCATATGATGATGAGGTCGCTTGTATTACCCTTGCTGATATTACCACCCAACGAGACTAGGTGCACTCACGTGTCTGTACACTCATGGAGGATTCTCCTACTAGATGCTCATTGCTCATGATGTTATCACCAGTTGATGATATGTTGTCCCTCTATAGGAAAGTGGGACCTCTTAGTGACATCTGGCATTTTGCATGGAAGAGGAGAAGGCATGATGTTATGGGTCCCTTAAATGGGACGATGTGAAATCCGCCACAAGAGGCCATGATGCCAAGGGCAATTTGTTCAACATCCCTCATAATTTCCTTGCCGGTCAACCGCTTAGACTCAAGGAGTTTAAGCTCTAGGCTGCGGCACCATATGTTTATGATAGATTTATTGGAGCATGAGGCATGTTCCCCCACCATGTCCAGGCCCCTTTATACTTTGTAAAGCATATATATACGGAGTTTTTTCTAGATATGCACCTGAACTACACCAACACCAAATCTGAATTCTTTGGTGCTGGTAGGGGACGTAGCTACAAATGTCCTAGAGCTCATAAAGACCCTGCTTTCGTTCCACCCCCTCCAAGGTTGGTACCGATTCCATACAAGATGGTTATTAGGTCCGAGGACATAGCACAACCATCCCAACTTGATACAAAGGCTAGGCAAGGGATTGCAGACTCGTTGCTCACTGCCATGGGCAGAGCTATTGTTGCTATTCAGGGAGAGACATCTAGACCACCTCCTGCACCTCCACAACCAAATATAGAGTGGGTGGATGATGATCTACTCAATTTTCTTGATGAGGAGGCCTTACGGGGGTATGCTCGGTTAGCTCAAGATGCATACTTTCGATTGTATCACAAATGCAGAGCTACAAGACAAGTATATTTTTGTACAATTATGTATGCTTTCATGTTACATCATATTATATGTGATAAATTGAATGCTCAATAATGCAAGTAAGGGGTGTTTTTTATTGCTCCATGCAGGGAACCACATTCATGGATGAGCTCTTTCATAGTGAGCCATAAATTGTTGGTTGTTTGCGTTGTCCATCCGCCCATCTTGACCTTCCCAACTCAGTCGTCGAGGTAAGTTATACTTTATGTTCCAATTCAATTTGTGTTTATTAATCTCAATTTATAATTTATGCTTTAATTCTTGAATCGAGATTTTATGTTTTAGATCCTAACTTTCAAGTTCAAATTGTACAGAGTAGAGGCAAGGCCGTTGCTCAGGATGATACACATGGGGACTGCCAAGGTTTTGACCAACTAGACCCAGACATAGAGGTAAGTTTTAATTTATGTTCCAATTCAATTCACATTTAGTAATTTCAATTTATACTTTATGTTTTAATTCTTAAACTATAGTTTATGTTTTAGTTTTAATTATTAATTTCCAACTTATTGCATGTAATGGCATCTTACACAGGAATCACTACAAGTGGGTGTCAATGCTACCATCACTTTCTCACATAATTGGGATGCAACTCGTCCACATGGTCTTGATGAGGGCCCATTGAATTAGTTTCTGACCCACATGCTAGATATCACCATTGACTCGAGTCAGGTGAGTTTCACATACATCCATTACAATTTTTCACTTCTTGTTGAATATTATACATTGCTCAAAATATAACTAACTTACAGAGTTCACAATTTTAACTTTTACAATATGTTGAGATTGAGGCCTTCTTTCATTGTATACCTCCTCAAGGTCATGGGTCTACTGCAAGTGAAGGCGGTCACGGGGCCGATCAAGGGCTTGGTGGTGGTAGTGGCCATTGACTTGATGATGTCTACATTTTCATGTTTTGGAAATTTTGTTATATACATACATATATGGAATTTTATTATTTGAAATCTATGGATGGTTTTAATGTATATTTTATCATATTGACCTCCCTGTGTATTTTGTATCAATTTGAAATCGTTGTCTTTTATATCACATCTAGATATAGTTATTACAGTTACAAATGTTTTGTTGGTTCAATTGCAAGTTTAATGTACATTGATTACAATATAAAATTTCAATCTCAATTAAGTTACAATTTCAAATTCAAAATTTAAAATTCAATTACATTACAATTTAATATTTAAATTACAATTTGAAATTTAAATAACAATTACATTATAGTGTACACATTACAATTCAATTATACAATTTACACATTGCAATTCAATTACAATTTAAACTTTAAAATTTAATGTGTAATTCAATTGAAAATTCAATGGGTAGTTACAATTTAAAAGTTCAATTTCAATTACATTACAGTTGCAAATGATTCAAAATTTAAAATTCAATTACATTACACTTGCAAAAGATTCAAAATTTAAAATTCAATTACATTACAATTTAAAATTTAAATTACAATTACATTACAGTCTACACATTACAATTCAGTTACATTTTACACATTGTAATTCAATTACAATTTAAAATTTAATGTGTAATTTCAATTGAAAATTCAATGTGTAGTTACAATTTAAAAGTTCAATTTCAATTACATTAGAGTTTCAATTGATTTAAAATTTAAAATTGAATTATATTACAATTTAAAATTTAAATTACAATACAATTATTGTCTACACATTACAATTCAATTACATTTTACACATTGCAATTCAATTACAATTTCAAATTTCAAATTAAAATTTCAAATTTAATGTGTAATTTCAATTGAAAATTCAATGTGTAGTTACAATTTAAAAGTTCAATTTCAATTACATTACAATTGCAAAATCAAAATTTAAAATTCAATTACATTACAATTTAAAATTTAAATTACTTTTACATTGTATAGGTGTGTTTTAAATTACAATTTAAAATTTAAATTACAATTTAAAATTTAAATTACAATTTAAAATTTAAATTACAATCATATTAAGGTTGTATAGGTGTTGCATCTCCTTATTTCTATCAAATAGAAGTTTGTAGTATGAATGGAACATTCTATAGAAGTGGGAACATCTACCGTTCAACATCTTTTCTTAAATTCAAGATGGCTACAAAGTATTCCTTAATTGTTAGGAGTGTAGACAAGGCATTGAAGTGATACATACATGCAATTTTTTTACATTATTATGGTTTTGTTACTATACATATTTTAATTCAAGTTAAGGTGAAATAACCATTTGTTAGTGAGGATTGATATTCACTGGTAAGCATATGTAAGATGGTTACTTTGGTTGTGTATAACATACTGAAGGACTCAACCCTTTCAGTGTTGCTTCATCTTCATGGTGGATCTCTCAAGATTGAAATGACCTCCTCCATTACAACTCTAAAAAATTTATTTGAAGAGTCAAGGACGTATGACCCTCCCTTAAGTGACTCCATGCATGCAACTTAGGGATCTTTCTTGGAGGATTTAGTTTCTATCCATTCACATAAAATTTCAATAAAAATTTGTTTCCCATAACTGCTATCAAATAATATTTACCCATTTTATAAGGTTAGGTGGTTGTATTTTAATAATTCTTGGTTTTTAGAGATTATGACTCTTTAACACATGTTTATCCTAGATATTGATACTCTTCAACCATCTAGTATATTTAATCTTGATTTTAAATCATCTAAAAAAATATTTCTAAAACTATTATGGAGGAAGTTCATGGAGCACTAGTACATTCAAGTGTATTCAAAGTATCAATGTGCTTGTCACATTGGAGAACCATTACCCAATTTTCACAAAAAACCTCCCATCTAGTATATTTAATCTTGATTTTAAAGCATCTAAAAATATATATTTATAAAATTATTGGGTCACCTTGCAAAAAAAACTTATATAAACGAGGAAAAAATAACTTCCACAAAAATCTCCAATAAAATCTTCAACAAGTTACTGTGACAGCTAGGTCAATGTTGCAAGTGGCATGTGTAATTCATTCATCTGGCCAATGGGTTATAGGAATGCAAGTCTCCATAATACAATTATGGTCAACTTCTGCCATCTTCCATCTCTTTGGCTCACCTCTCTTCACCTTGATTTCTGTTAGATGTATTCGAGCTACCACCACCAAATGATTGTATTGGCATGATATATATTTAGGCATAAAATCTTTGTAAATAATATAAGCACCCTGTTTTTTCACTCTTTCAAAAAAGTGGCCCATAAGAACCGGGTCTCCAATTTGGTATGTAAACTCTCCATCTTGATAGGGTCACACTAACCTTCTTTTAATTTGTGTGCATCGCATCAAATAATAGGCCACGTTTTCTTGATTGTGGGGGGGGCGGAGTGCAATGCCAATGAATACCTCACCTGCAAGAGAAATTAAAAATATTATTCAAATGTCTTACGTGCATTTCTACAATATTTGTATATGTGTAAAATATAATGAATTAACTAATAATGAAGTCTTGTACCTCACCCTAACCACATTAGAAACTCAATCATGATATTGTGAGACCACTGTCTCATCAGTGTCTTTCCAGTTCGGAATTGGATGTGGTCCCTTTGGATTAAGAGGGACATATTTCCATTGTTTCACATATACATCATTTTCATAGTGATGAAGCCCACATCCATTTGCATGAATTCAAAAATCTAAAAAAAAATCATACTTCCTCGTTTCAATGGAAAATATGTCGTCCATGTCTGTACTCCAAACATAATGTAATTCCCTCATACCAGGTATGGTCTCACAATACCACGACATGGATCTATTCACATCACCAAGTGAAACATCCCAAAGAACCTACATGGAATTCAATTTGTCATATAAATTCCTATTGAGCAGGTGTTTTTTGGAAATGATGATATAATGTTATTAGCCTATTAATTGAGTTTGGATTTTATTACCTTCACACCGGCCTTGCTTGTTCATGACCTTGATGTCCCAAATGTCATGTGCACCAATCAACTACTTCTCCAAAGCATTTGAGTCGGGTTGCACCATGACTCATCTGGTACCTCTGAAGTGCTCGTTTCACACATGCACCTGTGCCATCATGTTCATGTTTTCCATGCCATGTTTCAAAAAATATCTAGGTGTATTAGAATCCTGTCTCTTTGTGAAGGAGACTCAACCAGTAAAAAGAGCACGCCGATTTGAATTGCCCTGCACAACCATCTGACCAAATACAATGGTCAGTAAATGATACACCTCTCTGTCTGAATGAATCATAAATCAACCCAAATAAGTGTTGAACGAACAATGTTTCATGCTCACAATCATCACTGACATAGAAATGTTACTCCTTGATCACTTTGCGTGACTGAGGAGTGATATCCCTACCATCAATTCTTTCTTGAGCATGTATGTACAATACATATACGAATATAGACATCTGTTTAGAGTGATAACACTCACTCTGTATCTCTCTCTGGGGAGAAAATGTGTAGTTCTCAGCAAGTTCTACGTTTGATAAGATTGTGCCCGACTCAAATACCTCATGAGAATGTTTGAATTCTAAAGCTTTCCAGTTGCCACCTGGACCTATGGGAGTGATTTATGTATTTATAAATATGACTTTGAAACTTCTCCATGAAATCTGGAACATGAATCTCATCCTTGAGCATGTTGATCCTCTTAGATGGAACACATGAAGAAGAGGATGGATTCATGGAGACATACTCGTATCTCTTCCACATAACTGTGATGTCTGACAATCCAGGGTGTGTTGGATCGATAGGAAATTTCCTATGGAACAATGTCAAATCACTGCATTCAGGGCATCTTCTCCCAGCTACACACCTCTTATTGACAAACACTTGTTCAAGATTCCTGTTTCACAGTATCATACAAATAAAATCTCGCACTGTGTGAGGAGATGGTCAACCGTTCTAGTTCCTTTTGCAAAAATCCAAGAATATGTCATAGTATAGTTGGAATTCAACATGGTATCGGCATCAACAAGTGTCGTGAATTGTATTCGGCCTAATACACCACCGTTTCAATTTATTGAACATGATAAATGCCATATGAGCACCAGGATTGGTTTCTTGGAATTCCTCGTAAAGTGCAACTCTCATCATCTCCATCACATGCTTACAATGCTCCTGATAAATGCCTCTGGATAAACATTGTCGTGTGACATGCTTTCAATTTGGAATAGCACAAGAATGGTTGTCCCATAACTCTATCACCTTCTCTCTAATGTCCTCTTCCATCCTGCCTTGATAGGGTTCCCTACAAATAAGAGCCCAATAAGAAGCTTAATCATTTTCATCTGTCCAGACCCTAAATTTAGTATATTTGAACAATATTCTTTTTGAAACTTTGAGCAATGATGTCATTGTTGCTACCATTCGATTTATTGAGGTGCTTGATGCCATAATAGCCATTGTAATTTCCCTACAAGCAACTCGGATATCATCATTTCTGGATTTTCCAAATGAATATAATGCAGTTCTTACATTTTCTATTGCATTCTCATGTGTCTTTTTTGTTTTAGCATCTTGAAAACCCAACAACTTTGTGGCACATTTCAATTTTTTGTGTTTTATCAACCCATGTAGGATTTGAGCTTGTGCCATCACTAAATGTTGTTCAAAATATGACTTGATTATGTTACTGACATGCTCTCTGAATGTCTGACTAGGGATCGGGTTCCTGATCTCTTCTCATACAACAACAACATCACAATCCTCTAGACAATTTCCACCCCTTCCAACCCCACTGCAGCTCCCAATTATACTTGAAATGTGAGAGGGAAAAGTGTCCTGTGATGGCTGATCGGGATCGTAAGGGGGAACAGGGTCATGTGATTCTTGATCATAATGATGTGACGGCTAAACATAATCTATCCCTACATAATCAAAATTCATGTAAAGAGAATTTCAATCAGAAATGCACTATGCAAGGAGGTTAATTTTAAAGCACCAAATTGAAGTGTTTTGAAATGCGAAAGACATAAATGCAACTCAAGAATTTAATTTTTCCATCATCATAATATTTAAATTTGATTGTTATTGTAGAATTGCATGGCATTAATGTGATAGCATTAGCATTATTATATTATTGTTGCACTAACTCATATGCATAAAATACACACACTCATTATTCTTTGATTTGTAAGCTCCTAGATTTGATTATTGAATATATTATAATTCATTATTACGGTACTGTAAGGAAAAAAAATATAACTTATCCCCACATCCATGCATAGAAAAAGTTGGTACAAGAATTGAAAATACATTAAAAACAAGAAAACTGTTTGTAACTTGAATGGAAAATAACTAAATACGTATTTAACTTGAAATTGTACATTTAGCTTGAGAATTGTTAGTAAAGTTTGAAAATCAAGTATGTATTTAACTTGATAATTGTTTTTTTTTAACAGAAACGATTGAAGAGCTTTGATTATATATAAAACGAAGAGTACAGAGAGTATAGATAGGATTTCTCCCATAACAGGACAACATCCATTACACCTTGTTCATCCTTCTCTAACTTGTAGCTATCATGAAATATGCCTAGTCTATGGAAGCTATACCTTCTTACATACTGTCTGAGCAAAAATATGCAAAAGCAAAACATTGCATAAACAAAACATAGTAGGGATCTTATTGACTGTTTAGAATAAGACTTCTAACCAGAGAAAACAGACTGACAAAACCTATTCTATACTTTCGGGAGGCTAGTTCCTTTGGCCAAATACCCAAGTAACACAAATAACTAAGAGACCACAAAACATAAATCATAACTTATGCAGAAACAGAGTGTAACCCGAAACCAAGAGTCTAGTGCCGGAGGCATGCTCCTATTAAGTTGTTTTCTTCATTCACGACACCCCCATCCTTCGCTGAGTGTGCTCCTACTTGAATCCTCGAGTTGACTAGTTCATTTTTTAGCATATCCAACTTCCTTTCAACTTCCAAAATTTTTCAAAGTGTGGCCTCCATCTGAACTTCTTTTGTGCCCGCAGCCTCCAGTTGAACGTCCTTTATGCCCGCAGCCTCCATCTGAATGACATCCTTTATGCCCACAACTTCTTTTATGCCCGCATCTCCCTTTATGCCCGCAACTTCCATTATGCCCGTAGCTTTATGTATGCCCGCATCCTGCATTATGCTCATAGATTCCATTATGCCCACAAATTTATGTATGCCCGCAACCTGCATTATGCCTGCATCTCCTTTTATGCCCGCATCTCCCTTTATGCCCACAACTTGCATTATGCCCGCAGCCTTTATGCCCGCGGCTTCCATTATGCCCACAGCTTCCATTATGCTCGCTGCTTCCTTTATGCTCGCAGCTTCCATTATGTTCGCAGCCTCCATCTGAGTGACTTTATTCATGCCCGCAGCCTCCATCTGAATATCACTTATGCCCGCAGCCTCCATATGAGCGAATTCTCTATGCTTGGAGTTTCTTTTATGCCCGTAGCTTCCTTTATGCCCACAGCCTCCAACTGAGTGACTTAATTTTTTCCCATAGCCTCCATCTGAACATCCCTTATGCTCGCAACCTCCATCTGGGCTATGCCCTTTATGCCCGCAGCCTCCTTCCGAGCTTCCATTATGCCTGCATGAGGGTGAATTGCGCCCATTATTTCTTTAAGTTTACACACCCGATCTGCAATCTTACTGTTATGATGCTTGACCTCAGAATGAGTTGCTTGGGAAAGGGAAAACAAACGGGTTAGTGCCCACTTCATGTCAAGGTTCTCGTTTCTTTCCATCCTGATTTGGTTTTCCAAGTCATTTATTTGACTCATGAATTCCCCGAGGTCATAAATTCTTTCAAAACCCTGTCCACCGCCAGGGTTGACATGAATTTCCTTTTTGAGGGTGTTACCTAGGCACACCTCCTTCCCTACCAGTTCAAAGTGACAGAGACCATGAACTGGAGGGATAACCTATACATCATCTTGCACAATGCCACGTGCTTTGTCAGAAATTGAGTGTACCCAAATATGAGCACCAGAAACACTTTTGAGTGGTTTTTTGTAGCAAAACAAATTCCTTAGAACCTCAATACCTCTCAAGGTTGGAGGGTTAGAAATAAAATGCTCCATGTCCATGCAATGTCTCCAGTACCAAGCAAAATTGAAGACAAAAACAGAACTCACAAAAGGTGGACACAGGGAAGAGGCTCGAATGAGGGTAGAAGCAATCCCTCTAGTGATTAAAAACATTCTTTGAAACTGACAGTTCTCCTCTAGTTTATGCATGCAAGCCATGTGGCTAAGGTGTGGGACAGTCCTTAGGCATTTACGAGTGCAGCAAGTGAAGATCCAAGGTAGATCCTGAGGATAGGCTTGGAGGGAGTGGTAGGTTGTCGAGTGGTTCATGGGAGTGGTGCAATAAAGAGAATTGAATGCCATTAAGCACGATCCAAGGGGGGTCAATACCAAGAATTGGTCACCAATTCTAGTGGGAGGGAAAGTAAAGTTAAGGAATCCAAATGTTTTCAAGAGTAACATTATCCCTCTCTAGGACACCTCATCGTAAACCAACACCTTTATTAGCCATACTATCCGCCTGGCGATTATGGCCTCTTAGAACATAAAGGAAGTTAATTGTTTTAAATTCCTTGGCTAAGCAGTTTAGAAGGTGATGCATCTTGGAGGAGGGGTTCTTTCAATTTCTAGAAACATTTCTTGCTTCCCTAGTGACAATTAGGGAGTCTCCTATGGCGATAATTTCCTCAATTCCCATGTCTCTGGCCAGCTCCAAACCCTTAATTAAAGCGAGCCATTCTGCGCCATTATTCGTTGTTCTCCCAATGCCCCAGGCGTAATATTTTTGCTTGTTCCCCTTTGAGTCAAAGATAAATCCACCTGTGCCTACCAGTCCTGGATTTAACTTGATAATTGTTAATAACTTGATAGTTGTACATTTAACTTTAAAATTTCTAGTAACTTGAAATTTGTTGTGGAAATTAACAAATTGAAAATTGCTAGTGACTTGAACATTATCTATTTAACTTGAAAATTGTTACAAATTATTGCACATTGTTATGTATATTTATAAGAATAAGATTTGTTTTTTTTAGTGCATGTTTAAGATATTATGATATACACATACCGCATAGCACATACCAAATCTAATTAGGTCAATGATAGGCATAATTTGAGATTTGACAAAATCTACAACCCTTTTGCTGTCAATGAACTTTCAAACTGTTACATAACTATCACAATGTTCATTTTATTTGATCATGTCATTGAATTTTCCAACTACTACATAATTATCACAATGTTCATTTTATTTGTTGTCATTGAATTTTACAACTACTACATAACTATCAAAATGTTCATTTAATTTGTTTTCAAATTGAATTTTCCAACTAATACATAACTATCCATTTAACTTGAAAATTGTTACAAATTTTGAAATATAAATAACATATAACTTACTATAAGGAAAAAAATATAACTTATCCCTACATTCGTGCATAGAAAAAGTTGGTACAAGAATTGAAAATACATTAAAAACAAGATAATTGAATTTTCCAACTACTACATAATTATCACAATGTTCATTTTATCTGTTGTCATTGAATTTTACAACTACTACATAACTATCAAAATGTTCATTTCATTTGTTTTCAAATTGAATTTTCCAACTAATACATAACTATCACAATTCTCATTTCAAATAAAATGAGGGTTCTAAAATGAGACATTAATAGTTATTTCAATCAGCAAATGTTGAGACTTAGAGTTCATATGAGGCCATACAAATAATTTTTTAACAAATAAAAAACAAGAATTGAAATTACATTTAACTTGAAATGGTTAGTAACTTTGAAAATTGAAAATAGCTAAATATGTACATTTTAAGTTGAAATTTGTTAGTAACTTGGAAAGTGTACATTTAATTTGAAAATTGTTATATTAAAGTTTGAAAATTGCACATTTTACTTGAAAAATGGAAAGTATACATTTAATTTGAAAATTTTTCCATTGACATTGAAAATTGTTAGTCACTTGAAAATTATCCATTTAACTTGAACATTGTTACAAATTTGAAATATAAATAATAAAGTTAAGAAATAAATAAGAATCTCATTACAAAAAAAATAGTGAAGAAATTCTTAGGAAATAGTTTTTTTTTTTTAAATTGTTACAAATTTTGAAATATAAATAACAAATTGTTAAGAATCTTATTACAAACAAAATATAGTAAGGCTAAGATGGAAAAAAATACTTAGTAATAGATAACTAATTATTAGAGAAATATAAAATATGAAATTTAAATTAGGTAGCATGTAATTCAAAAATTACAATAGTTGTCCTCCATTGGAGTTTGTTGCACCAAAGGTGCATCTTCTTCTTCTCTTAGCCTTGCTCTTTGTTGCCTCATTCTTTCTTTATTCTTTTCACACTCTTCATCGTCGTTTTGTTCACGAGCATGCTTCCTTTGTCATTTTCTTTTACTCCCCCATCAAGTTTGAAAGACAACAAACAAACATTTCTTCCAATTGTTATAACAAACAAAAATATGTTAATATGGAATTTGAAGTGGATCTACAAAGAACTTCATACATGTATAATGAATTCTAATTGAACAACATGAAATTCACATAGATCTAATTGAAATCAAACTAACAATGATTTAAACAAGTGTTGTTGGGCAATTGTTTAGTGGTTACATAGAGGTTGGTTGTTGTTTTTGCGTGGGAATGGCGGTTGGACAACATTAATTGTCCAACCCGTTTCTTGGGCTCTTTTCTATTTATTTTTTTACACAGACAAACCCTTGATTGAGGGCTTGAAGAGACCTCGATAGAGGTTTATGTAAAACCCTCGATTGAGGTCTCTTTAAGCCCTTAATTGAGATAATTTAAAAACCTCGAACGAGGGCCTTAAAAATAGGCCCATGGCCCTTTTCTCTGCAGAAAAGAAATTTTGTGTGCCTTTCAGGGGCTTAAACTATGTCATTAAATGCACATTAATGGGTGGACTTGATATAGTTGGGTTCGTCAACGAATCCTCTATCCATGGACATATAATTTACGAATTTTTATCTTCGTATGTCATTATTTTTTAAATTTATGCTAAATCTTACCCTGAAAATCCCTGTCGACAACTTCGAATGTGATCAAAGATAAATCAACAACATGCAAAATACACATCCAAACTTTGAAAAAATATACAAGCGCTACATCAGTGCGTCCTCTTCAAAAGGGTATTTTTAGTTTTGCAATTTATGTAAACAATCAAAATATTTGGCGCACACACGCACATGTGTGCAAAATGCGATTGAAATATTCACTTGTCAGTTTCGAAAAATAATAATAAAAATAATTTTTTGAGAAAAAATAAAAATTTGTACACACTAGTTCATTCTATCTAGATCATGTTCACATATTTCATTTTTTTTAATTATTAATTTAACATTAAATTATTTTGCACACACACAAGCCACTTGTTAATTGCTCTTCAAATTTTTAATGACACACGTTTCATTAAATGAAAATTTGACACAATAAATGACATTGGTATATTTAAAAAAAATATCATTGGAAATCCAACATAATTCTCTACTTTTTCGTTTTTAACCGCATGTCGAAATTCATATGGAAAATATGAGTTTGAGGGCTTCAATTTAATACATGGGTAAATTTTCCATTTTTCATCGCCATATTTGGCCAAAAAGAGTTACCCATATTCATGGAATCACCCCTGGATAACCATTGAAAAATAGAAGCACCTACAAAATCTTGACTATGAACAATTCCCCTTCAAATGCAAGGCTTGTCATGAATAAGGAAAAATTGCCAGAGACTGTAAAAATTCCTCCAAACCCTCTCAAACGGTGTCAACCAAGGAGGATCAATGGAGAATGGTAAAGATAAAGATGGGTTTTAGAACAAATCAACAAGCAAGAGTTTGACATTCAGCCCAACCCTCAGCCACAATGTTGATTCCTTTCTCAATGTTTCCTTAATCTTTGGCATCTATCTACCTCATTATTTCCTCCATTAGGGCCTCTCCTATACCTATAACTAACCTTCCAAACTAGGAAGCAAGCTCAACAATCCATGGAAGAGGATGAACAAGAAGAAGAAGTTGAGGAAGAAAAACAATGTCAGAGGATAGGAAGAAATCCAATGAAGGATGTTCGGGAAGAAATTGTGAATAGAGAGAAGAAACTAGGGTTACAAACCACCCTAGAAAAATATATAGGACTCAAATTCAAATTCACAAACCCAAAAAACATTAGAGGTTCTCAACGTGACAACCAACATGGAAGTAGTGCCAAACCCACAATCAATAAGTAATGAAGGTGGTTTCTTGGAATTGCAGAGGCATGGGAAACTCATATAAGGAAGAATCCCTAAAAGATATCATTAAAGAAGAAAGACTAGTTTTCCTACTTCTCCAGGAGAGAAAACTAGAAGAGACCGATATCTTAAAAAAAGTAAGAAATTATGGAAGGAAGGCAACATGGTTGTAGTCAATTCTTGTGGATCATTGGGAGGGATTTGCACCCTTTGGGATACATTCATTCTAATTTTGGTGATGAAACACTGAGAACAACATTGGTTAATGACTAGGCCTCACCACCTACAATCAGGTAAAGTGATAAACATTTTTAATATTTATATGCCAGCTAGCTATAAGGATAAATAAATTTGTTGGAAATCAATCTAAGGGTATGAGAATTTGAAAAGGATTGTTTGGTGGCTGGGGATTTCAATGTAACCATATCAAACAAAGAAAAAAGAGGGGAAATATTGTATGTGACCCCTTCTGAGAAAAGATGGAGGATCTCATCTCTGAATAAGATCTAGTTGACATAAAACCCCGTATGGGAAGGTACCCTTCGACAAACAAGAGGATAGGGTAAGTTCAACTCACTTTGATATATTTTTAATAAAGACCAATTTCCTAAACATGGGAGTAATTCTCTCATCCTATATCATCCCTTTTGGAATCTTGAACCATAAACCCAATAGCTTTGAATCTCAACCAATCTGAAAAATTTGATCCTCTTCCCTTCAAATTTAGTGCTAGTTGGTTGCATAATCCAGTAGCGATGGAGATCATTGACACTACTTGGAAGGGATTCATTAATGAATTGCCAATCTACATATGGGAGAAGAAACTTAGAGTAGTCAAAGAATCTTTAAGGGGATGGGTAAATAATTCCTTTCTCCCCTAAACTAAACGAATCATAAGCTTAAGAAGCAAATGGAAGAAATTCAAAACAAAATTGAAATAGAAGAAGTAGCATTCTAGCTAAAGATGGAAGAAAGAGAAATTTGTGTTCAAATATACAAAGCCAATAGGCATGAGGAATAATTGTGGAGGCTCAAGTCTAGGATTATATGGCCTCAGGAAGGAGACAAAAACATAGCATTGTTTCACTGCCAATCTTGTGCTCGAAACATAAAAAATGGAATCATTAGCAACATGTTTGTGGAAATTAAAGAGGCATCTAGGCAACATTTTGAAAATTTATTTATAGAAGAAAATTGAAGTAGAGCATAGAGAGACAACATCCATGCTGGAGAATATTCCTACTCTTATCTTTGAGTGAGACAATGAGTCATTGAGCAAAAAAATAATAAAACTAAGTGATTGATGCAATATGGGGATTGGCTCCGGACAAAGCCCCTCGACTAGATGGCTTCCCCATTAATTGTTTTAGGGCATGTTGGTATATTATTAAAGTTGATATGATAAGAATGCTTCCATATTCTCACAATAAGCAGAAGTTGTGTGGTAGCACTAACACCTCCTTTATATCACTCATCCCCAAGGAATCCAATCCATCATCATTTTCCCACTTCATGCCTATATCCCTCTGTAATGATTCTTACAAAAATCATAGCCACTAGGATGAAAAATACCATAATAGGAATTATCTCCAAGAACCAAGGGGGTTTATGCCCAAAAGACAAATTCTCAACAATATTATTCTTGTCCATGAGGCAATTCATTATAGCAAGGTGAAAAAGGAGAAAAAGGTGATTATCAAATTGGACATGACCAATGCCTTTGATTAGGTAAGGCACTCTTTCCTCTTTAAAGTTTTGAGAAAATTTGGTTTCAGTGAATCTTTTTTTATGATGATCAAATATTGTATAAGAAGCCCATGTATCTCCCCCCTTGTCAATGGAAGGTTGATAGGATTCTTAAAAATTAAAAGGGGTCTCTGGAAAGGTTTTCCTATCTCTCCATTGTTATACATCATTATGGATGAAACATTAAGCATAAAATTAGAAGAGTAACGAGTACAGGGAAGGCTCATGGGAAACACCTTTTGTCGAGGAATCAAAAGTAAGAATCACTCCCAATTCACGTATGACACTTTATTATTAGGTGGAGCCTTGCTTATCATAGAAAGAAGATCCAAGGTTGTCCTAAATGGCTTCTTGAATTCCTTTGGAAGAGTGATCAATAACACAAAGAGCCATATTTATGGTTGGAATGTAAGTGACCCGAAAATTTAGTCTATAGATTGAATACTTGAATTCCATGGATATGAGAAATGGACCTATTTTATTTACCTAGGGATACCCATATTATTGGGAAATACCACAATTTCTAATTGGAGTGGACTTATTGGGAAAATTAAAAGAAAAATGCAACAGTGGGGTCGCAATGGATAAATCCAACAGGGCAAATTCTTCTTATAAAATCTACTCTGTTAGCACTCCTTATTTACTAATGTTCTACAATGCTTTATCCCATGGGCATTCTTCAACAAATAACAAAATACATAAGGAAATGTTTGTGGAAAGTTGTCAAAACTAACATGAAAAATTTTCACCTTATAAATTGGAACATAGTAAGGATTATGGGGGTCTCGAAATGAAAGATCCTAAGATGATGAATTGTGCTCTAGGAGCCAATCTAGCCTAAAGGATTCTCTCTAGAAGCAAGGATTGGTGGGAGGAATTCATTCACAAGAAGTACCTTGTGGGAACAAGAATTCTATGCATGGAAAAAACTTTGAAGGATTGTAAAGTCTCTTAGATCTAGAAGTTTCTAAAATTGACTTTCCCATTAAGTCAAGAAAACCTCACCTAGATTCCTGGAAATGGAAACATTATTAGCATATGGAGGACAACAGTCAAAGTGATCCTCTTCTTGAACAACAAATATTGTTGATGGAACTAAAAAATTAGATGAACATTATGTAAATTAAAACCATTTATGACATTTCAACCTGGATAGAAGACGACATTAGATGTCTTGGCTGGAAATTACTAGAACCTCTTCCACACTTGACCCACTAAGTATTGAATTTACTTGCATTACTCTTAGGTTGTGCCCCTCTAGATATTAATACAAAGGATACACATGGGTGAGGGTTGATAGGTGTTTACATAGTCATGATGGGATAACCAATTCATATCAAAAGCTTCCCACAACCTTCTAAAGTTGGATTATCGAAAAAGGTATGGCACAATGACATGATTTTGAAGGTAAACACTTTCATCTGAATCATGATTAATGAGAAACTTCTTACAACTGAGAATATTTTGAAGTGAGGCATCAAAGGTCCATCCAGATGTACTTTATGCCAAAATGTAGAAGATAACTATCGCCATTTATTCATTGAGTGTCCATTCATTATTCAAGTCTAAGAGATCACTCTAGAAGGAATAAGGGGAAAGGAAACCTTGCAACAATCCTAGAAAGGAATGTTCATAGAATGAGCATAATCATATAAGGGTACATTCAAGCATAAGAATATCCTCAAATGATCATGGAAAGCTATGCCAAAATATCTTTACTGGAAGGTATGGATAGCAAGGAACAAATGCATATTTGATTCATAAGTTCTAGATCCCAGGTGAACAAAAACCAAGGATATCAAAATTATGAGCAAGACAATTAAAAGAAGGGGCATTCTAAATCATGATAATACTTATCTAGAACAAAAATAAAGGAATTGGATTAATGGTTTACTTTTGCAAAAACTACATACCCCTCATAGGAAAATACAAAGGCCCTCCAAGGATCATGTTGGAAGCTTCAAATGAAAGATGAAGATATGAAAAAATGACAATTCTGACTTAGAAATCACCTTTTATTCTTTGATGAATCCTTGAAAGGAAATATAGGAATGGAAGGAACATGTGGGATCATCATTGACCCAAGTGGAAATATAAAACTCTATTTTCAATTAGGATTGGGGGTTCTTTTAAAAAACCAAGTCAAGGATTTGGATTTGTTCTAGGGACTCTTAAGTATTGATCCTAATCAAATCAAAATACTAGTTTCCATTGGAGATTCAACAACCATTATCAAGCTTATGAGAGGACTGAGTAATTCTAAAAATGAACCCATCAACAGATTGATCAGAAGAGCACAACTTTGAGACATTTGATGAAGTAATTTATTACCATGTGCTACGTGATTTGAACAATGTAGTGGGCGCTCATGCAAATGTGGAAAAAAGACTGGAAAAAGGAGAATTAAGAAAGAATGAAGGAATAATCTTCCACCCAATTCCTTAAATTCAAGCTACTCAGATATTTTTGAAATTCAGCTATGTATTGCAAAACAAAATATATTTTAGAAGTCTTTTTTCAGTAAAATGGTAATCCAGTCCTTTGTAAAGGGAAAAAAAAATCTTGAAGGATCTCTAGACCTTGTATGGTTATTTCCTACCTTAATATTTGTGGATCAAGCCTATGTACTAAAATTTGCCTATTTTGTAGGCCTTTATTTATAAAATTCAACTGTTCCCATTTAAAAAAAAAACTTCACATTAACCTATAGCTCCCCAACCACTAACCAATTTCTAAGAAATTAATCAATTTGGATTTAGAAGCCAAGGTGTGCCTCATTGACGCTTTATTTCCCCCACAACCTTCTAATTACAATATTTGTGAATAAAAATCATTCATGCATTTAGTTCACATATATTCTCAAATTAAGGTTTTAAAATAAAAATAGAAGGTGCCTTGGGGTTGCAAGTCATATGAAGTAGTATGTGCTTTTTAAGAACACTCATGTACTCACATGAAATTTCTAAGAAATTGTTATTATGCATACCATCCACTTAGTGCTTCCCTAATCAATTGTTACAAAAGATAAAATAAATGTAAATATATTGTAGACACATATCAAATAATCAAGGCACCAAATCATTAATATCTTTATTTAGGTGTTAGGTTGTCTTTATCCTAAAAATCATTCACGCATTTAGTTCACATATATTCTCAAATTAAGGTTTTAAAAGAAAAATAGAAGGTGTCTTGGGGTTGCAGGTCATATGAAGTAGTATGTGCTTTTTAAGAACATTCATGTACTCACATGAAATTTCTAAGAAATTGTTATTATGCATACCATCCACTTAGTGCTTCCCTAATCAATTGTTACAAAAGATAAAATAAATGTAAATATATTGTAGGCACATATCAAATAATCAAGGCCCCAAATCATTAATATCTTTATTTAGGTGTTTGGTGGTCACAAAATATTCCTCACCTTATCTTTGCTCAGGTGTTAGGTTGACTCTATCCAAGTTTGGTGGTCACTACAATTATAATACTCTTCCCCTTCGAAAGAACATCATCCTTGTTTTGTCTAGCGGAGGACCAAAAAGTAATGTATTGTACCATGTATTTATATCTTCTTTAGTTGTCTAGGTGGAATTTGTAGACCCATCATACTTCCATTTTACCTTAGCCATCAATATGGCCATTTTCCTCAATTGTTTTATCTTTGTTATGATATTTGAACCCAGTTGTGTGAAAAGAAAGAGAATCCAAGCAATAAGAGAAAAATGAACAGATGTAAATATATAATGAAGCTAAAATAAATCCAAATTATTAAAATAAAGTGAAGCCTCTTTGAGGGGAAACCTCCTTTTACAAATATCCAAGATAGAAATGTTCCACAAGTCATGCCAAAATGCACATATATTCCTTATTTATAAACCTGATTAGGTTAGGATGACCTACATAAAATATAAAAATAAATGAAACCACTAGATGATTCGAAAGGGTCAAGTCACACATGTCAATAATTCATCATTACGCATCACCCAAAAAAAACTAGTAGATACTCCTAGAGGGTTAAATGCTACTTGTTATCTATTTATCACCCACACAAAACTACTAAATACTTCTAAATAGTTAAGTGCCACATGTCAATTATTCATAATCCACTTACCCCTACTTGGTATTGAGGCTCTAACATGCCCTCCTCGTTAAAAAAGAGTTGACCTTAATGTTTGCTAACTATGGGTGCTTCTACATAGTATGCACATCTTGCCAAGTAGCCTCGTCAATTGGCAAGTTCTTCCATTTAATAAGAAACTATGTGATTTCCCTATTTCATAGCTATTTTAATGATTGCTTAATCAATATTGGTTATGGTTCTAATATAACTTTTTCTTCCTCGTCTAGCTCTAGAATATCTACAGAGTGGGTGGCAATGTCGGCATTGTAGTGTTCGCCCGAGGCTCGTACGGCTCAAAGGGGTCACCACCGTACGGGCGCACATCCATCCCAGAGTCTGGACTATGGAGCGTGGTGGGATGTTAAGATCCTAGTGGGCAGCCTTCACTAACATCTCGAGGTTTTGGTGTAACGGTTCGTATCACAATTTAACAGCTATCTGTGAAGTTCTTGGCTGTAGTTCCAGTTTATTACTCATCCTTTAAATTTTCTCCTTACGAGGATAGATTAAATTTGCTTAAGATATTTTTAGATTAGATTTGTTACAGTTTGCATTTAGATTAAAACACTTGCATCTCATCTTTAAAAAATTAAAATACATAAATGGTGGATCGGACCGCAACCGGTGCAAAGGAAGACAAATCTTTAAATCTTACATGGTAACCGGGCCATTAACCGAATGGATTCTCTACACCAAATGCTGAGCGATCTAATTGGGCTCGCTTACTGGGGGAATCCCTTGCTGATTGATGCTACGATTTTCAGGGCATCAACAGTACCCTATTAGCCATTTTAGTCTTTGGGTCAAAGATTGGGTGCTAGGATTTAAGTGAGAGGTAGGTTGACCCCTAAAACCAAATTGCCTCCAATATTTTTCTTAGCATCCTCCACAATTTGAAATGAAAATTAATTCATTTTGTCAACATATTAAAGGATGGGTTGTATCTAATGAGCGAGCTCTAGTATATCCGCAACTGGTCATTTAATATTTCCATTGAGATCCATCTACCAAAGAAGATTCCTATAAGTTTTCATTTTAATAGATCCAAAATATGTACTACCTTAATGTCCTCCCCCACCAACATTTTCAGTCTTATAGCATTCTTCTTGATAATCTTTGGATGCCTTCTCTACCAATTCTAGAGCCCTACCACTAGAAACACAATCAAGGTTCAAACCATGATCTATAAATATTGAACCTTTCACAAGTTAATTTTCACAAACACAAGAATATCCATTAAAAAATTTCTAAGTGTTCACATTATTCTCTGATGTAAGAGCCAAAGAAGATGGTGAAAAAATTGAAAATGAGGCAAAGAAAGAATGCAACCCACTAGTAATAACAATAGTTGAAACCCCTTGAGACGAGAATGTAGTATTTTGTTAGCTTAATAAAGAATATCCTAGCCTAAGGAACTAAAACTTCTTTGTCGAATATACCAAGGAAGGATATGGTTTATCAACTTACCATATATTTGTGGAATGAATACCCAAACTAAATTTATTAGAGATAGTCTACATGAAATATATAAAAAATGGATATGCTCCTCTATAAATGGCCTCCACTTGGCTAGCTCCAACATCAATATTGTACCATGTCTCGAACAATAGGATTGTGTATGCTCCCTTCTTTTTGATTAAATGAAGTATCATATGCAAAAACATTTAGGCACGCATTTGTACACACACACACACACACATGAGAGGAACTATATTATCATCTCTCACAAGTGTGAGTGGTTTTTCATTCTCCTTGGATGTGGTGGCTTGGTTCATGATTTGGAGTTGTGATGGCATTGGCCCATGGTATTTCCTTCCAACCCATGGTATTTCATTAATGTATGGTATTTACTATTTATTATGGATGGGATGTCTTGCAAACTTTTTAAGGCCAACTTCCTCTTGTGTTCATGGTTTTGCAAAACCATTGGTGGTTTTTATGCACACTATTAAAAGTGGTTGAGTGAAAAATTATTTGTGTTTGTGATTTTTGTGTAGAAATATTATGATTTGTCAGTTTTTATTTAAAAGAATAATAAAAATTATATTTGTTTTTGTGTAGAAATAATATAATTATACTTTTGAGCAAGCTATAGGGCTTAAAAATTTTCTTAACCCAACCAACCCCATCAAGCTGCTTTAACTCAACCAAACCCTCCATCGAGGGTTTGGATTTTCCACTATAAATGCTTCATCAAACACTTATACAAGCTCTTAATAGATTCATCTATATCTTAAAATAGTTCAATAAAAAATGCTAAAAACTCCACTCTCTGCGCTCTCTACTTGATAAGAATTGTTATACCCATCTCCATGGATTCACCCTATTCATAATTTGATTTTTATATTAAATTTTTCAAGATTGGTTCAAAGATAGAAAAATGAGTCATGTTATTGGATATTTATGTTTATGACATTGGTAAATGGTGAATATACCTAGTAAGGAAAATGGATAAGTATTGTGAGTTGGAAATCTCAAGAAGAAATCCACTATTATGACATTGGAACCCTGCCATTGCCATGAGTTATTGGTTGATTAGAGGCTCCTAGTGCGATGCATTACAGTATGAATTTATAGATTGACATTCTTCTTGCAAGTGAGAGCCTTCACAAGATAGATCACCTAAGGGACTATTTAGCATAGAAAGGGATGCATAAGCCTGGAAGGGTGAGTGGCAAAAAATTAAATTAATGTATTGTGGGAGATTCATGTGGCATGTTCATTGTAATCAAGGAGGGTGTGCCAAAAGGAATAGTGAGTTGAACTCTTTCCTAAGGAAGTTGTATCAATGCAAAGAAATATTCATAAAGACAAGTATTGGATTGGAATTGTATACTTATTTCCATACTCTGAATGAACATGTTTGCATCGTGGACTTGAGAATTCATGTGAATGGGATAAATGACTAAATAAAAATGGTTATTACATGCATGTTTTCTTTGATCATTGTTTTAGGTGCAAGTGCAACTATGATAATGAGCATAATGGGTCGACCCATAAGAAGTTACAAGTACAACCAATGCATAAATATATGGAGCTAGAGGATTCCATGTGAAGGCACATTGTACATGTTTAAACTCATCCTCAATTTGTCATTGTATGTATATTGTTGATGATGCACTGAGGATTGCATAAATTATGGGGGAGTGAATGTAATACCCTATTTTTTACTCCAATTTGTAAATATGTATGTGATGATCAAGTGGTCAGAAGATGGACATATATGGTCTAGGATGACCAAATATATTGTAATGATGTACATTTATCTATAATATAAATACCTTGATGGATGAAAATGAAGAAGGACAAAAATAGATGGGAGGCTATGATTCCACAAGTGGGGGAAGTGAAAGGGGCTAAGGGGAGAGGAACTTGGTTAATTTAGCCTAAGTTATTAGGCTCTTGATCATAAACCTTATCTAGTGATATATCCCAAGGTATCCATACCCATTATTATGATAATTGATTTAATTAACCTTTTTGTATTATTATCATAAGATTGGGATCAAAGGGGAAAATTCTCATGAGGAACATGTGGAGAGTTATGAACATGAAAATATAATGTGGGAAATTGGGAATAGAGATTCATTCATGGATTGATCATCGATTCTTACCTGTACAAGCTATGGTTACTAGGAAAAGGAGAGGAAGGGCAAAAATTTCCATGAACTAAGGACTATACTTTCATGCATGTTTAGGCCATTGAAAATGGAATTGTTGCTAATGATTATTGTGCCATTGTGAGAGAAAAATCTGGTCTATAGCTAAGATTCCTTGGAGTTCCAATAATGATATTCTATATACAACCTATATTGGAGCATTGGAAGGGAATTGAGATAGCTTAAGGAACTACTTACTAAGAAGGGGATCTCATTCATGGTGTTGTGCAAGATTAGGGGGAAGAGTGTTGGTTGATTAGGATAGCTACATAAGGGAATTCGATACCAAAGAGTTTTCTAGGTTATTGGTTGGTAGGAGGACTTATAGCTATACTTTTGGAAATTTTCCCTTGTGGAATGATGGCCTTAGCTTGGGGGTGGCCTTTGTCATGTAAATATTAAGTGTGACATAGAGATTCAGTTTGGGAGGAACATCCTTTGTTTGCATCCTGTTGGAGGAGTATTTTGAAAAAAATTAAGTGTTTTGAATGTGTTTAGAATGCCATGGTTTTATTTTTACATTTTACATTTATTTATTTTACACTTTAGGCAATTCTATGTGTATGAATTTAATTACCATGGTTAAGGATGAAAGGATGGTAGAACTACATTCATGTGTAGGATTAAAACTAAATAACTAGGATGTTGTAGTTTTGCTTCCACTAGTAAACTTTTATAGCTAGTCAAGGAAAAATCAAAGAGTGGTATTAGAGAATTTCGCAATAATGGTACATGATAGCTTACATGTGAGACTTGATTTGAATTTTGAAGATTAGTGCAGTAGGGATGGTTCTAAAATCCCATGCCATGGTATATGCACAAAAACTAGGTCTTAAGTCATGACATTTACCTTTGGAGATCATGGTCCATGGGGACCTTTAACCACCACACAAACCATTCATAGATCATCTTTAGCTACAATGGATGGTTGATGGTGCCTAGGCCATGTTTTGATACCAAATTACATGGTCTTAGAGTGTAACACTTTTGTACGGAGGCCTAATTTGTAATCACAAAACTATATTTATTAATGTCTAATCTATAATCACAAAACTATATATGTGAAGGCCTAATATGTAATCACAATAGTAACATGCACAATTTATGTACGTCTTTTATGTGTGTGAGCTACGTGCCTTGGTTAAATACTACATCATTTATATGTGTGGGTTAGTGGTATAGTTTATGTTCACAAGTTAGCTGTGTCATTTAGTATTTGCTTTGTTTATATACTTGTTCAATGCATCATTTATGTGCATTGTTTATGTACGTAGGTTAGGTGTGTCGCATATATCTATAGGTTTGGGTGCATTATTGATGCACATGGGTTAGTTGTGTCATTTATGTGAGTGGATTAAGTGTGTCACTTAGGTGTGTCATTTATGTGGATAATTTAGATGTATTGTTTATGTGTTTCTCTTATGTTGTGGGTTAGTTATGCCATTCATGTGTGTGGATTCAAGTTATATTTAATACATGGATTTATGAACAACTAATTTTTGACCTTTAGATTCTTCTCCACCTTTAATTCTTCTAGACTAGTTATTATAAAATATTATATTATAATAATGTAAAATTCTATGTCACAACAGATCTAAGAGTGGAGGATACCTCATAAAGAAAGAATGAGCATAAAAGTTGAATAAGAGTGAAAAATGCAATAAAAAAGAGCAGAAGAATAACTATGCAGCATGAAGGGAGCGATTGAGGAGATATAGGGTTCACTAAAAATGGCAAAACCCTAGCCATTGATGGCCGCATGCAGCCTGTTGCTGTCAGGCTGTGGAGTCTTCCAAACTGACAGGGCCTTCAACGTGGTGGTGCCTCCCTTTATCGTTTTCAGCACATTCAGTCTTGGGTAAATCAGCTATGAAGTCTAAACCCTAGACTTATACTACCGGTTTTTCTTACTGCTATTGATTACCTGTAAGGAGGTTTATTGTGCTCCCATTTTTACCTGTCATGGCAAACTATGAAGATCAAGTGGATTACTCGTTTGACCCGTCAGATGAAATGCTGATATGGACCCAGCCATCTGGCGTCGGGTGGCATGAAGGGGCATACAATACAGGGTGTGGGCTGGGTGGTATAACGGTCGGTGAGACTCGTTTGGAACTGGGGTTTTCACTGTCGAATTTTCTTGCATTATCCCCTGGCACTATGTTGAATAATGCCACTTCGTCTAGTTTACCATCAGTTCTTCCCTTGAAGAATACTGTGACACCACTCTGGTCTTCTGAACAGGTGATATAGGCCATTGAAGGTTCGACGGTGGTTGACAAGGGCACCAGTTCTACATTTGGTGGTCTCCATGGAACTGGCAGTTTACATATCCCCTCTACGGAATCAATCCCTGGTTTGAACACTGAAGAGCCGAGGGAAGATCCAGGTTTGGGTTTACTAGAGATTCATGAACAACGTGGTTTTTCTAGCCCTCGTGTGGGTTCGGGTACCAGTTTTGAAGATTTGGGAGGGCATACATTGGATGATGCATCCCAATGAGCGAAGCGAGGCAGGAAACGTTGGATGAAGCTGAGCAGAACTAAATACAACTACGCCCTAGGGGAAGACATAGAGTGGCATCAATTGGTCAAGATGACCAATATCACCTTGGTAGGTAAGGCTCTAGGTAGATCCTTTTCCCTTCAAACTATTAAGGCCTGGGTGGCTGAACATTGAGTTGCAGAGTTGGGTTATACCCCTGAGGTGGTGGAATTAACTCGAAACTGGTTTGCTTTCAACTTCCAAAATGAAGACCATGCAAAATGGGTTCTTAACTCCAACTGGAGTTGGGATCATTGTCCGGTTATGATTAAACCCTAGCATCCGATGTTTGATGAAAGCCGCGAACATCTGGATCTTGTTACTATTTGGGTACGGCTACCCGAGCTACCTCTTCATTACTGGTCGGAGTGGCATTTCAAAGGTATTGGGAACTTGATTGGCACTTATTTGGATGGTGATTATAGTTTTCTGCAAACTAGACAGAGGAAGATTGCTCGTATACTGGTTAATTTAAATATCAGGGATGGGCTGGCACCGGATGTCACTCTCAGTTGGGGGCCCTATGCATATGTTCAGAAACTTGACTACGAAAATGTCCCCTTCCGTTTCCGTCGCTGCCATGCATATGGTCATCCGGTTGCTGACTGTAAACTACCCCTAAGGCGGAGAAATGGTGGTAGTCACAAATCCAATATTGCTATGGAGGCTCCTCCTATTGTTGGATGTCCATCATCAGAGCCCACCAATAAGGGGGCTATGGAGATGGTTGCAGAGCATGAACATTCCCGGGCCTCGGATGCACCTACCCCTACTGGTCCTGTTCCTTCGAATCCCACAATTAATGCAAAAATGGATGGAGGATCACAACTGGAATCGATTAGGGGTGCGACTGGAATGGAAAGACCGGCTCTTATTTCAGCACCTATAGGGATATCTCAACCTGCTACCTTCTAGGCCTCCGGGACTTTGGCTACGGGTATTCCTTCTTCCTTAAATCCCCTTTCCTTTCATTTTGTTTTTAGAAACATCTATAAGGAAAATACGGATTGGATGGAGGCTTTAAAAAATTTGAATATCTCTCCCTCCTTCGAGATGGTAGAAATTACTTGTAATGTTCCTGAACCCACAACTGTTCCTCCAACCCCTCTGAATCATGGTGTGATGCTTATTGATATAACCCCTGAACCAGATCCTAGCCCTGGGGAAGCTCCTTCCTCTTCCTCCCCAACCAACTCCTCGGACTCTGCTATTTCTTACGATCCCTTACTAAGATTTCCCCTGGGGGGCTGGGTGCTGGGGCTTGTAAGCCGGGAAAAGGTAGAGGCAGGAAGTCACATCTATCAAAGGCTCAATCCAAGGCAAAGATGGATCTGCTGGAAGGAAAACAAGTTACTATTGACCGGGCGCTTAGAGCGGTGCGTGCCCAGAAAAGGGGGCATTAATGAAAATTATGTCTTTCAATTGTCGGTGTCTGGCTGGTCCCCATAAAAGATCAGCATTGCATAGAGTGGTATCTCTTGAACACCCGGATATCATTCTACTTCAAGAAACTTTGGGTGTTGGTGAGGTGATTAAGTCGATGTTAGAAAGTTGGTTTGGTGGCTGGTCTTTTGCTACCTTGGATGCTCGTGGCAGGTCTGGTGGTTAGGCTATTCACTGGAATACCAGAACGTTGAGGTGTCACAACCTGTGGGGGATGGAATCTATTTTGGGATTGTCCTGTTCGTCTCTTGATTTTGGAGAATTCTTCACAATGGTAAATATCTATGGCCCTTATTTGAACCGAGTTCCTTTCTGGGATACTCTCCTCTCCAATCCTTTGTTACAGGATGGAAACCTTTTGATTGGAGGTGACTTAAACTTCTCCCTTGGCCCGGCTAAAGTTTGGGGCAGCAGGGCCCACTCTGACCCTTTGGCCGATTACTTCACACACAAGCTGGTCACACATAATTTGCTGGATATTGAGCCTTCTCTCCTTAAGCCTACTTGGAGAAATAACAGAACTAGAGAATACCGGGTCGAGAAGAGATTGGATAGATTTTTGGTGTCTGACTCTTTTGTGGACAAAAACTACTTACTGAGGCAGTGGGTAGGATCGGGGGGATCTTCTGATCACTTTCCTATTTTTCTTGAATTCCGAGATGAACCTACTAAACCAGCTAGGCCTTTTAAATTCAATAAAATTTGGTTAAAGGATGAGACCTTCACTGAACTTGTTGGTTCTCTATGGGTTCCTTATAACCCTAGGGATGCTCTATCATCCTCACATCAGTTTACTACAAATATCAAAAGAATTAAAGGACCGGTTAAGGAGTGGGCTCATGAAAAGAATAAATGAGATGACAGAGAACTAAAGTTGATTGAACTAGAACTTCAGTCAATTTATGAATCTGGATCCGGGGGTCTGGGAACCTTGGAGGAAAAATCCCACCTTGTTGCAATGGAAGGGAGGAGGAACACGCTCTTATTGGAAAGAGAGGAAACTTGGCGATTGAAAAGTAGGGCAGTTTGGCTTGCAGCAGGCGATGAGAATACAAAATTTTTCCATGCATATGCAAAAGGAAGGAAGGTGTCCAACACCATCTGGAACCTCGAGGACTCAATGGGGTATTTACAAACCTCTTTTGATGGCATGGCGGGGGTGGGAGTAAATCATTTCCAGACACTATTTAAAGCTCAAGCATAGGTTAATATTGCTGAAGTTGCTAGGACGGCCCAACTCTTTCCCCGGTTCGTGGAAGCGGAGGATAATCAATCCTTGATGGCGGATGTTACGGAAGAAGAATTGAAGGAGGTTCTGCAGAGCTTTCAGAAAGACAAAAGCCCAGGACCGGATGGTTGGACTGTTGAATTTCTACTGTCCCTTTTTGATCTTATTGGGAATGATCTCCTGATGTTGGTAGAAGATACTAGAATTTCAGGGCATATACCAGCTGCCCTCAATTCCACCTTTATTGCCCTTATCCCTAAAACTGATTACTCTTCCTCTCTTGGGGATTTCAGACCTATCTCTCTATGCACTTGTGTGTATAAGGTAGTGTCCAAGATTATCGCCAAGAGGTTAAAAGTTATTCTGTCCAAGCATATTTCAGCAGAACAATTTGGATTTCTGGAAGGAAGACAAATTCATGTGGCAATAGGAGTGGCACAAGAAGTCATACATAGTATGAAATCACGGAAAACCAAAGGAGCCATTATCAAGATTGATCTGTCTAAAGCATATGACAAGGTGAGTTGGCTGTATATTCATTTACTACTTACTCATCTGGCCTTTGCTGTGGACTTTATCAGGTGGCTCATGAGTTGTATTACAACGGTCTCCTTTGCGGTCCTAATCAATGGGGCAACCTCTCCTTTCTTCCGTTCGGAAAGAGGTCTGCGTCAAGGTTGTCCTCTATCACCTTTACTTTTCCTGCTGGTTGCAGAAGGACTAAGTAGGTCTCTGAAAAAAGCTTGTAGGGAAGGCAACCTACAAGGAATACAAGTGGTTCCGGATTTATTTATAACACATCTGCTTTTTGTGGATGATATTCTCATTTTCTACTCTGGTTCAATTGAGGATATTGAAACCCTACAGGGTATTTTCCACCTTTTTTCTCAGGCTACTGGTATTGAGATTAATGAAAGGAAATCCACTCTGTCGGCTCATCTGCTTAGTGATAATGATATTGAGGTTATTCGAAGGATTTTTCCCTATTATTTTTTGTCTCTTGATGCTGGCTTGAAATACCTTGGGTTTCAGTTAAAACCTAATGCATACACTAAACAGGACTGGAGCTAGCTTCTTGAGAAAATCCACAAACGTTTGAAGAATTGGAGTCACAAATGGCTCTCGAGAGCAGGAAGGCTGGTTTTGGTGAAATCAGTCCTAGAGGCCATTCCGGTTTACTGGATGTCTCTATCCTGGATTCCCAAAGGGACGTTGGAGAAAGCCCGAAAAATATGTTTTCGTTTTCTTTGGAGCGGTAAAGGAGACTTTGTTTCCCCTTGGGTTCGTTGGCAGAAAATAGCTATACCGAAGACTTTAGGAGGGTGGGGTCTGAAAAATATACATCTCTTCTCTAAAGCCCTGGCTGCCAAAGGGGTGTGGAGAATACTAAAAACGGATAGTCTTTGGACAAGAGTTGTTATTCAGAAATACATTGCACCTGTAACCATTATGGACTGGGTCCGGAATCCGAATAAGTCCCACCGTGGTGGCTCTGTTATCTGGAAAGCTGTTATTAAATCTTTTTCTATTGTTGGTGACCTCTTGGATTGGAATATTGGGAATGGACAGTCTCTTCGGGTTGGGGAAGACCCCTGGTTCGGGAGCGAAGGTCGACATATTTTATCAGTAAGATTGATTTCATCACTTCGTAATAGAGGTATCACTTATCTATCATAGCTTGCTAATGGAGATTTGGTTCACCCATGGACTCAATCATGGATTGATGTAAATGCCTTGGATCTTTCAGTCATGGAATAGGATGAATTAAGGAATTAATATAGGGCTCTTATTCTTTCACAAATCCTCATTCGTGATAGGGAGGACGTACTGGTGTGGGAAGGAGCACCGAATGGTGAGTTTTCACCGAAGAATGGGTACATTAGTTTGAGTTACTACATCAATCCACGGGAAGCGGTCTGGTGGTGGAAACCACTTTGGAAGTTAAATTGTCCAATGAAACACAGACTATTCATGTGGAATATTCTTGAAAACTCCATTCCTACCTGGGATTATTTACAACGAAAGGGTAGGGTAGGACCAAGGTGGTGTATTTTGTGTAAGGAAAATGAGGAAACCTGTCTTCACCTTTTTCTACAATTCCCATACACGATGCAGGTATGGGCAGAATGCTCCAGAATCTCAAAAGTTCAGTTTAACTGGGAGGGGGACTCGATGCTACAGGCCTGGTTACAGTGGGGTAATGATCCAATCGGCATCTCTTACAAAGCATTTCCTTTGTTGATGGCCTAGGGGATATGGTTGGCGTGGAACAGATTGATCTTCACGGATAAACCTTGTACACCGGCAGCCTCAGCCATACTCATCTATGGCTTCATGACGGCATACCCCCAGCATATCAGAGTCACGAATCAACGAACCATTCTTGAACTTGACATTGACCACTCGGTACCTTGGGGATACTACGATGGCTCCGCTCAGGAAAACATATGTGGAGGAGGGGCGGTTTTACATCTTACATTAACCCATTATTATCACCTGTTTTGGGGCCTCGGGGAGGGTGGGAATAATTATGCTGAAATCATGAGCCTCAAGCTTCTTCTCTTGTTCGCTATTGAGACCGGTTGTCAATCTATAAATGTCTTTGGAGACTCTATGAACGTCACAAACTGGACACTTGGCACACAACACTGCAGAGATCTTAGACTTGCAAATATTCTACAGGATATTCAAGAACTAAAACTCTCCTTCTTAAATTTTTCTTGCAGACATATTTACAGGGAGAATAACAAGGAGGCGGACAAGGATTCTAAAGCTGGCAGGGTCCTGGCAATGGGGGTGTGGAAAGTAAAAGAATACCGTGAAGGGACACAATATGAGTACTATCATCGGCCCTTCGTTGATGAATTGGCTATACAAGAATAGCAGTGTTGTTAATACTTTTTTGTAGAAGACTAACAGCTTTGAGGCGACCTTCAAAATCAGATTACTGTTTTTCTTACAAGACTTCTCTTGGTATAATAGGAGGCTTGGGGAGCCCTGGTATATCATGCTCTGTTTTCTATATTAGACCTTTAAATATGATGAGTTTTAACTCACCAGATAGATGTAAGGAAGATCCTTCACTTTAATATTTTTTGTATTGTCCTTAAATGGATATCCGCATGCATACTTGCATATACATAATGTAATTTTGTTCACCTTTGCTGAAATAAAATTACGCTTTTTTTCTTGGAAAAAAAAATCTATGCAGCATAACTCAGATAGAAGCAGAATAAAGTCACACTACTCAATTATCACTATAATGAACAATTATAATACAATGGAGAGAATTCGAATGATCATGCTAAAGAATTTGAACCTTAGTTGGTCTAGCATAGGGATTATCACCATTGGAGTGCTCCGGAAGACTCAACTCAACTAAACTGAACCTAAACTCAACTAATTGAAGTCACAATCAATTAACTGACTAAGGAGGGAGAAATAGTGAGTTTGTAATGCATGACAATCATAAATTGGCGCACGAGGCCACATCAGTGGCATATAGAGCTCCAACCCCCACACGAGTCAGCTAACTTAAGTGGAATGCACTGGAACACTCAGTTGGTTCCTATAAAATAGGGAACTAACTAAAGTGGTCCTAAAATGATGCATGCAGGGCTCAGAAGGTGGTAGATGGATCCTGGATGAAATTTGCACACCACTAGGGGGAAAATGACATCATCAACAACTAGGAAAAGTAAATAATGCTAGGTAGGACAAGGATGGAGTATTGAAATATCCTAACACCCCCCCCTGAATCCATACTTTTGCATCCTGGGCCCTGGTTATTGATACCAAAGGTCACCCATACAATCAGCTAAATGATAAAAAATAAAGAACAGTCCATGAAATAAGGAAATGGGGAAAACCTCATGGAAACCCCCCCCCCTCAAAATAGACTGCTCCAAAAAACTCATGGGACAAACCAAAAGATTAATTGCTCCAAAATCAAATGGGTGTGATGCTTGACCATATGTCTGGAGGTATCTCCCTGTTGGGAAGAAGTGGATCATGCTCCAAAAACATGTGCTTGTATTCTCCTTTAGTGGATGCAAGCGAATATGGAGGCTTTCTGAACTTGCTCTTCAAACCGAACATGGTGAGAAAAAATCCAAAAATATGATGATCATCCTGGAACCTATAATTCGAACCAGCTGAGGTAGGATCAACTTCAGGAATGTGTATATAGTTCTTTCATATATCCTTTGAACTAACAAAGGTGAGATGATAACCAAATGATTTAATGAACTATGACATGATGGTGGTGGCTTGGACTTCAAATCAGCTCCAAGAATTGATAGATGGTTTATTTTTATCTCCTTTGAACCAGCAGGGGTGAGATCAAAACCAAAATCACCAAAATATGCCCGAGTCTTGAACCCAAGCAAATGGTAGTGTCCTCCATCTTCAATGAAACTCTGAGAACATGTGCCAATGATCGAATATAAGTACATAGGAAGCATGTGATCAAGGAGGGCGAATTCATCACCTCCAAACTCTTATTTAACCTTCAAAAAATTCAATAGATCATCATTCTGCACACCAGTAGACTCATGTGAAAGAGAGGATTTAAGAATCTCTTTAGATTCTAGAGTATGAACTGGCTTATCTTGCTCAGAATTCGAAATAGAAGACAGTGAGAACATGAGTGTGGAATCTGCAGCTTCTTCTTCATCTTGAACAACTTCATCATGAGATATAATTGAGTTCGAGAGATAATTAGAGAGAACACTTAAGGAGCTATCATTGGGCTTGTTCTCCAAATAATTTGCACTAATCTCTTCATTCTACTTGCCAAATGCTTTGTCCAGTTGGGCCCATAGATCACTTGGATATTCAACAGTTTCAATGAGGTAGCGCATACTAGGAGACATAGAAATACACATTGCTCCAAAGGCTTTGTCACAGTGATTTAGTCAATCATTCTCTCTTCATAGGAAGAAAAATCTCTCATAACACCAATATACATATAAAAAAGACCCTGTCTCTTTAGATATGCTATCATATTTGGTTTCCACTCATCATAGTTGAATGGAGAGAGAGAATGAATTGATTTCAGATTCATGGAAGTTGTTGTAGAATACCTGCAAAATAAATGGAAAAATATCTACTACTACTACTACAACAAAAATGCCACAACTACAGAAAACTATTGCAACTACAGAAAACCGGTGCAACTGCAGAAAACCGTTGCAACTGCAGAAAACTGGTGCAATTGCTGTTGCACTCAAACAAATCGAATAACCTGCAAAAAAATCTCAATTTTTGGAGATAGACTACTGCTGAGCACTGCTTTAGGACAGTAGGCACTTTTATTCGGATCCTTCACACCTAGCTAGACCTCATTGGATTTCTCCAATAAATTCAATGCAATGGCACCAGGATTTGCTGTGGAAATCCATAGGCTTATGGTGCACTACTGAAAGAAGCTACTCAACCTATTCTCTCATGGGATTTGATACCATGTGAAATTATATGTCACAACAGATCTAATAGCGGAGGATACCTCACAAAGAAAGAATGAGCAGAAAAGTTAAATAAGAGTGAAAACTGCAGTTAAAAAAGCAGAAGAATAACCATGCAACATAACTCAGATAGAAGCAGAATAATGTCACACTACTCAATTATCAGTATAATTAACAATTATAATACAATGGAGAGAATTCGAATAATGCAAAAGAATTAGAACCTCAGTTCGTCTAGCATAGGGATTATCACCACTGGAGTGCCGCAGAAGACTCAAACTGAACTGAATTGAACCTAAACTCAACTAACTGAAATCACAATCAGTTAACTGACTAAGGAGGGATAAATAGTGAGTTTTTCATGCATGTCAATTAGAAATGGACGCATGAGGCCACAATTAGTGGCATCCAGAGCTCCAATGCCCCACAAGAGTCAACTAACTCAGGTGGACTGCACTAGAACACTCAGTTGGTTCCTATAAAATAAGGAACTGACTGAAGTGGTCCTAAAATGATGCATGCAGGGCTCGGAAGGTGGTATATGGATCCTGGATGACATCTGCACACGACTAGGGGGAAAATGACATCATCAACAACTAGGAAAAATAGATACTGCTAAGTAGAACAAAGATCGAGTATTGAAATATCCTAACAAATAACATATCCCTATATTACAATTTTAATCCACAATAGGATTCCTCTAAATTATTAATGATGTTAATCTCACATTGAAGATTAACGTGACCATACCAACTTTCAAACTTGTTTTTCATATAATTAGTAAATATAGTTTATATTTTAATTAATTTATCATTTATTTTTAATTGGGTATATAAATATTTATATCTTTTATGTTTAATTACTATATTATAACTTTTATAATTTATTTTTATGTTAAATTTTATAATTTATTTTTATTTTTAACTTTTATAATTTATTTAGTTTGTATGAATTTATATAATATAAACTTTATTATTTCCTTCTAAGGTAGGATATACTTTTCATTTAAAAGTCAAAGTATTTTGACTTTGTATTAATTTGTAATTTTTTATGTTGTTTTTGTTATGTTTTGTAATGTTTGTCAAAAAAATTATTAATCTGAATTTTAGAAAATTTAAAAATATATTTTCTATTTTTTCAAAAAATAAAATCAAGTTTTTTTATTGGGTAAGTACACCTGGGATTTGTCATAAATCTATGGAAGAGAGTTTTTATTTTTGAATGTAAAAAATATTTTTATTAAATAAAACTGCTTAGTAGATTGAGGTGACATTACAGTTGTGCAGAAACCAGAAAGCTCTGTGTCTTTTATGTTCTAGGGGGGATGGAATAGGTAGTCCTCCCATTCAAGCTGACTGTTTTTGTTGTGTCAACCAAACCAAACGTAGTGTCGAGGCCAGACTTGAACGATCTGAGTCAAATTCAGTTTGTTTATACTATCGAGATTGAGTACAAGCAGGTGTGGATCTCCTGTTTCTTCTTACATTGGACATTATTTTGTGTTTTCTTCAAATCCGTATTTATATTTTATTTTTATGTCTGTTTTACCTAAATGACGACACAATTTGGAAGCTTTTGTAGTTTTTTTTTCTTTCAATTAATGATCTGAAACGGTGCTTAGAGTGACTGATGCACTATAATTTGAAACGACTACGTGGTAACTTGAACCTGAGACCTGTTTCTACTTCATTTAATTTGTCTTTATGGTTAATTCTGAAAATTTCTTGTATTTCAAGCTTCGAAGCAGTTTGTTGAGTGTCCTAGGAGCTACGATTTTAAGCGATTCCGTGGAAACTTGAACCTGGGGCCTATTTCTTCTTTCAAAAAGCATTTGGTTTTATTTGGTCAGTTTTACCGGAATTGCAACACAATTTGCAACCTTTTGTATTTTCGTTCTATTTATCGTCCGAAACATTGTGTAGAGTGCTTTGAGAGCTATAACTTGAAGTGAATCTGGGGAAACTTGAGTCTGAGACCTGTTTCTTCCTTGAAGACTCATTTGATTTTGTTTTAATGGTCAATATATATATTATTTATTTATTTATTTCTGAATTATGGCACAATTTGCAAGTTTTTGTAATTTTATTCTATTTAATGGTCTGGAACAGTGTGCAGAGTCCTCTAAGAGCTATAATTTGAAGTGATTATGTCGAAACTTGGACATGAAACACGTTTCTTCTTTAAAGAGACATTTGATTTTGTCTTAATGGTCAGTTTAACCTGTATTATGGCACAATTTGCAGCGTTTGTGATTTTATTCTACTATAGGCCTGAAACTGTGTGTAGAGAGCCCTAGGGATAATAATTGTAGTGAATTTGGGTACAATTCAACATGAGACCTCTTTCTCCTTTAAAGAAGCATTTTATTTTATTTTTATGGTCACTTTTACCTTAATTAAGGCACAACTTGCAAGTGAAAATTTGTCCCATTTAGTGGTTTGGAACAGTATAATGCCATAGTACTCAGGAGCTATAATTTGAACTGACTCCGGGAAATTGACCCGCAGACCTCTTTCTTCTTTAAAGACACATTTGATAGAAGTATTATTCTTTCGGCAAGACTTCTATCTTTTTGCCTCTTGCTTCCCTGGAGATGATTGAAAACTTCACTCGAAATGTGTAGCCACAAAAATTGGTCATACAATCATAAACCAGTAAAATCATCAACAATATATATTTTAATTATCAAATTTACCCGAATTAGGGTACATGTTGCAAGATTTTGAAATCTTGTCCTATTTAATTTCCCTAAATAATGTGTAAAGTGCCCTCGGAGTTTTTGTTTTTATTTATTGGTTACTGCAGGGAAAATTGAGTTTGAGATCTGTTTCCTTTTCAAAGCCACATTTATTTTCATTTGTGTGGCCACTTTTTTCTGAATTACAATACAATTTGCAAGCTTTTGTAATTTATTTTCTTGATAAATATCTCGAAGCAAATCCTTAGGAAATTTCCCTCATTTCAAAGATGGTACCTAAGCATGACATTTCAGAATGCGTTTTCAAAAGTTATTATTCAACCCCTTTTCTTGTAGATATTGAGTTGGAAGAACCTCGAGGCAACCTCTATCCCATGTTTCCACTGAAGTCTTCGATCCCTTATTTGGTTAAGGTGGTGTCTTTTTGTTTTTCTTGTACTTCTAGAGGATGAGTGGCTTCTCATGACAAGGATGATTTTGGGGCGATCTCGTCGGCATCAATTCGGCAGAATAAATTATTGGTTACTGATTCGATCCATCAACTTAATTCTTGTCTTGGTTCTAAGAATTTTTTTATCACCTGAACAACTTGAATAGGATTGTTGTAATGGTGTGAAATCACTTTATGAATGTTCTGAGCTCTTCTCGAGCCTGTCACATAGATTGGTTGGCATGGTTCTCACGGGACAATTTTGTGTCTCTGAAGCAGCCAAATAAGAGCTTTCTAAAAGTGAACTTGAAATTGAAAATCTTGTTTTGGTTGCATGTATCGGGAATAAGTTGGGTAAGCGTCGTGGATCTTCAAATTTTGGCTTCCACTCAGTCAAATGCAAGAGAATGGTTTTTTTTTTCAATGCATCTATCTCGTCAAAATGTTTTTAATGCAAATGATGAATATGCAAACTTCAACATTAACATTGTGGTGTATCGGTGTTGATTATAGTTTCTCCACCAACTGAATCTACGGAAGCAGGATGTGATTCCTTTTGATATAATGTCTAGATATTCAACTCTTTGGAGTATTTGCATTTGTTGTAGAATTCATCAATCTAGGTATTGTAAGTCACAAAATTTGGTTTCTACAGTATTTACTCACCAAGATGTAAATATGAGGTTGAATCGCATTAAGTGGAAAAAATTAAATTCATATCCATGTTTTCTCCTTCTCTCCATTTCCGTATTGTACTTAGACAAGGATTGATTATCTTCTTGCTCCTTTACTCCTTTCACATGAAGGACAAAAACATCTATTGGGTTGTAAAATTGCATGGCATAGTCATTATTTGAATGAGGTTATAACATTCTTTACCCATGCTTCTAGGTGCAAGTTTCCTCATTGGATGAATGCCATTCATGGATTACAATATGGGAGGTCCTACTTGCAAAAAGTAGATAGGGTGAGTTATTGATCCTTGTGGGGTTTTTTCCTTTCTACACATAGCTTTGTAAAATGAAATGGGATCCCTAATCATATATGTAGCATTTTGATAGAGATGAAAATTACTAAATTTTTCAATGCTCAAACATGTAGGCTTCATGGTTGACGTAGTGTAGGATTAGGCCTAGTCATATTAAATGGATTTGACAAATTCACAACTCTTATAAGGTGATAATAATGAATAAAAAATTTCCTCTCAAAAAATGTATATATAAAATAATGTATATATAAAAATATTTTATGTATTAAAAATAAAAAAAATAAAACTATATATTGGTTAAACATATAATTATAAAAACATTTTGTATATAAAAAAATAAAATAATAAAAATTGTATAATGGCTTTTTTCTCACACATTCTAGAACTGCATAAATGCTAGATCATTGATGATAGGACACATAGATGCAATTAAAATTCCAAATAATGGTTACATTTCTAGAACTGCATAAATGTTGGATCATTGATGATAGGACACACAAATAAAGTTAAAAGTCCAAATAATGGTTACATTTAATAAAAAATATTTATTTGGTCAATAATATAATATAAGGTTTTATGTTTATTTTAATAATCATTGAGTCTTCCAAGTATATTTAAGGGATATTGACTCTCCTTGTGTAAAGACTATCATAAAGTTGTTGTTGAAATAACCTCCATAGTTTTGCAATATTGCATATTTGTGCATGATGATATTTGAGTTTGAGTGAAAATCCATACTATCGCTTCTATAATCCATATTATCTCTCCTAGGATGAGTGTGACATATTCTATGTTCATTTTTACTATCACATTATAATGGCAAGTTATGTTGTCTCCTAATTTAAGTGAAAATAAAGATAACACTCCTATGTAACTGAAAATTGATTTTACATATGCATCAAGCCAAAGCATAATAGGTTGTATTTAGGTGATCCAAGTTCAACCTCCTATGTTTTGGTACTCTATTTTTATTATTACATAGAATATTATATTTATTAACTTTAATAATACTACTTTAAACTTGTGGCCTTTAAGTGAAAACCTCTATCATTAAACCTCCTTTATAAATGGGATTCCATTTTTGGGCTTAAGTATTTGGGATATCATTTGAAACCAAATTGTTATTACTCAAATGATCAGATGTGGTTACCAAGAAAGGTAGAAAAAACGATAAAGTGTTGGTGTTATAAATGACTTTCATTGAGTGGTAGATTAATTTTATTAAAGGTTGTACTTAAAAGTATTTTGGTATATTGGATGTCATTGGATAAGATTCTTGTGTCCAGGATGAGTGCAAGCTAATGAGGGTCACTTTTGGCACATTAGATGCAATAGAAAACTGAAAAATCAGGCATCCCTCAACTTACATTCTTTTTTTGAGATACTTACACAAGATATCTTGCATTGAGTAAATAAGATGAAATGTAGAAAATTGAATCACCTTTCCGAATATAAAAGTTTTATGTATTGACAATTTACATAGCTATGTCAAATTTCATCTTTTCTAACAATCACTTTTTATTTTTTGGCAAATTATAAGGTATATGTTTTTGTGGGTGCATCCTTTGAGTGCCTAAATGATGGTTTCAGGATACAAATATTGGTATAAATGTATAGAACATGTAGCACTAGTGAAGAACTATTTTGCCAAAATTAAATGTTTAATTTTTAATTTTTTTTAATTATGTAAGTGATCAAACCTCGAGAACGGTACGTCAAATGTGGGTGCAACATTTGAAGGTTTTGATGTAGTTATTTTGACTTGGATTTTTTATAGCATCTAGAGGTCGGTGTCGACTAGTGCAACATACATTTTTTTTTAAATGGTTGTGAAATGAAAAAGTTACGGAAGAAACACTAACATCATTTTGTTTTACTTAAGGAGTGATGCCACAAGAAAATTAGGAAACAAATAGAAAAAATAAATATTTTTTTTAGAAAATTACATATTTGGAATCTGCATAAAAAATGAAATCTATTCCTAAAGTTTCGTAAAAAATGGTCATGTATGTCATGCTATAGAGAGCGGTGAAATACATGCATATTGAGAAAAATAGTGGAAATGCCCAATTAGCTATGGTTCAACACATTCCATAGCATAGGTTTGGTAAGTATGAACCAACCACATAGGACTATGGATGACATGTGGCCGCGTGAGGAGGCGGTTATTAGGTGCTCAAGAATGCTTGTGCATTCTGTTTAAATTCAAATATTTGTTTTGCACGCTTGGTGTTAGAAGAAATGCACAAGCGTTATTATTCACATAACGTGCGAGCATTATATAAATAATAACACTCGAGCGCTATTATTCACATAACGGAGCGTTATATAAATAATAACACTCAAGCATTATGAACCACATAAATTATGTTTTTAAGTGTTGAATGGAGATAAAAGGGGGTGAGAGAGAGTGAAGAGGGATACAAGAGGGGGGGCAAGGGACATAAATTTAAGGAGTTGGAGAGAGTAATGATAAGGGAGGGAAATCAAAGGCTTAAACCCATAAGTATTAATTCCTAAAGCCCCTAAAGCCCCACACCCCTAAGCACCTAATCCCTTAACACATAATCCCTTACCCCATTAATAGTTGATCCCTAAATCTCTTAACCTATAAAGTTATTACTCCTTAAAGCCCTAGTCCCTTAATTAACCCTTTCTCTTCCTTTACTTCTATCCTTATCCTCTAATTCCCTAATCAGTTAACACTATAACACCTTAGACCTTAATTCCTAACCTCTTAAAACCTAACCCCCTAAGCCTAGAGTCCTTAATCCCTTTACCCCTAAAGTCCCTAACTGCTAAAACCCTTAAGTCCTTTAATTGTTTACCTCTAATCCTTTAACAATTATCCCTCTAAGATCTATTTTACCCTATATAGTTAAAATAATTCTTTATCTCTACACTACGTTTATGTGTGTGAAATCCCTTGTGCTAGCGTGCCCTGCATTTGCTTGTGCGCTCTATGTTTGCATGTGCGCTCTTCGTTTGCATGAGAGCTCTGTGTTTTCTTGAGCTCTCTCCCTCTAGATTGATCGCTCCTCTCTCGGATTTTGCATTCTTGCTTGGGCTTTTGCATTAGTCTCTTTAAGCTCTAATTTACCCCTTATAAGCCTTGAACCCTTTAACCCCTTGACCATTAATTCCTAACCTAATAAACCCTAACATGCTACCCCAGAGCACTAAATCAATTAAACCCTAAGGCCCCTAACTCCTAACCCCCCTAGCCACTTTATCTCTAATCCCACAAGCCCTAACCCCTAAACACTCTAACCCATATTACTTAAAGCCCAAATCCCTAAATCCCTAAGCCCTTAACCCTAGAAACAATTAAACCTTTAACTTCTTAGGCCTTAAATCCTAACCCTTTAAACCCTACCCTTGAACCATTGAGCCCTAAATTCCTTAAACCCTAAATCCCATAACCCATAAAATCCCCTAATCCCCTATCTGCTTAACTGCCTAACCCATAAATATTTAAACTTGTTAACAACTTTATGCCTTTCCCTCTAAACTCTTAACCCATAACACCTAAGTCCTAATTAACCCCCTAACCCTAAAACCCTTAACCAATAATCCCTAAATCCCAAAACCCATAAACCCCTAGAAAATCCTAATTCCTCATCTCCTAGAGGTCATTAAGCCCTTAACCCACAATCCTATAATCCATTAACCCCTTGAAAATTAACCCTTAACCAACTCAACCATAACATCATAACCCTAGAGCCCTAAAACCTTTAGCCTTCAAATATGCTAACCTTTGAAGGCCTTGCCTCTTAAATGACCACCAATCCCCTAACCCTTATGTCCTTAACCAGTAAGCCCCTAAGCCCTTAATTATTACAAACTCTTAACAGTTAAACCCCTCACCCTTAAGGCTTAACCTATTGAACCCTAACCCCCTAACTTGGTGACATCAATCCCTTAACCCCTAAAGCCCCTAGCCCCTAAACCCCTTTATCTCTAAGCACTTAACACCCAACACCTAAGCCCTATTTTATCCACAAACACTTAAGCCCTTAATGTATAACCTCTAAAATCCTAACCCCCTAAATATGGATCCCTTAAACAAGCCATATAATGATGACCTAACCTCTAAATATTTAAGCATGTTAACTAGTACTTTATCCCTTTCCCTCTAAATTCTTAACCCCTAACCCCTAAGTTCTAGTTAACACCCTAAAACCCCTAACCCATAATCTCTAAATTCCAAAACCCATAAATCCCTAGAAACCAATCCCTCATCTCCTAAAATCCATTAATCCCTTAAACCCCAAACCTTTAATACTTAAACCCATTGACACTTAACCTTTAACTAACTCAACGCTAACATCGTAACCTTAGATCCCTAAATCTCTTAGCCTATAAATCCTTTAACCCCTAATCCCCTTGACCCCAAATCCTTCACCCTTAACGCTTAAACTCTTGAACCCTAACCCCCTAACATTGGTGCCCTCAATTCCTTAAACCCTAAATCCCCTAACCCCTAAACCCCTTTATCTCTAAGCACTTAACACCGAACACCTTTAGAAGCCCTAGTTTATCCACAAACACTTAATCCCTTAATATTGTCTTAGAAGAGAACAACTTGAAACTGGTCAAACATATGTTTGGGCCTTCTTTGGTAGGTTGCCACGCTCTGATATGAAGCTCATTGATGCGGTAAAGGGATTAGTGCAAGTTTTTTGGCATGACAACACTAGAAATTCTTCCAACCAAAGAGATGTATTAAAATTGAGAAGTTGTTCAAAGGATCATGAACCCCACATTAAACATTTTCTTGATATGACACAAACATAATTATATGAGAGATTTAGGAATGAACATAATGAACTTAACTTGGGCCAAAGATACTTTGAAAAATGCAAACCATGGTATGTTAAAATAAACAAAATTTGTAACACATGTTGTTATCAATACGACATTGAGTATGGTTACTATTATGACACACACACACACATATATTTCGTGTATTGCATAACACTCTTGTGCAAGAATGCTCGACTACATTGCCACTAATGTCATCTAGAGACTTTATTCATAGCATTTAATGTAGCAGGCCAAATGATTGCACATTTGATCAAAAATCTTGCATAGATAGGACATGCCCAGGGTGTGGTGGAATGGCATTATTGGACAAATGGATACATGTGACCAATGCGCATGAACTTGGGAGGTAGGAGGTGAACTTGCAGTCATTCAACTATGTCATGTATGATATTGATGGAGGGAACGGAAGAAAAAAAATACAATTGGTCACTTCTCAGGTTGGTAATGAGTTCTTAAATACTATTTTTTCTTCTAATTGCAATTTCATATGTAACAATCTATTGATATACATGTATTTATTGTTGATCTACCAGGTACAGGTTTGCGACTTCATGGAGGAATTATTTGAAAAGAAACAACAATATGTAAATCATGTACATGTGAATCGTTGGAAAGATGAGCAGTTTAGAACCTGTAGGGTTACAGTTCTAATTGGGACTATCCTGTCAATGGTCTATTTTTCGGAAAAATACACTCTTAAACCGCAAAACGAGATTCAGATTCAATACTATCACTCAGACTAGGTTAACATAATGGTCCATACCACCTATAGACATGGGGCAGATAGTACTAAATACAACATGGTTAGATTGAAGGAGTATCACTTCTACATAAGCAATGACAGGTGTCACGAATTGGATTTTGTACAACACAACTTTCTAATGTTCTACAATCACTTGAAGGATAACAGTATACAGATGGAACAACATTGGATTTGGTCTGACGGTTGTGCAGGGAAATTAAAAAATACCTGTGTCTTTCAATGGTTTTGTATGCTCCACAAAAGGCACAAGGTGCCACATATTTGGAACTATTTTGAGACCGGACATGGAAAAGGTGAACATGATGGAGCAGGTGTGTACATCAAGACTGCATTATGCAAGCAAGAAATGAATTTCACAAATGTATCACTCATCCAATATGCAAAAAGCATCATTGAATGGTGTTCTTCAGTCATAGGGGAGGGAGCAAGAAGGCAGGAAGATCACTTAGCCACGAAAGAACATGTACATAGATATTTTTGGGAGGTGGTGGATGTAGATCGATCACATTTATATGAGTGTAAGACCATCTAAGGAACTCGTGCATTTCATTCAATTAGAATGTCGGACAATGCTATACTTGAAATGTGGACAAGGAAACTCTCATGTTTTTGTTCTCTATGCAGTAGTGGTGAATGGGACGAATGTGAATCCACGGATTGGGTTGATAGATGAGACCATGTATCACTCCCCATTGGTCGACAGATAACTACAGAATTATACTAGTTGGAGGAGGACCAATTAAGTATTTTAACAGAATATGACCACATATCAGATCTCGTACAACCAGGTTCAATTAATATTTTGATATTTTTGACAACTAGTTTTGTTTAGTTAGTTGACTGAAATGTTGTCACTATATTTTCTCTAGGAAACATATATGCAGTGGTTTCCCCGAGATGCAATGCATGACACACTAACTATTGGATGGCACATTTATTGGAGGGGAAGCAAACCCTAAATGTCCCATTACGGGACTCCGAGGCCAATGATTTTCTGATTGGGTCGATGGTTATCAAAGGAGAACATTTGAACCAGTGATCCTGATGGTCTAGTCGGATGACCATAGGTAGGTAATCTAGTATATGGTTTGCATGTTATATTGTGTACTATGTTATAGGTATGTGGTGTACATGTATGTTATGATTTTGTTTCGTGGTATCATTGAGTATTGACATTAATATTTTGACTATTGCATCCAGACACTGATAGCTTGATAGATTGATAAATTGCATAGACTTGGTACAACTTTTCAAATTGCACAAGCTTCATCATGGATTTTTTTTCTTTGTTTTTTTTATCTTGTCTAAGTACACCATAATATCTACATCCTCATGCCCATTTTCATGCTCACTATCACCATCACCATGCTCATTATAACTATCCCCATGGTCGTTGTCGTCGTTACCATGCCATCATGAACATCACCATCGTTCTCTTACTACCCATGTTGTCACCATCACCATCCCCCTTTTCACCATAAGATTCTCATCCATCATTCACACAAATATAACCGTTAGATACCTACTTTAGAAACCTAGAAACCCAAACCACAAACATAGAAACCTAATCTAGCCTTAGAAATCTAGTGTATTATGTAGTGTTTTTTTCCAATATACATACATGAGAAATGGTATATTCGTGAGAAGGGCCAATCGATACCACCCAAATAAGGATGGTAAATTTTTTATTATCAATGTTCCCATGGGGGGGGTCTAAGGTCTCCTTGATGAGTGCAAAAGAATATAAGAAATTGATTATCTCAGATAAGAAGTATGTACTTCTTTATTTAGAAAAAACCAAAGGAAAACAATTCCACTAGTGTGAAAGCATCCTTTCAAGGATGTATAAAAGAATGAAAGCACTAGTTGGTAGAGTTATTGCAGGCATATAGAGAAGTGTTCCAATATTTGAAATGAATCTATTATGCAACAAATTTCCAAAAAGAGTATGAAAAGAGGATAAATAGATCAGAAAGAGTAATCCACGACTTGATTGAAGAAAATAGTTGAATAACAAGCCTCTTCGAGGGGGAAACCTCCTTATAGAATGTACTAAGTACACAATACAAGACAAGACAAGATACTCCAAATGAAATGTCTCCTTCCTATATATAGGAGACTAAGGGTTACAATCACAACTAACTAACCCAAGAAGACATAACTAATATAACCATACTAATGAAAATTACCACTAATGGGCCAAATCCGACATCAAAACTAATGTAATGAACCACAATATAGGGGGAAATGTGCCCATATTTAGGGCTTAACATGTCCTTCCACTTCAGACAAGTGTTGCACTCAACGCTTGATTAGTTGTGGATACCTATGTATGAAGGACTCATCTTCCCATGTTGAATATTGAACTGGTAAGTTCTTCCACTTTATGAGGTACTCAGTAATAGCTCGATTTCGTAGCTGTTTAGTCATTGTTTCAGTGATTTGTTCAGGTTCCAATATAACTTTTCCTTCTTCATCAAGCTCTGGTAAGATTGTTTGAATCATGATCTTGTCTCATATTACCTTCTTTAAGAAAGAAACATGGAAAACTTGATGTACTCTTGAAGATGAAGGGAGCTCCAATTTGTAAGCCATACTATCAATCTTCTGCAACACTTTATAAGGACCATAATACTTGGGTGCTAATTTATTGTAATCCTTTAATTGCTTGAGAGAAATCTGCTTGTAAGGTTGTAACCTGATAAATATCCAATCCCCTTCTTCAAAACTCCTTTCATTGTGATGTTGATCAACTTGTTGTTTCATCCTTTTTTTTGACATATTCAGGTTGTCCTTAAGTATTTGGAGAACTTCTTGATGGTGCTCTATGTGATATTCCACGGATTGAACTTTAGATTTTCCTTTTAAGGAAGGTGTGATAGATGGAGGATGGTACCCATAAAGTGCCATAAATGGAGATATTTTTGATGATGTATGGAAGGAAGTATTGTACCACCATTCTGCCAAAGACAACCATTTCACACACTGTTTTTTCTTATGAGATGCAAAGAAACGAATATATCCTTACAAACACTTGTTCACTATCTCAGTTTTCCCATCATATTGAGGGTGATAAGGTGAAATGTGTGCCAATTGAGTACCCAAACAGGAAAATAATTCAGTCCAAAAGTTTCCAGTGAAAATTGGATCTCTATCACTTACAATAATCTTCAGATTTCCATGTAACTTCTGAACCGTTTCCATAAAGGCTGCAACTACTGTACTTACATTAAAGGGTGAGAGAGTGCACAAAAGTGTGCATACTTCGTGAGTCTATAAACAATCACCATAATAACATTCTTTCCTTCAGACTTGGGTAGATCTATGATAAAATCCATGGAGACTTCCTCCCAGCGCTGGGAAGGTATGTCTAATGGTTGTAGAAGTCCTGGGGTCTTATCTGTTTCACCCTTATTCTATTGGAAAACCAAGCATTCAACCACGAACCTTGGAACATCAGATTTAAGACCTTCCCAAAAAAATTCCTCTTGACCCTGTGGTAAGTTTTCAGGAATCTTGAATGTCCACCTATAGGAGAGTCATGTAATTCTGAAAGGATCTTGTGCTTGAGTTGGTATTTTTTGCATAAATATAAGCGATCCTTATACCATAGTGAATCATTTTTCCCCACAAAAGTATCTGATACACTGGGATCATTCTATATATTTTGAATGAGCATCCACACAAATATGTCCCTTTTCCATTCTTCCCTTGTTTCTACTATCCGATCTGGTTGTAGAATGGAAATGAAACAAAGTAATGCCCCAACATCTTCCTCTTTTCTAGAGAGTGCATCTACCACCACATTATGTTTCCCCTTTCTACAGATGATTTCAAAGTCATATCCCAACATCTCGGTTACCCACTTTTGTTGCTCTTTTGAATATAGTCTCTGTTCCAAGAAGTATTTAAGACTATGATGATTTGTTTTGACTTTGAAGTGCCTACCTATTAGGTAAGGACACCATTTCTTAATAGCATGTACTATTGCCAACATTTACTTCTCATAAATGGGATTTTGTAAGTTCTTTCCATTGATTGGATGACTTGTGAAAGCAATTGGGTGTCCTTCTTGCATTAGAACAATGTTAATGCCATTTACTGAAGCATCACATTCCACAATAATGGTTTTTGTGAAGTCTGGTGTGGTCAATACAAGAGCTTTGCACATTGCCTGTTTAAGTTGTTCAAAAGCTTGAGTTTCCTTTGGAGTCCAAGAAAATGCATCTTTCTTCAATAATATTGTTAGAGGTGTTTCTATTCTTCCATAATTTTGAACAAACTTATAGTAGTATCCCATCAGACCTAAGAATCCTCAAATATTCTTCAGGTTTTTGGGAATCAACCAGTCTATCATGGCTTTAATTTTGCTAGGGTCTACCTTGACACCTTCATGAGATACAATATGACCCAAATACTCTACCTCCTTCATCCCAAAGAAACATTTGGAAGGTTTTGCATATAGTTGTTTCTCCTGTAGTAGTTGTAGTACCTTGTCAACATGTTGAACATGTTCTTCCCAATACTTGTTATATATTAGTATATCATCAAATAATACTAGCACAAATTTTCTAAGAAAAGGCTTGAAAATGGAATTCATCAAACCTTGAAATGTGGAAGGTGCATTCATGAGACCAAATGGCATGACTAGAAATTCATAATGACCTTCATGAGTTCTGAATGTTGTTTTGGGGATGTCATCATCTTTCATTCTAATTTTATGATACCCAGAACGAAGATCCAACTTTGTGAAGACAATTTCTCCATGTAATTCATCTACCAATTCATCAATGACAAGAATGGGAAACTTATCTTTAATGGTGATCTTGTTGAGCTCTCTATAATATGGACACATACGTCATGATCCATCCGTCTTGTGTGCCATTACCACTAGTGCATAGTAAGAACTTTGGCTAGGTCTAATTATGCCATCCTCTAACATTTCTTCAACCATACACTCAATTTTACTCTTTTGTCCATAGGGGTATCTGTAAGGTCTGATGTTATGAGGAAAAATTCTGGGATTAAGTGAATAGCATTATCAATATCTTAGATAGGTGGAAGACCTTTAGGAATATCTTCAAATACCTTGGAATGCTTATTAATGACCCTTTGGAGATCTGGGGAAATAAGAGGCTTAGATGTTTGAACATATAATGAGCATAATTGTGAAATTACACCTTGATGTCCCCTTTTCATCAATTTTGTCAGACCATTAAGATTTTCACCTTGCTTGGTTTCCCTGTGATACCCTGTAGTTCATATTCCTTTCCTTCCCATAAAAATTTCATGAAAAGCTTCTGAAAATTAAAAGTCACATTTCCCGAGGATTGCAACCATTGAACTCCTAATACAACATCAACACCACCCATGGGAATAGTCATTGGACTATTCAATACATATTCTCCCATAGTAAGATTTATACTATGGCATTTCCCTTAGCAGTTGATAGTTCCTCCATCTGCAATCATTACATGAAACTCTGGTGCTGAATATACAAAGCAATTGAGAGATTTTTCTAATTTATAGTGAATGAAATTATGAGTACTACCAAAATCAATCAACACTGTTACCTTTTTCTTTTTGATAAATCTTTCGATCTTGAGAGTTTGAGGAGTGCTAATTCCAGCCAATGCATCACATGATATCATGGGAGTAATATCTTCTGAAGTAGTATCTTCTATTTCTTCATCTAGAGATGGTTCTTGTTCTTTTGGTTCTTCCTCTTCACATTCTATGTAAAATCATTTATTCTCACCACACTTATGTCCCTTACTATACTTGCTGTCACAATTAAAGCATAGGCCTTTTTCTCTTCTTTCCTCTATTTGTTGAGGTGTCAACCTTTGAGGTGGGTTAGAAGAAGTAACAGTATTCTCTCGGTATGTGTTGAAGGTGCTATTTCTAGTAGCCACCGTCATATTTTTACTTTCAACCTTCCTTGCCATCATGAAGACCTTCTCCAAGGATGGTGGTTCAAAGAGACGGACCTCATGTTGAATGTTATCCTTCAAGGTGGAAATGAAGAGATCCAACAGATTATCTTATGAAATGTTCTTCACTCTAAGAATTATCTTCTAAAACTGTTTGATGTGCTCTGCAACTAGACTGTTTTGCTTGAGACTTATTAACTGGCTAAAGAAGGTATTGCTATTAATATCCCCATAATGTGCAATCAATTCTTCAGTGAATATAGACCAAGATATAATAGAGTCCTTTTTATGGTCACAAAGCCATTGATACCATACAAATTGATCAGGCTCTAACAATAATGATGCAATAGTTACCTTTTGCAAAGTTGGAACATGGTGTAGATCAAAGAATTGCTCCATTTGGAATATCCATTTTATTGGATCATTTCTATCAAACTTTCTCATGTCAATCTTGGGAAGTTGGGTACCCCTTGGTGACCATCCCTGATGGCTTCCATTACCAAAATCATTTCCTCTTGGAATATTCTTATTCATGGAAGGTTTCTGAACATGAGAATTATCTTTATCCTCCTGAGTATCTTGGAACACATCATCACATGTAGGAAGAGTATCCCTTGAATTTTGAATGAGATTAGAAATATTGTTCAACTTCTCTTCTAAATTGAGTAAATCAACTGTTCTCACTGAACCTTTCATATTTTACTCTATTTTATTCAACTTCTCCTCTAAATGATCCAAATCAACTTTTTTCACAGACCCTTTAATCATATCTTCCAACTGGGACACTCGAAAAGAGAGGTCTTCCCTTTCATCATATGTCGAGGATGGATCCTCGAGTGGTTTGGATGGAGTGTGAGACTTTATACTTCATTTTGGTGGAATTTTGAACAATATAAATAGATATCACACCTTAGGTGTCACCACAATTAGATCCTTTTACTCAAAGTTAATCAAAATTAAAAATGGCGTACCTTTTCAAACCCTGATTGGAAGATTGTTTTAGGGACGACTTGCAACTGCGATAAAATTAAAATTTTGGCTCCTATGGGACTGAAATTTCATCCTGTTGTATTATTATGTGTCATCTTTTTGATTCTGCAGTTTTGACCTAATTATGATATGCCAATAGAAAGTTATTGTGAATCTCCCAACACTTCTTATTTTTGGTCCTTTCAGGATATCGAACTTGTATGGACTTCCATGTGTCCAATATTTTGGATATGAGTCTGAAACTTCTACCATGGATACTTTGGTTCATAAAATTTCTGATTCAACTGGTCTCACTCAATTTGGACCTCGCATGCCCTAGATATGACCTTTTTCCCTAGAACACCTATTTTAGACTAGTTTCTGGACTAGTAAACAACCTTATATTGCGAGGCCAATATCTCCGAACTTGTGATGTATCAGGACCTTCATTTTGTACCATAGATATTTCTTCCTGTTACAGAAGTGGGTTTTAATATCTCTCTTTGAATCTTTGTAGAAAACAATTTATAGCAAAATTTCCAAGATGAATCGTTTTGAAGAACCCTGGTCTCGAGGAAAGAGCTCTGATAACCAATGTTATGCAACAAATTTCAAAAAAGAGTATGAAAAGAGAATAAATAGATCAGAAAGAGTAATCCACGACTTGATTGAATAAAATAGATGAATAACAAGCCTCTTCGAGGGGGAAAACTCCTTATATAATGTACTAAGTACACAAGATAAGACAAGACAAGACACTCCAAATGAAAGGTCTCCTTCCTATATATAGGAGACTAAGGGTTACAATCCCAACTAACTGACCCAAGCTGACATAACTAATATAACCATACTAATGAAAATTACCACTAATGGGCCAAATCCGACATCAAAACTAATGTAATGAACCACAATATAGGAGGAAATGTGCCCATATTTAGGGCTTAACATAATCATAAGGAAATGGAGCATGAGGTACACTTACTGTCGAACTTTCCTTTGCTAATTAATACAATATTGTACAAACAGTACACATTAGAGTCGAATGAAGTGAATAACTAGTTGCAAGCAATGTTGAAGAAAAGAGCCATAAGGCCAAGTATATCTTAATGTGTCTCCCCCATTGCATTGGTCCCAAAGAATGTTAATACATAGAGAATGTGGAATGAATACAAGGCTCTAAACGTGATCACTCTCAAGAATTGATACCCTCTACCTTGGATTGAAAACTTGTTAGATCAGTTGTAGCATGCAAAGTACTTCACCAAGATAGATTTGAAACATGGATAACATCAAGTCTAAATCAAGGAAGAAAACACTTGGAAGACCAACTTCAAGATGAAGTAAGGCCTTTATAAGTGGTTAGTAATTCCTTTTGGTTTAAGTGATGCACCAATTACTTTTATGTGGTTAAATAATGATGTATCGTTTCCATTCCTGGATTCATTTGTCACAATCTATTTTGATGAGATTTTGACCTTTAGCTATACTTGGGAGGAGCACATTTTACATCTAAAACAAGTGTTAGAAACATTGAGAAAATTTATTAGTTGTTGGAAAACATTAAAAAGTATAAGTTTGATAAACAATGCTTAGTGTACTCGAGGCATGTGAATGGTGGAGGTGAGTTGAAGATTGATATTGCAAAGTTAGAATTTATTCTCGAATGGCCCACTCTTACCAATGCCACAGAAGTTGGGAGTTGTGCAGGGAAAATTTTAAGAACCCCCCTAAAATTTCTATGTATAATAAATGGGCGAATACCCATGATATATAGGAAAATATGAAGGCTATTTTATCAATGTTATATTATGTATATATAATTTTTTGGCGAATCTCTCAATGAATTATATAATCTTGCAAATTCTTGGTGAATATTTCACTAAATTATAAAAATTTGTAAAATCTTGGCGAAGCTTTCACTAAATTATAAAACCTTGTTAAGTCTTGGAAAATATTTCAGAAAGTTTCTCCATGGAAATTCATGCCCCCCCACATGCCCAATTACATGGCTATAAATGAAGTCCTAGCCCCCAAGCATGATGCCCTAAACACCTACAAAAACATTATCGCCACATCGTCGATCACAAGCTTCACAATCCCCATGTTTCTTAGGGAAACTTTGAATATGAAGTGATGGGATTTAGAACTCTTCTAGATGCAAATGGGTCGCTATAATACCTTATAGTAGATATCTACTTCCCTTCTCATGTGACATTAAGAAACTTGCAAAACAAGATTCAACCCATAAAATCTAGACAAATGTAACTTCTACTCCGATTTCCATGTTTGATAGAAGGTGAAATATCCCTTAGCAACTGCCATTTATTGAAATCAAGGGCGAATGGGAGCTACTTATTAATTTTCATGGGATAATAGAGGTTGAAATCCATTTTTAGAAGGGCTAAATTGTTTTATATTGGATCCCCTTTCTAAATTTGATGGGGCTAACCTCCTATTCATTAAAAATAAATAAATAAAATGTGGGCTAATCATACCTAACGGGTGGTTAATAAAAAATTAGCCCATTAAAAATTTAAAACCCCTAAATTTAGCCCATGGGATAAGATTAGCCCCTAAAATTTTCCATGGAGTTGTGTGGGATTTACACAATATTTAATAAAGTTCACAACATCCTTTTTAGTTGTAGAAGGGCTAAATTGTTTTATATTGGATCCCCTTTCTAAATTTGATGGGGCTAACCTCCTATTCATTAAAAATAAATAAATAAAATGTGGGCTAATCATACCTAACGGGTGGTTAATAAAAAATTAGCCCATTAAAAATTTAAAACCCCTAAATTTAGCCCATGGGATAAGATTAGCCCCTAAAATTTTCCATGGAGTTGTGTGGGATTTACACAATATTTAATAAAGTTCACAACGTCCTTTTTAGTTGTAGAAGGGCTAAATTGTTTTATATTGGATCCCCTTTCTAAATTTGATGGGGCTAACCTCCTATTCATTAAAAATAAATAAATAAAATGTGGGCTAATCATACCTAACGGGTGGTTAATAAAAAATTAGCCCATTAAAAATTTAAAACCCCTAAATTTAGCCCATGGGATAAGATTAGCCCCTAAAATTTTCCATGGAGTTGTGTGGGATTTACACAATATTTAATAAAGTTCACAACGTCCTTTTTAGTTGTCGTAGCACCACTTCACACCATAACAACCAAAATTTAAGACTTTTGAGCAGGGTGAGAACTAGTAAACAACCTTTGAAGAACTTAAGTGGAAAATTAGTGAAGCCCCAATCCTAGCACTACCTAACTTGCAAAATTATTTTGAACTTAGAAACTGATGCTAATGGGTATGTTACGGGAGCAATGTTAATGCAAAGGGAAGATTTGTTTTCTATCATTCAAAGTTATTAAATGGAGTGTTACTGAACTACCCTACATATGAAAAGTAGCTCTATGTCCTAGTTAAAGTAATGAAGAAGTGGAAGATTTATATGTTGCATAAGGATAACATCGGACCTCCAATGTTTCTAGTCATTTAAGTTTTAAGAATACTATGGCTAACTTGCAGAGGTATTTGTATTGGACAAAGATGCAAGAAGTAATTGGATTTATCAAAGGTTGTATTTTATGTTGTACAAGCAAGCCAGTAATAGGAAGCAAGGACTATACAATCTACTTTCGGTACCTACAAGGCTAGGGTATTTTTTAAGGATTCTAAAAGTATACTAAAGTGTAGTATTCTAGGCGATTATTTTGGATTGAAAAAATCATATATATAGATAGGTAGGCGAATATTAAATATGAAACATACAATTTACTACTGAAAATTATAATTTTTGGTGAATATTATGATAAAAAAACATATTTTATGTCAATATAGGCGATATTAGAGACTAAAAATGACCAAATAGCGAATTTGTTTTTTGAAAAAAAGCCCCAAAAATAGCCAATTGGCGAAATTTCGCCCCTAAAAATTACCCTGTGTAACAAGGCCATGAGAGAGCATACATATAGAATTTGTTGGTGGTTTTTCAAGATGGAAGAGACACAACTATCAGTATGTGGTAGTAGACAAGTTTAACGAGACATGTGTTTCGATGGATTTTATGAAGACCATTAAAGGGCAAGAAGCTACAAATTTGTTCATTGAAAGGGTTTAGGTGCACTTTGGGACTCCAAGGAGCATAATTTTTAATATAGATTCTAGATTCCTCAATGTATGTTGGACTTCTCTATAAGAGAAATTCAATACCAAACTAAAGCTATCCACTACCTTTCACCCATAGATTGATTGGTAGACAGAGTTAGTAAATCCCCATAAAAATAGTTCCAAATATGTGGCACCTTGTTGCTTATTGGACACAAGTAGCTTGCCAATTTTCATGCTCACTATCACCATCACCATTCCCATGCTCATTATCACTATCCCCATGGTCTTTGTCACCATCTGCATGCCACCATGAACATTGCCACCATTCTCTTCCTACCCATGTTGTCACCATTGTTGATGTATATGTAACTTCGAAATGTATTGCATCTATGTATTTCATATATATTTATTGTACCCTTATAAGAGATGTGTTATTCCTCTATAAGGAAGTGTCGTCATGTGGATTGACAAGTGTCGCAAGTGTGTGTACTTGTCGATGGGTTATTAGAACACCATGTGTGGGGTCGGCCCTGAAATATATATTATATTATGGATGTATCTAGATAGACAAGTCAGCCCCATAGTGTAACTGGGCAAACAGGTTAAGTATAAATAGAGATCAAGAGATCTCTATTTGGATCATTTGGAAAGAAACACTTCTCTCACTCAGAAAGTGGCGCACTAGTGAGGAGGAGGATCATTTGCTACTAGGAGACTATCTCAAGTGTATTTTGGTTGTACTTTGGTTGAGCCATTTCTCTCTCTATATCTGAGGAAGTTGTGGGGTTTTTCACCTTAGGGTTTTCCCCACGGAAACTCTGTGTCTCTTGTCTCTCATGCTTTTGATTCTTGTGATGCTTTTCATGCTTATTGTGATTATTATGCATTGATATACTGTATATGTTATTCTCTTAGTAAAGATCCAAGAGTATTGTGAATTAATGCTCAAAATTTAACATGGTATCAGAGCTAACCTGAGAAGAAGACATTTTGCAGTGACGGAAACTTGAGTTTCTTGTTTATTGGGTTTCTCTCCACAGTTTTTGGAAAAGCAGTATAGTAGATTGATTCTACTCATCAAGGAGAATCTATCTGTCCAATCAGAATTCAATTCTGAGCATTTTCATATTTGCCCCTAAAAATTAGGGTTTCCACAAAAATAGGAATTTCTGAAATTTGAAGACATAGCTGGAAGCTCCTTGCAAAAATCGAAGTTTAGAGATTTGGATTGAGATTTTTGGATGGGTAGATCTCCGGGAAACTCAAACCCTAATTTAGGGCTCTCCCTAGTGAACCCGGGAGGAAAAAAAGGCAAATCTGAAGGGTAAAGCTTTGCTGATCTCAAATTTTGAATACACCAAGCTGATCAGCTCATCAAGGCGCATCTTTCTATCATTTCAGAAATTTGAAATTCACATTTTGAATTTTTAGGGTTTTTTTGACAAACCCTAATCTGGGACCAAATCCAGTTTTTAGCATTTCAAGTGGTAAGACCTAAATCTTTTCTATTTCCATTTGAAGTACTCTTTAAGATGTCTCACCACACTAATATTGAAGGGGCTGACAACTTTCGAGCTTGGAAGTATAGGATTGGGTTAATCCTGGAAGAGATTGAGTTGGACTCATATATAAAAGAAGACATCCCTATCCCAGAGGATGAAGAGGCTAAAGTATTGCATAAGAAGAACTTGGTCAAGGAAAAGAGAATCATTGCTGATTCTATCAAAGACCATCTCATACCCCATTTGTCTTCTCTAAAGACACCCAAGGATATGTTTGACTCTTTGACCAAGCTATTTGAAGGAAAGAACATAAATCAGAAGATGACCCTGTGGAATCAATTGAAAGGGGTCAAGATGTCGAATGGAGAAACCATTCAATCCTATTTCTCCAAGGTCTCTCAGGTCAAGGAACAACTTGAAGCTGTAGATGAAATGGTGGAGAATGGTGAAATTGTTATGACTACTTTGAATGGCCTACCTAGGTCATGGGACTCTTTTATCCAGGGGATATGTGCCAGAAAGAAGTTAATCTCCTTGAGTAGATTATGGGAGGAATGTTCTCAAGAAGAAGCAAGGCTTGTGGCAAGAGAAGAGAAGATGGGAAATGAAGATCAAGCTCTCACATCTCACACTAAGAAGGGCAAGTTCAAGAGGGAGCCATCCCATCACAAGAAGAAATCTTCTCATCATTTTCACAAAGACAAGAAAGATCTAAGGTGTTTCAATTGTAATGAGAAGGGTCACTTTGATTCAGAATGTCCCAAGAACAAAAGGGACAAACACAACAACAACAACTCTAGCAAGAAGAAGAAGGGTAACAAAAGAAGGTACCATGCTCATGCTGCCGAAGATGATGAACCTCCAAAGAATAAGGCTAGGGTAGAAAGTGATGATAGTAATGATGACTCATCAAGTGAAGAAGAGTATGTTCTAATCTCTGCTCTCACAGGTACTATCTCCCATGGTTGCAATGATTGGTTAATTGACAGTGGGGCTTCCAAACACATGACTGGGTTTAAAGAATCCTTTGCAAATCTGTCTGAACATGAATCACCCCATAAAGTAAAACTTGGGGATGATTATCAATATCCCATCAAAGGAAGTGGTGAAGCCTCCTACAACCTAGATTCTGGAAAATATTTGAAGATGAAAGAAGTCCTTTATGTACCTGGGCTCAAGAAGAACTTAATCTCCATCTCTGCATTGGATGCAAAAGGTATGAGGGTTGCATTTGTGGATGGCCAAGTCCTAATGTGGCCAAAGGGAAAGACCATAGATGATGCAGTAGTGATTGGAGAGCAAGAGGGAGGTTTGTATAAATTAAAAGGACAACTTGAACATGCCATGGTGCATGAATCCATGGAGCCAAGTGAACTTTGGCATAGAAGACTTGCTCATATGCACTATAGGGCACTTCCAATTGCAAGCAAGGCTGTAGAGGGTCTTCCTGAAATAAAGACCAAACATGAAGGTGTTTGCAAAGGATGTGCAAAAGGAAAGAACATTAAGAAGGCATTTCCAAACAGTGAAAGCAAGGCAAAAGATATCCTGGAAATCATCCACTCAGATGTATGTGGTCCTATGTCATCCAGTTCTCTAAGTGGGTATGTTTACTATGTCTCATTTATTAATGAATTCTCCAGGAAGACTTGGGTATGCTTCTTGAAGAACAAAGATGAGGTGTTTGATAAGTTCAAGGAATTCAAAACCTTGATGGAGAATCAAATTGACAAGAAGATCAAAACATTCAGATCCGACAATGGTGGAGAATTCACCTCAGGTGACTTCAAGAAGCTTTGTAGTGATTCAAGGATGAAGAGGGAGTTGACTGCTCCTTATAATCCTCAATAGAATGGAATTGCAGAAAGGAAGAACAGAACAATCATGGAAGCAACAAGGGCAATGCTGCATGACCAGGATCTACCTATGCATCTATGGGCAGAAGTAGCTATAATAGATGTATATGTGCAGAACAGAACACCCCATAAGATATTGGACAACAAGACACCAGAAGAGGTCTTTTCTGGTAAGAAACCTGAAGTCAGCCATCTCAGAATATTTGGTTGTCCAGTATACACTCATGTCCCAAAGGAAAAGAGGACTAAACTAGATCCTTCAGGAAAGAAGGGTATCTTTGTGGGTTACAGTGAAAGCTCGAAGGCTTACAGAATATACTTTCCAGGGTTCAAGAATATTGATGTCAGCAAGGATGAATATAAGTTCAAGGACAGGTAATCTAGGAAGCAAAGATCAAGAGGGAGCACACTCCAGCAGCTCCTGCAAGGATGCATATTTTCAGAGGGAGTTGACCATCTTCCTACATTCCACAAAAGAAAGGTGTAGAAGAAGCTACTTCAGCAGATCTTGCCAGGAAGCAAAGACTTAGAGGGAGTCCACCCAACAAACAAACAAAGATAAGTATTTCAATTATCATTTCTTGCCTATTTTGTTTGTTAAAATAATATTATGCTTATGTTCCTAGACTTAGGAGATGTATTGTGCATATTAGAATGATTTCATTAATGAACAGTATACTACTAATATGCATGTGATGGGTAAGTGGCTTATGGCACTATACAACATTCCAGTGCTACTTATCTAGAATGAAACCTCTTTGTTGACATGTTGGGAGTAGTGCAAACTCTTAACAATGTTCTAGTAGAGATTGGAAGGCATCTAGAAAGTTGTGGAACATGGATAAATGTTGTATTAAAGCATTGGCTAAGATAACTGCATGACTGCATGACATATTTCTTTATGTGTAAAGAATTTGTTCTGAAAATTATGAGATGTTTCTAATCATGCAATTTGACTTGTTTTGTAGGAAAGACCGTACATCTTCACCTACAAAAGGACTATAACATTTGTTCCAGCATCAAAGATATCTATTGAAGATATTGAAGTTCTTAGGATCTGGGATGAAGAAATGGAATGTCATGATCCGTCGATCATGAAGAAGATGTTTGGGATGCAGTCCCAAGACCTGACAGGGAGTCACATGTGTGTAGATTGAAGAAAGCCTTGTATGGATTGTAGCAAGCTCCCAGAACTTGGTGTGATACAAAGAGGAAGCTTGCTGCCGAATTCAATATGAAGAACTTTGGGAATGATGCATTATCTCCTAGGTATGGAGGTGTGGCAGAATTCAGGTGGGATCTTCCTTGGTCAAGGGAAGTACACAGTAGATATCCTGAAGAGATTTGAGATGATGGATTGCAAGGGCATGGCCACACCCATGGCATCGAATCTAAAGCTTCTATGTGATGCTTCATCTGAGCCGATTGATGTCTCTATGTATCGTCAGATGATTGGGTCCTTGATGTACCTGACGAACACGAGACCAGATATTTGCTTTGTTGTGAACACATTGAGCCAGTTCTTGACGGATCCGAGGAGTGTTCACCTGGTTGCTGTAAAGCATGTTCTGAGGTACCTAAAGGGTATAGTGGATTATGGGCTCAAGTATGAAGTGAATCAAAAGTTTAACCTACAGGATTATGTTGATTCAGATTGGGCAGGAAGTGTTGCAGATAGGAAGAGCACATCTGGGTGCTGCTTCAGTATGGGATCAGGTGTGATCTCTTGGTTTAGCAAGAAGCAGTCCTACGTAGCACTGAGTACAACTGAGGCAGAGTATGTTGCAACCTATTCAGCTAGTTGTGAGGCAGTATGGCTACGAAAGCTACTGTCTGAGTTATTTGATCTCCCATTGGATGCTACTGGTATCTTTTGTGATAACCAAAGTTGTGTAAAGCTTTCTGAGAACCTAGTGTTTCATGACAGGTCGAAACACATAGAGATCAAATATAGCTATATCAGGGATATGGTGTAGAGAGGAGCCGTGAAGATCCTGTATGTTGCGACGGACGAGCAGATTGCAGATGTGCTGACGAAGCCATTAGCCAAGGTGAAGTTTGAGTACTTCAGGGAGAGGCTTGGTGTTATTTAGATCGACGACACTTCGAGGAAGAAGTGATGGACACATTTGCTGAAGCCATTCCAAGCATGTTGGAAGGAGGATCCTTCACATGGCTGTGGATGTAAGCGCTGGGTGATGAGCATCAGGACAATGCTCCAGTTACTGCTCTGTATATGCATCATGTTGGATGTTGGATATGATCAGTTGGATCATTTATATTTGTATGTATGTACGCATCGTGTTGATGCTGGATATGATCAGTTGGATCATTTATATTTGTATGTACGTACGCATCGTGTTGATGGTGGATATGATTAGTTGGATCATTTATATTTATGTGTATGTACGCATCATGTTAGATGCTGGATATGATCGGTTAGATCATTTGTATGTATTTGTATATGCATCATGTTGGATGCTGGATATGATCGGTTGGATCATTTGTATGTATTTGTATATGCATCATGTTGGATGCTGGATATGATCGGTTGGATCATTTGTATGTATTTGTATATGCATCATGTTGGATGCTTGGACCATGTATCTGTATATGTATCAGGTGGATACATTGTATGATCAGGTAGATCATGTGTGTGGATATGTATCATGTATTTGTATTTGTATCAAGTGGATACATTGTATGATCAGGTGGATCATGTATGATGATATGTACCAGGTAGATACTTGGTGTGCATCAGGTGGATGCATTGTATGATCAGGTTGATCATGATGATGAGCTTCAGGATGTTGCTCCAGATGATATGTACCAAGATGGTACAGTGATGATGATCAGTATGATCATGGGCATCAGGATGATGCCTCGTGTGATGATGATCCGTTGGATCATGAGTATCAGGTTGATACTTGGAGGTCAGAGATGATATGTGGCAGGTTGTGCAAATAGCATGTAAACAGTCCTGAGAGATCTTGCCGATCGTGTTGCGGCACATAAATGTTCCTGGGGTACTCTTTCCAGTATTGCTATGTAGTATGTAATCAGTCCTCAGATATCCGATAGGTTGAGCTGTGTGCTCGTAATCAGTCCTGGGATGAGTTATTACTACGGAGACATGTAATCAGTCCTAGAGATCCGAGAGGTTGAGCTGTGTGCTCGTAATAAGTCCTAGGATGCTCTTTAGAGATCTTGTCGGTCGTGTTGCGACACATAAATGTTCTTGGGATGCTCTTTAAAGGTATTGTGGAGGAGATGCATGTAATCAGTCCTGGGAGATCTTGTCGATCGTGCTTAGGCACATAAATGTTCCTGGGATGCTCTTTCCGGTATTGCATCCGCACATAAAATTAGTCCTGAGAGGCCACCTCTATCAGACCGTTCGCACAGATGATGAAGACCTGCAGGTGGTGGGCCTACATGTATGAAAAAGGACTAGCTCTGTAGAACTTCCTATGACGAGTAGAGTCAGAGATTGGTTGAGATAGAAGCAGCAGTGATGATGATGATGATGATGATGCATCGATGACGATGATCCCGAGAAGAAGACTTGTCTAGCAGAACTATGTCGAGAAATACCTTCCTAGTTAAGAGGGAGTGTTGATGTATATGTAACTTCAGAATGTATTTCATCTATGTATTTCATATATATTTATTTTATCCTTATAAGAGATGTGTTATTCCTCTATAAGGAAGTGTCGTCATGTGGATTGATAAGTGTCGCAAGTGTGTGTACTTGCCGATGGGTTATTAGACCACCATGTGTGGGGTCAGACCTAAAGTATATATTATATTGTGGATGTATCTAGATAGACAAGGCGACCCCATAGTGTAACTGGGCAAACAGGTTAAGTATAAATAGAGATCAGGAGATCTCTATTTGGATCATTCGAAAAGACACACTTCTCTCACTTAGAAAGTGGCGCACTAGTGAGGAGGAGGATCATATGCTACTAGGAGACTATCTCAAGTGTATTTTGGTTGTACTTTGGTTGAGCCATTGCTTTCTCTATCTCTGAGGATGTTGTGGGGTTTTTCACCTTAGGGTTTTCCCCACGGAAACTCTGTGTCTCTTGTGTCTCATGCTTTTGATTCTTATCATGCTTATTGTGATTGTTATGCATTGATATACTGTATATGTTATTCTCTCAGTAAAGATCCAAGAGTATTGTGAATTAATTCTCAAAATTTAACAACCATCACCATCCCCTTTTTCACAATAAGATTCTCATCCATCATCCACACATATATAACTGTTAGATACCTAATTTAGAAACCTAGAAACAAAAACCACAAACATAGAAACCTAATTTACCCTTAGGAATCTAGTCTACCCTAGAAACACAAATATAACCTTAGAAACCTAATCCATAACAATTGAAACCTAAACCATACCAAAAACCTAGTCCTAATCCTAATATATATGCATGCCAAAAATCAATAGCAACCTAATCCTAATATAGGCATGCCAAAAAAACATCGTATATTCATGTGCATCCACTTGTATATAAATAATTGTAGCCACTAACTATCGTTGACCAATCGCTAATATCAATTATTCATTGTCACTATTTCCCAAATTGGACCTTCACCATACATTAGTGAATTGATATGCGATTTGTTTGTGTGAGGGATTTCTTGCAGGACCTCCTTGAAAGCCTTTGGGATGCAAGTTTAAACGAGCCATATAATGATGGTCATTTCTTGGATTGACAAATTGTCCACTCCGTTGGATTCAGGACATCTGGATAGTTCTGGGGGTTCCCCTTTCCTACAGATCCATGGCCCAAGTGTCATCTTTCAGGTCGATATTGGAAACTAGGGTTTTTCTCAGTAAGTGATTGTGCAATTTTTGCACATAGGGGTCAACTTTGCAAAATCCTCGACCAGGAAGTTATGGCTAGCATTCCCACTTGGAACCTTCCTAGACACACTTACAGGACCTCCTAGAACCCAATTTTGTTGCACGGTTGGATTTATATGCCCATGGTAGGTCTCCATTAGGTGTCCTTGAAAGCCCTTAGGATGCGAGTTGGAACGAGCCATAGAATGATGACTATGGATCAGATTGAGAAAACATCGAATCCGTTGGATTCAAGACATCAGGATAGTGCTAGGGGTTCCCCTCTCCTCTGGTTCCATGGCCCAAGTGTCATATTTTAGGTCGATATTGGAAAATAGGGTTTTGCCCAGTAAGGGACTATGCAATTTTTGCACATAGGGGTCAAATTTGCAAAATCCTCAACCAGGAAGTTATGGATAGCGTTTCCACTTGGAACCTTCCTAGAAAATCTTGCAAGACCTCCCGGAACCCGGCTTTGTTGCACGGTTGGAATTCTATGCCCCCGATAGGTATCAACCAGGTGTCCATGAAAGCCTTTGGGATGCGAGTTGGAAGGAACCATAGAATGATGACCATGGCTCGGATCAACAAAACATAGAATCCGTTGGATTCAAGACATCAGGATAGTGCTAAGGGTTCCCCTCACCTCCGGTTCCATGGCCCAAGTGTGATCTTTTAGGTCGATTTTGGAAACTATGGTTTTTCTCAGTAAGGGACTATGCAATTTTTGCACATAGGGGTCAACTTTGCAAAATACTCAACCGGGAAGTTATGGATAGAGTTCCCACTTGGAAACTTCCTAGATACAATTGTAGGACCTCCCGGAACCCGATTTTGTTGCACGGTTAGAATTCTATGCCCCGGGTAGGTATCCAAAAGGTGTCCCTGAAATCCTTTGGGATGCGAGTTGGAACGAGCCATAGAATTATAACCATGGATCGGATTGACAAAATGTAGAATCCATTGGATTCATGACATCGAGATAGTGCTAGGGGTGCCCCTCTCCTTTGGTTCCATGGCCTACGTGTCATATTTTAGGTCAATATTGGAAACTAGGTTTTTGCTCAGTAAGGGACTATGCAATTTTTGCACATAGGGGTCAACTTTGCAAAATAATTGACTGGGAAGTTATGGATAGCGTTCCCACTTGGAAAATTCCTAGACACACTTTTAGGACATCTCAGAACCCGATTTTCTTGAACGGTTGGAATTCTTTGCCCCAATAGGTATCCAATAGGTGTCCCTAAAAGCTTTTGGGATGCGAGTTGGAACGACCCATAGAATGATGACCGTGGCTCGGATCGACAAACCGTCAACTCTGTTGGATTCATGGCATTGGGATAGTGCTAGGGGTTCCCCTCTCCTTCGGTTCCATGGCCCAGGTGCAATATTTTAGGTCAATATTGGAAACTAGGGTTTTGCTCAGTAAGGGACTATGCAATTTTTGCACAAAGAGGTCAAATTTTAAAAATCCTTGACCGGGAAGTTATGGCTAGCGTTCCCACTTGGAACCCTCCTAGACACACTTGCAGGACCTCCCAAAACCTGGTTTTTTTGCACGGTTGGAATTCTATGCCCGCGGTAGGTATCCAATAGGTGTCCCTAAAATCCTTTGGAATGCAAGTTGGAACGAGCCATATAACGATGATTGTGGCTGTAAAAGTAGTCACAACAGATCTAATGAACAAGTAAATCAATCACAACAGATGAACATAGAAAATATGGTGTAAAACTATGCAAAACATGCATTAGTGCTCAATATCCCAGTAAGGGTGAATGATTACAATAGAATACAGTAACAATGACTGATCAATTCGAATTGACTAAGAAGGTCATTCGAATCACTGAATGGAGTAGCTTGACTCCAACTAGGAGTCCTCATCATCAATCGGTGGTGGTCATCAATGCACAAGAACCAGTCATCCAGGTGTCAATCTGAGTCTAACTCAGTGTAACAAGTGTAACTGAAGTGTGTAGCACTGATTAAGGGAAGGAGGCTCAGTGGGGGGCGCATGGGAGGCTAACTGAAGTCATAGCAAGTCATCTAGTCAATCTGGAGGTCCAACGGAAGTGAAACAGTCAGTCGGGAGTGAAACTAGCCTCAAATCAGGGAGAATTGGAGCTAACTGAGTGTAACTGAAGTGGAACTGCAGTGGTAGGTGAAGAAGTGCGCCCTTCTCTGGCAGTAGGTGAGAAGTGGGTGCCTTCCAAACTAGGAGGGCTAAAACTCTAAAGTAAGTGGCTCCCGAGTGCTAGAATAAGGTGGCTAAGGTGCTGGAGGCATAAACCTGGTGACTGGGATGCATGCAAAGTGCATGCAAACCCTAGAATTTGCATGCAAACCCTAATTGCATGCAAGATCCTGAAAAAGATGATGTGGATATCCAAACACCCCCCCTCAAGCTAGACTATGATGTGCAAAAAATAATGTGGGGCCCTGGTAACTAAGACCAAAGGTCACCCCAATACAATAATCCAAAAAAAAATGCTGAAAATAAATTAAGTGAGGAAAGAGGGAAAACCCAATGGGAAGAAAGCCCCCCCTCAAGCTAAAGCATAATAATGAATCAATCTGTCTCCACCATGATGGAACTCACCCCCAACAGTGAACGGAGGTAAGAGAACTTCTTCTCAGTGAAGCTCTTGGTGAAGATGTCTGCAATTTGCTCATCAGTAGGGCAATATTGCAGAATGATGGTGTGGTCATGCACCCACTGTCAAATGTAATGCATATGAATCTCAATGTGTTTGGTCCTCTGCCGCTAAACTGGATCTGTGGAGATCTTGATAGCACTTTGATTGTCACAAAATAGGACAATCAAAGTAGTGCCACCAAAACCAAACTCGGAAAGAATACCCTGCAGCCAAACTGCCTGAATGCAGGCATTGACTGCCCCTCGATACTCTGCCTCTGCTGAAGAAAGTGCAATGGCTGCTTGCTTTTTCCTGGACCAGCAAATAGCACCATGACCAATCATGAAAACATAACCAGAAGTGGACTTCTGATCAATGCTATCACCTTCCCAATCTGAATCAGTAAAACCAATGAAATCAAGCTCAGAATCTGCAGCATAATGTATGCCAAACTGTCTCGTACCTTGCACATACTGCAAGATCCGCTTGGCTGCTTTCCAATGAAGCTCATGTGGCTGCTGCATATATCTTGACACGGCACTCACGACATATGAAATATTAGGCCTTGAGTGTGTCAAATAAAGTAGTGAACCAATCAACTGTCGATACATACTGCAATCTATAAGCGGTGTAGAATCTCCCTCGTCAAGACTGATTCCTGAGAGGAATGGGAATGGGGCTACCTTACATTCAGCCATATTAAACTTCAATAACAGGTTGGAAGCATATTTTTGCTGAGATATAGTGATCCCATCAAAATTTTGAGCTATCTCCAAGCCCAAAAAGTGACTCAGCAAGCCCAAATCGCTCATGTCAAAAGCTAGATTTAAGGCAGTTTTTAGCTTGTTTATTGAAGTAAGAGTGCTACCAGTAATGAGAAGATCATCAACATAAAGTACAATAACCAACAAATTACCTTTAACTCTCTGAAGATACACATTCGGATCAGATTTGCATCTTTGGAAATTCTGAGAAAGAAGGAAGGAGTCCATCTTTGCGTACCGAGCTCTTGGGGCCTGTTTTAAACCGTACAAAGATTTCTTCAATCTGCAAACTAATGATGGATCTGATGTATAGCCCTATGGCTGCTGCATATATACCTCTTCAGCAAGGTCTACATGTAAAAATGCACTCTTCACGTCTATGTAGTGCACTTCCCAGTGCTTGGATGCGGAAATAGCCAAAACAAGGCGGATGGAATCCATCTTTGCAACCGGTGCAAAGGTCTCAGTGTAGTCCACTCCTTGGACTTGGGAGAAACCTTTTGCCACCAAGATTGCTTTGTATTTGCTAATAGAGCCATCAGCAGCAACTTTCGTGCGGTAGACCCATTTACACTTCACTAATTTTCTTCCAGGTGGAAGAGAAACTAGCTCCCATGTGTTGTTCTTTTGAAGAGAACTGTACTCTTCATCCATGGCACTTTGCCATCTCGGATCTCGGTGGGCAGAATAGTATGATGTGGGATCTGAACCAGCCATCAAATAAAAAATCTCAGGAAGTAATGGATCAACAATAGAAAGAGCCATACCTTCTCTTTGAAAGTCTGCTCTTGTTCGTCTCCGATCAACAGGATTTCCAAGATTCGAACCAGCAGATTGAAGAGTGTTTTGGGCCCACTTTGGTAACTGAGGAGGATCATAATGGTCAGATTCCGAACCTGATATGTCATGATCATCATATGCTGCTACAATATCAGAAATATCAGAACTAATACCTTCATTATCGCTGCACGGGTCTTCTTCTGGTGAAGGCGATGAATCGACAGTCTCTTCCTCGACTAGTTGCAATTCTTGAAGCGGTTCTTCAAATTGCACACTGTGCTCTATGAATATCTTTTTAGATCTGATATCCATGAGTTTATATGCTTTTGATTCTTTCCCATATCCTATCAGTATGCACTCAATACTTTGTGGATCCAAAGCTCGTCTCTTCTTGGAAGGAATTCTAGCCCATGCAGTAGAGCCAAAAACTCTCAAATTTGACACATCCGGTTTGTGACCAAAGAATGCTTCGAAAGGAGTCATACCTTTCACGGATGAATGTGGAACACAGTTCTATATGTATGCTGCAACATTGATTGCTTCAGCCCAAAGATTTGCATCCAAACCTTTTGATTCAATCATGCATGTAGCCATCTCTTTCAGTGACCAATTTTTCCTTTCCGCTACACCGTTCTACTGGGGTGTGTAGGGAACTGTATGTTGGATCTAAATTCCACTTTGGGAACAAAGTTGCAGCAGCTTGGACTTGATCTATTCTCCACCATTATCATATCTAAGAGCTTTGATCTTGCTCTCAGTGGCGGTCTCAACAGAAGCCTTAAAATCCTTGAATTTTCCAAGCACTTCTGACTTGTTTTTGAGAAAGAATACCCATGTAAAGCGGGAAAAATCATCAATAAATGTCAAAACATACCTTGAACCATTTAATGACATATGGGGCAGCAGACCACTGATATCAGAATGGATCAACCCCAAAACTGTAGAAGCTCTGCTAGCTTTGCCGCGGTCGAATCTGTGCTCGGGGTGCTTCCCAATGATGTATCCCGTGCATATTCCCTCCGAGGAATGGAGTTGTGGAAAACCATCTACCATGGATTTCTTTGATAGCAGCAGCAAATACTTATAATTAAGATGTCCAAATCTTTCATTCCAAAGCCTACTAACCTCATTACCATGTGTGCGAAGAGCAGTGGGCTTTGCAAGCGGAATAAAGAGTGAAAACTCATAGCATTTTGCAGTGTGGTTTGCCTTTCCGACTGCAACAAGTCTTCCACTTTTGATATCAGAAATTTCAACTGTATTAGGGATGAATGTAACTTGCTTCGGTTCACAAGTGTGTGTCATTTGATACACAGAAAGAAGATTTGAAGCCAAGGAAGGCACATAGAGAACATTCTGAAAGCTTCCATGATCTACATGAATCATACCTTTTCCCTTTGAAGAAATTTTTGAGTCATCTCCCAAATGGATGGGGATGGAGCTATTTGGATCGAATGAGGAAAAAGAATCAATATTTGCAGCCATGTGATTCGATGCACCCGAATCTATCAAGAGAGTAGTGGGCTTCGAAACAGTTTCCATGAGTGCTTGTCCTCTTTCATGATCATCATTCCTATCCTTCTTCCTTGCACCATCAGGAAGGGTTATGTTGTTCTTTTCCAAAAGGAGGGCCATTTGATCTATAGTTTTCTTCATACATGAACTTTCGGGATGAAATCCACGGTTACAATAAGTACATTTAGATTTTTGGTTACCTTCTTTTCCCTTTTGCTTGAACTTCGAACTGGATGGTGCATCCGTTTGTTTTCCTTTCTCTCTTTGCTTGTGAGGCTCGAATTTGGGCTTCTCCTTCTTTTGCTTTCCTTTACCATTCGAGATCTTGGGTCCTTGAACATATAGGGCTGAATCTTTGGAGCTTATGGACCCCATTTGAATCAACTTGTCATGCTCTTTTGTGACAGACTCAATGAAGGCATTCAAGGTAGGCATCTTCCAATTCGGGGTAGTTAGCCGACCGGAATTGAAAGTAGAGACAAATACCAAATAATATTTACCAAGCTTGCTGAGAATGGAGAGGATCAATTGTTTATCCTCTTTGATAACCCCACTATTCTTCAATTGCAAGTTCAAGTTCTTGAATTTTGTGAAGAATTCATTAATGGTCTCGAAATTCTCAGGACTAAGGGCAATCAATTCATTCTCTAATTGAAAATCCCTAAGCTCGTCCTGCTTGCCAAATAGTGTTTCAAGTTGCTCCCATATAGCTTTTGGAGTCTTCAATCCGCTGAGATGGAAGTGAAGATCTTTAGAGATGGAGAGACAAAGAAGACCATAAGCTTCATCAAGCTTGTTGTAGTGTTTGGTTCTATCTGACAGATTGTTTGGCTCCAATTCAAGACCAAGAGTGACTCGGTAGTATCCTTTTGAACGTAATATGATCTCCATATCATCTTTCCAATCAAAATAATTGAATGGGGTGAGGATAGGCTTTGAAGAAGAGTATTCCATTACTAGGAGCGAGTGCACACTGATGTAGAGGAGCTTGCATGCACAGTGTAGCGAATGCAAATGATGGAGACAATAAACCTACAAATCACAATAAACCAAGAACAATGAGGTCAAACAGTCCACCCTTTTAGAGTTGCATCACACCTGGGATTGGAGATCAAACAATGTTGAATGGGTCCAATGTATCAGATCCAGGAATTATGTGGAAACTCAAGCTTCTGGAGTGGTATTGGATGTATTTTCAAGCTTTGCATGCACAGGAGTGAATGCCCTTGAGATATTTCATGCCAAAACTTTTTGCAATTTTTGAGCAATTCACTCAAATCTTCTTGTAGAACCACCTGTAGAAAAGAGATCTTGTCCCTGCAATGGATCTGATACCATGTAAAATTAGTCATAGCAGATCTAATGAACAAGTAAATCAATCACAACAGATGAACATAGAAAATATGGTGTAAAACTGTGCAAAACATGCATCAGTGCTCAATATCCCAGTAAGGGTGAATGATTACAACAGAATACAGTAAAAATGACTAAGCAATTCGAATTGACTAAGAAGTTCATTCAAATCACTGAATGGAGTAGCTTGAATCCAACTAGGAGTCCTCATTATCAATCGGTGGTGGTCATCAATGCACAAGAACCAGTCATCCAGGTGTCAATCTGAGTCTAACTGAGTGTAACAAGTGTAACTGAAGTGTGTAGCACTGATTAAGGGAAGGAGGCTCAGTGGGGGGCGCATGGGAGGCTAACTGAAGTCAGAACAAGTCATCTAGTCAATCTGGAGGTCCAATGGAAGTGAAATAGTCAGTCGGGAGTGAAACTAGCCTCAAATCAGGGAGAATCGGAGCTAACTGAGTGTAACTGAAGTGGAATTGCAGTGGTAGGTGAAGAAGTGCGCCCTTCTCTCGCAGTAGGTGAGAAGTGGGTGCCTTCCAGACTAGAAGGGCTAAAACTCTGAAGTAAGTGGCTCCCGGGTGCTAGAATAAGGTGGCTAAGGTGCTGGAGGCATCAACCTGGTGACTGGGATGCATGCAAACCCTAGAATTTGCATGCAAACCCTAATTGCATGCAAGATCCTAAAAAAGATGATGTGGATATCCGAACAGTGGCTTGGATCGACAAACCATTGAATCCACTAGATTCAGGACATCAGGGTAGTGCTAGGGGTGCCCCTCTCCTCCAGTTCCATGGACCAAGTTTAATCTTTGGGTCGATTTTGGAAACTAGGGTTTTGCTCAGTAAGGGTATGTGCATTTTTTGCACACAGGGTCAACTTTGCAAAATTTTGATTTTGATTTTAGAACTAGACATTCAAAGAGTGGAAATCAAACCTACCACATCAAACCCTTGGTAGATTGATATGTCCTTAGTGTGTCATGTCATTTAACATCTCCTTAGTGTTCCACTATATTTTCATTTTGAGTAATTAATGTCATTTTTAAGAATTCAAAGTTCCAAATAAAAAATGGAGGCGATGTTTCATCGACGATATCCATCTAATCCTTGCTAGCTTTGTTAGATCAAAGTGACCATGAACTTTTTCCATCAATTTATGAGGGAATACTTTCCAAATCACAATGAACAACCATTACATCATCATTTGTATCAATCAAGTACATTCAATTTTAAATAAATTTTCATATGAGGATAATCCATCCTTTTTACAAACATAGGACCATGAACATCTTATTTTACTTCATCAAAACAACATTATCAAGGAAGATCATTAAACTAGTTACGTATCTCATTTCCCATGGATTATATCTGATTACTCTTGCATTACACATTTTTTTTATGCACATTCAACATATTTAGAGCCATGCTTCACCACTGAGATATTTTTTGCAATGACTCATGGTTCAAGGCATGTTTAGGACCCTAAATAAAGAAAGGATGTACACTCAAACATGAATTAGAATTATGAGAAGTGGAAAATGGAGATATTAAAGAGGTAAAGCACAAACCAGGGTCTTACATACTATGTTTTAGTAAGGATAGGGTTTATATCTTCAACAATTTTATGAAAGTGAATTCATGACCAGCTATTGGTTAGCATATTGGAACAAACTAGGGTATATTTGTTGTATATTTGGCCATATGTACATGAAGGCCAAATGGATTTTATTACACTTTAGTTCATGCATTCCTTTCCATCGTACTTGATACTTTTCCATTGTTTTTAGTATGCTAGAGTAGGCACACTTCAACCGAACTTCATAGATGCTCATGTACTTATCATTTGATGAAATACGGTAGCATTGATGTAAAGTGTAGCATCTATTATAATTCATTTTAGTTTGTGAAAATTTCATAGGCTTACGTTGATGATATGTGTAGCATGTTTTACATGATAGAGGTTATTCAATCATATTTTGACTTATTTTGACTTATTTTGTTAACTTTTGTTTTTTCCTTGCAACATATTTTCCTTGCAACCATAATCTTGGTCAAAGGGTATGAACCCTTGGAGTTGACAAAAACCACAATTTTAAATTAGATATCAAATTAGCATGCATGTACTAAGTTCATTGAACTGTTGAAAGATATTATTAGTTTGTTCCATTAAGATCATGTTTTCATAACACAATGGCGAGATGTTACTTGATCAATGCAATACATGTAAGAGAATAAATATTGCTTAAAATGTAATTATATAAATTTCAATAGCATAATTTATCAATTTGTGGAAGAGATAAATCATCACAAGAACAAGTGGTAACTCAAGAGAAAATATGCAATATCTTGTATCATGCATTGATAGCCAAACATTTGTAATACAAAATAGGGCAAAGTATCCGGCCCTTAAATTTCCTGTCAATGTACATGTATCCCTAAGTACAACAATGTACATGTATGTCAAAATACATATATCGAGGACTAGGAGACATCAAAAATCAATCTTTCGCTTGTTTTTCCTCAACTTTGCTCTATCAGCCATATCCCTAGGATCGCTCTGCATCTTAGGACTCTGCAAATAAATGATCATTTTTTTAATCAAATAACTGCACTAATACCCTACCATTAACAAAATTAAAAAATTAACTTATGGCCAAATTATTTATGACAAACACTCACCAAATCCAGTCGGGGTATAGATGCCTGTGGTGTGCTCATGGAAGTCCTCTCTATAATTGTGCTCTGCAAATAAAAGATCATATCTCAATTAATTCAACAATTCAACATTGATAAACATGTCTATGTAAATTGAATAGAAATACTTGGTAATTAATGAACATCCCACCACAAGAGGAGACCGACGATAATTTTAAGGACTCATACTTCTTTAAAAGTGTATAAAACTTGGCGAATCATACCAATTCTTAAAATTTCAGCTATAAAATATATGGCGATATTTTTCTAAAATTATTTCAATTTCTAAGTATTTTATATAATTTATATAATAATTTTGCGATTTTTAGAATGAAAAACGTTTACCCCATCAAAATTGGGCAAAATGGGACTTCAAAAAATGCAAATTGGCAGATCTTTTTTTAGAAAAAAACATGGAAAAATAGCCCATGGGATAAATTTCACCCCTAAAATTATCCTTGGAGGAGATCCTATCACAACCATGGATTGAGTGGAGGGGTCGGGCACTGCTGCTTCTAATGGATACAATCACCAAATGTGGAAATAGTTAGACATGCATGAATAAACAATATAGTAACATGGTTAAATACTATGCATTGTAATTGTTAAAATAGTTACCTCTGTATGACTTTTTGCTATTACAGATGCGGAACTAACTACAGCATCAATGACCCTTGTTAGGTGAGGTGTAGATGGATCTCCCATGTGTCTGCTATAGAGGAAACCCACACCCTTTCTAGGAGTGGATCCTCTCTTATACACTTGTCCCTTTTGCACATTTTGACTAAGAGGAGAGGCAATTTCTGACTATTTTCTAAATATAGTAGGTGATGGATACAATCACCAATTACTGGCGTAGTTAGAAATGCATTGATCAATGAAATATCATGTATTAACAAACTGACAATGTTGAAATACATACCGATGTACGGTATGATTCAATCAATTCTAAGAAACGCACTGCCACATGTTTACCCCTTATGGGCCGTGTATCGCTTGTCTCCCCACCAAGGGGGGTCACTAGATGAAATGATTTCCATATCTTGGGGATCTATAACCTACAATTTAAAAAATTGTAAATATTAGACAGTGTAGCATTAATTAAGTAACATGTGATAACAAACTAACATGTATTAAAGTAATGACATATTGAAATAGTTACCTCAGTGTGAGTTGTTGTCTCCGAAGGTATGACAACATATTGTACATCAAAGGGTTCTAGTGCATGAGCCACTGGACTATCCTGGGCATCGTGCATGGAAAGATCTTTCCCCTCCTCCCCTTCTTGTAGCAACTACAAGTTTTAAAATCATTAAAAATATTAGCAATCTATATATGTGTATAGTAAGGAAAAATTATTTACAAACAACACTAAATTGTTAAGCATTTACTTACCTGAGTAAAATACCCAGTAAAGCTATCATCTATCTGGACAAGACCAAAGAAAGGATGGCCACATGTTGTGCATGGGTGGGGCTCTCGGTTGTGCTCATGATGTGTAGGTCCAATGCCACTACTAGATGCTCCTCGAACAATGGAAGGTGGTGACTCTACCCCACCAGGAGGTGGTGGCTCTACCCCACCGGGAGGTGGTGGCTCTACTCCACCCATAGATGGTGGCTCTGATGGTCCTTCCTGGTACGTACCATGAAGATACGTGCTATGGAGAAAAACCACCTATGCCAACAATAGGAATGACTCCTGCGTTTGTGGGACCAATTGATGTGCAGGTGGAACATCTATCCTTGGTAGCTTATGTTGGTTGTGAAGCTAGATCTTCCAGTCTCATAGATGATATTGTCTTAGTCATGCACCTCGGAGGACTGTACACCCATTTTGCATTTTTAGGGGTTTGGGGACAACGGCCCCAAGTCACGGGGGTGAGGGGGCAGAGCCCCCGCGAATAGGGGTTCGGAGGAAACGTCCCCAAGAAATTTTTTTGGGGTTGTTTTTGCCAGCTGTTTTGCGGGCCCATGGTTTTTGGTATCACGTGGTATTTTTCCCATTGTATTTTCCCTATAAAAGAAAGACATTGTAATACGGCTGGTGTGGATGTACTAGGTTTTATGCATTGTAAAGATCTCTAAGATTAGGAGAGAGACTGTGAGATAGTGAAGAGGAAGTGCAGCAGCTGTGCTACAGGTTGTATCCCTTCACCTTGCTAGATGGTAATAATAATAAGGATTGGAAAATTCAGTGTGGACATAGCCCAAGTTGGGGTGAACCACGATATATCTGTGTCTCTCTTGTAATGTGTGTGTGATTATATTTGCATTTATGTTTATTGTTATTGCTCTGCAATCCTGTTTTTCTAACAATTGGTATCAGAGCCAAAGGTCTATTTGGCAGATAAACCTGCATGAAGCTAGGGTTTCTGGTTTGAGTGGGAGCAATGACGAAAGAAGGAAAGTTTAAGGTCGAGAAGTTTAACAGCCAAAACTTCCAGTTATGGAAGATGAAAATGGAGGACTATCTGTACCAGAAGGATCTATTCCTACTATTGGGAGGAAGAGCAAAGTAGCTGGTGGCCATGAAGGACGAAGAATGTGAGGTTCTTGACAGAAAGGCTCTGGGAACAATACGGTTGAGCCTGGCTTCGTCAGTGGCTTTCAATATCTCAAAAGAAACGAAAACGGAGGGTTTAATGAACACATTGGGTAAGCTGTATGAAAAACCCTCAGCCTCCAACAAGGTATTTCTAATGAAGCATTTATTTAATATGAAGATGTCTGAAGGTGGATCTGTTACTGATCATTTAAATGAGTTTAATACGGTTACAAATCAGCTAAGTTCTGTAAGTGTGAACTTTGATGATGATATTAGGGCTCTTCTAATCTTGTGTTCATTTCTAATCTTGTGTTCATTGCCAGAAAGATGAAATAGCTTGGTCATGGCTGCAAGTAACTCTGTCTCTGGTTCAAACACCTTGAAATTTGATGATGTTATTGGTGTTATTCATAGCGAGGAAATGCAAAGAAAAAGCACAGATGAGACATCAGGTAATGCATTGACCATGGAGAGCAGGGGAATACAAAAGGAGAGAGGAAAGAGCCAAGGTAATCGTGGCAAGTCTAAAAAGGGCAGATCTAAGTCCAGAATGGAAAAAATAGAGTGTTGGAACTGTGGAAAGAAATGACATCTAAAGAAAGACTGCAGATCTCTAAAGAAGAAAGGAGATGCATAGAAAGAAACTACCCAGGAAGCAAATGTAGCAGGTGATGTGTTATAAGATGCTTTGATTCTTGCATTAGATAATACTAGTGATTATTGGGTAGTAGATTCAGGAGCTTCATGTCATGCTACACCCCATAGGAAATACTTTCATGAGTATGTTCTTAGCGATTTTGGACATGTTTTATTGGGTGATGATGAGCCATGTAAAATTGTTGGAATGGGTAAGGTATGGATAAAAGTTAAGAATGGAACTGACTGGTTGTTGAAAGATGTTAGGCATATTCCTACTATGAAAATAAATTTGATCTCAACAGGGCAGTTGGGAGATGGCGGTTGTCTATCTACATTTGGAGAAAAGTGGTGGAAGATCACTAAAGGATCAATGGTGATAGAAAAAGGAGACATGATAGGTACGTTGTATTTATGTCCTCATAATATTGACCATTCTATCTCTTTAGCTTCCACAGGAACAGATACAACATTTTGGCATCATAGGCTTGGCCACATGAGTGAGAAGGGGATGCAGATTCTCCACTCAAGGAAGTTGCTGCCAGATTTGAAGCAGGTAAGTTTAGGATTATGTGAAAACCGTGTTTATGGAAAACAGAAGAGAGTCATATTTCTCAGGGTTGGAAAACATAAGAAGAATGAAAAGTTAGAACTAGTGCATACAGATGTATGGGGACCGGCCTAGGTACAATCTCTTGGTGGCTCTCATTATTATGTTACATTTATTGATGATGCAACTAGGAAAACTTGGGTTTATTGCATTAGATAGAAATCTGATGTGTTTGCTACTTTTAAGAAGTGGAAAGCTTTGGTTGAGAATGAGATAGGGAAAATGTTGAAGTGTCTCAGATCTGATAATGGAGGTGAGTACCGCAGAAAGGAGTTTGATAGTTACTATTCATACCATGGGATTCGTAGAGAGAAGACAATCCCAGGAACACCACAAGAAAATGGTGTGTCAGAAAGGATGAACAGAACAATCATGGAGCGTGCAAGGTGTATGAGACTGCATGCAGGGTTGCCCTTACAGTTTTGGGCAGATGCTGTAAATACTATTGTTTATTTAATAAACAGAGGACCTTCAAGTGCTTTGGATGGTGGTATTCCAGAGGAGGCATGGACAGATAAAAAGGTAAACTACTCATTTCTGAGAACATTTGGTTGTGAAGCATTTGTCCATATCGATAAAGAAAATATAACAAAGATTGAAGCTAAATCCAAGAAATGTACCTTTATTGGATATGGGGTTGATGAATTTGGTTATCGCTTATGGGATTATGAAAATAACAAAATCATCAGGAGTAGAGATGTGATATTCAATGAATAGGTCATATATAAAGATCAGTTGCAGGGAAAGAAACAGAAAAAGGAAACCACAGAGTACACAGTACTTGATGAAACTCAAGAAAATGAAGTTCCAAAGGTGCCAAAAAATCAAGAACAACAGCAAGTACCTGAAACTCCTGCAACTACAAGAATATCTACTAGGTTAAGTAGACTCCCTGAACGATACTCTCCTTCAATGTATTATTTGTTGATGACTAATGCTGGTGAACCAGAATGTTATGAAGAAGCAATGCAGGTGGAAACTAGAAAGAAGTGGGAGCAAGGCATGAATGAGGAGATGGTCTAATTGGTAGGAAACCAGACTTGGGATCTAGTTCAGTTGCCTGCTGGTAAAAGAGCATTGCAGAACAAATAGATTTACAGGTTGAAGGAAGAAGAAGGAGGTAAGAAGCGGTACAAGGCCAGACTTGTTGTAAAGGAGTTTGCACAGAAGAAATGTATTGATTTTGATGAAATATTTTCTCCTGTTGTTAAGATGACTTCAATTAGGACTATCTTAAGTCTAGTGGCGGTAGAAGATTTGCATCTTGAATAGTTAGATGTAAAAACAACCTTTCTCCATGGGGATTTGGAGGAAGAGATATATATGCAGCAGCCACAAGGGTATGAGGTCAAAGGTAACGAGAAATTGGTATGCAGGTTGAAAAAGAGTTTGTATGGCTTGAAGCAAGCTCTAAGGCAGTGGTATTTAAAATTTGACAGGTTTATGATAGAACAAGGTTATAGTAGATGTCATTCTGACCACTGTGTTTTTTTAAAGAAGCTAGACAATGAAAGATATATTATCTTGTTATTATATGTGGATGACATGCTTGTTGCATGGTCTAACATGCAGGATATAAATGTACTCAAAAGGAAGCTAGCTAATTCATTTGCGATGAAGGATTTGGGTGCTGCAAAGAAAATCCTTGGTATGAGAATAACGAGAGATAGAAAAAATCGCAAATTGACATTGTCTCAGAGTGAGTACATACAAAAGGTGTTGGAGAGGTTTAGAATGCAGAATGCAAAACCAATAAGTACACCTTTGGCCAACCATTTCAGTCTAAGTAAGGAAATGTGTCCCAAGACATAGGAAGAGACAGATTACATGTCCAAGATTCCCTATCAATCAGCAGTTGGCAGCTTGATGTATGCCATGGTGTGCACAAGACCAGATATTGCACATGTAGTGGGAGTTGTGAGCAGATATATGAACAATCCAGGTAAAGAACATTGGAGGGTAGTACAGTGGATTCTCAGGTATTTGAGAGGTACCACCACTCAGGCATTATGTTTTGGAGGTTCAGACACTATTCTACGGGGATATGTTGATGCAGATATGGCAGGTGATAAGGATAGCAGGAGGAGCACCACAATGTATGTGTTTACTGTATGTGGAACAGAAGTAAGTTGGATTTCGAAACTGCAGAAGGTTGTTGCACTTTCAACAATAGAATCAGAGTATGTTGCTATTACAGAGGCTAGTAAAGATATGATTTGGTTACAGAGGTTTATGGAGGAAGTGGGTAAGAAGCAGAAGGATAGCAGGTTGTATAGTGACAGCCAGAGTGCCATTCATCTTGCAAAGAACTCAACATTCCATTCGAGGACTAAACATATACAGCTCAAGTACCATTTCATACGCTCTGTTCTGGAAGATGAATTGTTGAAGCTGGAAAAGATACATACTAGCCAGAATCCTGTAGACATGTTCACAAAGGTAGTGACCAGAGAGAAACTGAGTTCTTGCTCGGTTTCAGTTGGACTTCTAGCATGAAGGTGAAGAGGAGAAATTTTCCAAGTCCAAGTCCAGCAAGTGCAGCAGTGGTGGAGTTGCTATGATCAGTCTCCAAGTGGGAGATTGTTGGTCGTGGAGCCAGATCTTCCAGTCTCATAGATGATATTGTCTTAGCCGTGCACCCCGGAGGACTGTACACCCATTCTGCATTTTTAGGGGTTCGGGGCAACTCCTTGAAAAAGGGGGTTTGGGGACAACGCCCCCGTGAATGGGGGTTCGGGGGTAGTGCCCCGGAGAAACGGGGTTTCGGGGGCAACGCCCCCGAGAAAAAAATTTGGGGCTGTTTTCACCATCTGTTTTGTGGGCCCATGGTTTTGGGTATCCCGTGGTATTTTTCCCATTGTATTTTCCCTATAAAAGAAAGACATTGTAATACGGCTAGTGTGGATGTACTAGGTTTTATGCATTGTAAAGATCTCTAAGATCAGGAGAGAGACTGTGAGATAGTGAAGAGGAAGTGCAACAGCTGTGCTGCAGGTTGTATCCCTTCACCTTGCTGGATGGTAATAATAATAAGGACTGGCAAATTCAGTGTGGATGTAGCCCAAGTTGGGGTGAACTAGGATATATCTGTGTCTCTCTTGTAATGTGTGGGTGATTATATTTGCATTTCTGGTTATTGTTATTGCTCTGCGATCTTGTTTTTCTAACAGCTTCCTGTGAGGTACAGCTACTGGGCGATTGGGATCTATGTTCCTCACATTGGGACGTTGTTGAGGCATTCCCATCCCAACTCCTTGGTACTCCAAGATGTAAAAATAATTAACATGCTTCCCCAAATAAAATTCTGCGTACATCTTTCTAAGAAAATATAATGGAATTTCCCTATTGTTATGTGGTGGTATATCAAATACCATGTACCATCGGTCAATCCAATTATCTATGAATGGTTGATATGTACACCACTCAATAGAAATATGCCTTTTGTTTACATGCGGGATTTCACCCTTACGTGGATCTCTAAAAGGGGAAAATATATGTTGTTTTGTTATCTTCAACTTCTTAACTTCCTTGTAATTAAGTCCATCAACATATTCTTGCCTCTTTCTCTCTTTGTATGTGGCAATATCTTGGAGTGCACCATTTGACCTACTAAAGGTCTCTATCATTGCATCCAAATTGGATGCAAGAATATGATGCCTATCATCAACAATAACAATTGAGGCTCGAATGTCTCTGACCCTCTGAATTTCTCTTTGAATGTTTGTGTGTGCATCCATGGTCGTAATTGCAATAAAAAAAAAAAAAACAAATCATTAGAAACATATATATGTGCTATAATGAAATATCTCAAAAATGAAAAATGTAAAAACTTTGTGAAAGAACGAATACATTACAAACATAAATATCATCTCAATATACAATAATAACAACTACATGTAAACCAAAGTGGAAGGTGAGGATCAACTACATGTAAATCGATTAATGATCGATGGAAGAGAGCTCCTAATTCAATTAATATTGAAGGATCGAGACAATGGGGGCCTTAAAATCACTTTATGTACACCTTTCTAGAGCTAAGATATTGGAGAAGATGTTATTCGTCATCCTTTACCTTCATAAATTTCTCCTTTGTATCTAATTAATATCATGTTTGTGGCCCTTTCCTTGCTCAGAATCTAGTGTATGATGAGGAAGATTTGGTGATGAATTCCTCTGCATAATTAAGAAGGGGAAATATTTTGAATGTGAGGGTTTATCTACGCTTTTTCCATGAAGTAAATATCTTATCAGTTGATAGGGATGAAGACCCAAATCCATCGATTGAGTGTCTTGGTGGTGAAGGAGATCAAAAAAGATGTGGTAGTTCATCTTTGCAACAAAGTAATTGGTGTGTCTACAAGGAGGGGAACCTAGTCCCTTGGGTTTTGGGGGATGATGTAAAATCCATGATTCCATTGGGTTGGCTTCACAAGCACTGGTTGGACATTTTTAGGGTAAAATAATGCGTGGGAAAAAATCGTAGGGTTTGGTTGAGTCAAGTATAGAAAGAAAGCCTAGGTTATAGTCCATAGTTCCTCCTCCTAGGAAAAGGGTGGATGGATTTTCTTTTCCAATTTGCAATAGATGAGGAAAAAATATTGAGGAAAAGTTGGTGTTGGGATTCAAATCCATTATTTCTTAGGTGGATGTAAAATTCATTAAGGGGATTGATAGTATGGAGGAATTTCCATATGTTAAATAACAATTTTGAAAAAAAATAGTTTTGGATTTTTCATTTACTTGGATTTTTAATTTAGGGAAATATAAAAATTTTTATTTTTATTAAGGGATTGAGGAAACAATGAATATTTGGATTCCTACCTCCACAATCCCCCTTTCTCTTCGAATTCACCCTTCACAATCCCCCTTGCTCTTTGAATTCACCCTCCACTTCCACATTAGAAGCCTTGAACGCTCAAGCATTTTGGTTGACCTCGGCCGGTGAACAGTAGACACAAAGTGCGGGATGCTTTTCATGGCATGTTTTGGTATTTTTAATATATTAACAAGAACGCTCAAGCGTTATGTATTCCAATAACGCTCGCGCGTTATATAATTCATAACGATCGAACATTATGTATTTCTATAATGCTCGAGCGTTATCGAATTCATAATGCTTGAGCGTTATGCATTTCTATAATGCTCAAGCTTTATAGAATTTGATATATAATTTAAAATTGTTGTTTTTTTGAACTCCAAGGGTTCATACCCATTGATTAGGATTATGGTTGCAAGGAAAATATGTTGCAAGGAAAAAAAAGTTAACAAAATAAGTCAAAATATGTTTGAATAACCTTTGTCATGTAAAACATGCTACGCATATCATCAATGTAAACCTATGAAATTTTCAAAAACTAAGAGGAAGTCTAACAGATGCTACACTTATCATCAATGCTACTGTATTTTATCAATAGATAAGTACATCAACATCTATGAAGTTCGGTTGAAGTGTGCCTACTCTAGCATGCTAAGAGCAATGGCAAAGTATCAAGTACAATGGCAAGGAATGCATGAACTTAAGTGTAATAAAATCCATTGGGCCTTCAAGAAGATATGGTCAAATATACAACAAATATACCCTAGTTTGTAAGACCCTAATTTGTTCCAATGTGCTAACCAATAGCTGGTCATGACTTCACTTTCATAAAATTGTTGAAGATATAAACCCTATCCTTACTAAACCCTAGTATGTAAGACCCTGGTTTGTGATTTACCTCTTTCATATGTCCATTTTCCACTTGTCATAATTCTAATTCATGTTTGAGTGTAAATCCTTTCATTATTTAGGGTCCTGAACATGGCTCAAACTAGGAGTCATTGCAAAAAATATCTCAGTGGTGAAGCATGGATCTAAATATGTTGAATGTGCATAAAAAAATGTGTAATGCAAGAGTAATCAAATAGAATCCATTGAAAATGAAATACCTAGCTCGTTTAATGATCTTCCTTGATAATGTTGTTTTGATGAAGGAAAATAAGATGGTCATGGTCCTATGTTTGTAAAAAGGATGGATTATCCTCATATGAAAATGTATTTAAAATTGAATGTACTTGATTGATGCAAATGATGATGTAATGGTTGTTCATTGTGATTTGGAAAGTATTCCCTCATAACTTGATGGAAAAGGTTCATGGTGACTTTGATCTAGCAAAGCTAGCAAGGATCAAAGGGATATCATCGATGAAACATCGCCTCCATTTTTTTATTTGGAACTTTGAATTCTTAAAAATGACATTAATTACTCAAAAATAAAATATAGTGGAACACTAAGGAGATGTTAAATGACGTGGCACACTAAGGACATATAAATATACCAAGGGTTCAATGTGGTAGGTTTGAGTGCCACTCTTTGAATGTCTAGTTCTAGAATCAAAATCAAACTTTTGCAAAGTTGACCCTTTGTGCAAAAAATGCATAGACCCTTATTGAGAAAAACCCTAGTTTCCAAAATTGACCTAAAATATGACACCCGAGCCATGGAACCGGAGGAGAGGGGCACCCCTAGCACTATCCCAATGTCCTAAATCCAACAGATTTGAGGGTTTGACAATCTGAACTATGGTCATAATTGTATGGATCGTTCCAACTCGCATCCCAAAGGCTTTCAGGGACACTTGTTAGAAACCTATTGGGGGCATAGAATTCCAACCGTGAAACAAAAACGGGTTCCTGGAGGTCCTGGAAGTGTGTCTAGGAAGGTTTCAAGTGGGAACACTAGCCATAATTTCTGGGTCGAGGATTTTGCAAATTTGACCCCTATGTGCAAAAATTGCATAGACCCTGTTATCACTAAAGTTGAACCTAGACTACAAGGGTTCAAGCTTAGGGAAATCTTAAGAGTAGATATAATGTAATTGAAAAACAACTCTATGGGATTTGGTGGTAGGTAAACATTTTACAGGAATCAGAACAATTCAAATATTCAAATGCAAGGAGTATATCAGTGTTACTGTCATAGATATTAACTGAACATAGCTATGAGCATGACTTTGTGAAAAATATGATTTAGATTTTGTTTTCAAAGCATTACAAATAGTTGCATGTCAATCAAGAGAATCATGGCATGGAATGTTAATACCACACACAGACAAAATATTGATAACATGTACTTTAATTATTAAAACAGAATAGGCTCATAGATCACAATCATTTCAAAAATAACTACTTCATATCAATATAAAGCAGAACCATATACATTCCTGCAAATCCAGCTTAAAGTCCGACTTCCATCATATATTCCAACCCCTTCTACTTCATCATTGTTTGATATATATACAAAATTCTTCAAAGTTTGAAATTGTTTCAAGATCCTATTTTCATGGATCGATCTTTCAAAAATAGTAAAGTTTTTTCAACTTCAAACTCTTAAACTAGACAAGTGTAGACAAAATAAAAAAAATACTATCTAATGTTGGTTATCGAATCATCACAAACTAATCTTCTATGACTAGACTATCTTAGATCATCAACGAACTAGAGACTTCTACAAGATTCTGCCAAGATAGTCAGATCATTAAGAACCTGGGACCTCTTTTGTAATCTGATATATTCAGCATCTTGGTTCTGTTCTCGACTCTGCAGCTCCTTGATATGGATCTTCATCTGTTCATTCTGCTTCTGAATGGCTCTCTTCTTCTTTAATATATCTTTGGATATGAGAACCAACTTTTGGTAATCAACCTCTTTCTCTTCTAAATCCTCTCGCAGTCTTTTGTTAGCAGACATCAGGTTTTCATTTATGTCGTGGAGGTATTTGCTTTGCTCCTTGTAAGACTGTAAAGACTTCTTAACTTGATCTAACTATGGAGTTATTTTGATCTCTTCTACTTCCATAGAAACTTCATCTACGTGCAAGGCTTTCAAGATTGATCCATTTTCATTTTCAAAATGAGTTTGTTTGTTCAAGCAAAATACTTGAGGCATATCTCCTACATTTCCTTGAAGATCTATGAAATTTTCATTATGTGATAAATGCTTCTCCTTTGACACTTGTATACTTTCTTCACTAAAGGATTCATTCACAACCATAAGTTCAATACCCTTTACAGGATTATGCATTAGCTTCATTTCTGCTTCTATCTTGCTTCTTAACCTGGTCCTTGGTTTGATTGTCAATTTTTTTGCATTTGGGGTTTCTTCCTGCAAAATTGGATTCTTCACAACAATGCTAAGCATGTCAGACTCTTCTACAACATTAAACTCTTCAACAATCTTCTTATCTTCGTCTGCAACCTGATTGGTTTGCTGGGCCCTAGTCTGGTCACCTGCTAGTTTCATTGGATCCTCTGTTTGCGTCTGCTTGCATGAACAATCTGATTTCTTCCCTTTTCCTTTAATTGGCCTTTTCTTTTTAGATTCAAACCCTGATTCGAGAAGAAAGTTGTCCCAATCTTGCCCACTCTTATTCAAATGAGAAATTACCAGTATTTTAATCAATCCTTGATGGAAAATGGAGCGAGTTGTATGTTCAGGATGAGTTTGAACCCATGAAATCATTCTTTGCAAACTCTTTAACAAATAATATGGTAAATTTAGCTTCAAGCTTCCACTGAGATGCATTAATAGTCGTAGATGGCACCTTAAAACTCTGTCATATTGCCCTTCACAGGGGATATAGTTTTGAACCATTTCCAATGGAATTCGCCAATTTGGTTTAACCTTGCTGATGTGTATACCATTTTTCCATTTTAATTTCTCAAAACCTGGTAAAAGAAACTCACCATAATCACCTTCAAACTCCTACTGTTTAAACCACCTTTCTCCCTGTGTAGGGACACCAATGGATTCCTCATCAACCATGACCTTGAAGTTTTTAAAATCCACCACTCCATCTTTGAAATTCCTTATGAAAGCTCTGGTCACCTGAATGTTATAAACTTGCAACCTCTGACAAAACGAAAACCATACAACGTCTTTCATTAGCTGTGCTGACCTGGGAAACTGGATAATCCACTATATATTATCCAGCTCAATCCTCCAAATCAACCCTCCGGGCTTCTTCTTCGCCATGCTCTGTGAACCTTCCTCTTTATTAACCCTAAAACTTCATACAATGTAGACTGAAACAGGGTTAAACAAAGTATTTTAGGGTTACATAAAAAATCAGGACTCTCTGTCCATAATGCATGATGATTTTGAGGCACTTGTGGGAATGACTTAGGAATAACCGCTTAATGCCTGGAGACCTCCATGATACTTGTGGTTATGAATGTACTGTTCATGCCTTAATGAATAGTCATCATGCATTAAAATCATGATATAAATCCTTTCCACTCGTATCATTAATGAATATGCATTTCATATTACTGGCAACATTTTCACATTTAACAGTTTTTTAATATATGCTTCCAGGCCACAATTTATTATTCAAATAATAATATAAATGTTCTCAAGCATAATAAACTTATTTGAAATGGCATTTAACTAATCAACATGAAATATAAGCCTTTTTTGAAAATCAATATGAACTATTAGCCTTCCTTTTGTTTTAATAATGAAAAATTTAATAAAAATGAACTAGGGTAAAACCTGGGATAAAGAAAATGATAAAATGAGAAAATGAGAAAGGAAAACTAGGTTGAAATTAGGAATGGTAACTAGGTAAAGAAAAATAATCTAGGTCACAACCCTAGAGATAACATCTGGCTCCAATTGGGGATAAAGTCCTCCCCGTGAGACTTTAAGAACACTCTGACCTGTGCCTTCTAAAACCTGCTAGAGTCAAATTTCTGTCTTATTGGGATGGAGTCTGCTTAACTGAAATGATATGTACAATGAATATATACACTGAAGCTGTCCACCTTAATATGTATGAAACAATTTTAGAAATCGTCTATTTACTGGACCTGCAAGTTCATTACCACTCAAAGTCTGCAAAACAAAAGTATTATTCCCCAAAAATTTAACAATTATGAATGGTCCCAACCATAAATTGTCAAACTTCCCATGTTTACCTTTGTCCTCATTTCTGGCATCCCACCTCAACACTGTATCACCAACTGAGAACACCTCTGTTTTGATCTTCTTATCAAAGCTCTCTTTCACCTTTTTTCTGTGCACTTTAGCTTTTTCCATAATGGCCTCTCTTTCTTGTTGCAACTGGATGATTTGAAACATTCTTCTTCTTTTTTCTTCAAGTTCTTCCTCAGTTTCCTGCACAAACTTGATTACTAGAGAAACCAATTGAACATGAAATAATGCATCCACTCCATATACCAACCGAAAAGGGGAAGTTCCATTTGATTTTTTAATAGTGACCCTGTCTTCCAATAGAGAAAATCTCAATTTGGTGTCCCAATTTCTTTTATTTTCCAGTAATATTTTCTTGATACTAGTCACAATGCTTTTATTACTGGATTCTACTAATCCATTACCTTGGGGGTAATAAGGTGTGGACTGTCTCAAGATAATATTATTATCTTCAGAAAATTTTATCATTTTTCTAGACTTGAATGTAGGAGCATTATCAGTAATCAATTTTCTAGGACATCCAAATCAACTGAGAATATTGTCTTGAAGAAAATTAATGATAACTTGGTCTGTTGCATTTCTTGTTGGGATTGCCTCTATCCATTTGGTGAAAAATTCTGTTGCGGTTAAAATCCATTTATGTTGACCACTAGACGCAGGATGGATCTCACCTATAAAGTCTAAACCCCACTATTGAAATGGAGTAGTTATTGCTATTGGTTTTAAGGGTAAAGACTGTAATTTAAGCTTACCTGCAAACTTTTGACACTCCATACAAGCTCTGACTTGATGATACACATCTGTAAAAAAGGAAGGCCAATAATAACCTGCTATCAAAATTTTGAATGCAGTAGCTTTCCAGTATTTGTGTCCTCCACAAACACTAGCATGAAAGTCTTCAGTAATAGCATCAGCTTCTGCTTTATCCAAACATTTAAGTAATATACCTCCAGGATATTTCCGGTATAAGATTTGATCAACTAAAACATATTTGAGAGCTTTTAGCTTTAAGGATCTACACTCATTCTTATTCAAATCTGGAGGACATTGTAAATGCAGCAAGAAATATACAATTTTTTCATACCATGGAGAATCAAAATACCTGCTGTAAATCTGTTCCTCATTCTGCACTACTGACACATCTTGTTCTGAACCTTCAACCATTAGATGAAGATTTAATACCTGACAATTTGATTCTGCTAGAAGCTTGGCTAAACCCTGCCCTTTTACCAGTTTAGTAGGTTTAATGTCAACATCATACTCCATAACCTTGGCTATCCATCTGCCTCTTTTTCCTTCACTGTCAGGCTATACCAATATTTCCTTAACTGCTGAACTTGGAGCATAGGCCAGAATTTTTGAACGCAAAACATAAATTCTAAAAAACTTAAGAGATTTCACCAATGCATATGCTTGCTTTTCCATTGTATTATATTTAAGCTCTGAGTCTCTTAATGTTTTGTTGAAGAAAGAAATTGGTTGTTCTAGGCCATCTGCATTCTTTTGGAGTAAAACAACAACTATAGTATCTTTAGATGCAAATGAGAAAATTGCAAAATCTTTGGTATAATCTGGAGTTGTTAAAATTGGTGCTTCTATGAGTGTCTGCTTTATCCTTTCAAATGGCTGTCTATCTTGATCTGACCACTTAACTTACCTGTCCCTTTTAAGCATCTCAGTGATATGTTTAATAATCTCTGCAAAATTAGGAATAAACCATCTTAAGACATTGATTTTCCCAATAAAAGATTGAATTTCCTTTTTATTTATGGGGATAGTAATTTTCAAGATAGCCTTTACTCGTTCTGGATCTATCTTTATTCCTTCAGTAGAAACTATATGGCCCAAGAGTTTTCCTTCTGTCATGGCAAAATGATAATTTTTTGGGTTAAGTGACAAACCAATTTTTCTACATTTAATGAAAGTTTGTTTTAAATGCTTCAAATGCTCATCATTAGACTTAGAAAAAACTGTAATATCATCCTGATATATGACAACAAATTTTTCATTCTCACCCACAAAGGCTATGTCCATTGCCCTTTGAAATGTGGCACCTACGTTCATGAGCCCAAAAGCATTTTATCATACATAAATGTACCCCAGGGAGTTATGAATGTTGTCTTCTCTCTATCCTCTGGCTGTACTGCAATCTGGTTATAACCAAAAAATCCATCAATCATTGAAATCCTCTGGGAACCCACCATTCTTTGCAAAATTTGATCAATTTTAGGCAATGAATAATTATCTTTAAGGCATGATCTGTTCAAGTTGCGGAATTCCACGCAGAGCCTTATCTCTCCATTTTTATTGCGTATTGGTACACGATTTGCTACCCAAGATGAATACCTGAGAGGTATAATAATTTTTGCATCCAACAATTTTATTAATTCTTATCCCTAAATTTTGCACCCTGACTGCTAGGGTCAAAGCTTAGAGAAATCTTAACAGTATGTAAAGGATAAGAATGATAATTGTAAACAAGGCAGAAACATGAGAGAGATGAGGATAGGTTTAAAATTGAATTGCAGGAAATGTACCACTATCATGTACAGTAATGTAACAATACTACGAGCATAACTTCATGAAAGAAATGAATCAGGTTCTGCATCAAGCATTTAAAGATAATTACATATTAATCAAGAGAATCTTGGCATGGATTATTAAGACCACACACAGGACAAAGTAATGACAATATGTAATCCAGTTATTAAAGCAAAACAAGCTCAAATGATCATAATCATTTCAAAGCAGCATTTTACATTCAGAAAAATAGAGTGTATGTGCATACATGCCCCTACTTCACCCCTCGGCTGGAACTCCCCACCTCTATCTTCCAAAAGCATGGTTTTAAATACAAATAACAATGTCTAATCTATTCCTAAATTTCGGGAAATGAATTTTATCGTCTAGCTAGAAATTAATCAAATCAGCTGCAAGAAATATCGAACTGTTGGAGCTGCTTCCTTCTAATCTTGCCACATTATGGATGAATGTCTCAGTTAATGCCACCAGATTTGAGATGCAATATATTTGATTGATGAATATCCGGGAATAATATTGATGATGAACCTATGTTGCCAGACGTTCTGATTTTATGCCTCCAAATATGGAAATGACTCAAAGGATGATATTTATGCCACCTATTCTTCAGATCTGGAATACTCTGTTCAATACCCTGTTAGCTACTCTACCAGCTACTCTATTCAACCAAGATCCTCATCAATTTTAATTGCAATATTTTCTGGAAACTCTTCCCAATTCAAAATCTGTCCAAAGCATCCTTTGAAACGGGGGATGGTATCATCAAGAAAAATTGGCTTTATTGTGTTCACCTATAATGAATGCTTGAAGATTGAAATATTTGGCTCAAACTCATCTAAGACAAACCCCAATCAAAAGGAAGGAGACCATAGATTGTAGCGGCGAGCAATGCCAGTACTACTGACTTGACAACTTTTCTTCCTTGAGCAATTTACATTGGTTCTTTGAACTAAAACATGGAACTCATGCCATTTGTCGATACCGGTCTTTGACATCTCAGCTTTTGGGATGAGCTTCTCATTGAGTGCTCCTGTAGATATTTATCAACATCTTGCTATGAGAATTGGGGCATTCACTACGTAAAATCTTTAATGTTGTCAACATAGGCTTTGATCAGTTCAAAGCCTTGAGGTATTAAAAAGGAAGCATTTACAAGTGTGTTGTTGGCTAGGGCAGAATCGCTCATGGAAGTGGAAAAATGCATCTTGCATTGCTAAGCCTCATTTTGGATTGTTGGTTAATCCTGGCTAATGGCACAGCTGGGAGAAATTAGAGGGTCAAGCATGTAATGTAATTTTGATTTTATTTGAAGAGTTTAGGAAGATAGATGTAACATTGCTCAAGTATAATCCCAATCTGGTGAGATACAAATGTATGAGGCGTGAATTGCTCGAGTATTCCCCATCTGGTGAGATACAAATGTATGAGATAGATCTGGTGACAACATCTGGCTCCGTCTGGGATGGAGACTTCCCTACAAGGCTCCAAGAACCTAGTAGTTCTAGTCGCCTTTACCATTGGGCTACAGAGTCATCTAGCCTTTACAACTGATTCTCTGCAAACCTATAGCCTGCCCTGCTTATTTAACAACTAACAACTGAAAAAGTCTACTTGCTCATAGAGCGAACTTATTTTCTTATCTATTCCTACTCTAACCATTGTACTGTTTCTTAATCAAGTGAACTCATGCTTCCAATAAAACCATGTCAGAAACTAATTTACTGAACCTATTCTTGATCTTAACCCGAAAAATAATGGAATCCATATCATGCAGAAATATAGTTGATAACAGAAACAATATTTTTTTGACAAAAATGTTTTGACATTCATGCTACTCATAGATTCCAAATAATCGACAATAGGGTCATAATTGTCACAAAGAAATACCTCTTTATGATGTTGATCTTTTCCTTCACTAATGTCAATGCTGAATTAAGCCTTCAAAGTTTATGTTTAAAAGGCTTAGTGTTTGGTTTCAATGGGATCTTATGCTGGATAATGTTAGTATCATAAGTTCTAAGATCCTCATATGACCAAGCAAAAATGTCTATAAATGCCTTCAACAAACTGATGTATCTTTTCCTTTCCCTCTTTGAAAGTTTCTTAGATATTCTGATCATTTTGGGTTCAGCTTCAGAACCAATATTACAACTTAAAACATTTTTTTCAGTGGTATGCAAGTTGGATTTCAACAATGTATCATTATTTGAGAACAACCTTTCCAGTGGAACAAGTCCTTTAGGAATGAAGTTACTTTTGCAATTGAATTTTTTGTATGAGCAGTAAATTCAACCATATCAACATCCACATCTTGATCAACCCAATCATCAACAAATTCTTCTGTCAATTCTAAAAACTCCTTTATCTCCTGATCATCCTGAAAGACTTTCTAGTGTTTGATGTTATCTGGAACAGCTGGCCTATATCTCACATCAATTGGATATTTCAAGTGTGATAATTTTGGAATTTTGAAGTGGACTGCTGCTATTGCCAATGAATCTGCCGTCTGATTACAATCTCTTGGAACATATGTTATGTTGAAAGCAAGGAAAAAATTATCTATCAAATCCCATACTTCATTTCTGTAAAATTTCAACAATCACTGCTTTAACTTATAAACACTCTTAACTTGTTGAATTACCAATTCGGATTCACCAAATACCACAAGACTTTGAATGTTCATATTTTGTGTAGCTCTCAATCCAAGGATTAGTGCTTCATACCCAGTAGTATTATTGGTGGTTTGAAATTCCAATTTATACATTAATGAAATCATCTCACCTCCAATAGAAATCAACAAAACCCTTACCCCTGCTCCTTCTTTACTTGATGATCCGTCAAAATACACCTACCAAATGCCTTCTTGCTCTTCTGTGTTGTGTTGAACTGGACTGTCCTTCCATACTTGCAAAACCCCTGTAGAATCATCATTTAATTGCAACATGCAAGAACCCATATCTTCTTGTATTGAGTAAATTGGATGATTCGTAGGGTTTTTATCATCACTTACCAAGAATGCCAATTGCACTTCTCTATAAAGCCTTCTATATTCACCTCCAAGTATAGGAATTGAAGCATATGATAAATCCATCTGAAGGGTACCACCTATCTTTTTATCCCATGACCTTGACAGCAACATACCAAAATTTGGAGACACATCAACTACTACCACATCCATAAGGACACTCTTCATGGGTAGCTGGGTAAGGTTGACCACAAGATCTTTTATGACTCCTAAACATTTTACAGCTCTAGAATCAAAGGCATATAGATCATGATAAGGTTTGGTAATAGATAATCCTAGAGCTTCCATAACTTCTTTTGGCATAAGGTTATGTGAAGCACCTGAGTCCAAAAGGAAATTACGTAACATTTGGTCATGTATTGTAAGTGTGATATAGAATGGAGGGGGATAACAAGCTTTCATATCTGACTGATCAACTGTTTTTGAACCAGTGATAATAGTTGGGTCTTTATCTTGCAAATTTATCACATCTGATGAAGAATGAGAAGGTGATGAATTTAGAATTTTAAGGGCAGGTTCTCTATAGGATTTCCTCCTAATCAACTCAGTCAATGGAATGGGAACCTTGATTTTATTTATTTCATGCTCCAAATCAAAACCAAGCACTTTTCCTACTTTTTCTAATTCAATAATCTTCTTTTTATCTTTTTGTGGTTCCTGTTTTTCTTTAGAAGACAATACTTCCTCGGCAGTAACAAACTTAACCTTCTTTTTAAATGGTGCAGCTTGTTTTACACCTAACCTGAGACCATATGATTTCTGTTGATCTTGTTGAAATATTTTAGATTGTTGCTCAAGGAGATCTGTTTCATCATAATTAAATTCTGTTGCACCATAATAATCATCCCTAGTCACAAAATTAGAAGAAGAAAAATCATCCAATTGATTAATATCAGGCTCTAAATCCTCAACTTCTTCTACTGGTGTTTCATAAGCATAATCATCTCTTATCAAATTGTTTTGAAAAGGTGGTTGTATCTTATGTTCTTCATTTTCTCTCTCCCTCTGAATATCATTATTTCTTCTTTCTCTGGGGATGAATCTAGGGGGAAAAGGGCGTCTGAACTGATTTTGGTTTCTATTGTGATTATCTTGGACATGCCTGTTCTGACCCCTATTTTATGTTTCCAGCCTATTCATTTTTGCAGCTAAATTTTTGATGGCTTTGTTCATTTCATCATATTTACTGTCTGAGACCTTTGTAGAATAAGTAGGTTGAATCATTTCCTTTTTACCCTTTCTATCCAACATTTGACATTCTGCTTCTTCTTTAAGTTTATTTGAGGCCAAGATATTAGATTCAACTTCTAAGGTTGTATCCTGCATGTTCATCAAGGATAATGATTTTCTTTCTCTTAGTAATAATGAAAATGCATGATCGAAAGAATTTGCATATGCTAAATTTCCTGCAGGTTCAGTAGGCTTAATCTTAGGAGGAATCTTATTATACATTTTGTTAAACCTCTTAGAGAAATATGCAACTGCTTCATCTGGTTTTCTTTTTAAAGCAGTGAATTCTGTATAATAATAGAGATAATCCTTTGTATCTCCCCATTGTCTCATGAAAACCTGTTGTAACTCCTCTAAACCATTTATAGAATTTTCTGGTAATTCCCTGAACCACTTCCTTACTTCCCCATCTAGACTTTGTACGAACATCCGCATCCAAACATCCCTATTCTCAATGTTATAGTTATCAGCATAACTACAAAACTTATCCCAATGTTCTTCTGCAGTTTTTCCACCTTGGCCATCAAACCTAGGCAAGTATTTCTGGTAATCACCACCAGGCAAAGGATTTAAAGTTCGAGGCATAACTAAGGAAGCATATCTAGCTGCTACCATACGATCCATCATATCTGGAGGTTGACTAGCCATATTTGGTGGATTAGATGTTTGTGAGAAAGATGGTTGATTTTGTGGAGATGGTGGTTTAGTATGTGGAGGAGATGGCACTTCAATTTTCAATTGGCCAATGAGAATTCTACTTGTAAGAGGTATATAAGGTGCAGTCAAAGACTTTAAAGTGAAGGATTCCTCTAGTATATTTTTATGTTCAGAAGTCAGAGGATTTGAATAAACCTCAAAATCATCAATATGAGTGGGTTCAAAATATTCGATTTCAGGGATGCACACAAATAAACCTAATTTTCTTTCTTCTTGAGTATCCAACAATTCATAAGGTATATTTGTAGCTGAAGAATACTGAGGGTTACTCGAGGATGGGACATCAACTTGCTTTTTCCTAGCTTCTCTTAGAATCCTTTATGGATCAGAAACCCCTAAGTGCAGAGGAGATGAAGGATTTCCTCGAGTCCCTATCTGTCTTGAAGCCACTGTAAATTTCTGAAATACAAGGTGAATATGTAGTCTGCAGATAAATCATATTGATCTTGCCACCCTCCAAAACCATATATAAAGATATAAAATACCCAGGGAAGATGTACTTTCGTTTCTACGTTCCCCGGCAGTGGCGCCAAAAGATGTTATCCCTAAAGTTTGCACCCTGAATGCTAGGGTCAAAGCTTAGAGAAATCTTGACAGTATGTAAAGGATAAGAATGATAGTTGTAAACAAGCTAGAAACATGAGAGAGATCAGGATAGGTTTAAAATTGAATTGCAGGAAATGTACCACTATCATGTACAGTAATGTAACAATACTACGAGCATAACTTCATGAAAGAAATGAATTAGGTTCTGCATCAAGCGTTTAAAGATAATTACATATTAATCAAGAGAATCTTGGCATGGATTATTAAGACCACACACGGGACAGAATAATGACAATATGTAATCCATTTATTAAAGCAAAACAAGCTCAAATGATCATAATCATTTCAAAGCAGCATTTTACATTCAGAAAAACAAAGTGTATGTGCATACATGCCCCTACTTCAGCCCTCGGCTGGAACTCCCCACCTCTATCTTCCAAAAGCATGGTTTTAAATACAAATAACAATGTCTAATCTATTCCTAAATTTGGGAAATGAATTTTATCGTCTAGCTAGAAATTAATAAAATCAGCTGCAAGAAATATCGAACTGTTGGAGCTGCTTCCTTCTAATCTTGCCACATTATGGATGAATGTCTCAGTTAATGCCACCATATTTGAGATGCAATATATTCAACTGATGAATATCCGGGAATAATATTGATGATGAACCTATGCTACCAAACGTTTTGATTTTATGCCTCCAAATATGGAAATGACTCAAAGGATGATCTTTATGTCACCTATTCTTCAGATATGGAATACTCTGTTCAATACTCTGCCAGCTACTCGATTCAACCAAGATCCTCATCAATTTTAATTGCAATATTTTCTGGAAACTCTTCCCAATTCAAAATCTATCCAAAGCATCCTATGAAACGGGGGATGGTATCATCAAGAAAAACTAGATTTATTGTGTTCACCTATAATGAATGCTTGAAGATCGAAATCTTTGGCTCAAACTGTTCGGATATCCACATCATCATTGTTAGGGTTTTGCATGGAATTAGGGTTTGCATGCAACTTCTAGGGTTTGCATGCATCCCAGTCACCAAGTTGATGCCTCCAGCACCTTATCCACTTCTTTCTAGCACTCGGGAGCTTCTATCCTTAGAGTTTTAGCCCTCCTAGTCATGAAGGCACCCATATCTCACCTACTGCCAAAGAAGGGTGCACTTCCTCACCTACCCACTCAGTTTACACTCAGTTAGCTCCGATTCTCCTTGATTTGAGGCTAGTTTCACTCCTGACTGACTGTTTCACACCGTTGGACCTCCGAATTGACTAGATGACTTGTTATGAATTCAGTTAGCCTCCCATGCGCCCTCCACTGAGCCTCCTTCCCTATATCAGTGCTACACACTTCAGTTACACTAGTTACACTTAGTTAGATTCAGATTGACACCTGGATGACTAGTTCTTGTGCATTGATGACCACCACTGATTGATGATGAGGACTCCTAGTTGGAGCCAAGCTATGCCATTCAGTTAATTCGAATGACCTCCTTAGGAAATTCGAATTGCTCAGTCATTGTGACATTATTGTATTGTATTTTCACCCTTATTGGGATATAGAGCACTGATGCATGCTTTTTGCATAGTTGACACCATATTTTCAAAGTTTCATCTATTGTGATTGATTTACTTGTTCATTAGATTTGCTGTGACTAATTTTACATGGTATTAGAGCCATTGCAGGGACAAGATCTCTTTCCTACAGGTGTTCTACAAGAATATTTGAGTGAATTTGCTCAAAATAACAGAAGTTTTGGCATGAAAGATCTCATGTGCATTCGCTCATGTGCATGCAAAGCAGAAAAATACACTTCCAATCCACTCCAGAAGCTTGAGTTTTCCACATAATTCCTGGATTTGATACATTGGACCCATTCAACTTGTTTGATCTCCAATCCCAGGTGTGATGCAACTCTAAAAGGGTGGATTGTTCGACCTTACTGTTCTTGTTTTGATTGTGATTTGCAAATTAATCATCTTCACCAATTGCATTCGCTACCTTGCTTTTTGCAGTCTTTTCTACATCAAAGCACTCGCTCCTAGCAATGGAATACTCTTCTTCAAAGCCTATCCTCACTCCCTTCAACTATTTTGATTGGAAAGATGATATGGAGATTATATTTTGTTCAAAAGGATTCTATAGAGTCACTGTTGGCCTCGAATTGGAGCCAAGCACATTGTCGGAAAGAACCAAACACTACAATAAGCTTGATGAAGCTTATGGTCTCCTTTTCCTCTCTATTTCCAAAGATCTTCAATTCCATATCAGTGGATTGAAGACTCCAAAAGCAATATGGGAGCAACTTGACACACTTTTTGGCAAGCAGGACGAGCTTAGGGATTTTCAATTAGAGAATGAATTAATTGCTCTTAGTCCTGAGAATTTTGAGACCATCAATGAGTTTTTCACAAGATTCAAGCACTTGGCCATGCAGTTGAAGAATAGTGGAGTTATCAAACAGGATAAGAAATTGATCCTCTCCATTCTCACTAAGATTGGTAAAGATTACTCGGTATTTGTCTCTACTTTCAATTCCGGTCGGCTAACTACCCCAAATTGGAAGATGCCTACCTTGAATGCCTTCATTGAATCTATTACCAAAGAGCATGATAAGTTGATTCAAATGGGGTCCATAAACTCCAAAGATTCAGCCCTATTTGTTCAAGGATCCAAGAATTCGAATGGCAAAGGAAAGCAAAAGAAAGAGAAGCCCAAATTCGAACCTCACAAGCAAAGAGAGAAAGGCAAGTAGACGGATGCACCATCTAGTTCAAGAAACAAGCAAAAGGGTAAAGAGAGAAAAGAAGAATATAAGTGTTCTTATTGCAACCATTGCTTTCATCCTGAAAGTTCATGCATGAAGAAAACAATAGATCAAATGGATCTCCTTTTGGAAAAGAACAACATATGTCTTCCTAACGGTGCAAGGAAGAAGGATGGGAATGATGATCATGAAAGAGGTCAAGCACTCATGGAAATTGTTTTGAAGCCCACTACTCTTTTGATAGATTCTGGTGCCTCGAATCATATGGCTGCAAATATTGATTCTTTTTCTTCATTCGATCCAAACAGCTCCATCCCCATCCATTTGGGAAATGACTCAAAAATTTCTTCAAAGGGCAAAGGTACCATCCATGTAGAACATGGAAGCTTTCAGAATGTTCTCTATGTGCCTTCCTTGGATTCAAATCTACTTTATGTGTATCAAATGACACACACTGGTGAACCGAATCAAGTTACATTGAGCCCTAATACAGTTGAAATTTCTGATATCAAAAGTGGAATACTTATTGCAGTCGGAAAGGAAAACCACACTGCAAAATACTATGAGTTTTCTCACTTTGTGCCGCTTGAAAAGCCGACTGCTCTCCTCACTCATGGAAATGAGGTTAGTAGGCTTTGGCATGAAAGGTTTGGACACCTTAATTACAATTATTTTCTGCTGCTACAACAGAAATCCATGGTAGATGGCCTTCCACAACTCCATTCCTCGAAGGGAATTTGCACCGGTTGCATTATTGGGATGCACCCCGAGCACAGGTTCGACCGCGGCAAAGCTAGTAGAGCTTCCACCATTTTGGGCCTCATACATTCTGATGTCAGTGGTCCTCTGCCCAATATGTCATTAAATGGTTCAAGGTATGTTTTGACATTTATTGATGATATTTCCCGCTTTACTTAGGTATTTTTTCTCAAAAACAAGTCAGAAGTGCTTGGAAAATTCAAGGATTTTAAGGCTTCTGTTGAGACCGCCAATGAAAGAAAGATCAAAGCTCTTAGATCTGATAATGGTGAAGAATATATCAAGGCCGAGTTGCTGCAACTTTGTGCCGAAAGCAGAATTCAGATCCAACATACAGTTCCCTACACACCCCAGCAGAACGGTGTAGCGGAAGGAAAAATCGGTCACTGAAAGAGATGGCTACTTGCATGATTGAGTCAAAAGGTTTGGTTGCAAATATTTGGGCTGAAGCAATTAATGTTGCTGCATATATTCATAACCGAGTTCCACATTCCTCCGTGAAAGGTATGACTCCTTTCGAAGCATTTTTTGGTCACAAACCGGATGTGTCAAATTTCAGGGTTTTTGGCTCCACTGCATGGGCTAGAATTCCTTCCAAGAAGAGACGAGCTTTGGATCCACAAAGTATTGAGTGCATACTGATAGGATATGGAGAAGAATCAAAGGCATATAAACTCATGGATATCAGATCCAAAAAGATATTCACAAAGCGCAGTGTGCAATTTGAAGAATCGCTTCAAGAATTGCAACTAGTCGAGGAAGAAACTGTCGTTTCACCGCCTCTACCAGAAGAATATTTGAGCAGCGATATTGAAAGTATTGGTTTTGATATTTTTGATATTTTAGCATCACATGATGGTCATGACATATCAATTTTGGAATCCGACCATTATGATCCTCCTCAGCTACTGAAGTGGGCCCAAAACACTCTTCAATATGCTGGTTCGAACATTGGAAATCCTGTTGATCCAAGACGAACAAGAGCGGACTTTCAAAGAGTAGGTATGAATCTTTCTATTTTTGATCGATTATTATCTGAGATTTTTTATTTGATGATTGGTTCAGATCCCAAAACATACTACCAAGCCCACCGAGATCCGAGATGGCAAAGTGCCATGGATGAAGAGTACAATTCTCTTCAAAAGAACAATACATGGGAGCTAGTTTCTCTTCCACCTGGAAGAAAATTAGTCCAATGTAAATGGGTCTACCGCACGAAAGTTGCTTCTAATGGCTCTATCAACAAATACAAAGCTAGGTTGGTGGCAAAAGGTTTCTCCCAATTCCAAGGAGTGGACTACACTGAGACCTTTGCACCGGTTGCAAAGATGGATTCCATCTGCCTAGTTTTGGCTATTTCCGCATCCAAGCACTGGGAAGTGCACCACATGGATGTGAAGAGTGCTTTTCTACATGGAGATCTTGCTGAAGAGGTATATATGAAGCATCCAGAAGGTTACACATCAGATCCATCATTAGTTTGCATATTGAAGAAATCTTTGTATGGTTTAAAACAAGCCCCAAGAGCTTGGTATGCAAAGATGGACTCCTTCCTTCTTTCTCAGAATTTAAAAAGATGCAAATATGATCCGAATGTGTACCTACAGCAAGTTAAAGGTAATTTCTTGATTATTGTTCTTTATGTTGATGATCTTCTCATTACTGGTAGCACTCTTACTTCAATAAACAAGCTAAAAACTGCCTTAAATCTAGCTTTTGACATGAGCGATTTGGGCTTGCTGAGTCACTTTTTGGGCTTGGAGATAGCTCAAAATTTTGATGGGATCACTATATCTCAGCAAAAGTATGCTTTCGACCTGTTATTGAAGTTTAATATGGCTGAATGTAAGGCAGCCCCGTTCCCATTCCTCTCAGGAATCAGTCTTGAGGAGGGAAATTCTACATCGCTTGTAGATTGCACTATGTATCGACACTTGATTGGTTCACTACTATACTTGACACACTCTAGGCCTGATATATCTTATGCCGTGAGTGTTGTATCAAGGTATATGCAACAACTCCATGAGCTTCATTGGTGGGAAGCTAAACAGATCTTGTAATATGTGCAAGGTACAAGACATTTTGGCATCCACTATGCTGCATATTCTAAGCTTGATTTCATTGGTTTTACTGATTCAGATTGGGAAGGTGATAGCATTGATCGGAAGTCCACTTCCAGATATGTTTTCATGATTGGTCATGGCCCTATTTGTTGGTCCAGCAAAAAGCAGGTAGCCATTGCACTTTCTTCGGCAGAGGCTGAGTATCGAGGGGAAGTCAATGCCTGCATTCAGGCAGTTTGGTTGCAGGGTATTCTTTCTGAGTTTGGTTTTGGTGGCACTACTTCGACTGTCCTCTTTTGTGACAATCAAAGTGCTATCAAGATATCCACAGATACAGTTTAGCGGCAAAGGACCAAACACATTGAAATTCACATGCACTACATCCGAGAGCTTGTGCATGATCGCACTATCATTCTGCAATATTTCCCTACCGACAAGCGAATTGCAGACATCTTCACCAAGAGCTTCTCTGAGAAGAAGTTATCTTACCTCCGTTCACTGTTGGGGGTGAGTTCCATCATGGTGGAGACAAATTGATTCATTATTATGTTTTATCTTGAGGGGGGGCTTTCTTCCCACTGGGTTTTCCCTCTTTCCTCACTTAGCTTATTTTCAACATTTTTTTTTGGATTATTGTATTGGAGTGACCTTTGGTCTTAGTAACCAGGGCCCTACATTATTATTTTTTTTCATCATAATCTAGCTTGAGGGGGGGTGTTCGGATATCCACATCATCATTGTTAGGGTTTTGCATGCAATTAGGGTTTGCATGCAACTTCTAGGGTTTGCATGCATCCTAGTCGCCAGGTTGATGCCTCCAACACCTTATCCACTTCTTTCTAGCACTTGGGAGCTTCTATCCTCATATTTTTATCCCTCCTAGTCATGAAGGCACCCACATCTCACCTATTTCCAGAGAAGGGCGCACTTCCTCACCTACCCACTCAGTTAGCTCCGATTCTCCTTGATTTGAGGCTAGTTTCACTCCTGACTGATTGTTTCACGCCGTTGGACCTCCAGATTGACTAGATGACTTGTTTTGACTTCAGTTAGCCTCCTATGCGCCCTCCACTGAGCCTCCTTCCATATATCAGTGCTACACACTTCAGTTACACTCAGTTAGACTCAGATTGACACCTGGATGACTATTCTTGTGCATTGATGACCACCACTGATTGATGATGAGGACTCCTAGTTGGAGCCAAGCTATGCCATTCAGTTAATTCGAATGACCTCCTTAGGAAATTGTAATTGCTCAGTGATTGTGACATTATTGTATTGTATTTTCACCCTTATTGGGATATAGAGCACTGATGCATGCTTTTTGCACAGTTGACACCATATTTTCTGAGTTTCATCTATTGTGATTGATTTACTTGTTCATTAGATTTGCTGTGACTAATTTTACACAAACTCATCTAAGACAAACCCCAATCGAAAGGAAGGATATCATAGATTGCAGCGGCGAGCAATGCTAGTACTACTGACTTGACAACTTTTCTTCCTTGATCAATTTACATTGGTTCTTTGAACTAAAACATGGAACTCATGCCATTTGTCGATACCAGTCTTGGACATCTCAGCTTTTTGGATGAGCTTCTCATTGAATGCTCGTGTAGATCTTTCTTGGCATCTTGCTATGAGAATTGGGGCATTCACTGCGTAAAAACTTTAATGTTGTCAACATAGGATTTGATCAGTTCAAATCCTTGAGGTATCACAAAGGAAGCATTTCCAAGTGCGATGTTGGCTGGGGTAGAGTCGCTCATGGAAGTGGAAAAATGCATCCTGCATTGCTAAGCCTCATTTTGGATTGTTGGTTAATCCTGATCAATGGCACAACTGGGAGGAATTAGAGGGTCAAGCCTGTAATGTAATTTTTATTTTATTTGAAGAGTTTAGGAAGATGGATGGAACATTGCTCAAGTATAATCCCAATCTAGTGAGATACAAATGCATGAGGCGTGAATTCCTCAAGTATTTCCCATATGGTGAGATACAAATGTATGAGACAGATCTGGTGACAACAGACCCTTATTGAGCAAAACCCTAGTTTCCAAAATCGACCTAAAATATGACACCTGGTCCATGGAACCAGAGAAAAGGGGCACCCCTATTACTATCCCGCTGTCCTGAATCCAATAGAGTCGAGATTTTGTTGATCCGAGCCATAGTCAACATTCTATGGCTCATTCCAACTCGCATACCAAAGTCTTTCAGGGACACCTGTTGGATACCTACCGGGGGAAAATAATTCCAACTGTGCAACAAAACCGGGTTTTGGGAGGTCCTTCAAGTGTGTCTAGGAAGGTTCCAAGTGGGAAATCTAGCCATAAGTTCCTGATCAAGGATTTTGTAAAGTTGACCCCTTTGTGCAAAAATTGCACATTCTCTTACTGAGCAAAACCCTAATTTCCAATATTGACCTAAAATATGACACCTGGGCCATGGAACCGGAGGAAAGGGGAACCCCTAACACTATCTCGATGTCCTAAATCCAAAGGAGTCGATGGTTTGTTGATATGATCCACGATCATCATTCTATGGCTCATTCCAATTTGCATCCCAAAGGCTTTCAGGGACACCTGTTGGATACCTACCTGGGCCATAGAATTCCAACCGTGCAAAAAAAATGGGTTCTGGGAGGTCCTGCAAGTGTGTTTAGGAAGGTTCCAAGTGGGAACACTAGACATAAGTTCCTGGTCGAGGATTTTGCAATGTTGACCCCTTTGTGCAAAAATTACACAGTCCCTTACTGAGCAAAACCCTACTTTCCAAAATCAACATAATATATGACACTTGGGCCATGGAACCGGAGTAGAGGGGCACCCCTAGCACTATCCGGATGTCTTGAATCCAACGGAATTGAAATTTTTTTGATCCAAGCCACGATCACCATTCTATGGCTCATTTCGTCTTGCATCCCAAAGGCTTTTAGGGACACCTGTTGACCAGGGGTATAGAATTCCAACCGTGCAACAAAACTAGGTTCTGGGAGGTCCTGCAAGTGTGTATAGGAGGGTTCCAAGTGGGAACGCTAGCCATAAGTTCCTAGTCAAGGATTTTTTAAAGTTGACTACTTTGTGCAAAAATTGCATAGTCCCTTACTGAGCAAAACCCTAGTTTCCAATATCGACCTAAAAGATGACACCTGGGCTATGGATCCGGAGGAGTCAACGACCCTTAGCATAATCTCGATGTCCTGAATCCAACGAAGTTGCCGGTTTGTCGATCTGATCAATGACTATCATTATATGACCCGTTTAAACTCACATCCCAAAGTATTTCGGGGAGTTCCTCCAAGAAATCCCTCACACAAACAAATCACATATCGATTCACTAATGTATGGTGAAGTTCTAATTTGGGAAATAGTGACAATGAATAATTGATATTAGCGATTGGTCAACGATAGTTAGTGGCTACAATGGTTTAGATACAAGTGGATGCACATGAATATATGAAGTTTTTTTGGCATGCATATATTAGGATTAGGTTGCTATTGTTTTTTTGGCATGCATATATATCAGGATTAGGACTAGGTTTTTTGGCATGGTTTAGGTTTCTATTGTTGTGTATTAGGTTTCTAAGGTTATATTTGTGTTTCTAGGGTAGACTAGATTTCTAAGGCTAGATTAGGTTTGTATGTTTTTGGTTTGGGTTTCTAGGTTTCTAAATTAGGTATCTAATGATTATATGTGTGTGGATGATGTTATTCTTACTCAACATATAAATATTCCACTTCTTCATTAATTTAAATAGGACATACAACTACTTGCCATATGTAGGGTAGTTCAGTACCACTCCATTTAATAACTTTGAATGATAGAAAACCAATCTCTTCTTTCCATTAACATTGCTCCTGTAACATATAGATTGGCATCAGTTTCTAAGTTCAAAATTCTTTTGCAAGTTAGGTAGTGCTAGGATTGGGGCTTGACTAGTTTTCCACTTAAGTTCTTCAAAGGTTGTTTGCTAGTTCTCACCCTGCTCAAAAATCTTAAATTTTGGTTCTTATGGTGTGAAGTGGTGCTATCACAACTAAAAAGGACTTAGTGAACTTTATTAAATATTGTGCATCTCCCACACAAATCCCAACTTATGTGGCATTGGGAGGAGTGGGCCATTTGAGAATAAACTCTAGCTTTGTAGGATCAATCTTCATCTCACCTCCACAATTCACATGCCTCAGGTACACTAAGCATTGTTTAGAAAACTTAAACACTTTTTAATGTTTTCCAACAACTAATAAATTTTCTCAATGTTTCTAACACTTGATTTAGATGTAACACGTGCTCCTCCCAAGTATAACTAAAGGTCAAAATATCATCAAAATAGATTGTGACAAATGAATCTAGGAATGGACACAATACATCATTCTTTAAACACATAAACGATACATCATGTTTAGATCCCTGTAGTCATTCCACATTCTCCGTCTTAAGCTTCTTTGGGACCAATGAAATGGGTGAGACACATGGTGATATACTTGGCCTTATGGATCCTTTCTCAACATTGCTTGCAACTAGTTATTCACTTCATTTGATTCTAATGTCTAATGTTTGTACAATATTGTATTAATTTTCAAAGGAGAGTTTGACAGTAACAATACAAAGGACGGTTGTACTGGAATTGTTGTCATTTTGATTTTGTCTCAATAAAGAAGTACATACTTATTATAAGAGATAATCAATTTCTTAGCTTCTTGTGCACTCATCAAGAAGACCTTAGACCCCCCTGGGAACATTGATAATAAAATTTTTACCATCCTTATTTGGGTGGTATCGATTGGCCCTTCTTGCGAATATACCATTTCTCATGTATGTATATTGGAAAAAAACCCTACATAATAGACATCAAGATGCACTACATTGACTTTTATTTATATGTCCTCTCATGTATGTATATTGGAAAAAGACACTACATAATATATGAAGGTTTTTGGCATGCATATATTAGGATTATGTTGCTATTGTTTTTTTTGGCATGCATATATATTAGGATTAGGACTAGGTTTTTTGGCATGGTTTCTATGTTTGTGGTTTGTGTTTTTAGGTTTCTAAATTAGGTATCTAATGGTTATATTTGTGTGGATGATGGATGCTAATATTATGGTGAAAAAGGGGATGGTGATGGTGACAACATGGGTAGGAAGAGCATGGTGGTGTTGTTCATGGTGTTGGTGATTGCGACAACAAGCATGGGGATAGTGAACATGAAAATGGGCATGATGATGCAGATATTATGGTGTACTTAGATGGGAGAAAAAAATGAAGAAAACAAATCCATGACAAAGCTTGTGCGATTTGAAAAGTTGTACGAAGTCTATGTAATTTATCAATCTATCAAGCTATCAATGTCTAGCTGCAATAGTCAAAATATTAATGTCAATACTCAATGAGACCACGAAACAAAATAATAACATACGTGTACACCACATAGCTATAACATAGTACACAATATAACATGCAAACCACATACTGGATTACCTACCTATGGTCATTCGACTAGACCACCAGGACCTTGAATACCAAGGGTTTCCTTTAACCTCTCGTGCTCGGAGTAAGGCAATAAGTATCGTGCCTTTGATGAGTTATTCCTTGGCATTGTTTGCAGCCGGAGATTTGTGCCAATAACTAAGTTTGTATAATGGTATACAATCTCACTTGGTCTATAATATTCATATGTATACCCTTTTCTATTTGTTGAGTGGGAAACCTGATTCACTATATTCTCCTTTGATAACCATCGACCCAATCGGAAAATCATTGGCCTCAGAGTCCCGTAATGGGACATTTAGGGTTTTCTTCCTCTCCAAGCAACGTGCCAACCAATAGTCGGTGTGCCATGCATTGCGTCTCGAGGGAACGACTATGTATATGTTCCCTGGAGAAAATACAGTGATAATGTTTCAGTCAACTAACTAGACACAACTAGTTGTAAAAAATATCAAAAATATCAAAATATTAATCAAACTTGGTTGTACAAGATCTAATATGTGGTCATAGTCCGGTGAAGTACTTGATTGGTCCTCCTCCAACTGGGATAATTCTGTAGCTATCCGTCGACCAATGGGGTGTTAGTTTTTCAACTTTTAATCAATACTTATCTAGGATCTTACTGAGAGAATAACAAGCACAGCATAAACACAAGAGACACAAAGATTTTCCTTGGGGAAACCATAAAGGAGAAAACCCCGCAACTTCCCCAGAGATAGAATGATCACCAATACAATATCACAAAATTAAAACCCAAAAATAGAGATGGTCTTCAACAACTTATCTCTTCTCCACTTGTGTGAACTTGTCCTTATTCTCACTAATGAAAACTTGAGTGAGTGAGTGAATGAATAAATGAGAGAGCCTATCTATCTATTTATATATTCACTTCCACTTTAACCCTTTCACTTGACAAGTCGACCCTAACTAAATCTGACTGGGCTGACTCCTTTAGGGGACTTAAAAACCCCATTACATTTGAATCTAGGGGGAACTATTACCCCGACTTACAAGGGAGGATTTACCTCAATGAATTTACATGATCAAATGTAATAATGACATCCCCAATCGGAGGAATAAACATCTCCTTCGGAGGTACAAATAAAATACAATATAAAATACAAGTGAATATCTTCCGAAGTTACAAATAGAAATTAACACTCCCTCTTAACTAGGAAGTTATTCTCTTGACACAGTCATCAATACATCTGGACACAAGTCTTCGTCACTGGATCATCAATGTTAGAACATCATCATCAACACTGGATCATCATCGTCGTTGCTTCTGCAATCCTCATCATCTCGATCATCGATTGGTGACATCTATCGAATCTACTCGTCATAGGAAGCTCTACAGAGCCAACCCTTTTTCATGATGGATGTAGTCCTAGCCCTCATGTAGCTATTCATCATCTCTGTGAGCAAGCCATCAAGTAGGTACATTCCAAGCATGGATAATTGTAGGGGCCAAATTTAGCCCATGGGCTAAATTAATGGGGTTACAAAAATTTAGTGGGCTATTTTCTTATATGGAAAGGGTTTTTTCAATTGAAATATATTCGCCCAATATTTATTAGAAAATAAATAAATCCAAAATGAATATCCTCCCATATATTAATGAGGAAAATGAAAAAACTATTTTTCACCCTAGCAAAATCTTCCTCCAATCTATCTTTTGCCCCCGATTTCTAAATAGATTCCAGTGGAATCATTGCTTCGCCTATGATTTTCAGTAATGGAGACTCTCAAGGATTATTTTCCCCTCCTTTTTCCCTGTAATATAGGCATATGGTTGCATTCGCTCGAATTTTTAGTCAATTTCATGTTGATACCTTCTTTGAGCCTTCAATTTCCAATATTGGAGGGAAAATTAGGGGCAATTTTGTCGTATATAATGGCTGTAGTGATTCATGGTTCACCCACATAGATTTCCACTTGCAAGGTGAAGGTTCTAGTTTATGTGATTCCACATTTCATTCTTAGTTTTCTCAACATTTTAATCTTCGTGCAACATCTCCATTGCCAAAAAATCAGGGCTTGAAGAGCATACCGCACATGCAATTTATTAGAGAATACAGAATCACATCATGCTTTTTATTCCAATAATTAACACGGTATGTTTCGCATCATGCTTTTTATGCTTCATATCTGCAACTACAATAGATTATTATACTATAAATTTTCCTTTTATCATGCTTTTTAGCATGGATGCTTTTTAAGGGTTGTTGAATTCTAGGGCATTCTTGATTCTTAGGGCTCATTCATTGTTGTTAGGGTTTTTATCTATCCTAGGAGTATTGGTTTTGTGAAAGCATTATAGATCTCATAATAAATCATTTATTTTATGCCTTGTTGTGTTTAAACCATCGAATGACATTTATATGTTGTCAATGGTTTCTATGCTTGATGGAGAGATGCCACATGGTTTTTATATATTCAAACTAAATTTGACCGAGTTGTTTAAAATTATATTCTTTTATTAGGATCTTTCTCTATAATTGATATTGGACTTGAGGCATGCATGTGAGTGTGTATGTTCATATATATATATATAGTGTGTGTGTGTGTGTATGTTCATATATATATATATATATATAGATAGATAGATAGATATATTGTTATTGTTGATGTTTGGGACATGTTGATGTATATGTAACTTCGGAATGTATTTCATCTGTATATTATATATATATTTATTGTACCCTTATAAGAGATGTGTTATTCCTCTATAAGGAAGTGTTGTCATGTGGATTGACAAGTGTCGCAAGTGTGTGTACTTGCCGATGGGTTATTAAACCACCATATGGGGTCGGCCCTAATTAATATATAATATAATGTGGATGTATCTAAGTAGACAAGTCGGCCCCAGTAGGTCACTGGGCAAAAAGGTGAGTATAAATAGAGATAGGAGATCTCTATTTTAGTCACTCTCTCTCTGAAAAGTGGCGCACTTGGGAGGAGGAGGAGGATCATCTGCTAGGAGACTATCTCAGTGTTATTTGGTTGTATTTTGGTTGAGCCATTGCTCTCTCTATCTCTGAGGAAGTTGTGGGGTTTTTCACCTTAGGGTTTTCCCCACGGAAACTCTGTGTCTCTTGTCTCTATGCTTTTGATTCTTGTGATGCTTGTGATGCTTGTCATATTATGATTGTCATGCATTGATATTCTGTAGATGTTATTCTCTCAGTAAAGATCCTATAGTATTGTGATTTAATACTCAAAATTTAACATGGTATCAGAGCTTAACTGAGAAGAAGACATTTTGCAGTGATGAAAGCTTGTATTCCTTGTTTATTGGGTTTCTCTCCATAGATTTTTGAAATTCAGTATAGTAGATTGGATCTACTCATCAAGGCGCATCTATCTGTCCAATCAGAATTCAGTTCTGAGCATTTTCAGATTTGGCCCTAAAAATTAGGGTTTCCATAAAAATAGGAATTTCTGGAAACCAAAGGCACAGCTGGAAGCTCCTTGCAAAAATTGAAGGTTAGAGCTTTGGATCGAGATTTTTGGATGGGTATATCTCCGGGAAACTCAAACCCTAATTCAGGGCTCTCCCTAGTGAACCCGGGAGGACAAAAAGGCAATTTTGAAGGGCAAGACTTTGCTGATCTCAAATTCTGAATGTACTAGGCTGATCAGCTCTCCAAGGCGCATCTTTCTATCCTTTCAGAATTTTGAAATTCACATTTTGAATTTTTAGGGTTTCTCTGACAAACCCTAATGCGGGACCAGATCCAGTTTTCAGCACTTCAAGTGGTAAGTCCTAAATCTTTTCTATTTCCATTTGAAGTACTCTTAAAGATGTCTCTTCACACTAAGCTTGAGGATAAGCTTGAAGGGGCTGATAACTTCCGAGCCTGGAAGTATAGGATTGGGTTAATCCTGGAAGAGAATGAGTTGGACTCATATGTAAAAGAAGACATCCTTATCCCAGAGGATGAAGAAGCCAAGGCATTGCACAAGAAGAACTTGGTCACGGCAAAGAGAATCATTGCTGATTCTATCAAAGACCATCTCATACCTCATGTGTCTTCTCTTAAGACACCCAAAGAGATGTTTGAATCTTTGACCAAGCTATTTGAAGGAAAGAACATAAATCGGAAGATGACCCTGCGGAACCAATTGAAAGCAGTGAAGTTTCAGAATGGAGAAACCATTCAATCTTACTTTTCAAGGGTCTCCCAGATCAAGGAACAATTAGAAGCAGTAGATGAAATGGTGGAGAATGGTGAAGTGGTGATGACCACTCTAAATGGCCTACCCAGGTCATGGGATTCCTTTATTCAAGGAATTTGTGCAAGGAAGAAGTTCATCTCCTTCAGTAGACTTCGGGAAGAATGCTCTCAAGAAGAAGCTAGACTTATAGCTCATGAAGAAAAGATGGGAGGTGAAGATCAAGCTCTTGCAACTCACACCAAAAGAAGCAAAGCCAAGAAGGATCACTCTTGCCACAATAGATCCTATCAAAAGAACAAGAAAGACCTAAGATGCTTCACATGCAATGAGAAGGGTCACTTTGCTTCAGATTGTCCCAAGAACAAAAGGGATAATAACAACAACTCCAGTAAGAAGAAGAAGGGCAGCAAAAGAAGGTTTCATGCTCATGCTGCCGAAGATGATGAACCTCCAAAGAAGAAGGCTAGGGCAGAAAGTGATAGTGATGATGACTCATCAAGTGAAGAAGAGTATGTTCTGATCTCTGCTCTCACAGGTACTATTTCTCATGGTTGTAATGATTGGTTTATTGATAGTGGGGCTTCCAAACACATGACTGGGTTCAAGGAATCTTTTGTGAACCTTTCTAAACATGAATCACCGCATAAGGTGAAACTTGGGGATGATTATCAATACCCAATCAAAGGAAGTGGTGAATCCTCCTACAACCTAGAATCTGGAAAATCTTTGAAGATGAAAGAAGTCCTTTATGTGCCTGGACTCAAGAAGAACTTACTCTCGATCTCTGCATTGGATGCAAAAGGTATGAGGGTTGCATTTGTGGATGGCCAAGTCCTAATGTGGCCAAAGGGAAAGAACATAGATGATGCAGTAGTGATTGGAGAGCAAGAGGGAGGCTTGTATAAATTGAAAGGACAACCTGAACATGCTATGGTACATGAATCCATGGATCCAAGTGAACTTTGGCATAGAAGACTTGCGCATATGCACTATAGGGCACTTCCAATTGCAAGCAAGGCAGTAGAGGGTCTTCCTGAAATCAAGACCAAGCATGAAGGTGTTTGCAAAGGATGTGCAAAACGTAAGAATATTAAGAAGGCTTTCCCAAGCAGTGAAAGCAAGGCAAAAGACATCCTGGAAATCATCCACTCAGATGTATGTGGCCCTATGTCTTCCCGTTCCCTGAGTGGGTATGTTTACTATGTATCATTTATTGATGACTTCTCCAGAAAGACTTGGGTATACTTCTTGAAAGGAAAAGATGAGGTGCTTGATAAATTCATGGAATTCAAAACCTTGATGGAGAATCAAACTGACAAGAAAATCAAGACATTCAGATCTGACAATGGTGGAGAATTCACCTCAAGTGACTTCAAGAAGCTTTGCAGTGATTCAGGGATTAAGAGGGAGCTGACTGCTCCTTATAATCCTCAACAGAATGGAGTTGCAGAAAGGAAGAACATAACTATCATGGAAACAGCAAGGGCAATGTTGCATGACCAGGATCTTCCTATGCATCTATGGGCAGAAGCAACTAGAATAGCTGTATATGTGTAGAACAGAACACCCCACAAGATATTGGACAACAAGACACCAGAAGAGGTCTTTTCTGGTAAGAAAACTGAAGTCAACCATCTCGGAATATTTGGTTGTCGAGTATATACTCATGTTCCAAAAGAGAAGAGGACTAAACTAGATCCTTCAGAAAAGAAGGGAATCTTTGTGGGTTATAGTGAAAGCTCGAAGGCTTACAGAATATACTTTCCAGGGTTCAAGAAAATTGATGTCAGTAGGGATGTAACATTTGATGAAAACTCAGCATTCATCAAATCAAGAAAGGCACCTACCGAAGTTTATGAAGAACCTAAGGAAACAAGATTTCAGGACACTATCATGACTGAAGCAGTTCCAGAAACTGTTCGTGAGTTTGAAGATCCACAAGAACCTGTAGATCCACCTCGTGAGGATAACTCTCACAAGAGGAAACCTGTATGGGCTAGAGAGCTCATTCATGATGCAGAAAGATTTGGCATTCCAGAAGAAGAACACAGAGCAAAGAAGAGAACCAGATCACACACCAGTTATGTTGCTTTACTCTGTGACATTATGAACAAAGAGCCTTCCAGTTATGAAGAGGCAGCAAAAAAGAAAGAATGAAAGGATGCTATGGTTGAGGAATACCTATCAATAATGAAGAATGATGTTTGGGATGTTGTCCCAAGACCTAAAGAGAAGTCTGTTGTGACTTCCAAGTGGATCTACAAAATCAAGCACGCTGCAGATGGCAGTGTAGAAAAATACAAAGCAAGATTCGTAGCTCGTGGTTTCTCTCAGAAAGAAGGAATAGATTATGAAGAAACCTTTGCACCTGTAGCCAGGTATACTTCCATCAGAACAGTACTTGCCCTGGCTGCAGCAATGAAATGGAAAATACACCAGATGGATGTCAAGACTGCTTTCCTGAATGGTGTAGTAGAAGAGGAAGTATATGTGGAACAACCACTCGGTTTTGAAATACATGACAGGGAGTCATATGTGTGCAGATTGAAGAAAGCCTTGTATGGCTTGAAGCAAGCTCCCAGAACTTGGTATGGTAGGATGGACAGTTTTCTATCTACCTTGGGCTTTACCAAGAGTAAAGCAGATTCCAACCTTTACTACAAGGTTGAGGAGGGGAATCCAGTGATTCTACTCCTGTATGTGGATGACCTATTTGTCACAGGAGATGACAGACTGATTGCAGATACTAAGAGGAAGCTTGCAGCTAAATTCGATATGAACTATTTGGGAACGATGCACTATTTCCTAGGTATGGAGGTGTGGCAGAATGTAGGTGGGATCTTCCTTGGTCAAGGGAAGTACACAGTAGATATCCTGAAGAGATTCGGGATGATGGATTGCAAGGCCATGGCCACACCGATGGCATCAAATCTGAAGCTTCTATGTGATGCTTCATCTGAGCCAGTTGATGTCTCTATGTATAGTCAGATGATTGGGTCCTTGATGTACCTGACGAACACGAGACCAGACATTTGCTTTGCTGTGAACACATTGAGCCAGTTCCTGACAGATCCGAGGAGTGTTCACCTGGTTGCTGTAAAGCATGTTCTGAGGTACCTGAAGGGTACAGTGGATTATGGGCTCAGGTATGAGGCGAATCAAAAGTTTAACCTGCAGGGTTATGTTGATTCAGATTGGGCTAGTAGTGTTGCAGATAGGAAGAGCACATCTGGGTGTTGCTTCAGTATGGGATCAGGTGTGATCTCTTGGTTTAGCAGGAAGCATTCCTGCGTAGCACTGAGTACAGCTGAGGCAGAGTATGTTGCAGCCTGTTCAGCTAGTTGTGAGGCAGTATGGCTACGGAAGCTACTGTCTGAGTTATTTGATCTCCCGTTGGAGGCTACTGGTATCTTCTGTGATAACTAGAGTTGTGTGAAGCTGTCCGAGAACCCAGTGTTTCATGATAGGTCGAAACACATAGAGATCAAATATCACTATATCAGGGATATGGTGCAGAGAGGAGCTATGAAGCTCCTGTATGTTGCGACGGACGAGCAGATTGCAGATGTGCTGATGAAGCCACTAGCCAGAGTGAAGTTCGAGTACTTCAGAGAGAGGCTTGGCGTTCTTCAGATCGAGGACACTTCGAGGAAGAAGTGATGGACACATTTGCTGAAGACATTCCAAGCATGTTGGAAGGAGGATCCTTCACATGGCTGTGGATGTAGGCGCTGGATGATGAGCATCAGGATGATGTTCTGGTTTCTGCTTGGATATGATCAGTTGGATCATTTTTATGTATGTATGTACGCATCATGTTGGATGCTAGATATGATCAGTTGGATCATTTTTATGTATGTATGTACGCATCATGTTGGATGCTGGATATGATCAGTTGGATCATTTTTATGTATGTATGTATGCATCATGTGGATGCTGGATATGATTAGTTGGATCATTTTATGTATGTATGTATGCATCATGTTGGATGCTTGGACCATGTATCTGTATATGTATCAGGTGGATACATTGTATGATCAGATGGATCATATATGGTGATATGTATCATGTATTTGTATTTGTATCAGGTGGATACATTGATGATCAGGAGGATCATGTATGATGATATGTATTAGGTAGATACTTGGTATGCATCAGGTAGATGCATTGATGATCAGGTGGATCAGGTATGATGACATGCAACAGGATGTTGCAATGATGATCAGGATGATCATAGATGACGAGCTTCAGGATGTTGCAGTGATGATCAGGATGATCATAGATGACGAGCTTCAGGATGTTGCAGTGATGATCAGGATGATCATAGATGACGAGCTTCAGGATGTTGCTCCAGATGACATGCAGCAGGAATTTGCAGTGATGATGATCAGGATGATCATGGATACATCAGGATGATGTATGGTGAGTATCAGGTTGATACTCTATGGCCGTGGATCAGGTTGTGCAGATGAGCATGTAATTCAGTGCCCTGGGATATTTGTAGATGGTCTTTCGAGGTTTTGCCTATGGCATGTAATTCGGTGCCCTGGGAAATCTGGCAAATGCTCTTTCGAGGTTTTGCTCTGGGAGGACATGTAATTCGGTTCCCTAGGAGATTTGCAGATAGTATTTCGAGGTTTTTCCTATGGCATGTAATTCGGTTCCCTGGGATATCTGGCAGATGCTCTTTCGAGGTTTTGTCCTATGGCATGTAATTCGGTTCCCTGGGAGATCCGATAGGTTGGGTTGTGTGCCCGTAATCAATCCTGGGATGCTCTTGCGAGGTTTTGCCATGACCACATGTAATTCGTTTCCTGGGAGATCCTATAGGTAGAGTTGTGTGCTCGTAACAGCCTGGGATGATCTTGCGAGGTTTTGTGGTGAGGTCACATGTAATTCGATGCCCTGGGAGATCCTATAGGTAGAGCTGTGTGCTCGTAACAGCCTGGGATGCTCTTTCGAGGTTTTGTGACGCACGTAATAAGTCCTGAGGATTCCACAGTATGGCCTATGATGATGAAGACCTGCAGGTGGTGGGCCTACATCCAGTATGAAAAAGGACTGGCTCTATAGAACTTCCTATGACGAGTAGAGACAGAGATTGGTTGAGATAGTAGCAGCAGTGACGATAATGATGGCGATGATCCAGAGAAGAAGACTTGTCTAGCAGATCTGTGTCGAGAAATACCTTCCTAGTTAAGAGGGAGTGTTGATGTATATGTAACTTCGGAATGTATTTCATCTGTATATTATATATATATTTATTGTACCCTTATAAGAGATGTGTTATTCCTCTATAAGGAAGTGTCGTCATGTGGATTGACAAGTGTCGCAAGTGTGTGTACTTGCCGATGGGTTATTAGACCACCATATGGGGTCGGCCCTAATTAATATATAATATAATGTGTATGTATCTAAGTAGACAAGTCGGCCCTAGTAGGTCACTGGGCAAAAAGGTGAGTATAAATAGAGATAGGAGATCTCTATTTTACTCACTCTCTCTCTGAAAAGTGGCGCACTTGGGAGGAGGAGGAGGATCATCTTCTAGGAGACTATCTCAGTGTTATTTGGTTGTATTTTGGTTGAGCCATTGCTCTCTCTATCTCTGAGGAAGTTGTGGGGTTTTTCACCTTAGGGTTTTCCCCACGGAAACTCTGTGTCTCTTGTCTCTATGCTTTTGATTCTTGTGATGCTTGTCATATTATGATTGTCATGCATTGATATTCTATAGATGTTATTCTCTCAGCAAAGATCCTATAGTATTGTGATTTAATACTCAAAATTTAACAAGACATTTGTAATATAAATGAATGCACGCTTATTATAATGGTGGGGCTACATTGGAATGGTAATTATTTTGGCACTATCTTCTTGTAGAGTTGTCCAAAGCGTTATGGTATATTCTTTTATTTGTATTGAGAAGCTCGTGACTGGTAGAATTTTTATTCGTATTGCCAAGTTCGTCAATGTTATATGTAACCTAAATTTGTTGGGTTTGGTATTTATTTTACAGTATTTTGTTTTTTGTAAGGGTCATTCAGAAGTAAGATGTTTTTGGTGATTTGTTTTGATGTGTAATTGCTATCATCATCCAAAAATGGGTCTAGTTATGTATGATGAATATATGATTTAATTGGAACATGATGCTTCATTTCCATCATGATTATATATAATATGCACAAGGCATGTTTGACCTGAGATGTAGACATTATGCTATTTGACATCTTATCTTTTCCATTCAATGATGGTGCTAAACCAATTTTACAACTTTTTGCATGCTTTTGAAAATTTCAAGGACATGGATACAAACACCACCTTAGTTTATCTAAGAAAAGTAGTCTTTAACAGAATAGTTATAATGATATGCGTGATGATGCATTAATGTTTTTTTATTCTTATTAGTGTATGTTCTTATTTCTAATAACCCTTGCAAGTTTCTAATTAACTCTAAAAATGTTGAATGAAATGACATAATTCAAATTTTGATTGTCAACAAAATAAAGGAAAAAGTGGTATTTGTATCTATAAACAAATAGGAATGTTATTTTTTTCTTAGGGGGTACCTTAAAAATGGGTGTTTGGAAAATAATCTAATTGGGAATTCATACACTATATTAAGGATGTGGGTCTCAATAAGAGTCCACATTGTAATAATGGTTTTTGGGTGCCATAATCACTAGGCCACAATGTAAAGTGTTCAAACATTTCAATTTGTTGGTCTGTCAAGATTCGAGTCCCCACATGTCCATTGGACCATCAAGGGATGAGATAAAACGTGGAGTCCCCACTTACCTTGACCTAGTTAGTGCAGTTGTATTTCACCGAGACCTTTAGTCATGAGTGACCAAATAATTCTTGTGAAATGTATAAATAAATATCTCCTCTCCTCATTCATGCATTTGCTCATTCGAGAGTCTAAGAGTTGAGAGAGTCTAGAGTTGATTTCTTGTATATGCTCTTATATTGCACTACCTTAGTAATATGTAAAATCAAAATCCGACTCTTCTTGGAAAAAGATTCACCAAGATGTTACAAGGTTTTATAATTCGATGAAAGATTCACCAATTTTTTACTATAATTTATAATTTAGTGAAATATTCGCCAATATTTTACAATATATTATAATTTACCGAAATATTCGCCAAGATTTTACAGGATTTTATAATAGAAGGAAAGCTAAGCCATAAAATTATATATACATATTATATTAATGATAAAATAGCCTTCAAATTTTCCTATATATCAAGGAGATTCACGTATTTATTATACATATAAATTTGAGGGGGGTTCTTAAAATTATCCCTAATCCCAAGACTAGTCATTACATTTCCTCTGCAAACACTTGTGTCTCCTACTGTCGCCTCATCATATTCAGATCATCTCATCGTCACATGGAGCACAACCCAAATGTACATCACACAACACTTACATCAACAACCATGGGAGGAACAACCTGCCACCATGTTAGAATGGCACATTACTTACATCAACGACCATGGGAGGACCAACCTACCACCATGTCAGAATGGCACAACAATTACATCAATGACCTTGGGAGGAACAACCTACCACCATGCCAGAATGGCACAACACTTACATCAATGACCATGGGAGGACCAACCTACCACCATGTCGGAATGAGACAAAACTTACATCAACGACCATGGGAGGAACAACCTACAACCATGCCGAAATGGAACACCACTTACATCAATGACCATGGGAGGACCAACCTAACACCATGCCAGACTAGACCCAACACTTATGTCAACGGCCATAGGAGGACCAACCTACCACCATGCCAGACTGACCCATGTGCATCTGCGTCTGCTAGAATCATCACTTCCCCTTGGAAGGACCCTCAATTTGAAGAACACCAAGCTTCTCTCTGAAGTGTTCAAAATTCACCCTAGCTAGCAACTTTGTCAACACATCGGATATCTGCTCATCCGTCGCAACATAATGGAGCTTCACTGCTCCTCTCTGCACCATATCCTTGATATAGTTATACTTGATCTCAATATGCTTCAACTTGTCATGAAACACTGGGTTCTCAAACAACTTAACACAACTATGGTTGTCACAAAAGATACAAGTTGCCTCTAACTAGAGATCAAACAAATCAGACAGTAGCTTCCTAATTCATACTGCCTCACAACTAGCCGAACAAGTTGCAACATACTCTGCTTTGTCTGTACTCAGTGCCACGCAAGACTGCTTCCTGCTAAACCAGGAGATCATACTGGATCCCATACTGAAGCAACATCCTGAAGTGCTCTTCCTATCTGCGGCACTTCCTTCCCAATCTGAATCAACATAACCTTCTAGGTTAATCTTATGATTCGCGTCATACTTGAGCCCATAATCAACTGTACCCTTTAGGGACCTTAGAATATGCTTTGCAGCAATCAAGTGAACATGTCTCGGATCTGTCAGGAACTGGATCAATGTGTTCACAACAAAGCATATGTTTGGTCTCGTATTCGTCAGGTACATCAATGACCCAATCATCTGACGATACATCATGGCATCAACTGACTCCAATGAAGCATCACTCAATAGATTCAGGTTTGATTCCATAGGTGTGACCATGTCCTTGCAGTCCATCATCCCGAACCTCTTCAAGATATCTACAACATACTTCCCTTGTCCAAGGAATATTCCATCCGCACTCTACCACACCTCCACGCCTAGAAAATAATGCATCATGCCCAGGTCCTTCATCTCGAACTCTGCGGAAAGCTTCCTCTTTGTATCTACAATAATCCCATCCTCACCTGTCACAAATAGGTCATCTACATAAATTATAAGTATCACTGGTTTCCCTTCCTCAACCTTGTAGTAAAGGTTGGAATCTGCTTTACTCTTGCTAAATCCCAAACTAGTCAGCAAGTTATCTATCCTTCTGTACCATGTCCTGGGTACATGTTTCAATCCATACAAGGCCTTCGGCAATTTGCACAGATGAGTCTCCCTTTCATGTGTCTCAAATCTAAGTGGCTGATCCATGTACACTTCCTCCTATACTACACCATTCAAGAATGTTGTCTTGACATCCATCTAATGTACCTTCCACTTCATTACTGCAACCAATGCAAGTACTGATCTAATGGAAGTGTATTTGGATACAGGTGAAAATGTCTCCTCATAATCTATGCCTTCCTTCTGGGAGAAGCCACGTGCCACAAATATTTCCTTTTGTTTCTCTATGCTTCCATCTCCAACATGCTTGATCTTGTAAATCCACTTGGAAGTCACAACAGACTTCCCTTCTGGTCTCGGAACTACATCCCAGACATCATTCTTCATGATCAACTAGTACTCCTCGATCACAGAATCCTTCCATTATTTCTTCTCTTCTTTGTTAATTTTTTGATAATTCCATTCAAACATTATCTATGATCCTACTAAGAGAATAACATGCACAACATAACAATCATAAACACAAGAGACACATAGTTTCCTCGGGGAAAACCAAGAAGGTGAAAAAACCCGCATCTTCCTCAGAGATAGAATAATCCCAAATACAAGGATCACAAAGATCAATCCCCAAAAGATAGATGACTCCAACAGCTACTCCTCCTCCACTTGTGCGCACTCCTCTCTCTCAACTATGCGAGTTGGATGAGTGAGTGAATGAATAGAATGAGAGACACTCACTCTCTATTTATACACAACTTAACCTTCCTTTAAACCTAACAGGGCCGACTTCCTAAGGAAGCCTAATAACCCATCCACATGACTCATATAGGGCTGACCCCACACTAGTGGTCTAACAACCCATCAAATATAAGCTGCGACACTTACAATAATACTTGAGACACTTACAAATACAAATGATGACACTTCTGATTAGAGGAATAATACATATCCATAAGGAATATAATAAAGTACAAGTGTAATACATAGAAGAATATCTTTCAAAGTTACAAATACATCAACACTCCCTCTTAACTAGGAAGGTATTCTCTTGACACAGGTCATCAATACATATCGGAACAAGTCTTCAATACTAGAGTTGGATCATCGTCATTGGATCACGGAGCATCATCATCACTGCTACTGTACTCATCATCTCTATCACTGGGATATCTCTCAATTCTTTTCATCATAGGAAGTTCTACAGAACCAGCCCTTTTTCATGCTGGATGTAGGCCTAGCCTCCTGTAGGTCTTCATCATATCTGCGAGCTGGCCATCCTATGGAATCCTCAGGATTGATTATGTGTGTCAACAAAACCTCAAAAGACCATTCCAGGACTGATTACAAGCTTACTACTCAACCTATCGGATCTCCCAGGGAGATATTACATGTGACCACCACAAAACCTTAAAAGAGTGTCCGAGGAACGTTTATGTGCATAGCATGACTAGAAAGAACTCTAAAGAGCATCCTAGGACTTTTACATGCCTAGCACAACCTATCTGATCTCCAGGACTAATTACATGTGGTATGGTAAAACCTCGAAAGAGCATCCCAGGATTGATTACGAGCTTACTGCTCAACCTATCGAATCTCCCAGGGAAATATTATATGCCAAGGACAAAACCTTGAAAGAGCATTTGCCAGATCTCCCAGGGAGCTATTATATGCCATAGGAAAAACCTCGCAAGAGTATCTACAAATTTCCCATGGCAAGATTATATGTCCTCCCAAGGAAAACCTGGAAAGAGCATTTTCCAGATCTCCCAGGGAGCTATTATATGCCATAGGCAAAACCTCGCAAGAGTATCTACAAATATCCCAGGGAAATATTATATGCTTATTGCACAACCTGTCCACGACCACGGAGTATCATCCTGATACTCATGATCAACCTGATCATCCTCGCACGGAGCATCATCCTGATGCTCATGATCATATTGATCATCATCATCCTGATGCACATCATCATCATATGATCATCCTGATGCATATCATCTGGAGCATCGTCCTGATGCTCATCACACAACGCTTACATCCACAGCCATGGGAATGATCCTCCTACCACCATGCTTGGAATGGCTATTGCAAATGTGTCTCATCAATTCCTCCTCGAAGTATCTTCTATCTAAAGAACACCAAGCCTCTCTCTGAAGTACTCGAACTTCACTCTAGCTAGTGGTTTGGTCAACACATCTCCAATCTGCTCATTTTTCACAACATACTGGAGCTTCACTGCTCCTCTCTGCACCATATCCCTGATATAGTGATATTTGATCTCAATATGCTTCGACCTGTCATCGAACACCAGGTTCTCAGACAACTTCACACAGCTCTGGTTGTCACATAAGATACACGTAGCATCCAACTGGAGATCAAATAAATCAGACAATAGCTTCCTTCGCCATACTACCTCACAACTAGCCGAACAAGCTGCGACATACTCTGCTTCAGCTGTACTTAGTGCTACGCAGGATTGCATCCTGCTAAACCAGGAGATCACACTTGATCCCATACTGAAGCAACACCCCGAATTGCTCTTCCTATCTATAGCACTGCCTACCCAATCTGAATCAACATAACATTCCAGGTTAAAATTTTGATTCGCATCATACTTGAGCCCATAATCAATTGTACCCTTCAGGTACCTTAGAATATGCTTTACAGCAATCAGGTGAACATGTCTAGGATCTATCAGAAATTGGATCAAGGTGTTCACCGCAAAGAAAATATCTGGTATCGTGTTCGTCAGGTACATCAAGGACCCAATCATCTAAGGATACATTGTGGCATCAACCGACTCTGATGAAGCATCACTCAATAGCTTCAGGTTCGATGCCATAGGTGTGGCCATGGCCTTGCAGTCCATCATCCCGAACCGCTTCAGGATCACTACTACATACTTCCCTTGTCCAAGGAATATTCCATCTGCACTCTGCCACACCTCCATACCTAGAAAGTAATGCATCATACCCAAGTCCTTCATCTCGAACTCGGTAGGAAGATTCCTCTTCATGTCGGCAATCAACCTATCCTCTCATGTCACAAACAGGTCATCCACATATAATAGGAGTATCACTAGATTTCCTTCCTCAACCTTGTAATAAAGGTTGGAATCCGCTTTACTCTTGGTAAAACCCAAACTGGACAGGAAGCTGTCTATCCTTCTATACCATGTCCTAGGTGCTTGCTTCAAGCCATACAAGGCTTTCTTCAATCTGCACACATATGACTCCCTGTCATGTGTCTCAAAACCGAGTGGCTGCTCCACATACACTTCCTCTTCGACTACACCATTCAAGAAAGCTGTATTGACATCCATCTGGTGTATCTTCCACTTCATTACTGCAGCCAGAGCAAGTACTGTTCTGGTGTAAGTGTATCTGGCTATAGGTGCAAAAGTCTCTTCATAATCTATCCCTTCTTTCTGGGAGAAGCCACGAGCTACAAACCTTACCTTGTATTTCTCTATGTTGCCATCTGCAACATGCTTGCTGTTGTAGATCCACTTGGAATTCACAGCAGACTTCCCTTCTGGTCTTGGGACCACATCCCAAACATCATTCTTCATGATCGACTGGTATTGCTCAACCATGGCATCCTTCCATTCTTTATTTTTCGTTGCTTCTTCATAGATGAAAGGTTCTTTGTTCATGATGTAACAGAGTAAGGCAACATAGCTAGTGTGTGATATTGTCCTTTTTCTTTCTTTGTGTTCCTCCTCTGGAATACCATACCTTTCTACATATTGGATGAGCTCTCTAGCCCATGCAGGTTTCCTCTTATGAGAGTTCTTCTCATGGGGTGGATCTACAGGTTCTTGTGGATCTTCTATTTCACGATCCACTTCTGGTATTGCTTCGTTCATGGTGGTGTCTTGTGTTCTGGGTATCCTTGGTTCTTCATAGTCTTCAATAGGTGTCTTCCTTGATTTGATGTATGCTGAGTCTTCATCAAAATTCAAATCCCTGCTGATGTCAATCTTCTTGAACCCTGGAAACTAGATTATGTATGCCTTCGAGCTTTCACTATACCCCACAAATATAACCTTCTTTCTTGAAGGATCTAACTTTTTTCTCTTTTCTTTTGGAACATGAGTATATACTGGACAGCCAAATATTCTGAGATGGCTAACTTCTGGTCTCTTACTAGAGAAAACTTCTTCTGGTGCCTTGTTGTCAAGTATCTTGTGTGGTGTTATGTTTTGTACATATACAACTGTCCTTGCTGATTCTGCCCATAGGTGCATGGGCAGATCTTGGTCATGCAGCATTGCTCATGCTGCTTCCATGATTGTTCTATTCTTTCTTTCTGCAACCCCATTCTGTTGTGGATTGTAGGGAGTGGTCAACTCCCTCTTAATCCCTTAATCACTGCATAACTTCTTGAAGTATCCTGAAGTGAATTCTCCGCCATTGTCGGATTTAAAGGTCTTGATCTTCTTATCAGTTTGATTTTCTATCAAGGATTTGAATTCCTTGAACTTGTCAAACACTTCATCTTTGTTCTTCAAGAAATAAACCCAAGTCTTCCTAGAGAAATCATCAATGAAAGAAACATAATATACATACCCACTTAGAGAATTGGATGACATTGGTCCACATACATCGGAGTGGACAATCTCCAAGATTCCTTTTGCTTTACTTTCACTGCTTGTAAATTCCTTCTTTGTGTTCTTTCCTTTTGCACATCCTTTGCAAACACCTTCATGCTTTGACTGGATTTTAGGAATACCTTCTATTGCTTTGCTTGCAATTGATAGTGATCTATAGTGAACACGAGCAAGACTTCTATGCCAAATTTCACTTGGTTCCATGGATTCATGTACCATGGCATGTTCAGGTTGTCCCTTCAATTTGTACAATCCTCCCTCTTTCTCTCCAATCACTACTGCATCATCTATGGTCTTACCTTTTGGCCACGTAAGTACTTGGCCATCCACAAATGCAACTCTCATCCATTTTGCATCCAAAGATGATATGGAGAGAATATTCTTCTTGAGTACAGGTACATATAGAACATCTTGCATCTTTAAATACTTCCCAGAGTCTAACTTGTAAGAGGCTTCACCACTTCCTTTTATAGGGTATTGATAGTCATCCCCAAGTTTCACCTTGTGAGGTGACTCATTTTTAGAGAGGTCCATAAGATATTCTTTGAATATTTTCATATGTTTAGAAGCCCCACTATCAATAAGCCAATCTTTACACCCATGTGTAACAGTACCTGTGAGAGTAGAGATTAGAACATATTCATCTTCACTTGAAGAGTCTTCACTTTCTACCTTAGTCTTCTTCCTGGGAGGTTCATCATCCTCAGCAACATGAGCATGATATCTCTTCTTGTTGCTCTTGTTGTTGTTGTTGTTTTTGTTGGAGTTCCTTTTTTTCTTGGGACATTCTGAGGCAAAGTGTCCCTTCTCATTACAAGTGAATCATCTCATATCTTTCTTCTCTCTTTGACGATGGTGGTGTGAAGATCTCTTGTGAAAATATTGCTCCCTCTTGGGATTACTTTTCTTGGTGTGTGCTATGAGAGCTTGATCTTCATTTCCCATCTTTTCTTCTCGAGCCACAAGCCTAGATTCTTCTTGTGAACATTCCTCCCATAATCTACTGAAGGAGATCAACTTCTTTCTTGCACAGATACCTTGGATGAAGGAGTCCCATGACCTAGGTAGGCCATTCAATGTGGTCATGACAATTTCTCTATTCTCCACTACTTCATCCACAATTTCAAGTTGTTCTTTGATTTGAGAGACCTTAGTAAAGTAGGATTGGATGATCTCTCCATTCTGGAACTTTACCCCTTTCAATTGATTCTGTAGAGTCATCTTCCGATTTATATTCTTTCCTTCAAACAACTTGGTCAATGAGTCAAACATCTCCTTAGGTGTCTTTAGAGAAGACACATGGGGTATGAGATGGTATTTTATAGAATCAACAATGATTCTCTTGGCTTTGACCAACTTCTTCTTGTGTAAGGCCTTAGCCTCATCTCCCTCTGGAACTGGAACCTCTGGACTTATGTACGTGTCCAACTCATTCTCTTCTAGGATTAACCCAATCCTATACGTCCATGCTCGGAAGTTGTCAGCTCCTTCAAGCTTATCCTCAAGCTTGGTGTGGTGAGACATCTTAATGAGAAACTCAAATGGAAATAAAATATTTAGGTCTTACCACTTGATTTGCTGAAACTGTATCTGGAGCTGGATTAGGGTTTGTCAGAGAAACCCTAAAAATTCAAAATTTGAATTCCAAACTTCTAAATGGATGGAAAGATGCACTTTGCTGATATGATCAAGCTGGTATACTTCAATTTTGAAATCTGCAAAATTTGACCCCTTAAAATTGCCTTTGAAACTTTCGGATCTGCAATTTCTGGTTTTCTAGTCAAAATCCCGAACTAGGGTTTGATAATGCCCGGAGTTTTGCCCAGCCAAAAAGTTTGATCTTGGTCTCTAAACTTTGATTTTTCTAAGGAGCATCCATTCGTGGTCTCATATTTCAAAAATTCCAACTTTTGCAGAAACCCTAATTTTCCACAGCAATGACAGGCCAAAAACTGAAAGTGCTCAGAATTGGATTATGTCTCGACAGAAATATGTGCCCTTTCAAGGAGAGTTAGCCAAGCCTCCTGCCTTTGATTATTTGAGGAGAGAAACCCAAATATTGAGAATCCCTAGCTTCCGCAGTTGTACAGTGTCTTATTCTTAGTACCGCTCTGATACCATGTTAATTTTTTGATAATTTCATTCAAACATTATCTAGGATCCTACTAAGAGAATAACATGCACAGCATAACAATCATAAACACAAGAAACATAGAGTTTCCTTGGGGAAAACCAATAAGGTAAAAAACCCCACAACTTCCTCAGAGATAGAATAAGCCCTAATACAAAGATCACAAAGATCAATCCCCAAAATATAGATGACTCCAACAGCTACTCCTCCTCTACTTGTGTGCACTCCTCTCTCTCAAATATGCGAGTTGGATGAGTGAGTGAATGAATCGAATGAGAGACACTCACTCTCTATTTATACACAATTTAACCTGCCTATAAATCTAACAGGGCCGACTTCCTAAGGAAGCCTAATAACCCATCCACATGACTCATACAGGGTCGACCCCACACTGGTGGTCTAATAAACCATCAAATATAAGTTGCGACACTTACAATAATACTTGCGACATTTGTGACACTTACAAATACAAATGACGACACTTCTGATTGGAGGAATAATACATATCCATCAGGAATATAATAAAGTACAAGTGTAATACATAGAGAATATCTTCCGAAGTTACAAATACATCAACATTCTTCTTCCTCATAGTTGGAAGGTTCTTTGTCAATGATGTCAGACAACAGGGCTACATAACTGGATTATGGCCTAGGTCACTTGCTTTCTCTGTGCATCCCCTATGGAGCGCCATACTTATATTCATATTGAATTTCCTCTTGTACCCATGTTGGCTTCCTCTTATGAGAGTTCTTCTCACGGGGTGGATCAACAAGTTCTTGTGGTTCTTCCATCTCGTGGTCTTCGTTATCTCCTGGAATCGCATCTTCCATTACTGCATCTCTGGTCCTGGGAGCTTCATGTTCTTCAGTGTCTTCAATAGGTAACTTTTTTGATTTGTTGTAGGTTGAGTCTTCGTCAAATGTTACATCTCTGCTGATGTCGATATTTTTGAATCCTGGGAAGTATATTCAGTAGGCCTTCAAACTTTCACTGTATCCCATGAATATACCCTTCTTTACTGAAGGATCTACCTTTTTCCTCTTCTCCTTCGGAATGTGTATGTACACTGGGAAACCAAATATCCTGAGATGGCTGACTTCTGGTTTCTCTCCAGAGAACACTTCTTCTAGATTCTTGTTTTCTATTACTCTATGAGGAGTACGATTTTGTACATACACAACTGTCCTTGCAGCTTCTACCCATAGGTGCATCAGAAGATCCTAGTCATGAAGCAGTGCTCGTGCTGCTTCCATGATTGTTCTATTCTTCCTTTCCGCAACACCATTCTGTTGTGGATTGTATGGAGTGGTCAACTCCCTCTTAATCCCATATTATCTACATGGGTTCTTGAAATCTTCTGATGTGAACTCTCCTCCATTATCTGATCAGAAAGTCGTTATTCTTTTCTATGTGTGGTTCTCGATCAAGGATTTGAATTCCTTGAATTTGTTGAACACTTCATCTTTTCTCTTTAAGAAGTATATCCAAGTCTTGCGAGAGAAATCATCAATAAATGAAACATAATATACATACCCACTCAATGAACTGGATGACATAGGGCCACATACATTGGAGTGGATTATTTCCAATATTCCTTTTACTTTGCTCTCATTTCTTGGGAATGCCTTCTTCACGTTCTTTCCTTTTGCACATCCTTTGTAGATGCCTTCATGCTTCGAATGTATTTCTGGAATCCCTTCAACTGCTTGGCTTGCAATGGGTAGTTCCCTATAGTGCACATGTGCAAGCCTTCTATGCCATAGTTCACTTACCTCCATGGAGTCATGGACCAAGGCTTGTTCAAGATGGCCCTTCAATTTGTACAAACCTCACTCTTGCTCTCCAATCACAACTGCATCATCTATAGTTTTACCCTTTGGCTGCATCAGGACTTGGCCATCAATAAATGCAACCCTCATACCTTTTTCATCCAATGCCGATATGGAGAGATGGTTCTTCTTGATTCCTTTAACACATAGGACATCCTTCATCTTCAAATACTTGCCAGAGTCTAGCTTGTATGAAGCTTCTCCATTTCCTTTTATGGGATATTGGTAGTCATCCCCAAGTTTCACCTTGTGAGGTGACTCATGTTCAGATAGGTTTATGAAGGATTCTTTGTATCCTTTCATATGCTTGGAAGCCCCACTGTCTACAAACCAATCATTACTTCCATGTGTGACAGTTCCTGTGAGTGACGATATCATGACATACTCTTCGTCACTTGAAGATTCATCACTTTCTCCTATGGCTCTCTTCCTTGGAGGTTCATCATCTTCTGCAGTGTGTGCATGGTGACTTTTCTTGTTGGTCTTCTTCTTGTTGGATCCACTTTTGTTTCTGGGACAATATTTGGAGTAGTGTCCCTTCTCATCGCATGTATAACATCTAACAGTAGATACATCTCTCTTGAAATTTCTAGGGTGGTTCCTATGGTGGTAGCTCTCCTTCTTGCTATGGTGGTGCTCCCTCTTGTTGTTATTCCTCCTGGAGTGTGTTGTGAGATATTTATCATCGTTTGCTCCCATATTTTCTTCTCATGCAACAAGTCGAGCTTCTTCTTATGAGCATTCCTCCCACAGCCTACTAAATGTGATTAAATTCCTTCTAGCACAAATCCATTGAATGAAAGAGTCCCATGATCTAAGGAGACCATTCAAGGTGGTCATCACAATTTCTCCATTTTCTACATTTTCTTCCACAACTTCACATTGCTCCTTGATTTGAGAGACCCTTGTAAAATAGCATGGTCTCTGCATTTTGTATCTTCACATTCTTCAACTGGTTTGGCAAGGTCATCTTCTAATTTATATTCTTTCCTTCAAATTGCTTGGTCAGGGAATCAAACATCTCTTTAGGTGTCTTTAAGGAAGAAACATGTGGGATGAGGTGATCCTTAATAGAATCAACAATAATCCTCTTGGCCTTAACCAAGTTCTTCTTGTGTAAGGCTTTAGCCTCATCTCCCTCTGGAACTGGGACTTCTTCATCACATATGTGTCCAATTCATTCTCTTCAAGGATTAGTATAATCCTATACTTCCATGCTCAGAATTTATAATCCCCTTCAAGCTTATCCTCAAGCTTGGTGTGGTGAGACATCTTTAATGAGAACTTCAAATGGAATAGAAAAGCTTTTAGGTCTTACCACTTTGATTTGTTGAAACTGGTTCTAGAGCTGGCTAGTTCTAGGGTTTGTTAGAGAAACCCTAAATTTTCAAACTTGGAATTTGAAACTTCTGATTGGACATATAGATGTGCTTTACTGAGGCGAGTATGCTGGTACACTTGGTTTCTGAAGATTCCAAAAATTCACCCTTGAAAATTGACTTGTGAAATTTTGATCTACAGTTTCTTATCTTTTCTGGTTTTTCTGGTCTAGAGTCAAGCTAGGGTTTGAATTTTTGGGAGTTTCAACCACTCAAAAAATTCGATCTTGGTCTCAAAATTTTGATTTTGTGGAGGCACACTTCCCTATGCTAATTGCACCCCAAAATTCCAATTCTGTGAAAAGACCTAATTTCCGGAAGCAGTGATGAGCCAAAAAGTGGAAATGTTCAAAATCAACTTCTACTTCGATAGAAAGATGCGCCCTCCGAATGAGAGTTAGCCTCGCCTCTTTTTGTTGATGATCTGTGGAGAGAAGTCCAAAAATTAAGAAGCCCCAGCTTCACCAATTGCACAATGTCTTCTTCTCAGGTTAGCTCTGATACCATGTTAGTTTTTCAACTTTTAATCAATACTTATCTAGGATCTTACTGAGAGAATAACAAGCACAACATAAAAACAAGAGACACAAATATTTTCCTCAGGGAAACCATAAAGGAGAAAACCCCGCAACTTCCTCAGAGATAGAATGACCACCAACACTCTATCACAAGAGTAAAACCCAAAAATAGAGATGGTCTTCAACATCTTCTCTCTTCTCCACTTGTGCAAACTTGTCCTTCTCACTAATGCGAACTTGAGTGAGTGAGTTAATGAATAAATGAGATATCCTAGCTCTCTATTTATACATTTACTTCCACTTTAACCCTTTCACTTGACAGGTTGGCCCCTAACTAAATATGACTAGATTGACTCCTCTAAGGGACTTAAAAACCCCATTACATTTGACTCTAGGGGGGGACTATTGCCCCGACTTACAAGCGAGGATTTACCTCAATGAATTTACATGACCAAATGTAATAATTGTTGGAATATCAAGAAATACTGAGAGGGGGGGTTGAATCAGTATTACACTATTTTCTTATTTTACCACAATTAAAACCGAATCAACAAGAAATATGCAAGACACAATTTATCATGGAAGCCCAATTGGGAAAACCACCAATACTTTATTTTACTGCAAAATTATGTTTACAATTAATTTGCAAGCTCCAACTTGTTGGATGCACACCAACACCCAAATTCTCAGCTACAACTGAAGGATGCACCAACACCCTGTTTTGTCAGCTACAACTGACAAGATGCACCAGCACCCTTTTAGCAGGCTACAACCTTCCCTAGATCCACCCTTACACCCTTGTATGTCTTCTTCATATTTTTCAAAACCTTTTCTTCAATTCTAGATATTCATTAGTCTCTGCCTTTACTTTCTTCTTCTTCAACTTGGACCCAAGAGACACTTTCCTTCTAATTCAAATTTCTGGTTATATATATCTTCATGAGTTTCATTCACATCTCTTCAAACTGTGCTCATGCCTTTTCATCATCGTGCCTCTTCACATCTATGATAATTAATCTTTTAATTTATAATTTTGTTTATTACATATTTTCAAACATTAATTAAACAACTCCTTGGACATTTTTGTCCTGTGTGTTTCATTCCATGCGGGTTCTCCCAATGCGGGCTCTCTCTATGCGGGAAACAACCCTAATCCCCTTTCTTCTTCCTGGGAATAAGCGAGAAAGCCCCTTGCGGGAATGCTTAAGCCCCTGCTGGCTTAACCTTACCTCTTGCAGGCATCCCCTAAGCCTCTGCGGGCTTAATATCAACCCCTGTGGTTATCCTTAAGCCCATATGGGCTTAAATTCATCCCCTACGGGCATAGCCAAAACCTTTGCGGGCATCTTTTATCCCTCGCGGGCATTCCTAGGCCCCTACAGGATTTATAAGTTTATCCCTTGCGGGCATCCTTAAGCCTCTGCGGGATTAACCTCAACCCATGCGGGCATATTTAATCCCTTGCGGGCATTCCTAAGCTCCTGCGGGCTTATCCTTTAGACCCTCTTAGAAATAGCCATGTTTTTCTTCTATATTTGGGAGATCAATAACTCGTACATGAGAGCACCAAATAGGAATTTGATTCCATGGATGGATAGCCAGTTCATCAAGGAACAAGACCATGCTAACTGATGAATTTTACCAACAAAAAGACACCTTCTTGCGGGCATTTCCAAATAACCCCTTAGCCTTGTGATTTTAACACTTAGCCAAATTTCTTCTATGCAAAACATTATTTTTCTCATTTTCCCAGGTTTGTCTTTCACACATGTGAACTCTAGAGGAAAATATGATCCTATGGATAGATAGCCAGTTAATCAAGGAAAAATCCTATGCCACTTTATTAGTTTTAAAAGCACAAGGACACCTCCTTGCGGGCATTTCCAAATGCCTCTTCAACCTTCACTTGAATAGTAAAAACGAGCTTTTTCTCATTTTGGCAGACTTGTTTTTCGCACGTGTGTACTCCATAGGAAAATCTGATCACATGGCTAGATGACCAATTCACCGGAGAGAAAGCCTATGCCATCTTATTTATTTTATCAGCACAAGGACACCTCCTTGCGGGAATTTCCAAATGGCCTCTTAGACATGTGAGTTTGACACACAGACAAATCTTTGACTTTAATATGCAAATCACCTTTTCTTTCACTTTGGAAGATTGATTTCTTCTTCATTTGATCACCATAAAGAAAACTACAAACATGAATGGATAGCTACTTCAATGATTAACAAGACCATGTAAAAATATGAACTAAGTAACACACACCCATCATCTGGCGGGCATTTGAAAGTGGCCTTCCAAACTGCTGATTGGCCACTTAGGAAAAATTATCAAACCCTAGGTTAATATAATGAGATTTTTCTTTTCATCAATTTTGAAGTGTGAGACATCCACTGGATAGGGGCCAACTAGGGGATTCTATCCAAACCAAAGTCACCCCTTGAAACCTATTTCCCTCTCCTCGGAGAGCATTTTATTGGAGTAGTGCAAATCAAGCTAGGAGGCACTTTTGGAAGATCAATATCTTCTTCTTCAGAGACTCTTTGGTCTAGCCAATGATATGGTTGGATGCACCATAAAAAATTCTAGAGATCCATAATCTCAAAATATTTTAAGACACCAACAAAAAAGAGATGGCAGGAATTATACTGAGGTCACTTAGGCAGTTTTAGTGAGTTTACACTTGGACAATTTTTGCACTTTCCTAGATTTGGTCCAATCTTCTCGAAACATTGTTTTGGTAGATCCATAACTTCTCCCTGAGGCACTTTCAAGTCAAGATGACAACATGGTCAGGAAGAAAAAACAACAAACTACAAGATGAACATATGGTGTGGGCATTTTATTCAACCCACAAACTATGGTAGGCATTTCCCTGAGTCCACTTAGGCAGTTTTTCTATTTTGGTGTAAAAGCAACCTGAAACCCTGTTTTGGTAGGTTGTTATCTTTCTCATCAAACACCTTCTGTGAAAAATAAGACCATGGAGAGATATATTTTATGAAAAGATAGAGAATTATAGTTCCATATAATTTTTATCATTCTCCCATGAGGTACGATGGTCATTTTCCCAAGGCCACCTGAACCAGTTTTGCAACACTTAGTCATTTTTCGAGAATTTATCCAAAATTTATCTTGAAACCCTATTTTGGAAGACTTATAACTTTCTCCTCAGACATGCTTAAGAAACACTGAGACCATAGTCAGGTAGACAAATCAACAGGCTGCAACCTGACCATATGTTGTGGGCATTTATTTTGACCTATGATTTATGGTGGGCATTTTCCTGATGCCACTTAGGCAGTTTTACTTCTTCTGGTGCAAAACCCGACTTTGGAAAACCTATAACTTTCTCCTCAGAGATCATTAAGGAAAACATATACCATGAATAGATAGCCACTTCAACAAGCTATATCCTAGTAAGATGGTGTGGGCATTTTTCTCAAACCATGAATTATGGCGGGTGTTTGATGGACAATCCACTCGAGCGGATGCGAGCCGGATCTCCCTAGCTCAACATGAGTCTAGAACAAATAGAACAAAATACAAATGGATTTCCTAGATCTACTTAAGGATCAAGTGTTAGATGTATTACCTTTTACTTCGCAATCCTTTCTCCTGAATGTTGCTCCACGTCCAGCGGTCGTTAGATCTCAACTGCAAGACCTGTTAAGATACAAAGAACAACACAAAACGAGTAAAGAGCATCTATACAATAAGAGATCTAAGTAAACAGTTAAGCAGGTAAACTACTCAATATCATCACACATTAACAATATTGCTGGAAAGCATTTGTATTACTGTAAATAGGGAAATACATAGTAGAGACATAGAACTACAACCAAGGCTTAACGCTGCAACCCTTCTCCATCCAAGCCATTTTCCATATCCTCCCAAGGAAGTATGAGTCTCCCAATAGATGAGTAGGGATCTCTCAAGGATGATTTCACTAGCATGTAGACACTATAGCCTTCCTCCCTTTGGATAGGGGTAGAGCTTCACTTATATAGGACTAAGTGGATAGGATATGGATAGGGTAGGTTGAGATATGGTAGGAGAGAGATAGGGGATCCTCCCAATAGGGTAGGAACCGAAGGCCAGCTCCCCCAATAGGTCAAGGATAGGGATCCAAGTCAACAACCTTCGAGAATGAGCTCGAAGAAGCTATTTTTTCCATTTAACTGACTCCGTCACACCCTGTAATGGAGCAAGGTGTGACGTCGCAGGTTGTATGAGTGCAGCCTGTGACGACCTATCAAAACCTAGCAATAAAGTCCTTTCTAGATAAATGACTTAGTCAATGGAACTTCAGGGATGTATACACTGAATCTAATGGTGGTAAGATTTTAGGTGTAACAGAATGCCCCCCAAAGCATGAAGTTGTTTAAATATTGGACAGGGGAAATGCTTTGACAGAAAGAACAGGAAAATGGACTTGTCAGATGAAGGACGTTGCTACAGTACAACTTGACTCTGAACTGACAATCTCATATGATGTACAACATGGCTGCCGACCAATACAATGTAGATCCATGGTAGTAATGACCAATTGAACACAATCATTGCTATTGGACACAAGTGTAGATCCATGATGAGATGGTAACACATCCACGACCAATACAAATGTGGATCCGTGTAAAATGATTCAATACAAACTCCATCGAAACCTGGGTAAAATAACTCCCCAGGGTCTTCAAGCTGAACCCGCAATGAACGAATTTATCCATGTGATTACAAATGTCTTGACGTCGAACATGGTAGAAACCACTTGATTACCTGTCATTGATGTATATCATTAACAAGTGCGAGGGAAATCACCATTAATGTTAATGATCCCCAAGGTATCACAGTACATATCATCGAGTGCGAATTAATGAGTTGAAGTCGAACGCAAGATGAAATGTTTCGATCAAAAGCCAATGATGTAAACTCATGTCGAAAGTGAGGTAACCTGCCATTGAGGCATGTAGGGCCAAGGTACTTGGTTGGTTTCTATATTCAATCCTCGGATGATGTGTTGAGGTCGACAAGGATGAATCCGTCGAAGGAGGTCCATGATGAATCCCCCATCATCGACACGAAACACGACAAAGGATGTGTAGAGTGGATCAGATGGTACAATCATTTGTGAGACTGACTCAGAGTAGACCGACATGATTGAAGGTGTACTGACTGCAAATAGATGAATAGTGAAAGATATTCTTGAACTTGGGCATGGCATGACTTGGCGGTATTGACATGATGAGTATGACACAAATTCCTAATGCAACTGATGATGGAAGCTTTCTTTGAATGACTCAACAGAGTACAAGACTCAGGAAGTAAGCGAAAATCGAGGACAAACGGATGATCCAAGTGTTGTATGCAAATGCACATGAGTGCCATGTTTAAGAATGACTAGGTACTTCCACTGATAAAGGTGTAATGCAAAAGCTTTCCTTTTTCTCCATCATGAACAATGAGTGCCTCATGTGTTTTTTACGAGCTTTATTAGGGTAACCAGATGCTCGGTATAGCTCATCTCATAGATGAGTCCAATCCCAAATCTTTTCCGAACCTGGGATAGGAGGGGTTCGTCCCATGGTGGGCCCTTCAATGTAAGAATTTAATGAGTCCATAGAAGGTAAACTCGATCGTCATTTCATGTTTAGAGAGTCTGAAAAGAACTAAAGAAGACTCCAATGGTCCTTTTCGTAAAGTTAGCCTCATCACCCGAAAAAGGGTAAAACAACACGAGAGAGGACTCTTCCAGTCATGATTGGCTGGAGTATGCCTTTTTCGTAACTAGTTCCCCCTGGTTCGAAAAAGGGGTAAACTATCACCAGGAAGATGACCATTCAAATCATTTTACAAGCGTGAACGCGACAAGTTCGCTTGGCAATATTTTCGTATTTCGAGAGCCTGAAAAGAGCTTAAAGATAGACTCTGAGGGGGTTCCTTTTCCGTAGGAGTTTAATGAGCCCGAAAAAGTGGTATATCGTAACTCGGTAACGTATTCTCATAGTTTCAAGAGCATGAGAAAGAACAAAGAGTAAGCTCATTAATTGCAATCTAATGAATAAAAATATAAACGACAAAAAATTCACAAGGGGTGTTCATACCTGAAACGACCATTCCGATGTGAAAATGGGGTATAAAGACACTTCACAACTCCTTCACACTCGGAAACTAGGTCAAATAGTCAACCGAATGTTCAAAAGTAATAAATCGATCCAAACTATAGAAAATGGCATAACGACATCAGATATTTGAAAAAGGAATATTCCATTTTGTTTATAAATAGAAATGAAAATCAAATATAGTCACCATTGTTCTATTTGCCAAATTTGGGAGGAGTAGTGCCATTTGGAGCAAAAAATTCACTCGTCGATTCTGGGAGCTACGAGTAACCATTTCACTCACCATCAGGAGTAGGTAACCCTAAACTTCATCCAGCATGTTTGTAGTGGTTTACATTTTTGAATTTCAGACATTTTTTTGGGTTTTAGCTTGATTTGGGAAGGGACATTATGCCCTCGGCTCATCACAGTTTTCCCTTTCAGGAACTGCGACGAGACTGAGTCGTCACCAGGGTCTCACAGCTAGACTACGACAATGTCACTCTGTTTGTAAAAACGGGGTGTGACGATGGCGACGTCCATCCCCAAACTCAAGCCAAGCTCAAAAGAAGGAATTCCAGTGGTTGAAGCAAGTTCTAACATTGTTAAAAATGTCCTGTTGACAGGTTCCAAGCATCCAAAATGGTTTTGGAATGGCAGGAAAGGGAGCACGAAATTGATGACATGCATGCTGCAAATGATCCAGAATGCATAGAAGAATTGAGGAACTGTGGGCTCCTCAAGTTCTTTCGTATCCAGGGGATGAGATCCCAAATTCCACTATTGACTCATATGCTTTGACGCTGGGATGTGGCCCAGCAATACTTCATGATTGGTGACCACGAGCTTACCATAGATGTCGACGAAATCTACTTTGTGACTGGATTGTCTCGAAGAGGGGACAATGTGCTACTTACTGGATCATGCGAGAGTGATCGGACCATGGAAGATATGATCCGACAGCATTGTAGTCCCAACACCCGCGCATCTAGTGGGAAAATTCCCATCAAATATTTATAGGGGCATCCATTACGTACCATACTATTCACCATTACGAGGATGGCGGGGAGCCAAGCTCCTTACTTAGCCACCAGGGCACAGATGCTTTATGCAGAGGACTGTATGTCTCCGAAGATCTTTAACTGGTGCAAGGGAGTCCTCGCAAACATGCGATCTCAGCTCACAAAGTGTTGGAAGGGAGAGCTCAAATAGTTTGGCTATGGTTCAATAGTGATCTCGTTCTTACTGGAATAGGTTCGCCTTTTGTGTCCTCAGGTATTGCTGGAGGATAGGGATCCTAGAGATCCTCACATGGCTAGGTGGATCGATGTGATGGCCCGACATGGTGGGGGCCCCATTATTGGATACCATCCTGAGTTATTCACTTGGTTGGAGGGCCAGCTACTGATGGTGGAGTACTTCCCATACAGTGGTATGGACTTTAGAGATGATCCTGACTTGCCACTGCCAGAAGGAGCAACATGGGGAGACCTAGGTAAGAACAAACAAACCCTTGTACTTTTTAAGTTTTGTGCATTTATGATTTTTTTTATATATAGTGCTGACAGGTGAACAACATGTGTGTGCAGATGTGGGGCCAATATGACCAATGAGGACCTCTCTTATTACTAGGAGAGAGAGAGAGGAGAGGGAGTAGTTGTAGGTCCAGCTGTGCATGCTGCCATCGCAGAGATGGATAGAGTTTATGCCAACCTGAGTGGGTTGACACTAGACATTCTTGAGCCGACGGTAGATGAGGTGTCGCGGCCCATGTAGGTACACACGGTTGAAGCGACTGCGTGCTTCAATGCACTGCTCTGTAGGGTTACGAGAGCAGTGGATTGTTTCCACACTCAGCAGGCTCGAGCTGTTAGACCACCTAGGGTTGTATGGGACAGGTGATAGGACACACATTGTTACTGTGTGTGTATTGAGAGCTTAGAGGCCTCATATTTTTGTACTATTGAAAGCTACGAAGCTTTAGATTTTGTAGAGACTCACTGAAAGCCGTGGTGCTTCAGATTTTTGTACCAGCACTACCTTTTTGAGATTATACATATATAGACATTTCAGTGATTTATAAATTATGTGTTTCAAATGAGTGAATGATGTGGTCTTGCTTATGTGTTTGCTTATGAAATGAATTATTTACATGTTATGTCTACTTTTAATGGTTCATGAAAAATGCTTATGTGTGTGCAATGTACCAATCTAAGATGAAGTTGGCCATAGAGTCGGCAACTGTGTTAACGTCTTGTGGAATGTGCAGGTACTGAATGGACTCGAAGGACCTTTCCAGAAGACAGACTTGTCGATATAGACGGAATAAAAAGGGATTGCAGATGGCATAAACTTGATTAAGATGAGAGACCACTAGTTGAGAGTCCAAATGGATGACAACGTGGTCCATACCTAAAGAAATGGCGTCAATTAGGGTTCCAATGACTTCTTGATATTCTGCAACATTGTTAGTTGCAAAACCTAGACACATTCCCCCTGAGCTAATGAGCTCGCCAGTAGGTGAATAGAGTACCTAGGCTTCCGAAGCAAGGTTACGGGTATGCCGGCTGGTGTCGTCTATGAATCCATAGCATGTTTCCATCTGCACACGCAGACAAAACATGGTATAAGAAATGAAACAAGACCTAAAACATGCAAGAAATCAAAGCGTCACATCACACAAAAAAACACAAACATGCCATGTACAGTATATACAAAAGTACTTATGCGTGAAAGACTCAAGCGTAGTACCACTTCAGGTAAATCCCATTGTGGGGTTCACCCAAAGATATCCCATCATAATCTTCAAGATTGTAAGCTCCCTTCTCTAAGACGTGTTTCACTATGTAAGGTCCATGCCACATGGACTCAAACTTGCCTACCCCCAGCTTATCATGCTTTTGATCGTAAGTGAGGACCAAATCCCCTTCGCTAAAAATGGGAGGTTCTACCGACTTGTCGTACGACGCTTTGATGTGTTTCTTATGGGCCTCATTGGCAAGAGCGGCATCTCGGTGAGTCTCGTTGAGCTTAGCTAGGTAGAGGAAGTGTTCTTCCTCGTCAGTAGTTTTCAGAAGAAATTCGATGGTGAGCTTGAGAGACGGAATATCGCACTCTATAGGAAGGACCGCCTCCAATCCATACACTAGTTGGAAACGAGTGAATCCAGTGGTGGTTTTAATGGAAGTCCTATAAGCCCAAAGTGCGGAGAAGAGCATGTTGTGCCAATTGGCTTTAAGCGTACCTACCATTCGTTGTATCGTAGTTTTCAAGACCTTGTTAATGGCCTCGACCTATCCATTCGATTATGGGTAGTACAGTGTTGAGTTTTCATGGAAAAAACCCAATATATCACTCAACTCGTCTACCATATGATTCATGAAGTGGGAACCATGGTTGGTAAATATTGCTTGAGGAACTCCAAACCATGCTATTACATGGTTGAACATGAAGAGTGTGGCAGTCTTGTCGTCGTTCGTGTATGTAGGCATTTCCTCTTCCCACTTTGTAAAGTAGTCCATAGCTACGATGACGTAACTATTCCCCCCAGCCGAGGTAGGATTACAGTGCATGAAATCGATGCCCCATTTAGCAAAGGGGCCAAAGGAAATAACCGGGTGTAACAGGGCGGGTGGGTGCGTTTCTTAGGATGCAAATGCTGACATGGAGGACATTTTTTTACGGCCTTGATACAATCTTTAAAGATAGTCGGCCAAAAATATCCTGCGTGCAAAATCTTCTGTGTTGTAGCCATCCTAGAGAGGTGACCGCCACATGCCCCTTTGTGGCAATCATTTAGAACGTGTTCAGCCTCTTCATGAGTCAGACAATGTCGAAGGATAGATTCGATACCACGACGGTACAAAGTATCACTGATGATCAGATAATACTTTCCGTGGTGGCGTATACGACGACGGTCGTCACAGGATAGTTGAGGGCTAAAATATTGGGTTTGAAGATACAATGTGATATCTCCATACCATGGGTCAGACGTACTGATAAGAAACAATGACTCATCTGGAAAGGAGTCATTGGGCTCAGACTCTACATCAGTATAGGGGAGGTCACAAATAAGCTCAGCAAACACCAAATACTTTTTAGACTTAGCTTTTTCGAAAAGAAGATCGAATTCTTGCAATATCACGATCCAGCATGAGTACTTGCCCCCAAGAACCTGACGTGTTAGAACATGGTACATGGGGTTCGAATCGGCAATGATGGTGGTGGTGTAGAGAAAAATATAATGTCGGAACTTCTGCACGGCTATGACTGCCATGAGAGTGAGCTTCTCAACATATGAATAGCGAGTTTTAGCATCAATGAGACCTTTACTGGAATAGTATATCACATGTTCCTGGGCGTCCTAGTCTTCCTGAACCAAAACCATGGCGATAGTGGTGTCGGAAGAAGCGAGATATAAAATGTAATCTCGATGGTAATTCGGCGGTTGGATCACATAAATGCGACGTCCTTTTTCATTAATCTCATGTAACCTTGCATCTTTTACACGAAATTACAAATGAAGCACCGTAAGTAAGTTGCTCTACCTTGCAGACTCTGAAGTTCCGTAATATTGGTTGGAGGTGGAAGGGCGACGATGGCTTCCACCTTTGAGGGATCAATACGGATCCCATCTTTTGAGATGATAAATCCTAGGAGGCATCTGGACTCGACACAAAAAATACACTTATGAGGATTCAAATGGATATTGTACTGTCTGCATCTGAGGAAAAAAGCCGTCAGATGATCAAAGTGGAACTCACACTGCTTTGAATGGGCAGGGAGATCATCTAAGGTTTCACAAAGTCCTTCACATCGTGGAAAGCATACGACATGGCCCACTGGAATGTAGCACCAGCGTTTTTAAGGCCAAATAGAAGTTTTCTATATGCAAACGTTCCCCAAGGGAAGATGAATGCAGTCTTGTGTTGGTCGGCCGGGTGGATCTCAATTTGGTTGTATCCGCAAAAGCCATCCATAAATGAAAAAATGACACTTCTAGCACAATTGTTGATGATCTGGTCGATGAAGGGAGTCGGGTAGTTGTCCTTGGGACAATATTTGTTGAGGTCCCGATAATCGACGCAGCCATGTATGGTTCCCTTCTTTTTGTTCACAGGGATGACATTTGAGACCCATTCTGTCAATGGGACAGGGTAAATGAAACCAACCTTCAAGAGTTTCTCAATTTCTGCCTTGATTGTCGCAGTCTTTCGGGGGTGTACCGGTAGCAACTTTTGGCAGATAGGTTTGATGTCATGATAGGTTTTGATCTCGTGAAAAACAATGGAGGGGTCTATCCCAGGCATCTCCTCGTAAGTCCAAGCGAATACGTCTTGAAATCGCTTGAATAAGGCCGTAGCAGTAATGAATTCTTCCGGCGAACACTTCTGGCCTAACTGAATGTGTTCCACTACACCAGGTTTAACCGAGATGTTGATCAAAGTGGTAGGCTCAATGTTGGATAAGTTTCCTTCGGAATTCGTTTGTCCCGCGAGTATCAAAGACTAAGAGCTAGAAAGGACATCTAGTGAAGAGATGGTGCGAATATTGTTCTCTATAGTAGCCAAAATGGGAAGGGAAGATGAACAATGATGGAGGTCTTTCCACGGAGGATCATCTGTACTCATGATTTCCATGATCGAGTCATCAGAATGAAAAGTATGTAGGAAGGGTTCAGATGATGTCTGCTGTAGAGAACCAGAGGTGGAGGTCACAGCTAAGTGATCCTCCGGGGCTGACTGGATAGCCTCGTACATAAGTTCGGTGGGTGACAAAGGCATAATGTCTCCAATCAGGTGTGTGGTGGATTCATCAGGTACAAGCCATGAATTAGTGGAGTTGGGAATGGACGAAATCTGCTAGGAGATCATGTTCACCGTGGCAACATGGTTTAGGGGATCCGTAGTAGGAAAGACTCCCATAAGGGATGAATCCTTAAGGAGGCTAACCCCCACACTCTCATACTTTTGCAAAGACTGTCCAATTGAAGGAACGTTATCGCTCGGGTGAGAAGTGGTGTCAGGTGAGCAGAAATCCAGTTGGTCGACCGTGACAATTTGGCCTTGGTGGGGGAATTGCAATATGCGAAAGACTGATGAGGCAACCACGGTCATGGCGTAAAACTAATTACAACCAAGTAGAATGTTATAATCTAACGGGGCAGCGACTACTTCCATGTTAATGGTTGTGGTCTTTCCCCGAACTCTACTGATAAAGCTTGTAATAGCCCATGAGGTTGAAAGCCATGTCTGTCAAAGGCTCTCAAAGTGGTAGGAGAACGGTTCAACTCGGGAGAGCCAATGGCTCTCCAACATGAGATTGACATGACTGAAGTGGAGGCACCCTCGTCCAAAACGGAATGATGGATTGTCTTCCCAACTATGTTTGTGGCAACCTGAAATGCCAACTGATGGGAGAGGCACGGTTTGAAGTTTTCCAGCCGGAACATGATGCTATCCGATGAATCCGGGTCAACTGCATCGATGGAAGCGAGGAGAGTCTTGCGCTGATTTGGACAGTTTTGCAAGAATTCAAGCATCGACATAGCACAAGGAGATTGTGCTAGGTCCTCTACAATGTTGTAGTTTTGAGCAGCCTGGGCATTGGGATTAAAAATTGATTTTCTAATCGTGCTCTTGGGCGGACACAATACTCAATCGAGGGAAGGCTTCTCAATGGTGAGAGGCACAATCGGTACTGTGACATCAGGCATCGAAGTGGAAGCTTTTTCAGTATTACTTCCAATGGGTTCTTTGGATGGAATGGAGTCATACAAATGAGAACGGGTGTTCAAGTTGATAGTCTCATTACGTACCATGAGAACATGTGCGGTGGTAGATGCTTCTCCTTGGGAAGAAGAAGTGTGAGCGATCGACTTCTGATTTTGAGCAAGGAAAGGATCGTTGAGAACTACGGGTGTGGGTTTTACCTTAAGAAACTTTTGAACTTCAGCTCTATGGGGGAACTCCTTGGAAAAATGATCATCGCCACACAGTAGACAAGGAAACTTTAACTTCCTTTTCTGTTTGGTATCATCAGGGGTGCTCTTTTGCTCCTACTGGGTGGAATATTTCTTAGGTTTCCCCTTGTTTTTTTTCTTACCACCAGACTTCTGAGGTGAAGCTCATGAAACAAAATTCACCTCTTTAGTAACAGCAGGGGTGAATTATTTGGCGGTGCTGGGACCAGCCTGTGTTGGTGATGGGGACGAACCCTGGGGGTTCGAAAAACCAATAGTTTGATGAGGAGGCTGGGTGTGAAGGGATCCAATGATGCCATCATCTTAGGCTCCCTTGATTGGTTTCGCGGGGTCGTTAGCATCGAGGGGTGCATTAGGAAGAATATCAAATAATGTGTTGGATTGAGTATAAACTAAGTCTAGCACATGGGCGCGAGCGATGGCTTGTTCTTCAGTGACAACACCTCCCATGGAAACATCTTGTGCTATGGTAGGGATGAGGGACTTCGTAAATTTTGTTAGGATTTGATCTGGAATTGGGGCTTTAATGAGATGATGTCTCCTTCACCACTCATGTATGTGATCTGAAATGTGAGTGGCGGTATTCTGACGAAGCGAGGTTAAAAGCTCGGTATGAGTTTCATACCGTATAGGCAGCTGGAAATGAGTCAAGAAATTCATGGCAAGAGAACCAAAATCAGGAAAAGAGTGGGGTGGTAATTTGATATACCACTTGGTAGCAGAACCGGTGAGAGTCCTTTGAAATAATCTAAGACAAATTGAGTCGTCTATTAGGGAGTAAGATGAACACCATAAGTGGTATGTCATCACGTGGTTTTTGGGATCTTCGCTCGGCTTACCATCAAATTTCAGGATATCTGACGGAAGTTTCACTGGAATAGGTGGCCAATTGGTTCCGTGGTAAATGGGGTCATTGGTTAAACGAGACAGGTCAAGTAGGTCCAAAGTAGCCTAAAAGGGTAGCTGTGGATTAGGCTACGAGTACTGATAGTACGGATAAGGCGTGTAAGGACCAGTATGACCATAAGGTGTCCCAGGAGGAAACTGGCCATAGGGGAATGGGTCACCCAGACCAAAAGAAGGTCCACCGCCATAGTGAGGTGGTCTATTACCATAATAGGGTGGCCCATTACCGTAATGTGGGGGCCCTCCTCCACTGCCGGGAGGAGGTGGGTTGCCTCCAAAAGGTGGGGGTCCACCACCACCACCGAGGTAGGATGGTCCGCCACCCCCTCCAGGGTAGGATGGTCCACCACCGCCTCCACTAGGAGGAGGTGGCAGACCGCTACCACTTCCAGAATAGGATGGGCCTCCACCACCTCCGCCAGGAGGAGGTGGTGGTCCACCACCACCGCTGCCAGATGGGTAAGGACCTCCTCCGATACCTCCACCATAGTAGGGTGGTTGACCGCCACCACCACCACCACGATAAGATGGTCCTCCTCCACCACCACCGTCAGGAGGTGGTGGTGGTCCTCCGCCTCCTCCTCCAGGGGGAGGTGGGCCATGATGACCAAAATGAGGTGGTCCTTCGCCAGAAGGTAGAGGTCTGCCTCCTCTAGAGCTATGTGGGGGCCCGCCGCCTCCAATGGGAGGTGGGGGTGGACCAATGGGAGGTGGAGGGACTTGAGGGACTGTAAGTGGGGGTCCATGTTGTAAACAATTTTGCTTTCCCCATAGAGTGTAAGGATTACCGGGGTAGGGTACCCCGTAGAGTGCGTTTCCAGGATTGAGTTGACCCAGCACAGGGTTAGGATGACATGGATATGCTTGACTCAATGGAGGTTGAATTACATTGGATGTTCCTCCGACATGGGATAGTCCCGTAGTGGAAGGTTCAGGAGGTAGTGAATTACCAACGGTAGGTCCAAAGGGAACTCCAACTGCGGTATTATGGTTAAGAGACGGGTGTTTCCCCCCAGCAACAACTTGGTGATCACTAGGTAAAGGTTGACCCAACATCGGTTGTTGATTAATCACCATAGGATTAACATTACTTGTAAAAAGGGTAGGGGGTAAGGAGTATCCTCCTCTCAAATTTTGGGGTGGGGGAGGAATAGCTAACGTAACCGTGGTGGTCACAAGTGTGTTGGACTGTTGCTGTTCAACAGGTTGGGAAGTAGGAAGTACTGAACTGGTCTCCTGTCTACAAGATGCATGTGCAGGTTGACCAGTTCCAGAAGTGGTCACGTGTTGTGTGGACGATCCTGGTGACTCGAAAGATAAAGATCAACCTGGGACTGGTTGATAAGAGTATAACGGCGAGTCTTCTACCCTTTGTGAAAGACTTTGTCTTCGAAGTTCATCACCCCTAACACGTAATCGTTCCAGACGATCATGAATAGGTTCGAATATTTCTTCAGGGGTAGGCCAACTGGGTGGGGGTGCAATGGCAAAATGGGCCACTGGGTGACCGGTAGAAGATGTCCAATAAGCTGCTGAAGGACCAACAACTATTGTGGGGTTGTCCTAGGGTTAGTTTATCCATTCCAATGACCCAGGCTCTCCCGACGCAACATGAGGCAAGTCTTGTGAAGTGGGGAGTTGTGCTTCTTCACCTTGTGGGGGATGAGAGGTAGGTGAATCTGGAGGAGTATGAGGAAACAAAAGTCCTCCAACATTCAAAGTGGGGTTTTCTACTTCGTGTGACCCAACCCTGGCATGTGGATCCATCCTTACCCTCAAAAATACCTCCTGATTAAGGGGATATCCGGGTGGCAAGTTTTGAATTCTACAGGACCTTCTCCAAGGAAAGTCAGCTGGAGTGACTGAAACAAAAGTTTTTCCTAAAGCAAGCTAAAAGAAAAGTAGACCAGAAAAAACCCTACACAAACTAAGGCCACAAGCAAACTTATGTTATAAGAGTGGATTCAACAGTCTGGAACCTCACAGGATTGTCAAGGCTTCGCAACTTGTGATATACTGCAGTGTCCAACAATATGATGTGACAAGGAGGATTGGGACCATACCCTTTCCTACATACCCGATTACCTAGATGGTACGTGCATAGTAACTCCCCGAGTGTTGTTCTCGGTGTATTGCTCCGCCAAGACGGCCAAAAGGTTAACTCAGTTGGTTTCAGGACTCCTAGTGGTGTCTCTTGATATACACAAGGTACATGGGAGCTCAAATCCGTAGTGGTGTTGTCTAATGCATAACCGTTTGGAAAGAGACCTTCTGATATACTACCGATTATGTGATACACCCTTCGATATGCGCCAAGTACTAAAGGTGACTTGGTGGGTACGTGAAGGAGCTCGATATACTGATAAGTACGTGGAAGACTACAATACCCCCGGGATACAGTGCTAGAAAATAACGACAACTACCATGCTTAACGATGCTGGAACACATCTCTAACTTACACACAAGTTTCTAAATATTTTACCCTAGTTCTACCATTAATTTTATTAGGACGGTTAGGTGAATGCATGAGGTGAGTACATAATCGGAAACATAATGCAGGCCCTAACTACATGCAAAAAGTATGCTTTTCTTTCGATGAATGCTAGCTATGGGAAGGAGAAATCTTCTTTTTCTTTCCAACAATTTTACCAAAAAAAAATGCAATGCAACACAATCCCAAAATCTACGAAAAATGATATTGAAATATTCTTTTCCTTTTTCAACGAAACATAAAAATTTCCCCAACACTACTAAGCCAAATCAAAACATGTTTTTTTTCTTTTGTCTTTTCAAAAACAATGTTGAGTAATGAAAAGAGAGAGATCCTAAGCAGAGTATGCAAGCTTTTCACTTTCACTATGATTCCCTAAAAGCATAAAAAATCAAAAGATACAATGTGACTTTTTCAAGCATGGAACTACTTTTGCAAAACTTGAAAGCTATCTGAGTTTCTCAAGAAGATGAATGATTCATAATTCATGAAAAACGCAAATAATACAATCGTTCTTCAACCTTTCCATAAGATTTGTAAATGAAACATTCCAAGGCATATGCAATTCTTCAAATGATCTTGAAAAATAATAGAAGCGAAGTACTTTTGATTTTTCAATGGATGCATCAAAACGATAATTTGACAACACTTTCAAACATGGATTTTTGAAATGAAAAGATCACTTGCCACACTCTAACAACTCAGAAAATCTCAAGAGAAGGTGAGCACTCAATGAACTGAAAATACATTCAAACACTCAAAGTCAAACAGTAACAAGCAACACTAAAGCAAACAAGGCTCACAAAAATGAATACGAGTGAGGTCTGGAACTGATCCAATGCACTTGATCAAATCAGGCTAGGAGAGGAGGGAATGCAAGGGTGAGTGGATGAAGGTGGGGGAGACCAATGTGTCCACTACTACCAAAATCTCAGACCTATTCAAAATGGAACCCAAAACAACTCCAATAAAACCAAACAACTCAAACACATAAAGCAAAAAGGATATCTGACTGGATCATACAGTGCAGAGGGAGTCTGCATACAAACCACACTCAAAGCAGAAGAGGAGAAAATGTGTCTGTATGGAAAAAATGGTAGATCAGCGCACTCTGTGCTTGTACACAGTGCGACATCGCGGTTCACCAATGCGAGGAGTGCGACAGTGTCACAAAAGGATAGTGACAGGGTTGCGACGACAAGCCAACAGACAAAGAATAGAGACCAAGAATGACACATTGTTGCTCTGTGTATATCACCTAGGTGTAACATGCGAGATCTAAGTTCAAAGATGAGTCAAATCTCCAAGAATGAGCAATAAACAGGTTTGGGAATGAGAATGCAAATCCAAAGGAATTTGATCAGAGTCTTCAAAGTGAAGATCTGATGGTGAAATCAACTTAAGAAGAAAAAGACAAATAAAAAGGCTTGGCAAGAAATCAACTGAAAATATCATTCAACTTGACAACTAGAAAGCAATGTGTTTTCCCCAGTGTGGTTGCCAAATTTGTTTGATGGACAATCCACTCGAGCAGACACGAACCGAATCTCCCTAGCTCAACATGAGTCTAGAACAAATAGAACAGACTACAAATGGATTTCCTACATCTACTTAAGGATCAAGTTCTAGATGTCTTACCTTTTACTTCACAATCCTTTCTCCTGAATGTTGCTCCACGTCTAATGGTCGTCAGACTTCAGCTGCAAGACCTGTTAAAATACAAAGAACAACACAAAACGAGTAAAGAGCATCTATACAATAAGAGATCTAAGTAAACAGTTAAGCATGTAAACTACTCAATATCATCTCACATTAACAATATTGGTGGAAAGCATTTGTATTACTGTAAATAGGGAAAGACATAGTAGAGACATAGAACTACAACCAAGGCTTAACGCTACAACCCTTCTCCATCCAAGCCATTTTCCATATCCTCCCAAGGAAGTATGAGTCTCCCAACAGATGAGTAGGGATCTCTCAAGGATGATTTCACCAACATGTAGACACTATAGACTTCCTCCCTTTGGAAAGGGGTAGAGCTTCACTTATATAGGACTAAGTGGATAGGATATGGATAGGGTAGGTTGAGATATGGTAGGAGAGAGATAGGGGATCCTCCCAATAGGTTAGGAACCGAAGTCCAGATCCCCCAACAGGTCAAGGATAGGGATCCAAGTCAACAACCTTCAAGAATGAGCTCGAAGAAGCTATTTTTACCATTTAACTGACTTCAGCGCACCCTATAATGGAGCAAGGTGCGACATCACAGGTTGCATGAGTGCAACCTGCGACGACCTCTCAAAACCTAGCAATAAAGTCCTTTCCTGATAAATGAATTAGTCAATGGAACTTCAGGGATGTATACACTGAATCTAATGGTGGTAATATTTTAGGTGTAACAGTAGGCATTCTCATAGAGCAGTTTTGACTAATTTTTCATACTTAGTCAATTTCCAAAGTTTCACAAACTTACCATTCTTTTCCAGAATGATATCAGATTGTAACACTGACTTAATGATAGCACCATAACACCATCATGTGTCTTTCCATCCTCATCACACATTTCATATCATCATACATTCCATGTCATCACTTCCTTTGTCTTCCACTGAGTTCACCCTGCCATTATGTCCTTGGTTATTCCTTTTTCATTATTGAACTCCTTTGACATCAATGGCAACCATATTTAGCATTCTCCCCCTTTGGCATTGATGGAAACATCTAAACATTCTCCCCCTTTGACAAAAATGACAAAGGATAACTTGTTATGCATTTTTTTGTAACCATCTTGATAGAGAATTTCCTATCCTTCTTCCTTTCGACAACTGCCCTTCTTTTGCTTCTCTTCCTCCTGTTATTTTTGGACTTGGTACTGACCACTTTGTTATGATAAATTGGTTATCATCTTGTAGCTAGTCTTTGAATGAGGACTTGGATGATGAGTTCATAGACTCCCCCTATCATAGTGTTTCCTTCTTTCTCCATTAATGAGTCTTTCATAGTTACTTCAAATCAATGTGATGACTATCTAGAGAAATATTTCTATGTGTGAGTAGTGTTGGACTTATATGCACTTCTTTGCACATCATATCATCGAGAGTCTCACAATGTCATCTTTGTTACCCATCAAACATTTTATTTTGATGTTAAAAGCTTTCTAGTACACTTTCAACAATAGGCTTTACTATGATTTCATATGCATACTTCCAAGAGGAAAATTTAGAAAGAGCTTCATCAACTGATATGTGTCTGAATTCCAATTGCTCTTTTCAACAATCCTTCCTTACTGTGTTTTAGAGTATATAGACAATTCTTGTAGGAGCCACTCACTTCTTATGCCCTTGATTAAGATAGTCTTTTATATTTACCAAATTATCTTAATTACTTTCAATTACCACTTGCAATTTTTTGATATTTTACTCACCTTGAGTATATGATCCCTTCTAATACTACTTTGTGGGTTCTCTTTTAATTCACGAGAGACTTTTAGAAGAGGATTTCATAATCCTTCTCTCCATCGGTGTATTCTTCATCTTCATCCTGATTTCCATCATAATGGATGCCATTCTTATCTACAACACTATTATGCTGAAAATCATCTTTGGAAACTTCATTGATGCTTGGAATTTGTATTTCTTCTGACTCTTTGTAGTCTTCCTTTCTTCTCCACATGTTTCCACAAGGTACCCTGCTTACTGACCTTGTTTGTTTCTTGGATTCCTTGCTTAGATTTTTTCTCCTAGTTCTGCTATCAACAACCTTGTGACCAAACTTGTGATAGTAGTGACAATATCCATAGAATATTCCATTATGGTTGAGGAATATTTGATCTTCCTGCTTCACAACTTCCATCTTCTTCCATCCCTTCTTTTGTTCTTGAAATTCTATTGAAGCATTCTTCCTCAGCTTACATTCTCTAGCCAAATGTCCAAATTTATTACATGAGTAGCAATTACCAATAAATGTCTACTAGATCCTTCTTGTAATTGGATTTTTAGGTATTGTATCAGTTATGTCTTCATTATGCAAGGAGTGAGCAAATTTCTGACTATTCTTCTTAACTAGGCTTTTGCGTGCAGCAACTTAGCCCTTTTCATTTATATCTTTTAATGTAAATGCCACACATTCTGGATTCTCTTCTTTATCATAACCGAATCTAGTTTTATCACATGATGATCTTTGGATGCTTAGGATTTCATCTAAGGTCCCTTAGATGTTCTCAAATTTTGATTTAATAGATTCCTTATCAAGCTTCTTTTTAAGAAACATAACTTCTTGTCTTGACTTATGCAGCTCTTCTTGGAGGGTCTTGACTTCCTGTTCTTTTGATTTCACCTCTTCTTGGTATTCTGACAATTTTCTTTTCAAGGATTTGTTCCTTCTTCTACATTTTTCAATTTCCTCAAGGGCACACATGAGTTCAACTTCTAGCTCCACTTCTTCCTCCACATCTGAATTATCTTCTACTTCTTTTTCAAGGTTTTTGTTCTCTATCCCCATGAATAATATTTATGCTTCTTCATCTTCACTAGAGTCATCTGAACAACTATCATTCATGGAATAATTTTTTTTTCTTTTGTTTTTCTTAAAAAACTTTTTATTCTTCTTGAAGCCATTAGGGAACTCACTTTCTTCTTTTTGTTTGGGATAGGGACATTTGTTAGCAAAGTGACCAATTCTCCCACAGTTAAAACATTTCAAAGGTAATTTCCCTTTGAACTTACCAGTTCATCTCTTAAGATTTTTTACTAGAAGTACTTCTTCATCATCAGATTCTTCTGCTTGAATCTTTTTAGATTTATTCTTTGTTTTTGATACTTTAAAGGATGCTTCCTTCTTTTGAGAGTTGCCTTGACCAATCCTCATTTCATAAGCTATAAGAATTCCATATAACTCATCCATGGTGAGTTTGTTAAGATTTTCTCTATCTTCTAGTGTAGAAATCTTAGGATTGTAAATCATTGCAAGAGATCTTAGTACTTTCTCAACTATCTCCTTTTCTTCCAATTCTTCTCCTAGCCCTTGAATAGCATTCGCAATTTCATCCACTCTCCCAAAATATTCTGAAATTTTCTCTTCTTCCTTCATTTTCAGACTTTCGAATTGAGTTTTAAAAGTCTGGAGTTTATCTCTTTCTACTTTAGAGTCTCCTTCATAGATGGTCTGTAATTTGTCCCAGATTTCTTTTGATGTTTTACAATTCATCACTTTGGCAAAGACTAGTTTGGTTAATCCTTCGAGAATTGCATTAATAGCTTTGGCATTGCTTCCAAACTTTTAATTCCTTCAAGATTTGTAGGAGGGGTTTCGGGATATCTGTATCCTTTTTCTATGGACATCCATACATCCAAACCAAGAGCCATTATATGACTTCTCATCCTGATGCTCTAGAAAGCATAATATTCTCCATTGAATACAAGAATTTTGGAGGATGCTTTTCCTGGATGATCCATAGTGATAACATATTTTTCTTCAAGTGATTAGACTTTTAATGAAGAGCCCTCTCTGATACCAATTGTTGGAATATCAAGCAATACTGAGAGGGGGGGGTGAATCAATATTACACTATTTTCTTATTTTATCACAATTAAAATTGAATCAACGGGAAAGATAGAAGATACAATTTATTGTGGAATCCCAATTGGGAAAACCACCAATACTTTCTATTACTGCAAAATTATGTTTACAATTAATTTTCAAGCTCCAACTTGTTGGATGCACCAACACCCAAATTCTCAGCTACAACTAAAGGATGCACCAACACCCTATTTTGTCAGCTACAAGTGACATGATGCACCAACACCCTTTTAGCAGGATACAAACTGCCCTAGCTCCACCCTTCCACCCTTGTCTCTCTTCTTTATATTTTTCAGAACGTTTTCTCCAATTATGGATCTTCACTAGTCTCTGCCTTTACTTTCTTCTTCTTCAACTTGGACCCGAGAGACACTTTCCTTCTAATTCAAATTTCTTGTTATATATATCTTCATGAGTTTCATTCACATCTCTTCAAACTGTGCTCATGCCTTTTCATCATTGTGCCTCTTCACATCTCTTATAATTAATCTTTTAATTTATAATTATGTTTATTACATATTTTTAATTAATTAATTAAACACCTCCTTGGACATTTTCGGCTTGTGGCTTTCATTCCATGCGGGCTCTCCCTGTGCGGAAAACAACCCTAAGCCCCTTACTTCTTCATGGGCATATGCGGGCAAGCCCCTTGCGGGCATGCTTAAGCCCCTGTAGCTTTAACTTTATCCCCTGTGGGCATCCTTAAGCCCCTGTTGTCTTAACCTTAACTCCTGTGGGAATCCTCTAAGCCTCTGTGGGCTTAATGTCAACCCCCATGGGAATCCTTAAGCCCCTGTGGGCTTAACTTCATCCCCTGCGGGCATAGCCAAAACCTTTGCGGGCATCTTTTATCCCTCGCCGGCATTCCTAGGCCCCCTGTAGGATTTATAACTTTAGCCCCTATGGGTATCCTTAAGTCTCTGCGAGCTTAACCTCACCCCATGCGGGCATATTTAAACCCCTGCGAGCATTCCTAAGCTCTTGTGGGCTTATCCTTTAGACCCTCTTACAAATAGCCATGTTTTTCTTCTGTTTTTGGGAGATCAATAACTCATGCGTGAGAGCACCAAATAGGAATCTGATTCCATGGATGGATAGCCAGTTCATCAAGGAACAATACCATGCTAACAGACAAATTTTACCAACAAAAAGACACCTTCTTGCGGGCATTTCCAAATGACCCCTTAGCCTTGTGATTTTAACACTTAGCCAAATTTCTTCTATGCAAAACATTATTTTTCTCATTTTGGCAGGCTTGTCTTTCACACATGTGAACTCCAGAGGAAAATATGATCCTATTGATAGATAACCAATTAATCAAGGAACAATCCTATGCCACTTGATTAATTTTATAAGCATAAGGACACCTCCTTGCGGGCATTTCCAAATGCCTCTTCAACCTTCACTTGAACAGTAAAAACAAGATTTTTCTCATTTTGGCAGACTTGTTTTTTGCACATGTGTACTCCATAGGAAAATTTGAGCCCATGGCTAGATGACCAATTCACCAGGGAGAAATCCTATGCTATCTGATTTATTTTATCAGCACAAGGACACATCCTTGCGGGCATTTCCAAATGGACTCTTAGCCATGTGAGTTTGACACTTACACAATTTTGTCTTTAATATGTAAATCACTTTTTCTTTCACTTTGACAGATTGATTTCTTCCTCATGTGGTCACCATAAAGAAAACTAAAAGCATGAGTGTATAGCTACTTCAATGATGAACAAGACCATGTCAACATCTGAACTAAGTAACACACACCCATCATCGGGCGGGCATTTGAAAGTGGCCTTCCAAACTGCTGATTTGCCACTTAGGAAAAATTATCAAACCCTAGGTTAATATAATGAGATTTTTCTTTTCATCAATTTTGAAGTGTGAGACATCCACTGGATAGAGCCCAACTAGAGGATTATATCCAAACCAATTTCACCCCTTGAAACCTCTTTCTCTCTCCTTGGCAGGCATTTTACTGGAGTAGTGAAAATCAAGCTAGGAGGCACTTTTGGTAGATCAATATATCCTTCCTCAGAGACTCTTTGGTCAAGCCAATGATATGGTTCGATGCACCATGAATTATGGAGGACATTTTTCTCAAACGATGAATTATGGAGGACATTCTCTTAGAGCAATTTTGACTATTTTTTCATATTTATCCAATTTCCAAAGTTTCACAAACTTGCCATTCTTTTCCAGAATGATGTCAGATTGCAACATTGACTTAATGAGTGCACCAAAACACCATCATGCATCTTTCCATCATCATCACACATGTCATATCATCATACATTCCATGTCATGAGTTACATGCCATATCATCATGCCATGTCATCACTTCCTTTGTCATTCCTTTGTCTTCCACTGAGTTCACCCTTCCATTATGTCCTTAGTTATTCCTTTGTCATTATTGAACTCAGTTGATATCAATGAAAACCACATTCAATAATAATGACATCCCCAATCAGAGGAATAAACATCTCCGTCGGAGGTACAAATAAAATACAATAATAATACAATATAAAGTACAAGTGAATATCTTTTGAAGTTTCAAATACATTAACATGGGGAGTGATACACGGTCCCAGCTATCAACCCAATCCATGGATTCACTTTCATCCCATTCACCACTACTGCATGGAGAACAAAAACATGAGCGTTTCGTTGTCCACATTTCAAGTATAGCATTTTCTGACGTTCTAACTGAATTAAATGCACGAGTTCCTTGGATGGTATTATACTCATATAACAGTGATCAATCTACATTCACTACCTCCCAAAAATATCTATGTACATGTGCTTTCCTGGCTGAATGATATTCCTGCCTTCTTTATCCCTCCCCCATGACTGAAGAACACCATTCAACAATGGTTTTTTGCATCTCGGATGAGTGATACATTTGTGAACTTCATTTCTTTCCCGCGTAATGCAGTCTTGATGCCCGCACCTGCTCCATCTTGTTCACCTTTTCCATGTCCGATCTGAAAATAGTTCCAAATATGTGGCACCTTGTGCCTTTTGTGGAGCACACACAACCATTGGAATACATGAGCATTTTTTAATTTCCCTGCACAAACATAATACCAAATCCAATGTTGTTCCATCTATATACTGTTCTCCTTCAAGTGATTGTAGAACATTTGAAAGTTGTGTTGTGCAAAATCCAAGTCGTGACACCTGTCATCACTTATGTAGAAGTGACACTCCTTCAATATAGCCATGTTGTCTTCAGTACTATATGCCTCATGTCTATAGGTGATATGGACCATTATGATGACTTGGTTTGAGTGATAGTATCGACTCTGAATCTTGTTTTGCGGTTGAAGAGTGTAGTTTTATGCAAAATCAACCATTGACAGGAGAGTCCCAATAGGAAATGTATCCCTGGGCGTTCTAAACTGCTCATCTTGCCAACGAGCCACATGTACATCCTTTACATACTGTTGTGTCTTTTCAAATAATTTCTCCATGAATTCGCAAACCCGTACATGATAGATCAACAATAAAGACACACACACACACACACACACATATATATTATGACATATGAAATTGCAATCTAAAGAAAAAATAGTATTCAAGAACTCATTACCAACCTAAGAAGTGACCAATTGTATTTTTTTTCTTTCGTTCCCTCCATCAATATCATACGTGACATATTTGAATGACTGCAAGTTCACTTCCTGCCTCCCAAGTTCATGCTCATCGGTCACATGTATGCATTTGTCTAATAATTCCATTCCACCACACCTTGGGTATGTCCCATCTATGCAAGATTTTTGATAAAATGTGCAACCGTTTTGCTTGTTGCATAAAATGCTATGAATAAAGTCTCTAGATGGTATCGGTGGTAATGTAGACGAGCATTCCTGCACAAGATTGTTATGCAATACACGAAAGATATATATATATATATATCTGTGTGTGTGTGTGTGTGTGTGTGTGTGTGTGTGTGAGAGAGAGAGAGAGAGAGATAATAGTAACCATACTCAATGTGGTATCGACAACAACATGTGTTGCGAATTGTGTTTATTTTAACATACTATGGTTTGAATTTTTCAAAGGATCTTTGGCCCAAGTTAAGTTCATTATGTTCATTCTTAAATCTCTCATATAATTATGTTTGTGTCATATCAAGAAAATGTTTAATGTGTGGTTCACGATCCTTTGAACCCCTTCTCAATTTTAATACATCTCTTTGATTGGAAGAAGGCCTAGTGTTTTCATGTCAAAAATCTTGCACTAATCCCTTTACTGCATCAATTAGATTCATATTAGAGCGTGGAAACCATCCAATGAAGGCCCGAACATCTGTTTGACCGATTTCAAGTTGTTCTCTTCTAACACAATACCTATAGACTGTCTTGACATTCAAATTAATATTTTTTTAGGTAGGTTTAAGAAAATGAAGCACCCTAGTGTTTTTGTTCATGATTGATTGTGACAACACATGGCAAGCCGCATTGCGATCCTTTGAGCGAGATTGCTTTCCAATTGTACTAAATGCATCTACTAAACTTTTAACAATATGAGAACTTGGTTCAAACTTTTTAGTCATCTTTATCCTTAACGTTCTTCTAACAACATCCATATACCTAGATTTTAACAATGATAAAAATAATTTGCACTTGTTCCCATCACATTTAGAATAAAAAATTTATCAATTATTTGTCAAGTTTGGTAAGAAATAGCGCGTTGAGACAACGTACCTTCAAGTAAACTAATGATAATTTCATCAACCTGTATACGTTTTTGAGTTCTTCGCCCTATAGTTGCTAATGGAGGTAAGGGTGTTGGAACTGGAGCATGTACAACATCACCAGGATTCTATGGCATTTCAATAGGAGCCTCTTGTATTTAATTCTCTTGTTGGTAGTTGGATGTGGGAAATTGGACTTTCTCTTGGAAGGTCTCCATAACATTTGCTTCTCCCATCATAAATCCTACATTTGACACCTCCCTAACTTCATCGCTTGTATAACCACTACCCAACAAGTCATTCACTACCATAGTCTGAGGTTGAATTGATGTGGAAATTCAAATATCCCCGGATGAGCACCTATGTTTTACTTCTTGACTAGTTCCATGGGGTGCTTGTTCATCAAATTTTTTTGAAATTGAGGGCCCCTTTAGTGAATTCTTCTGTTTTTCTTGTCGTGGATGGGTAGGAACGACCGTGGCATCATCTACGGTTGGAATTGGATGAGTTTCCATGGAATGCCTTCAATTCCACATGTCCAATATTTTCTTTTCTCTAACTTCTTCCATGGTTTCTTGAGGATTCTCTTTCCTTGCCGATTTCCTTGTTCAATTGCGTGAATTCCCCATGACCACAATGAAAAATACTAAGAAAATAGATTCTAGAGGTGTGCTCAACTATGAATATCCAGATTCTTTCTCAATTGTGAATATAGGTTCTTCAAGCTTGCTTAATTGGGAATATAGATACTTCCTCAATTGTGAATATAGATTCCTCAAGATTTCTCAATTGTGAAGGTAACTTCTACCTCACTTGTGAATATAGAAAATTCCTTCATTTGTGAATATAGGTTCTTCAAGCTTGCTCAATAGTGAATATAGATTCTTCTTCAATTGTGTTCATATAGATTCCTCAAGCTTGCTTGAAATTGTGAATATATAGATACTTAATCACTTGTGGATGGAAATTCTTCAACCTTGCTTTTGATTGTGGATATAGATTCTTCCTCACACATGAATTTTGATTCTTCAAGCTTGCTCAATTCTCAATGCAGGTTCCTCTACAATTATGAACATAGATTACTCAAGTTTGTTTGATTGTGAATATAGAATCTTCTTCAAGCTTGCTAATGGTGAATGCAAAATCCTCTTCAAGCTTGCTAATTGTGAATGTAGAATCTTTAATTCTCAATGCTAAGTGTAGAATCTTGTTCAAGCTTGTTGATTGTGAACATGTGTAATTATGAACATAGAGTATTCAAGCTTCCTCAATTGTCCTTAAATTTGTTCAATTGTGCAGGTCTCTTTGAGTTTTGTCGGGGAGGCAAAACGAAAAATTCGGGGATGAAATAGGCAGAATATTCAGTTGAATTTTGCAGCGCCAAAAACTGCAAGCATTATGGATTTACAAAACACGTTAGCATTTCTTAAATATATAACGCTCGCGTGTTCCTTCTATGATAAAAAATTCATTGCCAATTAATATGTTTGGTGCACGGCTACATAACGTCTACTGGAAGAAAATGCACGAGCATTTCTTCATCAATAAATGCACGAGCGTTTCTTCAACAATAAATGCTCTAGCGTTATGGCAATCTACACAATTTGCATTTTCCTCAAAACCTTATTTAATAATTTATTCCCAAGAAAATAAATTTCCTTTATTTCCCTAGATCCCTCCTTATCTTGAAAGGTTTTGGGCTTCATGTTGTATGCATTAGGAGGTTAAATAGGGATTTGGTGTTAGTGGTTAAGGGGTCAAGGGGTTTGGGGTTTGGGGTTAATTGATTTAGTGCTATGGGGTTAGCATGTTAGGGTTTCTGACGTTAGACATTAATGGTGAAGGGTTTAAAGGGTTAAAGGCTTATAAGGGGTAAATTAGAGCTTAAAGAGACTAATGCACAAGCACAAGCAAGAATGTCAAAGCCGAGAGAGGAGTGATCAATCTATAGGAAGAGAGATCAATCAAACATAGAGCTCTTATGCAAACAAAGAGCACACATGCAAACATAGAATACACAAGAAAATGCAGGGCACACTAGCACAAGGGAGGTCACAGATGCAAACGTAGTATAGAGGTAAATAATTATTTTACCTATATAGGGAAAAATAGAGATTAGAGGGATAATGGTTAAAGAATTAGAGGTAAACAATTAAAGGACTTAAGGGGTTTAGAGGTTAGGGGATTTGGGGGTAAAGGGATTAAGGACTCTGGGGTTAGGGGGTTAGGTTTTAAGATGTTAGGAATAAAGGTCTAAGGTATTATAGTGTTAAGGGCTTAGGGAATTAGAGGATAAGGACAACAGTGAGGGGAGAGAAAGGGTTAATTAAGGGACTAGGGATTTAAGGAGTAATACATTTATATGTTAAGGGATTTAGGGATCAACTATTAATGGAGTAAGGGATTATGTGTTAAGGGATTAGGTGCTTAGGGGTGTAGGGATTTAAGGGGTTTGGGACATAGGAATAATGGGTTTAGGCCTTTAATTTTTCTCCCTTATCATTACTCTCTCTAACTCCTTAAATTTATGTCCCTTCCCCCCCCCCCCTCGTAACCCTCTTCTCTCTCTCACCCCCTTTATCTCCATTCAACACTTAAAAATATAAGTTATGTAGTTCATAACGCTCGAGCGTTATTATTTATATAACGCTCGAGCGTTATTATTTATATAACGCTCGCGCGTTATGTAAATAATAATGATCAAGCATTATGTAAATAATAACGCTCGATCATTTTGGATATACAAAAACACTCACGTGTTTCTTCTAACATCAAGCGCGTGAAACAACCATTTGAATTTAAATAGATGGCGCGAGCATTCTAAGTACCTAATAACCACCTCCTCATGCGCCCGTGTGTCATCCACAGTCCTATGTGGTTGGTTTAGACTTATCAAACCTGTGCTATGGAATGTGTTGAACCATAGGTAATTGGACATTTCCACCATTTTTCTCAATATGCCTGTCTTTCACCACTCTCTATAGCATGACATACATGACCATGTTTGACAAAATTTTAGGCATAGATAGAATTTTTTATGTAGATTCCAAATATGTAATATTCTAAAAAAAAATATTTATTTTTTCTATTTGTTTCCTAATTTTCTTGTGTCACCACTCCTTAATTAAAAAACATGTTGTTAGTGTTTCTTCCGTAACTTTTTCATTTCAAAACCATTTTAAAAAAAAATTCTATGCTGCACTAGCAGACACCGACCTCATCATCCATGAAACCCTCAACTCTGCAAACAGAATTCACTGCCCAAGATCAAATCAAGCATTAAACTCAACCAAAGTAGCTGACCAGCAGCAAATCATCCATTAAACACACTAAGAGCACATGGATCATGCAAATACAATTCTCCAGCCATTGGATCGGTGCCAAATCAATCCCAGCCTCCCATTCCCAGAATTAACCCTGCAATCCATGTCAATTCCCACAAGCAATCATTTTCAACATAAAAAACTATAAACCAACCTCTTTGCACACAATTGAACCCATTTGCATCCCTTCAATTCATCTATCTTTCAGGCAGTGTGTTTATTAGCCAAGCGGTGCTTTTATCAGCAAGGACACAACCATCCATCAACAGCCCGATGGTGTGTGCATAGTGTCAGCCATCCATCAACAGCCCAGCAGTGTGTGCACTGTGTGACAGGTATGCACAGTAACCTATTTCATGTATTCAATTAACCATCTATTGAAATAAGCAAGCAGGAAAATGGGAATGATAAAAGCAACAAGTATAGAATGGTTATCACTTCTTTCAACTTTGCTTAATATTATATTCTTATTTCTATGGAATAGCCCCATAGGCTACGACCACATCTGAAATTTCCATGAATTTGGATTTTCAAATAGCCTTACCAGTCTGGCTGAACTATCTTGAAATCTATTTCAAATAATTTTAATATCCATAACAATATTAAAATTATTTAAAATGGTGATGAACATCTTCAATGGTTAAAATCACAAAATTTGTACAGTTCCATTAATATCCTGACTTTCGAAGCAGTATAATTTATATAATCTCTATGCTTTTGTCAACACAAGTTCCATGGCAATAAGTGCAATAACACCTAAATAGGCTATGGAAAGAGTGCAAGCAACAGAGCAATATGATGATCAAACTTCTTATAATTAATAGTTCAATGACATTTATGAATAGTTCAGTAGCTAAAAAATGAGATTACGGGTAGTATATTAAGAGCCCCAGGCGAGCAGAGTAGGGGTGATTTAACATTGGGAGAAGCTATATTCATATGAACATTTCAATACCAGCCAAACAAACATTAAAATGGCCACAATCAACATACAAGCATGATAGCAGTGTGATTTTTCTTTTATAAGAAACATTACCAAATGGTACAAGTAGCCCCTGGCTTGGTATCTATGGCAAAAATGCCATATTAAAATTTATCTTCCTTGATTACTTACTCACTTCTCTTTAACAAGACCACATTTTCTCAATTTTCAAACCTCCATTGTTAATCAATTGACACAGTGAAAATTATTAAAAAAACCAAAACTCCATACCAGATTCAACCCTTGTGTTCCTCAATATTCCATCTTTTTCTGATTTTATCAATCACATTTCTCCAATCTTTCAAAACATGCTTCCCTAAAAAAATGGAATCCCCAGATAAGTGAAAGAATTTCATTCTTGTTTAGCATTGAAACCTAAAACATGAGCAATTTTGTGGATTTTTTTGTAATTCCATTGCAGAAGGATATATAATACTCACAGGTTAATTGTCTGAATATAATACCCTATTAGCTTGTAACATGTATGGATTGTGCAGATTCTCATAGTGATGCCAAGATTCAATATTGCATGTCATACAAGGAACACAAGGAAGTGGGGTACCCAACTACAATGCACATTATCAGATGAGGAAAGGGCCTGTGTTTCAAATGACAACATTGCTACAACAAATTCTGAGAATGTTCTTGTGGAAGAGGTAGATGGTGTGGTTCCACCATCAACGACAGAGCCATCACCACACACAGTTCCAACATCGCCCATATTGCCACCATCTTCCACAATGAAAGGTGTCATTTCAACGAAGAAAATCAGTGCAATAAGAGGATGGACAAAAGAAGACATGCTGGCTGCAATTGACGATGTCGAATTCAAGGGGTTTTCAGTTAGAGCAGCGGCCAAAAAATATGGGATTGCAACCACGTCAATCCATTACTGGATAAATGGCCTGACCCATACCAAGAGGAGAGGTCCTCTTATAGTCATGATTGAACAGGAGGAGGAGGTGGTGTGGTGCAAGGAGATGGCCGAATTGGGACATGGGCTAGAGTTGATACAACTCAAATCAACTGTTGCTAAAATCTGTCAGGGGAGGCCAAACCCATTCAAATATGGGTGTCCAGGTCAGTCTTGGTGGGATGGTTTCAAAAAAAGGCATCCAGAGCTAGTGCTACGAACTGCAGAGGGCCTGGACAAAGACAAGGCATTGAATCTACGCCCCACAGTTGTTTCCAAGTTCTATGACACTCTTTCTTCTGCATATGAGAAGCACTCTTCTGCTCCAGACCATATTTGGAACTGCGACGAGATAGGGTTACAGGAAGGAAGGAATTGTGGCATGCGGGTCATTGCAAAGAGAGGGAGCAGGAATGTGCCAAAGATTATGCCCAAGAGCAGGGAGTGGATTACCATTCTATCATGTGTGAATGCAGTTGGTATGGCAATCCCTGGGTTTTATTTGTTCAAGGGAAAAACTCGGCTGCAAAACTATATCCAAAATTGTGAACCTGGGGCATGCATGGCTGCACATCCCCATGCATGGAGGACTAAAGAACTTTTCCTGAATTGGCTTTGCCACTTTGCAGCATCCGTACCGGGCAGTGTCTCCCCTGAAAACAGACACCTGTTGGTTTTAGATGGCCATGGCAGCCACATTGTTGTGCAAACCATCGAGAAGGAAAATAGGTTGGGCATTGACTTGTTAACACTTCCTGCTCACACCACTCACAGGTTGCAACCCCTGGATGTGAGTGTGTTTGGGCCTTTCAAGGATTATTTTAGGTCGGAACGTGCTACATGGATGGCGTAGAACCCAGGGGTAGAGGTAAAGAGGTTTGAGTTAGCTGAGCTTACAAGCAAGGCTTTCAAAAGGACTCTCACATCCTCCAATATCAAGGCTGGCTTTAGGCGTACTGGTATTTGGCCATTGAATTATGATGCTCTTATGCACGACACCGGGTGTAGCCGAGCATTTGATGTGGATGGCCAAAAAGTTGTGGCTGGCGAAGCTCTTGAGGAATTAGAAGAGCAATTGGATGGGCAGCAAGAGGCAGATGCTGTGGACAACATCATGTCCCTTTCTCAAGGAAACTGCCAAGGAGTTGGTGCTTCCGATGATGATGAATAGGTCAGCACTACACAATTCGATGACCAACCAGCAGAAGATAACATGGGTCTAGGTGGTCAAGCCAACACACAAGTGGATTCTGTGGCACATATAGATGTGTTCGATGGTTGTCGCAGTCCAGGAAGCAACAATGACACATTGACCGTGCCAACCCAAGTATCCCAACCATCATGGATGGTAGAGGCCATGATGAAATTGAACAGACACATTGGTGGTTCCACCAACGATGAAAGCATGAACATGCCTTCGCAGCCAGCTGAGATTGTACATTTTTATGTTGATGGTGGGTTGATAGAAGAACCTAACATGGACAACGAGGATGCAGCTGAAGAATATACTGCAGCAGAAGAACCTCTTATAGCAAAAGAATCACTGCCAGGGAACACACTAAGGCTTGGCCAATTCCTAAAGTTGCCAATGGAGAGAGTGTCAGCGCAAGGAAGGCAATGACAGACAAACATTCTCTGATTGGGCTGGAGTTCACAACTACTCACTTCGGAAGAGTACATAAGCCTCTTGGTTGAATCTGAACAAAAGAAACATGCTTTGCAGGAATTAAAACAAAGGAAGAAAGATCTTGCAAAGGAAAAGAAGGAAGCAAGGATGATTGCAGCTGGACAACGGGCACAGGAAAGGATTGCAAGAGAGGCTAATCGACAAGAAAAAGAGCACCAGAAGCAGTTGGAAAGGCAAGCAAAGGAAGCGAGGAAGGTGCAACAGATGAACCAAAATTATGCAAGAGAAATGGAGGAAAGGAATGTGATGGTTGATACTACAAGAACAACCGATGAAAGGAACATGATGGAAGGATCATTAGAAGCGTTTGCAAGCACTGCACGATTCTACCAGGATCTTATTAACATTCAGATACCCCGCTATAATCAGGAAGGTTTACATCCCACCTATGTTCCTACTAGTGCAGGGGCCTATTCTATGTTATCTTATCCAACACCAACAATTATTCCAAGGGTCCCAAGCACAAGTCAGGCCTATGGTTATTCAATTCCTCCTTGGTTGCAGCAAGTAAATTGGCCTCAATCTGTTTCCACCAACCCCACCCATCCTAATCAAACATCCTCAATAAGGTCACCCTACTTGTCTCAAACTGGAAACCCTACAAGAAATGATGGGGGGGATGACTAACCTTTTGAAGAATAGGATATCTGGTGTATAGGCCAACCAAATGTTGTTTTGTTTTCAAGGCATGTTGGTTTTTGTGCAACCCCAATCAAGCATGATGAGGGCTTGATATAACCTAAATCCCAGGCATTGACATCTACTGCAAACATATGCATTGTTTTGACATCTACTTCAAACAGAGGCATTGTTTTGACATCTACTTCAGATAGAGTTATTGTATTTGTATTTCAGTACTATTAATATAAAGTGCAGTTGTTTTATTTTAAATGAGCAGTTCTTATTTATTTATGTTTGTTTCCATACCCAAGGAAGGTAACCATAACAGTCACTCAAAATAAAAACATAAATTGGTATGCATGGGATCTCTCTCAAATGGATTTTGCTTGCTTCCCTCTTTGCAACTTCGCTCTTACATCCGCAAACCAGCCAACCAAAAATTTTATGCACCATATCTAAATTCCTCTTAAACTCAAATCCAAAAACAAATGAATATGCACAAGCTATCCAAACAATAGTCTTAAGTACCATTTGTAATTTGCACGTAAAATCAAATCCATAAACAAATTAACATGCACAAGCTAGCCAAACAACAGTTTTAAGCAGCATCTCTAATTTCCTCTTAATCTCAGAGGAATAAGCAAATGAACATGCACAAACTAGCCATAAGTACACATCTCAAATTTCCAATTAAACTCAATTCCATAATAAAAAATCAGAAAAATTCACTCAATTAATTGTATAAAATGCTTATACTTTATCAAATGCTAAAACTGTATCCCAACAAATGCTTAAACTGTGTCAAAGTTTCTGCATCAGTTCACAACATAAGTTCATATCCAAAGCATTTACTTCTTTTGCAGCTTCAAACACCTATATAAAGATGAATATCAAGTTCAAAAACATACTGTTGCAAAATTACCAGAAACATAACCAAAATCTTATTACAATATTGCTCCCAATTACAGTGAGCATATCCATAAATGAACCAGCATTCAACCAACAAACATTCACACTATATTTCACATCCACAACATTTTCATATCCATGAAGGGCCATGCCAAACTAAATATCCACATCACTAACATCTTTTGCAACTTCAAACAGTAATATAAAGATGAATATCAATTTCTAAAACCTACGCTGCAAAATTTCCAAAATCTTATTACAATATTGCTCCCAATTACCAATAATCTACAGTAAGCATATCCATAATTCAACCAACAAACTTCCACAATAAATTTCATATCGGCAACATTTTCATATCCCAAGGGGCCACGCAAATTTCATTTCCACATCATTCAAAAACCTACTACTGCAAAATGACCTAAATTAACAAAATCAATTTCATTCATCCACCCAATATCGCAACCATCATTTATCCACCCAATATTTGTCTGCCAAAACTGAACGCAACCATCATTCATCCACCCAATATCACATACCATGCCAAAACCAAAAACCTCTCAACCACCACATTTGCAAACTAGTGACCACATATGCCCAAAAACGCCAAATATAAGCTGCAGAAAAATAGAGAATCCCATACGAAACCCTCCAAGGCCAGCCGTAAACAAAAATCAAGTATACAACTGTATAATTACCCAAAGAGAAACCGGTGGAAGCCAATTCAGGCTAAGTATTCTATACTAGTTTTTCGGACCCTGTCCGAAGTTACAATCACGCATGCAGAGCTAGAACCGTCGCAATGTCCTTAGAACCAGAGACACCCAAGGGGGGTGTGAAAAAAGCGGACAGTTCAGAAGCAACCGGAACCACATTACACAATCGCAAGCAGTTCAACATGCCATTTTTCCAGGGCTTCACCACCGTATAAAAGCAATAACTAGACAGGGTCCGAAAAACTAATAAACACTAACCCATAATTGCACTTGCAAACTGCTAGACAAACCCAAGAAACCACAGAAAAGCCGAGACAACCCTACCCGAGCCAAAGTGTTAACGAAAACATCCATGAGGAGATGTGAAGTGTTAAAAAACATTGTGGAAGTGTTAAAAAACACTGTGGAGAAGCTGGTAGGAAACCCCATCCACTGCAGGATGCAGAGTCGAAGGCCGTCGAGTATGTAGAGCCGAGGACCGTCGAAACCACAAACCGACCTTGCCATCCTCCTCGACCCCGTAGCCGAGTAGGAACTGAGCAAATAACGACCGCCAACAAGAGAGAAAGCGAGTCAGGAAGACAACATAGACAGACAAACACAATACAGACAGGAAAACACAACCAACCACCGAGAAACCGAGCCAAAGAGTTAACGAAATCATCAATGAGGCGACGTGGAGTGTTAATAAACATTGTTCAGAAGCTGGTAGGAAACCCTACCTGTAGCATGCTTGCCGAAGGAAGAAACTGCCATCGCCAACCTCCACGACCCCGCAGTCGGTACAGGAGGATGCAAACACTGCGACACTCAGGACCGCCAAAGCGGATAGCTGTGCACAACGGAGAATGCCTGCCGAACAAAGCCACCAACCAAACAAGGATGCAAACCATGCGAACTGAACCACAAAACGATCATTGCCGACCAAAACAGGGACCAGGGCGCGAGTTGAAGGGTTTTGTGGAGTTCCGTCAACAGCAATGGCATGTTCAACCATAGACGCAGGCCTGCGTGGGAAAAGGAGCCCCGACGGACCACTAACAGGGTGCTGAAACGGCCACACACCGGAACCAAGCAACATTACACAGGGTGGTAGAGTAGCCTAGGCAAAACGGAAGAATGAAAACCCTAAACCCCACGAAAACCCTAAAAAGTTACATCCGCAGCTGCTGGACACACGTCGAGACATGGTGAACACCTGTCGACGGGTTACATGGCTTGCCGGGTGTCTATTGACGTGTTCAAGTGGACTCCGCACCACAATTGGTGTCCCTCCCCTAAGTAAGGACCAAATATTTGTGTCCTATGGGAAAAAAAATAGTAATATTTATGTCCAATGGGGAACAAAACAGTAATATTTGTGTCCTATGCAAACATACGAGTGAGAGTGTTAGATCATTTGCTAGTGCATTGCATTTTTACAAAGCAGGTATGCAAGGAATTAAAATCTTCACTCAATTTTTCAAGGGAATCAGTAGCTGCCTTTTTTACTCATTCAATTTTTTTGGAGTGGGTAGTTGTCTTTTTTACTCATAGTTGGAAAAAGTGGTTGCATTCTTCAAATCTGTTTTTCTTAGAGCTACCCGTGTATATTTATTAGAAGTTATGGATGCATAGGAACTTGTTTTATTTCAAGGTCACTGTCCTAATGTCCTTTAAGTGGTGTTAACAGTTTTGGGTGCCTTTACGGAAATGTTTACACGAAAGAATTAAAAAAATCCAAGAGTTGTAAAGCCTTCTCATGTGAACATAAGGTACCTTTTAGGATTTTTTGATGGAGCTTCCTAAGGGCTTGATGGTTCATGTAGAGCTGGGTACACCTTTTGCTCTCGAGAATACAATGAGATTGTAGATGGATTATCCAAGGATGCTATTTCTGTCCAAGCAAGTTTAATGGTGATAGAAGAATGGAAAGATGACTTTGTAATCTTTAAGAGAGTTCTCTGTTTTTTTTTAAGATCATCTGTTATTTTCATATTTGTTTGAAAACAGCTTATGTCATTGAGTTGAACTTAAGTTATCTCCTCTCTGAGGCTTGTCTGTTTTTTCTTCTCTGTTGAGGACTGTATAAGTGATGCTATTTTGTTAAGACTTTAGTATGAAGTATTGACAGTTTGGCTCTTCTCTGAAGCTTTTAGTATGTGGATCTCTGATTCTAGACTTTGCTTTGTGTATATCTTGATTATAATATTAATAGCAGGTATATGCTTTTTAAAAGAAAAGGATTTATCTTAAATTTAAATTTATTAAAAAAATTACAGCGATCTTTGATCTTTGTATACGTGATAAATTTAAATTTAAAATAAATTTACACTGATTTCGTTAAATTTGATACTAAGTTTAATCCAAAAGATAACAACATTAATCAAATTTAAAATTTGAAAGGGATAGAAAACCTTCCTCGGATTTCTTTCAACCTAAACATGATCACAACAGCATGGATCACTTTGAAAGGGATAGAGAACCTTCAGCAGGTGCCGGTCAACATAAAAGTAACAAATGAAAAAAGGGACAGATCAGAACCTTTCGACTTTGTTCTACTTTAATTAATACACCGCAGTCTGCTCCAGATACTCACTGTTTATTAATAATTTCAGTTGTTGTCAGTGACCAGTGAAAATAAGAGGCCACTCAGTCAGAAGTTGACAAGAACCAAACAAACCCACTACAAGGCTAATCTGGTGGGAGGAACGCATCGAAACAAAGAAAATTAATTTTTTCCCAAGTAGCTGAATGGACCAACAACTTCATTTCAGGATACGGCCATGCCCATTGCCACCCATATACAACTGTCAATGCTTTTCAATTTGCTGTGTACCATTTTAAATCTCACCACTCCAATGCTTATCCAACAATCTGCTAAAACTCAAATCAAAATCCTCTTATACCATTAAACCGCAGGTGCATGGATGATTTTTTCATCCTCTAATCTTTGTCGTTTGTGCATTAAAGATTAAACCACTGTCGAAAAGATCTCCTGACCTAATACGCAGCTAATATATTTTGTCACTCCATTAACTATAACTTCACCAACCGTGCCTACCGTTGGTTCGCTTCCATTACAGTTCTTAATAGTAGCTTTAAATAATGGAGTTTTACATTCCGTGTTCACACACAGGAACATGGAGTTTGGCTCTCAGTACAGCGGCCGTTTCATGTTGGTCTTTGAATATTTAACTCAAAATTTAATGGCTGAAAAGGCCAAAACAATGAACATTCACAGTAAACGTTCTAGATTTTGGTGGCATTGTCATGAAACCGGTTTTGGTCCTCTCGTAGAGTTTACTTATGGAGGGTTTTCGTAGTACTTCCACTGGAATCAATCAGCACGCACTCAGATACAAGTACTATATACAACTAATATATGGAGGGTTTTCGTAGTACTTTCACTGGAATCAATCAGGACGCACTCAGATACAAGTACTATATACAACTAATATATGGACTAATATATGTAGTCATAACTATATACAACTAATATATGGACTAATATATGTAGTCATTTTTTAAGTATAAATAATTTACATTTAAGTTGTGGTTGGTGAATATTGATAGGTTATAAGTTAAGTGTTATGAAAATGTTATCTATTACTTGTTATCTATGGTTAGTTGTAATCACTTATTATTAAGTTATCTATTACTTGTTCTCTATGTTTAGTTGTAATCACTTATTGTTCTCCATGTATAAATTCTCCATGCCTCACTACTTGTTATCTTCTTTAGTTAAATGTGTTGTCTATCTATTATTTATGCATGAGTTACTAGTTATCCATGCATCAACTACCAATTATTTTATATATATATAAAATAATTGGTAGTTGATGCATGGATAACTACTAACTCATGCATAAATAATAGATAGACATTTATTTATTTATATATTTATAATTGTTTATTTTGAATTTTGAACGACCACCTCAAATTCATATTTCTATAGTGAAGACTTTAAATGGCCTCATGCTCTCCTTTCTTTGGTCAAGTTACAAGGACATAAACAAATATCATCTGACAAAATGGAGCACTCTTGCGGTGCCATATAAAAACAGGGGATGGAATATAAAGAATATCTACCGGTTCAATACTGCACTCTCTTTAAAAAGCCTATGGCATGGTCTCTTTGGAGACAATCTATGGACCATAACTCTTCATGCAAAATATATAAAAGTGGATATTTTCAGCTGGATCAGGATGCCAAAGACAGATGTTCTAAATGTTTCTTTTATATGGAAGGGCTTCATGAAAATTCTCACTTAGATATGTGCTAATCTATCCTAGAGGGTGGGAGGTGGTAAGAAAGTTTATGTTGGAGTGGATCCCATTTCGGGTTTCAGCGATGACTACTGTTTATCTCAGGACCTGCGAAATCACTTCTCCAGTTTTAGTCTTCATACTCTCAACCAGTTTAAAAGATCAAGCTATCTTGTTCTCGATCTCTCTTATTGGCTTACTGCATCTGACTTGTGTCTTGCTAGAATTTGGAAAATTGAATGGGAATAGTACGTCCAACATCTTAATTTGGTTGGAATTTGTCTTAATGGACAACAGGATCACTTAATATGGGCAAAAAATCCAGTGAACGGACAAGTGACTGCTAGTTGGGCATACTTGGCTTTAGTTGATCATTATGTGGCCAGTAACATAAAATGGTGGTCTTTGGTATTGTGGAAATGGAAAATTCCTCTAAAAATCAAGTGTTTTCTTTGGCTCCTTTTCAACAACAAAATTCTCACTTGGGAGAATTTAAAACACAGGGGAAAATCCGGTCCAGGCATTTGTATTTTATGTAAAAATGGAGAAGAGACGGTTAATCATCTATTTTTACATTGTAATTTCTCTATGCAGTATGGAAGTCTATTTGTGCAAGCTTCATGATTGTCGATGATTGGCTAGGGATGGAATTTGAATCTGCTTTCCATATTTGGTTGAGTACAAGAATAGAAAACTGAAACAATTGCCACTTTACCTTGCTTGGGCTATCTGGAAAACAAGAAATATGGCAATTTTCCATGGTGTAATTCCTTCTACAAATCACACTTTATATATATTATGGAATATGGTTCATCTTTACACAAAAGTGACTGTTGTGAAAAAAAATCTACATCCTTTGAGAAGGTCCAAGCCTGTGGTTATTGATAAAGCAGTCAGGTACTTTGATGGTGCTTGTTCAGATCACAAATGTGGTGTTGGGTTCACGATTAGTTGTGGAAAGGATTTCCTTCTCAAATTTTGCCTGGCATGTGGAGAAGGTACGAATATGAAAGCATAAATTTTAGGTCTCTGGGGCACATTAAAAGTTGCTTCTATCTGTGGCATTGATTCATTAAAAATTATGGGAGACTCCATGGTTATTGTTATGTGGGAAAACAAGCAGGCTAAGCTAGAAAACACTTTACTCCAACACTGGTGTCAAAGAATTTCAACATTGCTGGAAGTTTTTAGAGACCTCACGATCGAGCATACTTACAGAGTGAATAATGATGTTGTTGATTCTCTGTTGAAATCTTCTCTTGATGGTATAGCAGGGGTACTTTATTGGGAAGAATGGATTGAAGAAATGTGTGTCCATTCTAGTCTCATAAACGCTTTTCTTTCTAAAGCCTACTAGACTTTGTTTTTGTGATTTTGTTTTGTCATAAAAACTCTTTTTGTAGGATGCTGACATGCAAATGTTTTGCACAGGATAGATAGTTTAAGTTTTTGATACTGTAATTTTGTTATAAGAACAGTGATAGAAATGTTTTTGTAACAATGATACTCAAGAATCAAGGATTAAAAGCCTTGAAGTGGTATGTACTTTTTGATTTCTCAGAAATAACAAAAGTACGTTTTTTTTTCCTTTGAAAAAAAAAAAAGCGACCACCATAAGATCAATCCATCCTCCTCCAATCTAGGAAAAGCGTAGATGGTAGTCCACCCCAAATTCTAAGATCTAAACATTTTACATTTTTACATGTTTTTAAGAGGAAGGAGTGTAATTTAGTGTTTAAAGGAGTTCGTGTTTAAAGTAGAGTTCATGGTATTTAATAAAATAGAAAAATATTAAGGAACTAAATTTTTTACAATGTTTATCTTAATTTAAAAGGGATATGATCCCTAACTTAAACTTCAAAACCTAAAGATATATATTTCAATTACTTAAAACTAAAAATATAACCTAAAGATATATATTTCAATTACTTAAAACTAAAAATATAAATGAAACTTGCATACTTCATGCAATGTAAATGAGTTAATTGAACTTTCGATGTGTAAGCTCACCTGACTCACTAACTGGGCACATACCATCGAGGGGCCCTTCTAGGTGCAGCACTAGTAATAAGGTAAGCACCAGAGGTAGTTTATCCTATAGAAGCACCTATAGCTCGTGAGTTAGATACTTGTGATTGGGATAAAGAACCAAACCAGGTGTTTCAGATCGATAGTCAAATGCGCCAGAAACAAAGGTAGCTGTACTTTACCCAGTACCAAAGCCAGTCGTAGCAGCTTATGCAGATTCACCGATACGAGTAGTAGTTTTTAAATGGAAGTTAAACCATCATTAAACCATAATTTACATATAAGGGATTTGAGTATATATTGAATTTTAAATTTGAAAAAAAAATTGCATCTCCATAAATTTAATCTCTATAAACAATTGATAATCTAAAGTTTATAAATAAAGAAATAATTAATTAATTTAAAGTGTTACATTAATTTAAAAAATAAATTAATATGGTGTAAACTCGTCATAATTATTAAAAGAAATCAATAACTAATAATTCACCATTAATGAGAGGAATGTATTTATTTTAGTATATCACATCTTATATCTTATGAATGATTCGATAATATATATATTTAATATTAAAATTATTATTTAACTATTAAATATCACATCTTCATAAGAATTCGTTATGAATGATTCGATAATATATATATTTAATATTAAAATTATTATTTAACTATTAAATATCACATCTTCATAAGAATTTTGTTCGAAATAGAAAACTTCAATTTCAAATTGTTCAAAGTCATTTTAGTTAGTTTCTTTGTATTTAATTGAAAGCCACTGTCTTAAACATTTTTATGAGAATTCTTTTTAATATAGAAAATGTCAACTTGAAATTTTTCAAATCATTTTAATTAAGTTCTTTGTATTTAATAAACATTGCTATCACGTGATAATAATTAAGGATTTCTTGCGCATTGTCCTAATATAAATTGGAATTCCCCCGCTGGTCATCAATTGGATAATGGCTTGTGTGACTATTATGAACATTGCGGTACTGATAAATGGTGCTCTTACAAGTTTTTTTAGTTGCTCAAGAGGGATTCGACAAGGGTGTTCCCTATCTCCATTATTGTTTTTGTTGGTTATTGATGGACTGAGTCGACTGATTTCCCAAGCAAAAGAGGAGGGTTTTATATAAGCTCTAAAAATCACTAAAAATTTATATATGTCATATACTTTATTTGTGGATGATGTATTGTTAGCTGGAACTAACTCAGTGGAAAAATGGAATTGCTATTTGGAGATCATTAAGGTTTTATGCAATGCCTCGAGGATGAAGGTTAGTTTGTCCAAATCCTGTTTCTATCAAAATAAAATTGATGATGAAAGGATGAGTGAAATTCAGCGTATGATGCCTTATAGTTCTTGTAATCTTGTGGATGGCTTCAAGTATCCTGGATACTTTCTGAAACCGAATGGTTATTTAATCAAAGACTGGCTCTGGTTATTGAGGAAGGTTGAAGTTCGTATCTCACATTGGACTTACAGGATGTTATCAATTGGGGGAAAACTTACACTTGTTAAGGATGTTTTGACAAGAATGCCTGTCTATTGGTTCTCTTTACTACATGTTCCGTGTTCAATTATTAACTCTTTGAGGAGATTATTCTTCAATTTTTTATGGACAGGTGGTTTATCAAATGTTGGGTTAGTGATGACAGGATGGGAAAAGATTTCACTTCCAGAAAGTTTCGGCAGCTGGGGGATAAAAGATTTGACCTCCTTTAGTGAAGAGCTATGACTTACTTGAGCTTTTGGAGAGGTTTATTTGGTAATTCTCTTTGGATAGAAGTTCTCCACTTAAAATATATCAAGATGAAGGTTAGCAATTGGCTCAGGAATCCTGGAAAAAAGATCAGAGGTGTTTCGCCAATATGGAATGGTTTTCTTAAGGTGTATAAGTGGTTAACAAAAGACCTGTTTTGGCGGGTTGGGAATGGAAAAGAAATCTCGATCGGAGTGGATCCAATTGTGGGTCTAGAGGACTCATATAGACTTTCCAGTGAAGTTCAGACACATGCGAGAAATTTTGGTTGTATAACACTTGATAGCATAATAAAGAAGAGTAGCAGAGGCTATTGGCTTTGTGCGAAGGATTTTGGTATGACAGGTGCTATTGCTTTTGAATGGGACAGCTATATTTAGGCATTAAATGATGCAGGTTGCAGAGTACCACAGGAAAGTGGTAAAATACTTTGGGTTGGGAATGAAATTTCTGGAGTTGTGACTGCTAAATCAGCTTATAGAGCCATTATCAAAAGAAAGTTTATTTTTCCGAAACATTGGTGGTTTGAAAGTAGTGTGGCAATGGAAGATACCTCTAAAGTTTAAATGCTTTATTTGGTTTGCTATCCAGAATCGGTTGAAAACTTGGGATAATCTACTCTTGAAAGGTTGGTCAGGACCCAGTCAATGTATCTTATGCAAAACTAATTCTGAAAGTGCATTTCATTTTTTTTGTGGAATGTGACTTCACCAAGAAGTTATGGGATATGGTTTGTAATACATTTAATATTGATAAAATCTAGGGAGATTTAAATGTTATCACTAGCTTGTATAATTGGATCAATACTTACAAATACCATGTTACCCTCCTGGTATTTATCTGCTGGACTATTTGGCACATCAGGAATTTGTCTATTTTCGAAGATCATACTCCTTGTGTTTCCTTAACATACAATATGACCCTGAAGCTTTATGCAACTTATCAGAGGGAGAAGGATCATGTTAAGTGTCGGAAAGTTGGACTGCTTAATTTCCAATTTAATGGTCCATTACTCTACTTTGATCGGGCTGCATCACTTGGTCAATGTGCACCTGGTTGGGTTATCTATTTAAATCAGGATCATTGCTTTACCATCTGTCTCAGATGTGGTAGAGGTACTAATATGAAGGTTGAACTCCTTGCTTTGTGGTGTGGTATTAGAGTTGCAAATCTATTTGGTCTGGCGGATGTCAAAGTATTTGGTGATTCCAGAGTTACTATCAAATGGGCTATTGGTGATTATAAGCTGAATATTACCTCATCATTACATTGGTTCAACATGTTAGGATATTCCTATACTCCATCCTAGTCCTTCTAACATTCCTGTCATTTACATTTTCAGTCCTGCATGCAAAATTAGGGTTTGCATGCATTTTACATGCATCCTAGTCATCAGCACCAGCACCTAGCCCTCAACAAACTAGCCCCAGGAGCTTCTCTCGGATCAGTCTTAGCTCTCCTAGAGCTTAGTGCGCCCTCTTTTCAGTTATTGCATGAGAAGGGTGCCTTTCTTCATCTGCCAGTCCAGTTTAGTTCAGTTATCTTCAGTTCTTCCTTGATTTAAGGATTAACTGACTCCTAACTGACCTTATCACTCTTTTGGACCTCCAGTGTGACTAGATAGACTGTTTTGACTCCAGTTAGCTCCATGAGCGCCCTCCACTGAGTCTCCTTCACTAGATCAGTGCTTCCATGTTCCAGTTACACCAACCACACTCAGTTAGACTCAGTTTGACTCCCGGTTGATCACTACTTGTGCATTGATGACTTCACTGATGATGAGATAGACTCCTAGTTTGGCACTGATGACTCTCCACTGATTATGGATCTGTGCATGAAGGATAATTTGAATTACACCAAGTGAATTTGAATCCTCATACTCAGCATTGTATATTTACCCGGTTACTATTCTGATTAATGTAGTGCGTGTAATTATTCTGCCTCTATTGGATATATGTTCTATTGCTTCTCTCTTCTTCCTTAATTCCTTAATTCTTTCACTGTGAGGTTACATTATCTCTTTGGATCTTATGTTGGCAATCTAACATGGTATCAGAGCCATTTGAGAGTATATTCTACCTCCATTCTTGAGAGTTTTTTTTTGCAGGTATTTCGAAGTTCTAGCAGTTGCAGCAACTCTCTATTTGCACTTATTCAAGCAGTCAAGATGAGCAATTCGAATGCTCCTTCTTCTCCTATACTTCTCATTCCTTTCAATTACTTCGAATGGAGGGATGAGATGAAGATTTTCTTGATGACAAAAGGGTTTGAAAGATTGGTTTATGAAAGAGATGCCACACCACATATAGCTAGAGATAAAGTCAAGCATCTAACCAAATTGGATGAAGCTTTTGGATACATATGCCTTTACATGTCTAGAGATCTATTGTTCCATGCTGAAGGTTTGAAGTCTCCAAAAGAGTTATGGACCAAATTGGAGAGCCTTTTTGGCAAACAAGATGGGATGAGAGGCTACACTCTTGAAAACGAATTGGCCTCTCTACAACCTAGCAATTTTGAGAGCATTCAAACATTCATCTCAAAATTTCAGAATTTGGTTACTCAATGCAAGCATTGTGGCATCACCAAAAGTGATGAGCAATTAGTACTCTCCATTTTGAGCAAACTTGGATCTCAATTTTCTGTTTTTGTCTCTACTTTCCATTCTGGGCGAATGTCAATCCCTGGATGGAAGTTTCCTACCTTGGAAAAATTTACTACCGCTCTCATTCAAGAAGAAGACAAATTGATTCAAATGGGTTCCATCACAATCTCCAGAGATCTAGCTCTTTTAGCTGGTGAATCAAGTGGAGCAAATGCAAGGGGGGGACAAAAAGGCAAAGGAAAGAAACCTTCAAGATCCAAGAATGACAAACAAAAGAGACCTAATTGTACCTACTGCAAGAGAGGAAACCATCCTGAGCATTCCTGCATGCATAAGAAGATTGATCTTCTAACCAAGCTTCTTGAACAAAACCAAATTGTTGTTCCAAAAGAAGCAAAGCTATCTGATTCTGGAAGTGGATCTGATGATTGTCATGCATTGATGGCTGGTTTTTCAAACACAAAAGCTCTCCTCATAGATTATGGAGCTTCCAACCACATGATGGCACAAAAAGAATCTTTCTCTTCTCTAGATCTCCATGATGGGCCTACCATTCACATGAGAGACAACACTCAGGTTTCTGCAAAAGGAGTGGGTACAGTGCATATGGAACATGGTAAGTTCAAAAATGTCTTGTTTGTTCCTTCTCTAACTGCAAATTTATTATCAGTTTATCAGATGACCCATACAGGGTCTCCAAAGCAAGTTACTTTTGGTCCAAACACTGTCGAGATCACAGAAATATCCACTAGAAAGGTTATAGCGAATGGGATTGCTAATCATGCCTCAAAGGCATATGAATTTTCTCACTTTATGCCTTTCTCTCCAAGTGTTTCTTCAGATTCCGATCAAGATCAGAGTGACTTCTCTTCCGATGAAGAAGAAGAGCAAGATTACGATATAGAAGTCATAGTTCAAAAAGATTGCAATCCATAATCAACACCTATTCTCAGTCTAGATACAAGGTCAACATGGGCTCACACAGCTCTTGCTACTACTGAGAATACTGTTGAGGATCATCACACTACCAGACTTCCACACCATGCCAACCTTGCATTATTCCATCCACCTCTCCATGAGAGATGCAGCATGATGATGGGGTTTACTCTTCCATTCTTTGGGAAAACTCATCATGATACATTCGCTCTAGTGACAGAAAAGGTTCCTGAAAGACTTGCTACATTCAGCACATTCTCTAGCACTTGCATTCGCACTTTACAGAGGATCAGCTTACCAAGTCTCTTTGCAAAGTTTTCACTGATGAAAGCTTGCTTCTTTTCTGCTTAGAGTGATGGCTCCTTGAGTTATTCAAAAATATAAAACAAAAAAAATGAAAAAGAAAAATTGAGGCAGTATTTTTTTATCATTTCATTGATTGTATGGGTGACCTTTGGTCCTAGTTACCAGGGCCCAGGATGGATTAAGGGGGGGTGTTAGGATATTCCTATACTCCATCCTAGTCCTTCTAACATTCTTGTCATTTACATTTTCAGTCATGCATGCAAAATTAGGGTTTGCATGCAATTAGGGTTTGCATGTATTTTACATGCATCCTAGTCATCAGCACCAGCACCTAGCCCTCAGCAAACTAGCCCCAGGAGCTTCTCTCGAATCAGTCTTAGCTCTCCTAGAGCTTAGTGCGCCCTCTTTTCAGTTATTGCATGAGAAGGGCGCCTTTCTTCATCTGCCAGTCTAGTTTATTTCAGTTATCTTCAGTTCTTCCTTGATTTAAGGATTAACTGACTCCTAACTGACCTTATCACTCTTTTGGACCTCCAGTGTGACTAGATAGACTGTTTTGACTCCAGTTAGCTCCATGAGCGCCCTCCACTGAGTCTCCTTCACTATATCAGTGCTTCCATGTGCCAGTTACACCAACCACACTCAGTTAGACTTAGTTTGACTCTCGGTTGATCACTACTTGTGCATTGATGACTTCACTGATGATGAGATAGACTCCAGTTTGGCACTGATGACTCTCCACTAATTATGGATCTGTGCATGAAGGATAATTCGAATTACACCTAGTGAATTCAAATCCTCATACTCAGCATTGTATATTTACCCGGTTACTATTCTGATTAATGTAGTGTGTGTAATTATTCTGCCTCTATTGGATCTATGTTCTATTGCTTCTCTCTTCTTCCTTAATTCCTTAATTCTTTCACTGTGAGGTTACATTATCTCTTTGGATCTTATGTTGGCAATCTAACACAACATAATTAGAAGTGAAATCAACCTTTTTTACAACATTTCACTTGAACATATATATTGGGAAAACAACTAATTGGCCGACAAACTTTCTAAGCAGGCACTTGAAGGTGAAGATGGATTTCTGAATTGGGAGAAATACTAGATTCTTCGGTTCAAAATCAGGGCTCTATATATTTTCGGGATTGAGATTCATACCTAAACATGATATTTTTTGTTTTTGGATGCATAGACATCAGTTTTGATAGTTTGGAGATGCAGCAGAAATCTCTTTTTTGTAATAGTTGGTCATTATTGATTTATAGTGATCACATAGCTATAAAAAACTATCATTGCACTGTTTGATTCAAATAATGAATATCAATAATATGTTTTTTTTAGCTGAAAAAAAATTATGATTTATTTTAGGTTATAGATTTTAAAAAGTAAAAAAGTATTTGTTTTTTTTAACAATTTTAAAGTATTTGTTTTTTTAACAATTTTTTTATGTGTTTTGAAAACTTTGAGTAGTATTCTTAAACCATTATAATTATGATGAGTTACAAATAAAATTGTTTAAATAATTTTAATTAGTTTTTATTTTTTACATTTGAATAAAAACTACTTTATCACATCTTTAATTTAAATATATTTATAATTATAATAATAATCTAATTGTTTACTTTATTTTTGATATTTATATATTTTTAATTAAAAATAATAATAATAATTTACATATAACATTTGTTCCCTTTATTTTTGATATTTATATGTTTTTAATTAAAAAATATAAATAATAATTCACATATCACATCTTAAAAATGATTTGATTTAAATATAATTATTTTTTATGATAAATACTCACATATTTAAAAGCAATTTAAAATATAATTTTATATTTTATTATCATTATTCATAATATTTAAATATTTAAATTTCATATATAAGCATATTTATTTCTTTTTAAATATTTAAATTTCTTACATAAACATATTTATTTCTTTTACAAAGTCAGGTATAAATAGAAAAATAGACAAGCAACCATTATAAAGACACATAGGTTCTTTACATGCAACACCTTGGGCCACCAAATACCATGTGCCCAAAACACATTCCAAGACCTAAACCATTTGACTCATTATTGAATCAAGGTTAACCGTAACACACACACACATTTAAACTAACTCAATAAAGTAGGAAAATAAAAATATACAAAGTCATGTTGTTGGTTTGGAGATTAGAAACTAGACTATCAATAAAACATGACTTTATCATCTTGAGTAGGCCTCTCAACAACCTAATCATAAAAAAAAGAGTGATTGGTGGAACCTTGGAACCCGAAGTAGAAGGCAAAGGTTCTTTGACAAATCAGACATTGCATGAAATTTTTGCAATTACATCCAGCTTGACATCTAGGTTCTTGAGTTGGGTCTGAACTACATTGATTTGCATCAAGATTTCAACATTTGTCTCGTGATTTTCCATTAGAACCTTTACCATAAGAGCCTTTGTTTGCTAGTATAGACTCACAATTTTAAAATGCTTAGCATCCTTGGCATTGGAAGTGCCATAGTCTGAGATCCAACTGTACATTTCTTGACCCAATTCTTCCTTTGGTAGCACATCCCTTTCTAGTTTTACTTTGTCCTCAATCTACATGATAACTCCTTGCATGTGTAGGTGTGTATCTTTACAATGAGTCTTAGCATCCTCATTGGCTTCATTTCTAACCTGAGCATAAGGGGATCATCCATAGTTGTTTCCTCTACGTTTCCCTCAGTGACCCCCAATGTTGGTTATCTTGAGAAAGAAAGGAGTGGATTTGGTAGTTCTATTGGTGGCCTACAGGGGAGAAAACACCTTGGAGAGGTCCCCAAGACATTGAAAGAAGCACAACAAGCTTGACATAAGAGGGGTATCTCACTGAGGGAAAGGAATTCCCCCAAAAAATAAGAGCAAGCGAAAAAACCACCAGGAAGAAATCGATACTAAACAGTCTGTTTGAAGAATGAGAAAGGTGTTAGGAGTGCCATACCTCTAGCACTGAAATTTTGTTGATGTTGCAATCATGTTGGGTTTTGCTTCTCCAAGATGTTTCCTTTCCAAAGTATAATTCTCTTCCTTTTTGTTCAAGAATATCCCATTGCGGGCATGATGACATTGGGATCCTCTGTGCACTACTGTAGCCAACCTTGATTGTACTCCATTAATTTCCTTACCTTCATGAACTAGGTCTATGTGATGGCCTTAATAAAATGCTAGTCAATGTTGCCACCTAGTGAGTCACATGCAGTGGCCTGGTGGTTGTGTTTATCATGGTTGATGTTATGTGCCTAACTCTAAGGGGATCAAGAGTTGTCAGAACATTCCTAAAATTGACAATTTCTAAAACTTCTTTGATAAAAAATCAATATATCCACATTATCAGCTAGGGTATTTGGGATTTTTGGTGGGGTTTCTGTAGCAATGTAAATATTTTCTCTACCAAAAATCATGTTGACCTAGATCAATTATTTTGACATACAAACAAACCATTGTTCCTATATTCACATGCATGCCCAAAATTAAATTAAAAACTCATTGAATCATTTGAACAAACACTTGGCATCAAAATTCAAGCTACAATCATTATACTCATCAATACCTACATGAATTTTAATGAAAATCATTATAATAAATAATGAAAGTATATTCTTCAATATACCAGATTGAATTCATAACAGAGGATGAGAATTAAAAAACTTGTCTTTTTATAAATTGAGTTCAAGGCAATGGGTGAACTATTATCTTCCAAACCACATGTAAATATTTTGTGGATACCTCTTGCATGCTAGGATATGAGATTACCATAGTGAAGAAGTTTTTTCAAATCTCCCAAGTCACTCTTTTTTTACTAAAGGCTTCCAAACCATCCAAGAAAGTTAGCAAATGTGTAGAGGTTGAAGAAGGTACTTATCTACTCGATCTTGGCGTCTAATTCCACATGACAATTCCTCTTTCATCTCTCCATGGATCTTATGATAGATAGGCTTCCCGCTGCTCTCTTTTCATAAATATCTCCATTCTCTCCTCAAGAACAATATTTTTTTCGAGCTTATCTTCCTAATTTAAATTCTCTTTTTGGCATGAATGAATGAGAGATAAATGAATACTATCATCCTAACTCATCCACTTCCTTATTGCTAGGAATTGAGATTACTAGTTGAACTTGCCTTGATTGAATGGAATTAGGAATTAGTTTCTTCAATATAATAGGTAGGTACTTAAGGGTAAAAAATATTACTTAAAGTAATTAATAATTTCACTAGGCTCCTAATTGTAATAGCTTAAACATTAGGATGGGATGATGATAGGAAAATCACATGCCATAGGTCGTAGATAGGATATAGTAGTAACCATGATACACAGTTCAATTTCCCCCATAGATCCCCTTACCTTTTCCCTTTAGTGGGATTGTAGCTCCAATAGTGTTCTCCCACTAGTCATCCTTGGAAACTTTGATTAATTTCAAAAGATCATGTTTAGATGTTTTTAGAATCACCATGGCAAATCTATCTCATGGCATGAGGCAAAACATAGTAATGAAAAATGTAAAATTACAATGTAGACAAGATCAATTTCAAAGGGTTGAGACTTATATATTACTCCATACCCACTTAGGGTATCCTACTTACTTCCATCCTTTCATAATGGATTGATTGATATTTGTTTCCATACTTTCTTATGTATTATTCCATGGATTTCATTTGATACAATCTAAGAGAGACAATAAACAGAGCATGGGTAATTAATTTACTTAATTCCTCATATCCCAACCTTTGCTCTAGTTCTATTTTTAGAATTCTATCTTGAAGCTCATTCTTATTTTCTCCTCAGATTCCTCCAACACCTCACTGTGCCTTCAAGAGTTGGAGAGGCATTTTCTCCTCAATTTCCCATAAGATTCTCTACTTGTTCCTTCAAGAGTTATTCACTTGGATTTACATCACTTGCATGTCCCTTGAGGTTTTTTTCTCCCAATATTTCCTCCACCACTCCCACTTTCTCACATGCAAAGAGAGGCATTCTTGGGAATCATCATAGTTCCTTTCATACATGTAAATTCTTTTACGAAGCTCAAAATTTTCACAAAATGCACACTTGTTTATATTTCCATGTGGGGTTTTCATTATCCTAGACTGCTACATATGAAAATTTCCAACCTGATATTTTCTATCTACTGATTCTAGACTTGCATAAAACCACATAATTTGTCTATTTCTAAACCTTTGTACAAGATAAATAAAGACGATAAGGAATGCTGACAGAATTGGGTTCCAAGTAATGAACAATAAAGAACATGATAACCATCCCATCTTGATCTAGAGTTCAAATGGTTTTCACCTCACAACAATGGATATGGAAATACATGGAGGCTTGAGTTCATTATTATGGTATGAAACATTGAATGTATGGATCGCCTCTTTTCCATTGCATGGTGTAACATTATTTGATACTTATAGTTTTATTTATCAATAATGGGTGGTGGAAATGTATTAATCCCCCCTTTTTTCCTCATAGATCTATACCGCAAATTGCATGCCTCACTTTCCATTCTATTCTTTGAGAAATTGAGCCAATACAGAGTGAACAAATCACATGGATTCAAAACCTCCCACAAAAGTTTGTGCTTTGAAAACTGGATTCTTGCACAAAGTTGAGGGACCTTTTAGATGCAATTGTAGTTTTGTGAAACATGCTTCCGCTTTGTAAAAACAAAACATGTACACATTCCTTGACGTTAGCACTAGAGGAACCTGAACCTGATAGGTCACTTGACACACATCATGGGTAGACAAAAACACGCACGTGTTTCAGAGTTACAAAACATGCACATGTTTTGCAGTTACAAAATGCACGCACGTTTTGTAGATACAAAACGCATGTGTGTTTTGCAGTTACAAAATGCATGCGCATTTTGGAGTTACAAAACATACGTGTGTTTTGTAGTTACAAAATGTGCGCACATTTTGCAGTTATAAAATGCATGCACATTTTATAAGACATGTTATATATCCCTACATTTCTATCCCTTTCTCCCTACACCCCCATCCATCTCTCTCTCTCTCTCTCTTCCCCCAAATATCTCCCCCCCTCTCCCTCTCTCCTTTCCTCCCTCCCTCTCTCTATCCCTCAATAAATATATCCCCCTATCCATCCTTCCCTATCCCTCCCTCCCTAACCATTACTATCCCCCTCTCACTCTCTCTCTCCCTTAGTACTCCTCCACCTCCACCTAACCCCCACCCGTCTCTCGCTCCCCTAACCCCTTAACACCCCCCACCTCTCTCTCTCTCTCACTCTCACTACCACATTAAACAAGTTTACCACCAAATAGAATCACTACCTATTTACTACTTTAATATCAAAATTAAGCAATAAGTACCTATTTACTACTTTAATATCAACGCTCTAATACAAGTTAAATTTAGAATGCCAATCCAAAAAATTATATGAATTCATGAGAGAGAGAGGCAATGAAAGAATATTAAAATGATTAAATATATACCTAGGAGTGGGGTAGTAAAAGAATAAATCAAAATGATAAAAGATATATCCAAAATGTTTTTTTAAGGAATTTTAATTTTTTTTTATGGATAGGTTAATTTAATATTATTGTATCTAAAGTATGGAAAGTAATTTTGAGATTATACATCACGTATAACCTCAAAACTAAAAACAATACACTCTATCCTATTCTTCTGATAGAAGTGGGTCTGCTCCCCATCGAAAGCATCGCTATGTATAGATACTTGATGTACAAGAATAAGCTAAATAACATTGCAGACCAAAGACTCCCTAAAATTGTTTTAAATTCTAGTCAAGGTCATCTTCACTCAAGAGAGGTTGGTACAAAGACGCCATGGCTTGACTCAATCATTGGGGGATCGATGAAAACACCACTTTGCAAGATATCAACAACCTAATAAAAACTATCACATATAAGTTCAAAGTGAGAATGTGGGACAAGAATGATTTAGAGGGTCAAAGAAAGTTAATATATTACAAGGAAGTCATTAATCATAATCTGGAAGATCAAACAATGTACCTCTCTGTCTTAACTAGCTCAAAGAAGAAGATTAATATAGCCAAGATAAGAACGAACTCCCATGAGCTTTATAGCGAAACAAGACGTTGGACAATTCCTAAAACTCCATGGGAGGAAAGGATTTGCCAACTCTGTGATTCCATGAGCGTTGAGGACGAATCTCACTTTCTTCTAGAGTGCCCTGCGTACACCCACATTTGATCGCAATTTCCTAATCTTTGCTACAACTCATAGGATCCTCGGAATGCTTCTTTCTCAAGTTTTCCATCATAGGAATCAAATTTTACAAAAAACCAAGTAATTCCTTTCGCTTTTCTTAAGGTTCAATAGACCAATAGATCTTAGGAGACATTAATCATCATCATCATCAAAAACTTAAAATGTAATTACAACAAAATGATTATTTAATATTTATAAATTTAATTTTAAATTTTATATAAAAATTAAAAATATTAAATTAACATAAATTTATTTGAAATTTAAGTTTAAATTAACATAAATTTATTTTAAATTTAAATCTAACTTTAAACTAAATCTATGCTAATTTAGGTTTTATATGAGTCTAATGTTTATCCTATAAAGCTGAATGAAATTTGAAAAGAATAAAGATGTCTGTCAAACATAAACATCATAACAACATAGATCACTTTGAAAGGAATATCCTTAAGCAGCTGCCTGTCAACATAAAAGTAACAAATGAAAAATCGACAGGCATCTGTCGATTTTGTTCTACTCTAATTAATACACCCCGCAGTCTGCTTCAGATACTCACTGATTGTTAATAATTTCAGTTGTTGTCAGTCATCAGTGAAAATAAGAGGCTACTCAGACAGAAGTCGACAAGAACCAAACAAACCCACATACAAGTCTGCTAAGAATGAGACCAAATTTTTTTTCCATTCAATGACACCAACTACTTCTTCTAAGGATATGGTCATGCCCATTGCCAACCATTTGCCACCCACATCCAATTGTCAATGCTTTTCAAATTTATTGTGTATCATCACAGTGACAGTTCTACTGGTAGTTGAATAGATACTTCTTCTAAAGATATGGTCATGCCCATTGCCAACCATTTGCCACCCATATCCAATTGTCAATGCTTTTCAAATTTATTACATGTATCATCATAGTGACAGTTCTACTTGCCATCGAATAGATAGTTATTTGCATTCAATATTTAGACTAAGCCCCTGCCACCAAAAACTGAACTCAAGTTTCCCTAGTTTGAAAAATAAAAAAATGCTGCCTACCGTTTTAAATCCCACCACTGCAAAGCTTATACAGCAATCTGCTGAAACTCAAATCGAAATCCTCTTATACCTCTAAACCTTCCTTATTAATGACAGCCGAAGGAGCATGGACTATTCTTTCTTTCTCACATCTCTTTGTAGTTTGTAATTTTCCAAATTATGGCGGATATTTCACAATGCATTAAAGATTAAACCACTCTGAACAAGATCTCATGACCTAAGCCTCAGCTATATTTTGTCACTCCATTAACTATAACTTCACCAACCGTGCCTACCGTGTGTTCTCTCCCATTAAACTTCTTAATAGCAGCTTTAAATAATGGAATTTTTATACTTCGTGTTCACACACAGGACCATGGAGTTTGGCTCTCCGTGTTCATACAGCGGCCATTTCAAGTTGGTCTTTGAATATTTAACTCAAAATTTAATGGCTGAAAAGGCCAAAACAATGAATATTCACAGTAAACGTTCTAGATTTTGGTTGCATTGAAACCGGATTTGGTGTTCTCTCGTACATATTTTACTCATGGAGGGTTTTCGTAGTACTTTCACTGGAATCAACCAGCACGCAGTCAGAGCAAACTACAACAAGTACAATATACAACGGATATATCTTGACATTGGAAGGTTTTTAAAGTATAGATCATTTATACTGGTTCCGGAATTTGAACAAAATTACAATGTAGAATTTGAACAAAATTACAATATAATATACCATAAGTAATAAAACAAACATTGAAAATAGTGAGGAAAATCTAATAAATAATAATTCACATTGTATGAATGATTTGAATTTACTTTTATTGCACGGAGTGAAATGAAGTGCTTTACAGTCCAGTATGGGAGAGATGTTGTAACGTATGTAGGTTTGTCTAGTAAAGTTACATGAGTTAAAAAAAAAGTAAAAGGTAATAAATTATACTACCATTAATAAATTCATGTTGGTTCATAAAATAAAAAAAATTATGGAAAGTATTTAAAAAAAACCATGTTGGCTAATAAAATAAAATATTATGAAAAGTAATTAAACCGGATCTATCAATCAAGATATATCAAATTTCTTGAATTTAAATTTTAAAAAAGAAATATACCTCAAAAAATTGGATCCCTCTTGGTGCTTGATAGATACAGGATTAAGATGGATCTATGGTGGTTTAGTCTTTTTGTTAACAACACAAAAATAATACAAAGTAAAAAGTAATAAAAATTATGTCGACCATAAACAAAAAAGAATAATTATACAAAGTAAAAAGTAAATATGAGACTTAAACTAGAGACTTTAGAACTTAGGATTAGGTGATAAATATTATGTCGGTCATAAACAAAAAAGAATAATTCAAAGTAAAAAGTAAATATGAAACTTAAACTAGAGACTTTACTTTTTACTTTTAATACAAAGTAAAATGTAAATATGAGATTTTAGAGTGTTTTTCGAGTAACAAAATAATACAAAGTAAACAAAAAAGAATAATACAAAGTAAAAAGTAATAAATATTATGTTGGACATAAACAAAAAAGAATAATACAAAGTAAAAAGTAAATATGAGACTTAAACTAAAGACTTTAGAGCTTAGGATTAGGTGGTTCACCTTGAAAGATTTGATCCTTCTCAACGCTTAATAGAACCTAGGATTTGGATCTATGCTAGTATAACACATCTTATATCTTATGAATAATTTGAATATAGCTATTTTATGTTACGATTATTATTTAAGTATCACATCTTCATGATAATTCTTTTCAAAATACAAAACTTCAACTTTAATTTGTTCAATTCATTTTAATTAGTTTATTTGAATTTAATTGAAGGTTACATTTTTACGAAAATAAACTACAATTTTAAATTGTTTAAGTTATGTTAATTAGTTTCTTTATATTTAATTGAAAGTTGTTATAAATGTTTAATTAAATATGATGGTGACTAAGATTGATTTTATAAACCTTAAAAAAAATAGGAATCACTTAATTTTTTTTAAATTTTTATTTATGTATTTTAAAAAATTCAACAAAATTATTCCAAATAACCATAATGTAATAAATTTCAAACTCAATTGTTCAAATAATCTTAGTTGTATTGGTTTTCTTACATTAACTACTTTATCACGTGTTTAATTAAATATATTTCTAACTATAATAATGATGGAATTATTCAAATTTCTAGATAACTATTTTTAATTAAAAAATAAAAATAATAATTCACATATTACATCTTAAAAATTATTTAATTTAAATATAATTAATTTGTATTGTATACAATTTTATATTTTATTACCATTATTCATAATATTTAAATATTTAAGTTTTTTACATAAACATAAATTTCTTTTATAAAATCAATTACATAATAGAAAAAACCTATATAACACTTACACAATTAAGTCTGTAAATAAATGAGAGCTATATTTATTTATTTACTTTGTAAACTTAAAGAAAAATATACAAAAAGTCATGTTGTTGGTCTGCTAGTTGGAAACCACACTAGTAACAAAACATAGTTTATCATTTAAGATGCCTCTAATTGTTAAAATTAAATATGTAGTGTTCTTCTAGCTAATAAAAGTCCAAAAATAGTTTAAGTACATAAGGCAATAAATATGTAGTGTTCTTCTAGCTAATAAAAGTTCAAAAATAGTTTAAGTACATAAGGCACTGCTTACTAAAACTAACCATATAAACTAAAAAAATATCAAAAAAATTATCCAACAACCTAGTTATCATAAAAAAGAGTGATTGGTGGAACCTTGGAACCCAAAGTAGCAGGAGGAGGTTCTTTAACATCTCCAACTTAGCATCACATGCGATTTTTGTAATTACATCTAGCTTGGCATCCAGGTTCTTGAGTTGGGTCTCAACTTCATTAATTTGAATTAGGATTTTAGCATTTGTTTCATGCTTTTCCATTAAAGACTTTCCCACAAGAGCTTTTGTTTGCTAGTATAGGCTCACGGTTTTAAAATACATGGTGTCACTAGCATTGGAAGCGCCATAGTCTAAAATATTTGGTGTCCTTGGCATTGGAAGTGCCATAGTCTAGGCTCCAAATGTATATTTCCTACTCCAATTATTCCTTTGGAAATGTATCCCTTTCTAGATTTACTTCGTCCTCATCCTCCAAGGTCATCCAATTGTTCCTGAATCTAGTCGAGGTCATTCCAAATTCTATTGATCTCACTCTAAGACTCTTAGCTTGGAAGAATTATCTTTCAAATAAAAAACGAGCAATAATGTTCTTGATGGTCCACTATGCACTGATTTCTTCCTATTGCTTTGAATCTTGTTCTTGCTCCTCAATAGAGATAACGTCCATGGCCTATATGGCCTACTCAATATGGTATGGGACATTCTTGATAAGATCTTGACGCTGATCCTCAACAACACTGGTCAGCTAGCTCCTTCCTCCCCTACCCCTGCGACATCTAGCTCTTTGTCTAGGACCCATGTTGTAGAGGACCTAAACAATCCTTAGCTTTAATAGGCTATCTGTATTGATGAAATGATAAATGAAGTTAGGATCCCATAGCCTCCTTAGACTAAATATCCAATAGAGTTTACCAATGCCCTCCTCCATGATAACATTAATAACAGAGGAAGCTGAATAAATATGGAGTTGGGTTCACTCACCACCAAGGTCGCTTCATACTAGTCATCATTGATGCAGGATTTAGTCCAAATTCGTTGCAGGTTTGAACATATCCCATGAATGCAAAGCATTGAACCACAATCCCTTTCCATATCTAGGACACATGTATCGTCCTCACGACCACGTATCCTTATTACAAGAGTCATGCAGGAATGGGATGGTGCACCATGAAATTAGCACCCACATTGAGTTTATGTTATAGCTTAAAATGACACCTCTCCGTCCGTGATGACACTTGCATTCCTTGGTCGCATGACGACACTTCTTGAAATTAAGTTCAGTCACACAACAGGACACTTGTGGATGGAGGAGTCATTTGGGACACTAAAAATGGTTGAAATTACCTCATTCTTGACCCATTTGATGATTCCAACCCTTAGTAACATTTTTTCAGACCAAACCATCTCCTGAAAATGAGCAGAAAAGCCTGTTTTTGGCCATTTTTCAACATGTGCGCTGGTACACAGGCATGATAGTAGCGTCTATGCCCTACTCTGCTTCATTAAAGTAGCACCCACCTCCACATGTGCACTAGTTTGTCTACTGTAGAGTAGATCACAGTCCTGTACAAGTCAAAATCTCAAAATTTTGGGAAGTTAAGTTAGTTGGGGAACCTCCTACTCGGTTATAACTTCTTTTCCTATCCTGCAATGACTATATAAGAAAGGTAAAAGGTCCATGTGAGGGGACCAAGCTCAAAACATTGTTATGCTGGAGGAATGGAGACCCTCATCCCCCTCTCTTGTGCCTCAGTTTCTCATAAACCCTAGCACAACTGATTAGAGGTTGTGATCCTTGGAGAATAGAAGGAGGAGACCTTGAATCTAGGTTTTGTGAAGTGCCAAGCTTGAAGGACGGTATAACTGTATGTACTTGCTTTCATTCATTAATAAAGATCAGACGTTCTTCTCTTTCCAAATATGACCTATTAATGTGTCTTAGATTTGATTATTGTTTGATTATAGTCTGATGTCTTCTTCTGTCATGAATATCAGTCTTATATAAGTAGTCAAATGTATTTGAGAAAGGTATCAAGTCATTTTGCAGGTCTGGGCATTGCAACACTGGATACGCATTGAAGAGCGATGGAGGCAAAGCTAGGATCAACCTTCTAAATAAGGTGCATACATCTCTAAACCCTAATCTCTTCACTTATTTGTTGTACTTGCAGAATGCTTGTAAGTCTATCTTTATCACCGTAAGTTGGTAGTTTCTCCCCTGAACTATAGGTGCATTTTCCTCACAACAGAATGGCGACCATACTGGGGAAAGCCTAACTGCTTAGGGGTATCCAAGGTCATTTCTTTAGTTTTGTTTGATGGTCTTAGTTCAATTTCTTGATTATAATTAGTTATTAGGCTCTGTTTGACCCTCCTGGGCTTTTACAGACCCTTCCCATCCCTTGCAAACCCTTATGGACCTAGGTGGTGTGGGGGTTTTAACCCCATTTTTCCAAAAAAAACATTTACCCGTGCGCTACTGTTTGTACAGTACAATAGCATCCTAGGTGCTAGTTTCCTTCATGCACAATTTTTCCCACCTCCTGGGATTGATTTTTTGAAGTCTTAACCTGTTTTGGGGGGCTGGGGCTACATTTTTTGGGTCCCCGATGACCCTAGGTCTTTGTTAAACCACTGTAAGTGGTCTCCCATCCTTATACTGATCCTACATTCATGATTTGAACCTCTTTTGATCAATTTCGGCTTGTTTGGAAAGTTTTGGGGCTTGTTGACCCAAGTTGGGGGGTTGTGGACCAATTTGGTGTTTTGTACCCTAATTTGAGTCTGACTGAACCTGCTTGCTCCATTTCCACTGGATTTGAAACCTATTGAGTCTTCTTGACCCTGTTTGTACCTATTTGAGGGAAATTTCTCTTTTAGATTGGTTTCTTATCCTCCCTTATGCTTTTAGTTTTCTTTTGTAGTGAAAGCTCAAGTGTTTTGGCTATTGTTCAAGACCCCGTTTGCATTGTTTATGTGTAGACCTGACTTTACCAAACCATACTTATTTGTAGGTCATTCGCTTTGTTTGGGTTTAAAAGTAGTTTTCGTACTCTTTTCCCAATGGTTGGCATGCTTACATTTTTAAGTATCTGAAAGTCATATTTGGTAGCTTTTACTGTTTCAATAAAGAAAACTTGAAATTTTCTTTGCTTTGCTTTGATAGTATGTTAGTTTCAGTTTTGTTTCTTACCTTTGAAAAGCATAAAGAATTTTGATTTATTTGCTGAGTAGAGTACCTTGCAAGTGGCTTAAAGGATTTAAGAGTGCTTTGCATAAAAAAGAACAAGTTTTCTTTTGCATACATATTTGTTTGAGTAGCCGCATTCTTAGGTTTTGAGTTTAATTTTGTACATTTAGACTTTATTTTTACCTTTTTTGCATTTGAAAGATTAAAAAATTGCATTTGCATATGCATTCTAGATCGTAATTTTAAGACTTGCATTGAAAAGAAAAGATTTGTTTGGTGGTAAATATTTCATTTTCAGTACTCTATCTCTGTTATAACCACTCTCACACACCCACTACCTTTTTGAGTAAGCAAGTAACCTTTAAAATGAACCCTAATAAAATGTACTAGTAACATTTTCTTTTGTAGGTTACACTATACACCATCTAGTCTTGGTTAGGATCTTGGGTTTAAAACACCTTAAACCACCCAAGATCACACATTACGCAAAAATCATAGTTCGACGATCATAGGTAAACCCACCTCATTCAAATCTTGCCTGGGATCTATGCAATAGGTCTTGTGAGATCAGATTGTTGGGAATACACCTCCTACTTTCTGTTTCGAGCATATACTAGGATTGGATCGCGTTTGGGGACTCTTTTTATTTTCAGGCTCAGTTACCCTGCCCACGCCTTCTGATTCGACCAGAGACTATTCCCCCAAGAGTTTTTGGTGTGGTGGTATCCTTAGTATCTGACCATAGGTTCATACACAGGTGACGACGGAGGGTTATATCTACTGTACCTAGGATAGACGTGGGAGGAAATCCCTTGCAGGTCTTTAGGAGGGTGGTTGGGTGATTCCAGTGCTTGCACCCTTAGTCATTGTATTTTGGACCCTGGGTAACTGTTCTTCATCCTTTGTTGATCTGTTATGGGCCCTCATCATCCCAGACTCTTCTCCGAAAGGCATCTGTTTGCCTGGTTTGATTTACCTAGGACCTTTTTTTTGTGGTGTGCTCTTTGTGCTACTTGTCTTAGTTTTCCTTAGAGAACTTCTTGTTCATTTGAGCAGGAAACTATGTCTAGCATTCCGGCGAGTGCCAATCAAGGTACCCCTATTCCAGGGGATCCTTGTGCTGTTCCATTCATTGGAAACATTGGCACTCCTTTAATGGCTACTCTGAATCTTCCTAGATTCACCATAGGGTTGCCGGTTTGGTTGTTTTCCACTCTGAATGCTTTGCATGCTCCTGACGCTTCTTTTGTAAGCACCTCAAATCAAGAGCATCAAAACCCTGTTCCTCCCTTGCCAGTAACATCTTCTCCTCCTCCTTCTACCTCATGTGGCGAAAGTAGCAATACTAGTAACCAGCGGTCTAAAAGGAATAGACAAAGGAAGAATGGGAAGAAGATGCCAAAAAAAGGGGGAAGCAACCCAGCCTCTATAAGTCATGCTAAGGGCAAGCACCCTGCCTCTACAAATCATGCAGGGGACACCTACCCAGCCTCTTGAGGTCATGCTGGGAGAAAAATTTTAGTCACTGAAAATCATACTGAAAGTTTGTCTTCAACCACTGTCAGTCATGTTGAGGACACGTCATTGATCACTGCTAGTCATATTAATGACAAGTCACCAGTTCCTGTGAGTCATACTGCAGACACCATATCAGCCACTGCAAGTCATGCTGAGGGAGTTGACATTGTCGACAAACCCAACAAAAAAAAGCTTAAGTTCCCTTATAAGTTTTGTGAGGGAGATCACCTTACTTACTTGTGCCCTGTACTTCCAGAAGTGCAAAAAGTGTGGTCCTTAGTTCAAAAGTCTTCTGCTTCTGAGTAACCAGCCATTGCAAGTCATGCTGGGGGCAAGCTGTCAGCCAATGCTAGTCATGCTGAGAGTACTGACGTTGTAAAGGAGTCTCGACCTATAGGACGGAAACCAAAGTTCCCTTGTAAACTTTGTAAGGGAGATCACCTTACTCATCGATGCCCTGCCATTCCAGAGGCACGAAGAGTGTGGTCCATGTCTGAAGGAACCTCTGTTCCTGAGTTTTCTATAGATCCCCTACAGTCAGATCAACCTTTGGTTGATAAAGTGGTTGAACCAATGCAATCTTTGGTCGACCCCACTCTTCCTTCGGAGAATGAAGTGATCGAATCGATGCAATCTTTGATTGATCCCATCAGTCCTTTGGAGATTGATGCACCTGTCCCTGAAGTCTTCTGCATTACCAGTTTGGATGTTCCTGAAAAAGGAGGCACTTCATCTGTGCCATGTGAACCCCTACCAAGCCTTAGGACCGTTTCCTTTGATTGGAATAGTCTAGCCGAGCCTCGTCTTCCTTCTTTGACACCTTTCCAGATAAAGGTTGATATCGGGAACCATACGGTTGACCGATGCATTGTTGATGAAGGAGCTTCTGTTAGTATCGTGTCCGCTTATGCTTGGAGAGATTTGGGTTTCCCTAATGTTATTCCAGTTGTTAATTGGTCGTTGACCTTTGATAGAAGACCTAGTGAATCGTTCAGATTCCTCCCTCAGGCACCTGTTACTTTGGGTGGAAAAACAGTCTTAGTTGATTTTATGGTTTTAAAGGACCCTGTGGATTTTGATATGATCCTCGGGTGTGATTACATTTATGCTATGCATGCTGTGGTGTCTACGCTCTTTTGTGTGATGCATTTCCCTCATAACGAAAGCATCGTCACTATCGACCAGCTTGCATTCGTTTATCCTCCTTATTACCCAACTGTAGACCAGTCAGATCCCTCGTCATTAGGCACTACTATGTCACATGAAAGTTATGTGGCATATTGTTCCTTGAGTTCAACTGCTACTAAGAAGAAGTCTCTGAGTTCATGCTTACCTTCTTGGGACCTAGTCCCAGCTTTTGACCAAGTGACACCTCCATCTGAATGTTTAGATATGTGTTCTATCTGGGATGATATACTTCCTTCTGATGAAGTTTTCCTAGAGTCTATAGTACAGTCTGCCATTCATTTGGATATTGATCCAGTCACAGTCATGTCCAGCCCCGGTTTGACCTTAAAGTCTGATATTCCTACTGTTGAGTCTTTGGACTCTCCTATAGATCCGCAAATCGTTTTTCCTGCTGAGTTTGATTTTGCTTCTAGAATTTTCAACTCCCGTGATGATGAATTTGTTTATGCAGATTCCATCATGTCATTCAACTTTGATCTTCATCCTGAAGTTGATCTTGTTGATTGTAAGTCCTCGGGCTTGGGTGCCATAGAATCTTCATTTGAAAACTCTGCCTTGTTTATGCCTGTTGTTGATGATAGTGAAGTTGAAAGTATTTCTACCACAGTGACTTGTATCGGGTCTTTATTTACATATGTTTTAGATATGATCTTGGTACTGATGTTTCTTGGAGACGGGATTCTTAGTTGGATGTATACTTGCTTATTGGTCATTTTTGACACCTCGTGCGACCATGTCAGGTATATTCGGAACCTTGCATATAGGTTTAGGCTTCCCCGCTATTATGTTGCATTTGAACCTTTTGCCATCTGAATTCGCCATAGGATCGAACCTGTTGGATATTGGTGTGTTAGCCATCTCTTTATGCATTGTACACCAGTACAACAGTAGAGCCTACCTAACATGGGTCACCCTAGTTAGCACCCTTATGCCATTTTGGTGCCCCTGCTAAGTTTTTCTCATAGGCTCGAGAGCCTTTTTAGATTTACCATGAATTTGAGAATAAGCATCATATCTTTCTTCCTCATATATTTCTGGCCATCCCTGATAAGGTTCCCATCTTTGTGTTTAAATGGCATATGCATCTGTTATGACCCCGCTTGCACTAATGAGCCTGATGCTGGCTTCCACGCTTTTAGCTCGTTTTATAAGCCTACATCTCCGATCTCATTTCCGCTAAGCCCTGTATAATTTTTCCTTCGCAGTTTGACACCTTTTACCTGGAGGAGACACACCCTGAGTGTCCTTATCTTTCTCATGTTCCTTGCATTAGGCATAGCTTTGTTCCATGCGCTTGGAGCTAGTTTTGCATGTCCTTGACACTCGTCTCCTCCCATTTAGAGCATTCTTCCACTTTACTTCGAGCTCGTTAAAAACAGTAAGTAGGTTACGAGCATTTCTTTCACCTTTCCTTCTAGCTCGTTAAAAACAGTAAGGAGGCTACGAGCATTTCTTTCATATTCACTTCGAGCTCGTTAAAAATAGTAAGGAAGTTATGAGCATTCTTCTATATCTCCAATGAGCTCGTTAAAAACAGTAAGGAATTCATGAGTTTACTTTTTCGGACTCGTTAAACCTTTACGGAAAAGATCCCTATGGAGTTCTTTTAAGCCCTTTTCAGACTCCTTAAATAAGAAAAGTTTGCCGAGCATAGTTGTCTTTTCAGGCTCGTTACAATAACTGAACCGACATCCACTTAGGTATAGAATTACCCCTTTTCCAGGCCTTGGTGGATAATTTACAGAAAAGGTATACTCTAGGTATACTCTGGTTTGCGCTAGAAGAGTTCTTCTTCCATCATTTTACACTTTTCCGGGGAAGGAGACTAACTTTACGAAAAAGGACCTTTGGAGTCATCTTTAGGGTTTTCAGATTCTCGAAATGTGAAAACACCAAGCGAGCATTCACCTACTCAGGCTTGATGTGAAATCCACGAGAGGGTAAATAGAACACTGTTTAAGTTTTTCAACTCTATAAACAAGAAAACACCACCGAGCACAGACCAATCCGGGCTCGATATAAAATCCATGGATAGGTGTATAGAGGACTGTTTAAGTTTTTCAACTCTATAAACAAGAAAACACCGCCGAGCACAGACCAATCCGGGCTCGATATAAAATCCACAAATAGGTGTATAGAGGACTGTTTAAGTTTTTCAACTCTATAAGCAAGAAAATACCGCCAAGCACAGACCAATCCGGGCTCGATATAAAATCCACGGATAGGTGTATGGAGTTTTCTTCTAGGTTTTTCAGACTCCTTAAATATGAAAATACCATCGAACATGCTTTAGTTCTTTGTCAAGCTTGTTAAAAAATGAAAAAGGAAAGAGAAGGGAAGAATGTTAAAATATATTTCAATATGATGGCAGTGAGTCAACTATCTCCTTGAACAAAGCACCTGTTTTGAGTCTGTCAAACAAGTTAGGTTCTAGCATTGGCCTTAGGATAAACCTGATCTCAAAGTTCTTACTCCTCCGTTTGGTTAGTCTTCCAATCATATGGAGAATCTGTTAATGTCTCCTACATTGCAGATTTTCATCGTGGTCTCTTTGTGTTCAAAGCTAACAAAGTCACTTTTGTGTCATGCTCACTGTTCAAGGATACAACCTATGTCGGCCATTCTGTAGTTTCCTTGACCTCATGTGTTGGCCATTCCTTGGTGTTAGTATGCTTCATCATGTGTTCAGTCTTACTCCAAATCAACTCATACCTGTTGAGTGTCCCTTGTGTTGGATGATGGAAGATGCCTTAAGGCCTCCCTTCCAACGGACTTCTTCCCATCGACTTCAACTCAGTGTGCTCTAGGAATGAAGTTTAGAGTTTCGGTTAGTACCTTGGGGATTGCAGTCATTAGTGGCAGTTTCCCTCGCTATTGGATAGATGGGAATACATAAATGTCTCCTATCCGATGGATTCTTCAAGTGTTCGATGGAAAGACCATTTATTCGCACTTGTTTGAATGTACTAGGTACCTTGGGTTCCATTTTCATTATTGGTGGACACCCTCACGTTTGTTAATGGTATACATCAATGACCGGTAATCAAATGATACCTCCCATGTTCGACGTCAACTTATTTATTCGCATCGATAGGTTTGTACCTTGGGTTGTTTTTGGATGAAGACCTTGGGATCCTCAATAGCATCACCTCATTTATGTTATTGCCCAAGTTGCGCAAGACTGAGTCACACTTGTTTTAGCTCTTGATGAGATATAGATCCAACTTGTTCTCTATGGCTATGTTCTCCAGTTTTGACATAGATCCACCTTGTATTTATGTGGCTATGTTTACACTTATGTTCCTCATGGATCCACGCTTGTATTATAGTGGCCATGATATATGCATCAGTATTTGGATCATTATTGTATCCTTTTGGAGGTCATGTTCCACTATTTGAACATGGATAGTTACACCAAGGATGAGATTGTCTGACATTGCCTTTGCTTTCAGGTACTTCATTTGAGCCTATGATTCTTGGTTTTTCTGGTTCCTCCATGATTCAACTCTTTGTTATTTATAATGTATTTTGGCCATTGTTTCCCACACTCCCTCTGACCTCATACATTAGGGGGCATCTGTTATAGCTTAAAATGACACCTCTCCGTCCGTGACGACACTTGCATTCCTTGGTCGCATGACGACACTTCTTGAAATCATGTTCAGTCACACAACATGACACTTGTGGATGGAGGAGTCATTTGGAACACTAAAAATGGTTGAAATTACCTCATTCTTGACCCATTTGATGATTACAACCCTTGGAAACATTTTTCCAGACCAAACCTTCTCCTGAAAATGAGCAGAAAAGCCTGTTTTTGGCCATTTTTCAACATGTGCGTTGGTACACAGGCATGATAGTAGCACCTATGCCCTAGTCTGCTTCATTAAAGTAGCGCCCACCTCCACATGTGCACTCGTTTTTCTACTGTAGAGTAGAGCATAGTCCTGTACAAGTCAAAATCTTGAAATTTTGGGAAGTTAAGTTGGTTGGGGAACCTCCTACTCGGTTATAACTTCTTTTCCTATCCTTCACTAATTATATAAGGAAGGTAGAAGGGCCATGTGAGGGGACCAAGCTCAGAACATTGTTATGCTAGAGGAATGGAGACCCTCATCCCCCTCTCTTGTGCCTCAGTTTCTCATAAACCCTAACACAGTTGATTAGAGGTTGGGATCCTTGGAGAACAGAAGCAGGAGACCTTGAATCTAGGTTTTGTGAAGTGCCAAGCTTGAAAGAAGGTATAACTATATGTACTTGCTTTCATTCATTAATAAAGATCAGACATTCTTCTCTTTCCAAATATGACCTATTAATGTGTCTTAGATTTGATTACTGTTTGATTATAGTCTGATGTCTTCTTCTGTCATGAATATCAGTCTTATATAAGTAGTCAAATGTATTTGAGAAAGGTATCAAGTCGTTTTGCAGGTCTGGGCATTGCAACACTAGATAAGCATTGAAGAGCGAGGGAGGCAAAGCTAGGATCAACCTTCCGAATAAGGTGCATACATCTCTAAAACCTAATCTCTTCACTTATTTGTTGTACTTGAAGAATGCTTGTAAGTCTATCTTTATCACCGTAAGTTGGTAGTTTCTCCCCTAAACTATAGGTGCATTTTTCTCACAACAGTTTAAAGTTATGTTATATATATATATATATAATCTTGTGAAAAAACCTGATCCAATTATGGAGCTTAATCCTAAGGCGATCCTATGACCTCCCCAATTTTAGGGGGGAGAGAACTCATGTTCAGCTCATGACCACTTGAGCTAACCCTTGGAGCTCTGTCTCTCTCTCTCTCTATATATGGAGATTAAGAGAGTCGAACCTGTGACCTCCCCAACTTTAGGGGGAGAGAACTCATGTTTAGCTCATGACCACTTGAGCTAGCCCTTGGAGCTATATATATATATATATGACCCCCTTGTCCATTGTCATTTCAGATTTAAGCTCTGCTAATTTTTTATCAGCTTCTTTAAATTTATGCCCCTACCTTTTTAGATCTTCCTATCTTTTATCTATGAGGACCTATGATCCTAGGACTTTATTATCACTATTTTTATATTTCTCTTTTTGGTCCTCCACTTCCTTAAGCAATGAACATGACATCTCACTTCCACTAGATTGAGTGCATTTTTCTTAGTTGAAGTTTTAGTAGTGTTATTGACGATGCTACTAATTATACATGATAGAATGAAATGACCTATCATGGCCATGCCTCATTAAATTTAATAGGGTATCTCGTAGGTACATAAAAAAGATCATCCTTCAATCTACTCTTGAAAGATCCCTAAGTCAAATGTTAAAAATTGCTATTAAAGTGTTTTAAAATGTTTCACAAAGTTTGATTAAATGTTCCTAACACTTTTTATTTTGCAGCATTGATATGCTTAAGGTATTATGAATTATAGAAAACTTTTTAGAATAAAGTAATGCAATGATTAACACATGTTTTCCAAAAGAAAGAGTTAATAAAATGGTTACCTAGTTATATGGCCATGACTTATGGATTAGGTATGATGCGAGTAATTTGAAATTTTATATGAAGTGATTTGAAATGTTGTAATCTTAATGATAGTTAATTCATAATTTTGTTAGTAGAAAGAAAGTTAGTAAAAAAAATTTATATATTTTTGTTAGCATGTTAAAATAATGAATAGTTAACATATAGTTTAAGTGGAATTAAATGATTGAATTTGTAAATGTACAAGTATTAAGAAACCATAGCACTCATAACTAGTAGAAAACTAGTAGAAGGTAACCAGTTGTAGAATGGTGTAAAATTTTTATTAAAGTTTGTAGTGTTTAAATTATAGAAACACTTTATTTTAAAATTATATACTTTCAAACGAAAGTAGACTATGATACTAATTAACTATTAAAGATTGGTAAAACAAAATTTAAGATAACCAATTTGGCACAAGTTGTAAAAAGCATTACCTATAGTTCATCAATATGTCTTTAGAGACTATATTTGTGATTTAACAATAACAAACAATCATCTCCATAAATCAATAGTATAACCTCTATGTCTAATCTTGATCCAATCCTCTAATTGATTTATAAATAGCTAAATAATGATGAGAAAGGGGAAATTCTTTCTTCACCATATTGATTTTATTATTGTCTAATATAGTGTGGGAGATGATTATATGATTATAGCTTTCAAAACAAAATTATGCTAGATCAAGAGCAATGTGTCAAAGAAAGTCCTCTTGACAACATGAATAGAAATACCCCTATGTTAAGGATGGAAAAGTAAAGAAAGACATGATGTAAAGAGGTAGGCTCTCTCTAGGTGAATAAAACACTGACAGTTGGTCTAGGATTTAGAATGTCACACTTTGATAGAATCCTTATTGTTTTATGCAATTCATATAAGTCAATTTATTCTATGGACATAGGAATATGTGTGTGAGGTAAGAATCAAGATGTACCTTATCATAAAATCATTGGTACCCTAGTGGGTTAATGATAGTTAAGTAGAGTAATATAGAATTATCATGATAGAGCTTCCTTGGGGTGTATACATAATAACATTGAGGTACTAGGGAAATGATGAACTAATAATAAAGCTTAATAATAATAATAATGGAAACAAAAGTAACAATTATTTATATTCCAAATATTTACAAGCTATTGATTGTAGCAATCCTTGGAATGAGTTGTGACAAGGATTACTTGAAATTTAAGGATTTGATTAATGTATTTAATGTACTTACTTACTAAAATGGAAATCTTCTTATGGCTAAATGATAAAATATAATCAAATTTAACGATCCATATCTCGACAATAACACATGTCATGATAACCTTTTGTAGAGTCAACCTAGATCAGAAAACTTAATCATATCCATGTATTAGATGTGTACAATATCTAGAGTATTAAATCTTAGGATACATGAGTCATTGATGAACTTGGAATAGTCATAAAATGGGGATTTGGCAGTGCATTAGATCACCTAGATGCAAACCGTTTATGCCAAGTCAACTTATTAAGCAACATTTATCGTTGAAAAAACTTCATTTTGGTCTCCTAAGTGATTGTGAGGAGTTTGGGCAAAGCTAACAGCCATGCATTTTGTGAGATTAAAATTTTGGGAAGTAATAACTCATTAGGGATAAATACCTAATATTATTAGGGATAGATTCCTTAGAATGTTATGCCAAAGATGCAAAGTGACCATTAGAACATTGTGAATGACAAAAATGATAGAGTGTTATATAAGACAAAGGAATACTATGATGAAATAGAAAATTAGTTTCTTAGAGTCCACACATTATTTAAAAATATCATCATAAGCATAAGGGTATAACATTCCTTAGAATGATGCAAAGTGAATATCAAAACCTTGGGAATGACAAAAGTGATATTGTGCTACAAGGTAGAGGAAGACAACGGTGATATTGTTTTGAGGCAATTTTTTTTAGACTCCACATATTATTTAAAAAGTATTATCATGAAGAAAACACATTATTTTAGAGAAAATATATCTTATTTGTTGGTGATGGCACTTACTTATCCTCGGTTGTTTCTTCTTAAAATAAAAATGTAAAATTTGGAGACATAATGAGCTCATATGTTTGTCTAAATATTCATGTATAAGACAAAGTTCACTAAATAGAAAGAGAGGGTCAGTTTCCCAAGGAGTTGTTGGGTCGCTCTTCAAGGAAAACGTGTCGAAGGAAATCCAATGACATGGTGCTATCTAAAGAGGCAAGGATATTGAGATCAACACACATCATTGTTGATAATCGAAGATTGTCAAATTCATCCAAAGAAGCGTTTCAAGAGAGTGCTCAAATGAGGTCATTTGATCACCATTGGAGGAAAAGGGATATTTCTCCCATATCGTCCTTTGGAGAACGTTCATATTGACCACCTTCTGTTGGTATAATTTTGGGTAAAATTTATTGATGTTAATATACATCAAATGTAGATGCACATGTTCAATAAGTTTGTGTATTTACGCACAATTGTGTTTCTTTTTGTAGTGGAGTGAGGTTTAGTAGAGTTTCATAATTAAGATGGGGATGAATATAAAAACAATTCTCAAAAGAGGGGAGAAGGTCAAGCAAGGGGATTAACTATTGAACAAGATGTGGGTTGTACTCCCATAACAACTTATACCTCTGATCTATCCAATGATGTTCCATAGGAAAGTGATGTCCAACAATTAAACCTTCAATGTTATACATCTCACCATGTGAAGTTGGGTGATATTGCTAGTTTGAATCTCCCTATTGAGAGTAAACAATGTTTGGAGATTGTTTTTCATTCATTGAAAAAACTCATTGATGTATATCATAGTCTTAGACCAACTATAGATGGTTTTATTGAATTGATGAGGAGGAAAAGGGTAGATATGATGGGTCCCATCAAGTGGGATGACATGGAGAAAAGGGTGACCAAACAACATGCAATTTCAAAGTTCAATTGTAAAGAAGGACCAAAGAGGAAAATGTTGTAAGTGCAATATTTCAAGCACCCTCACATTGCACATATTTTGTATGATCAATTTCTCATAGCCTATGGTAGATTGCCATGGAATGATGAGGTACCTATTTATTTTGCTAGATTTTTTAACGTGTTGATAATCGAAGATTGTCAAATTCATCCAAAGAATCGTTTCAAGAGAGTGCTCAAATGAGGTCATTTGATCACCATTGGAGGAAAAGGGATAATTCTCGCATATCGTCCTTTGGAGAACGTTCATATTGACCACCTTCCGTTGGTATAATTTTGGGTAAAATTTATTTATGTTAATATACATCAATTGTAGATGCACATGTTCAGTAAGTTTGTGTCTTTACGCACAATTGTGTTTCTTTTTGTAGTGGATTGAGGTTTAGTAGAGTTTCATAATTAAGATGGGGATGAATATAAAAACAATTCTCAAGCAAGGGGAGAAGGTCAAGCAAGGGGATTAACTATTGAACAAGATGTGGGTTGTACTCCCATAACAACTTATACCTCTGATCTATCCAATGATGTTCCATAGGAAAATGATGTCCAACAATTAAACCTTCAATGTTATACATCTCACCATGTGAAGTTGGGTGATATTGCTAGTTTGAATCTCCCTATTGAGAGTAAACAATGTTTGGAGATTGTTTTCCATTCATTGAAAAAACTCATTGATGTATATCATAGTCTTAGACCAACTACATATGGTTTTATTGAATTGTTGAGGACGCAAAGGGTAGATATGATGGGTCCCATCAAGTGGGATGACATGGAGAAAAGGGTGACCAAACAACATGCAATTTCAAAGTTCAATTGTAAAGAAGGACCAAAGAGGAAAATGTTGAAAGTGAAATATTTCAAGCACCCTCACATTGCACATATTTTGTATGATCAATTTCTCATAGCCTATGGTAGATTGCCATGGAATGATGAGGTACCTATTTATTTTGCTAGATTTTTTTATGTATATTTTTTTCAAAAGATGAAGCTAGATTATACCAACATTCCTTACAAATTTTATGGAGTTGGAAGAGGTCAAACATATAGTTGAAGAGGGGATTTTTGAGATCCTACATTGTCTCAACCTCCACCTCCTTTGATATCTCTCCTTCCTATGGTTGTTAATTTAAGATCAAAGATGGATCCTACATCTCAGGTTGGTAGAGATACATGGGATGTTGTGGCAGAAGGTTTAACAATGACGTTTGTAGTAATTGATGTTCGACTGAGTCAAGAGAGGGCACGAGCTAGTTCTCATGATCAAGGTTTTGTTTATAGAACTGATGATGAGGTAGATTAAATGAGCCTTGAATATATTAGGGCTTATGCAAATGGATGTCGTGATGGATGGTTTGAGGTCCTATCTCATGACATGGAGAGAAGAGGAGAGTCTTGTGTTTATATTTAATCAATAATTGTTTCATTCATTATGATAAATTTGGGTTGTTATATCTATGGATTTGTAAATTTAGAGATATAACAATGAATGTTAAATAAATTTTCATTGACTATAGTTTTCTTTATTGTTGAATGGACATGATTTTGGAGTCTCCTCTAGTGAAAATGTAGAACAAGGACATAGAGAGGTACCTTTTCTTAAATATCTATATTTTTGTTTTAAATGTCTTGTTCAATGTTGTTAGCATATACTTTTAAGTAATTTATGTATCTCCTTGTTAATGTGAACAAATATTTTGAAATTGAAAATGGTTGTGTTCACAAGTTTGATTAGGTTTGCATTTTTTTGAAGATATTCCTATTAGAATAAATATCCCTCCTAGCCCCTGACTTGCTGATTATAATGGGGCTAACGTCACACCAAAATCGACCTCTTGAGTCACACATACACCAAAACCCTATATTTGGGGGTGTGCTCCTTGATTTGGGGGTGCATTCCTTGATATATGGGGGTAGTTAAATGAAGACTAGGTGCACTTCATTGATTGAGGTCCTAACGAACCCTAACTATTCCTAGGTGGTTCTCTAGTGAAATTAGCACCCAATTCATTTCAGTACATATCAGTTCAGTTTAGTTTAGTTCATTGCACGTTAGTTCAGTTTAGTTCAGTGCATGTCAATTTAGTTCAGTTCAATTTAGGGAAGTTAGACTTCGTCTAGGAGAGCTTGCATGACTAACTAAAATTTTCTGCTCTAAGTTAAGCCTACATAGCCTCTTTATCATGGAATTGGAAATTTGAATTGCCTCTAACCCAAACTCGAATTTATTGCCTTTAAATGTTGTACTCCACCTCTCATTTAGATTAATTAAATACATCATTCAATTCTTCCTATCTGCTTCTAATTTGTGGTGTAATAATCTATGTTAAAGCATTTGTTACATGATTTTGATGGATGATTTTATTCACATTGCATATCTATTTAGTTTCTTTACCTAGATCTATACATGTTCAAATATGATATGGTATTAGAGAATAGGGGCCCGAGGGTACTAAACTAGCTAGTTTTCTAGTGTTGTTTTGTCAATTATCTAGATTTTGCAAGTTGAGAAGGGCTTTTGCAGCCACCAAAGAAAGAATTTTTCAACCACCAAATAGGTCAACAAATAAGGTTTTTGTAGCCACCAAAGAAGGATTTTGTAACCACTACTCTTGTAGATTGAAGAAGGATTTTTGTAGCCACCAAAGAAGGATTTTTTAAGCCACCAAATAAATATTTTGCATCCACCAAAGAAGGTTTTTACAACCACCAAAGAGATATTTTTGTAGCCATGAATATCCTATCTCCTCATCTCAGTTGCTACACAGTTGGTATGCTTGATCCAATTTTGTTCAAGGAGGCCCCAAAATCTTCACAACTCATGTCCTACGAGGACATATTCACATACATTCAGAATATGAAAGAGGCCATTGGAGAACTTGTAACAAATCATGTTCTTGTTGAAGAAGATCTCCAACATATCTTCTCATTCTCCATATCTACAACATTTGCTCCTACAATTCACCAAGTTCTACACAAAATCTTCAAGGGATTTCCTCCATTCGAAGTAAGGAGTAGTCAAGAACCATCATTCAAGCACTTCAAAGTTTTTGGATCTCGTGAATGGGATCACATGCACCTCCAAATAAGGAGTTCACAAAGGTTTACATGGATCTTCATAAATCCCTTTATTGAGCAACAATTCACTCAATTGAGAGCTTCTTTGGGTGTAAAGGCATTTTTGAGGAGGCTCCTTAAGTCTTCATTTTGCATTCTCTTTTATGGAGGGGGGGGGTTCCCACTGGGTTTTCCCCATATTTCCCAAATTTTTAGATAATTTTATGTGTGCATGGGTACCTATTATGGCTGGAAATTATCGAGACCCATTTTTACTTTGTTTATTTTTACCTAATTAGGATTATGGGGGGGTGTTAGAATAAATAACTCTCCTAGCCCCTGGCCTACTTATTCTAATGGACCTAACCACACCAAAATTTACCTTCTGAATCACACATACACCAAAACTATAGATTTGGGGGCCCACTCCTTGATTTGGCGGCACATTCCCTGATTTAAGGAGGTAGTTAAGTGAAGACTAGGTGCATCCCATTGATTGAGTTCCTAACTAACCCTAACTAATGCTAATTGGTTCTCCAGTGACATTAGCATCCCAGTTCAGTTCATTGGATTACATGTCAATTCAATTCAGTTCAGTGCATGTCACTTCAGTTTAGTTCATGTCACTTTAGTTCAGTTCAATTTAGGGCATTTAGATTCTGTATAGGAGAGCTTGCATGACTAACTAATGTTATTTTCTGTAAGTTAATCCTAACTAGCCTCTTTAGCACGACATGGACAATTCAAATTTCCTCTAACCCTAACTCAAATTGGTTTCCTTTAAATATTGTACTCCACCTCTCATTCAGATTATTGAAATACATCATTCAATTCTTCCTATTTTCTTCTAGTTTTTTGTGTAATAATCTATGTTAAAGAATTCGTTGCATGATTTTGATGGTTGATTTGATTCATATTGCATATCTATTTAGTTTATGTACCTAGATCTATACATGTTCAAATCTTATAATTCCATCTCTCTCACAAGTAAATGCAAGCATGTTTTTGACATTTTAGTTATGATTTAAAGTGTTACTTAATTTTAGTTTATTTTACTCATGGAATGTTTGATTTAGTTACAAAATATAAATTTCAAGAAATGCGAGCAAGTAACACTATGGGTGGTGGGAGGTAATTTTTTACAAATTATTATTCTTTTCAATTTTATTTTATAAGTTTATTTTAGTTTTTGGATTTAGTTTAAAATTGTTTAATTAGTACGAATTTCATGTTTTCATTTACATATGCTATTAATATTTCTTACAGGTCGATCAAGGAGAGGAGGGAGGAAAATGTGTAACTTAGAGGATATTTATCCTCCTTTGACATATATTTTGTATGCCTCCTTTGTTATGTTTGGAGTGGCATTTTGAATTTTACATTTGAACTACTATATTACATATATGTGTTGAGTACATATTGTAGTTATTTTGGATGAAAACTTTATGTTTGGAATAAATATAAATTAATTTTGTATGAATTACCTATGATAATTTTGCATGGTATCCATGAACGTATGTTTTATTAAGTGTATTTTTTATGATTTTGTTTTATAATGCTAGTTAATCTTATATAGTAATAATATAGTTGAATTTCGTTAGGAGTGAATCTTAAGAACATATTGTGTTAGGCTACGATGCTTCATAACATTGTTGTAGACAATCCTCTATTATGTAAAAGATGAATTTCATTAATGATCCAAAGCTTGTGGTTTGAAGTGTTGTAGACAATTTTGTATCATGTACAATTCCACCAATGTAGTCAATTCTTGAGTAGTCTCTATTTCCTTAATTGTACTAGGCACAATGCTTTTTAGCATTGGTCCTTTATTGAAAATATGAATATCATTTAAATCTTGTAGTATGGAAGTGTTGTAGACAATATTCTATCTTGTAAAAAGATGAATCTCATCAATGATCCAAAGCTCGTAGTTTGAAAGTTTTGTAGACAATTCTACAAGCCTAGTCAGTTTTTGAGAAGTCTATATTTCCCCAATTGTTCTAGATACAATGACTTCTAGCTTGTAGTGTTGTATACAATCTTGTATCATGTAAAATATGAATCTAATCAATGATCCAAAAAATGCAATTTTGAAATGTTGTAGACAATTCCACTAGCCTAGTCAGTCCTCGAGAAGTCTCTATTTCCCCAATTATCCTAGATACAATGCTTTTTAGCTTGTAGTGTTGTATACAATCTTGTGTCATGTAAAAGATGAATCTTATCAATGATCCAAAGATTGTAGCTCGGAAGTGTTGTAGACAATTCCACTAGCCTAGTAATTTCTTGGGAAGTTTATATTTCCCCAATTGTCCTAGATACAATGCTCTATATCTTGTAGTGTTGTAGACAATATTGTATCATGTAAAATATGAATTTCATCAATAATCCAAAGCTTGTCGTTTGGAAGTGTCGTAGACAATTCCACCAACCTAGTTTGCTCTTGGGAAGTCTTTATTTCCCCAATTGTCCTAGATACAATGCTTTGTAGCTTGTAGTGTTGTCGGAAATCTTGTATCGTGTGAAATATGAATCTCATTAATGATCTAAATTTTGTAGTTTGGAAGTGTTGTAGACTATTATGTAAAAGTTGAATATCATAAATGATTTGTACAATTTGTAGCATGCTTTAATGTTTATGTTAAATGTTAAATGTTTAATGTTCAAATGGTCTTATGACATTAATAAAACTCATGTGGGTGAAAATGCGAAGTTGGGAAACACCTTTATGACAACGGAGTGAAAAAAAAACTAGTGTGCACGGATGATCACGTGAAAAAAAATCAACCTCAAACTCTAGGCCGAGAGTTTGTGAGAGTTCAAACTCTCAGCCGAGAGTTTAATAAAACTATAGGCTGAGAGTTTGAACCAATCATCGCGCTGTATTTTAAAAAAAAACTCAGATGAGAGTTTGAACTAAACTCTCGGCCGAGAGTTTGGAAGATATTTTTTCAACCGAGAGTTCATGGTCAACAAAACCTATGAAAATATCTGGCATCTTTCTGGAACCTGCAACTTCAGCAAGCCCAAACCCTTGCAAATTTTAAATATTATTTGTTGGACTTGGTAGCAATGGATTCATCTCTGAATCTAGTTTCCAATGATATAATAATTGTTTCATTTCGATTTGAAATTCTATTTATTAATAATTTTTGTCTAAACCTTATCCCTTAAGAATTTTATTACTCTGAAAATCACCCGAAATGAAGATTCAATATCTGAACAAAGACAACACCAAAAAATTTGAAATCTTCACAAAGTTCTTCCTTGCCCCATCCTCTTCAAAAGGGTACTTTTAGTTTTTTCAATAAGAGTCACACTAAAAAAAAAATTGAAGCTTACCAACATGTGTCGATAAGGCACCATTTTCTGAACATATGCTATTTTGATAAATAATAAAAAATAATTCTCAAGTCTGAAAAACCTCAAAATATAGTCCATGCACAACTGCAGTGTGTGTAGATTATGATCATACATTTTTTTACCTAAAATGAATAACCATCTCTCAAAAAACTAGTGCTCACACTGGTCACTCATTAACCATACCTAAAATTTTCAAGTATATGCCATTGGTGAGCACCAAATTTGTCCCACGATATGTACATAAAAAAATGGAAAAAAAAATACGAGTAGAAAGCTAATTCAATTCTCTAAAACATTTATGTTTACTTCAAGTTGAAATTCCTAAGGGAAATATGGGTTTGAAGAGGCCAAAGTTGAAAAACATAAAATTTAGTAGTTTTGTTTGTCAAAAACAAGCCAAAAGTGTTACCCAACTTTGTGTTTTCACCCATGTCTTAATGTTTAATGATTAACTATGCTAAATTTAAAAGATGAATCTCATAAATGATCTAAAGCTTGTAGTTTGATAGTGTGTTGTAGACTATTATGTAAAAGTTGAATCTCATAAATGATTTGTACAATTTGTAGTATGTATTAATGTTTATGTTTAGTGTTTAATGTTAATTGTTCAAATGGTTTTACGACATTGGTAAAACTCAAGTAGCATATCCTAATGTTTAATGATTAACATACATGGATGCTATGTAAAAGATGAATCTCATAATTGATCTAAAGCTTGTAGTTTGGATGTGTGTTGTAGACTATTATGTAAAAGCTAAATCTCACAAAATGATTTGTACAATTTGCAGTATGCCTTAATGTTTATGGTTAGTGTTTAATGTGCAATGTTCAAATAGTTTTACGACATTGGTAAAACTCAAGTAGTATGTCTTAATTTTAAATGATTAACATACATGTATGCTATGTAAAAGATGAATCTCATTAATGATCTAAAGCTTGTAGTTTGGAAGTGTGTTGTAGACTATCATGTAAAAATAGAATATCATAAATTGTAGTGACCTCACTTCTCCGAAAAAGAAAATAATTTTTTTTTTTATCAGGTCTTAGAATTCCTTAGGTTTTCTTATCTGAGTCGTTTTAAATTGTAACAGAGTTGATGTCACTAATTATTCTAATCATATTTTTAAAAATTCTTTCGACATTCATTTGTATATCAAGAATGTATATATATATATATCAAGTGCAACACAACTGATTTAAAGATAACATTTTCATAATATAATTGCAAGAAGGTTCCATGCTTATAACATAATCTAGCAAATTTATAATGCATTTATAACCACATAATCCTATCTTTTCCTTACCCGTAGAATTTAAACAAAACATAATACAACATGATCTTAACTGAAATGAACAATTATAATTAAGGAAGTTTAGTTTCCACTAACATGCTAGCTATTAGTATTATGACTATTTCCCTGTACTTATTCCCGCACCTATAACTAACATGTAAACCATTCGTATTAATACAAAATTCCTGTACTTATTCCTGTACCCAATTATATTGAAATAATGAGACCAATAATCATTTTTATCTAATCAATGTTAAATCAATAATCAAATAATGGCTCTCATATTATTCAAGTATCTAACATCATATACACTAGAAATGTTTATAACTATGCCAAGATTCCAAAATGACTATCTAAAAGATATTACTACTAAATAAACTAGATCCCATCGTAACAAGTGGAGTCTACGATGTTCTCGCCAGATCGGCGAGGAGTTCTCCTATTGATCATGCTGCACGCACGAGTGCTCGATTCATGTAATCCCTGATATGATATCTCGCTGCAATAGTTAGTGGTTACATCCTATACTACTATTACATGATCACATAATAAAATATACAATCTATTAATCATTTCGAAGGAAAATCTATGATAGAATAAGAATGATTTCAACATTAACCCATAATGTATACCAATCCACACTTACTATATTATGTTATGGAAAAATCAAATCAATTCCAAATTAGACTTGTCATATAATTAATTCATGGCATAAGTATATGAGATCACATGTTATGTGAAGATATAATGTTACAAGTCATAGTGCAATAACGTATAATTATACTAACTAGTATAATATGCAATCAATCATAAAAATTTACCATAGTCCCACGTTAATCGAATCATATGATAATTATAACTATGTTATTTACGCGTCGCTAAGCAATCATAATTAAACGACTAACTCATAACTCACACTAGATCTGTGTGGGGATTGATTATAGTAATATCACATATTGAACATTAATATATATATCCAACCCACATTGAATCATATCGATTCTAATTAACTATAATAAGAATTTACCACAGTCATATGTTAATTAAATCCTAAGATAAATATATCTATGTTGTTTGTTTCAGCAGAGTAAACATTTTGGAGACTTAAGTCGACACTTGGAATATGGGTTGTACACTTGGATGGATCGGTCTATACATATTGCATCTATTCCCACATGCCTGGCGCATTTGCTATCCAAAATTAGCATGCGATCCCTCTCTTCAAATTCGCTGGAGGTCTTACCAATAGTTGTCGGAAAAGGAATGAATCCTGGATCAAATTCCAAATTCCTAGAAATTAAATTAACAGGGTTTACTGTAATAAATAACACACATATATTTATACATCGACAGAGGGTAGATCTACTCTTTTGAATCATCGCAGGGTTAAATTCGAGGTAGATCAGATCGTTACGAGTGCTTGGACTGGCGTTTGCCCATTTGTATACATAATGTAATCAACCCATTCGATGGGAGAACCATACAGATCTGTACGAGATATCTTAGCGAGTTAACTGGGTAGTGTGGATCTCAATTACTGGGAGGAGTTCAATTTTAACATAATAAAAACCCAGAGAAATTGTTTTCCTTTGCGATCTATAGCTCAGATCTTAAGACAACAACGATGCCATTAATAAGGTAAAACGACCGCATCTATAACAGTCAGGATTTTAAATCACAGTCTTCCTTAATGCTACATTTTCATAAATATATCATAGTAAATCCTTTAAGCTTTACTTGTATCGACTAGCTATCTATCATAAACTAAAAATGATAGCTATTGATTCTTTTCTCAGCCTTCTTACGATATCCGACATAGGTGGTCGGAATCACAATATCTAGCTTAGGGTATAATTAAAATTTTAAATACATGTACAACCATGCTTCAAGTAAACCTCACCCAATTCTCAATAAGCTAAAAATTCATATAAACACAATAATAATAAAAATACATGTCGAACCTGATTCCGATGGTTGTGGATGACTCCAATTGTCAAGTAGCTGTAATAGATGTACCTTGTCACCATGATCCAATGTACATATACCAAATGTCCAACTGACCCCTCAGTTGACCTCCCTACCAATTTTGGGAGTAATATTCTTCCTCCCGAACCCCCAAGCTATGGGGCCGTAGAGCTCACACACAAATACCAAGGATCTAGAAATGAGTTTCCCCCTCAATAAGATCCCTTTCCAAACTCACAATAGAATCAAATCAATGTCTCGTTACCATTACGGTAGCCATCTAACAATAGGGTCATTTTCTCTTTCCTCTTGCCTTCCTTAAATAGGAAAATTCTCTACGACACATGTTGCTTCATGCAAAAATGCATATTTTGCTAATTATTTAATTATAATTACCTCACCAAGCCATGTGTCTATTTCTCAAGAGAGTGCACCTACCTTCCTTGATTTACTCAAGTATGTCCCCTGATACTCCAATCTAAGTTTCTATTTTTGTGGGTGCAAGTGGAGTTGGCTAGGTGATAATGTTTAGTCTACCATTTGCTCCTAAAACAATTATTCTCCATTATTTAATTACTAATATTAATTTCATGTGAAAATAGCCTAAATGTAAACTTAAATGTTTAATGCATAAATATTCATCATTTGTTTTCGTTTTGAGTCTAGGTACCACATCATCGAGTCCTTTCGACCATCAATTTCTTTTTACCATCTAGGTACCACATCGTTGGGTCCTTTTGTTAATGCTTCCTCATTTCATCTGATTTGCGGGAACTTCATGTAGTGATTTAGGATTCGTTGCCTTCAGTCATTTCTCTACACTCCATTGGAGACTATGGCACTCAGGATTAAGTCAGTTCTTACTGCGTGCCCTCAACCTTGTACGTGACCAATTCCGTCATGGTCCACTTCGTACGACTTCACGCTTCCCCGAGTAAGTGGATACGGGATTTTTAACTCGTGCGTGGATTACGTAGGAAGTCGATACCGTCGTCGTTCTTCTGTGTGTGATTTATTTGTACTCTCCATCCCATTTATTTCCTTTGTGAGTCAGTTGGTTATGATAAATTACCTGCTACTGTACATATACTCAAAGTACCCATAAGTAGTACTGCTCATCACAATTCATCAATATGTATCATGTAAATTAGTCCATAATCATAACCATCATTCATTTCGTAACTCTGCTAATCATTAATCAAAACATGCATTTTTTCATTCACATCATATATTTCATACAATAGATAATCGTTAAGCAGAGCATTCATTCTTCATTATTTTTAAGCAAAATATCCATTCCCATAAGTGTCATTCATTTCGTCATTTTTGTTTATCATTTTGTCATCATGCAAATCATCATGTGTTTCTCAATCATTCAAACATTTCAAATATTCAAAGGACAATTTTATTAAATTTTATTTAGCCGGGTCACTCGACAAGTGCCCTCAAAGTCTATAGTCATTCTAGGGACATTACATACACTCCTTCTTATTTAGAACTTCGCCTGAAATTCAGAACAAATATGAAAAACTACGATGCATCTCAGTTGCGTCCTCCCAAGTCGCAGAGCAAACTATAATTGTCCCACTACACTTTGAATTGATCTATTACACGATGCCTAAGATGTCGTGTTCATTGGTCCAATACCTGGATCGACTCGACCATCACGGCCCTGTCATCCGTTATCTGCACACTAATCAAATCAATAACATGTGAAGCATCGGGAACATAGTGACGTAAAATAGAAATATGAAAGACATTGTGAATTCTACTCAAAGATGATGACAAGTCAAAACGATAGGAAATCGGTCCTATCCATTCCAAAATCAGAAAGGGTCCTATGAACCTAGGGGATAACTTGGTTCCCTTGCCAAAATTTATCGAAATCTTCTGCAGTTTCACTCGCAGAAATACCTTATCCCACATCTCATACATTTGGTCAATTCTATGTGCATCCACATAACTTTTCTGTCAATCTTGTGATTCTTTCAATTGAGCATGAATGGTCACCATATGTTCCTCCATTTCCAGTATTACGCTAGGACCAATCAATTTTCTATATTCCATCCTGTCCCAATGCAAAGGTGTTCTACAAGGTCGTCCATACAAGAACTCAAAAGGTTCCATCTGTATGGAGCTTTGGTAGCTATTGTTGTAGTAAAATTCTACCAATGGTAAGTATTCTTCCTACCTATTATGTTGATCCATCACGTACATTCTTAACATATCCTCTAGCACCTGATTTACTCTCTTTGTTTGTCCATCCGTCTGAGGGTGATAGGCAGTACTAAAGTTAAGTTTCGTGCCTAAGTCTTCTTGGAAACTTTTCCAAAATCTTCCAGTGAATACAAAACATCTATCAGAAATGATCTTTGTAGGTATTCCATGCATTTATACAATTTCATTGATGAATACTCTTGCTATCTTAGGAGCTTGATAAGTATTTTTGATAGGTAAGAAGTGTGTGCTCTTGGTAAGAGTATCAACTACCACAAACATCCAATCATGTCTTCGGTTGGTTAGTGGTATGCCAACTATAAATTCCATAGGTATGACTTCCCATTTAGATTCTAGGATTGTGCGGGGTTGTAGCAATCCCGCAGGATGTCGATGTTCTGCCTTAACTAACTAGAATTCCATGCACTTTTCCACAAGGTTCACTACATCCTTCTTCATTCCTTGCCAAAGGAATAAAGGTCTTAAATATGCATACATATTTTTGACTCCGGGATGAGCTCAATAAAAAACTCAATGAGCTTCAAATAATATCAATCCTCGTAGTTCCTCGTTCTCCGGTACATAAATGTGGTTGTTATATCTCAACTACCCGTTGGTGTCCAAAGTGTATCCTTCATACTTGGGAACCCTCATCTGTTCATTTTCCAATTCTGTTCTCACTTCCTTATACCAAGCATCACTCTGTTTTAGTGCAAGAATCTTTTCCCTCAGATTGCTCTTCATAGGTATTACTGAGAATATTCTCGGTCTCCAGATGAGTGCATCAGCTACCTTGTTCAAATATCCCTTCACATAGGTTATGTCAAAATCATATTCACTGAGTAATTCCAACCACCTTCTTTGTCTTGCATTCAAATCACTTTGGGTAAAAATGTGTTGTAATCCACAATGGTCCATCTTTAGTTCAAACTTTCTCCTAACTAAGTAGTGTCTCCATAACCTTAAGGCATGAATTACCACTGTTATTTCCATATCATGGGTTTCATAATTCTCCTTGTGCGGTTGAAGCCTTCGGGAAGTGTATGCAATCACTCTCCCCTCTTCCATCAAAACACACCCGACTCCATCCTTCGATGCATCTGTACATACAAGAAAATCTTGGTCCATGTCAGGAAATTTCAATACAGGTGCAGTTGTTAACAATTCCTTAAGTTTTGCGAAATCCTTCTCGCACTTCTCAGTCCACAAAAATGGTAGATTTTTCTTTTGTAATTTCATTATGGGTCCTGCTATTTTGGAGAAACCTTCAACAAACCGTCTATAGTAACCAGCAAGCCCCATGAAACTATGTACCTAGTGTACATTTGTGGGTGCTAGCCATTCCCAAATGGATTCAATCTTTGAAGGGTCGACAATGATTCCTTCACCGGATATAATGTGACCGAGATCATGGATCTCTTTTTGAAAGAATGAATATTTCGACAACTTTCTGAAAATATGGTTCTCTCCCAAACACTGAAGTACTACTGTCAAATGTTCCTCATGCTCTTCAGGCATTCTAGAATAGATTAAGATATCGTACAAAAACTCCTGTACAAATTTATCAAGGTATTGATGGAATATGCCATTCATCAAATTCATAAAAACACTTGGCGCATTCGTCAACACAAAAGGTACTACAACAAACTCGTAGTGTCTGAATCTCATCTTGAAAGTCATCTTAGGAATGTCTTCTTCCTTTATTCTTAACTGATGATAACCTGACCTCAGATCCATCTTGGATAATATGAGTTGCGCCCTTCATTTGATCAAAAAGATCGTCAATCCTGGGCAGAGGGTATTGGTTTCTTATAGTTTATTTGTTTAACTGACGGTAATCGATGCATAGTCTCCATGACCCATCCTTCTTCTTGACAAAGATTACAGGTGCTCCCCAGGGTGATACACTAGGTCTAATTAGCCCTAAGTCTAACAATTCCTGCACTTGAATATGCAACTCCTTCAACTCAGGTACAAACATTCGGTAAGGGGTTCTAGCTATAGGTTTTATTCCAGTCTTGAGTTCAATGGTGAATTCTAGCTCGCACCATGGCGGTAGACCAGTTAATGCCTATGGGAATACATCCATGTATTCCGAGAATAAAGGTTGATTGATGACCTCATTCTTATCCCGTTATTTGTTCATTGATATAACTGCATATATCTTACATCCCTTCCGCATATTTTTGTTAATTGCAAGGCTAAAATCATTCTCAAGGATACCTTCCTTCTTTTTCCGGTTAATGTCATCTTTTACCCTTCATCATCGTAGAAGGTTAGTTCCTTACTCTGGCAGTCCATCATGGTTGCATGTTCTTCTAACCCATCCATACCCAAAATTAAGTCGTAATCCCCCAACTCCATGGCATAAAAAGATACCTTAGTGGTGCACACCCCTAAATCTAAATCATAGTTTTCTAACTTTAGACCCACTCTCTGGATACTTCCGGATGCCATTTCAACTGCATAGAAATCCTCTTGAATTATTTCCATCATCTTACTACGTTCTAAGGCTTTAAATGAAATAAAACTATCAGTGGCACCAGGGTCTACTAGTAAAGAAAATACATTACCGTCAATCTTACCAGTGGTATCGGGGATTGTTGATTGGTGCTCGGATTGGCAAGTGTTGACAGTCGCATGAATGTGTTGTGCTCATCCCAGATCGGCTATAGTGGTCTGTCGTGGTCCTTTATTTTTCCCTTGTACTCTTCTGTTTCCATGGTTCTGCCGAGGGAATTGGCTCTGGAAGTGTGGCTCTCCACATTTCCAACATCATGTCTTTGGGCCTCTAGTGGTACTACCATTTGGTGCATTGTTCTGTTGCGGTCCAAACTATGCCAGTTTCCCAAAAGGTTTTTCATGATCATTTCTTGGTGGTGGTGGTCAGTAGGGTGCTCTATCTTCTCTATTAGATCTTCCACTGTAATATCCCTTCCCAAAATTCTTCTTTCCATAACAATGCTTAGGTGTATGGGAATTTTGATTGCCTCGGTCACTACTGACAAATTTCTTACTGGGTGGTCCTCTGCTTGAAAGCTCTTCTTCTACTATGAGAGATTTTTGAACTGCATCATGCAAGGTAGAGGGAATTAAGATGCGAACCTTGTCTCTGATATTCTTGTTTAGTACAAAAACAAACTTGTTGACCCTTAACTTTTCTATTGAAACATGAGGTGCATACCTCAGTAGTTCCATAATGCAGATTTCAGATTCCTGCACCACCCGATGTCCCTGTCTTAAAGCATTGAATTCATTTAATTGTTGTTCTATGAATTCATCGAAAATATAGTGTTGACGGAAGTGCTCATCAAACAATTCCCAAGAAATATCCTCGGGTTCCAAACCTAGTTGTGGTCGTAAGGTCTTACACCAAAGAAGAGCTTCACCCTTTAATTGTAGAACTGCCATGCGCACTTTCATGTTTGATGTATAATCCCTTAGTGAAAAACACGTGGCCATATTTTACAACCATGCCTCCACGTCAGTCCCTTAAATGGAACCCCAAAATTTTGGAAATCATACCTTTTCTAGTTCCCGGTGTATGTTGACCGACGGTGGAGTTTGTGGTGCCGTGGTTACTTGCAAGTTGTCATTCTCGTAGTCTAGTCTAGTAACTAGGGCTTCCGACATCCATAGCTTCTCATCATGTCAACCACTTCTCTGGAAGGGATGGTTTCCTTCTCTTCTTGCCATGGTGCGGTGGCTGTAGGAGTTGGCGTAGTTGGAGGATGTCCATTTCATCCTCGCCCACCTCTCCCTCTCCCTCTTCGTCCGCGATGATCCATATCCTGAATTTTATGATGACCAATTCATTAGCTTTCTTCATAAAGTAAATTGTAATTTCTGACAATTCACTCTCGTCAACATAGTTGAATGTTTTGCGGGAAACAAAATAACATACTAGTTTTCTTGGTTCGGTCAAGGTTCGACCGACTCTGATACCATATGTAGTGACCTCACTTCTACGAAAAAGAAAATAATTTTTTTTTTATCAAGTCTTAGAATTGCTTAGGTTTTCTTATCTGCGTTGTTTTAAATATAACATAAGTGAGGTCACTACATAAATGATTTGTACAATTTGTAGTATGTCATAATTTTTATGTTTAATGTTCAATGTTTAAATGGCCTTATGATATTGGTAAAACTCACGTAGTATGTCTTAATTTTTAATTATTAACATGCATGTATGCTATGTGTAATTGGTATGCAATGATAAGAAATAATGATATGATGCAAATGTGGAATGCATGTGAACATAAATTAATATTTGCACATATAGATGTAATAGCAGAGTAATTGGTATTATAGATGTGACTGGAATCATGGAAAATGGGGATAAGGGTCCTTTGTTTCTTAAACACAAGTAAGGATTACATGATTGTGAAGCTTATGTTGAATTAGAGTAGTGGTTAGGCAACATGTTGATGAAAATTGGGATGAAAATTTTTCCACCCTTGAACCGAGAGAACCAAAGGTCTCTTATCCTCATTTGCCATGATTTCAGTTACATCCGTAACATCAATTACTCTGCTATTACATCTATATGTACAAATATTCATTTATGTGAAATCATATATATGTGTGTGTGTGTGTGTGTGTGTGTGTACATATATATATATGTATGTACATACATATATATATATGTGTACACACACACACACACACACATATATATATATATATATGTATGTACATATATATGTACATACATACATATATATATATATGTACATGTATGTATGTACATACATACATGTACATGTATATATATATGTATGTATGTACATATATGTATGTACATACATACATGTACATGTATATATATATGTATGTATGTACATACATATATGTACATACATACATATATATATACATGTACATGTATGTATGTACATACATACATGTACATATATATATATATGTATGTATGTACATATATATGTACATACATAATACATACATATATATATATATGTATGTATGTATGTATATGTATGTACATATATATGTACATATATATGTACATACATATACATACATACATACATGTACATATATATGTACATATATATGTACATATATATGTATGTACATATATATGTACATACATACATATATATATATATATGTATGTATGTACATATATATGTACATACATATATATGTACATATCTATGTACATACATACATGTATATATATATGTATGTATGTACATATATATGTACATACATATATGTATATGTACATATCTATGTACATACATACATGTATATATATATGTATGTATGTACATATATATGTACATACATATATGTATGTACATATATATGTACATACATACATATATATACATATATATATATATATGTATATATATCTATATACATATATATAGATATATATATATATATATGTATATATATCTATATACATATATATAGATATATATATATATGTATGTACATATATATGTACATACATACATATATATGTATGTATGTACATACATACATATATATATATATATATGTATGTATGTACATACATATATATATCTATATACATATATATAGATATATATATATATGTACATATATATATATGTATGTATGTATTTATATATGTATATATATATATATGTATATATATATATATATATATATATCTACATACATATATATATATGTACATACATACATACATATATATATATATATATAATATATATATATATATATATAAGTTTCCATATTGATTGTGAGTGAATGCGCCTTGAATGTAAGAATAAGATAAAATATAGTGAATTATACAGCTTGTTTAGTAAAATTTCAACATTGTTCAATTTCATGGTGACCATATCAGCAACTATTAATTACACAATGATAAAAAAAAGGATTAAAATTTGATAAATGCCACCAAATTTAAAGAAATTTCTTTTTTTCAATTTAAAAACTCAATAATTTAATAAAGTAATAATTTTACAAGTTACTTTCAATAGGTTTAATTGTTAGAATATAATCAAATGAAAAATATTTTAAATCAAGTTGTTTTATTTTACAAAAATGTTTAAGATAAGACTATTGAAAACTAAAGGTCAAAAGTAGATCCGGGGTGATAGTGGAGGATCCGCTATTTTTATCTCGTCCCTTAAAGGTCCTTTCGAACATATGGGGACCTGAATCGACAGTTTTGGATGACAGATTGACACAATATAAATTACATGAGAAGGCATTACCATTATAATGCATATCCAAGTAAACAATTAAATACATACACAATCAACAATGTACATCCCAAATAATCAATACATCGGTTCATCGAAAATTACAATGTTTGGTTATTTAAATACAAATCTAATGACTACATAAAAAAATATATACAATATACATGTAATGCATAAGATGCTACAATCTTGCTTAAAAACATCGCAATGGAATGCCATCCTCAATTATTCGTTCATGCCATCAACTTTCATAATTTTCCATCTTTTAGCTTTTGATTTTTTCTTCGGAGGAATTTCTATTAATTTTATTCAAGCTTCACATACTAAATGACTATGTTGGAAGCATATGACATTGGGTTCATAGTCCTGAAATTGAATATAATTTTCACTTTGATGGGTTTCTTGGAAAAAACAACCTTTTAATATAATGGATCATCTCTCAAATATAAATCCTTTGTCGTTGTAGTCCTCCAATAAATTCATCTTCCTTTAAATGCATTGAATCAAATAATATTTCACTTTTTCTTTGTTGTCTATGGGTGCAATTACAACGAAAACATATCCTGCGATCAATGTCATTTTTTAAATGCATTATCAATAACAAAATATTTACTCTATATACATTATATACAATGAACAATGTTTGAATTTTTTTTCATTACATTTCCTTCTCTGACAAGATCCAAAAATATATCGTCATCAATTGATACTCCTATGTCCTCTGATTCTAACTCATCCAAGATTACGAGTGGAATTTTACCCTTTAGATTAATTTCTCTATGTTTCCAAGGTTTAACATAGTCATTCATTATGTTTTCACAAAATTTTGTAGATTCAGTGTTTTCAATGCAAATAGGACAAAATCATGATTTCTTTCTACTATCAAATGCAAACACATTTTGGAAGGATTTTGTTTTAGTAGAATGCAAATCTCTAGTCCCATGTATGGTTCTAGGGTCCTATGAGATTGATCTATATATACCTTGGATTCCAATAAGCCAAAAAAACATGTGATGTTAACAATTCATGAAGGACAATTTTTAATGTTATTGTATATGTTTTGCAGATATATTTAAGACTTATAAATAATGTTTTTTAAATTAATTAAGATTAATTTAAATTTTAAAAACAAAATATGTGTACCTACCTATGCACATCTTTTGATTGTAGATTATACTCATAGATTAGATTTGAATGACACCATTCGATAATCTGAGCAGCTGAATGAAATCAATTGGAAAAATCATTCATTTTCCATCTTCAAAGTGCTCATTTTGCACATGCCCATGCACCATCGTGCTCTCCTTTTCCATGTCCAGTCTCAAAGAAATTCCAATGATGTCTAACTTTCGATCCTCTTTGAAGTCAACATAACCAAAAGAATGAACGTGATGATTTAAATTGTCTTGCACATCCATTTGACCATATGCAATGTTCATTGAATTCAACTTTACGTTTTTTCAATGACTCATAGAAAACATTTTCAATACAATGTTGTAAAAAATGTGTATTATGTATACAATCATCATTGATATAAAAGTGATATTTTTTATGACATGTTGATTGTCATTTTTTCTTTCAATGTCATCAATATTGTCTTTAGAATGTCTATATAGAACATGAAAAAATAGAGAAACTTGTTTGGAACGATAGTATTCACTTTGTATTCCTTTTGTGCAATAAATGTATAGTTTTATGCAAAATCAACCACAGACAAAATTGGTCCTAGTGGAAATACTTCACAAGATTGCTTGAATTGTAAGTCTTTCCATTGTTCTCTATGTGAATGCTTGGTGTATTTATAAATTTCTTTTTCAAATTTATTCAAAAAATATGTCACACATATTTCATCTTCTCGCAAATCAATTATTTTGGAAAGAGCATTAGTAGAACTTGTAGCATAATTGATATATTCATATCTCTTCCAGTCAACTGTTACATTTGATAGCGATTGATCATTATCAATATGATATTTTTGGTGGAATAAAGCTAGATTTCGACAATGATCACATTATTTTTCGTTGACATGTTTCTTATGGTAAAATAATTCATTGTGTTCTCTCTCACATAGAATTTCAGATAGGAAAGCATGGATCGTGGAAGGAGGAGGTGCATTTGGCCAAAATGTTTTACCAAATTCAAGAAAAGTGTCATAATATAATTCATATTTCACATGATAACAACAATAACATGTGTCATGAATAGTGATAGGTCTAACATACCATGGTTTTTGTTGCACAAATGTATTGATCGACATATTAATTCCACGATGATCCTCTTTGAATTTATTGGACAATTGTATTTGGGTCATCTCCAATATATGTTTTGCATGGGTTTCTTATTTATTTTGTGATACAGTTCATCATATCATATCCCTTTCATTTGGTGAAACTCGAGAATTTGTCAACCAATATTCATGTACTATAGAATTAACAATTTCTCCCATTCTATCATTGTAAGGTTGTCTACAAATAATTTCCCAACAAGCAAGTCCATCATTTTCATGTATTTGAAATTGGGATTTGTTATGTTTGTAACAATGTTTTTTTCTTAGGTTCCTATTGTTTTTTCCAGCTGTGTCGTCAAACGTTTTTGTCTAGTACTAGCTGAAATAATTGTTGTTTGAATATCTCCACGTGAAGTGCTAGTGTATTTTTTTTTTCTTTTTTCTGGAAATTCCATTTTTTTTGTTATTGCATCGCTTATACTTAAAAAAAAATCCGTTTCACCTTTAATTCTTTTTCTTCCTTTCGAATACCCAATAATGATGTAGTGTCTTGTAAATTTTTGGCCACTAATAAACATCGCAAAATTTGAGCTTGTGTTGCTACTAATTGGCGTTGAAGAACATCTTCATAAAACTGGTTAGCATGATATCGTGTAATGTGTTCAACTATTTTATTCCCAAATTTATCGCAATCAATGTTTTGAAACATTTCATTATCAATGTTGAAAATACCTATACATTCCAATTAAATTTAATTTAGCATATCAAATATACTAAAATATAAGCATAAGATAAAATATATTCCACATTTATTAATTGGTATTAAAAGAAATTCAGTTATAAATTAAATTAAATATATTGAACACACACACACATGTGTACATACCTATGTTTGACTCGGTTTCGGTTTCATTATGTGTTTTCAACAACATATTCCTCAACTTGATCAACATTATGACACAATTCTATCTTTTTTGTTATGTAGTAGTTTCAAAATTACAATTCATTATAAAAAAATAACACACACACACACACACATTCACCTGGTTCGATTTCCTATTCTTGAACTTGATTTTCAATATTCATTTCATCAACATTAGGATGTAAATATCTATTTACATCTTCAACAACTGTCTCTTCAATATGTGTTAGCTTGTGTCTTTTGGTTTGATAAAGTCTTTGCTTTTCATTATGAGCAGCATCATCTTGAGTATGAGCACCTTTTTTGGCATTGTTTTTTATTGTCCATGATTGTTCAATCTATATAGGTGTTCAAAAACTCAAGACCTTAGAACAAAAAAATAAAAATTCCAGAGCAAAAAATCAGCTTAAAAAAAGTCCCTTAAGAGAAATGGCCTTTGGGTCTTTAAGAAAACACCTTAAGAGAAATTTCCTTTGAGCCTTTGACGTAAAAAATAATTGAGAAAAAAATCACCTTAAAAAGAGTCCCTTAAAGTCCATTAGAGTCTTTGAACCTTTGAGAAAACACCTTAATAGTAATTTCCTTTGAGCCTTTGACCTAAAAAAAGTCTTTGAGAAAAAAATTATTTTAAAAAAGTCCCTTAGAGTCTTTGAGCCTTTGAGAAAAAACCTTAATAGAATTTTCCTTTGATCCCTTGACCTAAAAAAGATTCTCTGAGAAAAAAATTTCACCTTAAAAAAAGTCCCTTAGAGTCTTGGAGCCTTTGAGAAAACACCTTAAGAGATATTTCCTTTGAGCCTTTGAGAAAACACCTTAAGAGAAATTTCCTTTTAGCCTTTGGCCTAAAAAAATTCTTTGAGAAAAAAATCACCTTGAGAGAAATTGCCTTTGAGCCTTTGAGAAAACACCTATAGAGAAATTGCCTTTGATCCTTTGAGGAAAAAGTCACCTTAAAAGGAGTCCCTTAGAAAAAAAACACTTAAAAGAAAACCCTTAGAACATATGTTGTGACGTTCTCTATGAAAATGAAAGATGTGGAATTGTGGAATGGCTTAGTGTATAAATAAGGTTACAAATATGATTAATTATTAAAAGTGGACCTGCATTATTCCGGTCGACGAAATTGTTTTAAGACCACATTTTCGGTATAAATATATTTTCAGCTAAAAACTTGACACTGTTAATATTAGAGGCCAAATTAACGAAAAAACCTTTTCGGCCAAACTATTTTTTGGCTGAAAACCTGTTAATATCTAAAAATTAATAGGTTTGAAGATTTATAAAACTTTGGTAGGTAAAAGCATTGTTCAATAGTACAAAGTGACTTTCAAAATTGGTACCATTATTTTTTTCATTGAATCTACTTTCCATATGTACAAATTTTGTTGTTTTTGGTTGAGATCTGATATTTTTATTTTTATTTTTATTTTGTTAACTTGTGTTTGTTTTGGTTTGATTGCTTTCAAAATTTAGTGAAATGAAAAATCAGTAACTTTGTAAATACAAAATGAAAATTGAAAAAATTATAGGATCGATCGTTGCAGTGTCTACTTCAAATCGATACTTTTAGATTGTTTAGTTTTAGTGGAAATTGGGAGAGATGTAGAATATTCATAAACATGTTTATATTCTACAATTTCTCTACATTGATTCACTTCAAAAAATTCAAATAATTAGTATATTCACCCATTGGATACAAAATTATAGTCATACTTTTATACACTTTGTCTAGATTGTCGTGGCATATTTTGCTTTTAGTAAGAAAAATTTTAACAATGAATTCACAGGGATCTTCAAACATGATTGTTTATCAGTATTTTCATTTTATAAGAATATATTGTCAAACATTTGCTAAATTGACATATCAAATCTCAATAATTTTTTTTAAAAGAATAATGTATAGAAAGCTAACATAATTCTTCAAAAGTTTTATTTTTACTATAAAGTGAAATTATTTAAACACAAACATAATTTTTGTTCGTCAAAAGTTGAAAAACATGATAAAACCATATTTATTTTCTCATAACTCCCCCCCAAAAAATAGACACCCACATTCTTTAATTTTTTTACTAGAGGCAATTATTTTGAGAACATCATGATAAAATCAACAATTACATATACCCCCACATCTCACACACTCCTTAGAATTCCTTTGTTGTGCACTATATTATTATGTACATATTACCTTAGTAACAAGCATAGTGTTTGTGGAGGAATGATTTCCACATTGCTAGTGTAGGAGACACTTGCATTTCATGGTTATGTTTCCTCCCCAACAAAAATACTATTGCTAGTCATTTTTTTCTCTTTCAACTCAACATCCATTTAGAACACTCTTATTCAACATTGATTTGGTTCCTTGGAGGCCACCCTCACACCCAAATCCATCCATATGTCATTGTTGGGTTCCTTTTGCAGTCACACATTCACACCACCACCTCAATGTCATTTTTTAGTAGTAACATTACATTAAACATCAAATATATTCTTATATTCGGTTATCTTGAGGCCTACTCCTCCACCTCAAGCTACCTATTCTAGCAGAACATCCCACACTTTGACTACAACTCTTCCAAACAATGGAAACAACTAGCAACTTCTCATGGGTAATTTATTTTGACATCAAAACCTAAAACCCATATAATAATAATAATAATAATAATCTAATTTTAAGGTCATGAACTGTGAAATTCCACAGGGATAGATCATTGAGCTTGAACAAACCTCACAATTTCATAATGTTATTACAGAGAAGAATTAGAAAGAAACATGGATCAATTCACTCATAAAACTGAAACACTGATGAAAAACTATTTTTGATACATTAATCAAAAGATGTTACAATAGAATGAATTCGATACACCTGGGAGGATTCGAATTCACCTCAAGTCTAGGCTTAGTTTACATTGGAACCATTTCTCGATACATATTACATTAATGAGTCAAAACTAGAACAAAACGGGACAATACACGATTGAACCTCCCTAGTCCGAATGAGTCAAAACTAGAACAAAAGGGGAAAATATATTCACACCTTCACCTAGATCAATTGAATACTCACAAGAGACGAAGTAGAGAAATCTTACATATGTTATGAAGTTCATCCTTGCTACCTTCAAGCTGTTGCAATCCAACTTCCCGTATGAGAGAACGTGTTATAGATCCAACACAAACAAGTAGCAAGCAGATTGAACTAGAAATAATATAAATGATCTAAACAAATGGCCAAGGATATTTTCTATACATGACAATCACAATCAAACTATGGGAATGAAGTACATTATTGTATTAAAGACAACAAAAATAAATACAACCGTGAGCCTTGGCGTTGTAGTCTCCTCCTGGTAGAGTCCTCCTATTCCAACATGTCACCCTTGTCTTGAAAATAAGCACATCAAGAGTCTAATGCTCTAGGAAAATTTCTCCAACACTTGGTTACTATCAATTCCTCCTCCCACACCCATGCCCAAAAGGTATTTTTATAGGACACTAAGGATAAGAGAGGGGTGAGAATATTAGGGAAATTGGATGAGATTTGATCCCAAAATTTGTGGATCTCGAGCTGAATCCATAGAAATAGGAAGGAAAGGCTATCTAATGAGATTTCGCTCTAGAATCTTCTCAAAATCCTAATTTTTTTCCCATACAGAGGTCGACACGTTTTGTAATGGAGAAAAACGTGCCAATATGGGTCGATGTGGGTTGCTCTGAAGGAAATTTATGCCATCAACACGAGTTGCCTAAAATACACACTACGTCGAGGGGGTTTCTATGCGGGTTTCTAATGCAGCAAAGTGCGTTGAAGAAACAAAACAAGTCAAGTTGCAGGACAAGGAAATCAAGGACCATCCACTATGAAATTCACTTCATGGATTATGGAAACATGATGTCACATGGTTTGGTGCTGCTGACGAAAATTTTGTGTAACAAATTTCACCCCAAAGTACGAAGCTATAGAAAAGGATAGGTGATGTACTTTGATGTGACCTTCGGAGAGAGGAACCACTAGTTGGAGAACTAACAACAATGATCAAGGAATTTGCAATACAAGTTTTGACATCTCTGAACTAGAAATATCAATGAATCAAGACATGGTTTTCGAACAATACATTGGAGATCCATGTTGGTACTAACTGAGGTACAGTGTGGATCCATACCTGAATGACTGGACACAATCATGGCTACTAATATAAAAGCACAGATCCATGATGAGATAATGACACAACCACAACCAATACAAGAGTGGATATGTGTGTCTGTGAATCAATGAGGTATCCCCCATAACATCTGTGTGGGAAACTACTAAACAATATCTATCGCAACCCGAGTGCAATAATAAGACATCAAAACAACCGAGGGTCTTCTACCCATTCCCAAAATGATACGAATATAACCATGTGATTACAATGTGTTGAGGTCGAACATGGTAGAAACCACTTGATTACCGGTCAATTATTTGAACCATTAACAAGTGTGAGGGAAATCACCAGTGCTGACAATGGTCCCCAAGGTATCTTAGTACATTCCAACAAATGCGAATGAATGATTTGGATTCAAACATCCACAGACTAATTTGATCAAAGTTCAATGATGTAAACCTACTATCAAAGGTGAGAAAACCTGCCATTGAGGCATGCAAGCTTCAAGGTACTGGTTGGTCTCTAAATCTAATCCCTAGATGATGTGTTGGTGTCGACAGGGATAGATTCGTCGAAGGAGGGACATGATGTATCTCCCATCATCGACATGAAACTTATATAGGAAGATTATTTAGGATGGTAGATCAAATGAGGATAGACTGACACAAGGTAAATAGACAAGTGTTGTTGAGAGACTATTTTAGGGATGACCGACATGATGGATAACTTGATGATTGTAAAGTTTGACTGAAATGGAGGAATTCACTCGAACATTTTATGGCACGACAAATGACTTCAATGCATTGTCTCGGTAAGACGAAAATCAATACATAATGCACATTAATGGATCATTCTCCAGATGATTCAAAGGATTAAAGAGACTCGTGGAATTGAAACGACTCAGAGACAAGCTAATTACCCAACTATTTGGATGAAATACAAACAGGTACCATATTCAAGGGTGACAATAAGCTGTCATAAATAAAAATTCAAATCCACTTCCCTTCCCTTATTCCCCATCATGATTGATGAGTACCTCTTCCATTATTAACAAGCTTCAGGAGGATAACAGATTCTCAATATAGCTCATCCTTCGGACGAGTCCAATCTCACATGATTTACAAACCTGAGAAAGGAGGGGTTCGGTTCCAAAAAGGGTCCTTCTGTGTGTGTTTTTATGAGTCCAAAGAAGGTAAACTCGATGATGTTTCACATTTAGAGGGTCTGAAACAATCAAAAGAAAACTCCAGGGTGAACGTTTTCGTAAAGCTAGTCTCCTAGGCTCGAAAAAGTGCAAAATGATTCCTAGAAGAACTCTCTTAGTCAATGGTTAACTAAGGTATTCATTTTTGGTAAATATTCTACATGGTCCAAAAAAGGGGTAATCTATCACCGCATAGACAACCTTTCAAACTTTTTTACAAGCATGAAAGAGACAAGTTCGCTTGGAAATCTTTTCCTATTTCAAGAGTCTAAAAAGAGCTTAAAGACTAAGGGTGTTCTTAAGCATGAAAATAATCTTGGACCATAACTTCATCATTATATTTGACCTATAATCTCAAAACAAGTGTAAGAAACCATAAAAATTAATAAACAAAGGGATTTTACTAACACATGTTAAAAATAATAAAATAATGTCCTTCAAATCAATAAATAGAGGTGAGAGGGATTGATTTTACCATTGCATTCTTACCAAAGAGGGTAAAATCCATTTGAGGTAGAAACTTGTGTTGGAGATTCCGAGCATTCCATGCAGTGGAATTTCATCTCATCAACTCCAAGTAACTATCTGTGTCCTCCATTTCATTTACTTTGTTGAGCTACTACCATTTTTTTCCATTTTTTGGGTGAAAATGAGTCCCTAGATTGATGTAGCTGCCTCTTTCGGGAAACGCATCGATCAGGTTCAACGTGGTCCCCAAAAGGGAAAACAATGTCGATGGCGTGATGTAATTGCAACTGGATCACGTCAATCGCAAAACATGGCCCAAAAATTAAATGCCTCAATTTTTTTAGGGTTTTCTTAAGATGAATAGTTTCTAATGCCCCATTTTATGGTTTTGCAGGTATCAATCAAGAAAATGTTGGAGTGTAGAGAGAGAGATCACGAGTTGGGGGATTTAGAAGGTTTAAATGATGACAATACCATGTTGGCCCTCCAAGAGCGTGGACTCAAGAAATATTTTCTCACCCCAAGCATGAGGGCCCAAGTTCCATTGTTGGAATATTTGGTGGGAATGTGGGATCCCATTGAACTTCATTTTCAAGTGGGATCCCATATCCTCACTTTGGAGATAGATGACATCTATTTTATGACTGGGCTCTCAAGAAGAGGAGCTCGTAGATCCCTATATAGGCATAGTGGCGGTGACAAAGACGTTAATGCACTCATTAGTCAATATTGTGAACCTGGGACCAGAAATGCCAGCGATAAGATACGGATTAAAAGTGTTTGCAATTCATCGTTGAGGATTTTTCTCTTCACTGTGGTGCGAGTAGCGGGGACTAAGTCCCACCACCAGGCCACCAGATCTTAGATGCTATGTGATATAGAGTACATGCAACCCACTGTGTTCAACTGGTGTTAGAGTCTGTTCAGTATCATGAAAGATCAGCTAACCAAATGTCGATTGGGAAAAACCAAACAGTTTGGTTACAGGTCCATTTTGGTATCTTTTTGTATGGAGCAGGTTCCTCGCTACCATCCACAGCATATAGAGATAGCCACCCCAAATCCACGGGAACCACGCATGAGGATATGGGTTGATTTGTTTGGCCTTCATGGTGGCCCGATCCATAGTTATGGGCCAGCTTTCTTCCAATGGGTGTGTAGGAAGCTACTCATGGTGGAGGATTATGCATACACTGGTATAGATTTCTGAGGAGATCCTAACTTGGGGCTCCGAGAGGGGTCTGATTGGTCCGACATAGGTAAGGAAGGATTCTCATGCTTTTAAAATTTGTATGCATTTTTCTGAATATATAAGTTTTAGGTGTACTAATACTTTTTATGTTTCACTAACGTAGATGTCGGGATAGAGAGGCCACCTAGAACTTCCCCTATCTAGAGGCGGGGGGAAGGCAGGGCCATTTTTGTTCGTGATCGAGAGGCGAGCGAAGAGATCGCGGAGACTAAAGAGAACCTGGAAAGGTTGACTTCAGAAATCCTAGATACATCACTAGATGATTTTCCACGGCATTATCAGTGCCACACAATGGGACTTTCCACGATTATTGGATGTTTGCTCTGTTGAGTAGCTCAGGCTGTGATATGTTATCACGAGCACTATGATTAACCTTATTATATATATGGAGTGATTTATGAAATCCATGAGCTTCGTAATTTTGTTGGCATGATGTACTGAAAGTTATGAGCTTCATATTTTGTCTTAGTATGTTTTGTGAAACTCTTATCGCGCTTAATATGAAAACTATTTCTAGTGATTTTATATACAATGTGCCTATGGTGGATATGGATCTCATGTAGATTGCTTATTTTCATATGGATGATTTACATGTTGTGCTTATGTACACATTTTAGTGGTAAAATGTTCAAGAATGTGAGATGTACCAATCTAAAATAAAATTGGCCAATGAATTGACAACCGTATTCATGTGTCTCGAGATGTGTTGATATTGAATAAACTCAAACATATTCTCCGAGAGATGTAATCGTCGAATAATATAGAGTAGTGTAGGGTCGCAAATGACATAGAATCGGTTTAAATGGGAGACCACAAGTTGAAAATCCAGATGGACAATAATGTGGTCCACGCGATGGGAGGAGGCATAGTTTAATAATCCAATCACCATGTAATACTTAGTGATATTATTAGTTGCGGGACCTGGGAAAAGTCCTCCTGAACTTATAAGTTCACTGGCACTGGAGTAGAGTACCCAAGATTCTGAAGAAGGTTTCGGGTGTGCCATCTAGCATCGTCTTTGAATCTGGAATAGGTTGTCATCTGCGCATTCAATCAGAACATGGTATAATCAGTTATAGTGGAGATGAGACCCTAACCTATCAAAGGAAAGAAAACTTCACACCATATCAATCACAAATTATATTCAACATGTCTAAGGCACTTATGCAAGATTTCCCTAAGCATAGTACCTTTTAAGGTAGATCCCATTTCTGGGCTCCCCCAAAGGTATCACGTCATAGTTGACTAACTCATAGGACCCCTTTTCTATGACACGTTTCATGATGTAGGGCCCATGCCACATGGACTCGAACTTACCTTCCCCGATTTTATCATGCATTTGATCATATGCCAAGACCAAATCACCCTCATTGAAGATGTGGGGTTTTACTGACTTGTCATACTGGGCTTTGATGTGCTTTTTATGTGCTTTGTTAGCAAGAGAAACATCATGATGAGTTTCATCAAGTTTGGCTAAGTATAGAAATATTTCCTCCTCGACCATAGTGTTTGGCAAGAGTTCAATGACTAGTTTTAGGGACGGGATCTCGCACTCTATAGGCAATACTGCTTCCAAACCATACACCAATTGAAAGGGTGTGAATATGGTAGTGATTTTAATGGAGGTTCTATCATCCCAAAGAGATGAAAAGAGCATTAAATTCCAATTTGACCTATGGTCCCCTACCATGCATCGTATCATGGTTTTCAAGACCTTATTGATGGCCTCTACTTGTCCATTTCTTGGGGGTAGTAGGGGGTTGAGTTCTCATGGAGAAAACCCAACTTGGCACTCACTTCAGTTACCATTTGGTTTTGGAAATTTGAGCCATGGTTAGTGACAATGGCCTGTGGAGCCTTGAATCTAGTGATAACATGATTAAACATGAAGAGTGCGGTAGTTTTGTAGTCTTCTTTGTATGTAGGCATATCCTTGGCCCATTTTGTAAAGTAATCTACGACAACAATGACATAGCCATTCCCCCCGACCAAGGTAGGATTACACCACATCAAATCGATGCCCCATTTTGCAAATGGGTTGACGACAATAATTGGGTGTAAAGGGGCAGGATGGGCGCGCTTTTTAGAGTGAGAAAGCTGGCAGGGAGGAAACTTCTTGACGAATTCCACGCAATGTTTAAAAATTGATGGCCAGAAGTATCCAACGTGTAAAATATTATGGGTTGTATCCATCCCAGAGAGATGACCACCACATGCCCCAGAGTGACAGTCATTCAGAACACGTTCGGCCTCATCACGAGTTAAAAAAATCACAAAATCAAGTCAATACTGCGGCAATATAAGGTGTCACCGACTATTAAATAGTATCTCGCATGGTGGATAATACGACGACGTTCATCACGAGATAACTCTGGCCGAAAGAATTGGGTTTGGAGATATAAATTAATATCTCCATACCATGGGTCATATGTGCTAATCATGAATAATGACTCATCAAGAAGAGAGTCGACGGGCTCAGTCTCTTGATCAACATGGGAAGTTCACATATGAGTTTCGCAAATACTAATGATTTTTTCGCTTTTGATTTCTCGAATTGTAGATCGAATTCTTGAAGAATTATGATCCAATGCGATTATTTCCCCCTAGTACTTGGCAAGTCATAACGTGATACATGGGGTTTGAATCTGTGATAATAGTGGTTGTATGAAGCAAAATGTAATGTTGAAATCTATGGACAGCTATAACAGCTGCCAAACCCAACTTCTCAACATGTGAGTAACATTTTTTAGAGTTAGCAAGACTCTTACTAAGGTAATAGATCACATCTTCTTTCTCGTTATTATCTTCCTACACTAACACCATACCAATAATGGATGTGGAGGCAACAAGATAAAGGAGATAATCCTTGGTATAACCAAGCGGCTGCAACACAAGTGCATGGGTAATGGTGTATTTGAGATTATCAAATGCACTTTGTGCGTAATCATCCCAGACAAAAGGAACTCCCTTTTTTAACAACCGCATATAACCCTATGTCTTCTCCACATAATTAGACACAAAACGGCACAAGTATTTTTACTTCCCCTGCAAACTTTGAAGTTCAGTGATATTTGTTGGTGGGGGTATGGATGGAATATCCCCTACCTTCAGGGGATTGATACGAATCCCATCTTTTGAGACAATGAATCCAAGAAAGCATCCAGACTCAACACAAAAAATGCACTTGTGATGATTTAGGAGGATATTATAACATCGACATCTAAGGAAAATTGTCGTTAGATAGTCGATGTGATACTCACGATGATTTGCATCGGTTGGAAAATCATCGAGGTAAGGATCCATGAAATCCTTAATATCATGAAAGGCATACAACATAGCTTGTTGGAATGTAGCGCCAACATTTTTAAGGCCAAAGGGCAATTTGCGATATGCAAATGTGCCCCATGGGTAGATAAAAGCAGTCTTTTTTTGGTCAATTGGGTGGATCTTGATCTGATTATAGCTAGAGAATCCACCCATAAATGAAAATATGACACTACCGGCACATTTTTTGATAATCTGGTTGATGAATGGGGTAGGGTAGTTTTCCTTGGGACAAGCCTTATTTAAATCCTTGTAACCGACGCAAACTCTGATAGTTCCTTGTTTTTTCATAACAAGAACAATATTAGAGACCCATTTTGTCAAGGGGACAAGATAAATGAAGCTAGCTTTCAAGAGCTTTTAGACTTTTTCTTTTATAGCCACGGTCTTTTGAGGGTGCATGAAACAGAATTTTTTCAGACAAGTTTGACCTTGGGATATGTTTTGATCTCATGGACAATGATAGTAGGATAAATCCCAAGCATTTCTTCATATCTCCATGCGAATACGTTACGAAACTGTTTGAACAAGGTCGTGTAAGCTATGATTTCTTTAGAAGAGAAATTTTGTCTGTTATGAATATGTTCCACAACACCGGGTTTCACTGAGATGTTGATAGCAATGGTAGGCGTAATGTTTGCCAATTTTCCCTTAGTTACTGTATCCCTTGTGAGAATAGGAGGTTGAGGATTTTGAATGATATCTAGTGAAACAATAGAGTCAATAGAATTATCTACCGCATCTAAAAGTGGGAGGAAGGACGATCGATGGTGATGGTCCTCCCAGGGAAGCTCATCCAATATCATGATCTCCATAATGGATTCGTCGGAGGGAAATGTATGGAGGAAATAATCCAGTGATGGTGAGGACGATTTTAACCAAGACGTCAGAGAATAGGGGTCTGATGCCACCAATTGATTGTCATCATGAAGGTTAAACAATGATTGAATGGCGTTATAAGTAGCCTCATCTAGGATAAGAGGAATATGATCGCCAATCGAATCATCTTCAAAAGGACTGGGAACATTCCATGGATCAGCCGAGTTGGAGGAATGTTGGGCCATGAACAAAATCATGTTCACTATGGAAATTTGTGATGGGGGATCAGGATTTGGAAAGACTCCTATCAGTGATTAATCCTTAAGGATTCCTACCCCCACACTCTCATATCTAGGTGAAGAGTTCCCTAAAAGAGGGACATTATTCATAGGATGAGAGTTGGTGTCTGGTGTACAAAAATCTAGTTGGTCAACGGTAACAATTTTCCCTTGATGGGGAAACTGCACAATGCAGAAGACTGAAGATGCAACTGCAATCATGGTGTAAAACCAGTTTCGACCAAGTAATAGATTATATTAATCCAAAGGTGCAAAGACTATTTATACATGAATGGAAACAATCTTACCTACTAACTCAATGTCTAAGGATTGTAAAATTCCGTGTGGTTGAAATACACATCCGTCAAATGTTTTTAAAGTGGTAGGAGAGAGGTTCAATTCAGAAGAGCCAATGGCTCTCCAACATGAAAAAGACATAACGAAAGTGGAGGATCCTTTGTCTAGAACAATACGATGGATATTTTTCCTAGCAACGTTGGTAATGATTTGGAACGTCAGTTGGTGGGAAATCCTCGGCTTGAAGTATTCCAGTTTAAACATTATGATGTTAGATGTTTCTGGATCCACTGCTTCGATGGTAGATAGCAGAGTCTTACACTGATTAGAACATTTCTGTAATACGTCTAGGGTTGACATAGCATAGGGTGCCTGGGCCAAATATTCAATGATGTTCTAGTTTTGGGAGACCTGAGCATTGGGGTTGAAAGTCTCCTTTCGAATCGTTCTTTTAGGTGGGTGCAACAGTACATATGATATGGTTTTCTCTATTGAGAGAGGACCCTATGAGGAAGGAGGAGTGGATGCGGTAGTGAAGTATTTTTCAGCATTACCTCCATTTGATTTTTTTTTTCTGGAACATAATCGTATGTATGTGCCCCAGTAGATAAATTAACCATCTCACTAAGCATCATGAGAACATGAGCATCCGTGGATGTTTCTCCTTGCAAGGGAGTCTATTGTTGTGTAACCATCTACTACTATTATGGTGGGAATGGGTCAGTTAAAATTGCGGGATGAGGATTTCCTTTTAGGAATTTTTGGACTTCTTCATGAAGGGGACATTCCTCCGTGAAGTGGTCATAACTGTATAGTAAACACATATACTTAACCTTCCATTTTGGTTTAGCATCAATCGTGTCTTGATTGGTTTTTTGTTCCTACTGGTTAGAATATTTTTTGGAATTACCTTTATTTTTCTTCTTACCACTTGATTTCTGATATGAAGCATATTGTACTTTATTCACCTCCGCAGTGGGAGAAGTATTGGTTGAATTGATGGTGTTATTACCAACCTATGTCAGAGTTGGATTTGGAGCTATATGGATTTGTGATCCAGTTGATTGGATGGCAGGTTGGGTTTTGACGGAACCAACTATGACATCGGCATGTGATCCCGTTGTTGGTTTCACTGGGTCGTTAGTGGGGCGAGGGGAATTGGATATTATGTCATATAGGGTGCTAGATTGAGCATAGACTAAGTCTAAATACTGGGCACATGCAATGGATTGTTCCTCTGTAACTGCCCCGCCCATGGATACATATTTGGCTATAACGGGTATAGTGATTTGGTAAACCAATCAGCTAGTAATTGGTTCAGAATAGGAGCCTTAATTAACTGACGGCTTCTCCTCCATTCATGAATATGATCAGTCTGATATGGGTGGAGGTGGATTTTCAGAGTGAGGTTAAAATATTCATACCAATTTCGTAGCGGATTGGTAATTGGAAATGTGTGAGAAAGGCCATAGCCAAGGATCGAAAGTCCGCAAAAGAATGTGGTGGTAATTCAATATACCATTTGGCGGCAGTGCTAGTGATCGTTCTCTGAAAGAACCTCAAATTAATAGATTCATTCATTAAAGAGTTCGAGGAACACCACAAATGATATGTCATCACATGTTTTTTGGGGTCTTCACCAGGTTTTCCGTCAAAATTTGGTATGTCTAATGGAATCTTAACAGGAATGGGTGGCCAATTAATGCCATGCTGAATGGGATCGTTCATCAAACATGACGAGTCTAGGAGATCTAATGTAGCTAGAAACAGTAACTTTCGGTTTGGCTGTGGATATTGGTAATAATTGTACGACCTTTGAGTACGAGTAGGACCATAAATTGATTGATAGTAGGGTGTATTTGTTGATGTATTTGTAACTTCGGAAGAAATTATTCTATGTATTACATTTATACTTTATTGTATATCCAATAGAGATGTATTATTCCTCTGATTGGAAGAGTCGTCATTTGTATTTGCAAGTGTCGCAAGTTACATTGTAAGTGTCGTCATTTGTATTGATGGTTTATTAGACCACCAGTGTGGGGTCGGCCCTAGTTAGGTCATGTGGTTGGGTCATTAGACTTGAGTAGCAAGTCAGCCCCAGTGATTTATTGGCAGGTCAAGTCAGTGTATAAATAGAGAGGTTGTGTCTCTCATTTGATTCATTCACTCACTTCTCAAGCTTGCATAGCTAAGAGAGAAAGTGGCGCACTTGTGGAGGAGGAGGAGTATCTGCTAGAGACATCTTATTGGCCCACTACTACATATGGTTCAAAAGTCCCATGAAATTTTGCCACGAAACGGTTAAAATTGATGTTTTCGTGGAAAAACAGTTTAAATTTTTGGAAAATTTTGAAAATTTCCCCGACGATCGTGGACATAGCCACGGATGGAATTTTCATATCTATAGCCATGAACATTCGTGGCTATACCCATGAAAAGTACATCCGTGGCTATAACCACGAAAAGCTGAAAAGAAAACTTTTTTTTGTCAATAATTTAAGAATAGTAGTACGGGGTTCAAATCTAGATCATATTATACCCCCTCTCTTTCTCTAAGAATAATTGGGAAGTCAAATAGCCAAGGCCATGAAGGTGGTGAGAGAGGGAAAAATGAATATCGCCCCTATCAAATATGGCTGAAATGGTGAGTTCACCCTGTATTTTGGGGAATGGAGGCCCGAAATGTTAAATTCGCCCAGTATTTTGGGTAATGAAGCCCACGAAATGGTGGATTCGCCAAGTATTTTGGGAATGAATCCCACAAAATGGTGAGTTCGCCCCAAATTTTCAACAATGGAGGGTTATACAGCTTGTTCGTTGTTGATTTATGGTCCCCGACAGTTAGTATGCCCTCGATTTGAGGTTGGGTTGGGCAGGCTCACCAATATGGGCCGAGGGATTGGATTTTCATATTATCTTTCTTTTTTTGGCCGAAACGCCCATGGATTTTCATTAGAGGAGGTTTCAATAGTGGTTTCAGCCCCAAATTTTTGTTGGGTGAAGAATTTTTAAGTCCAATTTGGTCCATATCTAAGAAAAACGTGGAACCTTCAACCGTACAATGATTTTATCCTTATATATTGTGGCAACAGTCAATAAAAACCCACATAAGGAATCAATGATTATCAGATCTTTCATCTTTGCAAGTTTGCATGAAGCTTGACTTTTGACAATGGTTGTCTCTACATTTGTTCGAAGTTCCTTGGGGTTTGCACTATGCAGTCTTCACACATGTTAGTTTTCATAGAACCACACCAAATACTGTGCAGTGAACATTACCCTTATGTGCCTGTAATTTAAGAATCAAATTAGATTTTCTCTTGCAATTCAAATTCACATTAGCCAGGTTGTTGCCATTTAATTATTGTTCAATTGCAATCATGTTTTTTTCTTGAACATGAACAGAAGAGGCTTGAGCTTATATTTTTTTCATTTGGTTTAGAAAATAATAATTTGCTACCATTCACGGAGCTAAGAGACTGAATCCATAATCCATTCAACACTTCAGATGATAAATCAAATATTTTCTAGTTTGCATGAGTTTAGAAAAACAATGTTTGACGGATTCCAAACATTTTCCATAGAAAATAGTGAAGCAAATCACCAAAGAAATTAAAAAATCACTCTATGAAATGAAATTATACCTACACCAATTGCAATTACACACATAAAGTCTTCTGTTTTTACTATTCTTGCAAGTATATGGATTTCTTGGTCCTTATGAAACATTTACAAAGTTTATACAACTTTTACACAAAAAATTATGAGTGCATGACCTAAAAAACTGGCATTTTAAGACTAAACAAAGACCTATAAACAAAAAAAAAAGACTCGAGATCCTTTTAAAGATGTTAGCACCCTCTTTTTATGTTCTTATGACCGGGACATTCATAAAGGAGGCAGATCTTGACAGCTATGTGTTGATCCTAAATGCACTTGGTCCAACATGGTTTTCTATGCACCAGTGGTGAGTAGCAGTTTTCTATGCCATCACTAGTATTTCACAACAAGGTTGCATTGTCAGGTTAGAAGGGCACCTTTGTTAGTTTCTATGGTCAATGAATTTGTTGGATACACCCCTAACGCATTCCCAAATATATTTATGTCACTGGTTTCCTCGTTGTTAGGTGTCTCTAATATCTACCTCTGATACATGGAAATTTTGCCAAATTGTTGGCTCACTCATGATCTAGTTCTTTTTTTCCACATTCCATGCTCTTGATTTTGTTTGGATTTGTTGTCACTATCAAATCTCCAACTGTTTGGAGGTTGCTACAATTGGTACTTTCCTCTCCATATGGTTTGGATCTTCCTTAACTACTTCAGTTTGTTCAATTTAGGTGTTTGGCCTAGTCCCAATTCTGCATCTGATTAACCCATATTTTCTCAAAGGGAGCTTCGAAGTAACTCTTGACCCTTCTCCAATGCAAGAAATCATCATTTAAAGGTATGTCCTGCTTGGATATATTGGTTATTTATAGCATAAACAAGTGTAACTTGTTTCTAGTTTTAAGGAATTGGTCTTGGGTATGAAGCCTATTTAGAGTTTGTAGTTTTAGAAATTTACATTTTTTCCCATTGTGATATTATTGGGATTTATTTTGTGGGGCCAAGGGGATATCCCTTAGACTTGATCATATAGGGTGCTCCCTAGGCTAGAACCCTATCATTTGACATCCTCGTAGCTTTGAGATTTGGACAAAAGTCCTTCATGGCATCCAGTCGAGGTATTCTATGTCTGGGGTAATGCAAATTGGGTCAAATAAATTAGGATGTGGGCATAACATTCCCAAACTTGGGAATCCTTGGGAATAGAGTTCACTTCTGTTAAAAAATTTATTGATGTCCCAATTTGCAATAGAGACAAACACACCATCAGCCAGTGCAATAATATGTCCTCTGCCATGATGCAAATAATATATTAAGTGCACCAATGACGTTCTCTACATTTAATTATAAAATATATTTTTATTAAAAATTAAAAAACATAATCGGTGCTTTTAGTGAAACATTGACACCCTGATGCACACATATTGACAAAGCATTATTCACATTAATGTGCTACCTAAATATACATGTATTGTAAAAAAAAAATTAATTTATATTTTAATATTAAAAATTGGAAAAACTCAACGGTTTTCTGTATCTAAATAATATGCCCCATTGCTTTCAAGAAAAGACACATGATCAGACGATGCTCTCGCAAAACCCAACACACCAATGTGTTGTTCTATTGGGTGAAATGAAGTAGGGTAAACTAAAAAAGAATTACCAACTGGATTTTTCATTTTTACTTGTTTTCTAGTGCTTCCAACAACATAAGCATTGGTGCTCACTCTATTGCACATACCCCTCGCTACCAATACAAAAATGTTTCCTCATTCTTGGAGTTGTATGTTTGGTCGGTTTTTTTTGAATTTTGGGAAAAGGATTCTAACTTTTGTTTCTATATGCTAAGAACCCGGCTCCAATGGGTTCTTAGCATCCACCCTTTTTGTTGTTTGTTTCCTTTTCCTCAAGGCTCAAGTAGCTTGTTGTAGATTAGATTAGATTATGGTAGTGTAGATCCAAATCGAATTAAAGGGGCTCTTTCCCACCTAGGTAAACAAACCATAGGTCTCTTTTCGGTTTGCTTGCTCATAAAAGGGAATTGGTTAATGAATCCAATGCTTTTTGTTTGATAAGACAAAATAATTTTATTAATGTCCAACAAATGACCACAAAAGTAGGTCAGTGGGACTAAAAGATACAATCAATGTGAATACAATCTGCGAGTCTTAAAGCAACTTCTAGATAATGTTGAAAGTAAGAGAAAGAAAGTTAAAAGAGTGTAGCATAAATAAGTGTCTAGCTAAGAGAATAGCTAAGTATAACCAAAAGATATATACCAATGGCATATATGAAGTGGTACAATGGGAGAGTCCAAGACTAAAGGAAATCCTGGTGCTGAGCAAGAGAGAGATGGAGATGATGTCAAGGTCTCTTGATCTTGATCACCGAGGGCAGGAGGTGGGGTGGGTTAATTGCTAGCTTGCTTGAAAGGGGTAATAAGGTTGCATTTGGTAATTACTTTTGAGTGCTTCATTGGGTTGAAAGGGGTAATTAGTCTACACACTTTCATGTCCATCTCTTTCCTTTCATGCATACATATCTCATGCATTCATATGTCATGAGTTTCTACATTCCTGTACAGGATCTGGGACAAATTAGCAGCCATCTTAACATCAACTCATTCTCCTCTGTATGCAACAAAATAATCTCTCTGCAATCTTCCTAACAAGAACAGTGACTAAGGTGCACAATTTCATCATCAGAAGATAGCGGCTAACCAACTCTTCCAATATTTGTATATATGGATTCTCCTTTCTAGTTGTCTTGTAAATGAGCTTGTTGTCTCAACTAGGGTACAAAACTCTAGGATGTCACCTTATAAGCTCAAGTTTCTACCTGCTTGGAGTTGGAACCCTCCACCACGTAGGAAAACTGTTTTAGGGATGCTACTACATAGGAAGTCACCCTGGACTAATCAAAATGTGCCCATATTTGGATAAAGTTGCCATTTACTGTTGTTTATGTGCCCATAATGGAGATTAGGTGCTATTATGGGGCTAAGACATGCCCATAATCAGCTAAGATGATCTCAACCACTATGGTTTTATCCTCGGAATCAGCCTAGATTTAGAAATTATTCCTATCACTGCTAACTTAAGGGTGAAAGGAGTCCACAAATTACCCAGAAATAGTCCAGACCTGCCCAGAATTGTTTCTTCTGTCTAAATTTGTACCCATAATTTATTTTAAGAATATTTTGATGTCTGTTTAGTGTTAACTGTGAGAGAGAGCAAAGAAGTATGGGAATGTGGGTGGGAGGGTGGAAAAAGTCTTAAAACTAAGACATGTGATGTCTTTTACTTTTTTATGGTTTTATAAGTGATTAACAAAAATTTATTAGGATTTGATTTTTATAATTTAAACCATTTTCCTAAAAGTTTTAGTGGAGTAGTGTTAAGTATTAGTTAGAATTCTAGTTTAGTCAAAGTAACTATGGTGTTTGATATGATGGAAATGTTATGTAATGGATGATTTAGAAGTGCAAGTATGGCAAGTGTTGATAATATGTTCTTTGAGAATGATTCTTACTAAGTAGTCCAATTGGCTAATATGAGACTCTATAAGAATGAGGACCTTCAGACATTTTTGGTTCGAGGAACATATTAATTATGTATTTTGCGTTATTGAATGTATTCTCGGGTGTTTTATGGAGTTTAAATATGGTTTTGATGGTCCATTTTTATGAGGATTTTGATAATTTTATCAATGACCCGTTTGACATAGGGTTAGTGGGCTTGGGAAATAATGGCTTGACAATTGAGGTTAGGATATAAATCAAATGAGTATCTTGGAAAATTGCTTTATTAAATTGATTATTGGAGTAATCATTCTTTTAGAAGGTCTAAAGTGATTTGTTTGAGATACAAAGAGCTGTAGTAATTAAGGTATTAAGGATCACAATATTTTTGGAAGGGTGGTGTTGGGATTGGGTGTTAGGCTATCTATGCTAACTTAAGGGTTAAAGGAGTCCACAAATTACCCATAAATAGTCCAGACCTGCCCGGAAATGTTTCTTCTGTCTACATTCGTACCCAAAATTTATTTTAAGAAGATTTTGATGATTGTTTACTGCTACAAAGGGTCACAATAGGAACAAGTTTGCTCCAGAAAATATTTCTTAATGTTGTTTGAAGACAAAACAAGCCCATAACTGCCATCAAATAGGAAGATCATTGCGTTTACGAGGCTGGAATATGCCCAGAAATTGCTAAGTGTGCCCAGAATTATAAAAAAGGAAAGATACGAGGTTGCTTTCATGCTGAGATTACCAAAAATCCAATCAGAAATTTCATTGGATCATCTCTTATGGGTGGATTCTCATATTTTCATGGAAAAATGAAACTTCCTCCTCGAGTATTTTTCCTAATTGTCACAAATGATTGTGGGTCATGGACCTGGTTAGAGGATGAGATCTTGATCATTCATGAAAAACTATAACACACCAATATAATACATTGTGAAATCATTATGGATCTTCCTGTCCATGAATCTGATCCTTGTGGGTGCAATCCCATCCATTCATAGAAAGAAGGGTCCTCGTCACCCAAGGCACTTGCAAACATCAGGAGAGACCTTCAACTGTTGATCTAAATCAATGGATGAAATCCTAACCATACATGACAAAGCACCAATTGTTAAGGTATGTTCACATGCAATGTCATAGATACTTATTTGCCCTTCATCTCCATTGGGCATATATGTTGATTTCTCTTCATACCAAATAATTGCTCTTTGTCTAGCACTGCTAATCAACATCACATTTTTATAGATTAAGAATAATGGGTGGCACCTCTTACACATGGATGGAACTAAACATGCCTAATTTCCATGGATTCAAACCATGAACCTCATGATTTTACATTAGTTCCACTTTTATATCCTTTCCATAGGAATTTTTATTAATTAATCCTAGAAATTCAAATCCATTAGCTTAGCATATTAGATGCTTATAACCTTTTTTCCCAATCCTCATTGATTATTTTCATCAAATAGTTGACATGCAACTACAATTTCCATATGAACACTTATAATTTCTTCCCATTACAACCCAATGATGTATCTTGATCTCTAATACCACTCATTGGTGCCCCCAATTTCCTTCATTTGACATCCAACATCATTGGCAAGATCTATTTTCTTTCATTAACCATTAAATTTGACATCTAAAAACAATATAACATATTTCACATGCAAATATAAATAGCAATGGAAATTCGTTAGTCTCAGAACGTTGAAGGATCATTGCAAATTTGAATGACATCCAACCACTCATATAGCCATTTTTTTGTTTTGAAATTACTTTTCTAGGTATCTTCTTTGCAATATATGGACATGTTGGCATCTTGACTTCAAATCCATGTTTATAAAATATTTGGGCTTGATACAATTCGTTGACTGTTTTTTCGATCCTTTATAGGGGTTTTTGATATTTTTTTTTACTTTAGTATTCTTTAATCCTCAACTCTACACACATCTACCAAGATCTATTTTTGTTGGTCTCTAACACCATTAGAAGACCACATCAGTACGAATTGAGCTTAATTACTCATTGTTGTAGGAGTTTTCGTAATTGTTTTTTGATCTCCTCACTTCCCAAGAATAATGTTCTACACATTCCTATTGTAAGTATTGGTTGAGATATGTGGCCCCCAACATATAAGCTCCATTATACCATGATCCCTAGGTCAAAGGGCACATCCATAAGGAACTGGTTATTCCTACTAACATAAACTATTTCTTCACTTGCATCGACACTATCTTGCATTAGGTGCCGACTAGTTGCTTCCCTACTAACACTTCTCGTACCACTACATGCTCAAGAAGGAAGTTGGAACATCATATACAAATGTAAATCTAAAACCTAGATGCAATGAGATGCTCTGGCACTTTCTGATATTTCAATTGTTTTAGATAATGATATAACCTAAAAACCTATTCTCCAGTAGCTAGTACACACTAGTAACATTAGACCAGATTCTCGCATGATCAGAAAGCGGTTCTGAGCCAGATGAAGGAACAGCTAGTCCATGTCTATTTTGTGCAGGATTATGAGGGTGTATGAAAGCCTTCAGACCCTGCTCCATGAGCATCTTCTCGTGAGACACTAGATCCCACTGGAATTTGATCTGAATTATTTATTTCTCTAAGCTGCGAAATAAGCATGGTTGCTAACACAAGTGTAGCATCAATGTCTGCATTTTCCACATCATCCAAGCCAAATTTGGGAGCCAATAGGATAGGCCTAAAATATTCTTACAAATAAAATGTCAAATTAAAAAACAGCTGAGTTCAGGAAAAAAAAATCTAATGCAAAACAGAAATTGCCATGCTAGCAAAGTATAATAAAGCAATAAGATTGCTTACTCGCCCGCATTTGCAAAAAACATATGCATATCGGCTTCACACCCTTCACAAAATGTAAGGAATTCCTGTCATTTTGAGACAAAGGATACAACCACCAAATCATGACCCATTAAATTGGAATAGTTTAATGATCAGGTAAGTTACCAACATATATAACAGTCAACAGCCTTAGTTGTACGGGAAACTTATAACTATGGGTTTATGTATTTAAAGTCAAAATGTTACTCCTAGCAATGACACAATTTAGTAAAATGGTATAATTATGAAAAACATGGACTTCAATATAATGAAACTTATTAGTATAATTATGTTTGTAAACTTTGTATGTTCTAGTTCAGCATCTAAATGTGTTCAAGCAATAACCATCCCCTAGTCAAGGAAATGCAATGTTAATAACCTTAATGCAAAACACAATGAGACTCTCGTAACAAATATATTGGGATTAGACCTTGTAAATTGCATTGAGTCCTCGTGATGTCTCGAAAGAGCTCTGTTTGTAAATATTACCATAATTAGTCACTTTACTTGCCCGAGTCTCTATTCCTAATGCTTTTATTAAAACTATATTTAGGCAAGAACATTATATCGAAGATGAATATATCCTGATGTGATTGTAGGAAAATCATATATTTGGAGGCTTTGAAGCTGATTTTTGCATAGAATTATCCCTATTTGCACAACATAGACACATAATAATCCTGAATGTTGACTGTTTTTATAGATCAGTTATGCTTGTATGTTCTAGTCCAACATCTAAGCCCCGGTACTTGTTTGAACTTGAGATTAATCATGGAGCCAACATTAGCAAGTAAGCTTGAAGGGGATTACCAAACAGGGAAGCGGATAAACATGAAGAAGGTAAAGATTTATTTCTCAATTATTTATTCTGTTCATGAAATAAGATATCCATTTAAAGTAAATTTCCTATTGTCCTCAAAATGGATTTGGACATTTAGCTACGTTACAAATTTCAGGTGATTCCTTACAATTACACTGAGTGTGAGAAGTTCTACAAGTCATTTTTACAAGAGATAACTACTTTTGAACTGCCTCTTCTAAGGACCAAAGTAGTTATTGATGCGAATAGACCTGAGAAGGACAACTTCAATGAGTTGCAAACACAACTTATTCAACAGATTTTACAGGTACGTATTGAGGTGAGTTGTTAAATATCAGTGCTATTTTTGTGTACTATCTATAATTTCTGACATACGTTGAGCCTGGATAAAGGCCCAATCAGATACAGAGGACTTAAAGAAGCAGCTTGAAGAGAGTAAAATCGAAAGGCAGCATAAAGAAGAGTGTGAAGCAATTAGAAGACTGATTGCAGTACAACCTCCTCGTTCATAAACCCAGAAAATAATATCGGAATTTGAGAAAGAAATTGTTGCAATAGAGGCATCGAATACAGCTGCCTCCAGGACTCTTGACTTCGAAAGAAACAGTTCTCTCTGTTATTACATGTGGTTAGTAACTGCTATTCTATTTGCTTGAATTAATATGGTATAGATATTTTTGTTTTGATATCTTTTTCTTTTTTGATAATGGATGTTGAAAACGTTCAAAACTTTTCCATCTTAATGATATAATAGCTGGATTGTGAAACAGTATAATTGTGTTAAGGACTTTGTGGGGTTATTATTTTCAGGTTGATGAACTGCAAAATACAATAGATGAAGAGCAACGGAATTTAGCTGAAGAGTTAAGAAATGCAGTTGAAGAACAAAAGTTTTCCCTGGAAGATCCCATTCTTCCTGTAGATTCTGAGGCAGGGACAGCTATTACCATTTCTGAACAAGCTGAGGCAATGCGTATTGATTAATTATTTTGTGTTTCTTTCCGTTCAACATGGATAGGAGGTAATTTGAATTGATCTTTGTTTTAAATAAGGCATTGAATTTAAAGTTTTTGAATCTCAATGCATGATGAAGCAATTGGTAAAGCTTGATTCTGCAGACTTTGGTTTTTGAATCTGAATCTATTTCAGATTGCTTTATTAATCTCCTATCCTCTACCATGATTTCCGGGGTAAAGAAAATTTTACTGTTTTTTTACCAGTCTCTTTCTAATGCTTGACATTTTTTTGTAAGTTCTATCTGTGGCATCGGTGAACGTGTTTGTATGCTTGACCCTTAGTGCCGTTTGTTGCTACTATTGTGATGCGAAGTCTAGCAGTGAGCATTCATGTTGATATTGTTATTGTTGCACCGTTTTATGCTTACCACTTGTTCTCATCATTTTCTTTTCCACCCTATATCAGCATCATAAGTTATATAGGTAACTAACTAAGTATTTATTGAGTGGCCAATTATGATGTCAGTTTTGGATTCTATATTGTTGTGCCATTTTATGCTTAACACTCGTTTCCATACATTTTCTTTTCCACTCTAGATGAGGATTAGAAGGTATATAGGTAGTTGACTAAGAATTTATTGAATGGTCAATATGTTAGTTATGGCTATTTTTGAGTATGGGTTACTTAACCAGGGTTAAGCCTTGCATTGATAAAAGTCATTGGAGTCAATGTGTATGCTTGTGCAATATGTATCCATGAAACTTTGGTTAATTGCTTCATACTTCTCAATGACTAGCTTGTGCTATGTTCATGCCCATCTCCAATGGAGGATATGATGGCAGATAGTTACATGAAAATTTTAATAGAATATGAGTTTGCTTATATATGTACATGTTTTTTTTTTCAAAGAAAACTTCATGGGATCCTCTCTCTTCCTTGGAATATTCAAATGGAGGATGGTGTCAATCGATAGACTAGTGGGTGACCCCATGGGACTTGACTGGATTGGAACCCATGACCTCCTCATTGGCAACATGTCTTTGATGGAGAATTTAATTGATTGAACAAACTCTTGGAAATATAGTTTTTCCATAACATCTCCGTAAACAAATCTCTATAAGAGTTACGTCAGAATTAGAAAGAAAGATGATTCAATGGTGTGGTCAATGACTTAAAGTTTGGGCTTTTTCTAGTAAACTTAGGTTATCAAACCAATTTATCCTCTGAGCTTGAACACATAGAGTGGTGGTGGAAGAAAAAGGATCCAAATAATTCATGCATTTGCATGTGGCTAGCCATTAAGAATAAGGATGTAACATGGGAAAAAATGAAAAGAAGAGAAGGCAGGGTTTAAGACTATGCATTATTTATAGACTATACAGGGACTGTCGCCATATTTGATTATATAGGGACTGCGACTGGCAAGGAATTCATTATTGTTCATGGAAATTTTGCAACACCATTTCGATGCTCATCTCAGATAAGATCCATGGCTATAACCTTTAGGATGCCTCTTATACAAAAGAAGGAAAGACAATTGGTTAATTTAACAATCAATAGAGACCATGGTTGGGTGTTCATTGAAGGTGCTAGAGAAGGTCCAACAGAAAAAAACAGTGCAGATGTTATTCTGAGGCCCATACAGTTAAGATGAAGGCTAGCTTGAAGAAGGGATCAAACAACTTTTTAGAGCTTATGGCTTCAATTTTTTTTTGCTTGAATGTACATTTTTCCCCTGGATTTATCTTCCAGCCATTTAGAAATGTCAGAGATGCTATTGTTTTTTCTTTTCTTTTTTACAAAAACAATTACTTTTATATTTTTCAGAAAAAGGTCTTGGCTGAACCAGATGACCTGAAGTTACAAACTAGCTCTGTCATGGTGAGCTCTGTAGCAGATATAGTTCTGAAATATACATAAAGAAAAGTCCAAAACAGTTACAAACAAACTTGATTCTACTGCTACTATAATGCCTGATATACCCGATGAAACTGTCATAAAAATAGAGAACACTTGAACTGCATATGTACATTGTAAACCTTATAGCAAAATTTGGACCTAACATGCTGAAACAGTGCACTGATGATTTTCTTGTGAGGAAAGATGGGGAGAAGAAGCTTCCCCAATGTCACCCTCATCAGTCTTCTTACTGGCTCCATGGGACTCCAGCACTGCCATCTGATTCTCCGTGTTAAAAGTAACACTCTGCTCCTTACCAACACTTTGCAGCTCCTCTTGTGTCATAGCCTTATTATCATTCTGAGTATGCACTTGACCCTTCCAAAAGTCAATTTCCACGTCTACCATAATAAGTTTATATCTCGGATGTTTTACTTGGAACTGAAGCCAATCAATTTGAAGCTTATTTATGGACTGATCTCGTTCATATTTTAATTCAAACTGTCTTTTCCAATTTTCTAGATTGGTATTTTCTCTAGCAATTAGAATATTTGGATTCTCATGAGGAACCATATTCCTTTGCTCCCTATTCTCTCTGCTTCCCTGTTGATCTGCTATGATATAAAATTGAAGCCAATAACGACCAAAAGCTTCATCCATATTCTTCCCAGATGCCCTTAAGCCCTGCTGATTAGGGTAATTTTGGTATTGCTCAAGATCTCGATACACAGCTTAACCCTAGCAGTTTGTAAGGCTTTAATAACAAGTTTCAAGTTATTCCAGGTATGATAATCCTCATGGCTTTGTAAATCCTTCCGAATACAACAACTGACCTGATAAACAGTCCAGACGTTACCTAGAGAGAAGATAATATCAGTGTCTTCCAACAGATGCACCCTGAGAGAAGAAATAAGAGCCAGAATCCTCTAACAAAACACAATCTGATCTTCACTATTCCACCTGTAAATGAAGACAAGCAGAATTTTGGACTGTCGACCTAGAACCCTTATCCAATTATCACGATACTGCAGAGGCATAAGTATATCTAACAAAGGCCAACAAGGGAGACCATTGTTAATGACACAATCACCTCAATTCCTTTGTCTTAGACTGATATTTTCTCACACAGAGACTGAAAATATGTCTTTGCAATTCATTCCATAAGATAGAATTGTCCTGACAGCCTAAATGATAGAACACTTCTAATACAATGTCTTCTAAAAAATGCACCAAGAGAGAGTAACTACTCCAACAAAACGCTAACTGGGCTTCTCACCAACACTGACTGAAACCTTCCCAGTTTAACAAATTATCCCACAAACAGCTACAGCCAAGGCTATCATAACAATAAGACACCTCCAAAGCAACGAGTCGACCCAAGAAACTTAAATAGTTTTCACGATACAGCAAAATAAGGAAACTTTCAAACAGAGACCACGAGGGAATTTCTCTATTAATATCCCATTCAGCACATTCCTTTTGACTGATAATGATACCACCTCTCTCACAAGAAATAAAATTGTATCTAACACTAGGCAGATTGCGACTAATCTTCTTATCAGTATTATAACTTTTGTATTGATTTTCTAGATCATAATTATAGACAGAGTAGTACTCGATACTGCTTACCTCCAAACAGTTCCCGACTTCAGTGGTAGATATCTCATGGGTTTGTGTGCCCCACCCCACAACAACAAAAGCAAAGTTGGCAGAGACCAAAGTAACAGTTATTAAAAGCTTTTCAGGCAAACCAAGTAACAGTTCAAAATCTTGTTGTTCTTGCCAGCCATACATTTCTTTTAGCATTGTTAAATATACACTAGTTATGTGATTTATGTTAGAACCACGCTGTCGAGCCAGAGTATTTATTTATTATTTTCATCCATTATGGGTATGTCACAATTCAAGGTAATTTATATCCGGTTCACCAGCAAATTCTCATTCTGTTTTTTGCAATAAGAAGAATGTTTTGCATTCCATGAAATGGTATGGTTGGCATATCCTTAGTAGCAAATAGATAAGAGTCTTTAGGGTCATGTTATCAGTTCTGCAATCATTAAAAAGGTGAATCTTGGTTATTATTTATGTTAAAATGTATTACCCATCCGTATAGTTTTCTATTTTTGTCAATTGTCAAGTAGTATTGCTGCATGTATAAATGTACATTTTTTTTAGGCAATTGATATTCTTGTCACACAGGGATTTATTTTTAATTTTTATATTTATTTATCTAATTTTTGTTTCAAGCCATATATACCTTTTTTCAATGAATGTGATTTTCTTTTCCCAAAGTGCCTCATTTTAAGTCACTTTTAAGTTCCAATAGAGGTAATATATGAAATTTTGTAATTCCTATAAAGTCATTTGCCACATTACCTTTGCCTATGTGGAATTTCCTAGTCAAATCTTATGAATGGGTTTGGACTTGTCTTAGCCATTAACGTTCTAGTCCTTGATCTCCCTCCAATTTTCTATTCTTGTGGAAACACCATGAATAAGAGCCTTGTTTGACCTTAATGTGAGATATAAAAAATGGCTCTGCGGCATGATATTTTTAGCAGAATTCAGAGTACTAAATTCTCTTAGTGTTAAAATACAGGAGAATTTGAAGCGTTGTGTAAGGGATGCTTTGAGCAGAAAGCAACTACTGGCATTTATTGTCTTGGATAGTCCAGAAGAATCGATAATGGATATGCATGTAATGCTTCACATTGTTGCAATAGGATTATTATAATTATATCATTGTGTTCTTTTGGAATTTAATGCACAGGAAAGCATCTGATTTTGTGCTTTATGGTTTTTTGCAATCTGTGTCATTTACTAATGGAATTCCTAAGTTCTCTAAGTATTGGATTCATTTCCTTTCCCATACTACATTATTTTGAAGGATATTGAGGCTCTACCAAGGACACTAGCAAATTTGTTGAGATAGGTGTTTAAATGGAATTTCCTTTTCTCTATTCCGTTATTTTTTGTAGCTTCTAAAACCCCGATGCAGTAGTTTGTTGATTGAATTAAGTTGTGATAACATTTGGGGAGGAGGGTACTAGAATAGTGGAATTTAGTTCATGCTTATGAAATGTGGAACATGTAAGCACATGTAACGGAGCATGATGAAACCTCTGGCTTAGGTTTCTCGCCCTATTACAAGGTTAGTTCATCATGTCTTAGCAACCCATTGCTTGGAGTATGCAGGGATGTGGATTCTAAGGCCTCATTGTTTAAAAAAATGCTTCATTATTTAATCCATTCACTTTTCTATTAAACTTGTGGGGATTTTGTTCATAGGAGTTTTGGGGCTCAATTACTTGCACGGGCTGCTGCAAACAAGGGAATCTCTGCTGCCAATATTGTATTTACATTACCATCTTGATCCTTTATTTATATATTGGACTCCATGTTCTATTTCTCATTTCTCTTATGTCGTTTTCATTTTTATTGCCAGCAGACTCAAGCACCAGTTGTCATTCCAAAGGTAGAGGTTGTGCAGGGGAACAAACAAAGGAGGACTAGAAAGAGCAAGGACATTCCTCCCACAACTGCAGTGGCTAAGGATGAATCAGATGATTGCGTTATTATTGAACATCCACATAGGGTAAAACCAAGTTGTAATCGCAATGTTGAAGGTGCAGGAGATAAAGAGAAGACTAAATTACTGATAGCAAAGCCTCAGTCATTAACAGCAACTCTTACATCTCAAAGTGCAGTAGTAAGTTGATCATGATGCCTTTTGCTCTCCAATCAATTTTGTATTCTGTGAACACAATTGAAGTATTCTTTCTTGTTTTTCTTTTACCGGAAACTATCATCTTAACATATCACAAGAATCTCATTAGCTTTGATTTCAGGCCTTATAAGATTTTGCATTTGATGATGAAATGGCCGAGGCAGAGGAGGACCCCGTGCCAAACATTGATGGAGGAGACCTTGATAATCCATTGGTTGTGATTGAATATGTTGAGGATATATATAAGTTCTATCGCAGCATAGAGGTATATTCGGTTGATCTCTTTGTTGGATGCTTTTCAAACACAAAATTGGATTTTGAAATTTGTAGCTTTTGTTGTATCTTCTTGCAGCACATGAGCTGTGTGCCAGATTATATGCCCAGACAATAAGAGATCAATGGAAAAATGAGAGAAGTCCTGATAAATTGGCTAATTGAGGTGAGTGCTCTACTTGTGTCTAGTGTCTTCTTCACATATGTCCATTGGTAACCCCATTTATAATGAATATTCCTATATTTAATTATCATTTAAGTTGATTTTGGCACCTGAATTTGCAGGTACATTACAAGTTTGGGTTGATGCCAGAGACTTTGTATCTTACCACAAATCTTCTTGATAGATATCTTTCTATTCAACTCATATCAAGGAGAAACCTTGAATACTAATGTTTATTATCTGTGTTTGAAATGATCATGACTATGCATGTTTAAGATTATTGTGTCTTGATAGTATTGGCATTATACTAATGAATGTATGTATGAGACCTCAAGGATAACACAATGATGATACTAGTAAGTATGCATAAGTGATCGAGGATGGATATAAGTTTATGGACAGGTAATCCAGGAAGCAGAGATCAAGAGGGAGCACACTCCAGTAGTTCCTGTGAGGAAGCAAATATTGAGAGGGAGTCCACCCTACAAACCAAACAAAGATAAGTATTTGAATTGTCATTTCTTGCATATTTGTTTGTTTAAATAATATTGTTCAATGATGTATATGCTTATGTTCCTAGACTTAGGGTGTGTATTGTGCATATTAGAATAATTGCATTAATGAACAGTATACTACTAATATGCATGTGATGGGTAAGTGGCCTATGGCACTGTACAACATTCCATTGCTACTTATCTAGAATGAAAACTCTTTGCTGACATGTTGGGAGTAGTGCAAACTCTTAACAATGTTTTGGTAGATATTGGAAGGCATCTAGAAAGTTACGGGATATGGATAAATGTTGTATTAAAGCATTGGCTAAGATAATTGCATGACTGTATGACATATTTCCTTATGTGTAAGAATTTGTTCTGAAAACTATGAGATGTTTCTAATCATGCAATTTAACTTGTTTTGTAGGAAAGATCGTATACCATCACCTACAAAATAAGGACTACAACATTTGTGTCAACAACAAAGTTATCTATTAAAGATATTGAAGAATCTGAAGTTCCTAGGATACGGGATACAGTAAAAGAATGCCATGATCCATCGATCATGAAGAAAGATGTTTGGGATGTGGTCCCAAGACCTGAAGGGAAGTCTATTGTAACTTCCAAGTGGATCTACAAGATCAAGCATGCTGCAGATGGCAGCATAGAGAAATACAAAGCGAGATTTGTAGCTCGTGGCTTCTCCCAGATTAATTATGAAGAGACTTTTTCTCCTATAGCCAAATACACTTCCATCATATCAGTACTTGCTCTGGCTGCAGTGATGAAGTGGAAGATACACCAGATGGATGTCAAGACAGCTTTCTTGAATGGTGTAGTCGATGAGGAAGTGTATGTGGAGCAACCACTTGGTTTTGAGACACATGGCAGGAAGTCATATGTGCAGAGGTTGAAGAAAGCCTTGTATGGCTTGAAGCAAGCTCCTGGGACTTGGTATGGTAGGATAGATAGCTTTCTATCCAGTTTGGGATTTGCCAAGAGTAAACCAGATTCCAACCTTTACTACAAGGTTGAGGAAGGCAATCCAGTGATACTACTTCTATATGTGGATGACCTGTTTGTTACAGGAGAAGATAGTTTGATTGCTGATACTAAGAGGAAGCTTGCTGCCGAGTTCGAGATGAAGGACTTGGGGATGATGCACTACTTTCTAGGCATGGAGGTGTGGCAGAGTGCAGATGGAATCTTCCTTGGACAAGGGAAGTATGCAGTAGAGATCCTAAAGAGGTTCGGGATGATGGACTGCAAGGCCATGGCCACACCTACGGCATCGAAGCTGAAGCTTCTGTGTGATGCTTCATCTGATCTGGTTGATGTCACTATGTACATCAGATGATTGGGTCCTTGATGTACCTAACGAACACTAGACCAGATATTTGCTTTGCGGTGAACACATTGAGCCAGTTCTTGACAGATCCCAAAGGTGTTCACCTAATTGTTGTAAAGCATATCCTAAGGTACCTGAAGGGTACAATTTACTATGGGCTCAAGTATGATGCCAATCAAAAGTTTAATCTGTAGGGTTATGTTTATTCGGACTGGGAAGGTAGTGCTATAGATAGGAAGAGCACATCTGGGTGCTGCTTCAGTATGGGATCAGGTGTGATCTCTTAGTTTAGCAGGAAGCAATCCTGTGTAGCACTGAGTACAGCCGAGGTAGAGTATGTCGCAGCATGTTCGGCAAGCAATCTTGTGTAGCACTGAGTACGGCTGAGGCAGAGTATGTTGCAGCATGTTTGGCTAGTTGTGAGGCAGTATGGCTTAGGAAGCTACTGTCTGATTTATTTGATCTCCCGTTGGATGCTACTGGTATCTTTTGTGACAACCAGAGTTGTGTGAAGCTTTCTGAGAACCCAGTGTTCTATGACAGGTCGAAGCACATTGAGATCAAATATCACTATATCAGGGATATGGTGCATAGAGGAGCAATGAATCTCCGGTATGTTACGACAGATGATCAAGTTGCGGATGTGTTGACGAAACCACTAGCTTGAGTGAAGTTTGAGTACTTCAGAGGGAGGCTTGGTGTTCTTCAGATTGACAACACTTTGAGGAAGAAGTGATGGACACATTTTCAGGAGCCATTCCAAGCATGGTGAGAGGAGGATCCTTCCCATGGCTGTGGATATAAGCGCTGTGTGATGAGCATCAGGACGATGCTCCAGTTATTGCTCTGTATATGCATCATGTTGGATGCTTGATATATTTGTATATGCATCATGTTGGATGCTTGTTATGATTAGTTGGATCATGTATATGTATATGCATCATGTTGGATGCTTGTTATGATCAGTTATATCATGTATATGTATATGCATCATGTTGGATGCTTGGACCATGTATCTATATATGTATCAGGTGGATACGTTGTATGATCAGGTAGATCATGTATGTTGATATATATCAGGTGGATACATTGTATGATCAGGTGGATCATGTATCTATGTATGTATCAGGTGGATACATTGTATGATCAGGTGGATCATGTATGATTATATGTATCAGGTAGATATTTGGTATGCATCAGGTGGATGCAGTGTATGATCAGGATGATCATGGATGATGAGCTTCAGGATGTTGTTCCAGATGACATGTATCAAGACAATGCAGTGATGATGATCAAGATGATCATGTGTACATCAGGATGATGTGTGGTGAGTATCAGGTTGATACTTTGTGGCCATGGAATAGGTTGTGTAGATAAGCATATAATCCAGCCCTGGGAAGTTTGCAGATAGTCTTTTTAGGTTTTGCCTATGGCATGTAATGTGGCCCTGGGATATCTGGAAAATGCTCTTTCAAGGTTTTGCTTTGGGAGGACATATAATCCATCCCTGGGAGATTTGCAGATAGTCTTTCGAGGTCTTTCCTATGGCATGTAATATGGTCCTGGGATATCTGGCAGATGCTCTTTTGAGGTTTTGTCCTATGGAATATAATCCGGCCCTGGGAGATCCGATAGGTTGAGCTGTGTGCTCGTAATCAGTCCTGGGATGCTCTTTTGAGGTTTTTCCATGACCACATGTAATACGCCTTGGAGATATGGACGGGATGAAAAAGGCCTCAGATGCTCTTTAGAGTTCTTGCTAGTCAAGACACTCTTTAAATGTTTTGTGGTAGGGGTCATATGTAATAAGTCCTGGAGATCTGGACAAGATGAAAAAGGCCTCAGATGCTCTTTAGAGATCTTGCTTGTCAAGACATTCTTTTAAGGTTTTGTGACAGTCACATATAATACAGCCTTGGGAGATCCGACAAGTAGAGTCGTGTGCTCGTAATAGCCTGGATGCTCTTGCGAGGTTTTGTGATGCACGTAATAAGTCTTGAGAATTCCACAGTATGGCCAGTGATGATGAAGACCTGTAGGTGGTGGGCCTACATCCAGTATGAAAAAGGACTGGCTCTGTAGAACTTCCTATGACGAGTAGATCAAATATTGATTGATATAGCAGTAGCAGTGACGATGATGATGATCTAGTGATGATGATCCAAAGAAGAAGACTTGTGCTAGCAGATCTATGTCGAGAAATACCTTCCTAGTTAAGAGGGAGTGTTGATGTATATGTAACTTCGGAATGTATTTCACCTATGTATTTCATCTATGTATATTGTACTCCTATAGAAATGTTATTATTCCTCTATACAGAAGTGTCGTCATTTGTATTGACAAGTGTCACAAGTGTTGTAACTTGCCGATGGGTTATTAGACCACCAAGAGTGGAGTCGGCCCGGATTAATATAACCATGGGTTATTAGGCTAAGTTAGACAAGTCGGCCCCACTGGTTTATTGGGTAGGACAGGACAAGTATAAATAGAGATCGGGAGATCTCTATTTGATCATCTCATTACTCACACTTCTATCATTCGGAAAGTGGTGCACATGTGAGTAGGAGGATCAACTGCTAGGAGAAGACTATCTCTTGTACTTTGGTTGTATCATCGCTCTATCTATCTTTGAGAAAGTTGTGGGGTTTTTCACCTTCTTGGTTTTCCCCGGTGAAACTCTGTGTCTCTTGTGTGCTTGCATTATTGTGTCCATGATTGATATGCTGTAGATATGATGTACATGTTATTCTCTCAGTTAATATCTTAGATCAGATTGAAAATTCTAAAAAAAATAACACTTCCCTAGTGGATTCGCAAATTTTGTTGATGGATTAGTTCTCACATGCGGACACAAGTGAACCTCCCTAGTTCGAATGAGTCGAAACTAGAACAAAACAGGACAATACATACACACCTTCACCTAGATCAATTGAATACTCACAAGAGACAAAGTAGATAAATATTACCTCTAGCATGAAGTTCGTCCTTGCTACCTTCAAGCAGTCACAATCCAACTTCGCATATGAGAGAACCTGTTACAAATCCAACGCAAACAAGTAGAAAGCAGATTGAACTAGAAACAATATAAATGATCTAAACAAGTGGCCAAGGATATTTTCTATACATGACAATGACAATCAAGTATGGGAAGGAAGTACATTATTGTATTAAAGACAACAGAAAGAAATACAACAGTGAGCCTTGGCGTTGTAGTCTCCTCTTGGTAGATTTATCCTATTCCAACATGTCACCCTTGTCTTGAAAAGAAGCACAGCAAGAGTCTAATGCTTTGGAAAAATTATCCAGCACTTGGTTACTACCAATTCCTCCTCCCACACCCATGGCCAAAAGTGGATGAGAGAGGGGTGAGAATATTAGGGAAAGTGGATGAGATGTGATCCCAACAGTCATGGAGATCGATCTAGATCCATAGAAATAGGAAGGAAAGGTTATACAATGAGATTTCGCTCTAGAAGCTTCTCGAAATCCTAATTTTTTTCCTGTACAGAGGTCGACGCGCTATGTAATGGAGAAACATGTGCCAATATGGGTCGACATAGGTTGCTTTGAAGACAAGTTGCACCATTGACACGAGTTGCCGAAAAGACACACTACATCGAGGGGGTTTCGGTGTGGGTTGCTAATGCAGTAAATCCCATCGAAGCAACAAAACAAGTCAAGTTGTAGGACAAGGAAATCAAGGACGATCCACTACGAAAGTTACTTCAAGGATTATGGAAACATGAGGTCACAAGGTTTGGTGCTGGTGACAAAAATTCCGTGTAACAGTTGGACAGATTTTAATTAAGCAAAAGAATGTTGGAGGACTAGATATCTATATCTTCAGGCATTCTTCCATGGGCTAGTTCATACCATAGATCCATCAAGCTATACATAAACCTCTAGGAAAACCTAGGTCCTATTCCATTCAAATTCAATCCTCCATGCACAATCGATCCAAATTTCAGGGAAGTAGTGAAGAATTCTTGGACGAATTGGGTGGTAGTATCGCCTATCCGCATTTAGGAATTCAAAATAAAAGAAACCTAAAAGGATTTAAGAGAATGGGTGAAAAGGGAGGAAATAGAAAGGGAGAAAGCTAAAAAATTACAAACTAAAATGGAAGATATGAGGAGAGCAACGGAAGAAGAAGAATTCACTATCCAAATTCTGTTTGAAGAAAAAATCAATTTCTCAGAGTATCAAGCTCTAATGAGGAAAGAAGAGGAAACCTGGAGGCTAAATTCTAGGTTCATATGGCTTCAAGTAGAGGATATAAACACCAAGTATTCCATAGGAAAGCAAATATGCAATTATGGAGAAACAAAATCAAAGAAATAAAGAAGGCAAATGTGTTAAATTTTGAGCATTAATTCACAATACTCTAGGATCTTCACTAAGAGAATGACATATACAGTATATCAATGCATAACAATCACAATAAGCATGAAAAGCATCACAAGAATCAAAAGCATGAGAGACAAGAGACACAGAGTTTCTGTGGGGAAAACCCTAAGGTGAAAAACCCCACAACTTCCTCAAAGATAGAGAGAGTAATGGTGTCACGTCCCCTCCCATTCTACCATCTAGATGGAGAGGATCGTGAGGTTAAACTGGGCATCCATCCCCATACATTATACAGAAACATTCAAACAATCATTCAGGTTTTAAAATAGAGATATGAAGATGCATAATTATCAGAAATCACAGCGGAATTTATTTATGAATTACACAATCTTCACACATCCATAATATTCATCAAATGGTAATTGCAATTTAACACAAGAGGATACTTATCTTAATGAAGTAATCCCAAGCAACCAGCTACGCTTCTGCAACGTTCCACCCAACCGTAGGCCAGTGTGCTCCTTAATCTCTCAGCACCACTGCCACCCCTGAGTTGGGCACGATCTCCACAAGGAAAAGGGGAAACAGGCTTTCACATAGCCAAAGATATGCCAGAATCAGCCAAGCCAACTAGCAGTTGGGTTTCTCAGGCTGCTAAGAGGTGGGCAGAGGTGAATTACTAGGCTAGTGGCTCAACCATGGAGCTATGGGTACACCATTGGGCTCATCAAGCCAAATCTGTCCTCTCCCATTCTTGAAGCTCCTGCTCACAGGTTCAAATCCAAAACGGGATGCACTGAACAATAAAACCACAATTATTGGGCGTGAGGAAAACGCTTTCCACAGTGGGATGCATGAGATGGGGTTTCAACTATCTCAGAAAAACGTGGGAACCCATAAAAACGAAATGGGAAGTTGGGGAACAACCCTGGGAAGCCAATTCGTTTTTATAAAAACGTCCTTGGACATTTGAGGCAAAAACGACCTCCATACAATCCCCAAAACGTGGCTCTCCTCTCCCAGGCTACTGCATATGCAAAAACGAACTCCCAGGCATGGAGAAATGCAAGATTTGGATGAAAAACGTGTAGGGAAAGACCCAGCTAGCTCCAACTGCGTGAATGAGTGAAGACTGCCCATTCAGAATGGCTTTGGGCACCATTTCGTGGGTGTTTTCTTGCCCAACAAGCAAAAACATGAATTTCCAGGTTGATGGCTTGCCCATGCACAAAATTGGCTGCCATACTTCTTCATTTCCAAGGCAATAACTGCCCCAACCAATCTTTGGAAGAATTAAATGATTGGGTGCATGAGACAAAATGGGTAGTTGGTGGTTTATGGGTTTTCTCATTGAAACATGGATTAAAACCATTAGCTCAAGGGTTCGGTTATTTTCCCTCCCTTTTCCTTGTAAAGATCATGCCCCCATATCTTTTGTTGCATTGCGTAGCTGGTTGTGGGTTTTTCATTAAAATTGCATATTTACATGATGTCCGATTTTACATTGTGCACTGCTAGCACACGAACCATATGCATCTATTCTAATTGCCGATACATAAAACGATAAGTCAGCGGCGGGGCCTTGGCCTTGAGCTCCTCACCATGACTAAATGACAATATTTACATCATTTACAATATTAATGCAATAGGGTTAAGCTGGGGACGTTACAAATGGCTCAACCAAAGTACAACCAAAATACACTGAGGTAGTATCCTAGTAGCAGATGATCCTCCTCCTCACTAGTGCGCCACTTTCTGAGTGAGAGAAGTGTGAGTTTCCGAGTGATCAAAATAGAGATCTCCCGATCTCTATTTATAATAACCTGTTTTCCCTGTGACCTTATGGGGCCGACTTGTCTAGCTAGGTAAATCCATAATATAATATATATTTCAGGGCCGACCCCACACATGGTGGTCTAATAACCCGTCGCCTAGTACACACACTTGCGAAACTTGTCAATACACATGACGACACTTCCTTATAGAGGAATAACACATCTCTTATAAGGGTACAATAAATATATAGATGAAATACATTCCGAAGTTACATATACATTAACACTCTCTCTTAACTAGGAAGGTATTTCTCGACACAGATCTGCTAGACAAGTCTTCTTCTCGGGATCATCGTCATCGATGCATCGTCATCATCATCATCACTGCTACTGCTATCTCAACCAATCTCTGACTCTACTCGTTATAGGAAGTTCTATAGAGCCAGTCCTTTTTCATACTGGATGTAGGCTCACCACCTGCAGGTCTTCATCATCACTGGCCATACTGTGGAAATCTCAGGACTTATTACGTGCATAAAAAAACCTTAAAAGAGTCTCTTGACTAGCAAGAACCCTAAAGAGATCTGAGGCCTTTTTCATCCTGTCCAGATCTCCAGGACTTATTACATGTGACCCCACCACAAAACCTCGAAAGAGAATCCCAGGACTGATTACGAGCACAAGGCTCAACCTAACGGATCTCCCAGGGCACAAATTACATGTGGTCACCACAAAACCTCGAAAGAGAATCCCAAGACTGATTACAAGCACAAGGCTCAACCTATCGGATCTCCCAAGGCACAAATTACATGTAGTCATGGAAAAACCTCTAAAGAGCATCCCAGGACTGATTACAAGCACCCGGCTCAACCTATCGGATCTCCCAGGGCACAAATTACATGCCATAGGACAAAACTTCGAAAGAGCATCTGCCAGATATCCCAGGGCACAAATTACATGCCATAGGCAAAACCTCGAAAGACTATCTGTTGATTTCCCAGGGCACAAATTATATGTCCTCCCAAGCAAAAACTTGAAAGAGCATTTGCCAGATATCCCAGGGTACAAATTACATGCCATAGGAAAAACCTCGAAAGACTATCTGCAAATCTCCCAGGGCACAAATTACATGCTTATCTGCACAACCTGTTCCACGGGCACAAAGTATCAACCTGATACTCACCATACATTATCCTGATGTACACATGATCATCCTGATCATCATCACTGCAACATCCTGCTGCATGTCATCTGGAGCAACATCCTGAAGCTCGTCATCCATGATCATCCTGATCATACAATGCATCTACCTGATGCATACCAAGTATCTACTTGATACATATCATCATACATGATCCACCTGATCATACAATGCATCCACTTGATACAAATACTAATACATGATCCACCTGATCATACATGATACATATCAACATACATAATCTACCTGATCATACAATGTATCCACTTGATACATATACAGATACATGGTCCAAGCATCCAACATGATGCATACACAAAGTACATACAAATGATCCAACCGATCATATCCAACATCCAACATGATGCGTACATACATATAAATGATCCAACTGATCATATCCAGCATCCAACATGATGTGTACATACATATAAATATAAATGATCCAATTGATCATATCCAGCATCCAACGTACATACATATACATATAAATGATCCAACTGATCATATCCAACATCCAACATGATGCATATACAGAGCAGCAACTGGAGCATCGTCCTGATGCTCATCATCCAGCGCTTACATCCATAGCCATGTGAATGATCCTCCTTCCAACATGCTTGGAATGGCTTCTGAAAATGTGTCCATTACTTCTTCCTCGAAGTGTCATCAATCTGAAGAACACCAAGCCTCTCCCTGAAGTACTCGAACTTCACCCTGGCTAGTGGCTTCGTCAGCACATCTGCAATTTGCTCGTCTGTCGCAATATACATGAGCTTCACAGCTCCTCTCTGCACCATATCCCTGATATAGTGATATTTTATCTCTATGTGTTTTGACATGTCATGAAACACTGGGTTCTCAGATAGCTTCACACAACTCTGGTTATCGCAGAAGATACCAGTAGCATCCAATGGGAGATCAAATAACTCAGACAGTACCTTCCATAGCCATACTGTCTCACAACTAGCTAAACAGGTTGCAACAGACTCTGCCTTAGCTGTACTCAGTGCTACATAGGACTGCTTCCTGTTAAACCAAGAGATCACACATGATCCCATACTGAAGCAGCACCCAAATGTGCTCTTCCTATCTGCAGCACTGCCTTCCCAATTTGAATCAACATAACCCTGCAGGTTAAACTTTTGATTCGCTTCATACTTGAGCCCATAATCCATTGTACCCTTTAGGTACCTCAGAACATGCTTTACAGCAACCAAGTGAACACTCCTTGGATTTGTCAGGAACTGACTCAATGTGTTCACAGCAAAGCAAATATCTGGTCTCGTGTTCGTCAGGTACATCAAGGACCCAATCATCTGACGATACATAGAGATATCAACTGGCTCAGATGAAGTATTACATAGAAGCTTCAGGTTCCATGCCATAGGTGTGGCCATGGAATTGCAATCCATCATCCCGAATCTCTTCAGGATATCTACTGTGTACTTCCCTTGACCAAGGAAGATCCCACCTGCACTCTTCCATACCTCCATAACTAGGAAATAATGCATCATTCCCAAATCTTTCATATCGAACTCGGCAGCAAGTTTCCTCTTAGTATTTGCAATCAATTTGTCATCTCATGTTACAAATAAGTCATCCACGTACATAAGTAGAATCACAGGATTTCCTTCCTCAACCTTGTAGTAAAGGTTGGAATCCGCTTTACTCTTGGTAAAGCCCAAGCTAGATAGAAAACTATCCATCCTACCATACCAAGTTCTGGGAGCTTGCTTCAAGCCATACAAGGCTTTCTTTAATCTGCACACATATGACTCCCTGTCATGTTTTTCAAAACCAAGTGGCTGCCCCACATATACTTCCTCTTCAACTACACCATTCAAGAAAGCAGTCTTGACATCCATTTGGTGTATTTTCCATTTCATTGCTGCAGCCAGGGCACGTACTGTTCTGATGGAAGTATACCTGGCTACAGGTGCAAAAGTTTCTTCATAATCTACTCCCTCTTTCTGAGAGAAGCCAGGAGCTACGAATCTTGCCTTGTATTTCTCTACACTGCCATCTGCAGCATGCTTGATTTTGTAGATCCATTTGGAAGTCACAACAGACTTCTCTTTAGGTCTTGGGAAAAAATACCAAACATCATTCTTCATTATCGATGGATCATGGCATTCTTCCATTTCTTCATCCCAGATCCTGGGAACTTCAATATATTCAATATCTTCAATAGATATCTTTGTTGCTAGAACAAATGTTGCAGTCCTTTTTTTTGTAGGTGAAGGTATATGGTCTTTCCTACAAAACACGTTAAATTGCATGATTAGAAACATCTCATAATTTTCAGAACAAATTCTTACACATAAGGAAATATGTCATACAGTCATGCAATTATCTTAGCCAATGCTTCAATACAACATTTATCCATATCCTGTAACTTTCTAGATGCCTTCCAATCTCTACCAGAACATTGTTAAGAGTGTGCACAACTCCCAACATGTCAGCAAAGAGGTTTCATTCTAGATAAGTAGCAATGCAATGTTGTACAGTGCCATAGGCCACTTACCCATGTATATTAGTAGTATACTGTTCATCAATGCAACTATTCTAATATGCATAATACACATCCTAAATCTAGGAACATAAGCATATACATCATTGAACAATATTATTTAAACAATCGAATATACAAGAAATGATAATTCAAATACTTATCTTTGTTTGGTTGTTGGGTGGACTCCCTCTGAATCTTTGCAACCTTTCTGCAATTCCATTATGATGTGGATTGTGAGAAGTGGTCGACTCCCTCTAAATATCTGCATCCTTGTAGAAACTACTGGAGTGTGCTCCCTCTTGATCTTTGCTTCCTGGATTACCTGTCCTTGAACTTATATCTATCCTCGATCACTATGCATGCTTACGAGTATCATCATTGTGTTATACTCGAGATCTCATACAATATCATACATACATTAGTATACTATCAAAACAAAATAATATTAAGCATGTATAGTCATGATCATTTCAAACAAAAATAATAAGCATAAGTATTCAAGGTTTATATCGGACTCTTATGGTTAGTCATATCATAAGACACATAATATTCCTAAACCCGTGCTTACTCAAACATATGACTCTTTTGATTGGTCATATCATCAATTAATGTAAGAAACATAATATGCACGCACCCATGATTATTCAAACCTATGACTTCATGAATAATCATTATCAATCATGTCATGCATACTTATATGATAGATCCTATGATATAAGAAACACAATACCTAGTCACCATATTTGTTAGTTATGTCTAGCAATGTGTTCTTGTTCTCTTCAATGACCTGCATAACTCATTAGTTAACTTTTGCAAAAACAAATTATACATACCTCTATGTGATCCATGACTATGGATGAATCTTTGTCTTTATGTCACCATGGCATGTTCAGGTTGTCCCTTCAATTTGTACAATCCTCCCTCTTGCTCTCCAATCACTACTGCATCATCTATGGTCTTTCCCTTTGGCCACATTAGGACTTGGCCATCCACAAATGCAACCTTCATACCTTTTGCATCCAATGCAGAGATGGATAGTAAGTTCTTCTTGAGCCCAGGTACATAAAGGACTTCTTTCATCTTCAGTTGTAGGAGGCTTCACCACTTCCTTTGATTGGGTATTGATAATCATCCCCAAGTTTCACCTTATGGGGTGATTCATGTTCAGATAGGTTCACAAAAGATTCCTTAAACCCAATCATGTGTTTGGAAGCCCCACTGTCAATTAACCAATCATTACCACCATGGGAGATAGGACTTGTGGGAGCATAGATTAGAACATACTCTTCTTCACTTGATGAGTCATCATCACTATCATCACTTTCTGCCCTAGCCTTCTTCTTGGGTGGTTAATCATCTTCAGCAACATGAGCATGATATCTTTTCCTACTGCCCTTCTTCTTCTTGGTGTTTTTGTTCCTTTTGTTCTTGGGACATTCTGAAGCAAAATGACCTTTCTCATTACATGTGAAGCATCTGAGATCTTTCTTATCTTTATGTTGATGATAGTGTGAAGATTTCTTGGTATGAGAGTGCTCTCTCTTTGACCTTCCTTTCTTGGTGTGTACTGTGAGAGCTTGATCTTCACTTCCCATATTTTCTTCTTGGGCCACGAGCCTTGCTTCTTCTTGAGAACATTCATCCCACAATCTGTTGAAGGAGATCAACTTCTTCCTTGCACAAATTCCTTGAATAAAGGAATCCCATGACGTGGGTAGGCCATTTAGAGTGGTCATGACAACTTCACCATTCTCCACCATTTCATCTACCACTTCCAGTTGTTCCTTAATCTAGGAGACCCTAGAAGAATAAGATTGAATGGTTTCTCCATTCTAAAACTTTACTCGTTTCAATTGGTTCTGCAGGGTCATCTTTCGATTTATGTTCTTCCCTTCAAATAGCTTGGTCAAAGAGTCAAACATCTCCTTGGGTGTCTTTAGAGAAGACATATGGGGTATGAGATGGTCTTTGATAGAATCAACAATGATTCTCTTTGCCTTGACCAAGTTCTTCTTATGCAATACTTTAGCCTCTTCATCCTCTAGGATAGGGATGTCTTCTTTTATATATGAGTCCAACTCATTTTCTTCCAGGATTAACCCAATCCTATACTTCCAAGCTTGGAAGTTATCATCCCCTTCAAGCTTATCCTCAAGCTTGGTGTGGTGAGACATCTTAAAGAGTACTTCAAATGGAAATAGAAAAGATTTAGGTCTTACCACTTGAAATGCTGAAAACTCGATCTAGTCCCCAATTAGGGTTTGTCGGAAAAACCCTAAAAATTCAAAATGTGAATTTCAACTTTCTGAAAGGATAGAAAGATGCACCTTGATGAGCTGATCAACCTGGTGTTCAAAATTTGAGATCAGCAAAGCTTTACCCTTCAGATTTGCCTTTTTGTCCTCCCGGGTTCACTAGGGAGAGCCCTGAATTAGGGTTTGAGTTTCCCAGAGATCTACCTAGCCAAAAATATCGATCCAAAGCTCTAAACTTCGATTTGTGCAAGGAGCTTCCAGCTATGTCTTTAGATTTCTGAAATTCCTATTTTTGTGGAAACCCTAATTTTTAGGGCCAAATTTGAAAATGCTCAGAATTGAATTCTGATTGGACAGATAGATTCTCCTTGATGAGTAGAGTCAATCTAATATACTACTTTTCCAAAATCTGTGGAGAGAAACCCAATAAACAAGAAACTCAAGTTTTTGTCACTGCAAAATGTCTTCTTCTTAGGTTAACTCTGATACCATGTTAAATTTTGAGCATTAATTCACAATACTCTAGGATATTCACTGAGAGAATAACATGTACAGTATATCAATGCATAACAATCACAATAAGCATGACAAGCATCACAAGAATCAAAAGCATGAGAGACAAGAGACACAGAGTTTCCGTGGGGAAAACCCTAAGGTGAAAAACCCCACAACTTCCTCAAAGATAGAGAGAGCAATGGCTCAACCAAAGTACAACCAAAATACACTAAGATAGTCTCCTAGTAGCAGATGATCCTCCTCCTCACTAGTGCGCTACTTTCTGAGTGAGAGAAGTGTGAGTTTCCGAGTGATCAAAATAGAGATCTCCCGATCTCTATTTATAATAACCTGTTTGCCCTGTTACCTTATGGGGCCGACTTGTCTAGCTAGGTACATCCACAATATAATATATATTTCAGGGCCGACCCCACACATGGTGGTCTAATAACCCGTCGCCAAGTACACACACTTGCGACACTTGTCAATACACATGACGACACTTCCTTATAGAGGAATAACACATCTCTTATAAGGGTACAATAAATATATATGAAATATATAGATGAAATACATTCCGAAGTTACATATAAATCAACAAGATGGGACAAGGATAGAAGGACACGAATAGGTAAAAGCATAAACACAATAATTCTTTGAGAACCTCTATGGTGAGGAGCAAGGAGGTGATATTGATGCCTAGGAGAAACTACTAAATGACATCCCCAAGATGATAAGTCAAGAAGGAAACGTGAACTTGATGAAACAAGTAACATAAAAGGAGATATGGAAAGGAATAATATGGATGAACCTAGACAAATTTCTAGGGCCTGACGGATTCTCTGGTCACTTCTACACTAGTTGTTGGAACACCATAAAAAAAGACCTAGTAAGAATGATCTAGTACTCTAAAAAATTGGCTAAAATAGGTGGCACAAACTCCTCCTTTCTAGCCTTAGTTCCTAAGGAAACCAACCCCTTTAGTTTTTCCAGATTCTGGGCAATTTATTTATGTAATGTCTCGTACAAAATCATATTCAAAATAATTGCCAGTAGATTAAAACCCTTGCTTTAGAAACTTATTTCTAAGAATCAAAGTGGATTTGTGTATAAATGGTAGATTTTTTATAACATCCTCTTAGTTCAAGAAGATACCCACTCAGCAAAGAAATAGGGGGAAAATGAATGGTCATTAAACTTGGCATGGCCAATGCCTCTTACAGGGTTAGACATAGTTTTTTGTTTGATGTTCTGACTAGATTTGGGTTTGGGGTTGATCTTTTGGACTGGATTGTGGCATGCATTGGGAACCTGTGGATAGCCCCTCTGGTGAATGGTAGACCCACAGACTTATTCAAAATTTCAAGAGGCCTTTGACAGGGATTCCCTCTCTCCCCTTCTCTATACATCCTTATGGTTGAAGCGCTAAGTAGACAATTGGAGAAGGAAAGGAAAGAAAAGAAAATCATGGGAATAAAAATAGCTTAGGGAGTAAAAAGAGTCAACCACTCCCAGTTTTCATATGACACCTTGCTTATAGGGGGATCCTCAATTACCATAGAGTAGAGGCTCAAGGAGATATTAGATGTCTTTCTGAGAGCCTATAGGGGAAAATCCAACAAGCAGAAGTGTCAAATAGCTTTTTTTAACACAAACCAAAGAACGACAAATGCCATTGCTAGATTTCTATAATTCCCTACTAAGGAAGAATGGCGCTCCTTTAGGTACCTAGGAATCACGACTTGTCACAAAGTCCTACCAAAATTGGAATGGAATCATATTTTGGAAAAAAAAAAAAGTCTCCTCTTGGGTGTTGGAATATTCTCACTGTCATTTTTATATTTTGCATGCATCCAGTCATCTGTATGCAAATACATGCATCCAGTCATCATTTTGGTGGTCTCCCCAGCACCTAGAGCCTAATTTCAGCTTTCTAGATCCTGTCTTCAGCCCCCAACAGCCCTCCTACCTACCTGATGCGCCTTGTTTTACTCACCTGCATGACATGCGCACCTTTTCTCACCTATCAGGAGTTAATTGACAGTTAGAGTATTGATTGACCAGTTCTTCCATTGATTACTCATCCTAACTACTTGTAGCTCCCAGTTAGCTAGTTCTGGAGTGCCACTTGACCTTCTGACAGCCTCATGCACCCTCCTTGGAGTCTCCATCCCCTAATTTGTGCCTAGATGGTTCTGTTAGACTCAGTTAGACTCATTTGACTGACTATTGACCATTTATGACTGATACTACTGATTGAATGATGTCTCCAATGTTATCCAAGCTAGACACTGAGGATGATTCGAATGACCTCTTAGTTAATTCAAATTTTATTGACAATTATTGTATTGTATTCAGTTTTCACAGTGCCAGCTCACAACTGATGTATGATTATACTGCTATTCTCCATTTTATGTGTTCATGAGTGATTATTGACTACATTCTTCTCTTCTTCCCTGCACTTCTTGAGTGAGTTGTGTGTGAGGTTTGTTACAACTATGAGATATTCCTGTAGATTATCACATGGTATCAGAGCTGAAAATAGCTATTCAAATTGCAGCAATTGCAGTAGTTCATTGAGCAGTTATATTTCATTGAGCACCAGAAGCCTCTGAGTTTCCACAACAAATCCTAGTGCTATTACCTTGAATTCACTGGAGTAATCTAGTGAGGTCTATCTAGGTGTGGAGGACTTAGTCATATGTGCTCAATGTCCTAAGGCAGTGTTCATTTGAATTGTAGAAAATCTCCATCAACAAAATTCTTGTTTTGCATGTGTATTCATCCATTCGAATTCCCCTTCAATTCGCTCTCCACTGCTCCAAATGGATCTAAAACTCAATTCTTCCAACTATGTCGAATGGAAGGCCAAGATGGACATCTTCATGAAGTCCAAGAGCCTCTCCATAATATTGTATGGAACTATGGTCGAACCTCTCAATGCAGTAGAGAAATCCAAGTACTTGGATAGGCTTGATGAAGTAGTAGGATTACTTCTTCTCTCAATTTCTGAAGATCTTCACTTCCATGTCATTAATCTAACATCTCCAAAAGAGGTTTGGGACAAGCTCGAATCCCTCTTTGGACATAAAGATGATTTGAAAGGTCATAAATTGGAGAATGAACTCATCTCATTGAGTCCTGAAAGATTCGAATCCATCAATGCCTTCTTAACCAAGTTCAAAAGCTTGATTTCACAGTTGAAGAGATATGAGATAGTGAAAGAAGACAAACAACTCATACTTTCCATTCTATCAAAATTGGGACCAAAATTCTTAGTTTTTGTCTCCACATTTCAGTCAACTAAGATGTCCATTCCAAAATGGAAGTTTCCTACACTTGATGACTTCATCCATTCGCTCACACAAGAGGAGCAGAAGTTAATCTCCATGAGAATGATAAAACCAATGTTGGATTCGGCCCTTACAGCTGCTGAGGCCAAAAGAGTGAATGTAAAAGACAATAAAAAGGTTTCTGAAAAGAGAGCGAATGATACAAAGCCAAAAGATGTTCCATATCGGTCAGATAAGGCTCCGAATCCAAAGAAGACCAAGCAATCACAGAAGGAGAGATCCAAGTGCACATATTGTCATTGAGGATTTCATCCTGAGAGTTCTTGTATGAAGAAGACTATAGACTTGATGGCTCAGTTACTTGAGAAGAACAATCTCTGTAACTACATGTGCAAGGAAGAAAGATATTGAACCTTCTAGATCTAAGGACAAAGAGAGATGCCATGCCCTCATGGAAAGTGCATTAAAAGAATCCTCCTTCATCATAGATTCAGGAGCATCAAAACATATGTATTCCTCCAAATATCTCTTCTCCAATTTCGAATGCTCAGTTGGCCCTTCCATCATGTTGGGTAATGATTCTGAAGTCTCCTCTGAGGGGATTGGAAGGATCAATCTTGACCATGGCTACTTCTCAGATGTGCTTTATGTTCCTTCTCTCACAGCAAATCTACTTTCAGTGTACCAAATGACTCATATTGGAGAGCCCAAGAGAGTGATCTTCTCTCCAAATGAAGTTGAAATACAAAACATGGTTTCATGTGAAATCATTGCAAAAGGAGTTGCAAATCACAACTCTAAACTGTATGAGTTATCACACTTCTTACCTCTCTGAAAGCAATCTTCTCTCCATACTCATGCCAATGAAGAAAGCAGATTGTGGCATGAAAGATTTGGGCATCTTAACTATCAATACTTGCATTACATGCATACAAAGGAGATGGTTGATGAGCTGCCCAAGATCAAGTTTGCCAAGGGAAACTGTCATGGTTGTTTGATGGGAAAGCATCCCGAGAATAAATTTGAGAAGGGGAAGGCAAGGAGAGCCTCTCATCCTCTAGATCTCATCCATAGTGATGTTGCTGGGACATTTCCAGATCTATCTCTAAGCAAAGCAAGATATATATATACTCACTTTTATTGATGATTATTACAGATTTACATGGGTATATTTCCTTATATTGAAATCAGAAGTATTTGGATTCTTCAATTTTTTCAAGTCTTCTACAGAGAAATTTTCAAATATGAGGATAAAAGCCATTCGCACTGACAATGGAGGTCAGTACATTAAGGGTTATTTTCAAACCTTTTGTGCTGAATAGGGCATTGAGATGCAACATATTGTTCCCTATACACCACAACAAAATGGTGTAGTTGAAAGGAAGAAAACAACATTGAAAGAAATGGCCACCTGCATGCTAAAGTCAAAAGGGTTGCACCCTAGTCTTTGGTAAGAAGCCATGAACTGTGCCTCCTATCTTCAGAACAGAGTTCCTCACAAAGGACTCAATGACATTACTCCTTTCGAAGCATGGATGGGATACAAACCTGATGTATCTCATCTTAGAGTGTTTGGATCGAGATCATGGAAAAGCATTCCAACTGACAAAAGGAGAGCACTAGATCCATAAATCATAGAGTGCATTATGGTGGGATATGCATTGGATGTAAAGACCTACAAGCTTCTTGATCCTACTACCATGACCACATTCCTGGAAAGGAGTGTACAATTTGAGGAATGGCCTCTCCATGATACTCTTTCTGTTGACCAAGATAGCTTGCCTACCACTCCTCCTTTGATTGATGATCAAGAGAGCGAAGCATCATCACATGAGATTTTAGATTCAAAATCTGAAGATAGAGATGATGAAGAGCGAATGCTATATCCAGATCCAAAAAAACCTTAAGATATAGCAACTGATGATGAAGATGAGCGAATGGGAGATCCAGTTCCACAAGAACCTGATGATCTTTCACATGATGATCCTTCTCTTCCTCAATGGGCAGCCATTACTCTTATATCTGTCGGTGATTTGGTTGGTGATCCAGCTGATCGACGGAGAACCGGATCATATTATCATAATGGAAGGTTTCATCCTTCTCACATTATTGATCCATTTCAGATCGATCGATCCTTATTTGGAAAAGAAGGACACTTGCCTCCTTCTGGGGTGAGTGATGACATGCTACATTAGCATCCTTTAGTCTATTTTGAGGGAGAGATTTCTTCCCATTGGGTTTTCCCTCTTTCCTCATTTATTAATTAGATTGTTGTACGGGGTGACCTTTGGTCTCAGTCACCAGGGCCCTATTTTTAGTTTTCAGTTATTACCTCATAGTATAGCTTGCAGAGGGGTGTTGGAATATTCTCACCATCATTTTTATATTTTGCATGCTTGCATGCATCCAGTCATCATTTTGGTGGTCTCCCCAGCACCTAGAGCCTAATTTCAACTCCCCAGAGCCTATCTTCAACCCCTAGTAGCCATCCTACCTACCTGATGCGCCTTGTTTTACTCACCTACATGACATGTGCACCTTTTCTCACCTGCCAGGAGTTAATAGTCAGTTAGAGCATTGATTGACCAATTCTTCCATTGATTGCTCATCCTAACTTCCTGTAGCTCCTAGTTAGCTAGTTCTGGAGTGCCACTTGACCTTTTGACAGCTTCATGCACCCTCCTTGGAGTCTCCATCCCCTGATTTGTGCCTAGATGGTTCTGTTAGACTCAGTTAGACTCATTTGACTGACTATTGACCATTTATGACTGATACTATTGATTGGATGATGTATCCAATGTTATCCAAGCTAGACACTGAGGATGATTCAGATGACCTCTTGGTTAATTCGAATTCTATTGACAGTTATTGTATTGTATTCAGTTTTCACAGTGCCAGCTCACAGCTGATTTATGATTATACTGCTATTCTCCATTTTCTGTGTTAATGAGTGATTATTGACTACATTCTTCTCTTCTTCTCTGTACTTCTTGAGTAAGTTTTGTGTGAGTTTTGTTACAGTTGTGAGATCTTCCTACAGATTATCATGTTGGGGAGCTCAATGGCTAAATTTGGCAGGTAGAGTAGTCCTGATAAAGGTTGTTTTATCCTCCCTCCCCATTTTCCAGCTCTTTATGATTTTGAGTCCAATGTGCATTAAAGAAAGCATATCAAAAGAAATTAGAAATTTTCTGTGGAAAGGTGGAAAGTCATCAACCAATAGGATGAACCTAGTAAGTCGGAAACAAGTTAGAGCCCCAAAAAGAAATGGTGGACTTGGAATTAGATATCCTTCGATCTCAAATATGGCCTTGGGTGCAAAATTATTGTGGAGACTAGCTACTAGTAAATATGACTGGTGGAAAAAGGATTTGGTTCACAAGTATTTTTGTAATGATCACTTAATATGTGTGGAAATCCCATCGAGGAAATCAAGCTCCCCAATTTGTAAGCTGATAAAATCAGCCCTTCCTCTCTTTCTAAGCAAAATCACCTGGATCCCAGAAAATGGAAAGAAAAGTCATATATGGAAAGATAGTATAATGGGTAACCCCCCTTTGATGTAGGTTCAAGACTTAGGTCATATCAGACTTTAGTGCCATAATAGGAATATCACTAAACTAGCAGACATTGCAATCTGGAGTGAAGGAGGAAGCTAGAAAGAATGGGAAATTGAGGACTTCCTAGCGAGGTTGGAGGGTCAATTCTCGAGATCAGAAGTAAGCTAAGAGGATGTGCCACCTCTTCCCAAAATTTGGCGTACTTGAGAGGGTGGGGAAATAAGTAATACTCTATGAAAGAAGGATATGAATCGCTTCTTACCCAGATCGAATTCCCTCCTAAAGAAAAAAAGTGGAAAAGGGTTTGGAATAGTGATGGCCTATCAAAAGTCAACTACTTATGTTGGCTACCGACGCGAGGGGAAATTCTAACTAGTGAGAACATCCTCAAAAGAGGATTCCATGGGCCTTTTAGTTATGTGTTGTGCAAGGAAAAGGAAGAAACAAGTGGCCACTTATTCCTAGAATGTGGATATGCAAAGGAGGTTTGGTGGAAAGCAATAAAAAATCTCTACGAAAACTTCTGTTGGACAAATCGTGCATCCAGTCTACTGAAAAATTGGCAGAGAAATTATAGAAATAAAATATACAACAAAGGAATATTCAAATACAACATAATGGGGATAGCCAAATTCACGGTGTGGAAAATTTGCCTTGCTACGAACAAAGCTCTATTCTCAGAAGTCCTTGCCACTCCTGCGGTAGTGGAGACAATAAGTAAATGCATGCTAGCAGAACACATGAAATAAAGAAAGGTAAAGGATACATCTCACACCTCAACCCAATAGAATCAAACTGAATAAAAATTTTGAGCATCCTTGATGATACAGGGGCTATAATCTAGATAGCGGCACCTACCAGATATTTTGGACAGCTTCGCATTCCCATTTTGGAGTTCAAAATATGGAAGACCTCTCAAGATGATCATCTGCTTTATTTCGATGGTGCATCCAAAGGAAACCATGGGGAGGCAGGTACGGATGGGGATATCATCTCCTTGGAGGGAATTACTAGTATTAAATATGCTTGGAACATAGGGAAAGCCACAAATAACAAAGTTGAGGCTCAGGCTCTTTACCTGGGCATTTGTATAGTAAAAGAGAAAGGATGGAGATCGTTAGAAATATTAGGTGACTATATGCTTATAATTATACACTTAAGAACTGGCTCAATGCCTATAGATATGTCTCTCAACAATATTTTCAATAAAATACATATTGCAACACAGGGTTTGAGCTTAAAGGTGTACCACATCCTAAGAAATAACAACCAAGGAGCATACTTGCAGGAGAATTTGGCACTAAGGGAGAAATAATGATTTGCAAGAATTAATGGAGAAGTGCTCTTCAAACCTATTCCCTAGTCAATGAGGCAACAAAATAGGGAGGATCAGTGGCAAACAGGGTAATTTTTAAGGGCGAAATTTCACCAATTGGCTATTTTTCAGGCTTTTTTTCAAAAAATAAATTCGCTATTTGGTCATTTTTAGTCTCTAATATCACCTATATTTACAAAAAATATGTTTTTTATCATAATATTCGCCAAAATTTACACATTTTAGTAGTAAATTGTATGTTTCAATTTTAATATTCACCTACCTATCTATATACATGTTTTTTTCAATCCAAAATAATCGCCTAGGATACTATACTTAAGTATAATATTAGAATACTTAAAAGATACCCTGGTGGCAAAGCTCGGTTAGAGGAAATCAAGGTATAAATGATAACATTAATGGTACTAAGTGGTAGATTGAACCTCTCGTCACATTCAACAATAATGGAACAAAAGGAAATGATGGGAATGTGTGCAGTACAATCCCATTATTCCTGAGTATTAATTAACCTGCATCCCAAGAAAATACATTATGTGTATCCGATCAGCGATGTGGCATCACCCTAGCATCATCGAAGGAACACATTTGAATTTCGCATGGTTTATCCCTATGAGCAAGCAAAACAATGATCATTGGAGTACCCCAAATTGTGTGAGCTAGTACGTGGGGAGTAATTTAGCAACAAAAGGAATCATGATGGATATTAATAAGGCTATAATAGGTAGTTCAAGTATGAACCAAAATCCCATTCAGAATTGCCTCATCTTCATCATCGTGAAGGTGGCAAATATCTAGGAAAATTGTGCATACAAAGCTAAACAGAAGACAATGGACGTTAAGGGGGACCACACTGGGAAAAGGAGGAAGATATAGTAGACAACCACTTCATTCATGGAAGAGGAAGAAGTTACCATCCAGAGGCTTCAAATTCAACTACAGAGCCTACAATCTTAGAAATTGACCACCCTGGAGATCATTGTAGAGCAGAAAGGGCAAATTTAGAGGCTCGAGAATGAAGTGGATGCACTCAAGTCAGAAATTGCATCTCTTAAACCACGGCCTCTCCCAGAATTTTCAGTTGAGGAAACAACCTCACGCCTATTCAAGGTCCCAGACTTAAACTTGTCGGCTCAGTCTGAAGATGAAGTTGAAGACAAACCCAACAAGCAAGGAGAAATCATGATAAAGGAAAATGCCAGGAAAGTCCTTTACTAGAAAAATGTTATGCTACAATGTTTTTGTACACTAGTTTTGGGATCTTACTGTAGAATTTACTCAAGAACTCCGGGATTTTTTTGTCTAGGAAAAGAGATAAGATAGAAGGATTTAGAATAGAAACTATATATAGTATGTTAGCTGCAGAAGAAAACTTTGGTCTACAGAACACTTGTATCTTCTCTTCTGCAAAATTTGCAATTTTTATATAAAAAAATTCTTCTTGTTTATTTATAAAAAAAGTGTTGGAAGTTCCCTCTTTTACTTTGAAAAAGTGTATTATTATTTAAAAACAAATATTAATAAAAAATTGGAAGAGCAAGAAGGATTAATAAAGTGTTGAAGTTATATGCAGTGAGAAGATTTAGTCTAAGGATACAACACTCTAGGTAACTTATGTAGGAGAAAATGAAACAAGACCAAAATGGACACCATATTCAACCTCAAATATAATCATTAGCGAGTTGAAACCCTTTTAACATTTTTTTGAAAAGAAAATACTAAAAATTGTGCATCTCAACCCAAGGAGGGCTTGGGCTATAATGCATTGGAAAAAATGAGTGTTTACATATCGAATCACTAACTCGTAAGATTGCATCACTGGGGTTGAGCACCTCAAATCTATCAATTGTATGAAATTTAGTTCAAAAACAAAAGAACCCTAGTAGAGATGTTACCAAGCTCTAAGAGGCCTACATACTGCTAGGATTTAAGGTAGATTCCATGGAGGTTGGCCTCTAACTTCCATCTCTCAATTCGACACCTCCATGAAGAGTCATCATCGAACAATATAGCAGAAAACAATAGATAAAGTTGTCCAATGGCACCATCATTGCTAGAACCGCCACAAGGACAAAAGGGAGCTTGAGTTGAGTAAACTTTGAGTTTGAGGAGGAGCTTGATACCTAAATAAATTATGTTGACTGACAATCATGAGCTGACCACCATCCACCTACATCCAAAACTTAAACCCTCTGCCAAATAAATCATCATCAACTCCTGAGATTGCATCACTTGAAGTTGAGAACCTCAAATGTATCCATTTCCAGGAAATATAGTTCACAAACAAAAGAACTCTAGTAAAGATGTTACTAAAATATAATAGGCCTACATACTACTAAGATTTAATGTAGATGCCATTGAGGCTAGCCTCTAGTTTCCATCCCTCAAGTTGAAACCTCTATGAAGATCCATCGCCTAATAATATAGTAGAAAACAACAGAGAAAGTTGGACAGTGTCACCATCATTGTGAGAATCACCACAAGCACAAAAGGAAGCTTCAGTTGAGTGAACTTTGAGTTCGAGGAGGAGCTTGATACATGAAGACATTATGTTGAGTTGACAACCATGAACTGACTTCTATCCACCTACATCCAAAACATAAATCCTTCTTCAAAGAGATCATCATTGTCTCCTAAGTTTGCATCATTGTGGGTTGAGCACCTCGAATCTATCCATTGCCATGAAATCGAGTTCAAAAACAAAATAACCATAGCAAAGATGTTAGCAAGCTCTAAGAGTTCTCCATACTACTAGGGTTTAAGGTAGATGCCACAGAGGCTAGCCTCTGGTTTTCATCCCTCGAGTCGACACCTCCATGAAGATTCATCGTCAAACAATATAGCAAAAAACAACAAAGAAATTTGGGCAGTGGCACCATCATTGCTAGAACTGCCACAATGACAAAAGGAAGCTTCAGTTGGGTGAACTTCGAGTTTTAGGAGGAGCTTGATACCTAAAGACATTATGTTAAGCTTACAACCATGACTCAATTGCCATCCGCCTACATCTAGAACCTAAAACCTTTTCCAAAGAGATCATCACTGATTCCTAGGATTGCATCACTAGGGTTTGAGTACCTCAAATCTATCATTGCCATGAAATATAGTTCAAAAAGAAAAGAACCCTAACAAAGATGTTACTAAGCTCTAAGAGGCCTCCATACTAGTAGTATTTAAGGTAGATGCCATGGAAGCTAGCATGTAGTTGCCATCCCTCAAGTCAACACCTCCATGAAGAATCACTCCCAAACAATATAACACCTTTAGTTGTCATCCCTTAAGTTAACAACTCCATGAAGAGTCACTACCAAACAATATAACACAAAAACATAGAGAGTTGGGCACTAGCACCGTCATTGTTGGACTAAAGTAAGCTTGAGTTGAGTGAATTTTGAGTTCGAGGAGGAGCTTCATACCTGAAGACATTTTGTTGAGCCGACCACCATACACCTAAAGCCTTTTCTAAAGAGATCAGTGGCAAAACCTAAAAACAAATTCTACTCGTGGTAAAATATAAAGTTCATATACCGAATAGTTTTAATCCCAAGTGATTCCATGCAAATTTCTAAGTCGAATTCTCTCATGGGATTTATTCATAAACGCTAAAAAAATTAATCCAGTATCATTCATTTGATCATTTGTTTTTACGATGGACATAAGAGCGTCATGGATTGCATTAAAAAAATATGCGTGTCGACATTGACTTTTTTTTCGAGTGAAGTTAATACACCGAAATCTGGTATTGTCCCGCTGCAGCTACTCCCTGCCCTGCCCCTGGTAATAATAATGTCAGTAGTAGTCAGTGATAAACAGTGCAAATAAGTCGCCACTGGCTTACGTAGTCATCCACGAGAACCATACAAACCCACTGCAAGTCTGCTGAGATCTCATTAATTGTTGTCTTGAACTAATTGGGCGATGATAGATCATACCCATAACCCAAGATTTTATTCTCTAATACTTTATACAGCAACCTGTTATTTTCTCATATTCTTTTGGTGCAAGTACATTTTAAACCCTAAAACTACAGAGCTTATACATCAACGTGCTAAAAGCCAACTTGAAATCAACTACCATTAAATCACAGTCAAAGCCAAAGCAATATATCGCATGATAAGAAAAAAACAAAAGCAGGAGGGAATCATTTTTATTGCTTTCATCTCTTTGGAGGTTGTAATCTTCATAAATACCTGATCTGTTTGGATTTTGGGAGCACTCTTTACGAGAAATCCCGACTGGACTCTCAGCGATATTAATTTCGTCAAACAATTAAGTATGACTTTACGAATCTTTGCTACTCAGGTATCCAATCTCATTAAAACTGCACTGTGTGTTCATACCCACGGCTTTTCTCGAAGGGCTTCGGCTATTTCAGCGATGCCGTGTGGAATGGCGTAAATTATGAACTACTCAGAAATTTTGTTTGTTTCGAAATGATAATGACAGTGCATGAGTTCGATAACCAAGAAGACCTTCCAAACATGTTCACAACGCCATTTTACTCATGATCTGTGTCTTAATTTTATAAAAAAAATATTTCACTCTTACTCATGCGTAAATTTTCTTTTATAATTTTCATTCAACAACGTGAGATATGAAAATTTAAATATTTAAACTTTTATTATATTTAATTTAATTTAATCTTAATTTTATATATGAAAGCCAAGCAGTGTTCTAAGTTTTGAATTTTATAATAAGTTTGGTTGGTAATTTTTTTTAGTAAAATCTAATTTAGAAGAGAAGAGTTTAAATTGTATTTTTGAATTAATACAATTTCCATAGCTTATAAATGTGATTCTAATTTTTTTTAAAGATTTCCAATTATACTCCAAACAAAAAAACAAAAAACAAAAAAGACCAAAATATGCATTAAAAAGAGTAAAACCTTAGAATATTTAGACTACATCATATGAAATCATTATAATTATGAAGGATGGCCCACTCACCTCAAATAACTTACTCATTTCCACATGTATTTGTTCATTTTTTTCCTGATCTATTTCATAGTTAATGAGAAGTAGTTTTAGGCCTTACACCTAAATCAAAAGCAAAAAGACATTTTCAAGGCCTTCTTTTATAATATTTCAAAGATATCCTTATCTCCTCTTCTCCATCATTTATTGATGAAATTAGAGAAAAGTTATGTGTATCAAGTATCCACAAAAATTTAGCTCCATACATGAATCTAATATTTTTCTTCATAAAAAATAAACTCCATTAAAATTTTTACAATAATAAATATTTTTATTTCTTTAGATTTATAAATTAAAATAAATACAATAAAACAATTATACTAATTATACTTAAAACAATTCAAACACTCCATTTCAACTCCCTATCAAACTATCATCAATAAAATGCCATAAAAACATATTATTATTATTAACATAGTATCTTTAAATATTTGAATTCAATGTAATTATTTTGTCTAATCATTATTATTAAATTAAACTTTGCCATATTTATGATTCAGTTTAGATTGTCAAGTTATTTTAACCATATTTAATGTTAAGAAAATTTAATGGTAACTTCTTCTATGTAAGAATGGGTTTTCCCACTTGGTGTAGAATAGACAATGAATGGGTGTACTATTAAGACACTCCTTGCATAAGGCAATTAGTTCAAAACTCTGTGGGTAAGAACCTTACAAAAAAATGAGAGAGAGAGAGAGAGAGAATGGACTCATTCAAGGCTCAAGTACATGAATAGCTTTGATATCTTGGCAAATTTTAATGGTTTGTTTGTTGCTTATATTTGGAGCATTTTTTCAAGTTCGAAAGTTTAGGTTTATTTTGGTTAAAGATTGTATTAGTTCCTTGAATGCTTTTAGTTCTCATTTGATGCTTGATTAAGGATTGAGCCCTTTGTAATAGCTTGATTGGTTTTATCTAACTTCGATTGATTCATGGGTTTGGTTTAAAGTTAAAGACCTTTGTCAACTAAAAAAAATTTGGTTCATCTTCTATCATACTTATTTGAGAAACATATGATATTAGGCTTAGTATATGGCTTTGGTTATGCTCTAGGCATTTAATTTGTTTTTCATAATTTTTTTTTTTTTTCATGATTGAGGAAAGATGTTTTTATATCCTTTCACTTTGTAGTATGACTTAAGCATATTCACCATTTAAATTCTACTATGTTTATTTTATATTTTATTTCAAAAGATATGTTAGTATTCAGAAATGGAAATGAGTGCTAAGTCACTAAGTGAAGATAAAAATGGTCTATGCCTACAAGGATCCTACTCATTCATCATAGAAGACTTATTTCTAATGAGACGGGCATTCCTCTAATGCTTATACTTTTGATGTCATGACTAAAAGAACATTATATGTAGCCTCTAGGATTCTAGCTATTTTCATACATTCCTTGATGAACTTTAGTCTTTGATCACATAATAATCTAAGACCTCAAGTGGTAATGGTCACTAACACACCCTTGATTGTAAGGCATGTGAAGCAAAATTTGAAAGAATATGCTGAGGCGCGTGTTTCTAAAATTTTCCCTTCTAAGAATCATAATTATATAAAGAGGAGCATTAATATTATATGAAAGTTTTGTAAAATTGAAATTCCAGTGTTATATTTCATTTTAATGTTTTGTGAGAGGTAGCTTAATATCTTTCTCTTACACAAATTATTCACTTTGATTGCAATGTTGTGCTAGGAAATGGGGATATCCATTCTAAGAAGATGCTAATGTCAATGTGAATGGGCTACAACTATCCATTGAAGTTTTTGACAGCTAGGAGGTAGATATTGTCGAGCTTAATATTTTCAGTAATGCTTCAAACAACAAATTTCTTTGTAGCTATACATTTTTATTAAGGGTGGTGGTTAGGTTCCACATAATTTGTGAAAATTGATTGTACATTGATTGTGGTAGGCTAAATGAGTTTCACATTTTGATCAAGTGCTCAATTGTATAATGCAAACATTTGTGAAAGCATCTGTACATTTTATCTCTAAGGAGGTTTGAACTTAGTAACATGCAAGTAGTTGTGATGATTAAAGTTAGCAAGTTACCTTGGATTTTGTTTACAAGTTGTTCTAGTGAAAAAGTACATGGAAAATCTAAAATGAATACAAAATCATCTAGGAAATTTTATCAATTCAAATTTCAACCAATTTTCCAAGACTTTACAAGGATATACATGTTAGAACAATATCACCATCATGTTCATGCCATAGACCTTCATGTTGTTCTACCTAGTGTTATTTGGCTCATTAGTGCCTAGTCTAATGTCTTGGACCGTAGTTTGTCCACATTTGACCACCTTAGACTAGTGATATATCCATGAAGCCTTGTTTGTCCACTTATCCACTCATTTCCATCATTTTAGGAGTCAATGCGCCCCACTACCTTGCATTTATGTGGGATTTATTGCATTTCCCTATTTTAAGGAAATGGAGTGCGCCCTCTTAATTATTTGGTCAACTTGTGCATTAATGGCCACTACTTATCCAACTACTCACCCATGCACCCTCATAATGGTACCTTTCACACTATTTTGACTACCCTAACCTCCTCATGGTCCATCTATGTTCATTGAACCTCATTATGGCCTAATCTATGAGTTACACTTGGTCTCATGTCATTGATGGGTGAATTGGTCCAATCTAAGACTCATTATTATGAGATACTGAACTCACCACTAAGCCTCTTGATTTTGTCTCTTGAGAGCATCTATGTATTGTAATCATGTTAATGAATAATATCGGAGTGGAATTCTTCCCACTGGAGTGATTTTCCTCTAGTGTTATGTTCAAACATTTTTTCTTTATTCTTGTTATCTCTTGGTGCAAATAATTCTAAGTGAGATTGTTTTTGCTATCTAGATCTAGGTTGGATTGTCACATGTATCAGAACCTAGTGTTGTGATTGTTGTACAATCTAAATTCTAATATGGTATAAGAACTAGTTTGATGCAAAACAATTTCCATAGTTGCTTCCAGTTATTACCTTTGGTCATTTGGTTTCACCTTTTGGCCTCTTTCAGGCATGTTGTCGAAGTAAGGAATTTCAAAGTGTGTTGTTTGCAGGTACATGAAGAAATGGAAGAAGACTCAACAAATGATCCAGTTCAACTTTCTTCTTCTGTGGCTTCCTCTGTTTTCCATGAAGATAATATACGAGTTGCTGCCATCAATACTATTAAAGAGAAGTCCTTCCATCTCTCATAATTGTTCTTCAATTCTTCTAGTGTGCAAAAGAGTGATCTCCCTTGGATGTTATGGGAGAAGGATCAAAGCTTGGATTTGTAGCATTCGCCCTCCTTGAATCCATGCTTCTTATGTATTCCTATATGATTGCTAGCATCGATTTTCAGAGTTGCAAAAAAAATGTAGAAGCCTTAGCCATCACATTGGCAAACTTGGGACTATTGTTCCTCCTTCTTGGAGCTGATTACAACTCTCATGATTTGAAATTGATGCTTCAAGAGCCTTATGATTTGCTTGGGGTCACTGATTCTCAAGCACCTCAAGTCTCTTTTGGACCTGGCACCCTAGTTGGTTTGAGTTTCAAGTCTTAAGAGCACATGCATTCGCTCTACTATCAGTATGTTTCAATTGTTCTACATGGATTCAGTTTCCATCATGTAGTTGTTCATGTTTCTGATCTAGTTGAGCACATTCCTCTTCTTCCTAAGAAGAAGATTCCTCCAGACATATTCATCTAGTTTGGAGAGTATTCAGTTTTTGGTTTCTCTTTCATGTCCATTTTTTATGGAGGATTTTCCCCATGTGGTTTTGCCTCTCTCCTCAGTTCATATGGATTAATAATGTAAAGGGTGACCATATGCCTTTGTTGCTTGGGCCCTATTTCTCATGCTCACTACCATTTTGGCTTAAGGGGGGGTGTTAGAACAATATCACCATCATATTCATGCCATAGACCTTCATGTTGGTCTACCTAGTGTTATTTGCCTCATTAGTGCTTAGTCTAGTGTCTTGGACCATAGTTTGTCCACATTTGACCACCTTAGACTGGTGATATATCCATGAAGCCTTGTTTGTCCACTTATCCACTCATTTCCATCATTTTAGGAGTCAATGCGCCCCACTACCTTGCATTTATGTGGGAGTTATTGAATTTCCATGTTTTAAGGAGATGGAGTGCGCCCTCTTAAATATTTGGTCAACTTGTGCATTAATGTCCACTACTTAGACAACTACTCACCCATGTACCCTCATAATGGTACCTTTCACACTATTTTGACTAGCCTAACATCCTCATGGTCCATCTATGTTCATTGAACCTCATTATGGCCCAATCTATGAGTTACACTTGGTCTCATGTCATTGATGGGTGAATTGGTCCAATCTATGAGTTACACTTGGTCTCATGTCATTGATGGGTGAATTGGTCCAATCTAAGCCTCATTATTAGGAGCTACTGAACTCACCATAAGCCTCTCGATTTTGTCTCTTGAGAGAATCTATATATTGTAGTCATGTTAATGAATACTATCAGAGTGGAATTATTCCCACTTGAGTGATTTTCCTCTAGTGTTTCGTTCAAATCTTTATTCTTTATTCTTGCTATCTCTTTATACAAATAATTATAAGTGAGATTGTTTTTGCTATCTAGATCTAGGTTGGATTGTCACATGTATGAGAAACTAGTGTTGTGATTGTTGTGCAATCTAAATTCTAATAATACAACTCAGTGAAATAATTGCCAAAATTTTACAAGATTTCATAATTATGTGAAAGATTCACCAAGGATTTACAACATTTTATAATTATGTGAAAGATTCACCGTAATTTTACAAGATTTTATAATTTTGTGAAATATTCGTACAAATTTACAAGATTTTATAATTTCATGAAAAATTTTCCAAAAAATATATATACATATTATATTGTTGATAAAATAACCTTCACAGTTTCCTATGTATTTGTTGGGTCTTAAATACCGATTACAACAAGTTTGCAAATTGATTCATATAGTTAAACACTTAAACATAAGACAATGGCATACAACACACCAACATATTACACAAGAATTACCCTAGAAATCTCTTTCCTAGAGGAAACCAACAAAACAATGAGCTTTGAGTGTCTACTTAACAGGTGTTTACAATCATGACTTGCTAGACCACAAATCACACTTCATTACATGATCATGCTACATACTACTACCATATCTCGCAGTATATCATGCATTACCTTTACATCGTATTTATAGATGAAATACAACCAACTACTCATTAATGACAATCCATAACTTCCTAACTACTTTCAATTGATATGTTACAGTTGAATTGACTGAGTCAACTTAGTCGATTTCCCATCGAGCTTCAATCGTTCCATCGACTTTCTGTTGACCATTCGTTTTGCTTCAACCAAACAACTATTTCTGGTCAATCGGTCGACCAAAATTTCCCCATCTGTTGCCTATGAATCTAATCGACTTATACCAATCAAGTATCGAATTTGCCATATTATTTACATGCAAAGAATATAACATTCCCAACATTCTCTCTCTTGTTGTCTACTTTGCATAAACATGATATTTAGAACTTTAGTTCACTTTAGCAAGGATGACAAGCCCATAATTTCCCTACACCAGGACAACTTCTCTATTCTCACCGACTTGGTCAATGATTTTGCAACATTCTTCACTGTGTCTATCTTTTATAGTAACACCTTCTGGTTCTCCACCATCTCCCTCACAAAATGGTATTGAACATCAATGTGTTTCTCCTTCAAATGATATGTTGGATTCTTTACTAGGAATATCGCGCTCTTACTGTCACAATCCAACCTAATAGCATGATGTCTGAACCTAACATCTGAACATAACCTCTACAACCAAAGAAACTCCTTGCATGAACGAGTAGCTGCCATGTATTCAACCTCAGTAGTATACATTGCAATGAAAGAATGTCTCCTACTCATCCAATTAACTGCTCCGCCGAATATCTTGAAAACATATCCATTGTTCGATCATCTGTAGTCGATTCCTCCAACCCATTCATAATCGAAAAAACCATGTACATTGATTTCCATGTTGTCCTTAGACTCTCCTCCATAACAAACTGCATAATATTTATTGTCACGTAGATACCTAAATACTCTTGACTACAATCCAGTGCTCATTTCCAGGTTTCAACACGTACTTGCCCAATACTCCCATTGCATGGGAAATATCTGATCATGTACAAACCATAGCATACTTTAGAATACCTACAACACTAGCATAGGGCACACATAACCAAGAATAGGGACCTTAACCACTCAACTTCCTACATGTTAAAATGTTTCAAGACTATCTCAACACATTTTATTTAACTTAACCATAGTCTTATACCTGCACGATCTCTCTTTATTTCCATTCCAAGAATGAAATTTGCTGCTCCAAGATCCTTCATGTCGAACTTGGAGAATAACTCTAGTTTCACCTCCTTTATCAAATCCATCTTATTCCATACTAACAACATGTCGTCCACATATAGAGCCACATATATGAAATGACCACCAACTTTCTTCCAATACACACATTGTCCAACCTAACTTCTTACATACCCTAGTTGTTGGATATACATGTCAAAGTTCTGATACCACATCCTGCACGATTGTTTTAGACCATAGAGAGACTTCTTAAGCTTACAGACCATCTCTTTTTCTCATTTCACTATAAAGCCTTCAAGCTACATCATATAGATTTATTCTTCATGTTCACCATGAAAAATGTCGTCTTTACATCCATTTGTTCTATTTCAAGATTAAATGTTGTAGCTAAATGAATTAGTACCCTTATGGAAGTTAGCTTAATAACAGGTGAAAATATTTCACCGAAATTGACTCCCTTGACTTGGGAGTTCCCTTTCACTACTAGTTGAGACTTGTGCTTCTTGATTTGACCTATTGCATTCAATTTTTTCTTAAACAAGCACTTACTAATGATGAGTTTCCTTCCATTTGGTAATGCGACTAGATCCCATGTTACTTTCTTCTTCAAGGACTCTATTTCTTCTTCCATATCCCTTTACCCTCTGTTGATTCAATCGCTTCCTTTACCATTATGGGATCATCTTCTATGGAAGATAAAGAAAAAGCAAAGCAAAATTCGGTGACCTATATATTTCTGGTTGTTTCCTTGTTAAACCAGACCTCTTGACATATAGACTCTGTTGTTCCACCTCTTCATCAAATTTAGTCGACTTACCTAAATCCAAACTTTCGTCATTCATTTATCTTATGGTTTTTCTCTTTTAACCTCTTCATCCCTGGAAGTTCCTTCAACTTCTCTAAAGATCGCATCTCAACTATAAACTACCTTCCTCACCACTGGGTTCCACACCTTATACCTTCACTACATCCTTGTACTAGATGGAGTTCGTTGACTTGCTAACAAGTTTGGTTCTTTTCTTCTCTGGGATATGCACAAATGCATCATACCCAAAGACTCTAAGATGTGTAAGAGAGGGATTCTTACCATCCCATGCCTCATATGGAGTCGTGTTGACCAAAATAATCGATGACGGCCTATTCACCATGTAACATGCCATGTTGACTACCTCTGCCCAAAATTCTTGTGCTACTCTTGCACCACTAAGCATGCTCCTCGCATTCTCCATCAACATTTTGTTCATTCTATCAGCAACTCTGATCTATTGAGGCATGTAGGAAGTTATGGTTTGTCAATCTATACCATGCTGTCTATAGAACTATTCAAATGCCTTTCCATATAATTCTTCTCCATTATTAGTTATTAGCATCTTGATCTTTTACTAGTTTGATTCTCCACAAGAGTTTTGAACTCATGAAACTTTTCAAAAACCTCATATTTATTCCTCGAAAAATACAACCATGTCATTTTGTAGAATTCATCTATGAAAGGGATTTAATACTAAGATCCTCCTAGTAAAGGGATTGACACAGGTACAAGCACATCACTATGTATTGATTCCAGTATTTCCTTATCCCTAGTACCGCCAGATAAGAACCTTACACGACTCTTATTACCATAGATACAATGTTCATTAAAGTCGACTTCTTCAGATAAATTAGGGACCATACCTTTATTGTGCATAACACGAAGACCTTTCTCACCTATATGTCCCATCCATTGACGCCACAACATGGTCGAGTCAACTAGACAAGAAGATATGTTGTATGACTTCAAACAAACCATATTAGCACTTTCGTTAGTGTTTATTCTTCTCAATAGATTATACAAGGTTCTAGTCTGAACTCCTCTCATCAGTACCATCACTCCTCCCACCATATTGCACATATATTTCTCAATTGTAGACTATACACCTGCATTTCCCATCTTACTTACCGATATCAAGTTTCAAGCCAAACCTGGGATATGCAACACACCTTGAAGTGTTCCTATTCTTCTGTCTTTCAAATTCAGTTGAACTTTTCCTCGTCCAACTATCTTTGTCAGTGATTCATCTCCCAGTAGGACATCATCGATGTCGATCTTCTCATACTCACATAACTAATCTCTACGAGGTGCCATATGATATGACGCACCAGAGTCAATCAACAAGAGTCATGATCTGATTGTGTACTTGAGGAGGTCAAATACACATCATCTTACTCTTCTTGCAAAGTATTACAATCATTTAACCAACCCCTTTTCCTTTCTCAATTTCTGTCGACTTGTAGTTTCATCTATAATAAATGACTTTGTTGCATCGCTAACATATTTGCATCATTGGACCAAGCGATCTGGTCTTAAATCTACCCCTTGACTTCGACTTTCTACCAGAGGTTTTTCCTTTTCCTCTTTCCACCGATCGACCTCGTACCTTCAAGGATTCGTGGGTTGATCCTTCCATGTTCTTTATTCTCATCTCTTTTTACAACAGATATGTGACCACATCATCGATCTTTAATGTGGTATTGTTGCTTCGAATAGCCACAACCAGGCTATCTTAGGAATTTGGAAAAGAACACAACAGGCTGATGCATTTTTCCTCCTTGGTGATTTCAATATACAAGGACAACAACTGGCTAATCATAGTGTTGATCACGTTCAGGTTCTACTTAATTGATTCAGCTTCACCCATCCTCAGAAGATATAGCTTATTCCAAAGAAACAACTTGTCAACCAAATATTTTGACTAGTACAAGTTCCACAACTTTTCCCATGGCTTTTTTTCATTGTCTTATTCTAAGACATTCAAAAGTACGGAATCTACTAAACAAAGTCAAATTGCAATCCTTTCCTTTTTATTGATATTCTACCAGTCTTCCTTTGACACACCTGTTGGAGTCCTTCCTGAGTCAACTGCAATCCATTGTTCTCAATCTACAAGGATATCCTCCATCATAAGCTTTTGAAGCTCAAACTTTTGTCCATTAAACTTTTCAATTTCTATCATCAACGTGTTATGCATTCTAACTACCAAAGCATAGATCCATTTTAAACTTGGATCTAACTAGTACCAAGAGGGATCTAATTTCTTGAGGTGTAATTTTTTTTTATCTTGATTTTTTTACACATAAATAAAAAAATTAAATCTCATGAAATGGTATCTATCTTGGTGCTTAATAGATGGGTTTAAGATCGATTTATGGTGTTTTAATTTTTTTTTTTATTATGAGCCGACAAGAATTTTGTAAAGTGACAAATTTGACAACATCTCCCCCATACTGGGTTGTAAGCACCTCGCTACTCTCGGTGCAATAAATTAATGCTTCCGAAAGACTCCCACTGTAACAGGTATTCCCCAAATCCAGTACCAAGCTAAAACCATCAGCAACAAAGGCATCTCCCTACAACCAAATACAACTCTGACACCAATTGTTGGGTCTTAAATACTGATTACAACAGGTTTGAAAATTGATTCATATAGTTAAACACTTAAACATAAGACAATGGCACACAACACATCAACACATTACAAATAAATTACCCTAGAAACCTCTCTCCTGGAGGAAAACCAACAAACCAGTGAGATTTTGCTCATATATGGATGAAAACATGAAGTTGTGTAACTCTTTTTTGAGAAGGGGTGCGTTTGGAATGCAAATCTAGTTTCTCGCCCGAGAAAAATAGTCAACAAAATATTCTCAGGCGAGAGTTTAAAATTTTCTCGGTTGAGATTTTTAGCGGAGTTAATTATTTTCTCGGGCGAGAGTTGAAGCAGAGTTAACATTTTCTCAGGCAAGAGTTTTCTATTTTATAGGGAGAGAAATTTAGATATATGTCATCCACACTCTTGAGTAAATCTCTCGGGCGACACAATTAAAACTCTCAAACGAGAGATGTAGATTCCCTTTTTTTCTCATCCGAGAGTGTGATAACTATATAAGGCCCGTCAATTAGACCTTGCCCTCACTAATCCACTGTAAATGTTTAACTAGTCACTCTCAGACTACTTGATGGCTGAATCCACTTTCACTGCTAAATAACTGCTAATTGTAACTGCTTAGCGGCCCCAGGAAATTGACACCTCCTTGTCACTGTTTATGACTTTGCTGCAAATTCCTATTGTCCTATTTTCCTATCTTCCTGCACGATCCCGCGGATTTGACATATGCTTGTTGTCTCGGTGCATTTCAAAGTTGAAGAAGGGGAAAGACCGCCAACAAAGCTGTTTAAGAACTGGAACAGGCTGAGATTTAGTGTGGACATACTTCCTGCGAACCTATTCGGACTGGAACAGGTTGATACTGATTGGGGACAGACTGCCAGGTAAGCAGATATTTCGTTTCATCGGTCACCAGGTATGTCGTAGTCTTAGGTTATTTATGGTAAGGAAAGGAGGAGCTCTTTGCTATAGGGCTCCTCGGGGTAAGGAAAGGAGGAGCTCTCTGCTATAGGGCTCCTTGGGGTAAGGAAAGGAGGAGCTCTCTATTGTTCAAAAGATGGGGATTGAACCCGAACACTTACTTTTGGGGGTTCCTTGTTAAGCCATTACTTCTTGAATTTACCCATTCTACTTCCCATATGCTACCCTCTCACTCATGAATTTCCCATATCGATAGGCTACGTGAGCATTGTATCTCATCTAGATATGCCACCTTATATTACTGAAATTCCCAATTTGACAAAGCCATGTTCAGGTTCGACATTCTTCGTTGGAAAATAAACTCCAATATGGACCCTGGATCTTTTCATACTAAACAATAAGAAAAAATTTTACATCCTTTCCAGCTCATGGAGGGATCACTCCACGAGATCTTCATCAGGTTTCTTGAATAAACCAAAAAATACCACATCTATAAGATTTTAATGCAGAGGTTGACAAAATAAATTTGCCATTAAGATGGCTGTCCTCCAATGAATCCTGTGGCGGAAAAATTAAAATTCAACACCACCCTTTAATTTTCTAGCCGTATTACCTGTATCATTACACATTCCTAAATTTTGTCTATGAAATTCGAATAGATCTTTTTCCACTCTTGGTTTACCTATATCCTCGGGAGATATGAATGATTCCATAGTATACAAAAGTCCAGTTAAATAAATAAAATAAAAAGCATACCTACCAAGGAGTTACAGGATCCATACTACCAGGGAAATTATTAGGTAGTTACTGAGGAAAAGACCATGCTACTAATGCTATCTCATTTCCAAGAGCACTTACAATAAGCAAACTCGTTATAAAAAGGAATGTTTTTGTTACATGGTATTGTTACAGCAGGATCAGGCATAGAGATAATCTAAAATCAAGTTCATTTCCTTACTTTGATTTTGTTCCAGCTTTAAATGAGCAGTGCCCTTAATTATAGCAAAGCTTTTCATCTTGATGATGGTGGCAGAGTAACCGTGTCAATGGGGTAATTGTCCTTGTGGGATAATCGATGGTGATTTACTACCTCCCCTCTTGTGATGCTCTTGTGAGTGCCTCTCCTAGTGTAAAGAATTACTTGGGTACGTTGTGGGTGACCCCTCTATACTATTGGGTGTATCCCTATGGTTCCTTTCGTCGTGCAGGTAGTGTCCTATGAAGGCTTGGTAAAAATATCAGCTATTTGTTCATGAGAATTGCAAAGCTCAAACATATAGAACTTGAATTTTATTTGAATTTTAACCGGGTTTCTGCTAGTACAATGACGTTATGGGGATATTCTGCATACGTCTTTGTTGTTGTGTCTTATGTGGATGTTATATGTATTATTTTATTTGTTGCACATGAATGGTTTACTTTTTTCCTGAATGATTGTGATTCAATACTAACTAATGGTATCTGCACCTCCACTACTCTACACATTAATGAGATTACAATAATCATACATGCCTTGAGTTGGACCTAATTTCCTCGGAAGGTTGAATATGAAAGCATACTAGTCTACACTAGGCCTTTGTTGGACGTCCTCTATGAACCTTGTGTGATATTTTACAGCATAGATCACACAACTAGAGAAAACCTCACAAACCTCACTCAAGAATTGTAGAGAAGAAGAAGAAGAAATGAATCAATTATCACTCATGAACACAAAAATGGAGAAATATGTAGTATAATCATACATCATGTGTAATATGGAACTGTGAAAATGAATACAATAACAATATTGTCAAGTGAATTCGAATTAGCCAAAGGTGATTCGAATTCTCCTCAATGTGTGGCTTGGATAGCATTGGAGACATCACCCAATCAGTGGTAGTAGTTAGAAATATTCAAAAGTCATTCAAATAAGTCTAGCTGAGTCTAACTGAGCCATGTGAGCACAAATCAAGGGAAGGAGACTCCAAGGAGGGTGCATGAGGCTGTCAGTAGGTCAAGTGGCACTCCGATAAAGACTTCTGGAAGCTACAAGCAATTAAACTAAGCAATAAATGCAAGAATTGGCCATTCAATGTTGCAACTGACTGTTAGAATCCAAGTAGGTGTAGTAGGGCGCATTTTTCATCCAGGTAAGGAAAACAAGGCGCACTAGGTAGGTAGGAGGGCTACTGAGGCCTAAAAACAGGCTCTAGGGGGCTGAAAATAGGCTTTAGGTGCTGGGGAGACTACCATAATGATGACTGGATGCATGCATGCATGCAAATATAAATAATGATGGTGAGAATATTCCAACACCTCCCTACAAGCCAAACTATGAGGAAGTAACTGAAAACTAGTAGGGCCCTGGTGACTGAGACCAAAGGTCATCCCATACAACAATCTAAATAAATAAAGTGAGGAAAGAGGGAAAACCCAGTGGGAAGAAATCCCCCCCCAAAAAAATTGACTGAAGGTTGCTAATGTAGCATGGCATCACTCACCCTAGAAGGAGGCAAGTGACCTTCTTTATTGAAGAAGGATCGATCGGAAAGAAATGGATCACTGTGTGAATGATCAATGTGAGAAGGATGAAACCTTCCATTTTGAAAATCAAATTTGGTTCTCCTTTGATCAAGTGGATCACCAACAAGATCTCCAGAATATCTAAGAGTAATGGCTGCCCATCTAGGAAGAGGAGGATCATCAAGTTCTTGTGGATCTGGATCTTCCATTCACTCATCTTCACTTTCAGTTGCTAGATATTCAGGTTCTTTTGGATCTGGATCTAGCATTCGCTCTTCATCATATTCAATTTCAGATTCAGAATCTAAACTCTCATGGGATGAAGCTCTGCTCTCTTTCTCATCAAGCAGTGGTGGTGTGGTAGGCAAGCTCTCTTGCACAACAAGATGAGCATCATGTAGTGTCCATTCCTCAAACTGTACACCTTTCAAGGAATGTTGACATAGTATAAGGACCAAGAAGCTTGTAGGCCTTTTCACTCAATGCATATCCCACCAGTATACACTCTCTGCTTTGTGGATCTAGGGCTCTCCTTTTCTCTGTTGGAATCATTTCCCATGCTCTGGATCCAAACACTCTAAGATGGGATGCATCAGGTTTGTAGCCCATCCATGCTTCAAAAGGAGTCATACTTTTTAGTCCTTTATGAGGGACTCTGTTCTGAAGGTAAGTAGCACAGTTGATGGCTTCTTCCCAAAGACTAGGGTGCAACCCTTTCGACTTTAGCATGCAAGTTGCCATCTCCGTTAATGTTATGTTGTTTCTCTCTGCAACACCATTTTTTTGTGGTGTGTAGGGAACAAGATGCTGCATCTCTATGCCTTCATCATCACAAAAGGATTGGAAGTAATCCTTGACATACTCTTCTCCATTAGCAGTGTGAATGGCCTTGATCTTTCTATCTAAATTTTTTTTTGTAGAAGACTTGAAAAACTTAAAGTATCCAAACACTTCTGATTTTAATCTGAGAAGGTATACCCATATAAATATTGAATAATCATCAATAAAAGTAAGAATATACCTTGCCTTATTCAAAGATAAATCTGGAAATGGCCCTACAACATCACTATGAATCAGATCTAGAGGTTGAGAGGCTCTCCTTGCCTTTCCTTTCTCAAACTTCTTTTCAGGATGCTTTCCCATCAAGCAACCCTTACAGTTGCCCTTGGCAAACTTGATTTTGGGTAGACCTTCAACCATCTCTTGAGTATGCATATCTTGCAAGTACTTGTAGTTGAGATCCCCAAATATTTCATGCCATAACCTACTCTCTTCATTTGCATGTGTGTGAAGAGCAGACTTCTTGGAGAGAGGAAGAAAGTGAGAGAACTCATAGAGTTTTGATTGGTGGTTTGCAACACCGTTTGCAATGATATTTCCTGAAACCATGTCTTGTATTTCAACCTCATTTGGAGAGAAGATCACCCTCTTGGTCTCTCCAATATGGGTCATTTGGTAGACCGAAAGTAGATTGGAAGTAAGTGTAGGAACATAGAACACATTTGAGAAGTACCCATGATCAAGAAGTAAGTGTAGGAACATAGAACACATTTGAGAAGTACCCATGATCAAGTTTGAACCTTCCAATCCCCTAAGAGGAGACCTCAAAATCATTCCCCAAGATGATGGAAGGGCCAACAGTGCATTCAAAACCAGTAAAGAGATATTTGGAGGAAGACATGTGTCTTGATGCTCCCGAATCTATGATGAAGGAGTACTCTCTTGATGCACCTTCCATGAGAGCATGGCATCTCTCCTTGTCCTCAGATATAGAAGGTTCAACTTCTTTCTTCCTAGCACATGCAGGTACTGGAAGGTTATTCTTTTCAAGTAACTGAGCCATCAAGTCTATAGTCTTCTTCATACAAGAACTCTCAGGATGGATCCTCTATTGCAATAGGTGCATTTGGATTTCTCCTTATGAGATTGCTTTCCCTTCTTAGAATTCAAAGCCCTTTCTGACTGATAGGGAGCCTCCTTTTGCTTATGCTCATTCGACTTTCTGTCAAAAAAATTTTGCTTGCCCTTGCAATTCGCTCTCTTAACCTCATCAACTGCAAGTGATGAATCCATCTTGGGTTTTATCATTCCCATTTGAATCAACTTCTCCTCCTCTTGTGTGAGAGACTGGATGAAGTCATCAAGAGTGGGAAACTTCCATTTTGGGATGGATAGCTTCGCTGTCTGAAAGGTAGAGACAAATACTGAGTAGTTAGGGCCCAATTTTGATAGTATGGAAAGGATGAGTTGCTTCTCTTTCTTCTCTATTCCATATCTCTTCAATTGTGAAATCATATTTTTGAACTTGGTAAGAAACGCATTGATGGAGTCGAAACTGCAAGGGCTCGGTGAGATAAGCTCATTTTCCAACTTGTGACCTTTCAATTCATATTTATGTCCAAGAAGAGATTCGAGCTTGTCCCAAAATTCTTTTGGAGTGGCTAGATCAACGATATGAAAATGGAGGTCTTCAGAAATGCCGAGGAGTGCAGTCCTACTGCTTCATCAAGTTTATCCAAGTACTTGGATTTCTCTACTGCACCAGTGGGTTCGACTGTAGTCCCATTCAATACTCTAGAAAGGTTCTTGGACTTCATGAAGATTTCCATCTTGGCTTTCCATGTTGATGTATATGTAACTTCAGAAGATATTCACTTGTATATTGTATGTATTACATTTGTACCTTATTGTATTACCAACAAAGATGTATTATTCCTCTGATTGGAAGTGTAGTCATGTGTACTTGCAAGTGTCGCAAGTTATATTGTAAGTGTCGTAACTTATACTTGATGGGTTATTAGACCACCTTGATGGGGTCATCCCTATATGAGTCATGTGGGTCAAAGGGTTATTAGACCACCCTAGTAGGGGTCAGCCCAGTCAACATTATGTTAAGTGGTTAAGTTTAGGCCGACCTAGTTGAGTAAAGGTCAAGTGAAAGTTAGTGTATAAATAGAGAGTGTGTCTCTCTCATTTTACACATTCTATTATTCACTCACTTCGCATTAGTGAGAGAAGAGGAGGGTGCGCACAAGTGGAGAAGGAGCATGCTACTGAAGATATCTATCTCTTGGGTTTGATCATGGTGATCCTTGTATTGATGCTTATTCTATCTCTAAGGAAGTTGCGGGGTTTTTCACCTTCTTGGTTTTCCCCGGTGAAATGTTTTGTGTCCCTTGTCTCTTGTCTCTTATGCTTGATATGTTGTACATGTTGTTCTTTCAGTTAAGATCCTGGATCTATTGAATTAAATGATGAAAAAATAACATGGAATCAGAGCTAGCCTGAAAGAAGTCATGCTATGGCATTTATGAGACTTGTTGCACTTGCGACAAATCGGAAGCTAGGGCTTGATATAGAAAAAACCAGTCATCGTATAACTTTCACTATAAATCCATTTTTGTGAAGGTTCAGGATCTGAAACGTTTACAGGTCGAAGGTAGCATACCCATGTACCTTGTGTCCAAAGCACAACATCTGATTCGTTTTACTTTGTGAGATATGATCCGTACAATATAGGATTTCTGCCTCTTCCAGATCTCAATCATAAACAGGTGACCTAGGAAAAAAGGTCACAACTTTGGATAGGAAGATCCAAATGAAATTCTATAAAAAGTGACAGTAAGAGCACAAACTGTAGTTTCTCAGGTAAGTTTTTCAGAGGCCAAAGTTGAACCAGTGACACGTGGAACGCCATACAAGTTCGATATCCTATTTTATCCCATAAACAGGCCACGTTGCGACACTTGGCATAACTCTCTCTCAGAGAATCCAATTGAGGTCAGACCTGTGGGGTTGGAAATATGACATGTCAGGATACCACAGGCCAAATTTTCAGACCCTGTGGATTCTTAATTTCAGAGATGCACCAAAAACAATTAGGTGCATATTTCTATCAAAACAGAATTGGATTCTGAGCACCTTCATTCTTGGCTTGTCACTGCTGCGGGAATTTAGGGCTTCAGAGAAAGTTGGAATTTTTGGAATCGGAGTCCACGGCTGAATGCTCCTCATCAAAATTGAAATTTAGAGACCAAGATCGAATTTTTTGGTTGGGAAGAAGGTCGGGCTTGATCAAACCCTAGTTCAGGATTTTGATCGGAAAGGTGGAAAATTAGGGCTTCTGCAAAAGTTGGAATTTTTGAAATCTGTGACCACGACTGGAAGCTCCTTAGAAAAATCAAAGTTTAGAACACAAGATCGAAACTTTTGGATGGGCAGAAGATCGGGCTTTATCAAACCCTAGTTCGGGATCCTGTCTAGAAGATCCGGAAGTTTCAAAGGCAATTTTGAGGGGTCAAATTTTGGAGTTTTCAAAATTGAAGTATACCATCTTGATCAGCTCAACAAGGCACATCTTTTCATCCAATTAGAGGTTTGAAATTCAAAGTTTGAATTTTTAGGGTTTCTCTAACAAACCCTAATCTCGCTCGAGATCCAGTTTCTGCAAATCAAGTGGATTGGATTAATCCTATAAGAGAATGGATTGGACACCTGCATAAGTGAATAAGTTCCAGTTCCAGAGGGAGATGAGGCTGAGGCTTTACATGAGAAGGCTACAAGCAATCCCGACAGGTATGACTTGAAGAGATTTAGGTATGTTTTGAAATCTGTTCATGATTAAGTTTATGATATGTTTGTCTTCATATTATTAAGGTTAGTACAATCTTGATTATATTTAGACTTGTCTTATCACCCTAGTAAAAGTATGAATGCATGTGAATGATATAAGACATTCATTGCTTAGGGTTATATGATTGTACTATTGCATTGTGGTGTTGTATGAGGTTGATGTTGTCCGCTAACATGAAAGGTACATCAAGAAAGACAAATCAAGTTCTAGATCAAGAACATATGACCATGGTGACATGAAGACAAAGACTCATCCATAGCCATAATAGAAGCTCTACTTACGAGTTATGTATATTTTGGTTCTACAATGGTTAACTTATGAGTTATGCTGGTTACTAGCACAAGTCTTTGAAGAAGAAAAAAAGGACATTATATGGGTATGTTAGACATAACTAGCAATCATGATAATCTAGGTATGTTTTTCCTATATCAAGTTAGAATCCTACCTTATGTTAGGATATTATACTTTTGTATGAATGATTATTCTTGAAGTTAGAAGTTTAAGTAATCAACAGTTTATGCATATTATGTTTCTTACTTTGATTGATGATATGACTAACCAGAAGAGTCTAATGGTCAGTAAGAATATGCATGAGAAATAGAAGTCCTCCCTGAAACCTTGAATACTAATGCTTGTGATAAATTATCTGTGTTTGAAATGATCATGACCATACATGTTTAGAATCATTTGATAGTATTGAGATTATACTAATGGATGTATGATTATGTATGAGATCTTGAGGATGACACAATCATGACACTAGTGCACACTTAAGCATGCATAGTGGTCCAAGATGAATATAAGTTCAAGGATAGGTAATCCAGGAAGCAAAGATCAAGAGGGAGCACACTCCAATAGTTCCTGCAAGGAAGCAAAGATTGAGAGGGAGTCCACCCAACAACCAAACAAAGATAAGTATTTGAATTGTCCTATATATGATTACTTAAATGATGCTTTCCAGTCATACTTATGTTCCTAGATTTAGGATGTATATTATGCATATTAGAAAAGTTGCATTAATGAAAAAGATACTTCTAATATGCAAGTAATGGGTAAGTGGCCTATGGTACTGTACAACATTGCATTGCTACTTATCTAGAATGAAACCTCTTTGCTAACATGTTGGGAGTTGTGCACACTCTTAACAAATGTTCTGGTAGAGATGGAAGGCATATAGAAAGTTACGGGATATGGATAAATGTTGTATTGAAGCATTGGTTAAAACAATTGCATGACTGTATGACATATGTTCTTATGTGTAAGATTTTAATTTGAAAAACTATGAGAAGTTTCTAATCATGAAATTGAATTTGAGTTGGGAAAGATCGTGTACAATCACCTACAAAAGATGAACTACAACATTTGTTCCAGCAATGAAGTTCGAGAAAACTATCTATTGAAGATATTGAAGAATTTAAAGTTCTCAAGATCCAAGATGCAGTAATGGAAGAATGCCATGATCGAGGAATACCAGTCGATCATGAAGAATGATGTTTGGGATGTGGTCCCAAGAACATAAGGGAAGCCTGTTGTGACTTCCAAGTGGATCTATAAGATCAAGATGTTGCAGATGGAAGCATAGAGAAATACAAGGCAAGGTTTGTGGCTCGTGGTTTCTCCCAGAAAGAGGGGATAGATTATGAAGAGAATTTTGCACCTTTCGCCAGACACACTTCCATCAGAACAATGCTTGCTCTGGCTACAGTGATGAAGTGGAAGATACACTAGATGGATGTCAAGACAGCTTTCTTGAATGGTGTAGTCGAAGAGGAAGTGTATGTGGAGCAGCCACTCGGTTTTGAGACACATGACAGGGAGTCATATGTGTGCAGGTTGAAGAAAGCCTTGTATGGCTTGAAGCAAGCTCCTAGGACTTGGTATGGTAGGATAGACATATTTCTATCCAGTTTGGGATTTACCAAGAGTAAAGAGGATTCCAACCTCTACTACAAGGTAGAGGAAGGAAATCCAGTGATACTACTATTGTATGTGGATGCATGTTTGTTACAGGTGAGGATAGATTGATTGCCGATACAAAGAGGAAGCTTGCTACCGAGTTCAAGATGAAGGACTTGGGGATGATGCATTACTTTCTAGGCATGGAGATGTGGCAGAGTGCATATGGAATCTTCCTTGGACAAGGGAAGTATGCAGTAGATATCCTAAAGCGGTTCGGGATGATGGACTGCAAGGCCATGGCCACACCTATGGCATCGAACCTGAAGCTTCTGTGTGATGCTTCATCTGAGTCGGTTGATGTCACAATGTATTGTCAAATGATTGTGTCCTTGATGTACCTAATGAACACGAGACCAGATATTTGCTTTGCGGTGAACACATTGAGCCAGTTCCTGACGGATCCCAAAAGTGTTCACTTGGTTGCTGTAAAGCATATTCTGAGGTACCTGAAGGGTACGGTTGATTATGGGCTCAAGTATGATGCGAATCAAAAGTTTAACCTGGAGGGTTATGTTGATTCAGATTGGGCAGGCAGTGTTGCAGATAGGAAGAGCACTTCGGGGTGTTGCTTCAGTATGGGTTCAGGTGTGATCTCTTGGTTTAGTAGGAAGCAGTCCTGCGTAGCACTAAGTACAGCCGAAGCAGAGTATGTCGCAGCTTCTTCGGCTAGTTGTGAGGCAGTATGGCTTAGGAAGCTACTGTTTGAGTTATTTGATCTCCCGTTGGATGCTACCTGTATCTATTGTGACAACCAGAGTTGTGTGAAGTTTTTAGAGAACCCGGTGTTCCATGACAGGTCAAAGCACATTGAGATCAAATATCACTATATCAGGGATATGGTGCAGAGAGGAGCAGTGAAGCTCCTGTATGTTGTGATGGATGAGAAGGTTGTAGATGTGTTGAAGAAACCACTAGACAGAGTGAAGTTTGAGTACTTCAGAGAGAGGCTTGGTGTTCTTTTGATTGAAGATACTTCGAGGAAGAAGTGATGGGACACATTTGCAGGAGCCATTCCAAGCATGGTGAGACGAGGATCCTTCCCATGTTGTGGATGTAAGCGCTGTGTGATGAGCATTAGGACGATTCTCTAGTTACTGCTTTGGATATGCATCAGTTGGATGCTTTGTATGATCAGTTGGATCATGTATGATGACATGAATTAGGACAATGTAGTGACAATGATCAGGATGATCATGTGTGATGAGTATCAGGATGATGCTATGGATGACACGCATCAGGACGGTGCAGTGACGATGATCAGGATGATCATGTGTGATGAGTATCAGGATGATGCTCCAGATGATATGCATCAGGATGATGCTATGACGATGATCAGGATGATCATGCGATGATGATGAGCATGAGGATGATGCTTTGTGCGAGGATGATCAGGTTGATCTTGAGTATCAGGATGGTACTCTGTGGCCGTGGACAGGTTGTGCAAGGGTAGCATGTAATACATCCTTGAGATCCGGACAGGTTGTGCTTGTCACTTAAAAGGCCTCAGATGCTCTTTAGGGTTCTTGCTGGGAAAGACACCCTTTTAAGGTTTTTCTAGACCACATGTAATACGTCCAAGAGATCCGGACAAATTGTGATAGTAACGTAAAAGGCCTCGGATGCTCTTTAGGGTTCTTGCTAGGCAAGACACCCTTTTAAGGTTTTGTGAGGACCACATGTAATACGTCCTGGAGATCTAGACAGGTTGTGCTATTCATGTAAAAGGCCTCGGATGCTCTTTAGGGTTCTTGCTGCGCAAGACACTCTTTTAAGGTTTTGTGGAGATTACATGTAATCAGTCCTGGAGGTCCGGACAGGTTGTGCTAGGCACATAAAAGTCCTTGGATGCTCTTTAGAGTTCTTGTTGAGAAAGACACTCTTTTAAGGTTTTGTAAAGGTCACATGTAAAATATCTTGGGAGATTCGATAGGTTGAGTTGTGTGCTCATAAAAGGCCTGGGATGCTCTTTCGAGGTTTTGTTGACGCACATAATTAGTCCTGAGGATTCCACAGGATGGCCATCTCGCAGAGATGATGAAGACTTACAGGAGGCTAGGCCTACATCCAACATGAAAAAGGGATGGATCTGTAGAACTTCCTATGATGAGAATAATTATGAGATAGCCCAGTGATCGAGATGTCGAGTACAGCAGCAGTGATGATGATGATGCTCTGTGATCCAGCTCTAGAATTGAAGACTTGTGCCTATATGTATTGATGACCTATGTCAAGAGAATGCATTCCTAGTTAAGAGGGAGTGTTTATGTATATGTAACTTCGGAAGATATTCACTTGTATATTGTATGTATTACATTTGTACCTTATTGTATTACCAACAGAGATGTATTATTCCTCTAATTGGAAGTGTCGTCATGTGTACTTGCAAGTGTCGCAAGTTATATTGTAAGTGTCGTAACTTATACTTGATGGGTTATTAGACCACCATGATGGGGTCGGCCCTGTATGAGTCATGTGGGTCAAAGGGTTATTATACCACCCTAGTAGGGGTCGACCCAGTCAACATTATGTTAAGTGGTTAAGTTGAGGCCGACCTAGTTGAGTAAAGGTCAAGTGAAAGTTAGTGTATAAATAGAGAGTGTGTCTCTCTCATTTGGTACATTCTATTATTCACTCACTTCACATTAGTGAGAGAAGAGGAGGGTGTACACAAGTGGAGGAGGAGCATGCTGCTGAAGATATCTATCTCTTGGGTTTGATCATGGTGATCCTTGTATTGATGCTTATTCTATCTCTGAGGAAGTTGCGGGGTTTTTCACCTTCTTGGTTTTCCCCGGTGAAATGTTTTGTGTCCCTTGTCTCTTGTCTCTTATGCTTGATATGCTGTACATGTTGTTCTTTCAGTTAAGATCCTAGATCTATTGAATTAAATGATGAAAAACTAACATTCCATTCGACATAATTGAATGAATTCAATTTTAGATCCATTGGTAGCTGTTGAAGTCGAATTGAAGATGAATTCGAATGATGGAATAAACCTACAAAACAAATGAAATTGATGATGGAGATTTGCTGCAAATCGAGAGAAAACTACCTTAGGACAATGAGCACATGTGACTGGATCCTTCACACCTGGCTAGACCTCACTGGATTGCTCCAGTTAATTCAAGACAACTGCACCAGGAATTGCTGTGGAAATCCAGAGGCTTATGGTGCTCAATGAAAGAAAGTTGCTCAATGAATTGTTGCAACTGTTGCTACTGCTACAATTACAATAGCTGACTCCAGATCTGATACCATGTGATATTTTACAGGATAGATCACATATCTAGAGCAAACCTCACAAATCTCACTCAAGAATTGCAGAGAAGAGGAAGAATAAATGAATCAATTATCACTCATAAACACAGAAATAGAGAAATCTGCAGTATAATCATACATCAGTTGTAAGTTGGCACTATTAAACTGTAATGTCCCCATTTTGACCCCCTTTGTATTAAATCGTAAATGATGTAAATATTGTAATTTAATCATGGTGAGGAGCTCAACTCCAAGGCCCCACCATTGATTTAGCGTTTCATGTATCAGCAATTAAAAATAGATGCCTATGGTTCTTGTGCAAGATGGGCACAATGTAAGTAAGACATCATGTAAATACGAATTTTAATGGAAAAACCCCAACTAGCTATGCAATGCAACAAAGAGATGGGGCATGATTCTACAAGGAATAGGGAGGGAAATTATTCAAACCCTTGAGCCAATGGTGTCAACCCATGTGTCAATGAGAAAACCCATGAACTCTTAACTATCCATTTTGTCTCATACACCCAATCATTTAATTCTTCCAAAGATTGGTTGGGGCAGTTAATGTCTTGGGATTGGAGAAGTATGGCAGTCAGATTTTCGTGCATGGGCAAGCCATCAACCTAGAAATCGTATTTTTGGCTTGCTGGGCAAGAAAACCCCCACGAAATGCTGCCTAAGGCAATTCCTCATCCATTACGTTCTTCCTCTCACGCAGACTGAGCTCACTGGAATTTATCCTCACGTTTTTCACCATAACCCTGCGTTTTTCCATGCCCAAGAACTTGTTTTTGGTAATGTGCAATAGCTGGGGAAGGAGGGACGCGAATTGGGACTAAGGGAGAGGTCGTTTTTTCCCCTGGGGCATTTTTCTGGAATGGGTTTTGCTCTCCCAGTCGAATTTTCCAGTTGCCATACGTTTTGAGTCTACCCACATTTTTCTGAAGCTCAGGAAACCCCATCTCATGCATCCCACTGTTGGAAACATTTTTCTCATGCTCAGCAAGTGTAGTTTTGCTATTATGAGCATCCTTGTTTGATTTGAACCTGTAAGCAAGAAACTGGAGTGGTAGTGGACAGAATTGGCTTGATAAACCTAGTGTAGGGAGTAACCTCTCAAGAAGATCAAGAGGGCTGGCTACTTTTCTATGAACACCCTGAGAGCACTAGAAAGGAAGGTATGGCTTGAGGGACTGTATGGTAGTGAAGAGAATACTTCCTTGTGTTGGGTGTGTAGGCATTGTGAGTGCCAAGCTGAATAGATCTGGGAGGGGTACCCATAGCTCTGTGGTTGAGCTCACTAGCTTAGCAATTCTTCCCTCCCATTTCCTAGCAGCCTGATAAACCCAATTGCAGATTGGCTTGGCTCATCTTGGTGTATGCTCGGCTATGTGTGAGTCTGCTGTTCCCTGGTTCCTTGTAGTAATCATGCCCAGCTCAGGGGTGGCAATTGTATCAAGAGGTTGATAAGCACAACTGGCCTATGGTTGGGTGGAACGTTGCAGTTGCATAGCCAGTTGCTTGGGACTACCTTATTGAGATAAGTATTCTCTTGTGTTAAATTGCAATTATCATTTGATGAATATTATGAATGTATGTGGATGTATTAAATGAATTTACTTCCACTGTGTTTTTAAAAGTTTATGCATTTCCATATGATCTTTTATAATTCTGCAAAGGTCTTTATTTAATGGTTGTCACAGAAATTTTGAATGTATGTTAGATATCAACAGGATTTATTTTATTTCCGTTGTGTTTCTATAGCATGCACATATACATGTCTTTGTATCAATAAGTTTAATTAATGGATATGGGGCTAATTGCCCGGATTGAGCACCACGTCCTCTCTATCATGCTGGTATGGTAGGAGGGGACACTACAGAAACTGAATACAATAACAATACTTTCAAGTGAATTCAAAATAGCCAAAGGTGATTTGAATTATCCTCAATGTGTGGCTTGGATAGCATTGGATACATCACCCAATCAGTGGTAGTAGCCACAAATAGTCAAAATTCAGTCAAATGAGTCTAGTTGAGTCTAACCGAGCCATGTGAGCACAAATCAATGGAAGGAGACTCCAAGGAGGGTGCATTAGGCTGTCAGTAGGTCAAGTGGCACTCCGATACAGACAACTGGAAGCTACAGGCAATTAAACTGAGCAATAAATGCAAGAACTAGCCAATCAATGCTGCAACTGACTATTAGAATCCAAGTAGGTGTAGTAGGGCACATTTTTCATATAGGTGAGGAAAACAAGGCATACTAGGTAGGTAGGAGGGCTACTGAGGGCTAAAAACAGGCTCCAGGTGTTGGGGAGACTACCATACTAATGACTGGATGCATGCATGCAGAATGCATGCAAAGCATGCAAATATAAATAATGATGGTGAGAATATTCCAACACCTTGTGCCTCTAGATATTGTGCCATATGTGGTTTATCTGGTTCCAGGTGCATTCCTTCTAGTTTGAAATCCATAGCCCAAAATATAGGGTCAAATATAGATAAAGATGGAACTACAGTTCCATATTTGGGTGTGGGTTCAGAGTGAGATACAGATCCTCTCATTAAATACACTCCAATTGTGGTGTCCCCGTCATTTCCACCCCTTCCACTTAGCTTTATGACCTACTACATACGACTATCTTATTTAGGCATTAGTAGAATCAATCTCTCAATTCCATAGTAAAACATGTATATATCATTTTGCATCCATCAACGAATGCAGTAATCCAACCACCCTAGCCACGCATTCCATCTAGCAATTAGATCCACTAGATCAATTTGCGAAGAAGAATAATTTTTTATGGGTAAAACCGCATAAGTATAAGGATATCATGGCGAAAGAAAAAAACACCCCTTACCCCTTACTTTCAATCTTAATATTGAATTGATTTGGTTCCACTAACGCCAAAACTTGGAAGGTCATTGGGTTTGAATTCCCATGCCATTGGTTTGATACAATGCCAACAAACCGGGGGACTGACTTATCTCTATCTCTCTTTAAGTTTGAGTGAAAATAATTGTCTTTAGCTCTATTTTGATCATTTTAAAAAGAAACACCCAAATTGTGATGTTGTCTTTCTCTATACTTCAATTGCGGTGTCCCCATCCTTTCCACCCCTTCCACTTAGATTTATGATATACTACATACTAATACCTTATTTAGCTTCAAATTTTGTTTTTGGAGTTCATTAACGGATGGATTATCAAACATAATCAAAAGTAAAATGATAGTGTCATATTTTCCCAATTTTCATGATCAATTTCTATTGAGGTAAGGCCATTACTGTCCAATCTTTCTACTATGGTTAAAGTATAAGTCCTTACGCCATTGTGTTAAGGGGAATTTGTAAAATACCTTAACAATAAGCATCATGTCATAATATTAAATATTATCAAAATAAATTAGTTATGATACAAAGAAATATTTCATCTCAAGATAAGGGATAAGGGTTGGTATTATGACTACATGAGAAGGATTAAAAAGAAGAATTAAAAAGAAGAATTCAAGAAAAAGATTTAGTAGATGAATCATTGATCATTACAGATTTCAAAATAAGGAAATAAAAAAATACTATAAACATGAGATCAATCTCATGATTAAATTATATGAATATAGATTAAATTATATGAATTTAATATATATTAAAGTACTTTAGCCATTCAAATTATCATTATCTAGTAATGAAAAGAAGGAAACACAAAAAATATAGACACTAATTGAGAACTAGGTAGATATAATGATACATTTCTAAAAGATAAAATATCTCATTTCAACATAAATATTTAAATAGCTTAAATATCTTCTTGAGCTCACCAACTATATATATGTGAACCAAATAGAAAATATAATTCATTCTAAAAGAATGAGCATGAAATGTCAAAAAAAAAAGGACTTACGTCCAAAGCTTTACAGTTTTACATCCCAAAATTTCTTTTTCTATTACATATACATCTTCTTTACATCATCCATATTCACATAAACACATAAAGAGCAAAAGATCCGCTTTCTCTTCATCTTAAGGGTTTCCTATTTTTGGATACAAACGCGTTGCATTCTTCTAGGACTCTTAGGAGCTGAGTCCTTTTAATTCTTTAATATCTAACTTTATGGGATAAGAAATGGTTAATGTGCATGCTTTAAAGGCTATTCCTATATAAAAAGTGCAAACCATCTTATATATTTTCTTACATAAAAAGTGCTAATCTATAGCCTACCTAGTATGTGAGATCTTGTTACCTATGACATTATAGGTTGAATTCAGAAGTTGTGTAATTTTCAATGCACAATTTTATTGTAATTAGGAAATAATAGTTTTTAAACAAAATTATTTTAAGCAATTAATGTTATAAATTAAGGGTTAACCTTTGTTAAAATGGATGAACCCCTACGATTTCATCACAAAGGCAATCTTCCTTGTCATTATTGATCTAGATTCTCTTGTGTTAATGATGAAATTTGCCTCTCCAACTATTCATTTTACAACCTTCTAAGATCCCTTCGGTTCCTTTCAATTTATACATCTGTTCTTCTATTTTAACATTTCTATTTCCAATGAGATATCTTGAAAGTGTTGTGATGTGTTTGTTATAATCAGAATCCTAAGTTTAATCTTATCCAATATTAGCTTGAGAATAGAGCCAAACTCATCTGACCTGTTGTACTTTAGTAATGACGAATTTAGGGTGGATTCGATTAAGACAACTTCCATATTTGAAATAGCAATCCAAACATAAAAGGATGGCATTACCAACATTTGAAAATTTGATTTTTTAAGTCATTTATCAGGTTTCAATAGTAGTAAGTATTAACCCTTTCATTATATATGTAACGATGTAGAAACCAGGTTAAGAGACGAGAAGATCTATTGCATCTAACCGTCATACGTTTTTATTCATTGATAGATTTTATTTCAAAATTTTATTCAACTTTTACAATCAGTTTAAACCATTGCATTAAACCCCATACCAAGACCTTAATCTATCCCTCATTACTCCATATGGATGGACATGAGGCACCTCGAGGTGTTTCTAGTGGTTCCAACTCTAGTAAACATGTTTCTAATGACTTTATTGGAGACATCACAGGTGTGCATATTGAGCTTCCTGCTAGATTGTTTTCTTAATTTGAAGAAATCTGAATGGAATTTATGTTTGACATGTTTATAATTTAAAAATTACTTGTCATGCATAGGTGCACAAGGTCAGGGTAACGCCAACTTGGTTTCTCTGGAACCATATTCATGGAGGGCATGTAAGGTTTTTCATACACCAAAACCTGCAAATGTTGATGAACATTTGAAACCAAGCACAAGTTCATATTACCAGGAGTGGCGATTAGTCCACATTTTTATATTCCCATAGGTGCAGCAGTTATACCATGCGTTTTTTACTGATACTCCAACACCCCCCCTTCGACGTAGCTCGGGGGAATTGAACCCGATACCTCAGCTCTGATACCATGTAAGGTTTGGTGTTACACCAAAACTTGCATATGTTGATGAGCATTTGAAACCAAGCACGAGGTCCTATTACCAAGAGTGGTGGTTAGTCCAAATTTGTATATTCCCAAAGGTTCATTATGCATAGGTGCTTAGATTCAAGGTTATGCCAAATTGGCTTCTCTGAACCCACGTTCTTGGAGGTTAGACTCGGGTATTTTGGACTATTATTTAACATTTTAAAGTCTATGCATAATTTGAAGAAATGTGAATTGAAATGTTTTTTGCATGTTTATAATTTGAAATTTTCTCGTCATGCACAGGTGCTCAGCGTCGGGGGCATGCCAACTTGAATTATCTGAACCTACATTCTTTGAGGTCACACTCAGGTATTTTGGACTATTATTTTACATTTTCAAGTCTACGCATAATTTGAAGAAATCTGAATTGAAATGTTGTTTGACATGTTTATAATTTGAATTTTTCTCGTCATGCACAAGTGCTCAGAGTCAAGGTCATGCCAAATTGGATTCTCTAAACCCACATTCTTTAAGGTCACACTCACGTATTTTGGACTATTATCTAACATTTTCAAGTATACTCATAATTTGAAGAAATATGAATTGAAATGCTGTTTGACTTGTTTATAATTTGAAAATTTATTGGCATGCACAGGTGCTCAAAGTGAGGGTCATGCCAACTTGGCTTCTTCAGACCCACATTCTCAGAGGGAACACTCGATTATTTTGGACTATTAATTAACACGTTCAAGTCTAGGATAAATTAAGTGTTTCTTGCAAAAAATATATGAACATAAATATTTTGACATTTTTTTAAAATATCATCATGCACAAATGCACAGGGTCAGCGTCAAGGAAACCCAATTACCTTGAACCTTCATATCATGATGAAACATATGTTCCCATCTATATCATTACACATGGATCAATGCGATTTCTCTGGAGATATTGGTATTGGTTCCAACTCTGACAGACACCTTTATGATGGGTCTACTAGACACACTATAGGTGAATAGAGTCTACCTCAGGATAGCCCATATGCTGCGCACATAGATGCCCAGATGACACATTTAGGTAAATTTTATTGTTACTTAAATTACGTTTTCAAGTAGGTGATATGTAAAAAAAATTAACGAAACATGCATAGAAATTGATTGCTTTTTGTCTCTGCTTTCAGTGTCTTATGCTATTACTACACCTAGCACAGCCGACCCACCATCTGATAGACCTATTTTAGGTAAAATTTAAACCTAAATATTGCTTGACATGTTTAATGTGTTGGAAATGGAGTTTCTCAAGTGCTTTTTTAATTGAAACTTTATTGTTTTATACAGGTGCTAGTAGAGATGTTCCTTCTGTAGAATTGCTTGCCTCTGGTCCAGGTAGTGTACATTGTGGCAAAAGGTTTCCACCAAGTATTTTTATTGATGTCGTGGGGGAGGGGGGGGAAAGAGTTCGTAGGGTGCAAGATTATGCTAGCAATCCAATCTATGAACCTCTTTACCCCCATCCTAGAGATATTCCAAAGGAGTGACCTTCGGAAGATAACATTGCAACACTCATCATTGAATGGATGACAAAGTATTTAAGCATATTGTAGGATGAGTTGGATAGAAGCAATATCTCTATAAGTAATCGAGAGAGTCTCGTGATCATTTTGCACAATCTGAGAGGGTTGATAGAGTCTTATCGTAGTGTTGGAACGTCCACCCATGTATTTTTTGACATTACGCGTAGGAGGAAATTGTCGGTGATAGGTCGCCACTCCTACAAAGAAGTGAAAGCCACAATCACGAAAGAAGTGGCGTTGTCATTATTTGATTTACGACCTGAAGACAAAAAATGTCTAAAGTTTGCATGATTTAATGATCCAACCATTGCATTGTATATTTATGAGAGGTTCTTGTATGCATACGGGAAGTTTCCAAATAATGATGAGGTGCCCCAGTATTTTGTTAAAATGATATATGCATATTTTTGGTTTCATATGGACCCTGATTATACAGATATGGGATCAAAATTCTATGGTGCTAGCAAAGGTCGTACATATGAAAGCCCCGACACAATGCGAGATGTTCAATTTAGAGCTCCATCGCCTCGCTTAGTACCTCGACCATCTAGAGTGGTTGTATTTTGGGACAAGTTGGAGTCATCATCCCAAGCAACAACTGTTGTGAGAGAGAAAATACAGGAGCATGTTCAAGCTACTTTGATAGATGTCACACCCCCTCGCATCTATTAACACAAGGAAGGGAACATGATACCCAAATATGGGCTTTTATAAAACTTAGCCTATTTCAACATTCATGATTCATATAAATATAAACAGTTGCCCAACAATCTGGAAAACATGTACAGCGGAATAAAACATCATCCACATACATTTCACATGCATCAACCATATCAAGAACAACCATCCTTTAATTAAAACAGTGCAGAAGTAAATACATATAAGAGAATATACTTATCTCACTGCAATGTTGTCCCAAACAACTAGCTATCTCGCTGCAACATTCCACCCAACCATAGGTCTCTACCCAACCTATAGTATTTCAGCACTCAGAGACCACCCTCGAGCTGGGCATGATATCTACAAGGAAAAGGGGACTCTCAACTTCAGCACAACCCAAAGCAATGGATACCCATCTCAGCCCCAACATTCTTTTACGCACAGCAACTCAAAACTGGGCATGGATACACATTTCAACAATGGGATTCACATAATAGGGTCTATGGGTTTTTCCCAAAATCGTGGCACACCCAAAAGAGATTGTGGGAAGAGGGAATCAACCCCAGGGAAGAAAACCGATTTCTCCCATAGATGTATGAGCATTCAGTGGGCCAAAACGGCCTCAATAAAACCCCAAATCGTTTCCCCTTCTTCCCCACTATTAGCCACAACAAAAATGCCCTTCCCAGCTACGAAAAATGAAGGAAAACACAAGAAATCCATGGAGGAAAATTCCTAGGTAGCTCAAAACTCATGGGAGAGAAAAACTGATGCTTGAATAATGGCTTGGGGGCAATTTCGTGGCTCCTTTCTTGCCCAATTAGCCAAAAACAAAATTCTAGGAAGGGTGGCTTTCCCATACTCAAATTTGGACAGCCATACCTCTCCATTCCCCAAGGCATTAACTACCTCAACCAACTCTTGGGAGAAATGAATGATTGGGCACAAAAGTCAACATGGGTAGTTGAGGGTTCATGGGTTCAATCATTGACACTTGGCTTGACTTGATTGGCTCAAGGGTTTGAATATTTCCCTCCCAATTCCTTGTAACATCATGCCCCCATCTCTTTTTGAATTGCATAGCTAGTTGTGGGAATTTATATTAAAATGCATATTTACAATTCCCATGGTTCTCTAGCACATGGGCAACATAATATCCAATACTTGCCTCTTTAAGGTCGAGTGTTCACTAGCGGGGCCTTGGCCTTGAGCTCCAAGCTAGGAACCATACATAATATGCATACAATATTTACATTATAGCCCAAAATAGTATACGGGTAAAAATGGGGGTATTACATTCCCCTCCCCCTTGGAATAACACCATCCTCGGTGTTCCATAACTTGGGAATACATACACGCTTTATATATGTCCAAAATTCACAAAATGTGGCAGGTCTGTCCTGCATTTCATTGATTGGAGATGTCAAGGTGAGGTTCTTAAACCCCTACACATTGTTCCTGTTGGCCGTCGCTTTTCTTGTTGCCCCTTGCTGGGTATTCGCGGAGGAGGTGACTTCCTCCACATCCCCAACATTCTATTGGAGGTAACTACCTCTGTTTTCCTTTGTCAGCATTCCTGCTCTCTTCCAGCCTTGGGCGTTTCTTGATGGGCTGATAGGACGAATGCTTCATCATTGGTCCACTTTCCTTTCCCTTACTGATTGCTCCCAGAATACGTTTCACCTCTTTTTGCAGATGAATAGAGTCTCGCAAAACCTTGTGGTTCATTTCCTTCTGCTGCTTCTGTAGCTTGAGCATCTCTCCAAGATTTTCTTGGGTCTTGGAAATTGTTTGAAGAAGGCTTTCAGCTAAGTCCAATAGCCCTTGGTCTGCTACCATGGTCAATGCGCACAACTTTCCTCACTTGCTTGCTAGCACCACTTGGCTACAACCAATTGCGTTCAATTTCTCACCTGTGAAATTCATTATTGCAATTCTTTGTTAGGCCAAGCATAACATAAACATTAAAATTAGTCAATTAATTTCCCAATTGACATGGAATGTCCATGCTTTATTCATGAGACTTCCACACTTTTCATGCTTGCCCAACATACATATGAACTCCTTCATGTTCATCCTTTCACAGGGAATTAGCTTTTTCAGCATTCACAATTTATTTTAAGCAAATAAACACAATAGACTTTTCAGTCATGACATGCATTCAACAATTTTATGTTTCTAAGATGCATCAGTCAAAAAGGAAAGAGAAGAGTAAGAGATTTCCCCTCTTATTCTTGCTTCAATCCGGAGCCACACCATCTATGATCCTCCTTATCCCTTTTCACTTTAATGTGAATGCTTGACTTGCCCTTTCTCGGCTATGACACTTGGTGTCTAAGGTCTATCTAAGGCTTTCTTCCATCAAGGAATCTCCTCCCCATGGTTTTTCTACAGAACCTTTGGCTGCTAGGATTCGCCCACACATATCCACTAGCATCATTCTTATCATTGCTACTCATACTGAGCTTTCGAGGATAGTCACGTGTCCAAATGCATCCCTAGGATGCCTTTAAGGCTTCTTGCTTTCCTGCAAAGACCAAAGTTTCCAACAAAGAAACAATAGTGTATCAGCTTGGCTATCATAAGACTTGTTCATGAAATTTCCATTATCCAAAAATGAATGAAAATCAAATACTTATCTATATTGGGAAGCTCCTTTCTACTCCACAGGTTTCCTTCTCTGCTTTACAAGCCTTGGATCACCTGTGGGGTGGATGTTTAATGCTTAACCAGTACACCTTCACGCCAACTGGGTTTACCAAGCATTTGTGGTGCCCAACCAGTCCCATACCTGATTGGCCCTCTCCATTGTCGAGCCAACACATTCGTATGGGTCATCGACCAATGGAAGGAAACTACGCCACCAACCATTATAGGTCAAAGCTCTACTACGGAGCCATAGGCATGTAATAGCCTTTCACTAATACCTCCACAAAATCCAAGTAATCAATGCCAAACCAGTACCCCGATTGGGCTTATTAGGCATGCAACAACCCTTCATCAAGACCTCCATAACACCCACAACATCCAAGTAAATAATACCAAACCAGTGCACTGACTGGGTTTATTAGGCATGCAACAACCCTTCATAACAACCTTCACAACACCCACAACATCCAAGTGAATAATTCCAAACCAGTGCACTGACTGGGTTTATTAGGCATGCAACAACCCTTCATAACAACCTTCACAACACCCACAACATCCAAGTAAATAATTGCAAACTAGTGCACTAACTGGGTTTATTAGGCATGCAACAACCCTTCCATTATGCTTCTTCTGTGTGCAGCCCCAATTTGCATCTGTTTTAGCTGACAACACAAGAAGGATAAGCAAACTCATCAGTATTGTTGCTCTAAAATTAAAGCATAATTCATAACATTCGCTATCAATTATTGAAACACCAGGAATGCGTCCATTCCCTTAGGGTGTAGTCAATATTGAAAACCCTATCATAACCCAACACCCGAAAGGTGTGCACCCCTTTTCGATGTGAGCCATGTAGGCCCTTATCACACTCAAGCAGTCTGAAATAATATAAATAAGATTGAACATGCTCTACATATTAAATCTAATAACCAAATATGTATATCCTTAGTTAGGGTTACAGAATACTTATCCTTTTTCAGATGTATTCTCTCTTCATTGTGAAGAATGGGGGCTCCCCTCTCTGAGTCAACATTGCTTCAGTTTTCCACCCCAATATTCTCACGTTCCATCACCCACACATGCCTTCTTGGCATGGCTTCACCATCTCACTCATATGGTTTTCCAACATGCAGTTCAATGGAGACGTTATCCTTAAAAATATGCAATGGTGTTTCACCCGAAACCCATTTCCAAAGCATGGGGTCTTTCCCATGAAGTTTGGCTTATGTAGGCCATTACACATGGTCTTCCTGCAACATGTCTTCCTGGCACACTTATCAAATAGCCAAACAATCAGCAACTTTTAACAATAAACTTCAAATCTGATTGTTCCATAACCAATCAATGTCATTAATAATTAAATTCGATATGAATTTGCAATTCTGTCTACTACAGAAATCGACTTGCTTAGTCATGAGGTTATCCTCATATTGCTTGTCCCTTGTAAGTGGCATCCCTCTTCCCATTAGAGATTTTACGCTTGCTACATGAACATCCACTTACAACACATCCTCGTGACACAGTTCTCTGCAAGTCAACTGTGATTAGCAATTATAAGCAAATCCTCAAATTTGAAATCTACAAATCTGTTTCCTACAGAAATTAGATTCGCAACCATGAGATTATTCTCATAAACTTAAATCAGACAAAATTCCAAGTCTATGTCATGCATAAGTTAAATTTCATAATCATTTGAACCTTCCATAACCTTTGGCTTCTGCACATGGTAGATCCTGGTCTTTACTATGGACTTATCCTCATTTCCATACGCAAGAATTTTCTACCTGAAATCTGAGCTTCAATCAGGCAAACATGTTGTGAGTATCTATGCATATAATCCTTTCATTGCTACGATAGTCACTGAAGTGATCTCAGAATTATAATACTCAATAATTCAAACACTTTCAGCTATTAATATTTGAAATGCAATGATATATATATATATATGCATCATTATCATAATGGGATTTCAAGACACAGTCGCATCATTTATGCAATTTAAATGAAGCTTTAGATACTCATTACTTCATAGCCATATCATTTTATTGCAACTTTGTCCTTTCAGTAGAGCACTCTTGGTAGCCCATCAACATGTCTACTTTCTATATTCAATCATTCTCCTGTATTCACAGCAGCTCATGAAATGGACTCAAGATTAACAATAGTTCACCATTTCATCTATTGTCTAAGTGCCATGAAACATACACCACAACCATGCATTCACATAATGCATCTCAACATGAGAACCCATACCTATGCATGCACATTACAATACTCACATAATATTTTAATGTGCATCCCCTCAATGCAACCTTGCATTAATTCATGAATACTATGCATTCAAACATATTATGGCCTAACCATGACTTCCCCACATAGCATGCACTACCATGACAAGACCATAAGTCCTCACTTTCCTTGGTTGTTTAACTCACAACCAACATACAAAAGTGGCATGATAAAATCTCATATGAATGCATTGAGGTTTCTAAGAAACTATAGGGTGTAAGGATTCCTACCTTCACTTACCCACACCTGACCATACTTGGTAGGATTATATTCACATTCAGGCACTCAGTCTCACATGCAAACAATTCAACATAGTTTAAACATAGTTGAAGGGATCTCACCAAATCCTCTTTCAACATTCATGCAATTAAGCACAATTAACCCTTACCTGCATGGTTGTTATTAACATCGCTTGATGTTACCTGATCAGTTGGCCTCTTACCAAGGCTTCACAATCCTTTTGCTACCCTCATGATCATAGATTTGTTGCCCCAACCTTTCTTCATAAGGTTGTTGGTCATATGCAACAACATCATCCACATCTTTAGCCATGCTTTAGTCATCTTTGGTCCTACAACCAATGCAGACACCATTAATTATTAGCAACCACAATGATTATCTTCAGTGGTTCATTGCATGTGTAAAACCTCACTATTTTACCAGTATGCAATATCATATATGTGCACAAACATTTTCACATGCACTGTGCAATGTTTATTTATATGCCATCTAATGCATATTCAGATCATCTATCTAATCTCTTGCATTTTCAGTCATGCTTCTATGGTCTGATACATACAACCATTATCGACATCATTAATTGTCATCAATCATAGGAAATACCATTAATGGGCCATTGCATGTGTAACTTCACTACCCTTACCCATATGCAACATCATGCTCATGCACTATGCAATGACTCTTTAATCATGCACACTAATTCATATTTAATCTGCTACTCTCTTTCATTTCCAACAACCCTATGCCATAATTTTGAATATATAAAATTCAGGAAATATAAATACAATAGCAAGAGAGGAGTTAAGGAATACTCCCCTTTCAATTTCCTCATTGTAGCATGGAATTTCCTCTTCCACATCATAGTTGATCCAATTTCATGGGCTCTCTACCATGCACACGTTTCATTAGCTATGATCTTCTCACGAATTAGAAATTCAATATATAAATACGTGTATAACATTCATTCATGATATTTTCCAACATGCAATTAAATAGTTTAAGGTGAGAGATTTCCCTTTCATCAACGTTGCCTTACTACTCCCATTGCTTTTCCCGCAATGCATATTACAGCCAATTAGTCTTAATTAATAAGACTTCCACAAACCTTCCATGCAATCCCTGCTTCTCATCCCAAGCATAGAGAATGCATTTCACACTTTGAATGACTATCTCTGGGGGACGACGGGGGTCAAGGGGGGCTTAATTTCGTGTAATCTGGCACATAATTTCCATGGCAATTTTCCATTTTCGGCACCTAGAAATCTCAGTGAAAAGCTATTGTATTTTCCCCGTTTGGCGGACTTATCGAAGTCTCCTTCGACCGTGTCACAACAATTTATGCTAAAATCGCCGACCGTCACTCTTCGGTTGGCGACTCAATTTTTCCACTGCGACCGTGTCATGAAAATTAAGTCTAAAAATTCCACTCGTGTCGTGAATATTTAGCTTAAAAAGCAATGCTTGTTTCGCGGAATTTTAGCTTAAAAATCGCTGCCGGTGTCGTGGAATTTTAGGCTAAAAATTGTCACTGGTGTCGTGGAATTTCAGGCTAAAAATTGCCGCCAGTGTCGCAAAATTTTAGACTAAAATACGCTGCCAGTGTCGTGGAATTAACATTATTTTCGCCGCCAGTGTCGCGGAATTAACATTATTTTCGCCGCCAGTGTCGCGGAATTAACATTATTTTTGCCGCCAGTGTCACGGAATTAACATTATTTTGGCCGTGCACGTCGCGAAAATTAACATTATTTTCGCCGCGCACGTCACGGAAATTAACATTAATTTCGTCACGCGCGTCGCAAAAGTTAACGCTAAAATCACCGCCACAGGCTTAGCAACAAACACCTAGAAAATTTTCAAATTTTCAAAAACAGTTAGAATTTTTTTTTCTTGAAATATTTCCTTTTTTTTCTATATAGGAGTAAGCCATTTAGAGATCATATTCACATAGAACAAAACAGTATGTCAAGAAATTGCACCTCTTTTCCCCCCTCCATGGAGGCAAACAGACAAATACAAAACAAAATGCTACTGCATTGGAAACAATGTAAAGCAATCATTCAACCTGAAAAGGGATTTTTTCCCTCCTTCCTCACTTTCATAAGATGAAATCAATGCAAGCAGTTTTGCAATAATCCCCAAAACAGTCATGGGAATGATTCCTCATCCTAAACAAATAGAAGCCATGAGATCTTCAAGTTTATTTAATGCATTTTAATTCCAAATACTAACTACATATACACACAATGATTTATATCTCTATGAAGGGCCCAACAGCCGTAGTGTTGAACCATAAGCTCTGATACCATCTGTCACACCCCCTCGCATCTATTAACGCAAGGAAGGGAACATGATACCCAAATCTGGGCTTTTATAAAACTTAGCCTATTTCAACATTCATGATTCATATAAATATAAACAGTTGCCCAACAATCTGGCAAACATGTACAACGGAATAAAACATCATCCACATACATTTCACATGCATCAACCATATCAAGAACAACCATCCTTTAATTAAAACAGTGCAGAAGTAAATACATATAAGAGAATATACTTATCTCACTACAATGTTGTCCTAAACAACTAGCTATGTCGCTGCAACGTTCCACCCAACCATAGGTCTCTGCCCAACCTGTAGTATTTCAACACTCAGAGACCACCCCTGAGCTGGGCATGATATCTACAAGGAAAAGGGGACTCTCAACTTCAGTACAGCCCAAAGCAATGGATACCCATCTCAACCCCAACATTCTTTTACGCATAGCAACTCAAAACTGGGCATGGATACACATTTCAACAATGGGATTCACATAATAGGGTCTATGGGTTTTTCCCAAAATCGTGGCACACCCAAAAGAGATTGTGGGAAGACGGAATCAACCCCAGGGAAGAAAACAGATTTCTCCCATAGATGTATGAGCATTCAGTGGTCCAAAACGGCCTCAATAAAACCCCAAATTATTTCCCCTTCTTCCCCACTGTTAGCCACAACAAAAACGCCCTTCCCAGCTACGAAAATGAAGGAAAACACATGAAATCCATGGAGGAAAATGCCCAGGTAGCTCAAAACGCGTGGGAGAGAAAAAATGATGATTGAATAATGGCTTGGGGGCAATTTCGTGGCTCCTTTCTTTCCCAAGAAGCCAAAAACGGAATTTTAGGAAGGGTGGCTTTCCCATACTCGAATTTGGACAGCTATACCTCTCCATTCCCTAAGGAATTAACTACCTCAACCAACTCTTGGGAGAAATGAATGATTGGGCACAAAAGTCAATATGGGTAGTTGAGGGTTCATGGGTTCTCTCATTGACACTTGGCTTGAATTGATTGGCTCAAGGGTTTGAATATTTCCCTCCCAATTCCTTGTAACATCATGCCCCCATCTCTTGTTGCATTGCATAGCTAGTTGTGGGAATTTATATTAAAATGCATATTTACAATTCCCATGGTTCTCTAGCACATGAGAAACATAATATCCAATACTTGCCTCTTCAAGGTCGAGTGTTCACTAGCGGGGCCTTGTCCTTGAGCTCCACGCTAGGAACCATACATAATATGCATACAATATTTACATTATAGCCCAAAATATTATAAGGGTACAAATGGGGGTATTACAATAGGGGTTGGATTAGGCATAAGTAATCACCCACGTCCTCCCAATGCAACTGATATTCCATTCGTTCATTTACCGAATGTCGTGTTGAGAGCGATGGACCAATTGGATCTTGAGCGGTATACATCATCTTGTAGGGATAAGTGTAAGCAATTGACTGATCAAGAAAATAACTCCATGGGTGAGGTAAAATGACATTCTACAAACAATGTTATGAAAAAACACATTTACAATATTAGCTAGATTGCATGTCACATAATATGTTATTGTATATATTATTTTGTGTGTATATATATACATATATGGTCTCGAAATCTCATGTCCATAAATATTTTCGAACATATGCATTTTTCACAATTCCTAAATGGTGATTACGATCTCAACACCGCTCAACTTTATAGTGATGAACAAGTAGAACAGGTATGAAGAGATCTATATCTAGATTGTTTCTTGAACTTTCCAATGCCTAAGTCGAACAGATATATGTTGTTATTCGCTTACATTTTAATGTTTATGTAGGTAAGCACTAATAATGTAGAGAATGTTGAGGAAGTTATATCTACGCAATTTCCATTGGAGACACATGTAACGATAATTTCTTTTTGGAAAGATTTCATTCATTTTGGTATACTTTTTCCCATGTGGATATATATTTCATTTAACTTCAATTTTCACTTTTCAGGTCCATCAAAATTATGTGATGGAAATTGGGGATGAAGGAAATGGTGAAGGAAATCCACTTCAGTGACATGTACATAGGTAATTTTTCCAACCCCTCCATATATTGAATAAATATTTTCTACATATTCCTTTAGCTTTACGACAATTTCTTCCTCTATATCTAGGATTCTAGGCTATGGGAAAATTGAGATCCAAAGTTAGATGATATTATGTGGCCCTCGAGTCTCCCTTCCAATTTATACCCCACAAGTTGTTTTAGTTTCCTTCAAATTGTTAGCATCCATTTCCCAATAATGCTTTTAAAATGTTCAATATATTAACATAATATCTAGAAAAATTCATAAGGTATGAAAACATAATTCTTTAGATTATTTTAAGATTTGAAAATTGAAAAAAATTCATATATATATATATGAAATTTTTTGAAAACCATAAGACAAATAAAATTTAGATTTTTAGATTACCAAGCATTTAGATTTAGAAGTAGATCTATATTATCAACGTTAAAACCACATTTTTGGGTGCATTGTGAACAACGTTTTGGATGGAAACAACACTGTAGATTCATCATTTCTAATCTGAGCATGTTCTGAAGAAACAACAACATTGTGATATGGTTTTGGGGTTCACAAAATAGTTATAAGACTCACAGTATGTTCCTATAGTGGTTAAAAAACAATGGACTAACATTCATTGTAAATCTGGGAATTCCATTGAGTCACTGTCACAATAATAATAATCATCCCTAAAACAATAACCTAGTGGACTAGGGAAACAACTAAGACCAGATTCTTCATTTCCTCTTTCAGTGTGACTGTGTGAAAGTGAAACACAAAGTGCATCTATCAATGACAAAGATAATTATCTTTTAGGTCACTAATGTATTCATAATGAAACTTCCATTGTTTTCATACATGAGCCTACTAACGACAACAATCTAAGGGAGAAAAGTCCAAGTCCAGTAGTGATCATAACATGGTTTAGATCAATTTCTTTTTCAATATTATTTTCCTTAATCCTAATAGGATAATGAACATGAATTTGAATCCCTCAATCTATAGTCTTTACTAGAGATTGAAAAATGGGTGGTAAAGATGCTTATGAATCAATCTATGAATCAATATATAGTCTTCCATATTTCATCTCCCATATAACCCTATAGTGATAGGGTCGGTAGGAAAAATCTTGTGTATAGGTACCAATGCTCTAGTATTTAATCTCCCTTATTACTTATCAATTTCACATATGTCTTGAAAGAATGTGAGGAGCCTTTGTTGCTCCATATATCAAATGTATAGCTTCCTTTGTCTTAAACTCTATGGTAGAAGATAACTTTGATTTTGTTGATGGCATCAAGTTTTATTTCCTTGGACCCATTCAAACAATCATGTGATCTTCCCATTTCAATCAACACCATTAGCATTATTAGCTATAACATTATTTTGAAATATTGATTGAAATGGCATGGGGGAATCAAATTTGTGTAAGCCCTTTAGAAAAAATTACCTAAAATTTTGAAGTCATATCTCTGCTTGAATTATGAGGTATGGTAGCAAGGTTGTCCAATTCAATTGGTGTTTTGAATATGATATCAAATTAAAATCCCTAGTTCTAAGGATCATAAGAAACAATTGATTTTTACAACTATATACATCCCAACATAATACAATTATAGCAAAAAACAGAAAAATAGGGTCTCGACTTTTCTTTGAAATACTAGTTGATCAAATGGAATCGTTGAGTTAGTATAACCAAATGAGAAGAAACAAGTGAGAATCCTACCTGGAACTGTCAATGAGAATGGAAGGTTTAAAAGGAAATAACTTCATTGACTTCAAGTATATAGTCTATTTGAATTTTATGCATGCATGTCCCTTTTTGGGTGGTTTCATGCTACTATCTTAAATCTCTAATCAATGTCTCTCACATCTGAGAATTTGAAGATAATCGATAGATCACTTCAAAAGTTTGGGTCTTTAAAAAGTAATCTAGATGACCTACTACAACGAATTTGAAACATGAGAAGGATAATAGTGGTTCGAAATAACCATTGGTGAGGACACAAATATAATTTGCATAGTTTCAAACCTTTATGTATACCCAAGAGCCAAGCAATTAGGCATGAGAGTATTTTGGACATAAAACATTCAAAACATATAAGAAGTTTGTTTCTTATTGGTCATTCTTACCTTTTCATTGGATGGTTAATGTTTCATTCACAATCCATTACTATATGATTTGATTTGTGTTTGATGCTTGCAAGAGATCCACATGTATCAACAATGAAGCATCCAAAGCCACACATACAAGAGAGAGTCGACTTCATCATATGTGCTCTAAGAAATATATAATGCTTAGGCTTCTTGTATAGTTATCCTCTACAACAAAATAATAATAGAAACCCTAGATCTAACCAAGTGCTCCAAGCCAAAGCATAGTACACATCATGAGGAACATATCCATGAAATAGAAACCTCCAAGAGTGCTAGGGCATTAGAGAAATGAGATATCAATACCATGACATCCACACGTGGAAACCACATCATTCCATCAAATAAACCTTGTGAAACCATGTTAAGAATTGAGATCATGTTATATGCTCAATGCCACAATGAATTCAACCAATGAAGATGAGGATGTAATGCCATCCTATACCATAATGACTAGGACGTTATCACACCAAGGGGGTAAAGAGTGTTGGCACCAAAGAGTTATATAATCCTATGAATCAACACACATAAGCATCACAACGTAGGTTCATTCTATTGTTTTTTTTCAATTTCCTTTTGTCTACAGACTTGTCCTTCTCATTAATGAACAATAAATCTCTTAGTTAAGGCATAATCATTATTGTGTGCCATGTGCTAATCCTAGACATATATTTTCATTTGACGTTTATGCATAATCATGTCCTAGACGATGCCTAAACCCTAACATCGACTATATTTGGCCCTATCATCCAACATGTCCTTCGAATATACATATATTTGAGTGCATTAATCCTTGTCTCTTTTGGATTTATTATTTATTATTTTTTAATAATTTTCCTCATTTCTTGCAAATTAATTTTTTTCTTGGAAAGTTCAACAATACAATTTATGTTCCAGACCTTATTCATATATGTGCACATGCATTCATATACCTTAATGCATCATAAGGTAATTATTTGTGCAATCCATTTATCCGAAGGAGCATAAACTTAGGCCTATATTACCTAATATGTAGTCCAAAAGGATGTTTTAAAATCCCAAGGAAATGCATGTTAAGCGCTTCAAAGCAGTGCATTTTCACAAAATAGTATGTAAACTTAGCAATTTCCTAAATGGGGATGGGGAAAAGGGAATGGAAAAAAAAAAGTATGTATAACTCAACAGTTTCCTAAATGGGGATGGGGAAAAGGGAAGGGTGTCTTGGCTATGGGTTTTGAAAGACATTCCTAGCATCAAAGCAATGGTTTAACAATTGGTCTGAGTTTCAGAGCAATGTTCTAAGTTTCTAACAAAATCTATGTAAGTTGTAGGAGTATCCTTTGTTAGGAGCATAGGACGTGAAGGATTATCATGTTAGTGGGTTTTATGAGAGTTTCAGAGCAATGTTCTTGTATGCATATTTATGAGAGTTTCTCTTCTAACTCTCAAGATACATTTCCATCTACCACCTATAGCACAACAAACTACTCTACAAGTGTGATAATAATTCTCAACTGACAGGAGCAGAGTTTTCAAACATAGAGAATGTTGGGATTTCTCAAAATTTTCCTATTCTTCCAGTGAGTGGAATCTCATCTGCCTTAGGGTCAAAAAGCATAATAGTACCATCAAATACTGAAACATCCACATTGATAAGGGGTTTTGTAGACTTTTCACAAGGTAACATGTTCTCAGACTTCACCACGGAGAGGTATGAAAACTATAGGCTGCCAACAAACTTATATCATGAGTCCATTGTAAGGTTAAACATGCTCTTGTAGAACTTCTCCTGGGATGAATGGAGATTTTAGTTTTCCTTTTGGTATTGTTATTTATTTATCTGTTTATGTGATTGCATAAAAATTAACCTTCATTCCATTATGTGGTGTTCATCTTAAATCAAAACATTTTGTGATTTCAGATCAACACAAAGCCATAAATGTTGCAAGTATGCCTCTGTACCAAAGGCGTTTCGTGAAAGGTAAATTGTGCATTCTTTTCAATGTTGAGTTTCCACAATTTGGAGCACTCACCCAAGAACAATTCAAAGAATTGGAGTCTATCCTACCACCACGCCCAGCTGGTTATATGACGGATATGTCTAATGTAAGTTGTCGTATTGGTTCAGATTATGTAGGTTATGAGAATGCTATGTGAATTTATAATTTTTCATGTGACATATTGTATTGTGGTATAATTATGCCAATGTTGTACAAGCAAATATGTTGGATTGTGTTGTAGTTTGTCTTCTTTGTCCTCCTAGTAAAGTATTTGTTGCTTTTTTATTGTTGATAGAAATATTTTTATAATCCCTGTAGGATTGTATTCATCACGTGGGCATCAGTCTTAACAGGGAGGCAGATCCCCAATCCGGGGCTTGGAAATCCAAAGCTATACAAATGAGTGGCAAAGATGCTTATGAATCAATCTCTGCCTCCTTAAATTCAAAAGACTCATATTGGTGGAATAGTAAATTGTGGAAGTGGAAATATCCATTGAGTATTAAATGCTTCAGTTGGTTGTGCATGGAAAAAAAATTCTTACTTATGATAATTTGATTAAAAAGGGCTTATCATGACCAAATGTGTGTTTCATGTGCAAAAGTAATGAAGAATGTATTCAACATTTATTTGTTGAAGGTGATATCTATGAAAAGGTTTGGTTTGAGACACTTTTCAAGGTACAAGTTTCCTTCAAATGGTCTTCTTCTTTGCTGGAAAATATACTGCTGTCTTGGTTTAATTTTATTCCTCGGTATAAAACCTTGTCTATTTTTGTAATGTGGGTCATGTGGAGAGCCTGCAACAGTCTTATTTTTCAACATTTTTATTAGCCTCCAGTTAGATTAAGCATGAAGGTGTTTCGAGCTACTTCAATGAATTTTTTAGAACTCCTTTGAAGTTAAACTTGGCCTCCAACTATCCAGGATCCCCCTTTAATTTGTTTATATTCATGGTTATTGTGGCTTGTCCTTTCCTTTTATGCATCAAGTGTATTTTTGTCTTGCTTACGGATGAGTTCTACTAATAGTAGATACACATTAGACTGTTATGTTACCTGCGATACTATGGGGAATGTTTTCATAGCTTAGATATTAGTAGAGATGAATAGATTAAACCCCATTTTCTATCCTTCCATCTAACATGGTTCTAGCAGTCATTTTGGTGAGATCTGCTTCCTTTGGGGAGATTGAATATGACAGGAAAGATAGACTATAATGGTACATTTTTCGCAACCATTGAGAACTAGGTGGTCTCCATTTTGTGCCAAAAGGGCCCCTTCTTTGGTGGCATTCCCTCTTCCCTTCACCTCCTTTTCCTCTATTGGTATACCATTGACATTAGTATTCTTTTTGCTCTCATCAACCCTAGGTTGATGTATGTCACCTCTAGTGCTTACATAACCTCCCCATTTATGTATGCCATCTCATGTGTCTGTAGTAAATCTAGGTTATCATGTACATTATTTTTGTGCTTGTGATAATTCATATTACTGAATGCCACCTCCCATGATCATGCTAAATCTAGATTCCCAATGTATTATTTATGCTTGTTGTGGCTCATATTAGCATATGTCACCTCCCATGCATGCATTTACCCCTGATTACCATACATCACCTTCATGCTTGTGACAACTTATGATTATTGTATGCCACCTCTTTTGCTCATGATAAAATGGGATTGACATATGTCACCTTATGAGCTCATGCTAAATCTAGATTGGCATATGTCACATGTGTGCTCTTGGTTCTTGTATTACTATATTCCACCTCTTACACTTGAATTGGATTTTTGTTAGTGTACGTCTCCATAAACAAGTAAAGGAATGTGTAGCCCCTAAGTTGTTTAGTGCCTTCTATTCCACCATGGCCAACCCAGGAGACTTGTGAATAAGTGCCACCTAGTGGTAGAGATGAAGAATCATGGTTCCGGACCATGCTAGCTAAAGGCACAAAGAACTGGTTGAGCATCACCCAAGAGACTATTTCAGACTTGCAAATGTTTAAATAGAATCCTGCTTAGTTCCCCAGTAGTGATAATTGAGGATGACCCTATTCCACCTCAGCATACCCTTAAAATCATCATTGGCCCAATAGATCTACGTGGTATTTATCGCAACTACAATTTCACCTTCTAAAAATGCTCAAGACATTGTTTTTTCCTGTTGAAAAAGATAAAAGGATTGTGTTTATTTTAGTTTTCACTTTTTTCATCTAGTTAAATCCACATGGTATTTTTTTCTCTCTTGCAATTAATTTTTTATATGGACATGAAGCATTTCAGTTTTAACTTTTTTCATCTAGTTAAATCCACATGGTATTTTTTATCTCTCTTGCAATTAATTTTTTATATGGACATGAAGCATTTTTAATGATAAAATTTTGTTGTGGTGTTTGTAGGTAGCTATAAACTGGATATGGGCATGCCATAAAGTAAAAATTTCGAGTTGCAAAACATTTGCATGGAACTCAATTCAACTTTTGTTTTAATTGCATGGAGTATTGGGGATTTGGATGAGGTTGGGTTTCATATTTATAGTGGAGTTTGTTCAGGGATGTAGGCACTGAAGGAGGTTTATTTTAAATATATCCTGATAGTTTATGTTTTGCATGGTTAAGTTTTATGAGGCTAAACAATTTGAACTTTATGTTAAAATGTCTTGATGGCTTATTTTTTGCATGGTTAAGTTTTATGATGAGAATAGTATGGAATTTATGTTAAACTATCCTTATAGTTTGGACTTTATGTTAAATTGTCCTTATAGATAGTTATCAAGTTTGACTTCAATTTCAATTTATAAAATTTGAATCAAATCCTATCTTTTATATTTATGTTAATTAATAGAATCTTTTAGCTTACAAAAATAAAATTGCTCTTTCAAACATATCAACTCTAGAATCATGTCCCCTTCAGTTTAAATTGGCATTTCTTGTGGAAAAATAGAATATGGTTCAACAATCATTTGATTCATACAAGCATTTCCCGATCACTAACCATCGCTTGTTTAAGTTATGTCGGTTAATCTATAGACTATTTCTTGATTTTTGTGTCTCCAAAATTTGTTTTTTCTAGTTGAGTTTGAATTGCATTTGCGAGGTCATCTAGAGTGATATTTCTTATCTCCTTTTTTTGGTATTAGATTCATCATTTTCAACTTCACAATAAGTGTTGACTGCCTTTTCTTATCATGACAAATCTCTGTCATGATCATCCATTTCTTTGATGGTTGGATTCTCTAAATTATAACTTGAAACCATTTTTCTACTTTTGGGTGTTCCAGTGGTCAAAATCCCGAAGTTGATTAATAGTTGGATAATATAAAGGTACTTGCTTTCTTTTGTAATGCTCCTAACTAGTAAGATTCTTATGGATTGATTCACATAGTTACATGTTTGATTCCAGGCTTAAAACCAAGCTAAATCAATTTTTTTAATGTCATGTTGTTCTCCATTTGACATCAATTCCGAAGTTAGTAGGTGGCATTATTTTTGGATGTCAATTTGCAGGAAGTCTTCATGACCATACAACACTAATCTAATTTAAACATTGTCATTCATAACTTGGAATTAATGGGACTCTAATTGGAAGTTAGTGTTTTTCTAGATTTAAAATAATTCATTAATATTTTTAATATAGGTAAATTTAAAATTGTGAAAAATTTAAAATGAAGAAATTTTGATAATATTTGTAATTTTTTTTAAATTTTTACTAACTTTTTAATGTATATTTAATCATTACCATATTTATCACAAATCAAAATTACATACTAAAATGTTAAGTAAAATGAATGTTTAATAATAAATATGCCTTAGTTGAGATGGTATAAAAACCTCAACCATTGATTCACAAATTACATGAACATTGAAGTCTTCATCACAACTGCAATTTCCCCTTCTAATAATCTTCCATTTTTTGAGACACTTAAAGTCTATGTGCATTCAAAAATTTTCTTAGTTGAGATGGTATACAAAACTCGAGCATTGATCCGCAAATTACATGAACACCAGTCTTCATCCCAACACCAATTTCACCTTCTAAGAATTTTCCATTTTTTTATAGGCTTGAAGACTAGAAGCATTCAAAATATGTCTTAGTTGAGATGGTATAAAAACCTCAACCGTTGATCCAAAAATTACATGAACACTCGAGTCTTCATCACAACTGAAATTTCACCTTCTAAGAATCTAACATTTTTTGAAATGATCAAAGACTATGTGCATTCAAAATTTGTCTTAGTTGAGATGGTATAAAAACTCAATCGTTGATCTGCAAATTACATGAACCCCAATCTTCATCACAACTGCAACTTCACCTTCTAAGAATCCTTGATTTTTTTAAAGGATCAAAGACTATGCATTAAAAATATGCCTTAGTTGAGACGGTATAAAAACCTCAACCGTTGATCCACAAATTACATGAACACCAGTATTGATCACAACTGTAATTTCACCTTCTAAGAATCCTCTATTTTTTGAAAGGCTCGAAGACTAGATGCATTCAAAATATGTCTTAGTTGAGATGGTATAAAAACCTCAACTCTTGATCCACAAATTAAATGAACACTAGAGTCTTCATCACAACAGCAATTTCACCTTGTACGAATCTTCCATTTTTTGAAATGATCAAAGACTATGTGCATTAAAAATTTGTAGTAGTTGATATGGTATAAAAACTTCAACCGTTGATCCACAAATTACATGAACACCATTCTTAACAAAAACTGCAATTTCACCTTCTAAAATCTTCCATTTTTTTATAGGCTCGAAGACTAGATGCATTCAGAATATGTCTTAGTTGAGATGGTATAAAAACCTCAATTGTTGATCCAAAAATTACATGAACACTGGAGTCTTCATCACAACTAGAATTTCACCTTTTAAGAATCTTCCATTTTTTGAAACGCTCAAAGACTATGTGCATTCAAAATTTGTCTTAGTTGAGATGGTATAAAAACCTCAACTGTTGATCCACAAATTACATGAACACCGGAGTCTTCATCACAACTGCAATTTCACCTTCTAAGAATCTTCCATTTGTTGAAATGCTCAAAGACTATGTGCATTCAAAAAATTTCTTAGTTGAGATGGTATAAAAACCTCAAGCGTTGATCTGCAAATTACATGAACACCAGTCTTCATCACAACTGCAATTTCACCTTCTAAGAATCTTTGATTTTTTGATAGGCTCAAAGACTAAATGCATTCAAAATATGTCTTAGTTGAGATGGTATAAAAACCTCAACCGTTGATCCAAAAATTACATGAACACTGGAGTCTTCATCACAACTACAATTTCACCTTCTAAGAATATTCCATTTTTTGAAACACTAAACGACTATGTGCATTCAAAATTTGTCTTAGTTGAGATGGTATAAAAACCTCAACCGTTGATCCACAAATTACATGAACACCAATCTTCATCACAACTGAAATTTCACCTTCTAAGAATCCTCCATTTTTTGAAAGGCTCAAAGACTATGCATTAAAAATATGTCTTATTTGAGATGGTATAAAAACCTCAACCATTGATCCACAAATTACATGAACACCAGTCTTCATCACAACTGCAATTTCGCCTTCTAAGAATCCACCATTTTTTAAAGGCTCGAAGACTATGCATTCAAAATATGTCTTAGTTGAGATGGTATAAAAAACCCAACCGTTGATCCACAAATTATGTGAACACTGGAGTCTTCATCACAACTGCAATTTCACCTTCTAATAATATTCCATTTTTTGAAACGATCAAAGACCATGTGCATTCAAAATTTGTCGTAGTTGAGATGGTATAAAAACCTCAAGCGTTGATCCACAAATTACATGAACCCCAGTCTTCATCACAATTGCAAGTTCACCTTCTAATAATCTTCCATTTTTTGAAATGCTCAAAGACTATGTGCATTGAAAATTTGTCTTAGTTGACATGGTATAAAAACCTCAACCATTGATCCGCAAATTACATGAACACCAGTATTCATCACAACTGCAATTTCACCTTCTAAGAATCCTTCAATTTTTTAAAGGCTCAAAGAATATGCATTAAAAATATGTCTTAGTTGAGATGGTATAAAAACCTCAACCGTTGATCCACAAATTACATCAACACCAGTCTTCATCACAACTGCAATTTCACCTTCTAAAAATCCTCCATTTTTTTAAAGGCTCGAAGACTATGCATTCAAAATATGTCTTAGTTGAGATGGTATAAAAACCTCAACCATTGATCCACAAATTACCTGAACACTAGAGTCTTCATCACAACTGCAATTTCACCTTCTAAGAATATTCCATTTTTTGGAATGATCAAAGACTATGTGCATTCAAAAAATTTCGTAGTTGAGATGGTATAAAAAACTCAAGCATTGATCCGCAAATTACATGAACACCAGTCTTCATCACAACTGCAATTTCACCTTCTAAGGATATTCCATTTTTTGAAACACTCAAAGACTATGTGCATTGAAAATTTGTCTTAGTTGAGAAGGTATAAAAACATCAACCGATGATCCGCAAATTACATGAACATAAGTCTTCATCACAATTGCAATTTCACCTTCTAAGAATATTCCATTTTTTTATAGGCTCGAAGACTAGATGCATTCAAAATATGTCATAGTTGAGATGGTATAAAAACCTCAACCGTTGATCCACAAATTATGTGAACACCAATCTTCTTCACAACTTCAATTTCAGCTTTTAAGAATCCTCCAATGTTTTAAAGGCTCAAAGACTATGCATTCAAAATATGTCTTAGTTGAGATGGTATAAAAACCTCAACCGTTGATTCACAAATTACGTGAACACTGGAGTCTTCATCACAACTTCAATTTCACCTTCTAAGAATCCTCCATTTTTTGAAAGGCTCAAAGACTAGATGCATTCAAACTTGTCTTTGTTGAGATGGTATAAAAACCTCAACCGTTGATCCACATATTAGATGAACACTGGAGTCTTCATCACAACTACAATTTCACCTTCTAAGAATCTTCTATTTTTTTAAAGGCTCAAAGACTATGTGCATTCAAAATTTATCTTAGCTGAGATGGTATGAAAACCTCAACCGTTGATCCGCAAATTACATGAACACCAATATTCATCAGAACTGCAATTTCACCTACTAAGAATCCTCCATTTTTTTAAAGGCTCAAATACTATGCATTAAAAATATGTCTTGGTTGAGATGGTATAAAAACCTCAATCGTTGATCCACGAATTACATGAACACCAGCAACATGTTATACAACTTGACAAGAACCCGACATTGTTCTCATTTTTGGGGGGGTCAATTTTAGTAGTTGTTTTACCTCCATTTCAAAAAGTATGTATACTAGTAGCACTAGTTTTCATTTTGAGCCATTTTTTTGTGATTTTGAAACTTCTTGATCATAAGAAAACTATAACTTTATTTACAAGGGCCTTTTTTCAAATTTTACAAAAAAAACAACATTTAGTAGCTTGTTATAATCAAAGAATACACACTTTTTTTAATTTTTGTTACTTTTAAAAACCATTTAGAATGAAAAATATATATATTTTTGAAGTTTTTTTTAAACTTTTCTCTCAAATGAATCATTTGATGGGCAATTTTATCAACAAAAAAAAAATGTCATTTCAAACATTTTTTTATGCATTTTAACCTTTTTTTATGAATAGAACTTAATAAATTTATTTATTTTTTATTTTAAATTGAAAAAATATCCAAAAGCAAAAAAAACAAAACAAAACTTAAAAAAAAAAAAAAAAAAAAACTCTAAAATTTAAACTAAATTTGAAAAAAAAACTATATAAAGAAAAATTCTGCGGTGAACGAATCCGTCCACTAGGTTAATAGTCGAATCCGACTCTCATATTGAATAATAGATGAGAATAATATATTTGATGATATAAAGATGATGTCTTTTACAAGATAGACTTTCCCGTATTTATAATTGTTTAAAGGGTGTCTAATGCAACTCTTCATAAAGAGTTACACCATTTCACTAATTAATTATATTATTATATTATTCTTGTTTGTTGTTATTATTATTATTATATATATATGTTGATGTTTATTTTATTATTATTTTATTCATAGCATTGCATCTCTCTTAGAAAGGCTTTGTCCTCAAAGCCTTATAACGTTGTCGCACCATTCCTTATGACGTCGTAGCTGACGAAACATGTCGGTACGAACTTCTAAGTGTAGAGCATAACTTTCGATATGTGGATGGGTCAATCCATCCCAAATTGATTTGTTGCTGATTATTGGGATTCCCCATTGATCTGTCGTTAAGAGCTTTGATCACATTAGTACCATCGTCTTTCGACATTTCCCACTTTTCAGAATATCGGTTTTTATGGTTGGGGTGTCTATATGGAATTTTCACAATGTCATTTTCTTTTACGAGTGTCGTCTTTTGAGCATTGATCTGAGCTAGAACTTTTATTTTCGTCTCTTGAGGTTTTAAGGTTTCATTATGTATCTTTTCCAACTTGTTTCCTAACTGCCTGTTATCATTTTGAAACTTCTTAATCAATTCGACTTGCAATTTTCTGTCATCTTCGGATGTCTTAAGTTGTTCCTTAAGATCTTCATTATGACTTCTGATACAACTATTTTCTTCCTGCTTGTCTAGAAGTTTCCCTTCAATGTCGTCCATAGATTGTTCTATCTTCCGGCTATTTTTCAACTTCTTAATTTTTGTGACTAGTATCTTGTTATGACTTCTTAGTCTAAAAATTTCTTCAGCATTGTTGGATAATGCTTTATTATTCTCCGCGATCTCTGACTTATGTGTCTTTTTATAGTCGTCATTTTGTTGTTGAAGAACTTTTATCTGTTGTCGACACTGACTGACCTCTGATTCTTGACTTTCTAATTTATGTCGTAACTGCATTAGTTCCTCATCTTTGTCGCTAACGATTTTGTTCAAGCGTATTATTTCTGCTTTGTAATTATTTATTTCCTTTTTTATATCTTGATTTCCTAACCTCTGATTGAATTTATTTTCGGCTTTTAATTCATCAATTTGTGCATTCAATCTTTCTATACGCCTTTCCTGGTCAGAGATTTTTATTTTATTGTCCCTTTCTTGTAATTCAATTCTTATTTTTGAACTGTTATTTATGTCGCGCAATTCTTCATTGTCTTTTAGATAACGTTTTAACGCGGCTTCTAATTCTTCTCGCCAATCGACTTCCATAGTTTCTGACTTCTTCGACGGTGGGGTGATTTCCTTTGATTTCTTTGGTGATAACCGATCTTCAAATTTTATTTTATTTTTTTTAACAATAATTTCTTTTCCCTTATAATAATTATTATTATTTAAATGTAATAATAATATTATTTTAATATTATATATTTCCCAAACAATTGTAATATTTTACAATTATGGACCAATATTAATTAATCTCCACGTTGGTTAACCTTTTGCTTTAGATTAATTTCTTTGTGGATTGTGTGTAGATTAGGTGGTTGGGAAGAATGATTGTTACCTTCCCCACCCAAGTTCAAATCTCACTTTTGGTTTGTTCTTAGGAAATAAAACCAAACCCACGTGCACCTTAAAACCATGTGCGGTTTCACTTCTTACTTTTACTTTTTACTTTTACTCACTTCTAAACTTTACTTTTACTTTCTTTTTTTTTCCTTTTCACTTCTTATTACTTGTTTTTTATTTATTTCTATATTCTATTTTCTTCTTTTTTACTTGTCTTTCTTTTCTTTATTTTCTTTTACTTTTTCCTTTTTATTTCTTTCTCTTTTTTTCTTTTTTACTTCTTTGGGCCACGGGCCTGGTTTTGGACAAGATCCTATATTGGTGGCTACAAGCCTCGCTCTGATACCAAATGCGGTGAACGAATCCGTCCACTAGGTTAATAGTCGAATCCGACTCTCATATTGAATAATAGATGAGAATAATATATTTGATGATATAAAGATGATGTCTTTTACAAGATAGACTTTCCCGTATTTATAATTGTTTAAAGGGTGTCTAATGCAACTCTTCATAAAGAGTTACACCATTTCACTAATTAATTATATTATTATATTATTCTTGTTTGTTGTTATTATTATTATTATATATATATATATATATATATGTTGATGTTTATTTTATTATTATTTTATTCATAGCAAATTCAAAACAAAAAAAAATCAAAATCAAATTATAAAATATATAACAAAAATAATCATTATTAAAAATTTAATTAAAAAAGAAAAAAAAATTCCAAACCCCCATTCCCCTCCCGTGTGTTCCCCTACCTCCTATACCCTCCCGCCTCCCCCCCGCTCCCCTACCTCCTCTAACCTCCCCTCTACTCTGCCCCCCCTGCCGCACCTCCCTACCCCCTCTCCTCCCCTCCCCTCCCTCTCGTCCCCCTTCCCCCTCCCATCTTCCCCCTCTCCCCCCTTCCCTCCACCTCTCCCACCTCCCCCCCCGCGCGCCCTCCCCCCTCCCCTGCCCCCGTCGCCCTCCACGTCGGCTGCACAACGCCCATCCAACCCCTCTCACAGGGTGGCACGATTCTCATAATTGCGTCGCCATGAAGAGGCGGCGCTTGGGCGGAAGAAGGAGCGGCTCTCACGGGGTGGCACGATTCTCATAATTGCGCCACTGTGAAGAGGCGGCGCTCGGGCAGAAGAAGGAGAGGCGTCGCTCCTTCTTCCGCCCAAGCACCGCCTCTTCATGGCGGCGCAATTCTGAGAATCGCGCCACCCTGTGAGAGGGGTTTGTTGGGCGCTACGCGACCGGCGAGGAGGGCGACGGGGGCGGGGAAGGGGGGAGATGGGGGAGGGGGGAGGGGGCGGTGGGGGCGGAGAGGTGGAGAAAAGGGGGGAAATGAGGGAGATGGGAGGGGGAAGGGGGACAAGATATGGTAGGGAGGTGCGACAGGAGGGGAGGAGTAGAGGGGAGGGTAGTGGAGTTAGGCGAGCGCGGGGGAGGGGGGAGGGTAGAGGAGGTAGGGGAGCGCGGGAGGGGAATGGGGGTTTGGAAATGTGTTTTTTTTTAATTAAATTTTTAATATAGTGTAAAGGTTGAATTTTGTTTGAATTTTTTTATATATATAGTTTTTTTTATAAAGTTTAAAGTTTTAACTTCATTTTAAATATAAATATTTTATATAGTTTTTTTTTAAATTTAAATTTTTTTATAGTTTAGGATTTTGATATTATTTTTAAGTTTTTTTTTTTAATTTAGTATTTTGAGTAGTTTTTTTTCAAAAAAATTATTAATATTTCAATTTTTTTCTTTTTAAACGTAAATAATTCTAGAAAAAATAATTGAATTGAATTTTTTTTTAATTATTCAAACATGATCATGGTTTCTAAGTTTTTTTAAATCTTAATTTTTTCGTTAATAAATTTGTTTTTTTTAATTTGTGTTTTATTTTGATTTTTTTACAATTTTTTTTATACATTTATCTTTTAAATTTTGTGTTTTATAAAAAAAAATTAAGTTTGAAATTTTTATTTTATAATTTGGTTTTTGAATTTTTTTAATAAATTTTGCAATTTTTTATTTTTTATTTTTTAAATCTAAGAGGTCCACTTTTCAATCCAAGGGGAGGTTTAGGGTTTTGATTAGAATGATACCACCAATGGTTTATTTTTCAGGTTGGTTTTGGTGTTTTTGATGCAAAAATAATATTTTTTATGGCAAAAGTTCTAGTTTGTTATATATAGTTCTTGTTTTAGAGTATACTGCATTTCCTCTTTCTCCCTTGTACACTTAAATATCATAACTTCAACATTTTATGGTTTAATATATGGTTTTATTATGAATAATATTATAAATTCTTGTATTTTATATGAAAAGAGTGGTCAAATTATTTATTGAATAATTTTTGTTTAACTCAATGCAATTTTTATATAGTGTTACTAATAGATTAAATGAGCCTAATTTTCAATTTTGATAAAATCATATAAAAATGCCAGTTTTTTGAAAAAGTGTGCTACCGGTAGCATTAGTTTTCAATTTAGATCTTGATTTTAAGGTTTTTGCAAACATCAATAACAAATGTTTTGGTTAATTTCTATATTTTTGACCCCAAATCAAAAAGTGGTGCTACCGGTAGCACCACTTTTTGATTCAGGGTTTTTTTTGGTGTTTTTTATGCAAAAATATGGGTTTTTATGGCTAGAGTTCTCGTTTTGAGTATAAAGTTCTCGTCAAGTTGTATAACATGTTCAGTCTTCATCACAACTGCAATTTCACCTTCTAAGAATCCTCCATGTTTTTAAAGGATCGAATACTAGATGCATTCAAAATATGTCTTAGTTTAGATGGTATAAAAACCTCAACCATTGATCCACAAATTACATGAACACTGGAGTCTTCATCACAACTGCAATTTCACCTTCTAATAATATTCCATTTTTTGAAATGCTCAAAGACTATGTCAATTCAAAATTTATCTTAGTTGATATGGTATAAAAACGTCAAGCATTGATCCGCAAATTACATGAACACCAATCTTCATCACAACTACAATTTCACCTTCTAAGAATCTTCCATTTTTTTATAGACTCGAAGACTAGATGCATTCAAACTATTTCTTAGTTGAGATGGTATAAAAACCTCAATCGTTGATCCACAAATTACATGAACACCAGCCTTCATCACAACTATAATTTCACCTTCTAAGAATCCTCCATTTTTTGAAAGGCTCGAAGACTATGCATTCAAAATATGTCTTATTTGATATGGTATAAAAAAGTCAACCATTGATCCACAAATTACGTGAACACTAGAGTCTTCATCACAACTGCAATTTCACCTTCTAATAATCTTCCATTTTTTGAAACGATCAAAGACTATGTGCATTCAAAATTAGTCTTAGTTGAGATGGTATAAAAACCTCAAGCGGTTATCCGCAAATTACATGAACACCATTCTTCATGACAATTGAAATTTCACCTTCTAAGAATCCTCCATTTTTTGAAAGGCTCAAAGACTATGCATTAAAAATATTTCTTAGTCAATATGGTATAAAAACCTCAACCGTTGATTCACAAATTACGTGAACATTGGAGTCTTCATCACAACTACAATTTAACCTTCTAAGAATCTTCCATCTTTTGAAACGATCAAAGACTATGTGCATTCAAAATTTGTCTTAGTTGAGATGGTATAAAAACCTCAGCCATTGATCCATAAATTACATGAACACCATTCTTAATCACATCTGCAATTTCACCTGAACTATGATTCCATTTTTGAACTTGGCTCAAAGACTATGCATTCAAAATATGTCTTAGTTGAGATGGTATAAAAACCTAAACCATTGATCCACAAATTACTGCAACAAGATATATCCATTTTCCTGAATTGCCTTGAAATGCATGATATGTGTCTACCAAGAATGCAATCCATTTGGTACTTGTCATGTCGAGTGATTTATGAACATTATTCTCTCATTGAGCTTGCAAAAAAGCATGAAATATATATAAAAACAAAAAATTGATGTGCAACCAACACATGTCGATGATCTCATTATTTAAATCCAGCTACATGTAACATGCATTTAAATTTGCTTCATGAACTATACATGTAACTACATACACATTGTTTTGAACAATGATCAAATAAACAAAGTAAATAAGCAATAGACAAGAAAATAAGTGGTCCACAACAAATTTATGTGGTAAAACCCCAAATGGGGAAACATCCAAGGTGCATTTTTTAGTCTTCTAATTGTTTAAAGAAATATCCAAATTCATAGTACATCTACCATTCTCACATTTAAGTAGAGATCACAATCCATAGTTCACCAACAATACCACACAATTCAGATCACAACATATTCCAACAATAAAAAAAATTTAGATGTTCTAACATCGTACAATCAAAGAAAAAATTATCAATGAATTTGTTCCATTCACATGAAATGTACCAGTGGAAAATTTTCAAGAATGGCATCATGATATTCTATCGACAATTTCCATTGTTGATGCTTGGACGTTTTCCTAGTCTTCACTGGTCTCAACTGCAATCGATTTGCTATGACCAAATGACTATATTGGGAACATATAACATCTACTTGGTAGTCCTGAAAAATAATATGGTCAGTACATTTATTTACTTCTTCAAAGAAATCTGCCATTAAAACCACCGAACCAACTGCATATGTATAATTTGATGGATCTTTAAATTCTTGCAGCAATGCGCTTTTCTACCTTTTGCATCTTAATAAGTAATAATGCACATTTTCTGGATTATCTTCCGGTGCAATGACATCGAAGACATTTCCTTCTCTAACCATATTGGAAACATGATCATAATCTTTGTTAATCACAACCACTTCATTGTGAACCTCTACATCAGTGAAACTTGCAAATGGGGGCAACAATGTCAATTCTTCGTGTACCCAAGGTTTCACAAATTTGTTAGTTTCATTTTGATATTCATCGATGGATTCCCCATTATCAATACATATAATACAAAAGCAAGAGTACTTTCGTTTATGAATTAAGTGTATATTTTCCACTTTCTCAGTCCTAATAGAATGTAAACTCCTTGTTCCAGGGATTGCAGCACAATTATATGGCATCGATCTATCAACATCACCCATTGGTATATCCCAATAGTACATGTTCAAGGTTCAAACAAAAAACTCGTTGAAAAATTGAACATATATAGGTCTAAAACATATATATATAAACAGTGTCAAGGAAACATTTACACACGTTTTCACGTGAGCCATCCTTTCATTGAACTCATTACTTAAATTTTGTTTGCACTAGTTAACAACATCGATTGAATTTACAAGTTGAACAATAAAGTGACTTAATTGATATTTTCTAAGTGCACGCTTTATGCAAGCCCCAGCACCATCATGCTTTCCTTTTCCATGCCTCGTTTCAAAAAACCTCCATGTGTGGCGAATATCCATTGTATTGTGAAGGAGAGACAACCAATAAAATGATCGAGTTGATTTAAACTGACAAGCACAATCGTTAGACCACACCCAATGTTCTGTAAAAGTGACTCCTCGTCTTGATAATTCTTTATAAAGCCTATTAAAACAATGTTGAACACAACTTGTATCATGTGTATGGTCATCACTAATGTAGAAATGGGACTCTTTAATCACTGCACACCAATTTTTATTGCTATCAATACCATCAATATCAAGATCTGCATGTCTATACAAAATGTGCACAAGTATAGACACTTGGTCTGAATGATAATATTCTCTTTGTATTTCCCTTTGTGGTGTGAAAGTGTAATTCTCAGCAAAATCAACCACTGATAATATTGTGCCCTTTGAAAATACGTCCCGAGATTGTTTGAACTGAACATCTTGCCATCGTGTTGTGTGGGAGTGCTTAATATATCTATATGTTTGCTCCCTAAACTTTTCCATAAAATATGTCACTGAAATATCATCTTCAAGTAAATCAATTTTTTTGGATGTTTTCGTTGAATCTGTAACAAGTGTGTACTGAACATATCCATATCTCTTCCATTTCACAGTGACATTTGGAATTTGAAGATCATTTGGATTGATTGGATATTTAACATCAAATAGTGCCAAATTAGCACATTCAATGCATTTTCTACCACCGATGCATTCTTTCTTATAAAATACTTGATCATTCTCTTGTGCACATAATATCTTGGAGACAAATTCGCGAATACTCGAAGGAGGGGGATCGTTTTGCCAATATTGTTTACCAAAATTTACAAAAGTCTCATAATATAATTGAAATTATACATGGTACTGGAAACAACATGTGTCCCGAACAGTGATGGGCCTGACATGCCATGGTTTAAGTTTGATAAATGTGCTAAGGGGAATTTTCACATCAACATTACTCTCCTTAAAATTGTTGAACATTTCCACTTTAGTGACATCATTTGCTATATGTTTGGCAAGAGTTTCAAAAAATCCTTTGGATATTCGACGCCACACAATGTCCTTTTTATTTGGAAACACACAAGAGTTCAAATTCCAAAACTCTTTCACCCTATCCCTCACATTATCTGGAAGTTTATCATGATAGGTTTTGCTATAGATAATAACCAAACATGCAACTTCATCATTCTCATCTAATTGAATCCAAAAAATTATACTTAAATAAACTTTTTTTCTTGACGTGTTTAGTATTTTTGCATTCAACACCTTAGTGCTCTGCTCTCCTAACTCTAGAAAAATATCGTCGCTCTATGACTGTCGCAATGGTAGGGCCATGGGGGGGGGGAGAGAACCCCTCCTTCTGCCGCAGTACTGCAACCCAAGACACCAATTGGGAAACCATCGACAATTAAGTATGCATATATCCCCATGGGGAAAGGTACTGAGGCTATGAAGAATCCCGTCGTAGATAACCCTAACTCAACTGTAAACAAGCACTGGATGCATAAATCTGATCCAGTTCCAACTGGCTCTTATAGGAATTCATTGGAAGAAGGAACAAGCAGAAACAAGGCCCCGACGTCGGATCAACCGCAGAACCAAGCTGCAACTAGAGGAGGGATTAGGGAACATCGATCTGGATGTCTTCCCAAGATGGCCGCCATCCCTAGACTCAAAATAGGGGAATACATACGGTATATGAGGGATCACGCCCTCATTTGCAAATTCATGGGATTCTATCCCAATGAAAGAGCCCTACAAGGATTGATTGCTCACAAGTGGAAACCGAAGGGGGACGTATATCTAAAATTGGGATCAAAGGGGTTCTTCACTGCTATATTCTTCAATGTGGAAGATAGAGAAATAATAATTGAGAAAGGGCCATACTTCTTCAACAACTCGGGCCTGTTCATGAGGCATTGGAAGGACAATTATTGTCCTGAAAGGAGGACTTCATAGAATTCCCAGTTTGGGTCTAGATATACTCCTTTCCCTGGGAATACTGGGATGAGGAAACCCTAATGGGAATAGGAAATACTGTGGGAAGTTTAATCAAAAGCTTAGAAATAACTAAGGGAGGAAGGTATACTTTCTACGCCAGAATCTGCATTCATATGAATGTTTCCAAGACATTCCTAGTGTTAATTTATCTATAGATCACTACTCCCTCTGGATTCCCTGAGATCTCAAGCAATTTGAGTCTCTATAAATCAGAAATACAATAATGACTTAAGATACAAACATTATAGATCTCTTAGCACTTCCACAATGAAAATACACAACAATCACACAATAACTTAGGATGTACCCTGGAAACCCCAAGCAAGGAAAACCAACAATCTGTGGGGTTATCTTCTATCTCGAGGCCGGAGCAAATCAAGTAGAAGATAAATACATACAAATACTTCAGATGAAACAACCGAACCTGACATGTATCACAACCCTAGATCTACATGCAAAGACTGATGCATGCACTTGGGAAATGTACCCTAACTGTCAATACGGATCTGGATCTCTCTAGAAGTCAAACTCTGTATGTACTATCTCTCTCACTCCACAGCCATGATCAACTCTGCCAAAGAAGAAGGCCAATTGTCTAGATATGAAGAATGTTCCCCTCTTTCTACATTGAAAAGTGCACCCTCCTCCAATTGCTGGAAACTCGTACTGAATCAAATCTCAACAAATATGAGCTTTGATCGTCATAGTACTTCCTCAATAACTGAGGAATGCCTGCTTTGGAAGTCTCAGCTTCTCAATCTATCACCCAGATGCACAATGAACTCCTATCCTTAGAAAGTGCACCCTCCTCTCTCTGGAAGTGTACCCTCTCAACTATTGCAAGTTGTCCTCTCTCTGAACAATGTGGAAATATCACCGATAAGCTCTCTCAACTCACAGTATCTAGAATCCAAGTGCCTCTCATCAAATGAGGTCTAATCCACCTCAGATCCCCTCACTCTCCCTACTGCGAAATTTCCTCTCTCTCAGAAAGTTGCCCTCTGCATGCACTATGCGCCCTCCTAACTCTGAATGATCTCTCTCTAACTAGAATGTTGAGTGACCTCCACGGGTGACCTCCTGCCTCCTTATAACATCTCATTGATCAATTAGGTTTACCAAAATCCTAGTATGAGTGCATGCAAAAAATCACTTTTGCATGCATTTTTAATTGACAGCTGTACATGCAAAACTCATGCATGCATGAGGCAAAACACCTCGGAAGGTCCGCATGCATCCATGGTTGGATTCATGCCACTGAGTAGAGTGCATCGCACCCTCTACTCCATATTGATGCCTATACTGCTGATGTACCTCCATGCAAGGCATCTGAATCATGGAAGACATCCCGAGATACTACTATATCTAACACCCGGAATCAATAAGCCTCAACTTACAAGATGAAGAATGGATCCAGCCCCTATATTACGAGCATATTCCCTTCAGGTGCCAACACTTTCATGAGTATGTCCATAGCTATCGCGACTTCCCCAACCTCCCTCATCCCCCACCTCAATAATCTATCCAACAATAATCCAACGATGGATTCACGCTAATCAACCACCGAAACAAAGGAGGGGACAAAACCAAGATGCAATAGGGCCATCCAAGGACTACAGACCCAAACCCTTTCACTACCCTCGAAGAAATGGACACAGATATCAACCAAGAACAACAGATCAAAACAACTAAGGAACTCTAGTTGAAGAGGAGCAGGATATGGATGAAAGCAAGAGGAGGAATCTAGATCCCATAGTAGACAAAATCATGGAATAAACAAAGGAACCTAACCCTAATGATGGATATGAGGAGATTCAAATCACAAATCATGAACTCCAAAATATATTCGAGACTTGCAAGAAAGGAAATATCATGAAGATCCCCTCCCCACACATTCCAATCATTTAAAGAGATCTGCAAGAGGCTCGTCATCTCATGCCCCAAGATTTGTATTCAATCGACATATTCACCTCCATAGTTGGCTAATAAGGATCTGAAGAGGGGATGCAAAATGAATCAACATCGACTAACAGAACTCAGGGAAACCCTCATCGCCTCATGTAATCACATATCTCTAGCGAACTGGTTGCAGTACCTCTCATCTTCTCAAAATATTTCTTGATGAATATATTATCTTGGAACATTCGAGGGTTGGGAGGGAAATACAAAAAATGAACCCTACGATCTAAGATCAACCAGGAGAAGCCCGTCGTAGTCTTCATTCAAGAAACTAAATGCTCTAGTGAATTTCTGTCAAATATTTCCAATTACTGCTGGAAAGGTATCCAATCGATAGCCTTGGATGCCATTGGAACAACAAGAGGCCTAGCCATCCTTTGGGAAACTGCTCAGGTGCAACTATCCAACTTCTTTTCAACACCCCATTCCATCTCTACCTCTTTCCGGACCGCCTCAGTGAATATTAATGTTTTCCTCACCAATGTTTATGGCCTACCTAATCTAGCTCTCAAACCCTCATTCATGTCCTCCATGTCCTTCATCAAGGATCACTTGGTTCATGACTCTTTTTGGATCTTGGGGGGGGAATTTAACCTCATCTCAAGCCCCTTAGAGAGAAAAGGAGGCATAGGATATCTTGAACCTACTTATGAAAATTTTGGTCCTCCCATGGCCTCCTTAGACTTTGTTGACATCCATCCAAAGAACGACTCCTTCACCTGGAATAACAAGCGGGGAGGTATGCATCAAATGCCATCCAGGATGGACCGATTACTCCTCTCAACTTCCCTTGTGAGAACGGATGCCATCATTGATTCCCTCATTCTTCCGGGAGAAGGATCGGATCACTTTCCAATTAGCCTGGAAATTGATGAGTTTGTCACAGTAAGAAACCGTTCCTTTCGGTTTCAAAAATATAGATCATCCAGAATTCATGGACACCTTCTCTAGTTAGTGGGAGGAATACCCAATCAACTATGGCTACAAGATGTACAATCTACAACAGAAAATGAAAAGGATCAAATCCAAGCTTAAAAACTGGAACAAAGATGTCTTTGGCATGAATATCTTTGAATCCAGGAAAAAGCTGGAAATTGAACTAGTGGATTTCCAACAGAAAGCCATCTCCCATGGCTATAGTGAGGAGCTACTTCTAAAATAAAGAGAGCTTCAAAAATCAATAAATCAAAGGTTGGACCAAGAAAATATCATTTAGAAGCAGAAATCAAGAATCAGATGGTTGAAAGAAGGGGAAAGGAACTCCAAGTTCTTCCATGACTCTATGATCCAAAGAAGATCCCACAATCGCATCACCAAACTACAACAGGAAGTGGGGCGCATCCTTACAAAGAAAGATGACATAGATGCAACGTTAGTATCCTATCACAGTCAACTCCTCCAGGCAGAATACCTGGATCGTAATGCTGCAATCAACTCAATCATTCAGCATATCCCCATAATGGTCACCGATGAGCAGAACGAATACCTTATATAACCAATCTCCCTGGAAGAGGTCACCAAGGTAATCAAGGAGATGTCATCCAACAAGGAACTTGGGCCAGATGGATTTACCACGAACTTCTTCCAAATATGTTGGAACATTATTCAAACTAATGTATGGGAGGTTGTTGAGGAGTCTCGAATGCATTCAACGGTTCTTCCTGCCCTCAATGCCACCTTTCTCACCTTGGTTCCTAAAGAAGACAATGCCTCGCACCCCAGCAAATTCCAACCAATGGCTCTTTGCAATGTAGTCTACAAGGTTATTACAAAAGTCATAGTAAACAAGCTAAAATTATTTATGTTGCACCTCATCTCAGAAGAGAAATTGGGCTATGTGGAAGGAAGGAAAATTTTAGATGGTATCTTGGTGGCCCATGAAACAATCCACACCCTCAAGAGATCGAAACAATCTGATATGTTACTTAAACTTGATTTGTCCAAATATTTTGATAAAATATCATGGAACTATATGAGACAAAATCTCCTGGATTTCGGTTTCGCTGAACAGTGGGTAAATTGGATTCTTGTGCTAACCTCCTCGACTTTCTTCTCTATTTTGTTTAATGGATCCCCCTCACCCACCTTCCCCTCCTCCTAAGGAATCATGCAGGGGGATCCCCTCTCCCCCTTCCTTTTCATCCTCATGGTGGAAGGTCTTGGTAGGAATCGAAAAGCATCCACTTAGAGAAATGAACTTTCAGGCATCCACCCATCCAATGAATCCTATAAAGCCTCACAATTACAATTTGTCGATGACACTATGCTCCTGGAAAAAGATACCCTATGAGAAGCAAGCTCTCTAAAATGACTATTGGAGATTTTCCTTCTAGCCTCTAGCCTCTCTCTCAACAGTGACAAGTCTGAAATTTAATTCCTAAACATGTCGATTCGGCTTCAAATGGCAATAACTAGACTGCTAAAATTTTGGCAAGGATCTCTCCCCTACAAATACTTGGAAGCACCCCTCACTGCCACTTCCACCAAGAATGGATATTGGTCCCACCTCATCCACAAAATGGATAAATGCCTCTCTAATTGGTCCTTCCATTCTCTTAACATTGCAAGCCGACTTGTCCTCCTGGATTCGGTAATACACAGCATGAGCACGTACCTTTTCTCCAACTTCATGGATCCCAAAACGTTCCTTAATGAAATTTTCTCACTGCAAAGAACCTTTATATGGGGTGGATCCATTACCACAGGATGCAAATGGGATCTTGTGGCCTGGGACAAACTCTGCAAGCCTAAGCTCTTGGGTGGTTTGGGACTTCGGGATCCGGAACTTGAAAACAAGGCAATGATGGCCAAACTTTGGTGGTGGTGGCTAACCAATTTGGACACCCTCTAGGAAAATATATGGAAATGAAAACACACCCCCAAAATCCCCCACCAAGAGCTCATCCGACTTGAAACAAGCCCCAAAGGCTCCCTTATTTGGAATGTAGGCTAGCAGAAGAGGAAAATTATACAAGAACATGCCTTCTGAGAAATATGTGATGGAAAATCGGCCTTTTTTTGGGATGACTCTTGGCAGCAAATATCGAAGTTGTCCTCCTTGGACTATCTCCAACCCCATCAATTTCTCACTTTGTAGAAAGGACAATTTCTTATGGCCCATTTTTGGAAAAAAAACACTGGAGATTCTCAATGGCGATCATGGAAGGATCCTGGGGTTTGGAAAAACACCCTAATGGATGAACAAACACAACTCTTCTGGGAGCAACTACATTCTCAAATTTCTTATGGCCAACTTTTGGAACACAAACACTAAAGATTCTCAATGGCGATCATGGAAGTATCCTGGGGTCTACCCAAACACCCTAACGGATGAACAAAGACAACTCTTCTGGGAGGAACTGCAGTCTCACCAAATCACCATTCTGGAGGGAAAGGATATCCTTAGATGAGGATACTCTAGCTGTCACGGTCCTTCAATCTCAAAGAGGCCTATTCTCTCCTTGCAGGATACAATCAGGACAAATATGACAAAGTTTGGAAGAAAAATTGGAAACAAAATATCTGGAAGAAATTTTCCACCTTCCTTTGTCTAGTGGCGTGGAAGCACAATCTCACCTAGGACAGAATTCTCAAGAAAGGATTTGAGGGACCTTCAGTTTGATACTTATGTTGGGAGGCACCGAAAAATATAGAACATCTCCTCAACACATGTCACTTCAACAAACAGCTTTGGGACCTAGGGGGGTGGAGCCTTTCACCAAACAATTCATAACCAAAATAGCATCAAGGACACTCTAGAAAACTGGAGGGATCAAATCTCCTCCAACAAAATCATGAACAGTGTGGCAGCTCTTCCCGGGATTCATTCTCTGGGAAATTTGGAAGGAAAGAAACTGTAGGATCTTCCAGCATTCTAGTCTTCCCATAGATTAGGTCTGGAAAAAAATTCAAATGCATATCCAAGAGACTATCAGTACATCCCAAAGGGAACCTGTAGATTGGGAAGGATCTCCAAAGGATCTTGCGATCCTTAGGTCCTGGCAACTACAACCAACAAATCCTACAAACATTCATCCCTCTGACCAATTCCTCCCTCAAGCCCAAAATCCTGGGATCCCCCAGACTTTGGGTTTTTGAAGCTCAATTTTGATGGTGCCAGCAGAGGAAATCCTAGATCGGAAGGATATGGAGGTGTTTTTCAGGATCAAAAAGGTAATATCCTGCGATTCTATGCTAGATCGGTAGGGAGGGACAGTAATAATGTGACATAACTATTTGCAATGCTAAAGGGAATCCTCGTCGCTTGTCATGAATAGTTCCCCAAGATTCTAGTCGAGGGTGACTCTAATATAATGATCCAAATTCTCATCAGGATCCTCAATGGCTCAAAGCTAGCAAAATCTTCCCGATTTGATGGTTAGCGGCCAAGATGGAACTTCTTGCAGCCAATCTAGATGGCTCTCAAGTCATAGTCACTCACCATGTCAGAAGTGATGCCAATAAACTAGCTAATAAGCTATCCAATTGGGTCATTGATCATCCTAGAGTGGTGTGCAACCAAGTGTGGGCCATGTATGGAAACAAAGATCTCAAAGTGGCATGTCATCAAATCAATTTAAAGGACTATTCACCCCACGACGGGTGTCGGCGGGATGACAAACTAAACACGTGTGCTCATCACTCAACATGAGGAGAGGAACATGTTATGCATCTAGACGCATAGCACCTGGCCCTCGAAATCCCTCCAAAACTATAATAACCCACTCCATTCCACCAAGATCCCTCATTACCATTGTGCATGCTAAGAGAGATTCGTACCACTACAAATTTGTTGGACAATGCAAGTTTCAATGGAAACTAGATTTGGAAGATGGATACGATGCTCTTTGAACGGCTCGCATGAGCTGGGACATAGAAAGAGGAGGCATTGTATCAAAGGTCGTCCTTATATTAGAAACCTCTCACATCAGCACCCTCATTTGAGCTGTGAGTTGGTCTATACCCTGGCCCTCCCTCACTGCTTGCAATTGAGTTTGGTTCTCTTTTGCATACATGGAAACAATGGCTCAAACAAAGAATATGCCAAGGAAGACAGTTAAAGGGCCACAGAGAACCCACATGCCATAGGCCCTCAAGGAGCTCGACAGACTACAGGTATTTTTCGAGCTAGAAATCCCTGACTCAATCCACGCCCGCACCCTCAGGTTGGAGAACAAGCTAAAACAGAAGCAGTACCACCCATCTACACAACAACTGTCCAAGGTTTTTGGTGGGCTCGTGGAATAATTTTCCTCGACGCATACGAGGATACAAGGAATACAAAAACTCTCGGGGTCTTCTGGACCGCCAAGCCTCTCATGTCTCTCACGATGGAAGAATGTGTCCAAGGCCTTCTCAAGCTAGAGTAAGATGCACTACCGTTGGTCGATAGGATTCCCAATCTGGAGTCCACCATGCACACTTTCTTCAGGTTCTAGTGCATGAAAATGTATAAGGTCAATGCAAAGTTGGATGCCCTAGCCAAAGCCATCACAAGAAAAACCTTTACCAGTCTTTCACCAGATCAAGCTACTGCCACACAACTTATTTTCAGAAGAATCCTAGTATCTACCACCAACACCGGGATAGGGAAAGAAATAGGTGTTGGCCCCTCCACTATCCCTCTCTCTGATGAAGATTAGTTGGTTATGCATTTGGTATGTGTACTTCATTCTTTGTCTTTCTGCAATTTTGCATTACACCGACCATAACCCCCGGCCTGTAGGGGAACATTTTTATCTTGATACTTATACAGTCTTTGGAACTCTTTAGTCTTAGGTAGTCTTGGAGCATCAAGATCATAATGCTTATGCCTTCTATGACTTGCATGGAAACTCTGATAACTGCCACCTAGACAGCTTGGATATGTATTGTTTCCTCTTTTTTATTTAATAGATTTATCGAACCTTACAAAAAAAAAATTGCAATCATTTCCATCAATCGATTCGATGCAGTTCTTTTTGCAACAACACCTATTAGAAATGCTCTATGAGAATCCTTTTCATCACGAGATCTCATTTTGGAAAGTGTGGCAAGGGTGGCAGTAACATTTTTTGATACCATCTCATTTGTTTTAACCTCTTTGATACTTTTGATGCCCAATAATTTAATTGCATGTCTTACACATTTCTACTTCAACAATCTATGTAAAATTTGAGCCTGTGCCATGATAGAATTACCTTCAAGATATTTTTTAGAAATTTCTTTTGATCTATACCGAACTATATGACCCTGCATCGGTGGTCCCAATTCTTCAATTTTACTTGAATCCATATTCTAAAAAAATTGTCATCAATGGCGATATTGCTGCAACTTCCCATTAATCTCTCTAAATTGACAGGTGTGGTAGGGACTTGTTGTGAGTTGGATGTTGACCCTACATAAAAGTATATAAATTTATAAATTGAACTTTGTGTATATATATATATCGAAATAATTTTAAAATATTGTGAACTTTCAAATCAAATATATAAAAAATGAATAACTATTTAAACTTAAAATATTTTTTACTCACCAATCATGGTGTCAATATCAGCTCTACCTATCGTTCCCTCAACATTTATCATATCCTTATCACCTCCATCTCTTTCATTTATTTCATCAATGTCTTCCTCAACATTTTTCATTTCTTCGTCACCATCACGTGTCTCCACATTTTGTTCCCTTTTTCTTTTTTCTCTCACCTGTTGCATTTTTTCACGTTGTTACTCTTTCCTTGGCTCTAGATTAGTTCTGATGAGATCATACTTTATTTTACAATTTATTTGGTTTCCCGTGTTCAAATAATTGAAAACCTAAAATCAATACAAAAACATGAAATCATATATTAATAAATTAGATATATAAAATTCTACAATTAATGAAACAAATTGCAATATTTAAGAGAAAAATTGCAATATGCAAAAAAACAACATTACATATGTTACTTAAACATGTAATTATATGCTAAAAACAAATCTTAGAGATGGGTATTGTTACCTTTGAGGAAAATAATTATGTCATTCATGTTCTATGATGATAAAGTTGATTTTTGGGTAAGTTGGTATGTTGGTGTTTGTAAATACTAAGAATGCATTCTACCAATATTGAGTAATGCTTCCATAGTTTTGTTGCCATGCATGTATGTGCAAATTATGTCAAAGTTTATGGGTAATGGTTGGGTTACAATCGAGATTTCATGTTTCCCAACATTAGAGTTTTTATGGCCATCCTATAGTAATATACATACCCCTTAAAAAATTGTAACAACAAAAAAATTAACAAATTTCATAAATAACAAAAACAAATCCACAAGTAAGAAAAAATTACCCAAACTAGTTTAAATGAGTAATATGTACCCCTTCAAAAAATATGTAACATTAAAAGATTAACAAATTTGATAAGTAACCAAAAATAATATCACAAGTAAGAAAAAATTACCAAAATTTCTATTGATGATTTTCGCACTTTGAACCAGATTCGCACTTGACCGCAACCAGTATAGTCGAAATTGTTTTGATTTATGTTTAAAATCTCTCAACAGAGAGTATATTTATATATTTCTCGGGCGAGAGTTTAATAATCTTACTGTCTTTTGGCTATGATCTTGTGCATTTAATGTGTCGGCTCAAAAATATTATCGGGGCATTGTGTGCTAAAAATCTCGCCCGAGAGTTTATTTTAAACTCTCAGGCGAGAGTTTAGACCCGCAACGACCGCGGTTAATTTTATATCTCAGGGTTGTTTTTTGGGTGCAAAATCTCTTTCCCGAGAGTTTTAACGATCTCTCAGTCGATAGTTTTTCTCGCCCAAGAGTTTTTGGTCAACGAAATTTGGGAGCATTTCTACAGTCTTCGAGGAATTCAGACTTTGGATGGCTCGAAATCATGCTAAATCACAAAGTTATCAATCGCAGTTTATACCAATAGATTTATATTTGAATATACTTTCTCATGGTATAATTTTTTTAAAAATATATTAAGGATTGATATTGTTTATTATTTTTTTTGTAAACTCTGTCGTTAAAAAAATTAGGGAGTTGAAAATCAGTCACAATGAAAATTCAATATCTTAACAAAGACACTACAAAAAAAATTGAAATCTTCACAGAGATCTTCCTTGTCATGTCCTCTTCGAAACTGTACTTTTATATTTTTCAATAATAGTCACAGTAAAAATATAATTGATGCTCACCAACATGTGTCAATAATGCACCATTTTCTGGACATATGTTATTTCGATAAATAATTAAAAATAGTTCGCAAGTCTAAAAAATCTCAAAATATAGTCCATGCACAAGTGCAGTCAGTTTAGATTATGAGCATACATTTTTTTTCTTAAAATTTCCAACATCTCTGAAAAAACTAGTGCTCACATAGGTCACTCATTATCCATGCCTAAAATTTTCAAGTATATGCAGTTGGTGAGCACCAAATTTGTCCCACCATATGACCATAGAAAATTTTTTAAAAAATATGAGTACAAATATATTAAATTCTCTAAAGCATTTGTGTTTACTTCAAGGTGAAATTCATAAGGGAGGTATGGGTTTAGAGGGGTCGAAGTTGAAAAACATCAAATTTTTCAATTTTGTTTGTCAAAAAACAAGAAAAATAGTTACCCAACTTCACATTTTTACCCATTATTAATCAAACACTCAAAAGAGGTGTTTACACTCGTGACTTGCATGATCATACTACACACTACTACCTTATCTCATAGTATATCATGCATATCCATTACATCTTATTTATAGATGCAATACCACCAACTGCTCATTAATGAAAATCCATAACTTCCTAACCACATTAAGCTATTCTATTACATTCGACTTGACTGGTTCAACTTGGTCAAATGCCCATTGAGCTTCCATTGTTCTGTCGACATTCCATTGACCAGTTTTATTTCAACCAAACAACTATTTCCGGTTGGTCGGTTAACTAGATTTCCCCCACCTAACAGGTTTGACTCCAGTCGACTTATACTAGTCGATTATCAACTTTGCAAGTTGATTTACATGAAAATAATATAACATTCCCAACAATATCATGGGGATAATTTAAGTCTCAAAATTTTCTGATTTTGAGACTAAGTTCCCATGTAAGGAATTTCACATGTAAGTTCTCACCTTACCAACTTTGCAAAACACAAAGACAAAAAGCCCCCATTGGGAATTTAAGACTCAAAATAGAAAATTTTAATATGATTAAACTCATTTAACATATGTCATTATAATCATAGAGGTGTTAAGATAAGTATAATACCACAAAGCCTAGTTTGTCAAAAGTATTACATAATTCATCAATTCCACATCAAGAAATTAACATAAGAAATAAAGGACAAACATGAGGAATAATTCCCTTCATGCTTGGAATGAATTACTCTTAAATATTTTTATATTGTATGCATCCAAGTATATGAGAAACAAGCATGGAAACAATCTCTACAATAATATAATATTGTTGTTTATAATAATACTTAGACAAATACGCATATTTCTAAATCAAAATCAAACGGGCAAACATGAAAGCTTCAATCGTTAAGACATTTAATCAAGCACTTTGCATGTATGATATATATATGAATTGAGACATTTAATCAAACACTTTGCATGCCTGCAAGATACAACCATTGAGTTATTTAACCAAACACTTTGCATGCATAAAATCTACAACCATTAAGGAATTTAATCAGACTCTTTGTATGCATAAAAGCTGCAACATTGAGCCATTTAATCAAACACTTTGTAAACGTTAAATCTACGTTCCTGTATACTACCATAATTTAGCAAGGGGTTTGGTAATGATTTGCAAAATTGCATAGTCAGACCCGAGGACAATCCCCATATGTTGCTTGGGGAATTTGGAAAATTGTCCAGATAATGAAATATGATTCTCAAACACTTTTTTTGAACTCAAATCGGGGGTTCAAGGTTCATATAGTACAGACACCCCCCTAAAGTTTCTACGTGACTCAATGAAATGGTCTCAAAACTTGATTTTCTAAAACCGAACATAATTAAACCTGTAGGGGCTATTTGCACAATTTGTCAAACACATTGCATGCCAGGTAGTCATTATAACCACAAATAACATAATACCCTATAGAATTTTACAATTATATATCTAAACTTTTCAAATACCACTAGTAATGATAATACATAATATGGATAGAATTCATTTCATAAGTAGAAATTAAAAACAAGAAATAATAATTTTGATAAACCTTCTTGCATGCCCTCACTGAATACTTTTTCTTCTTTCATGGAGAAATTTGTAGAATAAGGAATATAGAATAGAAGAAGGAAGGAAGACGAATTTTAGCTCCAACAACACATTATTTTCCTTTAATGTCTGCATAAAAAGGTTACTTCCACAAATGCCATACAAATTGTATGGTTACCTAAAATGTTAGTTGAAATTCAACTGATTTTCTCCCTCTCAAACAACTCCATTTGTCAATCCCAAAGACCAATTGGTTTTCCACCCAACCTTGTCTAGGGTAAAATTATATCCATGAAACCCCTGAGATATATGAACTCACAACAGTACCCAATGCAACAATAGAGAGATCAAAACCAATCGTAGGAAGATAATTTTGTTTTCCTCTCAACACCACTCAAGTCTAAATCAACTAGCTAAGTTGTCGAAGATATCTAGTTCACAAATTCTAGAGCCATTTCAGTAGTATTTGGTTTCTCTACCCTTCTTCCCCCCATACCATGGGGGTCCTTATGTATTTATATCTTGATATGGGTGACACTTCACCTTATATATATATATATTCACCACCCTCTCCTGAGGAGGAAATCCAACATTTTTTTAATTTTTAGTTAATTAAATAATTATCCTAACATTCACCACACCCTTATGTCATTCTTAGGTAATTATATATTATTCATTATTCATAATTAAATGTTTCACATTTTTTATTAAAATAATATTAAAGTTGGATGCCCCTCAAAAGTGGGTAAATTTTGGAGTTAAATTAATTCAAGGTTTGACCTAGGTGGGTTTACCTAGTTGATTTATTCCCTTGAGTGGTTTTTTTCTACTGGAGAATAGGATTATGCGCCCCTATGGTGAACCTCTCTAGAATTATTAAAACACCATGGCCTTGCCTTGTACTTAGGACTCTATGTCCAGTAGATTTAGGACTCCATGCTCTCATGAAGATCCGAGACTTTATGCCTTGATCTTTCAAATATTAAGGACTCTACGCGCTAATATTTTCCATACATCTAAGACTTTGCATCTTAGTTTCTCATGGATTCAGGACTCTGCATATTTCCCTCGATGACTTCTCATCTGGTTAGGAACCCGTGTCAACCCTTCTCTTTACTTTGTTAGTATATTGTTGTTGGACGCATATGCTTTGTAAGTCATCCCATAGTATTATATGTTTCATGGTATTCATCCATAGTTTGTATTAGCCCATAGTATTATATGTTCCATGGTATTGATCCATAGTATTGGACGCATATGCTTTGTAAGTCGTCTCGTGGTATTATATGTTCCATGGTATTGATCCATAGTATTGGCGCATAGACTTAGTATATAAGTACGTGTTGAGGCCAATGAAGGAATCCACGAGTTATTTGTATTGAGCTTGCTCAAAGGAGGTTTCCCCCTAGAAGTGGCCAGCAATTAATAAATCTCTTCCGTGTTCTGTTATTTCTGATATATCGTGCATTTTCATTAATTAATTGCTAGAGGTTCCTCACATTTGGTATCAGAGAACTTTCTTGGACTCGTTGGGTGGAATTTCTGCCAAAAACAATTTTTGCATCTATATTGTTCCTTTGAATTGCAGGTTCAGATCTGGGAATAATACCTATCCACTTAACTGTTGGAAGTACTTGGGCATATCCCTACAACTCATTGTGAGGAGTACCACAGGAACCCCGAAGTAGTTGTCCCATTGAGAGGATCTACCAGCGAAAAGGGAACTGACCCCTACATGATTGACTAGTTCCCACCTGTGAGGTAAACCAAGAGTGGTTTTCTGTGGCAAAGCGGTTATCATTTTTACCTGATCCGTGGAGTGAGGGGTTTTGCCCCAATACGCAAGTCATAAGACAGCACGGGTGGTTGAGTGAATCCCCTGAACCATTGGGAAGGTGAGCATACCTGGGGTCCATTTCTATTTTCAGCTGATAAATAGCAGATTACATCTGTCCATAACTATTGCAGATCAATCTCGAGTCGTTGCAGATCCATTTCAGAAAAAAAAAAAAAAATAAATAAATAAATAAAAATAAAAATTAAATAAAAATTAAAAATAAAAATTAAAATAAATTAAAATAAAAAAAAAAAATTAAAAAAAAAAAAATATATATATATATATATATATGTTTTTTCACCATATCTTCTTTGTTTTAACTCTGTTTCCCTTTAAAATTCACTGACTCCCCTGCAATCCCATTTTGCATATTTCATTCATGAGGACCCTATCCCAAATTCCACTTCCTGAAGCCAGAAATCTCACATCTGTCTATTTCTAGGGTTTTCCATAACTTCTTCGATTTTCACCCAATCACCTTCAAATTTTGCCATTGTGTTCATTTCCTATTTCTGCTTCTTTGTCCCGCTTTGAAAAAAAATTTCATTCTTTAGCAAAAACCATGGAGAAAGAACTTGCAGCCCTCAAAACAAACTCCAAGATCTAGATGAAAAAATTCTCGGCCTCCATCTTGAGCATTCATCCATGAACAATAAACGATAGCTAGATTATTCTGCAGGCACTGGGTTCTCTTCTTCCAGCAATTTTCGTGGGCCGAAGCTTGATTTTCCTCACTTCAATGGTAATGATCCGACTGGATGGATATCCAGGCATGAAAATATTTCATTCTTCATAATACTTTTGATGTCAGCAAATTTCCACTTGCACCATTTCATTTGGAACGGGAAGCCCTTCAATGGTACCATTGGTACATCAAGGCTCATGAAGAGCCAAAATGGACAGATTTTTTCCAACTCCTTTTGCAACGATTTGGTCCTAGTGATTTTGATGACTTCACAGGAGCACTCACTAAACATCGCCAAATTGGCACTGTGAGAGAGTATAAGATAGAATTTGAGAAACTGGACAATCACACAGAAGGATTGCTTGATGAATTCTATAGGATTTGTTTTATCAGTGGTCTAAAGGATGCAATCCGATCTAAGGTCAAAATGTTATGTCCCAACACAATGATGGTAGCCCTGGGGTTGGCTAAGTTGGCAGAGGACAAGATCGTAGCCCAACAATTCTCCAAACCCACTTTTGTTCCCTTCAAAAATGTGGGTTCCCAACGACCTCCCATCACACCAACTCCTCCACCAACTCCTATCAAGCATTTGTCTGAAGCAGAGATGCGGGCACGTAGAGAAAAATGGATTTGTTATAATTGTGATGAGAAATTCACTCAGGGACATAGATGTGTTGAGCAACATCTCTATCTCTTGGATGTGGATTCTCCGCCTGCCTCTAAAATTGGTGAAGAAGCTCCAGATACAATAGATGATCAGGTCGACATTCAGCAGCCACCTGTTGATCATCTGTCTCAGGACGACCACCCAAAGATATCTCTCCCTTATTTAGTTGGATTCATCACCCCACAAACAATGCGGGTCAGGGGTTACTTCAAGAAGTTCCCTCTTACAATACTCATTGATTCTGGTAGCACTCATAACTTCATTGACCCTCGGATCGCCAAACAGGCTGATTGTTTTGTCCATCCTTTCTCCAACTTTGAAGTCATGATTGCCAATGGGGGCACCTTACCTTGCAAGGGGAAGTGTTGCAATTTGCATATCTCTATGAGAGATTACAACCTACGCTCCGACATGTTTTTATTGTCCTTAGGTGGATGTTATGTGGTTTTGGGCGCTCAATGGCTATGCACACTTGGCCCCATCTTATGGGATTTTGCTGAACTTTGGATGCAGTTTTTAGTCAATGGGCACAAACACACATTGACAGGATTACAACTAGGGTCTCTCAACATCATCAGTTCACATCGCATGGAAAATATCCCTAAGAAGAATTCACATGGTGTTATCACTTAGATCCATTCCATTCAGATGCACCCATCAACGGTCTCCACTACTCCTTTGGATCTACAACAAATTTGGATATATATGTAGATGTCTTTGTTGAACTAGTGGGATTTCCACCTTCAAGACCAGAGGACCATCGTATCCATCTCCTTCCACGAAGTGTTCCTCCCAACATCCGGCCCTATTTCTATCCATTTCACAAAAAAACAAAGATTAAGATGCTCGTTTGGGACTTACTAAAGCAAGGTATTATTCGCCCTAGTACTAGTTCCTTTTTTTCACCAGTTATTCTTATCCGAAAAAAAATATGGGTCATGGCACCTCTACATTGACTTCCAAGCACTTAATCATCTCGCAATCAAGTATAAGTTTCCAATTCATGTTGTTGATGAGCTTCATGGTGCTCATCTTTTCTCCAAGTTGGATCTTCGTTCTGGGTATCATCAAATTCGGGTTCATGAGGATGATATCTCTAAAACAGCTTTCCACACACAAGATCGCCACTATGATTTTTTGGTCATGCCCTTTGGCCTCACTAATTCTCCTTCCACATTCCAGGCATTGATGAATAAAATATTTTGTCCCTACTTGTGAAAATTCATTCTGGTCTTCTTTGATGATATCCTCATCTATAGTAAAACATGGGCTGAGCATATCCAACATCTGGATCTTTTAATGCAACTTTTCTCTGATCATCATCTCCACGCCAAACAGTCTAAATGTGTTTTTGTACAGGAGGAAGTAGAGTATCTCGGGCATATTATTTCAACACAAGGGGTTCACATGGATCTTACCAAAATAGATGCCATGAAAAATTGGTTGCATCCTCAAACACTCAAGAGCCTTCGTGGTTTTTTGGGATTAACTGGCTACTACCGCAAGTTTGTCAAATATTATGGCAATATTGCAGCTCCATTAACCGCTCTATTGAAAAATTATGCTTTTACATGGACACATGCTACTGAGTGTGCATTTGACAAATTGAAACAAGCTATGTGTAATACACCTGTTCTAGCTATGCCCGGTTTTTCCAAGCCCTTCACTATTGAGAGTGATGCTTGCGAAAATGGACTTGGTGTTATTCTCCTTCAAGATGAACATCCTATTTTTTTCACCAACAAATCCCTTTCCGGTAAGAATTTAGCTGCCTCTACATATGAGAAGGAAATGATGGCTATTTTGCATGCAGTACAGAAGTGGCGGCCATACCTATTAGGGAATCATTTCTACATTAATACTGATCACCAGAATCTGAAATATTTCCCGAAACAACGGGTCTCCTCCCCAGCACAACAGAAATGGGTTATCAAACTCATGGTTTATGACTATGAGATCACTTACAAGAAGGGTAAGTACAATCTTGTGGCGGATGCTCTTTCTCGCACATTTGATGACCAAGTTTCTCTTTCATCTATTTCTATGCTTGTTCCAAATTGGTTGCACTCTGTTCAATAGGGCTATGTCGATCACTCCTCATTATCTCAAATCATCCAACGCTTGGACAACAACCCTTTTGTTGTACCACATTAATCTTGGGATGGTGATTCCCTAAGATACAAGGGTCGTCTGGTGCTTCCCCAGAGCACAGATCTTCATCAGGCTGTCTTCAATGAACCCCATGCTTCTCCATTGGAAGGTCACTCTTGGTTCCTCAAAAAGTATGAGCGGGCACAACGTAACTTATTTTAGCAGGGAATGAAAAGGACAATTGAAAAAATGGTGGCTGAATGTAATACCTTCCAGCGCAACAAGGGTGAAACGACACTCCTTCCATGATTGCTCAAACCCTTTCCCATCCCTACACGGATTTGGACAGATATTTCTATGGATTTCATTGAAGGGATCCCTAAATCTAGAGGGAAGGCAGTGATTTTGGTTGTGGTTGATATCCTCTCCAAATATAGTCATTTTTGTGCCCTCATCCTGTTGGTTGTGGAGCCAGATCTTCCAGTCTCATAGATGATATTGTCTTAGCTATTCACCCCGGAGGACTGTACACCCATTCTGCATTTTTAGTGGTTTGGGCCCATGGTTTTGGGTATCCCGTGGTATTTTTCCCATTGTATTTTTCCTATAAAAGAAAGACGTTGTAATACGACTAGGGTTGATGTATTAGGTTTTATGCATTGTAAAGATCTCTAAGATCGGGAGAGAGACTGTGAGACAGTGAAGAGGAAGTGCAGCGGCTATGCTGCAGGTTGTATCCCTTCACCTTGCTGGACAGTAATAATAATAAGGACTGGCAAATTCAGTGTGGATGTAGCCCAAGTTGGGGTGAACCACGATATATTTGTGTCTCTCTTGTAATGTGTGTGTGATTATATTTGCATTTTTGTTTATTGTTATTGCTTTGCGATCCTGTTTTTCTAACAATTGGTATCAGATCCAAAGGTCTATTTGGCAGATACACCCATAGGAAGCTAGGGTTTCTGGTTTGAGTGGGAGCAATGGCGGAAGAAGGAAATTTTAAGGTCGAGAAGTTTAACGGCCAAAACTTCCAGTTATGGAAGATGCAAATGGAGGACTATCTGTACCAGAAGGATCTATTCCTACCATTGGGAGGAAGAGCAAAGCAACCGGCGGCCATGAAGGATGAAGAATGGGAGGTTCTTGATAGAAAGGCTCTCGGAACAATACGGCTGAGCCTGGCTTCGTCGGTGGCTTTCAATATCTCAAAAGAAACGACAATGGAGGGTTTGATGAGCGCACTGGGTAAGCTGTATGAAAAACCCTCGGCCTCCAACAAGGTATTTCTAATGAAGCATTTATTTAATATGAAGATGTCTGAAGGTGAATCTGTTACTGATCATTTAAATGAGTTTAATACGGTTACAAATCAGCTAAGTTCTATAAGTGTGAACTTTGATGATGAGGTTAGGGCTCTTCTAATCTTGTGTTCATTTCTAGAAAGCTAGAATAGCTTGGTTCAAACACCTTGAAATTTGATGATGTTATTGGTGTTATTCTTAGCGAGGAAATGCGAAAAAAAAAAGCACAGATGAGACATCAGGTATTGTGTTGACCATGGAGAGCAGGGGAAGACAAAAGGAGAGAGGAAAGAGCCAAGGTAATCGTGGCAAGTCTAAAACGGGCAAATCCAAGTCCAGACTGGGAAAAATAGAGTGTTGGAACTGTGGAAAGAAAGGACATCTGAAGAAAGACTGCAGATCTCTAAACAAGAAAGGAGATGCACAGAAGGAAACTACCCAGGAAGCAAATGTAGCAAGTGATGTGTTACAAGATGCTTTGATTCTTGCATTAGATAATACTAGTGATTATTGGGTAGTAGATTTAGGAGCTTCATGTCATGCTACACCCCATAGGAAATACTTTCATGAGTATGTTCCTGGCGATTTTGGAGATGTTTTATTGGGTGATGATGAGCCATGTAAAATTGTTGGAATGGGTAAGGTATGGATAAAAGTTAAGAATGGAACTGACTGGCTGTTGAAAGATGTTAGGCATATTCCTGCTATGAAAAGAAATCTGATCTCAACAGGGCAGTTGGGAGATGGCGCCTATCTATCTACATTTGGAGAAAAGTGGTGGAAGATCACTAAAGGATCAATGGTGATAGCAAAAGGAGACAGGATAGGTACGTTGTATTTATGTCCTCATAATACTGACCATTCTATATCTTTAGCTTCCACAGGAACAGATACAGCATTGTGGCATAATAGGCTTGGCCACATGAGTGAGAAGGGGATGCAGATTCTCCACTCAAGGAAGTTGCTGCCAGATTTGAAGCAGGTAAGTTTGGAATTCTGTGAAAACTGTGTTTATAGAAAACAAAAGAGAGTCAGATTTCTTAGGGTTGGGAAATAGAAGAAGAATGAAAAGTTAGAGCTAGTCCATACAGATGTATGGGGACCAGCTCAGGTACAATGTCTTGGTGGCTCTCATTATTATGTTACATTTATTGATGATGCAACTAGGAAAACTTGGGTTTATTGCATTAGACAGAAATATGATGTGTTTGCTACTTTTAAAAAGTGGAAAGCTTTGGTTGAGAATGAGACAAGGAAAAGGTTGAAGTGTTTCAGATCTGATAATGGAGGTGAGTACTGCAGCAAGGAGTTTGATAGTTACTGTTCATACCATGGGATTTGTAGAGAGAAGACAGTCCCAGGAACACCACAAGAAAATGGTGTGTCAGAAAGGATGAACATAATGATCATGGAGCGTGCAAGGTGTATGAGACTGCATGCAGGGTTGCCGTTATAGTTTTGGGTGGATGTTGTAAATACTGTTGTTTATTTAATAAACAGAGGACCTTCAAGTGCTTTGGATGGTGGTATTCCAAAGGAGGCATGGACAGATAAAAAGGTAAACTACTCATTTCTAAGAACGTTTGGTTGTGAAGCATTTGTCCATATTGATAAAAAAATAGAACAAAGGTTGAAGCCAAATCCAAGAAATGTACCTTTATTGGATATGGGGTTGATGAATTTGGTTATCGCCTATGGGATTATGAAAATAACAAAATCATTAGGGGTAGAGATGTGATATTCAATAAAAAGGTCATGTATAAATATCAGTTGAAGGGAAAGCAACAGGAAAAGGAAACCACAGAGTACACAGTACTTGATGAAATTCAAGAAAATGAAGTTCCAAAGGTGCCAGAAAATCAAGAACAACAGCAAGTACCTGAAACTCCTCCAACTACAAGAAGATCTACCAGGTTAAGTAGACTCCCTGAACGATACTATCCTTCAATGTATTATTTGTTGATGAATGATGCTGGTGAACCTGAATGTTATGAAGAAGCAATGCAGGTGGAAACTAGAAAGAAGTGGGAGCAAGGCATGAATGAGGAGATGGACTCATTGGTAGGAAACCAGACTTGGGATCTGGTTCAGTTTCCTGCTAGTAAAAGAGCATTGCAGAACAAATGGATTTACAGGTTGAAGGAAGAAGAAGGAGGTAAGAAGCGATACAAGGCCAGACTTGTTGTAAAGGGGTTTGCACAGAAGAAAGGTATTGATTTTGATGAAATATTTTCTCCTGTTGTTAAGATGACTTCAATTAGGACTATCTTAAGTCTAGTGGCGGTAGAAGATTTGCATCTTGAACAGTTAGATGTAAAAATAGCCTTTCTCCATGGGGATTTGGAGGAAGAGATATATATGCATCAGCCACAAGAGTATGAGGTCAAAGGTGAGGAGAACTTGGTATGCAGGTTGAAAAAGGGTTTGTATGGCTTGAAGCAAGCTCCAAGGCAGTGGTATTTAAAATTTGACAGGTTTATGACAGAACAAGGTTATAGTAGATGTCATTCTGACCACTCTGTTTATTTCAAGAATCTAGACAATGAAAGATATATTATCTTGTTATTGTATGTGGAAGACATGCTTGTTGCAGGGTCTAACATGCAGGATATAAATGTACTCAAAAGGAAGCTAGCTAATTCATTTGTGATCAAGGATTTGGGTGCTACAAAGCAAATCCTTGGTATGAGAATAACAAGAGACATGAAAAATCGCAAATTGACGTTGTCTCAAGGTGAGTACATACAAAAGGTGTTGGAGAGGTTCAGAATGCAAAATTCAAAACCAGTTAGTACACCTTTGGCCAGCCATTTCAGTCTAAGTAAGGAAATGTGTCCCAAGACACAGGAAGAGACAGATTACATATCCAAGATTCCCTATCAATCAGCAGTTGGCAGCTTGATGTATGCCATGGTGTGCACAAGACCAGATATTGCACATGCAGTGGGAGTTGTGAGCAGATATATGAACAATCCAGGTAAAGAACATTGGAGGGCACTACAGTGGATTCTCAGGTATTTGAGAGGTACCACCACTCAGGCATTATGTTTTGGAGGTTCAGACACTATTCTACAGGGATATGTTGATGCAGATATGGCAGGTGATAAGGATAGTAGGAGGAGCACCACAGGGTATGTGTTTATTGTAGGTGGAACAACAGTAAGCTGGATTTCGAAACTGCAGAAGGTTGTTGCACTTTCAACAATGACAGCAGAGTATGTTGCTATTACAGAGGCTAGTAAAGAGATGATTTGGTTGCAGAGGTTTATGGAGGAAGTGGTTAAGAAGCAGAAGGATAACAGGTTGTATAGTGACAGCCAGAGTGCCATTCATCTTGCAAAGAACTCAGCATTCCATTCCAGGAATAAACATATACAGCTCAAGTACCATTTCATACGCTCTATTCTGGAAGATGAACTGTTGAAGCTGGAAAAGATACATACTAGCCCAAATCCTGCAGACATGTTCACAAAGGTAGTGACCAGAGAGAAACTGAGTACTTGCTCGATTTCAGTTGGCCTTCTAGCATGAAGGTGAAGAGGAGAAATTTGCCAATTCCAAGCCCAACAGCAGTGGAGTTGCTATGATCAATCTCCAAGTGGGAGATTGTTGGTTGTGGAGCCATATCTTCTAGTCTCATAGATGATATTGTCTTAGTTGTGCACCCCAGAGGACTATAAACCCATTCTGCATTTTTAGGGGTTCGAGGCAACGCCCTGAAAAAGGGAGTTTCGGGGTTCAAGGGCAATGTCGATGAGAAATGGGGGTTTGGGGGCAACGCCCCCGAGAAAAAATTTTGGGGCTATTTTTGCCAGTTGTTTTGCAAGCCCATGGTTTTGGGTATCCTGTGGTATTTTCCCATTGTATTTTCCCTATAAAAGAAAGACATTGTAATATGGCTAGGGTTGATGTATTAGGTTTTATGCATTGCAAAGATCTCTAAGATCAGGAGAGAGACTGTGAGACAGTGAAGAGGAAGTGCAGCAGCTGTTCTGCAGGTTGTATCCCTTCACCTTGCTAGACGGTAATAATAATAAGGACTGGAAAATTCAGTGTGGACGTAGCCCAAGTTGGGGTGAACCACGATATATCTGTGTCTCTCTTGTAATGTGTGTGTGATTATATTTGCATTTATGTTTATTGTTATTGCTCTGCGATCCTTTTTTTCTAACACATCCATCCCTATACAGCCTCCTCAATTGCACAAATTTTCTTGGACCAGATATTTTGTCTTCATGGAATCCCTTCTTCCATTGTCTTGGATCGCGATGAAACTTTCACTAGTCATTTTTGGACAGAACTATTTCACCACACTGGAACCAAACTGAATATGAGTTCAGGGTATCACCCACAAACAGATGGTCAGACTTAAATTATCAATAAATGTTTGGAAACTTATCTTCGTTGCTTCACCTTCGAACAATAACATCAATGGGAAAAGTGGCTCCCTCTTGTTGAATGGTGGTACAATACCTCCTACCACACTGCATGTAAAATGACTCCATATGAAGCAATCTATGGTCAAGACCCACTAGTTCTTCTTCTATACACCCCTAGCAATTCACCAATTCAAGAAATTGACACGGTTCTTCAAAACTGCAATCAGATTCTTCGCATTTTTTAGGACAATCTTCATATGGCAAGAAATCGAATGAAACAACAAGCCAATGAGCATCGTTCTGAGTGCACTTTTCAAGCAGGTGATATGTTTTTTCTTTGTCTACAACCTTACAAGCAATCCTCCCTAAAACTCAAAGGGATTCATAAGCTCACTCCAAATTTCTATGGGCCATATAAGGTTCTTCAGAAGATTGGGTTCGTTTCTTATAAATTGGAACTTCCTCCTTCTTCCCGCATTCATCTAGTATTTCATGTCTCTTGTCTGAAGAAAGTTCTTGGCACCAACATCAGAGGACAAACTATTTTACCAGAACTGGATAATGAAGGATCCATCATTTTGGAGCCGGAGGCCATCCTCAATAGGTGCTCTCATCAACTTCTCTCTCGATCTATCACAAAGGTATTAATTTAGTGGCACGGAATGCAACCATAGGATGCTACATGGGAACCACAACTTCAGATTCAGCATCAATTTCCACATCTAAAGCTTTGAGTACAAACATTTTTCTAAGGGGGAGGGGATGTTAGGAACCCATGTCAACCCTTCTCTTTACTTTGTTCGTGTATTGTTGTTGGACGCATATGCTTTGTAATTCATCTCGTAGTGTTATATGTTCCATGGTACTGATCCATAGTATTTGTGCATAGACTTAGTAAATAAGTACGTGTTGAGGCCAATGAAGGAATCCACGAGTTATTTGTATTGAGCTTGCTCAAAGGATGTTTCCCCATCGAAGTGGCCCACGATCAATAAATCTCTTTTGTGTTCTGTTATTTATGATATATCGTGCATTTTCATTAATTAATTGCTGGAGGTTCCTCACACATCTATTCTTCCCTAAAAATCTATGTTTCTCTCAAGGTTCTAGTTGTGAGCTCATACCCATCCAATGATATTTTTGGCAAGGTCTTGTTTCCCTATACCTACACACATAATACCCTCATATATTAATAGAATCAATTAAAATTTACAATGAATTAACTTAATCACATTTACCAAAATGTGTACATGACCTCCCCGACCATTTTTTCTCTAACGAAATGGTTTCCACAGTCATCTATGATATGAGCACCCTTGTCGGAAAGTAACTGAGTTCCCTACCAAATCCTTCTCATTACAAGGTGAAGCATACATAATCATATAAATCATGTATCCTCAACAACAATATCATAATTAACTAGCTATTCCGCACAACAATGTTCATACATATGTCATAATCATATATCATAATCCATGTCATTAACCAGATGCATAAAAAGAAACATACATATAACATGTTCTTAATCAATATCGATCAGGTACACATAATCAGAGATATAGTCACTCATAAGAAAGGATGAAACCATGTATACAATATATGCATATGTATCAATGTTCACTAGTCAAGTGACCCGTCGAGGTTCATAACATATTAGTCTAGCATACAAAATCCATAAAAAAACATCCTCCTTGAGTGTCACAAAACTATATTAGCAACTATGGGACACTACATACTTCCCCTCTTGTGCTAAACTTGGCCTAAATTTTATTTAAACAAAAAAATAAAACTCAATACACATAGTGGAAGCATCCTCCCAAGTAGTAGAACTAGGATATAGAGGTTCCATTGGATCTTTACTTGCTCCATCATGCAACATATAAGATTTCAAGTTTGATGATCCAATATATATCAATTTTGAATTTCAAGTTAACACACTTTGATAACATTATAAAACCACAATCCATTTCAATCCACTAACCATCAAAATTTCCTTGATAGTCACAAGGTATCAATCAACAATGGACTATGCAAACACTTGCCTATCAAGACTTTTGTCAAGCATAATTACTATGGAAACAAAGCATAATATGACAAACTTGATATAGTTAAAAAGGTTACCAACAACCACTTGAATATTTAATCAAGTCTTTATGGTACAAACTATAGTCGCAGATATAACAATAACTCGTACAATTGGGGTTTCTTATATTGACACATTCATGGTAAGGCTATTAATATCTATGCTCACATAGATATGACATTAGGATATGCTTTCTCATTGACATACAATGCTCGGATACAAAATAACGAGCTTGACATTCAACATATTCAGCCATGGCATCGACACTTAACTAGCAGTAGTTCCTAAGGTATGTAATTGCATCATGAACTATTTGGCATTTCCCTTCATAAAAATTGTTTATATTGCAAAATGGTTAACTAATCTACAAAACTTGTTAATAGTTTTTTTTATGTCAAAATCCCTCAATTGTAGCAAGAAGTGGAATATGCAATGGATCAAATTTTATGCATACACATAGCAATGACCTAGCTAAGTGGACAATTCAACCATAAAGCCCTCATAATAATAAAAACTGCTAGCAACAAAAGCATAATTTGAACATTAAAATAACATGTATAAACAATTGAAGTATCCATCATTGTGGTGGTCAACATGCTTTCATTGGTAGAATTTCATTCCCAGTGATTTTCATAATATTATTGGCATTGCCACCACACTTGTCTTGGTTTTGGCAATGTAATGATCATACCCAAGGTGCATATTTACATTTACAACCACCCAATGGGAAGAAATAATACTTATGCACATGCCCAATACTGCATTTCTTACACCAATATAGATTCGTAGTAAGAGTAGGGTCATGATTTCACCAACACATGCAAAGGTTCAACACATTTGGACACTCAAACTGGAATACATATATCCATCACAGATCTTGCATATAACACTTAAAAAGGGTTAGGTATCTAAAATCCATACCTACAATAAGATATTATTGTAGGAATCCATCTCGTATAATTTGTCCAAATGCAATCTATGAGATAAACTCATGCAAACCGACGAATTTTAAGAAATTTGCAGAATTAAGTATAACTTAAAAAATTACTTAACATGGTAACTCCAGACATGTATACAAAAGAAATTATAGATTTGACTTGGTTTCCAAAAGAAATAATAAGAATAATAACAAAAAATTACTCAAATATGTGTATCATGTTTCCACTTTATATCATATACAAAAATGCATCATGGTAAAGGAAAACATAATTTGAACCTAGACCAAATCTCCAAACTCTTTTGCTTTGATAGAATCATCTAAGCACTAACAAAAAATATGCCCGAAATTTAAAATCGATTTTGGGTGCTAAATCAATATACAAGTTTCAATAAACTATCCATGGTTAGCTAGTAACTCAAAAGAGACCAACAAAATGGTTTACAAACAAATGCCAAAATATGGATAAAAGACATATACCCTTCTAACTCTACCCAAAGCCACAAGCTCTTTGTTATGAAGGTCTTGCAAAAGGTCTCATTTTATATTTTTTTCATTTTCTTGTAAGGAAAAATCTAGTAGTAGAATCTAGTAGTAGAGAGAGTTCGAACATGCAAAGATTTCTTTTAAAGGTGAACTAGCCATTAAGTCAATTTTCCAAGAGGAAATTTGTTGAAATACATCCATTAGAGGGAAGCTTCAAACACATACAAAGGCTTCTTTTCCAAAGAGTTGGGAAAAAAGCTTGCATAATAAGAGGAATTTCATAGTAGAAAAAAAAAATTATAGAAAATAAATAAATCTCAAGTGAATCTTGGGACACTATAGGGATTCACCCATTTATTATTTGTGTAAATTTAGGGAGGGTTCTCTAAATGTTCACTATTCAAATTCTCTTTCACTTGGTGGTCATGGCATGCAGTGGTGTTGCTACTGTTGAAAAATTTGAAATGAGGTTATTCAAGTATTTAATTACTCTCCTCCACTAATCATGGATCCAAGATTGTTGAATGTCTTCTTGTCAAACTAGTCTCTTCGGAGACATCCGATAAAATTGGAATGATACAGAGAAGATTAGCATGGCCCCTGCGCAAGGATGACATGCACAAATCGAGAAATGGTCCAAATTTTGAAAAGAATCTCTATTCTGGAATAATTGCACTGACTGCCTAGGGTTCCTTGGTGGAGGACGTCTCTAAGCCCGTGTGGCTCCTCTACGATGGTCGACGACTGACTCTTTCACATGGATCCTCCTCAGGATCCGATCCAGGAGGACCGCCAACTGATTTTGGATGAAGCTTTTCGTGCATTGGTTGCTTCAACTCCCTCGCTGCCTTCCCCCTCCTCAGATTCATGCAAAGCAAACTTTGTCAAGAGGGTTGTCGCCCCCCGAATCTAGATCCTGTCAGCAGCTTCAAGATTAAAATCCCTTGCCTTGAGCGAGCGAGGAATGATCAGACAGTTCACAAGCATCTCGCCTTCACCCAAAACTATGGATACTTGGATCAATAAAAATTGGATTCCCTTGATTTATGGAGGTCTCCAGCATTGCTTATGTGGTAAGGGTTTCTTCACCTTTCTTTTTGAACACAAAGTAGACAAAGATCTGATTTTTAGAAGCGGCCCTTACTTCATGGGCTCAAGGGGCCTGTATCTAAACCGGTGGAGTTTAACCTTCGATCCCAAAAGAGATGTACCTTTGGCGGTGCCAATTTCAGTTTGTCTCCCTCATCTTCCTCTCCATTGTTGGAATGATGAAACCCTCCAGGATATTGGTAACCCTTTAGGAAAATACATTGACAAAGCAAAGCCCAAAGGCCCCCTCTTTTCGTGTGCTATGATTTGTGTTGAGATAGACCTCGAAAAAGGCATGCCTGGGATTATGAACCTGTTTATGGACGGATGGGAACACATGCAGAAAGTTGAATACGAAGAATTACCCTTCAAATGCAAATTGTCATCAATATGGTCACTTTGTTAAAAACTGTCCAAAAGTTGCTCAAGAAGCCTCGGGAAAAAACCAAGAGGATGGATGGAAGCCTTTGAAAAAAGGAAGGAAAACGACTCAACCAATGCCCACAACAACTGAAGCAGCAAATAAAGGAAAATCCCATGAAGGAAAAGTAGCCTCAACCATCAACCATTTCCAGACGCTACCTTTAGAAGAGGGGGAGATCCTTGTCTCGACCTCCATCCCGATTGATTCTGAAATAGAGGAACCTCCTGAGTAATCTAATTTCCCCCCTCCCTCGCCCAAAGAAGATCAAGGCATTATAGTAATGGAAGCCAGTGGATCCCCTGGTGGATCTTGGGCGAACAAGGTTAGGAGCAGCAAAATCATACCTCATATCCACTCCTCAGAAAAATTGCCCTCGCATGACACGCTGGAAGAACAAGACTCAATCATACCGCCTAATACCAAAGGGATAAAGTCCTTAAGATACCACGGAGAAATGGAGGCAGAAAGAGAACTAGAGTTGGGAAGGAAAAAGAGCTTGGAAGACACAAAGCTACTGCAAAACCTGAAAACTCTATGAGGAAACAAAGATGGCAGATCCCAAGCAGGATCTCAATCTAACAAAAAATAATGAAAGTAGTCTCCTGGAACTACAGAGGTTTGGGCGACTAAATTTTTTATAAAAGTCGAAAAACCAGACCTACTGCTCATTCAGGAGACTAAAATGCAGGAGGATGAAATGAGGGCACTCTCTTGCACTATTTGGAAAGACTGTAATTTTTCTACCCTCAACTCCAGAGGTGCCTCTGGGGGCATCGCAACCTTTACTTCCAACAATTTTCTTATAAAATCAACCAAGGAAAGCCAACACTGGCTTCTTCATGAAATTCAGGACAATATCAATTCCAACACAATCTTCATCTGCAACGTGTATGGGTCGAACCATTACAAGGACAAATCAACATTTTGGGACGAAATCTCCAACTTAAAATAGGAAGTAAGAGGCAAGGACTTAATCATCGCAGGAGATTTCAATGTAACAATAGCTCATCTTGAAAAGCATGGAGGTACCAAGGTCAGGGATCCATTTGGTGAAAGGATGGAGGCTCTCATCTCATATTTGGATCTTCTAGATATTCATCTGAAGAATGGGAAGTACACCCGGAACAATAGAAGGGTTGGCATTGGGCATATAGCGGAAAGACTAGACAGATTTCTGGTAAGTTCGTCTTTCCTGCAAAAAGATCTCTTACCTGCCTCCTTTATTATTCCCTTGGCCACTTTTGATCGTAAACCTATTTCCTTGACCCTTTCCCCCCTGGTCAGTCTTGGCCCTATTCCCTTCCGTTTTAACCCACTCTGGATCCAAGTTGCAAACTTCCTCGTCCTCGTTCAAAATTCTTGGAACACCCCCTGTGTCGGCTTGCCCGGTTACATTTGGGAATCCAAACTCCGCTCTATCCGTTATGCTCTCAAATTCTAGGCAAAATCTTCTTTCAAGAACCCAGGTTCACTGAAATATTCTCTTCAATCCAACCTCGCTGATCTCCAATCCAAGATGGATCTTGAAGATGTAACGCCACTCTCACTCTACCAAGAACAGGAGTTAAATCAAAAAATTATTATTGTCGCTAAGCAGGAAGAAGAAATGTGGAGATTTAAGTCCAGACAAATGTGGCTTAAAGGGGGTGATAGCAACACCAAATACTTCCACAAGCAAGCTAAGATCCGTCTAAGTCGCAACGCCATTAAAGAGTTAAAAGACAAAAATGGGATCAACATAACTGGCCAGGAGGATTTGAAAAACCATGCCTTTCGACACTTCCATATATCTACACCGACAAGGATGAAGTGGATCTGGAAGCACAAGCTACCCTACTTCACAACATCCCATCATTGGTCTCAGATGATGATAACAGAGAGCTTTCCAAACCCGTCCTGGATTTTGATATTCAAAAAGCAATTTGGTCCCTCCAAGCAAACAAAGCTCCTAGTCCAGACGACTTTACCATAAATTTTTATAGAGCAGCTTGGGGAATAATCAAAGATGACCTGAAAAGAATGCTCAACTGGACCCGGAAGAAAGACAAAATTGGTGGAGCAACCAACTCTTCTTTTCTGTCCCTGATCCCTAAGGAAAAAAAAACCCTCACCATAGATCACTTCAGACTGATTTCCCTCTGCAACACTTCTTACAAGATTCTATCAAAAATCCTGGCCACTAGGATGAAAAAGATCTTGCGTTGCCTCATCTCTGAGTCACAGGGAGATTTCATTGTTGGGTGTCAGATCCTTGATAACATCATCATCGTTTAGGAAGCAATCCACACAAGCATGGAAAAAAATCAACAAGGTATGGTCATCAAACTAGATATGGCTAACGCTTTTGACAGAGTAAATCATTCTTTCATGTTTGAAATTATGGGTAAATTTCGATTTTCCAATAGATTTGTAAGATGGGTAAAAGCATGTATTAGCGGCCCGTGGATTGCTCCACTTATTAATGGCATGCCCACCAACTTCTTTCAAGCCTCTTGGGGCTTACAGCAAGGCTGCCCCATGTCTCCTTTCCTGTATCTCTTGGTGGCAGAATCTTTGAGCAGAAAACTTCAGGTTCTGCAAGATTCGGGTGAGCTAAAAGGTCTAAAAATCGCCAGCGGGATGAAAGCTGCCAATAACGGCTAATTCGTTGATGACACGATCTTACTCGGGGGGCTTCCACTATCATTGCCAAAAGATTCAATAGTTCCTTGAGTATCTTTCTGAAAGCCTCGGATGGAAAAATTAACTCCGGGAAATCTAAAGTTTATGGTTGGAACTGCCCATCAGGGACCTTGGCTCAAATAGAAAGGATCTTTGGTTTCGAAGGGATCATAGTTTGGAATTCCTTCAATTACCTTGGCATCCCAATATTCAAGGGAAAGAAAAGAATTGTTGATTGGCATGGGTTGATCGACAAAATAAAAAGGAAAAGCGTTGCGTGGGGCTCCAAGTGGCTAAACCCAACCGGGAAGCTTTTTCTCATAAATTCTATCCTTTCCGCTTACCCCCTGTATACCTGCTCCATCTCCTTAGCCCCTAAAGCTATGATAAAAGAAATTACTAAAGAGCTAAAGACCTTTTTGTGGCAAGGAGGCAAGACTAATAGCACCAAAAAATTTCATTTGATAAATTGGGATTTAGTATGTAGTCCAAAATATTTCAGGGGGGCTGGTGTGAAAGACCCGTCGATCATGAACATAGCTTTGGGAGCTAAAATTCTTTGGAGAACTGTCTTTGGTAAAAAATCCTGGTGGAAAGAAATCATGTGCAAAAATTATATGCACGGTACTAGGAAAAGATGTGTAGAAAGCATTGAGCAAAACAGAACTGGCTCCCCAATATGGGCTCTCTGCCAAAAAGTGTCTTCTCTTATTCAGGTACAACTCTACTGGATCCCGGGAAGTGGAAAGCACATTAGTATTTGGTCTGAAAAACTCACTGCCTCTTCTACAATATATTTGCAGGCCTTCCTTGATCTAAAACTCTGGATGGACAATGAAAATATGCGTACTCTCTTTGACTTGTCTTCCTGGACAAGCCGTGGTTGTTGGGTTGATTGGAAAGATTTAGAGATCTCGACTCATCTGAGTTCGGATTACAAGCTTCTTCTATCTTCTCTTCACGGAGCAACCCCAGTACATCGGAAGCTGATGGAAAAAAGGGGATGGGGAAAGATGGGTCAGTACACGGTCAAGGAAGGTTATCAAATAGTGGACGGCAACAACATTAGCAGAAGCAAAAATAAAAAGTGGAATGCAGTCAGGAGTAAGGATGGACTTCCAAAGGTAAACACCTTTACTTGGACGCTCGCTCATAGAAAAACTCTCACTGCCGACAACCTCAGAAAAAGGGGAATCGTAGGTCCTACGAGGTGCATTCTTTGCAAAGAAAATGAAGAGACGCTTGAACATCTATTTCTCAAGTGCAAATTCTCTCAAGAAGTATGGCACCGAGCGTATCAAGATCTTCCCTTCAACTTGATTTTTCCCACTGATTGGAATGACCTTTTTACTTGCTCGAAGGATTACTACCATGATTCGCTATCTAATAAACCTGATTTCAAGAGAGTGTGGGAGGCACTTCCAAAACTCATATGTTGGAAGATTTGGAACGCAAGAAACAAAGAAATATTTGAGGATAAAAGAACCACTCCGAGCACAATCCTAGCCTCTACCAAAGCTCTTTGGATTGAATCCCTAAATTCTAGAGGCATGAAAAGCATCAACAAAGAGAACCTGACTAGTGAAGAAAAAATTTGGGCTGCTGATTTTTTAGCTCCATCTATGAACAACTATCAACCTCATCCCTCCAGGAGGCCAAACCCCCAACATTGGCGTATCAGAATGAGCGTCGACTCCTTTCAGACATGGAAAAACAATCTAGGATGCATTTCTCTTTTCTTTGATGGAGCCTCGAAAGGAAACCCTAGGCAGGGAGGTGTGGGTGGAGTCCTCTTTGACTTTGAATGAAATAAGTTGAAAGATTATACATGGGGAATTGGAAAAAGGTCCAACAATGGAGTTGAATGGCTCGCTTTGATCAAAGGCCTGGAACTAGCCAGAAGCGATGGAATTGAGGATCTTGTAGTATTCGACGACTCTATGCTGATTATCAGGGAAGCTAGAAGTCTGGTGAAAAATAAAAAGACCTCTTCCACTAAAACCCACCATCTGCTAAAAACCATATTCAAGGAATACAAAGCAATCAACTTCCTATACATCCTAAGATCCAATAACTAGCACGCGGACAAGATGGCTAATATTGGAGTAAGGTTTTCATGTGGAGTTCTGGCTTGCAATCAGCAAGCACATGGTTTTGCTTGGGTCCCTTAACCTAGGGTTGCTAATGTTTACTTCCACCGTTTGGAATTGGCTTGTCTATCCATTCAAAATCACAAGCCCAAATTCGCCCAAGTTTGGGCCTTCAATTTTCAACAACTCCGAAAGCTTGGTTGACGTCCTCATTGTCCTCTTGAGGATCTCGAATCACTTGACACGCTTGACCCACATGGCTCTCTTATAGGGTGTAAGTGCTCTCAATTTCTGAGGCGATTTGGGTTTTAAAAATGGAAAAGACTCCCTCCTCCGAGCATTCGAGCCCTACGCAAGTTTCAGCATAATCCACGAGCTCTGCAACAGGTTTTATAAGGCTAGCAGTATTATTTTTGACAGAATTGAACGCCCAGGCAAGGCTCCCTTTGACAGTATGGAAGACAACCTCTCCACGTTACAGTGTATCATTTGCATGAAGCAGATCGCTGCACATGGGAGAATTCATTTTGAAACCCTGAATGAGGCGGGTTTGAAGGACGTCGGTCAAAGCAGTACAAGAATCAACAATGAGCATCCCTCTGCGTCGAGCTTTATTGGACAGGGTCTCAGTAGGCCCTCAGAAGGGATGGGGTTTTCCAGCTTAACTGAAGATTTCCAGACATACCTGAAAGATATGGAAGCACAGATCAGAACTCTCCGTAATGAGAATTACGATTTGAAACAGCCTCTAAGACATCTCTTTTCCCTGGTCAATACAACCAATTCAGTGGTACGCAGCATCAGCACGAAAGTCCCTGGTCAGGTAGCCAATCTGGTGGAGGCAAAACTTGACAATCTGGATGCAAGGATTCTTGCAGTTCACGACACAACAAAAGTGGCGGCAGCCAAGATTGATGGAATGTGGGCTGATATCAAAACCCTCTGAGGATCTCAGAGGAGGCATGGGAAACATGGAGGCCAACCCATAACTCGTTGATCAATTTTCTCTGTTTTGGTTTTATTTTGCTTTGTTTTAGAACTCACATGATACAGTTGTATAGGATGAAATTTTTGATAAATCCCATCTTGTGTTTGGTCAAGCAATGCTTTGCTATTATGTTCTCCAACTAGTTCAATTTGTAAGGAGTTATAAGCTTCCTAGATTAGGTACTTACCATGAGCAAATGAAAATAGATGAAATCAATCATGCAGGCTTGGCTTACATCCTTTTGTAAACTCTGTTTTTGTCAAACTCACATTTCCTAAAATTAGTGATCAAATGATTCTTCTTTAAGGTTTCTAGTGCCTATGTCACATGCGAGATGTACTCTTGCTAAGTATTATTGAAGATGAGTATGTCATCTAAGTACATTATAAAAAATGAGTCAATAAATAGATGTAGCACATAATTCATCACTCTCATAAAAGTTGCAAGTGCATTACATAAAATCAAAGTTCTTACTAACCACTTGTACATGTAGGGATTTTGTGCGCTGAAATTTTAAAAAAAAAAGAAAAAAATAATAATGCAGGGATTTCTAAGCATCATAATTTTTGACTCGTTTATCCATTTGGGCTCAAATTTAACAAGAAGTTGTGTTTCAAAGAGTTCACTGTAGTAACCGATCAAATCCTTCTGATCAGACCATTTTTTGACACTTGTATGTGTCTTGATTCCTTCATATAGTGCCTCAAATTGGGGTTTTAGTATTTTGGCGGGATTTTTAAAATTTGTAATTATCAGTTATTTGTTAGTTTATGCACCTAATCAGAAAAAATATTTGACAACTAGTGTCGCTCTAGTTAGCTTTAAGTTAATGGTCAGTTTTAGAGTCATGTGAGAGTTTTCTAAAATTCGCAATTTTTTAAAATCTCAAATATTAGTTATAAGAGGTTGAAGATTAATTGTAATTGTTAGGATGGAGAAGGAAGAAAATATTTTTATTTTTCCACTCTCACGTGTTTGCATGGTTTTTAGATCTCATGAATGAATTAAATTTTATTGGCTACATTACTTTCCTCGTCTTGAATTTTGTCTTCCATTCATCTTTTTCTTTAATCTTTACTCAATGGTAACTTGATTTGAGGTCCAACTTGGTAAAGAACTTGGCTCGTTGTAGTTGATCCAGCTAGTTGTATATCCTTGGTAGAGGATATTTATTTTCATTGTGATTTTGTTCAGGGAATGATAGCCATTGTACATTATCCAACTTATGTCATTCTTTGGGACCATGATTATGGGTAAACCACATTGCAATGTATTGGGCCTTCTAACTCCCTTGTCCAATAATGTTTGCAATTGCTTATTCACTTTGTCTTCTTCAATGATGAACTTCCTATACAACCTAATGTTTGGAAATGATGATTTGGGCAACATTTAAATCTCATGCTCAATATCTTACTTGTTTGGCACCCCCGATTTTCTCGCAACGCCTCCTTGTAAGTTTCAATCGGTTGTTGTCGATGTTGGAATTTCTTACCAATGCAACCTTCCAAGGATCCCTTCATATCCAAATCACTATCTTCAACTTACCACTTTTGTCCTCTAAAAGACAACAAGACAAGCTTCTTTGATTTTCCAATGGTTATCCTATCCTTATGAGCAATCAAATTCAGTTTTTTTTTCTTCCTTGTATGCATTTAAATGGCATATGAATTGCTATCTTTGACAAGATTATACTAATTTTATCTCCTCATGAAGATGGAATCTCTCACATATAGTACATATAGGATTCCCAAGATAACTCAATGCACATCCAATGGAACCACATTTACTACCACTTCATCCACAAAGTTCTAGTTGATGAAAAACTTGAATTTTCATTGCTTGGTCACTCTAATTTCTATGTCTTGTCTTACCTATCCCAATGGATATTACCATGGATGGCCTTAGGTCTCCAAGCCAATATTCTCAACCAAATGTGTAGAGATGAATTTGGATTAGGAACTTATATCAAATAAGAAATCCACCTTACTCTATTTCATGTGGATTTTGATGTAGAACAATTTCAACATCTGCCTCTCCTCCTTGTGACTACAACCAATTAGTGTTACTTCCTTTTCAAGAGTAGTGCATTTGACCTTCCCTTCTATGCTTGAGGTATTGTTCACATTCTCCTCGGCATCTATAGTTATCCAATCCTTCTTCTTCCTCCTCTTTTTAAAATATGTGGGGTACTTCTTAGGTTGAAATCTCCAATAGTCTTCCTTAGTGTGTCTCTTTCTCTCACAAGCCTTACATTGCTTGATGAAAGGGGTTACCTCTTGTGTTTCTTTGAAAAACTTATTCTCATTCAAATTCTTATAGTTCTTCCCTTTTCATTATTGTTCTCGTGGTTATGTTTTCTTGTGCATACTAGATTGTTGCTTTTGCTTGTCTACCTCATGATAATATGTTTGAACACTTGCTTCATGGATTATCTTATGCATGAACAACACTAGTTCTCACCGAATTTGTGGAAGAAATGTTCCCAAGTATTTGATCAACATGTTGAGACATCTGAGAGACAGACCCAAGTGAATAGATCTCTTCATGAACTCTGTAGCGAACTTATGTATTGATTGCCCTTACCTATGCCTAAAGTAATTTTAAACGATCTATTAGAGTTCCTCATATCCAAAGGGGTAGAGTTGTTCTTTGATCATGACCTTTAATATCTCCCAATCAGTCACTGATGGTTCATTCTTTAGTGCTCAAAATATTGCATCACTCTCCCACCATGCCAAATCATGGCCTTCAAACTTCAACTAGGAAAACACAATCCTCTATTTCCCAATGACTTCATTTATGTTGAAGTACACATCCATATATTGTATCCATTGGTTCAATTTGATGGCCTCAACTTCTAATACATAGGTCTTGATAGCCACCTTTCCTTCTACATGGAAAGGAACCTGTATTTTTCTATAGTTTCATTCTCCTATCTCTATCTCCATTTTACGCTCTACCTTTGGCTCTCTCTCCTGTCTCTTTGGATCTTTTGGGCTAGCTTTGTGTTCTAAGGGTGTTTCCATTCCCTTTTCTACCAATAGTTGTGTTACCACCAATGTTAGTGTGGCAATGCTTTGCTTTAATAAATCCAACCTAACCTTGGTATCTTCTTCTTCATCTTCTTCATGATAACCCCTTGTCATTATTGATTGTCTACTTCTCTGAAGGTCTAGTAACAATTCTTGTCCACTTCTCCTATAATCGCTATGAGTGTTTACCATACAATTCTTACCAAGTATATTTGAACTTGCGGCTCTAATATGATATGATCCATAAATGATAGGATTATATTCTATCGATTTCACCAACATGAATATCTAAGAGTTTTCCAATATTATTTTATTCTTCCAAGCATTGTGTTAGGACTACGATACAAAGAAATATAAAATCCTTTGTAAGCTTGTACTCTAGGGAAAATTTAAGGATCCATAATTTTTTTACAGTGTAGAAAACTTGATGAATCTTACTAATTCGTAAATTTCCAACCATACAATGTTGGGCGATATTTTTCTAAAAATATTCAAATTTATAAGGGTTTTATATAGTTTGTAGGCAATTTTGGCAATTTTTAGCATAAATTTTTTTATCCCATGGAATTTGCGTGAATCAATTTAGAAAAAAATGGAAAATGGAAAATCTTTTTTTGGAAAAAAATGTCAAAAATTAGCCCATGGGCTAAATTTCGCCCCTAAAATTTTCCATGCCATACTCATTTTGATCGGTTATGCAATGTACATACACAACACTGAACATACTAAACTACCATTGATAGCTTTCATTACTTTGTATTTAAGTTTCATACTGAGCTCACACACTTGACACTTATGTATATATGGATGCAATTCTCTCATTCACTCATTAAGACTCATATACTCACGCCATAAAACATGTGAAAGGGATTGATTAAATTATTTATGAAATTTGGGGCTTTTAGGGAAAGGTGGTGAATGTATCCACTCCACGAAAAATTACTTCATGCCAAAAGATGTAATATAGGATACATCCAAGCCTCAGTATAACTGAAACAATAATTGGGAATAATAGTTCAAGATTTCTTTGGATGGCACAAATTTCCAACCAACAACCATACTCTAGCAGCCAAGGATAAGAAACCCATCCATTGAGTGTGTGACCCCCAGGAAGAGATAGAATGCACACCTAGTGGCTTAAACATGCATGTACAACCTATTCATCCCAGATAAATAAGGAAGCCCATACGTATGGCCTATGCAGCTTGTGTGGAGGCTCAAATATAACTGAACATGAGCATACAATCCTCAAGAATACTTAGACCAAGTTGTGAGATTCCAAGGACAATATTTGGTGAACTACAATAGTCTAATAGATTAAAAGAACCTAATTAGAAACTCCCTAAGGAATTGCAACATCTTTGTGATGGCAACCTTTGAATTCTAATATCATAAATGAATGGATGGTGGGTATCAAAAGATAGTTTTTGGGTTCTCATTTTCTCAAGAAGAATGAATTAATACTAATTAAATCTAACAAGCTATAGTAAGGAATGCATCCTCCTCTATCTAAATATTTAGGAAACCATTAAAACATGGATTGGCCTCCTTTAAACTGTAGATGCAAACTAACATGGGAAATAATCAACACACAAAGAAAATTCATCACATGGAGACAATATTTACCCTTGAATCACAAATGGGAGAACCAACATTCAATTGGCTTTGGCTAGCTCTTACTTATTGGAAATATGCAGTTTACAATACCCTTTGGCTCTCTAGTTCCTCTTCCTTCCTCACATCGGAATTTTGGCAACATTTACTCCTACTCTCATCCAAAGAACCCCTCTTCCTTTTGGGGGAAAGAGTGAAGAGAAGAATGGCTCAGTTGGGTAGGTAGCTAGAAGGTTAGTGGTCCGTAATGCTTCATCTTTCCCAAGCCCAACTAACTTCTCCTTTTTTGTCTTTTCTCTTCTGCATTTGAATAATAATATCTCATGTTTTATTTTTAAAAAACATAAATTTTCTTTTCTTCAATACATTTTTCTTACTATTACATTTCCAATGCTAACATTAGAGTACTATATTACTGCAAGGGTGGAAACTGGTCGGGGTGGCATGGATCCCATCATTCCATCAACCATGAATCCTACCTCATTTACAACCTCGAACCTTGATGGTGTCAATCATCATAGAACTTAAGCCGATAGCCAATTTATTTTCGTGTGGAGCCAATTCGGATCAATGATTTACCTTATATGAGCTAATATGGTTTTGCAAGCAAGAATATTAGTACAACATTAATAAAGAATTTCTAGATGCCATGCTAATCCATGAAAAGGGGTTTGACCCTCTTCAAATATACATCACGTCTCAATAAAGGAAACACTTTACAACAAATTGTCAACGTTATAGGTAATTCCAATGTGTTTACCAAACACTTTACAACAATTTTAGCCTTATCGAAGGTTGATTCGAGCAATTAGCGTGTAATAAGCCCAAATATTTGACGTAGCCGGCATTGTTTCTACATATCAATGTCATTGTAAAAGTGAGAGTTTCTTGCATACAATTAATGACCATAAACAAAAGCGGCACCATTCTCTAAAAATAAAATTGCTATTTATTTTTAATTTTAACGGAATTAGGGAAGACCTTTTCCATCATCAACCTTTATGGCCTTTATAAATGTACGGAAAATTAGTTAGTAAAGGGGGATGCGAATACAAAGTTCTTCTAGAACTATGAAAAAAACAGGTAAAACACTAATACTATATAGGAGATGGGAAATGCAGATGGAACTAAGGTTAGAAGGTTCGAAAAGATTTTAGAGCTTGGAGTAGCCAACTTTTAGAATATCCATCAAAATACGCTCATTGCATGAAATTATACCACCATCGAGTAACAAGGCCTTGTTATGGTATATGCCTTGCAAAAATTTAGACATTATCTTATCAGTAATGTATCAAAATTGTTCACAAACCATTATGTGGTGAAGTATTGGGAGAATAATCCAATGTTGGAAGGTGGCTTGTGCTAGAAATTATATGTTACATTAGCTATTGATTAATACTCTAAATCTAAAAGGCAATCATTATTTAGAAAAGTTAGCATAATCCATATTGTTGGTGCATGTTGTGCATGCATATAATGCACTTGCTATCCTAGGCACACTAGTGGTTCGCTTTAGTCTACTTAAGTTGGCTTTAGCACTTTCATGCACATACAATAGTTAATCTCACTCAATTGATTTATTTTCTATTAAGGGTAAATGAGCTCTAAGTTAAGCCCCACTTGGGTTAGGCATGCATTTAGCTTATGCATGTAATTAAGCCTAAGCTAGGTTGCATATATATGAAGGCTTGTGCCTCATTGATCATAAATTTATTCATGTACTATGTTTAGCAAGATGGGTAATGCAATACATCAATACTCTTTTACAAATATGGTGTTTCATTTCTTGATTCAATTCTTCTATTTCAGACTATGGATATTGGTAGAATCTCACATAGTATCAAAGCAAAAGATGTTTTGAAGGGAAAACATATTCTAAGGGGGCATTTTAGTGATTTGGTTGTATCTCACAATCTTTGATTGGGTTCAAGGCAGTTTTTTGTACAAGGAATCCTTTCATTGGGATGAATGTACCCACCAAAAATCTCAAATACCTAGTTCGTATTTTAAGAGATATCAACATTTTTTATTATATAGCTTGTTGTAGGATGTCCCTCTTCTACAAAATTTAGAGAGATGATACGACCTATACATGCTTTTTTAGAGATCATACCATAGCTCATTTCAAAGGTTTTTCTATTAGCTCAAATGTTTTTTTCACGGAAATTTATTTCGCCTCCTGGTTTGTGAGATATCATCAATTGAAAAAGTAGAGGTTTAACACAAAACAACCAAACACAACTTGAGTTTTTGTGCATATTTTCTTTGTCCTCGAGCTATTTCAAATCAAGTTCCATGTATTGATGGATAGATATCTTTGATATCTTAAATGAGTCTTTCACATATTTTTATTTTGCTTGTTGGTTTGAGAGATATCATCAATTGAAGATGTCTATGGGTTTAACATAAGAAGGTCATGTGTGCCTTGAGTTTCAACAAGTGTTTTCTTAATCCTTAGGATACTATAGGATGGATTCCATATACCGATGAGAATATCTATTTTATACCTCAAATGGGTCTTCAACATAATTTGATTTAATTGCATGTAGAAAATGTTATGAATAAATTTGTAGGTGGTGATTATCTTGCAGAGTAAAGTTCTTGTCTAGCTCAGTGGTAGACCCTTGGACTATCCAACGAAAGTCTCATCACATAAGTTTGTTTCAAACATGTTGAGTATGCTCTTCTATTGCATATCTTAATGGTCTGGAGAATAAAAAATGCTAAAGAAACTTTAGCCTTTGATGGAGATTCTTTATAATGGCAGACAAAGATATGATCATCTCCAATCTTCACAATCTTAATCAAATCCTTGTCAATGAAGTTAGTAAAAGATTTAGCTTCTTTACAAGAGTAGCTCAATATTGATTTTTAAAAAGCATATGCAATTGCGGTTCAAGAAAGGACTTGCAAGATGAATTTTTCAATTGGAACATCAGCTATGATGAGATGGAGGAAAAATTAAGTCTACGCATTGAACAACTCTTGACCAAATTAAAAAGGAAAAAGACACTACTGATTTTTCTACCTCTTCCACTAATGATGATGAATTTGCTTCCTCCATTGATGATCATGAGGAATTTTCCTCCTCCCCTTTTGATTCTGAAAATGCAAGTGATAATTCAAGATCTATTATTGACTCTACAGATTCTATCTTTGTTGCTACAAATTATTCTTCTAAAGAGGAAGACACTACAAATCTTACTGCAAAACATACACTTATTTTGAATCATGATCCTCCAACACCTTCCTTTGAGGAACATAATCGTAGCTTTGGTTCAAAATTAATTATGAAAATGGGCTAAATTTGTGGTGGCCTTGGTAAGAATGGACAAGGAATCACAAATCCCATTCAACCTGTGACGAGACCAACCAAATTCGGATTAGGTTTTGATGAGGCTTCATCAACATTATCAAGTTGTCTTGATTCCTCTATTGATTAGATTCATTTTATTCCAACACTACAGATCATCACATCAGATGACTCTTCTATTGACGAGTTGTAGGATCCATCTCCTACACCACATATTGATATAGCTTTGGAGCCTGCTCAACCAGATTCAACACCAATTTCAGAGTTATCAAAATTTCCAACATCAAATATTTTGGAAACACCAAACTCTTCAGCATCAACTTCAAGGTCTACCTTGTCCACATATCGACATCCTTGACTTCACAATCAAAGAAAATATCGCCCTCCTTTCAGGTATCCACAACCATTTGTTAGTTCCCCTTCTTTGAACTCTTTGATGAAGAGGTGTACTCGACAACATCTTGGCAAGGACCAACTCCAAAGATTATTTGTGGTTGACTAGACAATTAGTCATGGTAGCATTTGAGGAATTTATTGAGTACCTCCTACAGAGATGTTTCATCCATGATACACAGGAACCGTTCTCATTTCTCTTGACATTGACTAATTATGCCGCATTTATAGTTCCATTTCACCACTACTAGATTACTTTTATGATGTTTTCTTCTAGAAGCACTTTGAACTAGCCCAACCATATGGTGTAGGTTGGCGCCTTAGTTTTTTGAAGAGATCTTATTGCAACTTTAACTCACTCATTGGAGAATATTGTGGTATGTCATCATTAGATCATGATTCATCAACTTGTCATCTTTTCTGGTTTTTTTAGACTATCTACCAACCACATGGTGGATCTCACTTATATATTCTTGGGGTGGGTTTTCCCACTTTTTCCTTTCTATTTTTTGAGTATTTTTGTACATGGGTACCTAAAATGGCTTAATTTTCCATAACCCGTTTCTATCACTACATATTGACCTAAGTTACGCTTAAGGGGGGGTGTTGGTGCATATTGTGCATGCATGGTGGATATTGTGCATTCATGATGCATGTTGTGCATGCATATAATGCACTTGCTATTCTTGGCAAACTAGTTATTCACTTTAGTCTACATTAGTTAGTTTTATCACTTTCATGCACATACAATAGTTAAGCTCACTTAGTTTATTTCTTTTCTATTAATTGTAGATGAGCTCTAAGTTAAGCCTCACTTGGGTTATGCATGTAATTAATCCTAAGTTAGGTTGCTTATATATGAAGGCATGTACCTCATTGATGAGAAATTCATTCATGTACTCTCTTTGAGCAAGCCTGTTAATGCAATAGAGCAAAACTCTTTTACAAATATGGTGTTTTGCTTCTTCATTCGATTCTTCCCGTTCAAACTGTTGGGTATGTTATATCTCTTCACATGGTCGCTGCGTGTACAACACGATCCCTACGGCACCTTCGATTCGCTTGCGCCGGGCGCGTCCGGAGGGGGGGGTTTAGAGGGGGGGGTAGCCCGACAGGGCCCACCCCCTTCGTTTCGGACCGTTAGGTTCCGAAACGACACGGAGGGGGCCGTTAGGCCCCCGGAGTCCGCGCGGAGCGCAATTTTTTTTTGGGTTGCTTTTTGCTTTTTCGCGATTTTCGACCCATTGTACTCTATCTAATTCCGGTAAAAGGAATTAGGGTTGTAACCTAATTCGGGTAAACGAATTAGGGTTTTTTAGATGCTGCAGAATACCATTTATTGTATTGTACATGTAAAATAAACATATAATGAAAAAGGGGCTATGCGGCTCTAAGTTTGGCTGGTTTTTCCCGGTTAAGGGTTTCCAGGTGAAAATCTCTGTGTAATGTGTGTGCCATTGTGTATTGTCTGTAAATGCTTAAGAATCGATATATGTTTGTACTTCACTGTTAAGGTTTAAAACTTACATTTGGTATCAGAGCAATTTTGGGTTCAGAGGGACGCCTTTGTTTCCAGGGGTTTGGCTCGATCTTGGATTTGTGATAAACCTGGTTTCAGTGGGAGCTTTGCAGCGGTGATTTATTCCTTGTTTAAAGAATGGCGAGCAGTTCTAGATTCGAGATTGAGAAATTTAATGGTCATAGCTTTGAGCTATGGAAGCTCAAGATGGAAGATCTTCTGGTAGATAGAGAACAATGGATCGCAGTAGATCCAGGTACCATGCCCTCTGGTGCGGTAAAAGAAGAATGGGAAAAGCTGGAAAGGAAAGCAAGGAGCACTATTCGTCTTTGCCTTGCAGATTCGGTATTGGTGAACGTATCTGGAGAAGACACTGCAAAGAAGCTATGGGATAAACTGGGAAGTCTGTATCAGTCAAAGTCCCTGGTAAATAAGTTATTTCTGCGAAAGAAATTGTACCTTCTGAGGATGACTGATGGAGACTCTGTTTCAGAGCATCTAAACGCCTTCAATACTCTGGTAAGTCAGTTGACATCTGTTGGTATTAAACTTGATGATGATGAAAAGTGTATTAGTCTGTTGTGCTCTTTGCCAGATTCATGGGATAATCTGGTCATAGCTATTGGGAGTAATGCAACCACGCTAAACTTCGATGATGTGGTTGCATCCCTACTATCGGAGGAAATGAGGCGGAAATCCATAGATAGTTCAGCCAAGGATGCCTTATTTGTAAGAGGTCGCCCTGGAGATAGATCTAAAAATAAGTCTTCAGGTGGTAGATCTAAATCTAGAGGGAGATCTAAATCTCCAGGACCTTCTGTAAGAAAATGCTGGAAGTGCGGAAAAGCTGGGCATTACAAGAAGGATTGTAAATCGAAAATTACTGATAAAAGTAGAGGACCTAATGACGCTCCATCCGCAGATGGGAAAGAATCTACAGAGGAAGGAGGAGATGTGTATCTGGCATCTTCAAGTACACATGCAGAGCATGATTCGTGGTTGATTGACTCAGGTGCGTCTTATCATATGACTCCCCACAGGGATTGGTTTTCTGAATATGAAAAGTATGATGGAGGAGATGTATTTCTGGGAGACAACTCGGTAGCGAAAATCATAGGTCGAGGAAAGGTCAAGCTACTGCTCAAAGATGGAAGGGTTAAAACTCTTCCCGGGGTTCTGCACATTCCAAAGTTGGCTAGAAACCTTATATCTGTAAGTAAAATGGATGATGCAGGTGTGAAAACTCTATTTGAAAAGAACACATGCAAAATGGTTCGAGAGTCATTGGTGCTGATGAGGGGAGTTCGGATTGGAACTCTATACAAGTTGTTGGGAAGCACCTTCAAAAATGGATGTAACAGCACTATTGTTTCTGAGGGTAAAAATGAAGGAGACAGAGTCCTTACTGTCTCTAGTGAGAAGACATCGCTATGGCATCGAAGGCTGGGACATATTGGAGAAAAGGGTCTTCGACTATTACAAGGTAAAAGTATGGCTGAAGGCATGTCTGATTTCACATTAGATTTTGATTTCTGTGAACATTGCTTATATGGTAAACAGAATCGAGTAAGATTCTCATCTGGTGTTGTAAGAGCTAAAGGAATCTTAGAGTTAATACACAGTGATGTTTTTGGACCTGTGCCTGTTCCATCACTTGGTAAATCTGTGTATTATGTTTCATTTATAGATGATTTCTCAAGGAAAACTTGGATTTATTTCCTGCGTAAGAAATCTGAGGTTTTTAATAGATTCAAAGAATTTAAGGCTCTTGTAGAGAATCAAACTGAGAAGAAAATAAAAGTACTCAGAACAGATAACGGTGGAGAATTCTGTGAAAGTGAATTTGAGGAGTTCTGTAAAACGTGTGGAATAGCAAGGCAAAAGACTACTCCATACACACCTCAACAGAATGGGGTTGCAGAAAGGATGAACAGGACATTGATGGAAAAGGCAAGGAGTATGCTCAGTGGTGCAGGGCTAGCACAACAATTCTGGGCAGAAGCTGTTGACACTGCGTGTTACCTAGTGAATAGGACACCCACATCAGCGTTGGTTGACAAGACACCTCATGAGGTTTGGACTGGTAAGAAACCCTCTCTCTCTCATCTCAGAGTGTTTGGGTGTGATGCTTTTGTACATGTTCCAAAGGAGAAAAGGAGCAAGTTGGATAATAAGGCGGAAAAATGTATCTTCATTGGTTACAAGGATGGAATGAAAGGTTACAAGCTGTGGAACCCAGTAAAAAGGCAAACAGTTTATAGTCGAGATGTGATCTTCAGAGAAGTTGAAAGCACTTCCAGGATTGAGGATGTACCAAAGGAAAAGGATTCAGAGAAGCTACACTTTGATATCAAGGATGAAAGAGGTGACTCTTTTGAGGAACCAGATTCGTCTGAATCAGATGAGGAGGCAGAATCGTCTGAATCAGATGAAGAGGCGGATCCACAGACTCCGGTATTGAGGAGATCTGACCGAGAAAGAAGGCAAGTTGAAAGGTACAGTCCCCCTGATTTTCGTTCTAATTTTGTGTTATCTATTACTGATGATGATCCTAGAACTGCTAAAGAGGCAATGGATTCAGAAGATAGTAAACTATGGAAGAAGGCCATGATAGAAGAAATGGATGCCTTGGACAAAAATGAGGCATGGGATCTGGTTGAGTTGCCAGAAGGAAGAAAGCCTATTGGAAGCAAATGGGTATTCAAGAAGAAGTTAAATGCAGCAGGTAAAGTGGAGAAGTACAAGGCTCGACTAGTTGCGAAAGGTTACTCCCAAATTGAGGGCATCGATTTTGGTGAGATTTTTTCACCTGTTGCAAAATTGACTTCTATTAGATTTCTTTTATCTATTTCTGCTGCTTTTGATCTTGAAGTAGAACAGATGGATGTAAAGACGGCTTTCCTACATGGAAATCTTAATGAAGAGATCTATATGAAGCAACCAGAACGGTTTGTGGTGAAAGGAAGAAAGGAGCTTGTCTGTAAGCTGAAAAAGTCTCTCTACGGTTTGAAACAATCTCCCAGAATGTGGTATCAAAAATTTGATACTTATATACTGGGACTTGGTTTCTCAAGAAGCAAAGCTGATCACTGTGTTTATTTTAAGCCAATTGGTGATCATTTTATTTATGTAATATTGTATGTTGATGATATGTTGCTAATTGGAAACAACAAAGAAATCATCAAGGATGTCAAGAATCAGCTGTCATCTGAATTTGACATGAAAGATCTTGGTGCTGCAAATTTCATTTTGGGCATGGAAATAAAAAGAGATCGTGAAAACAGGAAACTCTGGTTAAATCAGAGGAAATATGTTGAAACGATATTGAAGAGATTTAATATGCAGGAAAGCAAACCAGTGAAGGTGCCCATTCCTGTAGGTGTAAGGTTATCTGCAGAACAGTGTCCCACTACACAAGAAGAGGTAGAGGACATGTCTCATGTTCCATATGCTAGTGCAGTTGGCAGTCTGATGTATGCCATGGTCTGTACTAGACCAGATATAGCCCATGCAGTGGGAGTTTTGAGTAGATACATGTCAAAACCAGGAAAGGAACATTGGACTGCAGTAAAAAGGGTCTTCAGGTATTTGCGTGGCACTACAGATTCTGCAATCTGCTACCAAGGAAGACCCGGTCTAAACAGAGAGATAGATATACAAGGATTTGCTGATGCTGACTGGGCTGGAGATCTTGATCACAGAAGATCTACAAGTGGCTACGTTTTTAATCTATTTGGAGGAGCAATCAGTTGGATGAGTAGAAGACAAGCTGTAGTTGCACTCTCAACTACAGAAGCTGAATACATGGCAGCTACCCATGCAAGTAAGGAAGCTGTATGGTTGCAAAGATTGTGTTCAGGTATTGGTTTTGTTCAGAATGCAGTAAAAATTGGTTGTGATAGCTCAAGTGCAATATTTCTGGCAAAGAACCCTGCTTATCACTCGAGGACAAAGCACATTGATGTGCAGTACCATTTCGTCAGAGACATGGTTGAACAGAACAAAGTGTTGCTGGAAAAGGTTGACACTTTGGTAAATGTTGCAGACTCTTTGACAAAGTCTGTGAGTACTCAGAAGTTCTCTTGGTGCAAAGAGAACATGGGCATTGTTGCCCTGAATTGTTGAAGTCATAAATTTCTCCTGTATGTGAAGAGAACAACAAGTGGGAGAATGTTGGGTATGTTATATCTCTTCACATGGTCGCTGCGTGTACAACACGATCCCTACGGCACCTTCGATTCGCTTGCGCCGGGCGCGTCCGGAGGGGGGGGGTTTAGAGGGGGGGGTAGCCCGACAGGGCCCACCCCCTTCGTTTCGGACCGTTAGGTTCCGAAACGACACGGAGGGGGCCGTTAGGCCCCCGGAGTCCGCGCGGAGCGCAATTTTTTTTTGGGTTGCTTTTTGCTTTTTCGCGATTTTCGACCCATTGTACTCTATCTAATTCCGGTAAAAGGAATTAGGGTTGTAACCTAATTCGGGTAAACGAATTAGGGTTTTTTAGATGCTGCAGAATACCATTTATTGTATTGTACATGTAAAATAAACATATAATGAAAAAGGGGCTATGCGGCTCTAAGTTTGGCTGGTTTTTCCCGGTTAAGGGTTTCCAGGTGAAAATCTCTGTGTAATGTGTGTGCCATTGTGTATTGTCTGTAAATGCTTAAGAATCGATATATGTTTGTACTTCACTGTTAAGGTTTAAAACTTACACAAACTCTAGATATTGGTAGATATCACACAGATAATACCTATTTTTGTAATCAATCATGGAAAGGAATATTTAGTTTGGGAATTCAGAAGGAAGCAAAAATATAGACCTGATTTGTGCAAAGACTTCAACAAACTGCAAAAAGGACTGTGGAAGAAGATGATGAAATAGTATGCCCTAAAAATAGCTCATTGGGAAGATACACTCCACAACTAGGATACAAACCATTGTTTCTAGAAAAGGAAGGAGGGGAACAAAAGTGATGGTGGAAGTTTATGATGAAAGTAAAAGATCCCCTAAACCAAGTTTGTTTCTTTAGTTGTCTCATTCTAACAAAATATTAAGAAGGGATAAAAAACAAGCTTGGCAAGGGCCATGAGGATCCATTCTTTGTAAAAATGAAAATAAGGTTATAATTAACCTATTGATAGATTATTATTTCACAAAATTAGTAAGGGGGGATGTTGAATTAATGTAACTTCGAAGAATATTCTACTTGTACTTTATTATTGTAACTTCGTCTTGGATGTTTTACCTCCGTTCAGGGATGTCATTATTATATTTGGTCATGTAAAAGTCATGAGGTAAAACCTCCATTGTAAGTCGGGTCGTTAGTACCCAAAAGAATGAAATATAAATATTACTTGAGTCTTTCTAGAGAGGTCGACCCAGTCAATTTAAGTGAGGTCGACCGAGTTAGGTTAATTTTCAAGTGAAAATTAAAGTATAAATAGAGGGAGTCTTTCCCTCATGTGTACCATTCACTCACTCAAGCATTGCGCATTAGAGGAGAGAGGAAGTCTACGAAGGAGGAGGAGGATTGGATTAGCTCTAGAGTTTGGGTTTTGTCTTTCTTATTTGTGAGACTTATTTTTGGGCATTGTACTTTGGTAATCTATATTGAGGAAGTTCTTGTTGGGTTTTCTTCCCCTTGAGGGTTTCCCGGGATATATTGTTGTGTACCTTGTGATTGTGTATCTTTCAGATATCCTTGTTATGTTGCTATTGTGAAAATGCATTAAATGCTCATGAAGTTAGAATTTAGTTTTTAGTAGCATATAATCTTAACATGGAATCAGAACTAACCTGAAAAGAGCAACTTTCATAGGGTAAATCTCTCTCCCTCTCTCTCCAAGCATAAAAATTAGGGTTTCTCACTAAAGTGGAATTTTTTAGTGCAAGTGGCATAGGGAAGTGCACCCCTCCTAGGTGCATCTATTGGCACCAAGATAAAATTTTTCCAATGGGTGAATCTTCTAGAAAGTCAAACCCTAGTTTGACTTTAGACCAGAAAACCAGAAAAAGCCAGAAACTGCAAACTAGAATTTCGCAAGTCAAATTTCAAGGGTGAAATTTTGGATTCTTCAGAATCAAATTGTACCAGCATACTCGCCTCAGTCAAGCGCATCTTTTGGTGATTTCAGTTTTCACTTTTGAGAAAGTTTAATTTTTTGTTATTCTCTGCTCTCCAAGATAAGATGGCCCCAAGCACTAAGCTTGATGACTAGTTGGAAGGCATAGAGAACTTTCGTGCTTGGAAATATAGGATTGAACTCATTCTAGAAAAGAATGATATTTCAAAGTTTGTTAAATAAGTTGTGCCAGAGCCCGAAGAAGCTGAAGAAAAGGAAAAGCATAAGAAGGACAAGATTAAAGCCAAGAGGATCATAGCAGACTCCGTCAAGGATCACTTGATTCCTCAAGTTTACTCCAAGAAAAATCCAAAGGAGATGTTTGGTGCCCTATCAAGAATGTATGAAGGAAGAAACATCAATCGAAAGATGAACTTGAGAACCCAACTCAAAATCACGAAGATGAATCAAGGTGAATCTATCCAAGATTACTTTACAAGGGTTTCTCAATTCAAAGAACAACTAGAAGCAATTGGAGATAATCTTGACGAAGATGAACTAGTAATGACTTCTCTCAGTGGTCTTACTAGACCTTGGGACTCTTTTATCCAAACAATGTGTGCAAGAAAGGAAAGTCTGCTATTTGAAGTTGTATGGGAAGAATGTGTTCAAGAGGAAGCTAGAGTGGCAAATCAAGAAGCAACATACAAGCTTGATTTAGGAACTCTGATGATGAAGAAAGATATACTATATCTCATCTTTAGAATTGCTTTTATATAAGATGTAGTTGTTATTGGATCAAAAGAAGGTGCCTCACATAAGATCACTTAGAAACAGCTTTGATCTATGGTAGAAGACTTGATCAGCATTATAGATCATAAGCAAGAAAGGCATGGGACCTCAAAATCAGATGATAGAGTAGATCTCACCATCAAACATTCTAGTAATACCTACAAGGAGAATAGGATCAAAAGAGATCCTACCAAACAAACAAAGATAAGTATTTTAATTTTAATTTTTTTTAAATGATATTGTTTAGTTGTGTACATATTTATATTCCTAGATTTAGGAAGTATAGTATGCATGTTAGAATAGTTGCATTAATGAGAAGTTTACTACTAATATGCATGTGATGGGTAAGTAGCCTATGGTGCTATACAACATTCCATTGCTACTTATATAGAGTGAAACCTCTTTGCTGACATATTGGGAGTAGTGCATGCTCTTAATAATGTTCTGGTAGAGATGGAAGGAATCTAGAAAGTTACCATATGAATGTGGGATATGGATGAATGTTGAAGAATTGTCTAAGACAACATTATGACAGTGTGACCTATGTTTTTATGCATATGTTTTGGAAACTATGAAATGTTTCTAACCATGCTACTGAATTTGACTTGTAGGAAGTATTGTACACGATCACCTACAAATGAAGAATGATGAGACTCGTTCCGTAGAACAAGTGACAATGGTTCAACTATAAACAAGACTTATGAAATCAAGTAGAGGAAGTCAACTATGACAAGATGTTTCTCTAGTATCCAGACTCATGGTGTAATCGAAGTGGAAGAAGATATCGAGAAACCTCTAGGACTCAGAGAACCACATGTGTGCATATTGAATAAGACTTTGTACGGGCTCAGAAGTCACCCATGGATAGAATGATGAGATCAAGCATCACCTAGAGTGATGAGACATCAACCTTTGCTACAAAGTTGAATATGAGAAGCTCATAGATGGGTGCAAGAGAGAACTTGCAACAGAGTTCAATACATTGGTATCCAATGACATAGAAAGATAAAATAGATGGATACACAGAATATCATCAGAAGAGAAGGCTACCAGTCAATCCAGTGCAAAATGTCCCGATACAGAAAGTATAAGATGCAAAGGGAGGATAGTGCTCAGTTATAGAAGGATAAGGAAAGCCCCGCTTCAGAGGAAGTGACTACAATACAAATAGAGAGACACTTTCACTTAGCCTCTATTTGCGAAAAAGGTTGTTTGCCCCAGTATGCAGTAGAAATCCTGGAAAGGTTTGATATAGCCATGGCCACACCCATGGATACAAATTTGAATTTGTTGACTAATGCTTCATCAGAGTTAGTGGATGTGATGCTATAAAGGCAGATTATTGGGTCATTGATTTATCTGATGAATACCAGGCCAGATATATGCTTTGCTATGAACACCTTGAGTCAATATCTGGTTGAGCCCATATGTGTTCACCTTATAGCTGCAAAGCATCTGATGAGGTACCTAAAAGGTACTGTAGACTATGATCTCGGTTATACTAGAGATCATGACTTCAAACTGTATAGTTATATAGATTCAGATTGGAATAACACTTCAGGTGGGTGTTTCAGTCTAGGGCTAGCCATGATCTCATGGGTAAGTAAGAAGCAGTCTAGTGTTTCTCTCAACACTGCAGAAGTGGAATATATTGCAGCTTGTTCCGCTAGTTGTGAATTCATATGGCTTCGAAAGTTGTCATCAGGTCTATTCGATCTGGAGTTGGATACCATAGTGATTCTATGTGATAACCAAAGTTGTGTGAAGATGACAGAGAAACATTCGAGATATGGTGCAAAAGGGAGCTATAAAGCTCCAATATGTGAGCACCGATGAGCAGGTTGTAGATGTGTTTGTATCGTGTGAAGTTTGACCACTTCCATGACAAGCTTGGTGTAGTCCGTAAGGACTTCCCTCGAAAGGGGGAGTATTATTGATGATACTATTGTGGTGCAGTGGGATTGATCATCCCTAGACAATGATCCCGTAATTCGGAAAGGAAGGATAGTCTTAAATGCTGATCCTTATACTAAAATACTGTAATTCTGAAAGGAAGGATTGTCTAAGATGTAAGTGGTGGAAAATGATCCCATAATTCCGAAAGGAAGGATCGTCCAAGTGTGTTGTAGTGGTAGCTCTGTAAAGAATGGGTCTCATAATTCTGAAAGGAAGGATTGTCTAAGCGCCGCCAGTGTTGATGGACTAGTCCTGTAATTCCAAAAGGAAGGACTGTCCATGATCTCGTATTTCTGAAAGGAAGGATCACCAAAGTTGATGGACTAGAGTCTCGTAATTACGAAAGGAAGGACTTTCCATGATCCCGTAATTCTGAAAGGAAGGATCGCCAGATTTGATGGACTAGAGTCCTCTAATTCCGAAAGGAAGGACTGCCCATGACTCTGTAGTTCTGAAAGGAAGGATCACCAGAGTTGATGGACTAGAGTCCCATAATTCTGAAAGGAAGGACTGTCCATGATCCCATAATTTTGAAAGGAAGGATCACCATTGTTGATGGACCAAAATCCCGTAATTCCAAAGGGAAGGATTTCCCATGATCTTGTACTTCTGAAAGGAAGGATCACCAGTGTTGATGGACCAGAATCCTGTAATTCCGAAAGGAAGGATTGTCCATGATCCCGTAATTCCGAAAGGAAGGATCACCAGTGTTGATGGACCAGAATCCCATAATTCTGAAAGGAAGGATTTTCCATGATCCCATAATTTCGAAAGGAAGGATCACCAATGTTGATGGACCAGAATCCCGTAATTCTAAAAAGAAGGATCGTCCACGATCCCATAATTCCGAAAGGAAGGATCACTAGTGTTATTGAAATTGATCCTGAAATTCTGAAAGGAAGGATCATATTGGTTGTTAGTGCACCTGTTTCTAGAGATGATGTTGCTCGAGCCTTATTGACGATGATGATGTTATTCTAGCTTTATGTTGATGAGCCAGCCTCGTTCTGTCGTTGTTGATGTTTCAGTATTTACTTACTGATGATTGATGTTGTTGTTTCAGTGTTTACTTACTGATGATTGATGTTGTTGTTTCAGTATTTACTTACTGATGATTGATGTTGTTGTTTCAGTGTTTACTTATTGATGATTGATGTTGTTCTGGTATTCATATACTAATGATGTTGTTCTAGCAAATTCTTGTTGACAATGATGATGATGTTGATGGTGATATTCCAGCAGATGATGTTGATGTTCTAGCAAATTCCTTTTGAAGATGATGATACTTCAGCTCTATACTGAAGATGATGATGATGATACTTCAGCTCTGTATTGAAGATGATGATTATGATACCTCAGCTCTGTACTAAATATGATGATTATGATACTTCAACTCTGTATTGAAGATGATTATGATGATACTTCAGCTCTGTACTGGAGATGATGATGATGATACTTCAGCTCTATACTAAAGATGATGATGATTATACTTCAACTCTGCACCACATATGATGATGTTCCAGCACTGTAGATGATGATGTTCCAATGCTATAGATGATTATGTTCCATCCTTGTGCTGCAGATGATGATGTTCGAGCTTCGTGTTGCGGATGATGATGCTCCATCTCCATGCTGCAGATGTTGATGATGTTTCAGCAAGTTGTTCCAATTGTTAATATTGATGTTGTTGAAGAACTTCCAATGATTTATAGATGTACCAATCAATGTTCCAGATGTTGTTGTTGATGATTCCTCCTCCTCCCTCCTTCGGATGATATTGTGTAGAGCCACACATGTTGTTGTTATTGTTGTCAGTAGAATACCCTTCTTGTTAAGGGGGAGTGTTGAATTAATGTAACTTCAAAGAATATTCTACTTGTACTTTATTATTGTAACTCCGTCGGGGATGTTTTACCTCCCTTTGGGGATGTCATTATTATATTTGGTCATGTAAACGTCATGATGTAAAACCTCCATTGTAAGTCGAGCTGTTAATACCTAAAAGAATGAAATATAAATATTATTTGAGTCTTTCTAGAGAGATTGTCCCAGTCAAGTTAAGTGAGGCCGACCTAGTAAGGTTAATTTCCAAGTGAAAAGTAAAGTATAAATAGAGGAATTATTTCCCTCATTTGTACCATTCACTCACTCAAGCATCGTGCGTTAGAAGAGAGAGGAAGTCTACGAAGGAGGAGAAGGATTGGCTTGGATCTAGATTTTGGGTTTCGTCTCTCTTATTTGTGAGACTTATTTTTGGGAATTGTACTTTGGTAATCTATATTGAGGAATTTCTTGTTGGGTTTTCTTCCCCTTGAGGGTTTCCCTGAATATATTGTTGTGTACCTTGTGATTGTGTATCTTTCAAAGATCCTTGTTATGTTTCTATTGTGAAAATGTATGAAATTCTCATGAAGTTAGAATTTAGTCTTTAGTAGCCTATAATATTAATAGAGGAAGCCCTTAGGTTGATTAGTGGAAGAGGTGAATGACAATCAAGCATTGTAGATATTTGTTTGAAAATCTAGGTTGAGGTTAAAAAAATTAAATATCATAAGGCCTTACAGTGTATAGTACTTTGGGCCCTTTGGCTACCAATGAATGGGATGAATATCCAAAAGAAGGATATATTTCCCATCTAGGTCACCTATCAAATCAGATATGCCTATGAAGGGGTGTGGAAACTTGGGAAGGTAAAGCCTCGAAAGACATTTGTAAATACAAACATTAACAAATCCTACTCATGGAGATGTTTTGATGGTTGTTATCAAGAGGACCCTCAAATAAGTTGGGCAAGAGTGTACTTTTTCAAAAAGAAAACCATAAAATACACTTTAAAGTAACCTTGTATGAAGAAAAAATAACTAGGAATATTTGAATGCATTTTAAATGTTCATGAGACTCCTAGTTATAAAAGGAGTAGCACCTATTTAAATAATGGAAGATTCTAAAATTGTCATGGATTGAATCAAACATCAGCATATATCCATCTTAGAAAGGGATCTACGAAGTGCCGAGAGGGATCAAATCTCTGGAGGTGCAAACCTTTCCTCAACATTTTCACTCTCAACATTATTTAAGTGTGTAATCCAATGTATATGGTTTTAAATAGTTTATCTTTAATGTGTATTTTTATATATATGTTGCCTTAAATGATTTAAATCTAATTTGAGCCGACATTTTATTTTTTATAATATATATATATATATATATATATATATATATATATATTTTAAAGTACATTTGTCATCTCCACGATGAGCACGGAAGGAGTTACACATCCCTCTATTGGGTGATAACAGCACATAGTGTAGATATGTGTCTACTCTATAAATGCTATTTTACTAAGAAGTGGTGAGCTTCTATGTCAGCAAATGAAAATGATTATCACAAGTTATTAATTAGATCTACATTCATTCATCAATTAAGACAAGCAAAGCTAAGATATAATGCCATTTAAAAATCTAAATCATGCAAAATAAGCAACATTCAAACATTCAAATGGAACAAACTTGAATCATTTCATATTAAAACAATGAAGAAGTACATCCTTACCATGGATCTTGGTGTGAATCCCTCCTCCATTGCCATGAGCTTTCCTTTCTCCACCCTTGCTTTTGAAGAAATTGAGCTTCTCCTCCTTCAGAATCTTTCCAACATGCCTTTGCTCTTCCTTTGTGTACCTTACAATGCCCCAAATTCCTTTCTTATATAGCATTGGTAAATGGGCCTTCAAGCTTTTCCTCATAATGTGGGATTGGTCTTTTTCATTATTTTAGATCATTTTCACTCAAAAACTCAGTTTTCCATAGTTTTTAGGCTTTTTTGCACAAGTTAGCGTACTTTAAGCACAATTAATGCAATTTAATGCATTCTTCTTCACTTTTTGATTGGTGTAGCTTAGTTTTGGACCTTTTGTGAGCGGTTCAATTACTAAACTTGGTTTCCTTAGGTTCATACTTTCTTCACCTAGTCCTTCCATATATGGGAGAAGTGATTAGATCAGAGAGGATTTGTCTCTGCATGTACGTGTGCTATGTCTTCATGTTGCGGGTGCATAGTAAAAATGTGCTTCTTCTGTCACATGACTATGGATGTTAATTTGATTGTTAACATTAGGTTGTAGAATGAGCCTCTTCGGCGCATGTTGGCCCAAAAAACTGTACATTATCCAACAAAGGGGGTATCAGCCTGATCCAAAGGCTTTAGAGGCCCTTAGTCATTTATAATTGACTGATCCCAACATATTTATGGCCCTGTTAGCCTACTAACTAACTTATATTACAGTTCAACTAAATAAACCAAAGAAAACTAACCAAATGTAGGATATGTGCAGAATCTACACCCTATGTAGGACAGGAATCTTCCTGCAAAATCTCGTGATATGACTTGGTTCTTTCTGTTTGATCCTATTTTTCTTATGAAACATAATAAAATCGAAACTTAAACAAAATATATGAACTTTTGTTTAACCCGGAATAATCTATTAAACACACTCATGTTAAACTATTTAAATCAATTTAAACTAACATAAAGGGAAATTTGTTACTCGGCCAAGTAATAATACACTAGTCTACGTTCCCATATTTGAATTTCAATGTTTAATTCCACGGGAATCCGAGTTTTGCAATGTTGACATCACTCACATATGAAAACTAATATACTCACTTAGATCACCCCTGTGAAAATAAACTATTACACAACTCATTTCAAAGCAAGGGTATTAAATATGTAGACCAATCTATGAACAATAAAAAAATTTAGACTCGTTTTCATGTAGCATACATACGTAATGTCTGTCAATTAATAATAAATAGACAAAAACATTTCATGTATTGAAAATTGATATTAAAATTGAGAGAAGAATCATATAAATATTACCACTCAGAAAACAGTCTAGAGTTAGAAAAATGAGTTAACTCTTCTCTAAACTATAGAAAATCAATCCATCAAATATGGGGTTGATGCATATATAAATGTAAATAATTTTCTTCTCTTGCCAAAATATCAATTTATAACAAGAATAGAAGCAATATTTATAACCAGGAAAATATTAGTTTCAACAATTAACTGATTATAAAATGAAGACAAAACAACAACTAATAGATTCAACATAAACCATCTAGAATATCACCTGCAACTGAAAAACCTTCGCGCAAATATACTCAAAACAGAGGTTTATGAGGTAATAAAAATTTGTATTATGTCTAATGAGTCATGTATCCATCAACTCCAAAAAATTCCAACCCCCTCAACATTGTTCATCCCTCTCTTTATAGTCCAGCAAGAGGATTTACAAAATCATAATTCTCATGACTTGAATCAACAAACTCTAACCAACTAATTACATGTGTCCAATTGGAAAATCATAGATACATTCGAATCAAGCCAAAAAAAGATAGACTCCTACTGAAGAATTCGATCCTTTGATTGATAAAATCAAGGGATTCGGGATTACGGATCTTTGGGGTCTTCCTTTTCTCCAAAATTGGTGCAAATATGAAAATCCATTTGGAAGAGTTGAGAGGTTAAGCTTATTGTCAAAACCACAAAATATGGAATATCCCTGCAACAAGTAACAAACAAAAAGAATATAAATAAAATAAAATGAAGTGGATTCCGAATTTTAATTCTGGAGCTACTTCATATTAAAACTATATAAATAAAATGACCAAATCAACAAGAACCATAATTCTACTTACCACAACCTTATGATAAGCATTAAAACAACTAAGATCCTAAAGTGTTTTGACCAAAATCAAGTAACTTAGAAGCATTGGGAACAACATAAATTTTCACTCTCGTGGTATGAATTACGATGGGCATATCTCTTGGACCTGGTCTCTAGCTCAACTGATTGAGTTCTTCTTGTTGATCTTCTATTAATCTCCTTTTTTCAGTAAGCAATCGATTAATAGTATGATTCATATCGTAATTTTCTTAAAGAAGGGAATTGACCTTATTGATGTAATAATTGAGTAGATGCTTACAGCGAGGACAACACAGTTTGTGTTTCTCTCTATGTTGGACCTATACCTCTTCCATTTTAGCCATCGAATTGCCCATCTCACTTTAATATTTTCAGCCCATCTTCAACACCTGGATAATTAGGCTCTGAACCAACACCCTTGGGAAAAATAAAATCAGTTGTTCGATTACGAGCTAACACTGAAGACTGAACATGAGTCTGATTGGGAGTTAAAAACTGATCATTTCGATAGGATGGCATCAACATCTAACGGGAAATTTGGGCTTTGTCCCTGTGGGTCACTGTGTACCTCAACATCATGATTTTTGTCCTTATGCAACTCTGATTTTGTTATTTCATCATGGGGACAATGAGGTATGAGATCAACTTTAGATTTCACTAGGGAATAATTCTTTGTAGAATTGAGAATTGCATAGGGGAGATCATTTTTTACTTGACATACAGGCTGAACAACAAAATCATGAGGACCGTCAGAAGTACTAAGTAATTCTGTCTTAACCTGGAAAATATGCAAAGGATACATAGGAGATAATTCACCCTTATCAGCAAATTCCTTAGGATGATTGTGCTTAGAGTCGGGAAAACTGAGATTAGCATCAATATGAAGGACTAATTCATCAACTAGATTATTAGCTAACTGAGCTTTACGCTATGAAAGAAATCCATCATGAAAAATAGGGGGTTTATCTTGCATCAAATTTTTAACATGGTCTTGTGATTGGACAAATTCATAAATATATTGGGTCCTCTTCTTTCTTCCCGTCGTCTACTCTATCATGTCCCGAATGGTTAATTGATCATCCAACGCACTTAGATCCACCTCTTCTCGAGCAGTTGGTACAGAAAAACTCTTGCAATGGTCAATGTCGCCCAAGGGATCTACCTATGCACTTGCTAAGGGGGTTTTAATATTTGAAGGATCGGTTTCAGTTTGACGAGTGAGAGAGGAAAACTTGCCATTCTCTCTGCAAACTCGATTATTTTCAGGTGACCTTAGCATCAAGGGAGCCGGGGTATCCATACCCGATCCTGATATAAACACATCCTGCGATTGTGGGGAGTGAGGTTTCTAAGACTTAGGGTCTCCTTCAGGAGGAGGTATTTCATCACTAGCTTCAATGAAGATTTGTGACCGAGTGGGAGAAGTATGATTAATACGATACCCTCCCATGTATCCCCGAGTTGATTAATACGATACTCTATGAGAATTTTGATGAGGTCATAATGGCATACCTTTTGTAATGGCATATGGTATGCTCAGAGTTCATTGGGTCGTTTTGATATCGGGTCAACATGGCCTTAAAATCCTTCAATCAGAAGTGGGCAGAAGTGGGGGGAGGTTTAACTTGGACCCCATCAAAGCCATGAACATTCTTACATGGTATCTTAACATAGTAGAATACCTACCCTCACAAGTAATAAACTGACCGATAGGAATCAAAATCCTTTTCCATTTAATTTTGAATAAGTTAAGGGGAATACCTTTCTGATAACGCTCTACTTTGATAGACTTAACCAATAGGGTTTTCCACTGAGCATATTTGAGTGAAAAATGCTTGTACCATTTTTTCGCCTTGATTCGGTAGGTCAGTATCCTTAGAAATAAACTGCTCATCAAGAAATAACTCTAAATCACCCACTGATGCTTTATATCCATCGAACGATATAGAAAAGGCCTTGGTGACCTCTTTATGGTGGTCGTGAAATTCCATCGGAATGACACCCATCTGGATTTTTCAAAGGTCCGCAGATAGAGGGAGTCAGATAGTACTGAGGACGGATCCTTTGGCTCAGTCCTCTTCTTCACACCCATGGTGGATGATGAATAGTTAGCGTAAGACAACAAAGATCATCCAATGTAAGTATAAAAAAGGGAAGGAAAATCGGACACAGAAAGAAAAAATGTTCTTGAACAGAAATAGAGATAAAGGTTGATGAAAGAACCAAAATAAAACCAACATTATCCAGAATGATCAAAAGGATCTCATCTCCCTAAAATTGAGAGAAATAATGGTGAGGGAAGTGGGATGTACAAGAGCATTAAAAGTTGGCAGGATGGTGCACTTGCATGGATGAATAATAATTATGATCATTTCCATTTGAATTGTCAGTTGTCACTAGGTGCAATAATTCAATGGATGTGGTATATGTTAGCTAGCATGAGGATGGTGTGGTTTGGATGTATGGACGAACGACTCCCCCAAAACCAAGATTGGCGTAAAATTTGGATTGAGGAGTGCTTCCACATGGAAGAAGAACAACACCTTCTCATAACAAGGTCACATACAAATCATAGTGAGCTTAGCGAAGGGATCGTGTGATTAGTAGAGCATAACCACGATGCTTAATTCATGTCATATCAACATTATAGAGAGGTTTTAATTCTCTCAGGAACAGTAAAGCAAAGTTCATCATAGTAGATAGACGAATAACCTTGATTAACAAAGAGTAAACCATTAGCAAATTGGAAATAAAGGTATAGCTAGCTTAATTTAAGGAATACTTATAATTTAGACAAAAAAGAAACAATTTGTTAGCTAACCATGAAATATAAAAGCTAAGATTAAAATAAAACTTGGTTTACTTTTGTATTACATAACAGAATCATAATTATTTGAATTAAAATCAATTATAATTCTTAGTCATGGATATTGAAGTAACGAAGGAAATAGAATACCTTACCCTTTGCCATAATTTATCTTGGAGAATGAGATCTTGGCCAAATGTTGTATGAATTAACATATCTTCTCCTTGTTTAAGCTTATTGAATCCAAGAATATAAGCAGAGGAACTAGAATTAAGCATTGGCAAACAAAATGATTGAATTAAATTATTTAATCATCATCTTGATATTAAAAGTGACAAAATGATGTTACCAACGATATCAGGGTTGTCTCATATCACCTGCCAATTAAGAGAAGTACGCTCAATTACATTATTAGGTGGAGATAACATATGTGAAAACTTTCAGATGAATGACCAAATCACATATAGAGTGTCATATTTCAGATTCCATGCTTTCAGTCATGGAATCCAAAGGTGAAAACTTAGAATTAAAATCAAACTGGTAATCCCCTCGTAAACTCTATCTCAAAAAATACCTTCACATTCTTTGGGTGAATAAATAAGATCTCAGAGTGATGCACCAATGAAACTGATTAGTAAAAAATAATAAAGAAAACATAAAACAGCTCGGATTGCGAACATTACCTTAAATGCTTGTACTAATCTTTAAACTCTACCATGAGCTAAAGAAAAGTGGGGACCCATTCATTTTTCCAAATGAAACGGTTGTTGTTGATAGAGACCAACAAATGGTGACTAAGGGGCTGAACCAGTTATCTCTGATTCACAATCAACAAGAGTAAGATAAATGCACAATAAAGATAGGACATGTAAACTAAAACTCATACCAGCTTTGTTTGATGGGTCCCACATGACAAATCCTTCAAAATATTTTCAACCACTCCTGCCCTTAAAATGTTTCCGTGCAATTACCTTTAGAGGATACAGAATTGATCAAAATTAGTAGAAAAATAAATGATTGAATCGTCTATCAACTTACCATGTAAAAGATAGCATGTAGTAACTGATATAGGTCATAGGTTTCACCTCCAATACCATTGACTTTTCCACTGCTGCCAGTTAGCGTCCATAGCCTCGATGGGGTTTTCTTTGACCAAGTTTGTTCATCTTTATCTCATTCACTAGATATTAAAAAAAATCATTTCACTTGGTGAAGTGAATATTAAGGGCACTACCTGACTCGGGAATCAGTTATGACAGCATCATTCACACACGCTTTCAGAAACTGAGCGAGCCGCCTAATGATGAAACCTCCTGTCTTGCAATATTTAGGACCACAAACTAGTACCCTGGATTGGTAACCAAACAACGATACTATCATTCCAAAAGACGTGCAATGATCATGAACATGTCATCTTGTGATAAGACCTCCTGCCCTTGATCAGCTCTTTTTTTTCATAGACTTAGATTTATGAATGTTGATCCAAATTGGGATCACTTAATGAATAGGAAGGCTACCAAACCACTCCTTAAGAGTATGGGATGGTGTAAGGAGGTTAGGTATTTTTCCTTAATCAGTCACACATACCACTACTAGAATGGGGATGCCATATAATTAAATAGGTCTGCAACTGAAAGACATGTATATTCATCTGATGACTCAAAAGGGTAAAGATAAAGCTACATGGTGAGTAAGGAATTTTTCATGGTATTGAAAGAGTGTACCCACATCACAGGATGATGTTATTCAGATTTACAGAACTTAAAACCAAAATAGCCTTGACTTAACTTTTACTTGTTGACAGAATACATGAATCTGATTGAAATTGTCAACCATTGGGCCCTATTAACAACAAAACTTTGGAAAAAATATCAGTTGAATGATAAGAGAATATAAGGAAATTATTTAAAACAAGGGTTGATATTTATTGAAAAAGAAACTAAAATGATTAAAGCAGAAAGAATTAGGATTTGACAAAATAACATGGTTTTTAAGAGATATAACATAATAATAAATTCAGATGTGAAAGACAAACAACAACTATATGTGTTGGACTTCAATGATAATTGTAAATCTAAGATAATAACGCATATGAAGATGTAATAAATAATATATTAATTGTCAAGACCTAACATGAAACAAATCAAAACCAAAATGCACTGTGATCGATATGCAAAATCAAAATTAAAAACACACACCAAACCAAACCTAATTATATACATTATGTACAATTTTGATCTCTAGAGGTAAACCAGGCAATGTAATGCTTCAGGATCTATCCATTCACTGGATGGACCTCTGAATCCCCATCCAGAGAACTCAAATGAAAGGTACTTGGGCCAAATTTTTCTTTAATAATAAAGGGTCCAAGCCATAAGCACTGGAACTTCATATGTTTCCCTTTATCTTCATGTTCTATCTCCCACTTAATTACTAAATCCCCGACTTCAAAATTCATGTCTGACGCAGATTTCTAGTCAAACCATTTCTTTGCATCTTGCTGATGTTGATCAAATTTAGGCTTGGCGTTTGATCTTTCTTCTTCAAGCTTCAGTAGAGTGTTGATTATGTTTTCCAGAGGGGGATATTCAATGTCTTGTAAAGATTGGGACAATTTTAGTGAAAGCAATAATAGATTAGGTGGAAAGATCACCTATTTCCCATACACGATAAAGAAAGGGGAATTACCTATGGCATCTTTCGGGGTGACTCTGTCAACCCGAAGAGCATTTAGTAAAGCAGTGTGCCAATTTCTGTGGTGGTATGCGACTGTCCTCTTAAGAATTTTAATCAGGTTTTTAGTTGTTGATTCTTCCAAACCATTACCCCGAGGGTAATAATTGGAAGAGTACTTGATCTTTATTCCCTTTTCTAAGGCATAGGAATTTAGTTCAGCCGAGGAGAAATATGAAGCATTATCAAAGATAAAAAAAAATCAGGGATACCAAAATGAGTCACAATATTATTTTCAAGGAAGGATATCACATGTTTTGAATTGACCATATGCAATGGCATCACTTCTACCCAAATAGTGAAGTAGTATGTGGCTGTCAAAATGAACTTGTGCTGGAGGGAAGATGACGAGTTTATTGGTCCAATAATGTTGAGACCCCACTGCTGAAAGGGAAAATATGATGATACTAATTGGAGGGGGAAGGAAACTTTCTTAACTTTACCCACAACTCTTTAGCAGATTTGAAAATGGCGAACAAATGCATGAGCATCTTTAAACAAGGTTGGCCAATAACAACCATCCCTCTGTACTTTATATGTAGTTGTATCTCCACCAAAATTTCCACCAGTAGGACCTGCATGGAGTTATTCTAAGAATTTTTTTGCTTCTTCTTGCTCCAAACACCTGAGCAGTACCCCATCGAAGTTCTTTTTGAAGAGAAGATTATTAAGAAGATAGTAAGGTATACCGCCTTTAACCTTAGAGATCCTTTTTTTATTGGAGTAAGATGTGGTGGAGCAGTCCCATGCAAAAAAATAAATAATAAAAATAAATAAATAAATAAATAAATAAAAATAAAATAAATAAATAAAAATAAAAATAAAAATAAAAATAAAAATAAAAAATAAAAATAAAAATAAAAAATAAAAAATAAAATAAAAAAATAAAAAAAATATGTTAGCATACCATGAAGCGGGATTATTAGCAATACAAGAAATTTCTTCCGAAAATAAATGTTCACTATCATTTTCAGAAACTAAATCAGAATCGGGAAAAGAAACAGAATCGGCTACCAATTTATAGAGACCTTGGCCTTTGACAATATGGGATGGATTTATGTCAAGATCGTATTCTTGCAATGCTATCATCCAATGGGCACGTTTCTCGCCCAAATCCTTTTGCACCAATAGATTGCGGTTTGCAAAGTAAGGTACTATCACTTTCGTCCTAGATTTCAGCAAATAGGGCCTATAATGTTTCATTCCTTTGAAAACGGAAAAAAAGAATGTTTCTCTATAGTAGAATACCTTAGTTCTACGCCTTTAAAAGATGAACTCATGAATGAGACCGAGGCTTCAATATTGGAATCATTCTTCTAGGTGAAAACTGTTGCATAAGATATATCTGACGCGAATGTGTAAAGGATGAAATCCTTTTGAAAATTTGGGCAAATTAATGAAGGAGCTTCAACTATTGCATGTTTGATCTTTTTAAATGCTTCCCTCTCTGGATGCCCCCATTTAAATACATTGTCCTTTTTATCAAGTTTTGCAAATGTCTTACAAATTCAATAAAGCTGGGCACAAACCTCATGGAGAAGTTTATTTGACCCAGAAAGGACTGCATGGTTTTTTTAGTTGTAGGAGGCGGTGTTTTTAAGATTGCTTGGATTATGTCTTGATCTATACTTATCCCTTCCTTCGAAACTTCAAAACCCACTAGTTTGCCTCTAGTTACTACAAATATAGACTTCTTAGTATTTAATGATGTATCGTATTTTCGGTAGAGATCAAATACATTTTTCAAATTATGAAGACGATCAGATTTGCATGCATAATACAAAGATGCATCATCTCGATAAATAAGAACATATTGATTTATTAGTCCGCGTAAAGATATATCCATGGCCCTTTGGAAAGTATCCCTTGCGTTAATTAACCCAAACGACATCTTTCTATAAGCAAAAGTGCCCCATGGTGTTTTGAAGTAGTCTTGAGTTGATCTGCAGGAGAGACCAACACTTGGTTGTATCTGGAGAATCCATCTAGGAAAGACATCATCTCGGAACCTAATACCTTCTGAAGTATCTGTTCCATGGTAGGAATGGGTAGTTATCTTTTTTGGATGCATGGTTTAGATTTTGAAAATCCACACAAAGGCGGACATCACCGTTCTTCTTCCTAACAAGTACCAAGTTCGAAATCCAAAGGGTATGTCTTACAGGAAAAATGATTCGCATTGATAACAGTTTGTTCATCTCTTTTTTCACAGCAGGCTCTAAATTAGGATGCATTTTGCGTAGTATCTTCTAGAAAGGATTACTCTGTGGTTTTAAAGGTATGACCTATTGTATGATATTGGGGTTGAATGTTTTCAAATCATCATATGTCTAGGAAAAAACATCTTTGTATTTCCTAAACAATGTGATAAGTGATTCCCTTTCTTCTTTTTTGCAGTCAATGCCAATATTTACTATTTGAGGGAAAACATCAGTTCTTAGGTTTATTTTTTCATACTTCATGGATGAGCTATTCATTTTATAGTTAACAACACCTCTACATTTATCATGCAAGTCATAAAAATATTCCAGCTTAACCATAGACTGAGGGGTAGTTTTCACCTGATTGAAGACTTGTTGTATTGACCTTTCGATAGAAATATTCACGAAGTTGTGGAGGTTTTGATCACGTGTAATGTTGTCGATCACAACATTTTGAAAAGTGCCTTCGGAATGAAAAAACTCTAACAATTGCTTGTCATGTTCAAAAACGTGCCAGTTAGTCACATTGTTTGGCATAGTTCGGGTCTGAATATCAACTCAATAGAAAAAGCATCTGGATAAAAAACCATCAGCAGATATCAATCTAGATGCTATATTAGTAATTAAATCCACATTCTAATTCTAGGAACGAGGTACATAACTAATATTGAAAGTAAGAAACTTAGAAATTAAATCCATACCTGAGCTTGGTAACTTCGAAGATGAGGTGTTACACAATGGATCTGAATTTTTACCTATTTAACAATGATTTCAGAATCTATGAAGACTAACATCTGTTGTATATTAATATCTAAAGATTTTTTTAGTCCTTGAATTAGGGCCTCATATTCAACAATATTGTTAGTACATTCGAATTCCAACTTACATGCTAAAAAAATGTGTTACCTCTTGGATCAATAAGAAGGTAACATGCTCCAGCCCCTTCTTTGGATTTAAATGCATCAAAATAAAGGGACTGGAAATCGTTATCTAACATACTGTGTGCAACATTGTCATCAACAATTTCGGATTGTGGTGTGACCATCTTGGTAGAAGATAAATAAGACAATTGATTAGAATTTGAGCAATCAGAAATTTTAGTTGTAAAATTACCAAAGAAAGTATTAATGCTACCATTTGAAACCGCATAGTCAATACACAACACTGGTTAATTAGGTTCATTGAGTTTAGTGACGATGTGTTTCAAATACCGCTCCATATTGACCCTAATATTATTTGCCCTACCATTCAGAGGTAGCCATATATGAGACCAATCCGTTGAAAAGTATCTGTTCAAATTTTGAGACCACTCCCGACTCATAAATAACTTGTATGATTCAGGTATGTCTACCACCACTATATCGATAATCTAATGTACCCTTGGGTCAGTAGATAATCTGATGCAAACATCTTTCAACTCACCAACAATTTTAACATTAGACCTATCGAGTTGGACAACATTGGACTTGGAAGCTTTCATATATCCAATGATCTTTTTACAGAATGATAAAGGCATGGAATTGGAGGAAGCCCCGCTGTCTACCATGCAATTGCGAACGTTTTTATTAAATATTTCAAATGTTAATAAGAATGGAGGCACACCTACCTTCTTTCCTATCGTGGAAGTATGATCAGAAGTATGTGAATCTGTAACAACTGGAGTGGATGAAGAAGTTGTCTTTGCTTTATGTTCAGCAGCAGCAACACTTTTGTTGTTCAATTCCTGAAATTTTTTTTCCTAATAACAGGAATTTTAGTAGCTCAAAGTACGATATATTGGGTTTAAGTCTTTTATGATCCTCAATAGGACCATACTCTAAATCATCAGCAAAGAATTCTTTAAAAGATTCAAATTGTTTTTTAGTATTTGATACTGAAGTTTTGGGTTGTATTGAACTAGTGGGATTCTGATCCATATTTTGAGCTTTGCTACGGGCATTGTATGCATATTGATTTGCAAAAAAAACATTTAAAAATTCTGCAGCTTCTTTAGAAAGATCAGATAGAGGTCCCATGGTCGGTGGAGGTTGTTCTTCCTGTTGATCTAAAGTGTTAGGTTGTTCATTTTTGGGGAGTTCAAAACTTTCAGATTGGCCATCATTATTAGATTCAAAGGTAGCGGCTATATGCCTTAAAAATCTATTGATAATTTAATCCTTTCGGTGGTTGGTTTTGTCGATTTTGAAAATTTTGTGGAAATGGTTTTTTGAAGTGAAACTTGGGAACATTCCTACTAAAGGAAGATTCACCTACACTTATATCAATATCACTGACTTTATTGGCCAACTGTTGCAAGGCTTTATTTAAGCTTGACATATCTATTTCAGATTGTTCTTTCTTAGCAACAGGTGGCTTAAGCAGCAATTTAGTTTTCTTGCGGGAAGTAGGGTTGATCACCTTCATTTTGGGATGCTTCTTTCAAGTTAAGTTTATATTTTTCGTTCAGGATAGCTTCCTCAAATGTCTCCTAGAGAGTTTTTTACGGGCCTTCTTGACCCACATGGTAGTGTCTTGTGGCAAGGATTTAATATAGTAAGCTAGCATCAATGTTTCAGTGGGCATATATTCGGCGGGAATCTTGTTCTTAAGGGTTAAAAACATAACGTTAAAATATTTGACCTTTTCTTTGTCTCTTATATGGATTTTAGACAATTCAATGGCTAACACTTCAGGATTCTTATCTTCACCGAATATTTCTAGAAAATCCTTTTAAAAATATTCCCAAGAAGTGATACTTCCTGGATGAATAGTAAAATACCAGTTGGAATCCTTTCCTTGGAAGGTATAAGAAATTTTTTTACACACAACATCCTCATGAACAATGTTCCTAAGTATAACAGCCCTGATGAATATCTTAATGTGATCTTCAGGCTGCTGATTTTCATCGAGGTCATACTTCAGAATTCATTTCTCAAGATTCTTAGGTAATGGGTGTTGCATGCCAGGAATAACTATAGTGTCTTGGTCCAACCAAGGTATGGCTCGATTATTGTTTTGTTCATTATCCATTTCGTCAGATTATTTGTTATGATCATATTCTTCTTCTTCTTCTTGAGATGAAGAGTTGGAAGGGGAACTGGGTGGTGATGGTGGCTGATCATTACCTCTCGATATGGAGATTGGTCAGTGATAAACGGGGGAAGAATCTATTTGTTTCCAGTTGATCAGGGTTACATTCTGAATCGATTTGGTTTCCAAACAGAGAATAGTTAAAAGGGCCCCCCTCACATAGCCTAAACCAACTAACTAGTCTTTTGTGAAATTCTTGACTGTTTTCCAACCGAGAACAAGATCTGGCTAGAATTTGTTGTGATCTCTCTATTTCCTCTCGAATTTGAGAATCAAGTTTGTTTTGAGGCATGGTAGCTCGCGGAGGTGGTGTAGTAACCGAATATGGCTGAGTGTCGGTTGGCACAGTCTCAAAGACTGATGGGTTTGTTCGACTGTGAGTTACTACTGGGGAACGAGTAGGAGAAGGCTTATTATGATTACAATTAGCCATTAAGCTCGTTCAGGACCTCCTTCTAGCACCATTTTTGTTGGCCCGAAAAAGTGTATAGTAGCCAACAAAGGGGTTATCAACCTTATCCAAAGGCTTTATAGGCCCTTAGTCATTTATAATTGATTGATCCCAATGGATTTATGGCCCCTTTATCCTACTAACTAACTTATACTACAATTAAACTAAATAAACCAAAGAAAACTAACCAAATATAGGATATATGCAGAATCTACACCCTGTGTACGACAGTACTCTTCCTGCAAAATACCGAGAGATGACTTGGTTCTTTCTATTTGATGTTATTGTTCTTATGAAAATTAATAAAATCGAAACTTAAACAAAAGATATGAACTTTTGTTTAACCCGAAACAATCTATTAAACACACTCATTTCAAACTATTTAAATCCATCTAAACTAACATAAAGGGAAATTTGTTACTCAACCAAGTAATAATACACTAGTTTACGTTCACGTATTTGAATTTCAATGTTTAATTCCATGGGAATCTGAGTTTTGCAATGTTAACATCACTCACATATGAAAACTAATATACTCATGTGGATCACCCTTGTGAAAATAAACTATTACACAACTCATTTCAAAGCAATGGTATTAAATATGTAGACCAATCTATGAACAATAAAAAGTTTTGGACTCGTTTTCTTGTAGCATACATACATAATGTCTATCAATTAATAATAAATAAACGAAAACATTTCATGCATTAAAAATTGATATTAAAATTGAAAGAAGAATAATATAAATATTACCACTCAGAAATCGGTCTAGAGTTAGAAAAAAGAGTTAACTCTTCTCTAAAATACAGAAAATCAATCCATCAAATATGGGGTTGATGCATATATAAATGTAAATAATTTTCTGCTCATGTCAAAATATCAATTTATAACAAGAATAGGAGCAATATTTATAACCAGGAAAAAGAGTAGTTTCAGCAATTAACTGATTATCAAATCAAATCAAAACAAGAACTAATAGATTCAACATAAACCATGTAGAATATCACCTACAACTGAGAAAAAAATAAAAATAAAAATAAAAATAAAAAATAAAATAAAATAAAATAGCGCAAATAAATTCAAAACAGAGGTTTATGAGGTAATAAAAATTTGCATTATGTCTAATGAGTCATGTATCCATCAAATCCAAAAAATTCCGACCCCCTCATCATTGTTCATCCCTCTCTTTATAGTCCGACAAGAGGATTTACAAAATCATAATTCTCGTGATTTGAATCAACAAACTCTAACCAACTAATTGCATGTGTCCAATTGGCCAATCATAGATACATTTGAATCAAGCCAAAAAAAGATAGACTCCTAGTGAAGTAATTCGATTCTTTGATTGATAAAATCAAGGGATTCTGGATTACGGATCTTTGGGGTCTTCCTTTTCTCCAAAAATGATGCACATATGATAATCCATTTGGAAGAGTTGAGAGGTTAAACTTGTTGTCAAAACTGAAAAATATGGAATATCCCTGCAACAAGTAACAAACAAAAAAATATAAATAAAATAAAATGAAGTGGATTCGGAATTTTAATTTTGGAGCTACTTCTTATTAAAACTATATAATAAAATGAACAAATCAACAAGAACCATAATTCTACTTACCACAACCTTAAGATAAGCATTAAAAAAACTAAGAGCCTAAAGTGTTTTGACCAGAAGCAGGTAACTTAGAACCATCGGGAACAACATAAATGTTCACTCCCGTGGTATGAATTACAGTGGGCATATCTCCTAGTCTTAGTCTCTTGCTCAACTGATTGATTTCTTCTTGATGATCTTCTATTAATCTCCTTTTTTCAGTAAGAAACCGATTAATAGTATGATGCAGATCGTCATTTTCTTGAAGAAGGGAATCGGCCTTATTGATGTAATAATTGGGTAGATGCTTACAATGAGGACAACATAGTTTGTGTTTCTTGCTATGTTGGACCTGTACCTCTTCCATTTTAGCCACCGAATTTCCCATCTCACTTAATATTTTCAGCCCATGTTCAACACCTGGATAATTAGGATATGAACCAATACCCTCGGGAAAAATAAAATCATTTGTTCGATTACGATTTAACACTGAAGACCGATCATGAGTCTGTTCGGGAGTTTAAAATTGATCATTTCAATTTTTGCCCTGTTGTCAAGGTTCAAGGATGGCATCAACATCTAACGGGAAATTTGGGCTATGTCCCTGTGGATCACTGTGTTTTTTGTTCTTCCAATTTCGAGCAACGCGGGACAACATCCTAGCCTTTTGTTTACCTGCAACCTCAACATCACGAGTTTTTTCCTTACACGACTTTGATTTTGTTATTCCATCCCAAGGACAATGAGGTATATTGAGACCAACTGTAGATTTCAATGGGGAATAATTCTTTGCATAATCGGGGATTGCACAGGGGGGCTCATCTTTTACTTGACATACAGGATGAACGAAAAAATCACGAAGAGCATTAGAAGTACTTGGTAATTTTGTCTTAACATGGAAAATATGAAAAGGAGACATAAGAGAGAATTCATCCTTATCAACAGCTTCCTTAGGTTGATTGTGCTTAGAGACGAGGAAATTGATATTAGCATCAATATGAAGGATTGATTCATCAAACATATTATTAGCTAACTGAGATTTACCTTGTGAAAGAAAGTCATCATGAAAAACAGGGGGTTCATCTTGCATCAAATATTTAACATGGTCCTGTGATTGGACAAATTCATAAAGATAATGGGTCCTCTTCTTTCTTCCTATCGTCTACTCTATCATGTCCCGAATGGTTCATTGATCATCCAACGCACTCAGAGCCACCTCTTCTTGATCAGTTGGTACAAAATAACTCTTTCAATGGCCAATTTCTCCTAGGGTATCTACCTGTGCACTTGATCAGGGGGTTTTAATATTTGAAGGACCAATTTCAGTCTAACGAGTGAGAGATGAAGAACTCATCATTCTCTCTATAGACTCGATTATTTTCAGTTGACCTTGGCGTCAAGGGAGTCGGGCTATCCATACCCGATCTTGATATAAACACATCCTGCGATTGCGGGGAGCGAGGTTTCTGAGACTTAGGGTCTCCTTCAGGAGGAGGTATTTCATCACTAGCCTCAATGAAGCTTTGTGACCGAGTGGGATATGTATAATGACTATCATGACCAGGATTATCCGTAGATTCGCTTGAAACATTGTGAAAACCATTTCTTGAGAGAAAACCCTCCCATGTATCCATGAGTTTATTAAGACGGTACTCTATGAGAATTTTGATGATGTCGTAATGGAATATGGTATGCTCGGATTTCATTAGGTCATTTTGATATCGGGCTGACATGGACTTCAAATCCTTCAACAAGAAGTGGGGGAGGTTTAACTTGGACCCCATCAAATCCATGAACATCCTTGCATGGTATCTTAATACAGTAGAATACCTACCCTCACAAGTAATAAACTAACAGATAGGAATCAAAATCCTTTGCCATTTAATTTTGAAGAAGTTAAGGGGCATACCTTTCTAATAACACTCTACTTTGGCAAGCTTAACCAATAGGGTTTTCCACTGAGCATATTTGAGCGGAAAATACTTGTACCATTTTTCACCTTGATTTGATAGGTCAATAGCCTTAGCAATAAATTGTTCATCATGAAACAAATCCAAATCACCTACTAATGCTTTATATCCATAGAACGACAGAGCAAAGGCCTTGGCAACCTCTTTCTTGTGGCCATGAAACTTCCTTAGGAATGACACCTGTCTAGATTTTTCAATGGTCTGCAAATAGAGGGAGTCAGATAGTACTGAGGACGGATCCTCTGGCTCATTCCTCTTCTTCACACCCATGGTGGATGATGAACAGTTAGCACAAGCCAACAACGCTCCGCCAACGTAAGTATAACAATGGGAAGACAAATCAGACGCAAATAGAAAAATAATTCTTGAACAGAACTAGAGATAAGGGTTGATGAAAGAACCAACATTCTCCAGAATGATCAAAAGGCTCTCAGCTCCCAAAAATCAAGAGAAATAATGGCCAGGTAAATGGTATGTACAGGCACTTTAAAATTTGGCAAGATGGTATGCTTGCAGGATGAATAATAATTATGGTCATTTCCATTTGAACTGCGAGTCGTCACTAGGTGCAATAATTCAATGGACGTGGTATATGCTAGCTAGCATGAGGATGGTGTGGTGTGGATACGTGGATGAACGACGCTCCCAAAACCAATATCATCGCAAAATTTGGATCAAGGAGTGCTTCCAAATGGAAGACGAACAACACCTTCTCATAACAAGGTCACATGCAACTCGTAGTGATCTTAGCGAAGGGATCGTGTGATTAGTGGAGTGTAACCATGGTGCTTAATTCATGTCATATCGACATTATGGAGAGGTTTTAATTCTCTCAGGAACAGTAAAGCAAAGTTCATCATAGTAGATAGACGAATAACCCTTGATTAACAAATAGTAAACCATTAGCAAATTGGAAATAAAGGTATAAATAGCTTAATTTAAGGAATAATTATAATTTAGACAAAAAGAAACGATTTTCTAGCTAACCATGAAATATAAAAGGCAAGACTAAAATAAAACTTGGTTTAATTTTGTATTACATAACATAATCATAATGATTTGAATTAAAACCAATATAAGTCTTAGTCATGGATATTGAAGCGGAAACCAAGGAAATATAATACCTTACCCTTTTCCATAATTTATCTTGGATAATGAGATCTTGGCCAAATGTTGTATGAATTAACATATCTTCACCTAGGTCAAGCTTATTGAATCCAAGAATATAAACAGAGGAACTAGAATTAAGCATTGGTAAACAAAATTACTGAATTAACTTCTTTAATCATCATCTTGATATTAAAAGTGACGAAATGATGTTACCAACGATATCAGTTTCGTCTCATATCCCCTGCCAATTAAGAGAAGTAGGCTCAATTACATTATTAGGTGGAGATAACAAATACAAAATATTTCAGATGAATGACCAAATCGTGTATAGAGTTTCATCTTTTGGATTGCATGCTTTTAGTCATGGAATCCAAAGGTGAAAACTTAAAATTAAAATCAAAATGGTAATCCCCTCCTAAAATATATCTCAAAACATGCCTTCACATTCTGCAGATGAATAAATAAGATCTCAGAGTGATGCACCATTGAAACTAATCAATCAAAAATAATAAAGAAAACATAAAATAGTCATGATTGCGAACATTACCTTAAATGCTTGTACTAACCTTTAAACTCTACAATGAGCTAAAGAAAAATGGGGACCCATTCATTTTGCGAAATGAAAAGGTTGTTGTTGACCATGCAATAAAAACAACCTTCAAAATATGTCTCTCTCTCATTATGAATGAATTAAAAAACTAAAAAGATAAAAATTTTCTAAAATTTATTTCCAACATATATATAGAAAATTAAATATCCAAGCTAATGAACTTTGTAAACAAATTCTCTCTCTCCATTCAAGTGTGTTAAGGTTATTCCTGGATGCGGGTATAAGAAATGAGTTGGCCATGGATGGAAGCACCACCCGCCCACCTGGCAGCGGCTCCCTGTCGGTGCCCTTCCCCTTGCAACGAATTTAAGACAGTTTCCTGTCCTGGACTACCTGGCATCCTCGCGTGCGGCTGGTTTAACTCTCATCATGCTCTGGTGGTTGGCATTCATGCGGGTGCATCCATCTACATCCTATCTCCATAAATAGATCTGTCTTCCCATAATGCTCTCCCATGCGAAATCTGGGTGCTTCCTCTCCGAGGTTCTCGTTATGAAGCTTCATCTGCATGCTCCTGCTATCATTACTTGCTTCTGTTATTCTCTTCCTGCTCCGACTGCTGAAAGCTCCACTCCTTCACCGTTCTCCTGCAAACTTGATGATAGCGCCATGAATTGTCTGCGTGGTACCTCCAGGCGTGGAGCTGGTCATGGCATCGACAGAATTGCCACTTCCACGGAGAAATACAAGAAAGCCATCAGTGGCTATGAGGATAATATCACGGTTCTCGTTCGCAGGCTAGTCGATGAATGGGAATCGCACAACGTCATTGAAATTATTGCCTTTGGTAACCAAGGTAATCAAATTAATTACTATTGGTTGATGAAGAACATGTTGGGCACCCTAGTAGAAGAAATGTTGGCTAACTGGAACATAGCCAAGATCTCTATAATGGATACCAGGACTCACATGGTCCATCTGGATGGGATGCTTGCTGCTCTGGAATCCAGCTTGGAAGAAAAATACACTTTCCTTCTCATTTCGGCTCCTCCCCGTGACTTTGGTCTTGAAGCATACACAGAGGATCCGCTCGGAAAGGTGAATATTCAAGTTGATGGCACTGCTACTGCAACAGACGCCTAGGCCATAGACATCTCCCTGCATGAATCCCTTGGCATAGCTACTGTGGAAGCCTCTGCTCCTGTTCAAGGCTCCACTTCAGGTTCGGGTTCTCCTCCTTTGGTCGTCTTACAAGGGAACCCTCCCCCTGGGACCTCCTTCCCTATACCCTTGACTATAGACTCTCTACACTACAAGAGGGTAAGGAAGTTTGAAGATGATGTTATTACTCCGCGCAAGACAGAGCCTCTGCCTCTCAAACTCCCTGTTCAAACTAACAAGAAGACTTCTTCGGTAGTTGCCCCATTATCGAAGAGAAGCCCAGTCCCCAGAACGCCAATGCCAGCACCTAGAGCGGCTTCAAGCAAGCTCGGATCCTCTTTTTTTGCGGTTAGCGTATCCAGTTTTTCTTGTTTTGGCTTATGGTTTACTGTCAGGCTCTAGTATGTCGATCTGATCTAGTTAAGTCCATGTTTTTATTGGTCGTTTGCAATAATGTCCATGTCTCTCAGCCCATAGGTGGGCAGGTCTATAGAGGCCTTTTTTTTAACTTTCTGCTCTACGAGAAGCTTCAAACAACTCTCAGATCTACAGACTCTTATGTGCATGTAACTTTTTTGTACTATAATATAATTTCCTTATGCAATTTCAAAAAAAATATGTTAAGGTTAGAGGAGGTAGGTATCCAACATCCAACCATTATTAGGTGTGTATATAATTAATTAGAAAGGATATTAAGAAAATGGCGACATGATGTTTAATGTTGATATTTTTTTTAAGTCTAAATAAAATATTTCGTTTAAATTATTGTAATATTTACTTTTATATTTGAAATAAAAATAATAATTTATTGTTTAATTAAATAATGTAAGAAAATAAATTATAGATAATGTTTATAATTGTAAATAAATAAAAAATTATTTGATAATGTATGCTATTTAATTTTAAATTTATATAAAAGTTTAAAAAATTAAAATTTATATAAAAGTTTTAAAAAATAAATTAAATGTAAATCTATCTTATACTTGGATTTATGATTAAATTTCTTAAAATATAAGATAATTCATATTGAAAAAATATCATAATTTTAATAATATTAAAAAAATTATTATATAAAATATAATAATGTATTTAATGTGTTGTACGTGAAAGATGGTTTTGGAATTGGTGGTTAAATGGAAATCTTAATCTAATTGTATTGAGTAGAGTTGAGTTTAAATAAGATTTATTTCAATTGGAGAACAAGAGGAAAGTTATTTGGCCAAGTGCATCTTCGGGAGAGAGGTAGAATTATAGAACTAGCATTTGCCCCTGGAGGGGCAAAGTGAACGCCGACAGGAAAAGAGGAAAGGTAGAAGAAACAAAGGTAGGGGTAAATCTATGCTCAAGGATCACACCAATCAAAGATACAACATCCGACCTGTGCGACAATAGAATCAAGCTCATCAAAGAACAAGATACATGGTGTGGATTGTCAAGATTTGTCAAAAATATATTGTACATAAACCTAAGTTTCTCCAAACCACATTGTTAAGAATTTCAGGTCTTTTACACTGATGAAATCAGCTTAACACTCATTAGCAATGGCTTTTGCAAGTAGAGTCTTCCTACAATGAGGTGATCCATAAAACAACAGCCTATAAAACAACATTGAATCATTGGTGATTTACCATTTCTGGAAACTTTGTATTCACCACAGCAACCAAGGCAGTGAAAAACATCAGTAAATCCAGGTGATGCCATTTGGGATTTCATACATGACCTAAAACTCTCTTTTTTCAAGTTGAAACAACGGGCGGATTCACTTTTGGCAATTCTACAGTAGTGTTTCCTTCTCTTGCCCCTATTGTTCCATTTCTAGTAGTTTCATTATCCCTCCTCTATTCATGGTTACGTCTATCAATCCTCGCATTTGGCTACTTGTGTGAAAGGCCGGACCTTGATCTCTTGTAATTGTCTGCGGTCGGCGTGATTTGCTCATTTGCAGCGAAACGGTTGGCGACCTTTGTTGTTTTATACCAACGTTGGCGCCAGTTTACTTTTATAGAAAACTTTAATCGTTAGTGAGTCAATGTGTCTTGTTCAAATGATGTGAAACTGTTGGCGCAACTCGCACAACTGATGCGGACCTCTCGTCCCAGATTTGTCAAAATGATGCGAAAATTCACAAAACAGTTCTGGGACAAATTTCATCATAAAAGCACGAGTTGACTCAAACCAATAATTTATTATAGATTAGTATTGTTTTTCCATAGTTGAAGTTATAATTTATTATAAATTAGTATTATTTTTCCATAGTTGAAGTTATATTGAGTTAAAGATTAAGATTAATCACAAATTTATAAAGGAATTTCCCTAGTTTCAATAACTCAACAATTCTTAACCCTTGTTTCATTTTAAACGTACCGATGTTTATATAATAATTTGAACAATTTTAATCGATATCTAAAGAAAGAGTTCACATGAATATTAATTGTGATTAAGATGGACTCCTCTTCTTTGCGGAATATGTTGATTATGAACTTGCTTATGTGGTTTGAATTTTTTGGGATGTTCTTCCTCCTAGAGCTTGGCTTCTCTTGTGTTTTAATGAATATTTATGAATGCCTTTTTGGAGGACTGCAAGATGTTATGTTTTTATGAAGGTTTAGAGTGACCATTTGTGTTTTGTAAATTGGATAGAAACTTTTCTTTTGTTCCTTTATGATGTCTAACATGAATATATGTAACTTTGATTTCAATATAACTAACAAATTTTATGTTTTTTTCTATTAAAAGAAAATATAAACTATTAAGATACTATTTTAATTTATGAATATTAATATACATTCCAAGTTCATGATTTTAGTTACACCTTATTTTATTTTATTTTTATTCAGATTCAATATGTATAAATCTTGAACATCATCATCAAATAAAACTATACTTTATAAATAAACATTAACATATATAAATGCACTGCAATCATTCTAAAAGCTTTTGTACAATATTATACCTATTCTAAGAGCTTTTGTACAATCACAAACACAATATACCACCTATTTTTGGGAGGACAAACTTTCAAAATCGCATTTGCAAAATGGATATGCATTGCTTCTCGATGACATCACAATAACATCAGAGAAAAACGGTAAGGAATGATCCTAAGCACACCAATTAGAAGCACGGTTCATTAAGCATTAATTCTCCATAGAGACACGCCGAGACAATAATAACGTTATTTTCAGGGGACGGCGAAGTAAATGGACAAGAGGCTAGATCTAATTATATGCCTCGCAAGGCACGAAGTAAATAAACATGACACCACTTCTAATTGTAAGCCTATGAACGCAGGCGTGGCATGGGAATGGCTTCCAAGGGCACCGCCTTCTTCAGTGTCACTCCATATTTGACGGTCATGTCCATGTTCTTCGCGCTTGTACCTTGGGGAGGTGCCCACTCGAAAGAATGGAGAAGAGAAGCTATTACCAGATGAATAATCTGAGTCACCAATGGAATCCCCACGCACATTCCACTTCCTGATCCAAAAGGAATCAACTTGAAGTGTTGTCCCCTATACTCCACACTGCTCATCTTATGATCATCACCCATAAATATTTTCGAGGCAAATTTCAACGGCTCATTCCAAATTGCAGGGTCCCTTCCTATTGTCCACAGGTTCACAAGTACTAAGTTGTCTTTGGGTATCACGAATCCTGCAATCGCACAACGACTAACTGCTCTGTGCGGGAGGATCATGGGAATGGGCGAGTGTAATCTCAGCACTTCTTTCATCACTGCACAGAGGTAAGGGATACTCTCCATGTCACTTTCTTCTACCATTCTCTTCCGCCCAACAACCTCGTCCAACTTCGCTTGGACTCCTTCCATTATATGCGGATTACGGATCAGTTCTACCATTGCCCATTCTATTGGGATTGCGATAGTGTCACTTCCTCCACCAAAAATTTCCTACAACAAACAACGAATTAAACATAAAAACCATGCCAGTTGACTCATCACTTTATTATTCTAAGAAAACCATGCCAACTAAAATGAAATAACCCACTCATAGTTCATAAAGAAACAAATTTTCATTCTTACCAAATGCCTTTCGGTCTTGAATTGTATATCTAAAAAATATTAATATAATTATTTTTGTATTTTTGTATTTATTTAAAAATTAAAAAATTAAATATTTACAAGTATCAACTCAATTGCTTTTCTGACTTCCCTACATCGCAATTTTTTTTAAATCACATGAACTTAACTCACATCCCCATTATTGGTTCAATAGAATTTCAAATTTCTTAAATAAAACATAGCATAATTGGTTGGGAATATGGCTGACTAATCGACTAAGGCCAAGCTAAACAACCAACCAACGTAAACAGAGTTGCAAGGTGAAATGTAAGTCTACATCTGAGTTTAATATTTTTACTTGAGGAGAAAAAATTTGAATTTAGATCTCTTTCAAGTATTTGGAATATTGTGGAGAGTAGAAGGCCATACCTGGGCGTCGAGTCTAAAGCTGTGGAGACTTTTAATCACATTCAAGAGCTCGAAGTGGTCGATCCCTTTCGAAGCTGTGAACTGCCTATCTGCGAACTACACCCACTCCCAGATGTAGAGACACTTTAGTACCAATATTACAACAGTGATGGAAACTCTAGAGGATCGGCTTACTCTTGAGCTATTAACTCTGCATAACATGATGAACATTCAATGAATAATCTGTTAAGCAGAAGGGATGAATATGAAATAAAAATGTACACATAGAAGAATTTAGGAATTACCTTGCCAAAGCAGAGTCTCTAAATTTATGTACAGAGAGTAAAACTACTATATAAAATTTACACACTTTACTTGCGAAAGAGATTTTGCATACTTCAAACTCTAGAAGATTTTCCAGAGGAACAAACAAACATAGAAATGCAAATGGGATCTATGGATCCGACAGAATCCCATTAATGACCTTGAACCAATTGATTCACGATAAACAGTAACAATTAGCGACTTTAAACCAATTGATTCACGATAAACAAGAGCAAAGGAAAAAGATGTTGTTTCACCCATTTACCCACGAGCAGACACCATTTAACCACCAGTTGGAAAAATAGCAAGAGCATAATCCACATAATGGGCAAAGGTGCTACCAGAGAAACAAGCAGATTCAATGATTATCTTCTCATTTGCGTTCGTTTTCCTTGAAATTTTCTTAAAGATATAAAATATACTCATAAAATATCTCCTCAGAATCCATTATAAACAGTGCATAAACAAGTGCCTTATCCAGATGTGAAGGCGCCAATTCACGCTGAGACAAATTCAATTTCAAGCAATCAGTTGGTTGAGCAACGGCTTCCTAGTCGTCGGTCGCTGGTTTCGAGCTCCGATGGATCTGACCACCACTCTCTGACCACCGAGCTGCGACCTCCAACCCATCACTGAGCTGCGACCTCCGACTCATCACCGAGCTCCGACCCGTGACCACATAACACCCCACGCTGGTCGCCCAGTTCTCCCGCTGCTCCTTCCTTCTTGCCCTCGCCAGTGATTCCCATCACACCGAGACAAATCCAATTTCAACCAATCAGTTGGCTCAGCGACCGGTCACTAGCGAGATCGGACTTCAAATTCAATCATACAGTCTTTGATTTTTAAATGCATGTACGCAATTATCCGAACGATCTCAGAGTCCAACTTCCACTCAATTTTGGCAAAAAATAGTGTCCAACGACGCATTTTGAAATCTATTATTTTAGTTGACCGACGTCGACCAACCGTTGCATCACTTCAGCATGTCTCCGGTTAGCGTGCAAGGGGAAAAGAAGCAACAAAAAATTTGCGAACATCTTTTGGCGGTCGCTGCTTCACTGTGTCGCTGGTCGTCTGTCGCCTGTCGGTGTCCAAGGGAAAAGAAAGACAAAAAACTATTTGCGAACCGCTTGCGCTGGTCGTCGGCGAGCTGCGACACGATATAGTGACGCACAAAGTCACAGTATTACACATCTCAGCTACATCAGTGTAACGAATCTGACAGTGGATAAATAACTCCATCCTATAGTCGAGTTTTGGATTGACCACAAGATTCGATTTCCCCACCTTTTGAAACCCCCAACAAATTGAACCATCGGCCTGTGGCATTGACGATCTCCCTAATTTGCTACAGTGGGACTATGGCCTTAAACCCCAAGCCAAAACGGCTCCAATGTCCACCTCCTTCTCCAGAAGCTAATCTAATTATAGGAAAACTTGTTCTCTTCAACAAAATCCTGTGATCAAAATATGAAGATTGGGAGGTAGGGACCAAAGCTTTACTTGACAAGGAATGTTTTATTGGAGGTGGTGCTATTGGAACTGTTTACAAAACAACTTTTGAAGGAGGATTATCTATTGCAGTAAAGAAGCTGGAGACATTGGGCAGAATCAAAGCCCAAGAAGAATTTGAACAGGAAATCAATCGTCTTGGTAACCTTCGACATCCAAACCTTGTTGCGATACAAGGATATTACTAGTCACCAACTATGCAACTCATTTTGTCAGATTTCATCCCCAATGGAAACCTTTACTATCACTTGCATGAAGTTCATCCTGGGAACACATCCTTATGTTGGGGCATACATTTCAGGATTGCCCTGGGCACTGCTAAAGCACTTTCTTACCTCCACCATGATCGCAAACCTCAAATATTACACTTTGACATAAAGTCCTCCAATATTCTCATTGATGATGATTTTGAGCCTTGATTATCAGATTATAGACTTGTCAAATTGTTGCCAATGTTGGCCTCTTATATATCAAGTAGGAAGTTCCATACTGTTGTTGGCTATGTTGCTCCAGAACTTGCTTGTCAGAGCTTGAGGCCAACAGAAAAATGTGATGTATATAGCTTTGGGGTGATTGTGTTGGAGCTTATTACAGGTCGAAGGCCGGTTGAAAGCTCTAAGGCAGAGGTAGCTATTCTTTGTGAGTATGTGAGATCCTCTCTTGAACGAGGGGAAGAAGCAGCACAGAGGTTTATCAGTCGCTTCTGTAGATATAGAAACATGGCACAATATAGAAAATAGTCCTTCAAATTTCGACCGGGCAAATGAGCATAAACCCATTCCAATAAGTTTATACCATGCGATTGCTGAAGTATTGTATGTGCCACCTCTGTCGGTCTCTCCAGCATAGGGAAAGCTTTGCTAGAGTCCAACGTTGTTGGGATTGTGGCTACTAACAGCTTACTATCAAAGTATAATCCAAGGTATCTGCACACTTTCCACGAATTTGCAGGTAATGAAGCATTTTCGGACTATTTGCAGGTTACGTCAGTGCACGAGGCAGGCGGTTGTCGCAGAGAAGCACAACCATCGAAGTGGCAAGATTCCATTCGCTCCATGAGTGAGGAATCTTGCTGACCTGGAGGTAATGCTTCTCCATGGTGAAAACGCCTACGGTATAATTAATAAATATAATGTTGGTAGTTGTTATTTAGTAGAGGAAATTAGTAATATTGAAATAAATATCTAATAAGTTATTGCCACTTTTATGCTAGTAGATTATGAAGGATTCTCATTTTATTTAGGAAAAATGTTTGATATAAAAAAATAAAAAATAAAAAATATTGGAAGAGGAAGAAGGATGGATAAAAATGTGGAAGTTATTAGGAAAAATTATAAATGTTATATCTTTGGAATGGTAAATCATTTTCGTGTTATACATTTCTAATTAAAAAATCCTATTTTTAGGGTGTATTCCTTATTTTTACTAGATACTCCTTTATATATTGACCTTATTTTTCCAATTAACCCCCCATTTATGAATGAACGTGATAAGATATTGGTCCCTGTGTGCAGAGGTGAGTGTAAAAGTATTCCCAAATATATAAATTTTACTTATTGAAAATTTTAATAACTAACTCAATTTTTATTTTTTCTAATATTGACATTTTATTTTTTGGCAAATGATAAAGTATATGTCACTGCTGATGTAGCATTTGAGTGCCTAAATAATGGAATCAATATACAAAAATTGGTAAACATGTAGATAAAAAATAGTGCTAGTGCAACATTATTTTTCCAAAAAAAAAAGTTAGTATAAATTTTTTTCTCGATTTTTTATAGTGAGTTAAGGAGCTTCATCAAAAGAAAAATATAAAAAATGATATTTAAAAAAAAAATTCATATTTGTAATCTGCAAAAAGAGTTTTATGCGTGCATGCAATTTAATCTTCCATGATTGTATTTAACATATTGTAGAAGTCCTGAAACACGGACATATTGAGAAAATGGAAAAAAATGCTAAATTAGCCATGGTTTAGCCGATTCCACATACCAGAGGCTTGTTTTCTTCGAAGCTAAATTCAAAGAAGACACCTCGGATTGGAGGTGGCACATAAATTTGTGACAAGGATTGGCTCAAGTGTTAAGTAACACGTCCAAATTTTCCACTCCCACGTAGATTTCATTTCTTACAAAATATGTGCACGATACTAGAAGCACAAATCATGTGCATGATATTAGTTCACCAAAACGCGTGCTCGAATTGGAGTTCATCGAGTATTTCTAGATATTAGGTGTAACATTTTGAATATGGTTCATAGTAACATTTGGTTATGCCATAGCTGGAGGTGTAGTTTAGAGTTGGTCACAAGAAACCATGTATATAACTAAATGGTTGATTTAGTTACAATGCATGACAAAGGATATTTAGAGGTGTGGATGGGTATAAGAGAGAGGAGTCTCCATATTGGAGGAAGTACCTTCTTCTTGATGTAGCACATGATATACAAACTAATGATGAACTTCTCTATAGATGCACCCAAATCCTCCTATGTAGGTATTTCATATGTGAGAATAGAGTACATGCATTATCTAATAATATTGTATGTCCTAACTTTGGTAGTTTTATTTCCTAGATTTAAGAGCAAAGGTAGAAATTACCAATTTGAGATGGTAGGTAGTAGACATATCACAACAAGGAGACATGTAGACTCATACACTATTGGAAAAAAACATTCTTATAATAATGGATCACATGTTCAATGTGATAAGGATGAAATTTGACATCTCCAAACGTACCAATGTGCATCCCTTTCTAGTATCAGTAAATTCTAGTGAGTGTTTAGAGATAGGACTCTGAACCCCTATTTGGCATAGTTGAAAATCAGAGGAGGGAGAGATTAGTATTATCAAGGTGTACCTATTAGTGCCATAGGTGATCATGGTGCTTCTTCATCTAGTAGATAGACTACATATTCATCCAATCATAACATTATTTTGGAAGAATGCATGAAGATCACCTTTAGCTACAAAATTTTCAGCATGGCATTCAACGATGGAACAAACACTAGTATTACCAGGAAGGTAGGGATCCACATGAGTTAATGGTTGGGAAGATATGGAGGTGATTCTAAGGGAATTATTTGATGTTTACCACTCATATTTATGGTCATGTTGAGAACTAACATGCCAGGACTAGAACGTCCACATCAGGTTGTCTAAATGTGTAGCACTCCAAGTTTATAGTTTGTAAGCAGAGTGATTGTATTCAAATTGCCACATAACACCTCTCGAGTGTATCCTTATTTTCTAAGTGGGGATATGGGATGGTCGCTAGGATATTTTGAGCACTAGATGTTAGTCTTGAGGACTTTGACATGGTCAAGGGAGGAAATATGACAATAGTACCCTAAAGGAATATTTTTTGTTTCCATGGCCATGGATAACACCTCAAACCACCAAATATGACTTCTAGAGATTATCCTTACCTCCAAGTCATGAAATAAGTTCCATTATTACATTTTGGGTACTAAGTATGAGTCTTTGGGCCTTGGAGATGGTTGAGGGAGGAAACCTTAGAATTATTCCCTAAAGTAATATTTTAAACACCCAAGTTCAAGAATGACATCTCATTCTGCCACACATGACCTCTTGAGCATATCGTTGTCCTCTGAGTGGCGATTTTGGGAATATTAGGAATTTTTTAGCACTATGCATGGGCCTTAGTGATCATGACATAGTTAAGGGTCAAATATTGAGCATTAGGTCATAAAATGAAGATGATAGGAAAACAGGGGAAATAACAAAGCCCTGAACTAAAACACATGACCTTTTGAGGGTATATTTAGCCTCTAAGTGGCAATTTGGGCACAATTTTTACTTTTTGAGAATAAGGTATTTGGTTTGTAGGGCCCTCAACATGTTTGGGTGAGGAATCTTTATAGGGATCTAAAGTAATATTTTGTTCATCTAAAGCCAATAACAATGCCTTGAACCAACACAAATGACCTCCCAAAGGGATCCTTTACCTCTAAGTGGGCATATTGGCACCATGATAATCTTTGTAAGAACTCGATATCAATCTTGAGGCCTAGTTAAAGGTCAAGTGATGGAATGTGGGAATTAGGTCTAAAAGTTAGCTTTTAAATCTAATGGTACATGAAAAATGCCTCAAGCCACCACATGCAACCTTTTTATTAGATATTCAACCTTCAAGGGGCTATCAGGCACCATTATAAGGATTTGAGCACCAAGGATAGGTCATGAGGCTCTAGATATGATTAAGGGAGGAATGTAAGACTTATGACCTAAGTAAGATTCTAAGCATCCAACTTTAAGAACAATGCCTCAAGCCATCACACTTGACCTCTCGAGAGTATCATTTTCCTATGAGTTGGGATATGGGTACCATTTCTAGGTTTTAAGCACTAAGTATGGTTCTTAGTTCCTTTCCATGGTCAAGGAGGAAACTTTAGCCTTATGGACAAAGTATATTTTCTAAGGCTTGAAGTCCATGAACAAGCCTCAAACCACCACATATGACCTCTCTTTGAGATCTTTGAACTCTCAGAGAGGATATGGGATCCATTAAAATGTTTTTAGCAACTGAAATGGGTTGTGAGCCCCTAGACAAGGTTGAGGGAGGAAAATCATGCATTAGGACTTAGAAGGAACATACTAAGCATATAAGGCCAAGAACATCACCTCAAACCACCACACACAATCTGCTAAGGGTATCATTAGCTTTCAAGTGCGTATATGGGCACAATTAGGAGCTTTTGATCACTAGGTATGGGTGTTGAGGTGTTAGCCATGGTCGGTGGAGGAATTTCATGCATTAAATTCTAAAGTTAGCTTTTAGGACTTAAGGTCCATCATTAACAACTGAAACCACCATAGGTGACTACTCAAGGGATTCTTGGTCTGCAATTGGGGATATGGGAAACATTGCAATTTTTGAGATCTAGGTATGGGTCTTGTTTCCCTATACATGGTCGAGGCCAAAAACCTTGTCCATAGGCCCTAAGAAACTTTCTAGACATCTAGGATAAGAATAATGTGTAAAACAATTACAAAAAACCTTTCTTGGGTATCCTTGTCCTCTGAGTGGGGGCATATTCAACACTAAGTATGGATCTTGGGTCATTGGACATGGTAAGGCGAAAATTCTTGAGCCTTAGGCACTAAAGGATAATTCGAGGCATTAATCCCTAAAGGAAGCTTCTATGCATCTAGGGACAAGCACAATGTCTTAAACAAGCACACTTGAACTCCTAAATGTATCATTGGTCTATCACTGGGGATATCAAGGATAACTCAATGGGTCTCAAGGCCATAAACATGGTTGGTGGACTAAGCTTAATCCTTATGTTGTAAAAGAAGCTTAAAATCATCCAAAGCTGAGAATGGCACTTCAAAACATTACATATCACCTCTTGAGGGTATCTTTGGATTTGAATGGGGATACATTCAGCATTAGGATTATTTTAGCACTAGGTTTGGTCTAAGGGCACTAGACATTGTAAAGGGACAAGACCTATGCCTTAGGCTATAAATGAAGCTTCTAGACATCCAAGGTCATGAACTATGCCTCAAAGAACCCCACATAATTTCTTGAGGGTATCCTTGGTCTCTAAGTTCGGATATCCATGCTATTAGGAGTTTGTAAACACCGTCTATGTGTTTTAGATCCCTAAAGATGGTCAAGAGAGGAAACATGGATTATAAATCATGCATGTGTTTTGTAACCCATGAATTACAAATCGTGCACGCATTTTGTAAGCCATGAATTACAAATTGCGCACACAATTTTTATGGCTAGGAATGCATGCACGATGTCTTCACCTAGCCTACGTGTCAAGTAGGTTCATAGGTTCGGGGTTTGTCAAACCTAGTTCCCATAAACACGAGCACGTTATTGATTTCCACTATACACGAGTAGGTTTTGTAGAAATTTGATTACATCTAAAAGGTACACCAACTTAGTGCACTCACCTGTAGGGGAAAATAAAGCAATACTAAAAAGGTTTACATATCCAACCTCAAACACTATCATTAGAGGGTCAAAACCTTTTCAACCTTCTTTGAGCCAAAAACTACTCAAAATCGTGCATTTAAACCCAAGTAGGACTTGGGCTATAACACATTGAACACAAACAAGTGTTCACAGATCAAACCACTAACTCGTGGGATTGCATCATTGGGGGTTGATCACCTTGAATCTATTCATTCCCAAGAAATCTAGTTCAAAAACAAAAGAACCTTAATAGAGATGTTACCAAGTTCTAAGAGGCCTACATACTACTAGGGTTTAAGGTAGATGACATGGAGGCTAACTTCGAGTTGCCATCCCTCAAGTCGACACCCCTATAAAGAGTCATTGGCAAACAATATAGCAGAAAATAACATAAAAAGTTGGGCAGTGGCACCATCATTGCTAGAACCACCACAAGGACAAAAGGAAGCTTGAGTTGAGTGAACTTCAAGTTCAAGGAGGAGCTCGATACTTGAAGGCATTATGTTGAATCACTATCCACCTACATCCAAAACCTAAATCCTTTGGTAAAATATCATCACCCACTATCAATTACCATGAAATCAAAATAAAAAACAAAAACCCTAACAAAGATGTTACCACGCTCTAAGAGATCTCTGTACTACTGGGATTTAGGGTAGATGCCATGGTAGTATATAGGAAAGATGCCATGGAATCTAGCCTCTAGTTGCCATCCCTCAAAGCCAATACCTCCATGAAGAGTCACCCCAAACAATATAGCAGAAAACAACATAAAAAGTTAGGCAGTGACACCATCATTACTAGAACCGCAGGGACACAAGGAAGCTTGAGTTGAGTGAATTTTGACTTCGAGGAGGAGCTTGATACGTGAAGACATTTTGTTGAGCCGATTGGCATGAGCCTACCACCATCCAAAACCTAAACCCTTTGCCAAAGAGATCGTTGCCAAATCCTAACCTATCAAACTATGTTTGGTATCCTTAAAACCAGAAGGGAAATTTGTATTTTTAACGTTAACTGAATTCATTTTTACATGAAAAACAAAAATTTCCTTCAATCCAAAATTATACTTTTTCACAAAAGTTGCATAAAATTTCCTTTAATCCAAAATTATACTTTTTCACAAAAATTGCATAAACGAATAATTTCTACTCATGATAAACTATAAAAGTTCATATCAGTAGAACCTTTAGCATTCTGTTTAAGCTTGATCGAACCTTCATGAAGCTTTAGATCATTTTTATGAAGTAGCAGGATGATATACGGAATAGTTTTAATGCGAGGTGGTTCAAGGCAGATTTCTAGTTATAATTCTCTCATGGGATTATTCAATCCCATAATTATTCATTCATTTAATTTGATCATACTGTTTATACCATCAACATAAGAACGTCACCGATGGCATGAAAAAATAAATGGAAGCTTCCACATATGCGTGTGGACATTGACTTTTGTTCGACTGAAGTTAATTCACCGAAATCTGGTTTTGTCCCGCGGCATCTACTCCCTGCCCTGCCGCTGGTTAATAATAATGTCAGTAGTAGTCCGTGATTCGCTGTGCAAATAAGTCGCCACTGGCTTACGTTGTCCTCCACGAGAATCAAACAATCCCACCGCAAGGCTGCTAAGATTTCATTAATTGTCTTGGACTTAAGATCATGCCCATAACCCAAAGATTTTATTCTCAAAAGACTCTCTACAACAAGCCTCCTATTTTCTCATTTTTTTTGGTGCAGTTACCATTTTAAACCCTAACACTCCAAAGCTTGTGTATACATCAATGTGCTAAAAACCAAATTGAAATCAACTACCATTAAATCACAGCCAAAGCCAAAGCAACAGATCGCATAATAAGCACAAAACAAAAGCAGGAGGGAAATTTTTTTCTTTTTTTCATCTCTTTGTAGTTTGTATTCTTAAAGAAAAAATATAGATAATTGACTTATCGCGAAGATTTCATAAATATCTGATCTGTTTGGATTCTGGGAGCACTATTTACGAGAAATCCCGACGGACTCTCACTGATATTAATTTCGTCTATCCACGAAGTATGACTTTACGAATCTTTCCCACTCATGTGTCCAATCTCATTAAAACTGCACTGTGTGTTCATATACACGGCCTTTTCTAGAAGGGCTTCGGCTATTTCAGTGATGCCGTGTGGGAATGGCTTAAATTATCAACGACTCAAAAATTTTGTTTGTTTCGAAAATAATAATGACAATGCAGGGCGCAGTATAAGAGACAACTAAAACGCTTCCTATTAGCTGGAATAAGGCAGAAGAAAATTGTTGAAAATGCAGTTTTTATTGTCTATATTTTTACTGATTTCGACTGGATTTCGATTGATTTCGACTATTTGAATAGTTTTAAAATGTGGCATTTAGTTTTTGAAAAATCATTGTAATTGCTAAGATTGTATTGTAGATAACTATTGAAATTACAGAATTACACAAATTGCAATTTTCAGATATGAATTTGATCAGATTTTTAAAAAATGTCCATATTATAAATACTGAAATTCCAGAATTACACAAACTGCAATTTTCAAACATGAATTTGACCCGATTTTTAAAAAAATGGCTGAAAAAGAAAAGCATTTTGGTGAGCTTTTATCCAGAGCAGACAGTTCATGGCATTTCTTTTTCTAAAACTCGGGCATTTTTTTTTCTCTGACTTGGATAACCAAGAAGACCCTGGAACGTGTTCAAACGTCATTTTAGTCATTATTTGTGTGTTAATTATTACAGCGACCAACAATATAGTATATTGTAATTGATTTATATAGTCAGAATATATTATTATTATTATTAGTGTACTTGTAATTGGTTTATAATTAAATTAATTTGTAATATATAAATTTTTATTTTTATTTTTCATTCATCTATTAATATAATTTTAAAAAAAAATTATAATGGTGTTTTATTGAAATTAAATATTAATTCATTATTGTTTAATATAATTTTTAAAAAATAAATATAATGGTATTTTATTAAAATTAAATATTAATTCATTATTATTATTATTATTTATATTTTTCATTCATTTATTAATATAATTTAAAAAATATATATAATGGTTTTTTACTGAAATTAAATATTAATTCATTATTATTTAATATCATTTTTAAAAAATAAATATAATAGTATTTTACTAAAATTAAATATTAATTCATTATTATTTTTTTTCAATCATAAATTTTATAATAATTTAATTGTGAATAGGATAATCATTACTAACCACAAATATTAATTAATTCATCAACCTTTAAAAAAAAATCATACCCAAAGATATCTCATACTTCAAGATATTTCATCTATCGCAATTTTTGTTTCATTAAAGAAGGAAAACACATTCTTTAGATGTTCAAGGCACAATGTAGAAAAGCAAGTAAAAACACATACTAAATTTACAAAAGTACAAAAACTAAATTTACAAGGGGAAAATTATATAATTAATGCACTTTTCATATCTAATTATTCAAAAAAAATCCCTAATTTGTCATTTTTCTTCTTCTTCTTTCTAACCTCTTTCTACCTCATGAAGAAAAAATCTCAATAACTAATTGTGACTCAGAAGGGGGAGGTCAACATCTAAATCTCATACTCAATATCTTACTTGGTTAGCAACCCCAGATTTTCTTGCAACACCTCCTTTTAAGTTTCAATCAATTGTTGTCAAGAATTTCTTACCAATGTAACCTTCCAAAAATCACTTACCACTTTCGTTCTCTAAAAAACAACAAGACACGCCTCTTTGAGTTTCAATGATTAACTTATCCTTTTGAGCACTAATCAAATAGAGTTTTGTTTTGTTTTTGTATGCATTTATGGCATATGACTGGCCATCTTTGACAAGCTTATACTAATGTTATCTCTTCATGAAGATGGCATCTCTCACATACACATGGGCTTCCCAAGATGACTCCACTCACATTCAATGGAAACACATCTACTACCACTTCATCCACAAAGTTCTAGTTGATGACAAACTTGAATTTGCATTGCTTGTTCACTCTCATTTCTATGTCTTTTCTTAACTATCCCAATGGATACTACCATGGATGGTCTTGGGTCTCCAAGCCAAGCTTCTCAACCAAATGTGTGGAGATAAAGTTGGATTGGAAACTTAGATCAAATAAGCTATCCACCTTACTCTATTTCATGTGGATTTTGATCTAGAACAACTTCATCATCTCCCTCTCCTCCTTGTGACTACAACCAACTAGTGTTACATCCTTTTGAGGAGTAGTGCAGTTGACCTTCCCTTCTATGCTTGAGGTATTGTTCATCTTCTCCTTAACATCTACAATTATCCAATCCTTCTTCTTCCTCCTCTTTTTAAAATACTTGGGGCACTTCTTAGGGTGAAATTTCCAATAGTCTTCCTTAGTGTGTCCCTTTCTCTCACAAGCCTTACATTTCTTGATGAAAGGGGTTACTTCTTGTGTTGCTTTGACAAACTTCTTCTCATTCAACTTCTTCTTGTTATTCCCTTTTCATTATTGTTCTTATGGTTATGTTTTCTTATGCATACTACATTGTTGCTTTCGCTTGTCTACCTCAAGGTAATATGCTTGTACACTTGCTTCATGGATTATCTTATGCATGAACAACACTAGTTGTCACCAAATTTGTGGAAGAAATGTTCCCAAATATTTGATCAACATGTTGATACATCTAAGAGACAGATCCAAGTGAATAAATCTCTTCATGAACTCTGCAATGAAATCATGTATTGATTTCCCTTACCTCTTCCTAAATTAATTTTACACGATCTGTTAGCATTCCTCATATCCAACAGGGTATAAATGTTCTTTGATAATGACCTTTAACATCTCCTAATCGATCACTGGGGGTTCATTCTTTAGTGCTCAAAATATTGCATCACTCTCCCAACATGCCAAATCATGGCCTTCAAGATTCAACTAGGAAAACACAATCCTTTGTTTCCTAGTGACTTCATTTGCGTTGAAGTACACATCCATCGATTGTAGCCATTGGTTCAATTTGATGGACTCAACTTCTAATACATAAGGATTGATAGCCACCTTTCCCTCGACATGGAAAGGAACCCACATTTTTCTATAGTTGCGTTCTCTTATCTCTATCTCTATTAAATTATGCTCTAGCTTTGGCTCTCTCTCCTCTCTTTTTGGATCTTTTGGGCTATCTTTGTGTTCTAAGGGTGTTTCCATTCCCTTTTCTACCAATAGTTGTGTTACCATTGATGTTAGTGTGGCAATGATTTGCATTAATAGATCCAACCTATACTTGGTATCTTCTTCTTCATCTTCTTCATGATAACCCCTTGTCATTATTGATTGTCTACTTCTATAAAGGCTAGTAACAATTCTTGTACACTTATCCTATAATCGCTATAGGTGTTTACCATACAATTCTTACCAAGTATATTTGAACTTGGGCTCTAATACCATATGATCCATAAATGATAGGCTTATATTCTATCCATTTCACGAACATGAATCTCTAAGAGTTTTCCAATCTTATTTTATTATTGCAAGCATTTTGTTAGGACAACAAGACAAAGAAATATAAAATCCTCTATAAGCTTGTAGTCTAGGGAAAATTTAAGGATTCATAATTTTTTTTAAGTGTAGAAAACTTGGTGAATGTTACTAATTCATAAATTTCCAACCATAAAATGTTGGGCGATATTTTTCTAAAAAGATTCAAATATATAAGGGTTTTATATACTTTGTAGACAATTTTGGCGATTTTTAGCATAAATGTTTTTATCCCATGGAATTTGCAAATCAATTTAGAAAAAAAAATGGAAATAAGACAAATCCTTTTTTGGAAAAAAAAGGTCAAATTTAGCCCATGGGCTAAATTTCACCCCTATTTTTTTCCATTTTCTACTCATATTGATCCGTTATGCAATGTACATACACAACACTCAACATACTAAACTAATATTGATAGCTTTCATTACTTTGTGTTTAGGTTTTGTTGTAGTGCCAAGGTTCACATGGTTACCATAGATACATTACATGTTATAAGCAAGCATACACAATGATACAGATACAAGAGATGAGACAGATAGAGAGAAGCACAAGCCTTTGTATTAACCAACAAGAGCATAATACAACATAGAACCAATCTAACTAGTACATCGTCTCAACAGCCTATATATATATATACATCTATCAATACAGTTACATAACCGTCTGTCGGTCTAACTGACCAACCTAACCTATACTAGTCGACACGACCTGTCGACATATAATTCAGAGGGGTCGAGCGGAGGGCCTAGTTGACAGGCCGACCTAGGTCCCCCAACATCTCCCCCACCTCAAAATCAAGTTCTTTGTCCCAAAGAAATGGACAAATCAAACTTGCAAAAAATAATCACTAAGATGGTTATGATGAAGGTAAGCTGGAGATGGGAACATCAGATATCTGTAGGCAGACTTCAAGAATAACATCGGTAGAAACAGAGAGATGGTGCTGGAAATATTCCCAAGTACGCAACAAATTTTGAATGTCGATAGTCAATGTCGTGAGTTTCGACAAGTTTTCCATCTTGTCGTGGGTGGATGTAGTCTGCAAATGAATCATGTCAGGTCCAAATATGGTAATTGTTTCCTAGGAAGCAGCAAGTAAATGTCGGAGTTGAGGCTAAATTTCTTCAAGTTTCTTAAGGCCGCAGCTTGCTTGAGATATCCACTTTGCTTCCTGATTTTCTATTTTTGTCCAGTTTTCTATTTTCCATGATGATCTGATTATCAAGTCTTTCAGTAAGTGCTTCTTCTGCAGTCAGGCGCTGACAGTGAAGTGTGACCAACATGTTATGGTCTTTTGAAGTTCTTTGTATACTTCGCCATAATGTACATACCAGTTGTTCAAAACTTCGGCAAGTTTTTCTGCTTCAATATCATACTGCTTGAGTAAATTGAGAGCTTCTGTGAAGGATGTAAACTAACTTGCCATGAGAGAAGATACTTCGACAGCCTGGGCCTGTTGTTTCTTGAGAAGCTCGGATTGTAGCATCGACACGACATACTCGAATAGCTGATATGCTCTGTTGAGAGGTGATGTCGTGTCGGGACTTGATGGAAGTGGGATGACTTGCTAAGCTAAGTCTTCACACTTAGCAAGAAACATAGTCCTTTCTTCCTGTAGCTGCTGGATCTGGTCTTTTGTCTCCTGTCGGTGACGTCTCTGTTCTCAGAAGACTACATCTTCGATCAAATCAAGCTCTTCTTGAGATGCCAATTGTGGCTGATAGCTAGAAATAGCTCCAAACTGATCCAAGTAAACTAAGAGAGTGTTTTCTTATTGATTTTGTTGATGTTGTTGCATTTGTAATTGCTGTTGAAGTTCTCTCTCTTTACGCTTCTTTTCTTTATGTTTCTTTTGGCTACTTTTCTCTTTTTCTTTTTCTTTACTTATGATGTGTTGTTCTGGCCCCTTTTCTTTATCGGTTGTTGCTGGATGAATTTCAACAGCTGCTTGTGTGCTAGCAACAACTTGTTCTTCCTAGACTTGTATACTTGGCTCTGTTTCTGTGGTAACTGAAATTTCATGCTCAACAGTTTCGGCACTTACTGGAATATTTTCTATTATGTTGGATGTATCAATATTGCTTGTACTAGTGTCTTGAATGTTGGTTTGTTCTAGTGGTTCTGTCATGTCGGCTACAATACCTTGAGCTGTGGTTGGTTCCTTGTCTTGAACTGAGGTAGTTAACATTGTTTTTGTCGCTATTGCTTCTTTGCTTTGCTGCTATATCAAAGGACTGGACTTCTATCTGTCGGCAGGGAGACTCGACTGACTTGTCGAGATAGATGGATGGTCAACTTCTGTCGAAGTTAGACTTGACAGGATGGTACTACCAGACGGATCCGAACTGAATAGACTTGACTTAATTTCTTGAAATCTAGACTCGACTTGGGAAGAAATGACTTCTGGTGACTTTTCATTATGACCAATTGCGGGTCTAGGCGAACTCACTTGTTGTTGCAGTGGTGTGACTAGAAGGGCAGTAAAAATAGATGTTTCTTGTGAATAAATTATACTTAATGGGTCGGGGTTTCGGATACGATGGGTCTTTATGTGACCGACAACTTCTGGTACTATAGATGGTAAAGGGGAAGTGTTGGTTCTAATAGTGTCGGGGGGAGCCAGGTTCAGTGGAACAACTGTTGTGGTTGCAAAAACTGGGTGCTGGGTGACCATCTCACTCCAGTTAGGACATAATGCTAGTAGGTTAGCGATGAACTAGCTCAGAGCAGCATCTGCTGGGTTAATAGGAGCAAGTAGTGCTAAAGGGGTAACTTCTTCCTCTACTACGGTCAGGGAAGAAGGGGGAGTAAGAGCGTTCAGGTCGACATGGGGTTCGACCGAAATTTTGGGTTTCTTAACAAGAATTCTGGATGTCAAGTACTTATTTGTTTCTAAAAACTTTCTGAACTGCTCTTCTATAGGTAACTTATTCTTGGCTGCATCTTTGAGAATCTGGGTGGCAGTATCATACAACTCGATGTCATCTTATTTCATAGGCTCCTGAAAGGTTACTTTTCTTTTTCCTTACCCTTGTGTCGGTATCACCTTATTTTGTGGGGCTGTAAGCAGTTCACCTACTACTCTTTGGATGTTGTCATCTGTTAAAAGATATTCTGGATTGTCGGACTCTGTACTGCTGTTCGACTGCTCCGCAGCTTCTGCTGGCTCTTTGTGTGGAGTATGTGTAAGTTCTAGTACATTGGGACTAGGTACTGGTTCAGGCTGATAAGTGAAAGTGTTCATATACAGCTGGCTTTCGTACGCTTCTTCTTGTTCAACATCTGTCAATGGCTCGACATAAGTGAAATCGACTTTTCTTACTTGGGACGGAATGGCCAATACTTCATTGGATTGTTGACTCAACTCTGTGAAAATTTTATTTACTAAAGGATAGTAGTCGAGGTGTTTTTCCTGGCCTGCTACTCCTTCCATATACCAAACCGTTGTATCATCCAAAGAAAGTTGGATGTGAGCTGTCAGAGGTATACTTCGTCGAATGTTCTGCGGTACCCTCCATCTTGTTGCTTTTGTTTTGAGGTCTATGAACCATGCTTCCAACCAAATTTTAATCATCAGTGGACCATGTTGGCTCACTCCTGGTGCAAAGCAACGAAAATTCTCCATAAGGACATTTCGTTCCTGAGCAAAATCTTTGTCTCCTCGCGGCCGAATGTGGGTCATGGAAATCCATATAAGTACAGATGGGTACTGAATGATGGTCCCTTCCTCTTGGCACTTATAACATGTGTGTTTGATTATGTCGGCCCACTTGTACACTTTACCAAGCATAGCCATATTCTTGATAGCTTCTAGCAAGTCAGTCTTCAAGTCTGATCCTCTTCTTGTTCGTGACAGTGCATGCGACACAATATTGGTAGAAGTTTTATAATTACCAAATACGATCTGACTCACGGCTATGCCTCGTGAGTTCTTTCCAGCAGCAGTAGTGACAAATTCGTCGATCAAGTCTAAACCTAAACTTGTCGGTACAGCATCTCCCTTATGCGATAGACCAGTTATTTTGTGGATAAGTGCTCCATCAATGTTGACTAGAACGTCGAAGTAAAGCTTTCCATTGTGATACCTGCTAACAATGAATTGTGCAATGATTTCTTTAAGTCCTCCGAAACTATCCAACAGAGGTGCCTTCAGATAATGCAGAATTATAGCTTTCTATAGCCGCTGTGGTTCCTCCCTCCAACGACCGTCTGATTCCTTCCCCCAATCTTCAATGTCCTTCCAAGATCTCTTCCAACTAGGTTATAACGCTTTTGTGTTCTGAATCATCTGTAATATTGTTTCCAATGGCAATTGCTCTTTTTCCAACTCTCTGACCGTCGTCGCAGCGGCCCTGGTTGCTATTAAGGTTTTCCTTGGAGCCATGGTGGATTCAGGGTTCAAGAATGTGAAAGTTGCTTCAGCAGGGTCGGGTATCTCTGTATCTTGGATTTCAATTTCTCGACAAAAGAGTTCCCAACAATCCTCGAGCTTCGGATTTATGGTGGAGTTGCTCGGCACGGGTGAACGGGATGTAGAAGCTTGCATTGATGGTTGATTTGATAGAGGTATTAAATTGAGATGACAGGATATCGGCACCCTGTCAGGTGCATTACTTCTGGCGTCATGGGTATTTTTATCCTTTATTTCTTTATCATCATGATGTCGCGATACCTTGTTTGATGTGTCATGTTGACGGGCTTCTCTAAATGAGTTTTTTTGATCTGTGCTCCATTGTTTTTGTCGTGTCTGGTTTTCCTCCGCAACTTATCGATGTCTATAATACCAACGGCTATGTGCCAGGATTTTCTCTTTTCTCTTTCCATCCTTTTCTTCCAATCTCTCGTCATTCTGCTTTTGTCATGCCTTGTTGTTTACTTGATTGCTTATAGTACTTTCTCTTGTTCAGTTACTTCTAACCCTTTTTTTTTTTTCGAATATTCATGACTTGTATCGTTTAAGTCGAGCACCATTTACCGCTTTCTTGAAAACACTACCTTGTAGCGTTTTTAGTCGGACTAATCCATTGGGATTTAATATTTCAACAATATAGGGTCCCATCCACTCTGTATGCAACTTCTTCGATTTCCCTTTTACACGGCTATTATAAAGGAGTGCCAAGTCTCCAACTGACAGATTCTTCTATTTGATATTTCTGTCATGCCATGCTTTCTGCTGTTGTTTTTGGACTTGTTGATGTTCTATCGCCATCTGTCAACTTTCCTCCAGCTTCTACAGTTGTAATAGTTGTTCTTGTCGAGCATCTTCAATATCAATGTGCAAGACTATTGCAATAATCTGTGTTTGTCGATGAAAATGCAATGGAGCAACTGCTTCTTGCCCGTAGACAAGTGAGAAAGGTATCTGACCTGTCATTCTTTTGTATGTTGTTCTATATGCCCAGAGAACAGCAGGTACGTTGTCATCCCAGTCGTCCTTCTCCGTGTTGCATACTTTTGTCAGTCCTCTTGTGAGTGTTTTATTGAATGACTATGCAGCGCCATTAGACTGAGGATGGTATGCTGTGCTTAATCTATGATTAACTGCAAATTCCTTAGTCAATGCGTCAATGGTTTTGCACACAAAATGTGTATCTTGGTCGCTTATCAATGTTAAGGGGCATCCAAAACGTGTTATGATATTTTCATAGATGAACTTGGCGGTAACTTCGCTTGAACATGTTTCGACCATCTCTGCGTAATGGCATTTCTATTCTTGGGAGCGGTCAACCCATATGCTGACATCGATCACACTTAGATACAAATTCTAGACAGTTTTTATGAACTATCAGCCACCAAATTTTGGCTTGCAGAATTTTTCTAGCTGTTATGTCTGCATGATAATGTCCTCCCGCTGGTCCAGAATGAGCTTCTGCAAGTATATTATGTCGTTCATGCTCAAGTGCACATCGACGTAATATATCATTGAAGCCAATTTTATAGAGGAATCCATTGATCAAAGTGTAGGGTACTGCTTTCATAGCCAGGATATTCCTCTTTTTCTATGTCATTCCTTCAGGAGCTTGTCCATCCTTGAGAAATTGTGCAATTTCCGCAAGTTCTGAAGGGGCTGCTTCAATGCGAAACAAATGTGCGTCCGACAGATCATCTTCGATTCATGTTGGCTCCTCTCCCGTGTCGACTCTCGACAGGTGATTAAGCCCAACATTAGCCTTTCCAGGTCGAATAATTACTTCAAATTCAAATTCTTGAAATAGTAGAAGCCAGCGACACAACCTCCCATGGTGCAATGGTTTATTGACTAAGTATTTTAAATCTTGATGATCTGTATAAAATACGAAGGGGTTAGCCAATAAATAATGACGGTATTTTTGCAATGCAAATACCATACCTAATGCTTCTCTTTCGATCATGGAGTAATTTCTTTCAGCTTTATTCAACTTCCGAATGTTGAATGCATTAGGATAATCCATTCCATCTTCTCCAGGTTGTGTTAGAATGGCGCCGACTGCTATTCTAGACACATCAATATGCACATGAAATTTTTTCAACCAATTCAAAAATCGGAGGATGGGTGCTTCAACCATTTTTCTTTTCAACGTGTTAAATGAGATATCACACTCCTCCGTCCACCTGTAATCCTGATCATCTTTTAACAACTCTTCAAGAGGATAAGTCATATCGGAGTAATGTTTGATGAACTTCCTATAATACCCGATATGACCCAACAGGATCTGCACTTGTTTTGGATTGACTAGAGGCTTTAGGTCGAGAATAATTTTGATCTTTTCATAGTCGACCTTGATTCCTTCTTTGCAAACTACATGGCCCAGTAATATGCCGATAGGTGTCGCAAAAATGCACTTTTTAATGCTCAGCAACAACTGTATATGCCAACAGCATTCCAACATCAATCGAAGCCATTTGCAATGATCCTTTAGCATTGTATAGATTGTCCAATCATCAAAGTAGACAGCCATGGTTTTGTAGATATATTCTTGAAATGCTTTGACGACAATTCTAGAAAAGCCAGCATTCGACAAGATTAGGTAAATCTGTTGTTTTTCTGCAAGTACTGAATTTTCTGTCAGCTGCAGAAATTCTTTGATAGTTTTACTTGCTTTGACCAACTTCTCCTCCTGTGGAGAAAACTTGAAATCTTTAATGAAATTTTTCTTCAAGTCTTTCCAAGTGAAAGTTTCTCCTCTCGCCTCTTCTATTTTATACCATTTATTGGGTAAATCATCAAGTGTTATGGGGAAGAGGTGAGGCCATGCTCTTTCATCTTTATAGCCCAATTTTCTCCATTCTCTTTTGCAACAGTCGATGTGGACTTCAGGATTTTGTCCCTCTGTGAACATAGGGTTGTCGACCTGAGTCATTAGCTTCCTTTCTCCAAACCTTTCTATAAAATATGTCGATGCAGTATTCCAGCTTTGGAGTTTCGACTGATGGGTGTCCCACCATCTCACAACTTGACCAGTAAATGTCTCTACCAGACTTTGTAGTCGGCCTTTCTCTCCGACATGTTTTGATACATGTTCGACATGTACAGCAGGTGAATCACATTCTTTGTACCTCAATGTTGGATTACATGTTTGTGAACTTCTATCTGGAAAAAGTGTCGGATATGCTCGCATTTTTCGTTCAAATATCTTCGGTGTATATGATATTGAGAGACACTTCTTTATTTGCTTCTTTGAGATGGCTTCCACTGTCCAGCATTTCTTCGCATGCAAATCATAGTTCTCTATCTGCCAGTCATAAAGTTCTGCATCGGAATTATATCCGAGTGAAATAGGATCTCCAAGGTGAAGTTCTCCTTGGGAATTCGGTTCAATGCGATCTTCATTATTGTCTATTCGATAAAGCTATCGAATATCATTATCTACTTCTGTCGGTTTCGACCATGGTTCTCCCTGAGATGGGAAGATTGGTACGATAACCTTCTGCACGTTTCCTTTCAACTTGATGCGACTTTTGTCTAAGGAAATTAAAGCCTTCATCTTTCATCCCCAAGGTCGACCGACCAAGGAAGGGAAAGAACTCGCATCATCTTTGGGATTAATGATCTCAAAATCTACTTTTGTTGTGATGCCTTTAATGGAAGTTTCGACTCCTTTCCATACTCCAATCGGCTCAATTAATCCTTGATCTACGAGCTTTAGATAAACGATCAATTCCTGCAATTGTGGTCGACCGAGTTGGTCCCAAGTATCACAAGTCATGATATTCACTTGGGAACCAAAATTGAGTACGACTTGTCGTACGTGATATCCATTTATGTCGAGGTCGACCAATGGGTCAACATCATTTTTCTCTTTTTGATTTAGTCGGCAAATGTTTTTAGTTTGTCTTTGCTCGACATGTTTACATTTTAATTTATTCAACAGGTCAATCAATTTTCCTACAGCTTCATCATTTGAAATTAATCTGAACAATTCATTGAGAACTTCCTGTCGGTTTTCTTCAATATCTTCATGTGATGCTAAGTCACAAAATATGTCAGATGCATTTTTGTACATATATTTTTGTTTCATAGGATTTGGGTAATCTTCTTTATCTAAAACTTTACTTATCTGTGGCTTATCTTGACCAATGTGAGTACCTTGCCTAGTTACAATTTGCAAGTTTTTTGTACGAAGCACATCATTTTTGGATACACAAGATAAGACATGAAAATTCTTTTTATTATTTATTTTCTCAATCATGGCACGGAAATCCTTTAAAAAGTGATCGGCTACCCCACACTTTGTACAAAATTTAAGATCAGTTCTTTCCTTATAGGGGCATTCTGCATGCCAATGATCCTTGCTGAGACATATGAAACACAAACCAATTCGATCAGTTCGAACACCATGACCACCACCACCATGACCATGACTCTGGTATCCTCTGAGCTTATTGTAGCTGTCATATCATCGACAATATCGACAGTCATTATACCTTGAGTATCTGTCATTCCTGTTCTAATTGTACCCGTTATTTCTTGCATCGTTTCTCTCAAACCTGTCGTTTCCTGTATTTCTGTCATGATCCTACTTGACAGAGTTTGTCTGGTACACTGCATGGTAATTTTTCTGATTTTTCAGGTCCATATGACATTCTTCAATCGCATGTGTACTGACTTTGCAAATTTGACACCATTTTGCTTTCTTGTTTTTCAGATTGTATGGACAATCGTTTGTGGTATGCGAGTCATATTCTTTGCACAGATCGCAAAAGCATATGGTTTGAATGAGTTTAACTTCTTAGCATCGATCCTCAATTCAACAAGAGTCTTTGGTATGCCCTGAAGTTCGACATGTAATACACCATAATTCTGGCCCTTTCAAAGTCATACTTCGGATTGCTTGCTCCATACTTTCAAGGTGTTCGTCAATGTGTCTGTTTATGGATACTAGAGGGTATTCGTCATCCATTTCAATCTCCAGTGCTACTTTTAGTGCCTCTACATAAGTATTAACACTTTGTCGATGGACATGTATCTGATTTTTACTTATGAGATCGGAAATAAACCATTTGATTAATAGATTTTCTTCGATCTCATAGTCTAGCTTGCTTAGAAGGTCTTTGAACCTCTTGTCATACTCCTTGACAGTTTATGTCGGCTTTTGGACTGTTGTCTTCAGTCATTCGGCCACAAGGTATGTTGCATCTTCGATCATAAAAAAGGCCAGAAAGCTCTGTTTAATTTGTGCTTTGGTTGCATTTGGTGATTTTTCTATATACCCCATATACCATGTCAATGATCTTTTTCTCAGCGAGCCAACAAACTAAGCAAACTGTATTTCTTTGCCGGTGATTTGATTGGCTGCCCATATCGCTTCGCACACAAACCAATGTCTTTTCGAGTCTTCATCACCTTCATAGAATGGAAGGTGTGCTGTTGAGTGTGGCATGTCTGTTGGTGTACTGCTTTGAGAATTTGATGGTGGTGTAGGTGCATTATTTCCACAACCAGAGCTTGGTGCTTCATTAGCTTGAATTAGTTTTCTATCCGGATTGGGTTCTCTGTCTTCAGAACCATTAAATAGAACTTCTTTTGTTTCGCTGGGTCTGTCTTCTTCTACTACTTCTATCGAAATCCAATTAAAGTTCTGCTCGAACGAGATTTCGCTGAATCTCGGGTTCTTCAAATTACTCAACGAGTCACTCAAATTTGGTATTGGTAGGGGGGCGCTTCTTCATGTTCTGAGTACACTAGATGAAAGCTTCTACTTGAAAATTCAGGTTGAAAGGACACCCAATTTCCTTCCTCCAGCCAATGAATCAATAATCTATTGATATCATCACCTTCTTCACTTCGATGACTCCAGATTCCCAACTGACCAACATGGAGACCAAGATTCTCCTTAACAATTTCCTGCACCCGAACACTTTGTGTTAAATGAAATGGAGAAGCAGGTGTTACCGTTTCAAGTATATGAACTTGGAGAGCTCTACCACGCTCTATCCACAAGTCTCCATCCATCAGTGAAAGGTCTTCTTCGACGCCCCGATCATCGCGGGCTCAGCTTGACTCTGGCATATTTTCTTCTACATCTGTCGTGACATGTGATCCTCGCATCCTCTAGAGCACAATTTCCTGCTCTCGCAGCTCTTCCCACTGCTGTCTCCTTTTTCTCTTTCAATTTTTTGAATATATGGGGTGCGTTTATGACTCATAAGTCTTTCTTTGTCGGATTTACGTCAATTGTTGGCCATGTCGTCTTGTCATATTTCATTTTTCATCACACTTGGTACATCAGAACATGCTTCGTCATTCCCCCAATGTCGACCTGAAGTTTTCTAGATCACTGGGGAAGTACAGACCGTCATTTGTTCAAGAAAAATTCCCATTCCCGCTCCTTTACAAATATTTCCCACTTACGTTCTTCCTCCTCCCAATTAGATTTTGGAAGGGGCAAGAGCAACATCAGTCGTGTCTCAACAATATGCGTAACACCTTTGTCGATAAAAAATTTGAACAATAAGGTCGACAGAGAACACAGAAATTGATCAGCTAGTTTGGTGAAGAACTTTCTTCTAACTTCGTCTACAGAGACACGGTCTTCAATCGCCTTCTCTTCATAGAAATCATCTGCAATCTTTTCGCACCACTCTGACAGATTCGTGCATCCTCCGTTGATCAACTTCGACAACAACTTCCTCTCTGCTTCATCAACTGGTATGTTCATCCAAAAGCTTCTTCAAGGCAGTCGGCACAGACTCTACAAATATCTCATGAGTCTCAGAGAAGAATTGATCTCTCGCTTGGCTAATCGTCAGCTTGTTCCGTCGCGCATAGTTCTGCAGATAATTCATGATTTTCTTCTCCCACCAATCCCTAATCTCCTTTTCTGAAATCATAGGTTATGCTGTTATTTCTTCAATGCATCAATTGGCAATGGAACCAGATGTTGTAGTCCTAGGGTTCACATGGTTACAGTAGATACATTACATGTTATAAGCAAGCATACACAATGATACAGATACAAGAGACGAGACAGATAGAGAGAAGCACAAGCCTTTGTATTAACCAACAAGAGAAGAATACAACATAAAACCAATCTAACTAGTACATCGGCTCAATATCCTATATATATACATCTGTCAATATAGTTACATAACCGTCTGTCGATCTAACTGACCGACCTGACTTATACTAGTCGACACGACCTGTCGACATATACTTTAGAGTGGTTGGGCGGAGGGCCTAGTCGACAGGATGACCTAGGCCCCTCCAACAGGTTTCATACTGAGCTCACACACTTGACACTTATGTATTTATGGACACAATGCTCTCATTCACTCATTAAGACTCATACTCACTCCATAACACATGTGAAAGAGATTGATTAAATTATTCATGAAATTTGGGGATTTTAGGGAAAGATGGTGAATGTATCCACCCCATGAAAAATTACTCCATGAAAAAATATTTAAGATAGGATACATCCAAGCCTTGGTAGAACCGAAACAAGAATTGGGAATGATAGTGCAGGCTTTCTTTGGATGGCACAAATTTCCAACCAATAACCATAATGTAGCAACCAACCCCAAGCCAAGGATAATACACCCATCCATTCAATGTTGACCCCCAAGGAGAGATAGAATGCACACCTAGTGGCTTAAACATGCATGCACAACCTATTCATCCCAGATAAAGAAGGAATCCCATATGTATGGCCTATGCAGCTTGTGTGGAGGCTCAAATAGAACCCAACATGAGCATACAATCCTCAAGAATACTTAGATCGGGTTGTGGGTTTCCAAGGACAATATATGGTGAACTACAATAGTCTAATAGATTAAAAGAACCTAATTAGAAACTCCCTAAGGAATTGCAACATCTTTATGATGGCAACCTTTGAATTCCAATCTCATAAATGAATGGATGGTGGGGATCAAAAGATATTTTTTGGGATTCTCATTTTCTCAAGAAGAATGAATTAATACTAAGTAAATCTAACAAGTTATAGTAAGGAATGAATCCTCCTCTATCTAAATAATTAGGAAACCATTAAAACATTAAAACATGGAGTGTCCTCCATTAAAATCTAGATCCAAACTAACATGGGAATAATCAATGCACAAATAAAATTCATCACACATGGAGACATTATTTACCCTTGAATCACAAATGGGAGAACTAACATTTAATTGGCTTTGGCCTAGCTCTTACTTATTGGAAATATGTAGGTTACAATACCCTCTAGCTCTCTAGTTCATCTTCCTTCCTCACATCGGAATTTTGGAAACATTTACTCCTACTCTCATCCAAAGAACCCCTCTTCCTTTTTGAGGAAAGAGTGGAGAGAAGAATGGCTCAATTAGGTAGGTAGCTGGAAGGTTAGGTGTCCCTAACTCTTCATCTTTCCCAAGCCCAACTAACATCTCCTTTTTTGTCCTTTCTCTTTTGCATTTGAGTAATAGTATCTCATGTTTTTATTTTTAAAATACATACATTTTCTTTTCTTCAATACATTTTTTTCTTGCTATTACATTTCCCATGCTAACATTGGAGTATTATATTACTACAAGGGTGGAAATTGGTCGGGATGACATGGATACCATAATTCCATCAACCATGAATCCTACCTCGTTCACAACCTCAAACCTTGCTTGTGTCGATCATCATAGAACTTAAGTGGAAAGCCAATTTATTTTCATTTGGATCCAATTCAGATCAATGATTTAACTTATATGAGATAATATGGTTTTCCAAGCAAGAATATTAATACAATATTGATAAAGAATTTATAGATGCTATGCTAATCCATGAAAAGGGGTTTGACCTTCACACTATTGACCCTCTTCAAATATACACCATGTTTCAATCAATTGAGATGGTGACAAATTCAAGGTATCCTCCATCCCCCAATGCCTCCCACCAATAAATGAAGAATGAATTCTACACTACCAACACTAGGAGACAACAATTCAACCTCAAGCAATTCGACCTCCATCAAATCTCATTTTAATCTTGGAATTTTAATTAGTAGAGGATGGAGAACAACCTTCTTAACTCAACTATGTTGAAAAAGAGACAATCAAGTAACAACACCCATCAATCAAGGATTTGATTGATTGGGTTAGTTAGGACCCTTTGCATCATTTCAAGTATATATATAGAGAGAGGCTTAGATGATAGGGTTAGCTAGCCAAGTTATTGTTCTATTTTTATTTTTCTATTGTTAAACACGGTGTCAAGTTGTGTTAAAGAGACAAAGTTCTACACTCAATCTCTTATGACATTTTGTGAATAAAAAGAAGAAGAAGACTTGATTGAAGTTTTGTTTTCTTAAGTGTTTTCAGGTTCCAATAGCTCCCTTCATAAGGTCCACTCAAGGAGAGGTCACATGAACTCTCTTTCTAATTCATTTATTATCATTTATGCTATGAGTTTAAGTGGATTTCTATACAATAGTGTAATTGCTTTTCCTAACAATTATATACTTTCATTCCACAACATCATTCTTGTTTTCATGTATTTTTGTGATTGTCTTTACTTATTTACAATATAATGATTAGTGATTTGGAGTGGATCTTTTGGATCTATAAATATGATATGTTGATGTTGTAATTATATGTCTACTCTAGGATCTACATATTGGTTATTTATTTCAAGGAGCCTCCTTCCTCTATTAACCTCCACATTCACTAGGAAGTGCCCCTGCTTATATCTAACTCATAACATACTATAAGAAGAGGAGGTTAAAGCCCTTACTTTAGTCTATGGAAGGTGAAATGGGATGAGCTACCATGGTTATTCATGCGTTTTACTACAAAATCATCAAAGTTTCAAATCATATTATACTTTTGTGGTTAGCACATACAATGCATAACACCTCATAAGTTTGCATATCTCCTTGGCTAACAATTTAAGATGAAGTTGTGGAGGTTGATACATATATTATTGTAATTATGTGGCCCAATAATAATGTCTTAATTGATTTATTATTTATAAACAATACAATGAAGAAAATAATCAAAGTTGATTTGATCTCGGAGTGTAACAAACCACAATTAAAAAAATTATAACTAAAACTCCAAACCTTAACTAACTATATAAAAAAAATTATAAAACAAATTAACCAACTAGTAGTTTGAATCCCTATGATCACACCAATGTTAACATGCTTTATGGAACATATCAATTCCCTAATTTAAGTGGAAATATCTCCGATTACAATAAAAATTTCATTATCAACATTATTATAGGTAATACCAATGTGTTATCGAACACTTTACAACAGTTTTTTTGCCTTATCTAAGGTTGATTTCGAGCAATTGGCGTGTAATAAGCCCAAAAGATTGGCGTAACCCTATTGTTTCTACATATAATCCCGAATCTATTAAGCACCGAGAGGAATCCAATTTCTTGAGGTGTAAATTTTTTTTATCTTAAATTGTTTACACATCAAGAAAAAAATTACACCTCAAGAAACTAGATCCCTGTTGATGCTTAATAGATCCGTGTTTAAGATGGATCTATGTTGGTTTTAATTTTTATTTTATTTTATGAGCCGACATGAATTTTTTAAATTACTTTTTTATTTTTGATAAATTATGAGCCAACATGGGAATGTTGGGTTATGTAACGTGACAAATGTAACAACATCTCCCCCATATTGGGTTGTAAGCACCTTGCTACTCTCAGTGCAACAAATGTCATTGTAAATGTGAGAGTTTCTTGCATACAAGTAATCACCATACACAAAAGTGGCACCATTTTCTAAAAATAAAATTGCTATTTATTTTTATTTTTAATGGAATTAGGGAAGTCCTTTTCCATCATCAACCTTTATGACCTCTAAAAGGATAAATGTTTTCATGGACAATTTATTCTCTAAGGATTTCCTAAGGATAATGTACTTTTGGGTGAGAGCCTAACTCCCACCACTGAAAGAGAAGAGGGATGGCGTGCCATTGCAAGAGCATATTTTTTGGTAGAGTAATTCATTCATATGTTTAAGAAATAAGTCTTTGTGATGTGATATCATTAAAACTTGTTATCATTGGAAAAAAATTGAGAGTTGGATGTGAATAAGTTTTTAAAAGTTTAAATAGGTTTTCAGTGGCAGAAAGGGTAATGGACGAAGTACATCAAATTCAATTTTGGATGAGGAAGGGTGACTCGACATATTATCTCCCAATTCTTTTGTGAATAAAGAAAGATGAAAAATAAATCTCTAATGCCTTTCAAGTTAATACAAAATAGTTAGAGACTAATGGCTTTAGAAGCTTGCTTAGTCAAAATTGGAAAAGGTCAAATGAAAACTCAACTATGTTCTAATTTGCAAGAGTATACAATTTTTTTTAAAGGTCATAAGAGACGGGGAATTAATTTTTTTCAAAATTCTCAAAAATATTTACTTAGATTCAATGCTAAGATTGTAAATATATTGAATCGAAATGTAGGAGATATTTTTTCAAAAGAAAAAACTAAGTAATTAAAGAATTTGGAGGAGAAAAGAAGAAAGTTGTTGGAATGAGAAAAATCAGAATGTCGAATGAAAAGTAGGGAAAATTAGTTAGTAGAGGGGGGTGAGAATACAAAGTTCTTCCAGAACTATGAAAAGCACGGGAAAATCACTAGTACTATATAGGAGATGGGAAATGCGGATGGAACTAAGGTTAGAAGGTTCCAAAATATTTTAGAGCTTCGAGTAGCCAACTTTTAGAATATCCATCAAGATAGCCTCATTGAATGAAATTATACCACCACCGAATAAGAAAGCCTTGTTATGGAATATGCCTTGCAAAAATCTACACATTATATTATAAGTAATGTATCAAAATTCTTCACAAACCATTATGTGTTGAAGTACTTGGTGAATAATCCAATGTTGGAAGGTGGGTTGTGCTAGAAATTAGATGTTACATTAGCCATTGATTAATACTCTAAATTTAAAAGGCATTCATTGTTTGGAAAAGTTAGCATAATCTAGATTGTTGGTGCATATTCTACATGCATGGTGCATATTGTGCATGCATGGTCCATGTTGTGCATGCATATAATGCACTTGCTATTTTGGGCACACCAGTGGTTCTCTTTAGTCTACTTAAGTTAGCTTTAGCACTTTCATGAACATACAATAGTTAATCTCACTCAATTGTTTTATTTTCTATTAAGGGTAAATGAGCTCTAAGTTAAACCCCACTTGGGTTAGACATGCATTTAGCTTGTGCATGTAATTAAACTTAAGCTAGGTTGCATATATATGAAGGCTTGTGCCTCATTGATCATAAATGCATTCATGTACTATCTTTAGCAAGCTGGTTAATGAAATACAACAATACTCATTTATAAATATGGTGTTTTCGCTTCTTGATTCAATTCTTCTATTTCAGACTCTAGATCTTGGTAGAATCTCACATAGTAGTAGAGCGGAAGATGCTTTGAAGGGAAGCGTCATTGAAGGGAAAACATATTCTAAGGGGGGATTTTAGTGATTTGGTTGTATCTCACAATCTTTGATTGGGGTCAAGGCAGTATTTTGTACAAGGAACCCTTTCATTGGGATGAATGTACCCACCAAAAATTTCAAATACCTAGTTCGTTTTTTAAGAGATACCAAAGTTTTTTATTATATAGTTTGTTGAAGGATGCCCCTCTTCTACAAAATTTAGAGAGATGCTACAACCTATACATGCATTTTTAGAGAGCATATCGTAGCTCATTTGAAACTTTTTTCTATTATCTCAAACGTTTTTTTCACGAAAACTCATTTCGCCTCCTAGTTTGTGAGATATCATCAATTGAAAAAGCAGGGGTTTAACACAAAACAACTGCATGCAACTTGTGTTTTTGTGCATATTTTCTTTGTCCTCATGCTATTTCAAATAAAGTTCCATATATCGATGGAGAGATATCTTTGATATCTTAAATGGGTCTTTCACAGAATTTGTTTTCGTTTCTTGGTTTGGGAGATATCATCAATTGAAGGTAACTACGGGTTTGACATAAGAAAGTCATGCGTGCCTTGAGTTTCAACAAGGGTTTTCGCACTCCTCAGGATACTATAGGATAATTTCCATAAATTGATGGAAAGATATATTTTATACCTCAAATGGGTCTTCAACGGAATTTGATTTGATAGCATGTAGAAAATGTTATGAATAAATTTGCAGGTGGTGATTATCTTGCAGAGTAAAGGCCCTGTCTAGCTCAGTGGTAGAGCTTTGGACTATCCAAAGAAAGTATCATCACATAATTTTTTTTCAAAAATGTTGAATATGCTCTTCTCTTGCATCTCTTAATGATTTGGAGAATCAGAATTTCTAAAGAAAATTTAGTCTTTGAGGGAGATTCTATATAATGGCGGTCAAAGAGATGATCATCTCCAATCTTCACAATCTTAATCAAAACCTTGCCAATGAAGTTAGAAAACTTTGAAATGATTTAGCTTCTTCACAAGAGGAGCTCAATATAGATTTTTGAAAAGCATATGCAATTGTGATTCAGGAAAGGAATTGCAAGATGAATTTTTCAATTGGAACACCAACTATGATGAGATGGAGGAAAAATTAAGTCTGTGCATTGGACAACTCTTGACCAGATTAAAAAGGAAGAAGACACTACTAATGATTCAACCTCTTCCACTGATGATGATGAATTTGCTTCCTCCATTGATGATCATGGGGATTTTTCTTCCTCCCCTTATTATTCTAAAAATGCAAGTGCTAATTCAAGATATATTATTGACTCTACATATTCTATCTTTCTTTCTACAAATTCTTCTTCTAAAGAGGAAGACACTACAAATCTTACTACAAAACATGCACTTTTTGTGAATCATGCCTCCAACATACTCGTAGATTTGGTTCAAAATTACTTATGAAAATGGGCTACACTGGTGGTGGCCTTGGTAAGAATGGACAAGGAATAAAAAATCCCATTCAACCTGTGATGAGACCAACAAAAGTCGGATTAGGTTTTGATGAGGCTTCATCAACATTATCAAGTTGTCTTGATTCCTCCACTGATTAGATTCAGTTTATTCCAGCACTAGAGATCATCACATCAGATGAATATTCTATTTATGAGTTGTAGGATCCATCTCCTACACAGCATATTGATATAGATTTGGATCCCACTCAGCCAGATTCAACACCAATTTCAGAGTTATCAGAATTGCCATCATCAAATATTTTGGCAACATCAGACTCTTCAGCATCAGCTTCAAGGTGTACATTGTCCACGTATCAACATCTTTGGCTTCATGATTGAAGACAACATCGTCCTCCTTTCAAGTATCCACAACCATTTGTTAGTTACCCTTCTTTCAACTCATTGATGAAGAGGCGTACTTGACAACATCTTGGCAAGGTACCAACTCCGAAGATTATTTGTGGTTGGCTAGACGATTGGTCATGGTAGCATTTGAGGAATTGCTTGAGTATCTCCTATGGATATGTTTCATCCAATATACACAGGAACCGTTCTCATTTCTCTTGGCATTGACTAATTATGTCGCATTTACAATTCCATTTCACCAATACTAGATGAATTTTATGGTGTTTTCTTTTATGCTTTGGAAGCACTCTGAACTAGCCCGACCTATTGGTGTAGGTTGGTGCCTTCATATTTTGAAGAGATCTTATTGCAACTTCATCATACTCATTGGAGCGGATTGTGGTATGCCATCATCATATCATGCTTCATCGATTTGCCATCTTTTCTAGTTTTGGGAGACTATTTACCAGATACATGGTGGATCTCACTTATATCTTCTTGGGGTGGGTTTTTTCCACTTTTCCCTTTCTATTTTTTGAGGATTTTTGTACATGGGTACCTAAAATGGCTTCATTTGTCATAACCCATTTCTATGACTACATACTCACCTAAGTTATGCTTAAGGGGGGGTGTTGGTGCATATTGTGCATTCATGGTTGATATTATGCATTCATGGTGCATGTTGTGCATGCTTATAATGCATTTGCTATTCTTGGCACACCAGTTGTTCGCTTTAGTCTACTTAAGTTAGCTTTATCATTTTCATGCACACACAATAGTTAAGCTCACTCAGTTGATTTCTTTTCTATTAAGTGTAAATGAGCTCTAAGTTCATCCTCACTTGGGTTATGCATGTAATTAATCCTAAGCTAGGTTCCTTATTACATCGATAGGTGTTTTTATTTTAGAATTTGGGGTGGATGAGCGCCTATGCTTTTCCTAGATTGCACGAGGATGAGACAAGTGTACTATCTAAATTGATTTTATGACAGTCGATCCAAATTTGAAATAAACAATTATAAAAAAAAAGAATATAAAAATAACTCATAGATATGCATGGATAACTGGTAGTTTGATGCATGAATAACTCATAGTTGATGCATGGATAATAGGTAGTTCGTCAACTACACATAGAGAACAAGTAACTTGTTCGTGGCACCTAACTTGTTACCTATCAGTGTTCACTAGCCACAAGTTAAGTGGATGTGCTAGTATATGAAGGCATGTACCTCATTGATGAGAAATTATTTCATGTACTCTCTTTGAGCAAGCCTGTTAATGCAATATAGCAACACTCTTTTACAAATATGGTGTTTCGCTTCTTAATTCAATTCTTCTTTTCAAACTCTGGATATTTGTACATCTCACACATATAACACCTATTTTTTTAATCAAGCATGGAAAGGACTAGTTAGTTTGGGAATTTAGAAACAAGCAAAAATCTATACCTAATTTGTGCAAAGACTTCAACAAAGTGCAATAAGGATGGAAGAAGATGATCAAATAGTATGCCCTGAAAATAGCTCATCGAGAAGATACACTCCACAACTAGGATACAAACCAACGTTTCTAGAAAAGGGAGGGAAATAAAAGTGGTGGTGGAATTTTATGATGAAAGTAAAAGCTCCCCTAAAACCGAGTTTGTTTCTTTAGTTATCTCATGCTAACAAATTATCAAGAAGGGATTAAAAACAAGCTTGGCAAGGGCCATGAGGATGCGTTCTTTGTAAAAATGAAAATGAGATTCTAACTTACCTATTGATAGATTATTCTTTCACAAAAGTAGTAAGGGGGGGAAGCCATTAAGTTTATTAGCGAAAGAGGCGAATGACAAGCAAGCATTGTACATATTTGTTTAGAAATCTAGATTAAGGTTAAAACAATTAAAGACCATAAGGCCTTACCATGTATAGTACTTTGGGCCCTTTGGCTATCGAGAAATGAGATGAATATCCAAAAGAAGATATGTTTCCCATCTAGGTCACCTATCAAATCAGATATGCCTATGAAGCCTATAAGGCCATTTGTAAATAGAAACATTAACAAACCTATTAAATCAAATATGCCTATGAAGGTGTGTGGAAACTTTCGGAAAGTAAAGCCTCCAAAACCATTTGTAAATACAAATATTGACAAATTATATTCAAGGAATTTTTTTTTATGATGCTTGTCAGGCCGACCTTAAAATAAGTTGGCAGTACCTTTTTATGAAGAAAGATCATAAAATACGTTTTAAAGTAACTCGGTATGAAGAAAGCAATAACTAGGCAAAATTGAATGCACTTTAGATGTTGATGAACATAGAAGATTCTAAACATGTCTCTCTTCTAAACGTGTCTCTCTCTTTCATTATGAATCAATTAAAAAGCTAAAAAGGAAAAAAAATTAAAATTTCTTTCCAACGTATATATATATAGATGAGCTAATGAACTTTCTAAACCAATAATCTCTCTCCATTCAAGTATGTTAAGGTTAGAGGAAGTAGTTATCCAACATCCAACCATTATTAGGCATGTATATGATTAGTTAGAAAGGATATTAAGAAAATGGCAACATGGTGGTGTTTAATTTAGACATTTTTTTTTAAGTCTAAATATAATATTTTTTTAGATCATTGTAGTAGTTTACTTTTATATTGGAAGTAAAAATATATGATCATTTTATAAAAATAATAATTTATTGTTTAATTAAATAATATAATAAAATAAATTATAAATAATATTTAGAATTTTAAAAGAAAAAATAAATAAAGTTATTTGATAATACATATTATTCAATTTCAAATTTATATAAAAAATTAAAATTAATGTGAATTCATTTTAAATTTACATTGACTAAAATTAAAGTTTTTGAAATATAAGATGAATTCATATTAATAAAATTAGTTATATAAAATATAATAATATATGTAATGTGTTGCACTTGAAAGATGGTTTTGGCATTGGTTGTTAAATGGAAGCCTTAATTTAATTGTATTCAGTAGAGTTTAAATATATTTTTCAATTCGAGAAGAAGAGGAAAGTTATTTGTCCAAGTGCATTTTGGGGAGAGAGGTTGGGAGTTGTTATTTACTAGACTATTTTTAATATTGAAATAAATATTTAATAAGTTTTTTTTTCTAAAGAAAAAATATATATTATATTTTTAAAAAAAAAAATATAATACATAAAGTTTTTAAGCATTATTTTATAGTTATTGCAAGTTGTATAGTTCATGAAATTTTTTGAGAATATGTATTTGTACAGTGTTCTAATACTGTATTCTTTACATTGTTCACCATTGAATAGAATTTGAGAACAATAGACACAGAGATGTTTACATAGATACAAGATATAGTCAAAATTTTGACATATGTCAATTTTTTCAGAATAAAAAAGGATTTAGAGCTACCAACTTTGTTTCAATGACTCTTGATCTGTTTATGGAAATTGATGCAGTCCCTTCTTCCACAGTAAGACCCTCCTTTGACAAGGAGTTGGATTTCTTATTGAGTTCTCTGAAAATGTGGTAAATCTTGACGGAATTGTAAGCACCAGCTAGCCTTTTAAGACTAAGAGTGATTCTCTACAAATGTATGTTTCTAATCTGGTTTCTACCAAGCATGAAGTCAATCCATAGGGCTGAGTCTCCATATACTTCCAACTCCTCCACTCCTTCTTCCAAAGCAAGACTAAATGTAGTCCCTGAGGCTCATCCTTCTGCCATGTTGTTTGACCCAAGACCTCCATTAGCTTTCCATTCTAAATGATAGTTCTCTGAGATTGTAATAGTTCCCCAGTCCACATGAGTCATTTTCACAGACCCCATCAAAAAAAGCAGTGAAAACCAAAGTAAATGGCTTGATTCCTCTTTTTGTTTTAATGAGATCAAGCTCTCCTCAAAATTTTATCCTCAAATTTTTTTAAATTTCTAGCTCTCCAAATGAACCAAATTAACCAGATTGTAAGAAATAGGGTGCACTTTATCTTCTTTAGCTCTGTAAGCTCAACCCAGGGTGCTAAACCCTGTTATATGGAGTTTTCCCTCCAAAGATGGTCCACTTTTAAGCCATTGGCACTTTTATAGTCGTAGATTATGAAGGATTCCGTTTTATTTAGGAAAAATGTATTATATATTAAAAATATTTAATATCATAGACATTATATATTTGGAATGGTAATTATATATTTGGAATGGTAAATAAGTTTTTTGTTATATGGAAAATTATTCAGTATATTGATTTAATATTAATAATTTAACTATTATTTTTTTTTTTAATGAGAAGTGTATATTTGTAAAATCTTTATAAATAATATTAAAATTATAAAATATTGAAGTGTATATAATAATTATATAAATCTGAAGAATTAGGTAATTTATGTAAAGGTAAGTATGAGTTAATGATAGTCAATTAAGTGTAGATTGGGTGGTTGAGAGGAAATTCTGGCCATATCTTGATTCTCTGGAATAGCAGCAGGTGTGCATTTCTATCGATGGATGTATCCCTCTAACAAATGGTTATTGAACATTTTAATAAATAATTCAATTTTGATTTTTTCTAACATTGACATTTTATCTTTTGGCAAATGATAAAGTATATATTAGTGTTGGTGTAGCCTTTGAGTGCCTAAATGATGGAATCAATATACAAAAAATGGTAAACATGTAGATAACAAATAGTACTAGTGCAATACTATTTTTCCAAAAAAAATAGTACTTTTAAAAAAAATTCTCGATTTTTTTACAGTGAATTAAGGAACTACATCAAAAGAAAAATAAAAAAATAAAAATATTTTAAAAAAATACATATTTGTAATCTGCAGAAAGAGTTTTCTACATGTCTGCAATTTCATCATTCCATGATTGTGTTTAACATATCGTAGCAAGTCGTGAAAAATGGACATATTGAGAAAATGGAAAAAATGCTAAATTAGCCATGGTTTAGCCAATTCCATACCACAAGCTTGTTTTATTCAAAGCTAAATTCAAAGAAGACACCTCAAATTGGAGGTGGCACGTAAATTTGTGAGAAGGATTGGCTCAAGTGTTAAGTAATGCGCGCGAATTTTCCACTCCCACGTAGATTTCATTTCTTACAAAATACGTGCATGATACTAGAAGCACAAATCGTGTGTGTGATATTAGTTCACTAAAATGTGTGTTCGAATTGGAGTTCATCAAATATTTCTAGATATTAGGTGTAACATTTGGAATATGGTTCATAGTAACATTTGGTTATGCCATAGCTAGAAGTGTAGTTTAGAGTTGGTCACAAGAAACTATGTAGAATAAATAAATGATCACTGAACAATGCACAACAAAGGATATTTAGAGGTGTGCATGGGTAGAAGAGAGAGAGGAGTCTCCATATTGGAAGAAGTACCTTCTTCTTGATGTAGCACATGATATACAAATTAACGATGAACTTCTCTATAGATGCACCCAAATCCTCTCATGTAGGTATTTCATTAGTGAGAATAGAGTACATGCACTATCCGATAATATTGTATGTCCTACTTTAGTAGTTTTATTTCCTAGATTTAGGAGAAGAGGTAGAAATTACCAATTTGAGATGGTAGGTAGTAGACATATCGCAACAAGGATATATGTAGAGTCATACACTATTGGAAAAAAGCATTCTTATGATAATGGATCACATGTTCAATGTGATAAGGATAAAATTTGACATCTCCAAACGTACCAATGTGTATCCCTTTCTAGTATCACTAAATTCTAGTAGGTGTTTAGAGCTAGGATTCTCAACCCCTATTTGGCATAGTTAAAAATCAGAGGAGGGAGAGATTAGGATTATCGGAGTGTACCTATTAGTGCCATAGGTGATCATGGAACTTTTTCATCTAGTAGATAGACTAGATATTCATCCAATCATAATATTATTTTGGAAGAAGGCATGAAGATCACCTTGCAAGCTACAAACTTTCTAGCATAACATTCAATGATGGAACAAATACTAGTATTGCCAGGAAGGTAGGGATCCACATGAGTTAATGATTTGGGAAGATATGGAGGTTATTCTAAGGGCATTGTTCGATGTTTACCACTCATATTTATGTTCATGTTGAGAACTAACTTGGGGACTAGAACTTCCACATCTACCTGTCTAAATTTGTAGCACTCCAAGTTTATAGTGTGTAAGAGGAGTGCACATAACACCTCTTGAGTGTATCCTTATTTTCTAAGTGGGGATATGGGACGGTTGTCATGATATTTTGAGCACTAGATATGGGTCTCAAGGACTTTGACATGGTTAAGGAAGGAAATATGGGGATAGGACCCTAAAGGATTATTTATTTTGTCCATGGCCATGGATAACACCTCAAACCACCAAATAGGACCTCTAGAGGTTATCCTTACCTCCAAGTCATGAAATAAGTGCCATTATCACGTTTTGAATACTAGGTATGTGTTATCGGACAATCCACTCGAGCGGACGTGAGCCGGATCTCCCTAGCTCAAAGTGAGTCTAGAACAAATAGAATAGACTACCAATGCATTTCCTAGATCTACTTAAGTATCAAGTACTAGATGTCTTACCTTTTTACTACGCAATCCTTTCTCCTGAATGCTTCTCCACATCCCACGGTCGTCCAATCCAAGCTGCAAGACCTGTCAAGACAAGAAACAAGAGAAACCGGTAAAAGACATCTATACAATAAGCAATCTAAGTAAACATTTAAGCAGGTAAACTACTCAATATCATTGCACACATGAACAATATTGGTGGAAAGCATTTGTATTACTGCAAATAGAGGAGTACATGATAGAGATACAGAACCACAACCAAGGCTTAACGTTGTAGCCCTTCTCCGACTAAGCCAATTGCCATATCCTTCCAAGGAAGTATGAGTTCTCCAATAGGTGAGTGGAGATGTTCTAAGAGAGATTTCACCAGCATGTGGATACCATGGTATTCCTCCCTTTGGGATGGGAGTGAGCTTCACTTATATAGGACTAAATGGATAGGGTATGGATAGGATAGGTTGAGAGATGGTAGGAGAGGGATAGGGGATCATCCCAAAGAGTCAGGAGTCGAGTACCAGCTCCCCTAGAGGTCAGGGATAATCCCCTAAATGAGCAAGTTTCAAGAAGGATCTCGAATAAGCTATTTTTGCCCATTAACTGACCTCGTCACACCCTGCAGTGGAGCAATATGCGACGTTGCATGTTGCTAGTGTGCAACCTGCGACGACCCTTCAAAACCTAGCACAATGGGGTACAAATCCTCCCAGGATGATTACTTAGTCCAGGTATCTTCAGGGGTGTATACAATGAATCTTATGATGAGTAGATTTTGGGTGTAATAGAATGCCCCCCAAAGCATGAAGTTGTTGAAGATAGACAGGTGAAGTGCTTTGACAAAAGTAATGGCAATAGACTCGTCGGACGAAGGACACTACTGCAGTACAACTGACTCTGAATTGACAATCTCATATGAAGTACAACATGGCTGCCGACCAATACATTGCATATCCATGATAGTAATCACCGACTGAACACAATCATGGCTACTAGACACAAGCGTAGATCCATGATGAGATGATAACACAGCCACGACCAATACAAGAGTGGATCCATGTAATATAACTCAAATACAAACTCCATCGCAACCTGGGTAAAACATGACTCCCCAGGGTCTTCAAGCTGAACCCGCAATGATACGAATCTATCCATGTGATTACAAATGTCTTGACGTCGAACATGGTAGAAACCACTTGATTACCGGTCATTGATGCAAACCGTTAACAAGTGCGAGGGAGATCACCATTGATGTCAATGATTCCCAAGGTATCACAATACATATTATCAAGCGTGAACAAATGAGTTGAAGTCGAACACAAGATGAAATATTTCAATCAAGAGTCACATGTAAACTCATGATGAAAGCAAGGTAACCTACCATTGAGGCATGCAGGGCCAAGGTAATTGACTGGTTTCTAGATTCGATCCTCGGATGATGTGTTGAAGTCGACAAGGATGAATCCGTCGAAGGAGGGCCATGATGAATCCCCCATCAATCGACACGAAACACGACAAAAGATGTGTAGAGTGGATTGGATGGTACAATAACATGTAAGACTGACTCAAAGTAACCGATATGGTAACGGGCACACCTGACTGCAGATGACAAATGATGAACGTGTTCTTGAACATGGGCATGGCATGACTTGGCAGTATTGACTTAATGAGAATGACGCAAAATTCTAATGCAACTGATGATGGAAGCCTTCTCCGGATGACTCGGAGGAGTAACAAGACTCAAAAAGTAAGCGGGGACTCATAGACAAACAGATGAACCAAGTATTGTATGCAAATGCAGATGAGAGCCATGTTCAAGAATGACTATATACTGCCACTAGAGTATGTAACACAAACACTTTCCTTTTTCCCCATCATGAATAATGAGTGCCTCATGTGTGTTTTATGAGCTTGATGAGGGTAACCAGATGCTCGGTATAGCTCATCTCATAGATGAGTCCAATCCCAAATATTTTTCGAACCTGGGATATGAGGGGTTCGTCCCATGACGAGCCCTTCAATGTGAAAATTTAACGAGTCCATAGAAGGTAAACTCGGTCTTCATTTCATGTTTAGAGAGTCTGAAAAGAACTAAAGAAGACTCCAACGGTCCTTTTTCGTAAAGTTAGCCTCATCGCCCGAAAAAAGGTAAAACAACGCGGGAGAGGACTCTTCTAGTCATGGTTGGCTGGAGTATACCTTTTTTTTAATTAGTGCCTCCTGGTCTGAAAAAGGGGTAAACTATCACCAGGAAGACGACCATTCAAATACTTTGACAAGCATGAACGCGACAAGTTTGCTTGGCAATCTTTTCATTTTTCGAGAGCCTGAAAAGAGCTTAACAATAGACTCCGGGGGGTGTCCTTTTCTGTGGAAGTTTAACGAGCCCAGAAAAGTGATAAATCATAACTCAGTACTTGTTCTCATAGTTTTGTGAGTACGAGAACAAACGAAGAGTAAACTCATCATCACGCAATAATTACAGACTAACCGTTGCAAAAAATAACGACAAAACATTCAAGGGAGCATTCATACCTGTGATGACCATTGTAATACGAAAAACGACACAAAAGACCACTTACAACTCCTACACACTAGAGAATGTGTCAAATAGGCTCAAATATGACAAAAATGGTCAAAAACTATGATAAATGGCCCAAGAGCATCAAAATATTTGAAAAGGAATATTCCATTCTATCTATAAATAGAAATATGGGCCAAAAATAGAAAACATTGTTTCAATTGCCAATTTGGGTGGAGAAGTGCCAATTTGGAGCCAAAACTTCTTTTGCCGATTCCGGGAGCTACGATCCTCCATTTCACCAACCGTCCAGATCAGGTAGGCCTAAACTTCATCCAGTAACTTTCCAGTGGATTAGATTTTGTTTTTAGGTTCATTTTTTGGGTTTTTGATGAGTTCATGAAGGGCTATTGTGCTCTCGGCTCGTCGCAGTTGGCCCTTTCGGGACCTGTGACGAGATCGAGTCGTCGCAAGACTCGAATGGGTGAATTGTGACGACATCGCATTGTACGCAAACATACAGTGCGACGGCGGAGTTGCAAATTCTAAACATCACAAAGAATAAAAAAAATGGACTTTGCGAGGTTGAAGTAGGACCTAACAGTGTTTAAATGTCCTTCTTGGCAGGTTACTAGCTAGCCAATATGGTATTGGAGTGGTGAGAGAGAGAACATGAACTAGAAGATGAACAAGCTGCGAACGATCCACAATGCGTGGATGCTTTGAGAAACTGCAGGTTACTGAAGTTCTTTGAGATCCCAGATCCCACTACTGATACACATGCTCCAGAGTTGGGATGCAGCCCAACAATACTTTGTGATTGGTGAGCATATCCTCACGATAGACATTGAGGATATCTACTTACTTACCGGTTTTTCCCGAAGAGGGGACACTGTGCATCTTACTAGAACACGGGCCAGTGACCGTACAGTTGATGACATGATATCGCAGCACTGTATTGCTACCTCTCGACCTTCCAGTGGGAAGATACTCATCAGGGATGTGGTGAGCCTCCCACTGTGTACCATACTGCTTACTATTACTAGAGCGGCGGGTAGCCAAGCCCCACACACGGCTACTCGGAACCAGATTCTTTATGCGGAGGACTGTATGTCCCCCATGGTTTTCAACTGGTGCGAGGGTCACCTCGCAAACCTCCGAGCTCAGCTGACCAAGTGTCGGCAGGGAGAGCTCAAGCAGTTTGGTTATGGGTCGATCGTGGTATCATTCTTCTTAGAGCGGATTCCTCTTCTACGTCCACAGTTTCTACTTGATGACAAGGATCCCAGGGATCCCCACATGCTCAGATGGGCTGAGGCCATGACCCGTCATGGTGGTAGTCCCATCATTAGCTTTGGTCCCGAGTTCTTTAGCTGGCTAGAGGGCCAGTTACTTATGGTCAAGGAATTTCCATACAGCGGCACGGACTTCCGAGAGGATCCCAACTTGATGCTGCCGGAGGGTGCAGCATGGGGTGACATAGGTGAGAACAAAACTACCCTTGTATTTTTAGTTTTGTATATTATATCATTTTTTTGATGTAGTGCTGACAAGTACGTAATATGTGTGTGCAGATGTGGGCCCTGTACGGCCGGTGGGTCTCTCCCTTTTGGCGAGGAGAGACAGAGGCGGGGAGGCATTCATTCCTGTAGGTGCTCATGATGCCATCGAGGAGATGGAGGAGGTGTATAGGAACCTATCCTAGCTGACCGTGCAGGTACCGGAGCCATCTATTGATGAATTACCGAGGCCCATGCAGAGATTTGGGGTTGGAGCGTCTGTGCACCTCAACGCATTACTCCGCAAGGTGGCTCAGACCGTGGACTATTTCCTCACCCGGCGACAGCGCGCTATTCGAGCCAGAGGTGGTGTGCAGGTCAGGCATCAGGCCTGATGACACTTCTATACTTGTACTGAGAGCTTAGAGGCCTCATATTTTGTACTACTGAAAGCTATGATGCTTCAGATTTTTGTAGAGACTTACTGAAAGCCATCATGCTTCAGATTTTGTAGCAGCACTACTTTTGAGCAATATATATATATATATAGACATTATCGATGATTTATACATTATGCGTTTTTCAATGATGAGTGATGTGATCTTGTTTACATGTTTGCTTTTATACATTGTATTTACATGTCGTGAATGCTTTTACATATTATGGATGTTATGTGTGTGTGATGTACCAATCCAAAATGAAGTTGGCCATCGAGTCAGCAACTGTGTTTAACTCTCGTGGAATGTGCAGGTATTGAACGGATTCAAATGACCTTTCCAGGAGACGTACTCGTCTGAAGAGACAGAGTAAGGTGGGATCATGGATGGCGTAAACCCAGTTAAGATGGGAAACCACTAATTGAGAATCCATGTGGATGACAATGTGGTTCATACCCAAGGAAATGGCATTAGTTAGGGTTCCGATTACTGCCTGATACTCTGCGGAATTGTTGGTTGGAAACCCTAGGCAACTTCCTCCTGAGTTAATAAGCTCACCTGTTGGGGAATATAGTACCTAGGCTGCCGAAGCAAGGTTACGAGTATGCCGACTGGCGCCGTCCGTGAATCCATAGCACGTTGCCATCTGCACATGTAGACAGAACATGGTATAAGAAGCAGAAACAAGATCTAAAGACACTCAAAAACAAAAGCGTCACAACACACACAAAAACACAAAAAACACGCCATGTACAGTATATACAAGAAAGTATAAGCGTGATGAATTTAGGCGTAGTATCTATTCAGGTAAAGCCCATTGCGGGGTTCACCCAAAGAGATTCTGTCGTAGTCTTCAAGCTCGTAAGCTCCCTTCTCCAAAACACGTTTGACTATGTAAGGTCCATGCCACATGGATTCAAACTTTCCTGCTCCTAGTTTATCGTGCTTCTGATCATAAGTGAGGACCAAGTCACCCTCGTTAAAGATACGAGGTTCAAATGACTTATCGTATTGGGCTTTGATGCGTTTCTTGTGTGCTTCATTAGCGAGAGCAGCATCTTGGCGAAACTCGTCAAGTTTTGCTAAGTGAAAGAGACGTTCTTCCTCAGCAGTAGTGTTAGGAAGAAGTTCGACAGCGAGTTGTAGAGACGGAATTTCGCACTCTATAGGTAGGACAGCCTCCAATCCATATACCAATTGGAAGGGAGTGAAACCTATGGCGGTTTTGACGGAAGTTCGGTAGGCCCATAATGCTGAGAAGATCATGTTGTGCCAATTGGACTTATGTGTCCCTACCATCCTTTGGACCATAGTTTTCAATACCTTTTTAATGGCCTCGACCTGTCCATTGGACTGTAGGTAGTAGGGTGTTGAATTTTCATGGCGAAAACCCAACCTTTCACTCAATTCATCAACCATATGGTTCTGAAAATGAGAACCATGATCAGTAACAATTTCCTGAGGAACTCCGAACCGCGCTATTACATGATTGAACATGAAAAGTGCGGAGGTTTTGTCGTCGTTCTGGTATGTAGGCATAGCTTCGGCCCACTTTGTGAAGTAATCCACAGCTACAATGATGTAACTATGCCCCCCAGCCGAGGTAAGCTTACAATGCATAAAATCAATGCCCCATTTTGTGAAGGGGCCCACGACAATAACCGGATGTAACGGGGCAGGGTGAGTGCGCTTCTTCGTATGAAAGTGTTGGCAAGGAGGACCTTTTTTTACGGCCTCAATAAAATCTTTGAAGATAGTAGGCCAGAAATATCCTGCGCGCAAAATATTCTGGGCTGTAGCCATCGCAGAGAGGTGACCGCCACATGCCCCAGCGTGACAGTCATTTAGAACGCGTTCAGCCTCATTGTGAGTGAGACAACGTCGAAGAATTGAATCAATGCCACGACGATACAAAGTATAAATGATGATCAAATAATACTTTGTATGGTGACGTATGTTACGACGATCGTCACGAGACAGTTGAGGATCGAAGCTTTGGGTGTGAAGATACAATAAGATATCTCTATACCATGGGTCAGTCGTACTGATGAGAAACAATGATTCGTCTGGAAAGGAATCATTGTGCTCAATTTCTGCATCAGGACGGGGAAGGTCACAAATAAGCTCGGCAAATACCGAAGACTTCTTTGACTTGGCTTTCTCGAAAAGAAGATCGAATTCTTACATTATCACGATCTAGCGCGAATACTTGCCCCCAAGTACCTGACGTGTCAGTACGTGGTACATGGGGTTCGAGTCGGCAATGATGGTGGTGGTGCGGAGCAAGATGTAGTGACGGAACTTTTGGATGGCAATGACTGTCGCGAAAGCAAGTTTTTCGACATGTGAATATCTAGTTTCAGCGTCGGCTAGACCCTTACTTGCATAGTATATTACATGTTCCTGGGATTTTTGATCCTCCTGTACCAAAACCATGGCGATAGTGGTAGCAGAAGCGGCGAGATATAAGATATAATCTCGATAATAATTAGGTGGTTGGAGCACGGGGGCATGCGTGATGGCATGTTTGATATTGTCGAAGTATTTTTGAGCTTGTTCGTCCCAAATGAACGAGACATCCTTCTTGAGTAGTCTCATATACCCCTGAGTCTTCTCCGCGAAATTGCAAACAAAATGTCTTAAATAAGTCGCCTTCCCTTGCCGACTTTGAAGTTCTGTCACATCAGTCGGGGGTGGTAGGTTGATGATGGCCTCCACCTTTAAGGGATCAATGCAGATCCCATCCTTCGAAACGATAAATCCTAAGAGGCGTCCGGACTCAACACAAAAGATACACTTATGAGGATTCAGACGGATATTGTATCGTCTGCATCTGAGGAAAATGGCCGTCAGATGATCGATGTGGAACTCGCGCTGCTTTGAATGAGCAAAGATATCATCCAGGTAAGGTTCCAAAAAGTCCTTAATGTCATGGAAGGCGTACGACATAGCCCGTTGAAATGTGGCTCCAGCATTTTTAAGGCCAAACGGGAGTTTGCGGTATGCAAATGTTCCCCATGGGCAGATGAAAGCCGTCTTATGTTGGTCGGCTGGGTTGATCTCAATTTGGTTGTAACCAGAGAAGCCATCCATAAATGAGAAGATGACGCTTCCAGCACAATTGTGGATGATCTGGTCGATGAAGGGGGTCGGGTAGTTTTCTTTTGGACAAGCCCGGTTAAGGTCCCGATAATCAACACAGACGCGAATGGTGCCCTGCTTTTTGTTCACAGGGACGATGTTTGAGACCCAATCTGTCAATGGGATAGGATAAATAAAACCAGCCTTTAAGAGATTTTCAATTTATGCCTTAATTGCCGCAGTCTTCCGGGGGTGTACCGGTCGCAACTTTTGGCATACAGGTTTGATGACAGGATATGTTTTTATTTCGTGAGAAACAATCGCGGGGTCTATCCTAGGCATCTCCTCATAGGACCAAGCAAATACGTCTCTAAATTGCTTGAACAAGGCCGTGCTAATAGCGATTTCTTCAGGGGAACACTTCTGGCCTATGCGAATGTGTTCCACTATACCAGGTTTCACTGAGATGTCTACCGAGATGGTTGGATCAATATTGGCCAAGTTTCCCTCCGTGTCTGTAAGACATGTCAGGATGGGCGAATGAGGGGATGGGTAGATATCTGGTGAAAAGAGGGTGTGAATGTTGTCCTCTATGTACTCCAAAGGAGGAAGAAAAGATGACCTATGGTGGAGATCATCCCACAGAATGTCATCAATATTCATTACTTCCATGATGGACTCGTCTGAATGAAAAGTCCAAAGTAAGAGATCAGGTAGAGATGACGTCCGTCGCAGAGAACAGGATGGAGAGGCCACGGTTAAATGGTCCTCCGGTGCCGTTTGGATAGCCTCGTAAATACGTTTAGCGGGTGAAAGAGGCATTATATCTCCAAGCAGGTGTGTTGTGGCTTCGTCCGGTACAAGCCAAGCATCGGTAGAGTGAGATAAAATCTCTGTGGAGATCATGTTCACCGTAGCAACATGGTTAGGGGGGTCTGCGGCTGGAAAAATGCCCATGAGAGATGAATCTTTCAAAAGGCCAACCCCTACACTCTCATACTGTTTTGACATTTGTCTAATGGAAGGAACATGGTCACTAGGATGAGTAGTAGCATCTGGTGTACAAAAATCTAATTGGTCGATAGTAACAATTCATCCTTGGTGGGGGAATTGTACTATGCGAAAGACTGAAGAGGCTATCGCCTGCATGGTGTAAAACCAATTGCGACCAAGCAAGAGATTATAATCTAACGGGGCCGAGACCACTTCCACGTTAATGGTTACGGTCTTTTCGCCCAACTCAACGGCAAGAGCTTGTAAGATCCCATGAGGTTGAAAGCCACGCCCGTCGAATGCTTTCAACGTGGTAGGAGAACGATTCAATTCGAGGGAGCCAATGGCTCTCCAACTGGCGATCGACATTTCAGAAGTGGAGGCACCTTCGTCTAAAAGGGTACGATGGACAATCTTCCCAACAATGTTCGCAGAAACTTGAAATGTGAGCTGGTGTGAGAGCCTCGACTTAAAGTTGTCAAGTCAGAACATGATGGTGTTCGAGGAATCGGGGTCGACTGCACCGATGGCTGCAAGGAGAGTTTTGGGTTGATTAGGACAATTCTGCAAAAATTCCAAGGTGGACATGGCGCAAGGAGCTTGTGCCAAGTCTTCTACGACATTATAGTTTTGTGCCGCTCGAGCGTTGGCATTGAAAACAGCTTTTCGAATCGTACTCTTGGGCGGTCGCAATATCGAGTCTAAGGAGGGATTTTCAATCGTGAGAGAAGTCGATTGTACAGTGACATCAGTTAGGGAGTCGGAAGCTTTTTCAACATTACTTCCAGTGGATTCCTTCGAAGGGACCGGTTCGTAAGATCGCGAGCGAGTGTTCAAATTGATCGTCTCGTTACGTAGCATGAGAACATGCACGGTATTGGATGGTTCCCCCTGGGCTGGGGGGGGTTGAGCAATCATTTGTTGGTTTTGAGTAGGAAACAGATCATTGAGGACTGGGGGAGTTGGTTTACCCCTAAGAAACTTTTGTACTTTGCCTCTATGGGGACATTCTTTGGAGAAATGGTCATCTCCACACAGTAAACAAGGATACTTTAGTTTCCGTTTCTGCTTGGTATCGTCAGGAGTGCTCTTTTGTTCCTGCTGGGCAGAAGACTTTTTGGGTTTCCCTTTGTTCTTCTTCTTGTCGTTAAACTTCTGGGATGAAGTTGATTGGACAGAATTCACCTCCTCAGTTACAAAAGGAACGGTGGAATTGGTGGTGCTGTGGCCAGCCGGAGTCGAGTTGGATGATCCAACAGTACTAGAAGCAGGCTGGGTGTTAAGGGAACTAATGATTCCATAAGTTTGGAGTCCCTTATGTGGTTTCGCAGGGTCATTAACGTCACGGGTTGCGTTAGGCATAATATCAAACAAAGTGTCGGATTGAATGTAGACTAGGTCTAGCACATGGGCACTCGCGATGGCTTGTTCTTTGGTGACAACACCTCGCATAGCAACGTCTCTTGCTATGGTAGGGATGAGGGATTTTGTGAACCAATTTGCTAGGAGCTGATCTGGAATGGGAGCTTTAATGAGACGTCGTCTCCTTCGCCACTCATGGATATGATCCGAAATGTGAGTGGCGGTATTCTGACGGAGCGAGGTTAAAAGCTCGATACTAGTCTCATACCATATGGGAAACTAGAAATGTGTCAAAAAGTTCATGGCAAGAGAACCAAAATCAGGAAAAGAGTGTGGTGGCAACTCAATGTACCACTTGGCAGCCGAACCAGTGAGAGTCCTTTGAAACAATCTAAGACGAATTGAATCATCCATTAAGGAATTAGATGAACACCATAAGTGGTATGTCATCACGTGGTTTTTAGGGTCTTCACCCAGCTTGCCGTCAAACTTGGGGATATCAGACGGAAGTTTCACCGGGATCAGTGGCCAGTTAGGTCCGTGGTAAATAGGATCGTTGGTTAAACGGGATAGGTCAGGCAGGTCCAAAGTAGCCAAAAATGGCAACTGTGGGTTAGGCTGCGCGTATTGATAATACGGATAAGGCGTGTAAGGACCAAACTAACCGTAAGGTGTACCAGGAAGGAACTGACCATAGGGGGGTGTGCTGCCCGAACCTTAAGGAGGTCCGCCACCATAAGGTGGTCCATTCCAATAAGGTGGGGGTCCAACTCCACCACCTGGAGGGGGTGGAGGTCCGCCACCACCACCGGGAGGAGGTGGGGGTCCATAACCGTAATAAGGTGGCCCACCACCACCTCCGCCTGGAGGGGGTGGTGGACCACTTCCGTCGCCAGAAGGATGGGGGCCCCCACCATCTCCGCCGCCGGAAAGATGAGGGTCTCCACCACCACCACCACCACCACCGCCATAGTAATTAGGTCCTCCACCACCTCCGCCTGGAGGGGGTGGTGGACCACCGCCGCCAGCTAAAGGGAAATGTCCTCCTCCACCATGTTAGGGTGGTCCCCCGCTGCCTCCGCCGGGAGGGGGTGGTGGACCATTCCCGCCACCGCTGGAAGCGTGAGGGATGTTGTAGGTAAAATGAGGTGGGACTTCACCAGGGTTAGGTGGGGGCCTGTCGCCTCTAGCAGGAGGTGGGGGAGGGACGATCGGGGGTGGTGGTACCTGAAGGATAATCGGTTGGGGTCCATGTTGCAACACAGATTGTTGCCCCCATAGAGTGTATGGATTCCCGGGATAAGGTATCCCGTATGGTGCGTTTCCGGGATTAGGTTGGCCTGGCACAGGGTTAACAGAACCTGGATACACTTGACTCCATGAGGGTTGAGTTACATTGGACGGCCTCCCAACATGAGATAGTCCCGTGGTGGACGGTCTAGCGGATTGGGAAGGTCCAATGGGAGGTCCGTTGGGGATTCCACCACCTATATTCTGGTTAGGAAATGAGGGTTTCCCCCCAGCCACAACAGGTTGACCATTATTCAAAGGTTGAACCAACGTAGGTTGTTGACTAGCTACCATAGTAATAACATTACCAATAAGATAATCCGTGGGAATGGAATACCCTCCCCTTGAATTCTGAGGTGGGGGAGGAATTGGTAAAGTAACCATGGTAGTGACAAGTGTGTTGGACCGTTGTCCTTCTACTGGTTGGTTCACTTGAGGTGCAGGACTGGACTCCTGTGAGGGTTGACCAGTCTTATTAGTGGTCACGTGGTGGGGTGCTTCAGGTGATCCGAAAGATATCAAATGAACTGGGATTTTTCCGTCATCAAATCTTATTTGGAAATGGCGATTTTGAAACTCTTCAGAGTGTTGCTCGAGACTTTGTCTTTGAAGCTCATCACCTCTAATACGTAACTATTCCAAACGTTCATGGATGGGGCCGAAAATCTCGGCAGGGTCAGGCCTATAGTAAGGCCTAGAGAAATTTGGAGTAGTCCAGTTAGGTGGGGATGAGATGGCAAAATGAGCCACAGGGTGGTCTTTAGAAGACGTCCAATAAGCTGCTGAAGGACCAACAACTGCTGTAGGGTCGCCCTGGGGTTGGTTTATCCATTCCAACGATCCAGGTTCTCCCGGGATGACGGGAGAAAGGTCTTGTGAAGCGGAGGTTTGTGCTCCTTCATCCTACGAGGGATGAGAGGCAGGTGAATCTGGAGGAGTTTGTGGAAACAAGAGTCCTCCAACATTCAAAGTGGGGTTTTCCACTTCAGTAACTACGACCGCGTTACGCTGATCCATTCTTACCCTCGAAATAACCTCCAGATTAAGGGGATATTCAGGTGATAAGTTTAAGATCCTACGGGACCTTCTCCAGGGAAAATCCACTAGAGTGTTAGGATGATCAGCCAGGATGGCTGAAACAACGTTTCTCCTATAGGTATGCTAAAAGAAAAGCAGTCGAAAAAAACCTACTCAAACTAAGGCAACAAGCAAACTTATGTGACAGAGTGGATTCAAAGGTCTGGAACCTCACGGGATTATCAAGGCATCGCAAACCGTGATATACTGCAGGGTCCAACAATATGACGCGACAAGGAGGATTGGGACCGTACCCTTGCCTGCATACCTGATTACTTGGATAGTACGTGTGTGCTAGTCTCCCCGAGTGTTGTTCTTGGTGTATTGCTTTGCCAAGACGGCCAAATGGTTAACTCAGTTGGTTTCAGGAATCCTAATGGTGTCTCCCGATATACACAAGGTACGTGGGAGCTCAAATCCGTAGTGGTGCTGTCTAATGCACAACCGTTCGGCAAGAGACCTTCTGATATACGTGTCGAGTATGTGATACACCCTTCGATATACGCCAAGTACTGATTATGGTACTTGGTGGGTACGTGGAGGATCTCGATATACCGATGTACGTGGAAGACTACAATACCCCCGGGATACAGTGCTGGCAAATAACGACAGCTGCCACGCTTAACGACGCCGGAACACGTCTCTAACTTACATACAAGTTGCTAAAAATTTTACCTAGTTCTACCGTTAATTTTATCTTGGATGGTTAGGTGAATGCATGAGGTGAGTACATAATCGGAAGCATAATGCAAGCCCTAGCTACATGCACGAAATATTCTTTTCTTTCTATGAATTCTAGCTATGGGAAGGAGAAAGATTTTTCCAATAGTATTGCCAAAACAAACTCAATGCAACACAATCCCAATTCAAACAAGTTTGACAATGAAAGTATTCTTTTCCTCTTATGCGAAATGCAAAAGCACAACACTACTAAACCAAATCAAAACAACTTTTTCTTTTCTTTTCCTTTTCAAAGTAAAATCACCCTAAGTGATGAAAAGAGAGGATTCTGAAATGAAATATGCAAGCTTTTCAATTTCAATTTCAATGATCTAAAAACAACAAAAATTAAAAATGCGTCTATCTTTCCTTAGCATGGAATCAATTTTGCAAAAATCGAAGCGTGCTTTGAGCATTTCAAGAAAATGAGCGATTCATAATTCGAGAAAAAAACAATAGATCATACATTCATCCAACTTTTCCAAAACATAAACAAGAATTTTCCAATGCACAACAATTTTCTTCAATGACATTCAAGAAATGATGGGAAAGAAGCACATTTTAATTTTTCAATGGATGCATCAAAGAGTAAGCTTGATAACAACTGAGCTTTCATATCTAGATGACTGAAAAGAAAACACTACTTGCAGCACTAGTTCTTTCAGAAAACTCAAGAAAATACAAGCACTCAACCAAGCTGAAAGACACACTTAACTCAAAATCAAGTAGCAGCAAGCAAACTAAGCAAGCAAAGCTCAAACAAAATGAAAACAAGGTCTGGAAGTTGATCTAATGTAATGATCAGATCAGGGATGGAAGGAAGGGAATGCAAGGGTGAGCGGATGAAGGTGGAGGAGACAAGAGTGTCCACCACTACCGGCCTTCAAGCTTGTCCAAAATGGAACCCAAAATCAATCCAAACAGAACCAAACTCTCAAAACACAAATCATAAATGGGATCCATGGCTGGATCTTGCAGCACAGAGAGAGTTCATACAGCAAACCAAAGTCCAGACTGTCAAACAGAGAAGGGATGCCTGCATGCCAATATTTGACAAATCAGTGCTCTCTGTCCTTGTACACAGTGCGACGTCCCCGTTTGCTTACATGGGAAGTGTGACGATGTCGCAATCTTTCATTGCAAGGGGTGCGACGAGTATCCAACAGGTAAAGAACAGAGACTCAGAATGACACAGTGTCGCTCTGTTTCCTCTGCCCAGGTGCGACAGGCGAAGTCTAGATTAAAAAATGAATCAGATCTCTCAACAATGAACCATGAAATGGTTTGGGAATGAGTTGTATAAACTCAGAGGAAGTAGATCAGAATCTTTAACGTGAATATCTGACAGTGAAATCAATCCTAAGAAGTAAATGGCAAAAAATAAAAGGCGTGTGTCAAGCAATTGACTGAAAATGACTCTCAGATTAACAACTATTGACCAAACTCTATATACTCCCCAGTATGGTCACCAGATTTGTTATCGGACAATCCACTCGAGCGGACGCGAGCCGGATCTCCCTAGCTCAAAGTGAGTCTAGAACAAATAGAACAGACTACCAATGCATTTCCTAGATGTACTTAAGGATCAAGTACTAGATGTCTTACCTTTTTACTACACAATCCTTTCTCCTTAATGCTGCTCCACGTTCCACGGTCGTCAGATCCAAGCTGCAAGACCTGTCAAGACAAGAAACAAGAGAAACTGGTAAAAGACATCTATACAATAAGCAATCTAAGTAAATAGTTAAGCAGGTAAACTACTCAATATCATTGCACACATGAACAATATTGGTGGAAAGCATTTGTATTACTGCAAATAGAGGAGTACATGATAGAGATATAGAACCACAACCAAGGCTTAACGTTGTAGCCCTTCTTCGACGAAGCCAATTGCCATATCCTTCCAAGGAAGTATGAGTTCTCCAATAGGTGAGTGGAGATGTTCTAAGAGAGATTTCACCAGCATGTAGATACCATAGTCTTCCTCCCTTTGGGATGGGAGTGAGCTTCACTTATATAGGACTAAATGGATAGGGTATGGATAGGATAGGTTGAGAGATGGTAGGAGATGGATAGGGGATCCTCCCAAAGAGTCAGGAGTCGAGTACCCGCTCCCCTAGAGGTCAGGGATAAGCCCCTAAATGAGAAATTTTCGAGAAGGATCTCGAATAAGCTATTTTTTCCCATTAACTGACCTCGTCGCACCCTGCAGTAGAGCAAGATGTGACGTCGCATGTTGCTAGTGTGCAACCTGCGACAACCCTTCAAAACCTGGCACAATGGGGTACAAATCCTCCCAGGATGATTACTTAGTCCAGGTATCTTCAGGGGTGTATACACTAAATCTTATGATGAGTAGATTTTGGGTGTAACAGTATGAGTCTTTGGGGCTTGGAGATGGTTGAGGGAGGAAACCTTAGAATTATTCCCTAAAGTAATATTTTAAACACTCAAGTTCAAGAATGACATCTCAGTCCACCACACATGACCTCTTGAACATATTGTTGTCCTCTGAGTGGATTTTGGCAATATTAGGAATTTTTTAGCACTAGCTATGGGCCTTAGGGATCTTGACATAGTTGAGGGTCAAATCTTGAGCATTAGGTCATAAAAATGAAGATGATAGGAAAACAGGGGAAAGAACAAAGCCCTAAATTGAAACACATGACATCCTGAGGGGATATTTAGCCTCTAAGTGGTAATTTGGGCACACTTTTTACTTTTCGAGAATAAGGGATTTGGTTTGTAGGGCCCTGTTGGCATAACAAATTCTAAGTGCTCAGTAACGCCCGCGAGTCCTCCAATGGTGTTATTTATAAGAGCAGCTGACCTTCTCCCATGCCCTTCAACGGCTAAATATGCATTAAATGTGCCCTCTGGCGGCCGAATCCATCATATTTTCCAGTCCTTTCCTTCATCAGTCTGTCCAGAATGGCTATATTCCCTTTAAATGCTGAAGCGGTTGCTACAATGATCATCTAACGGCTATTTTCTCAAAAGTACTGTAACGGCTATTTTCTCAAAAGTACTGTAACGGCTATTTTTCTCTGGGTGCTACACCGAACAGTGCGGCAGGCCACTTACACTCCTGCGCAGTTGCTTCGCAGTGCAAATTTTTTATTTTTTTTTGCTACGTAGCTTCAACACTGTTGTGCGGTACATACATCATCTTTCTTATCATACATGTACAGGCTCCTTTACACTTCTAGTGCCCAATTTCAACTGTACTCGGCACTTAGAAATTTCTTCCTCCGCTTGTTATCCAAGGTTCTGCGAAGCAGTGCTATCATGGTATAGCTTTAGCCTGCTTCCATTTATCAAAGTTGGCAAGGTATCACTAGCTAAATTGGCTAACTGGACTGCACCAGTGTTAGTAACATGTATCACAGTATATGGGCCAAGCCAATGCATCTTAAATTTGCCAGGAAACTTCATGAATTTGCTATCATACAAGAGGACTAGGTCACCTACCTGAAATCATTTGTTCTTGATATGGCGATCATGCCAGGATTTTTCACGGTCCTTCTGAGCTTGTTGGTGGAAGCCAGAAATGAAGCGATCTTCCTCCAACCCAACAAGGTGTAGCAACCTTTCTTCTAGTGATGCGCGGTCTGCCATCCCTATGAACGCAGCGATCCTTAAACTAGGGACAATATATTCCATTGGCATTATAGCCTCTTTCCCATAAGCCAATTGAAAAGGTGTATGACCTGTCAATTTCTTGCATGTAGTCCTGTATGCGCATAACACAGATGAGATGCGCAGATCCCAATCATCTCTATTTACGTTGCAGACCTTAGTGAGTGTGTTCTCCAGTATTTTATTGAAAGCCTCAACAGTGCCATTTGCCTGTGGATGGTATGGGGTACTGTGCTGATGACGAATGTGGAATTCCTCTGTAAGTGCCTCAATGGTCTTGTTTAAAAAGTGAGTTCCATGGTCACTCATCAAAATATTTGGACAGCCAAATCTTGACAATATTTCATCAAAAATGAACTGCGCAGTAGTATTGGTGCTGCAGTCCTTTACTGGCTTTGCTTCTGCCCATCTGGTGAGGTAATCAGTAGCAGTAATAATATACCTCGCACCAGTTCTTTTCCCTGGTGGGTTTATAGGACCCACAAAATCGATTGCCCATTTCTCAAATGCCTGCAAGGTCAACTGTGGATTTAATGGCATCTCATCTCTTCGCGAAGGTTTCCCTGTCCTCTGACAGACATCACAGTTCCTGCAGTGTTCTTTAGAATCTTTGTGTATCGTGGGCCACCATAGCCCTGCACGCAATATCTTCTGCGCGGTAGCCCTTCCTGCATAGTGACCTCCCACAATCCCTGAATGCGCGTCTGCTAAAATGAATGGTTTCTCATGATCTAGTATGCATCTGTGCAGGACTTCATCCGGTCTGAGTTTGTATAACTGACCTGCAATTATAGTGAAGTCTACGGCGCGCACCACTAGCTGCTTCTTCTGCTGGATAGATAATTCCTGCGGTGCCAGCCCTGTTGTTAGAAAATTAATGATATCCTTATAATAGTCATCGACAACCTGTATAGAAAATAACTGCGCATCAGGTAGACTGTCTTCAATGTTTGTCAGTCTTCTCCTGACTCAATACTTGATAGATGATCAGGTCCCAAGTTTAGTTTTCCTGGCTTAACAACAATCTCGAAATCATATTCCTAGAATAGCAACATCCATCTGCATATGCGCCCCCCTAACACTGGCTTATTGACCAAGTATTTCAATGCAGAATGGTCAGTGAACATAAGGAAGTGCGCACCAAGCAAGTAATTCCTGAATTTCTGTAGGGAATATACCATTGCAAGGCCTTCCCTCTCGGTAGTAGTATAGTTCTTCTCTGCTGTTGAGAGTTTCCTGCTTGAAAATGCAATGGGGTGGTCAATACCTCCTTCTCCTAGCTGAGCTAATTCGATTCCCAGGGCAATGCATGATGCGTCCACATGGACATGAAATGGCTTTGTCCAGTCTAGAAAGACTAGAATCGGCGCAGTTACCATCTTTTCCTTTAGTGTATCAAAACCTTGTTCACATTCCGCATTCCAAATGAACGGTGTGTCTTTCTTTAGCAGCTTTTCCATTGCTGCGGTTATCTGCGCGTAACCCTTTATAAATTTCCTGTAATATCCAGTATGGCCTAAGGTAGGGCGCAACATCTTAACGGAATTTGGTGTTGGAAAATTCACAATAATGGCAATCTTCGCAAGATCCACCATCAATCCTTGCTTACAAACAATGTGGCCAAGTAGAATCCCATAAGGAACACAAAAAATACACTTCTTTATATTTAAAGAGATCTGATGCTGTCGACACTTCTCAAGCATCATTCTGAGGTTCGCACAATGGTTCTTCAATAGACCAAACACAGTCCAATCATCAAAATAGGCTTCGAGAAACTTATGCATAAACTCTTTGAATGTTGCGACGACCACTATGGAAAATATGGCAGGTGCGTTCTTCAGGCCAAAAGGCATTACTGTGTATTGGAACGACCCCCATTCTGTAGCAAAAGTAGTCTTATGCCTGTCTGCAGGATCAATCCTGATCTGATGATACGCCGAAAAACCATTAGTAAAAGAATAGGCCTCATTCCCTCCAACATTATCAAGCACTTCATCTGTGAAAGGGGTGGGGAATGGGTCGTGCATGGAAGCATCATTCAATTTTCTGAGATCAACACAAATCCTGATCTCACCCTTCGCTTTCTTGTCTTGAACGACCATGGGACTAATCCATTCTGATTCCTCGATAGGTTCAATGATTCCTACTTCAAGCATCTTATCTAGCTCTGCGCATACTCTTTCCTTGTAGCGCGGGTTTAGTCTGTGTGATCTCTTCTTTACAGGATTTGCACCTGGCTTCAAAGGTATTTTCATAACTCCTAGGTCTCCTAGAATTCCTTTCATTTTTGTAAATTTTGTTGGAAACAACTCCTGATACTCATGCAAGGTGTCTGCTATCTCTGCAACAGTCTGATCATCCCAATAGTCTCCGATTGCTGCGAACTTCAGTTCTTCTTTTGTGCCAATATTCACCTTCTGTGTTTTTACTGGTCCGCTCATGTCTGGGATTTCTAACGGAGGTCCTTCTACGTCGTGTGCACCCTTTGATTCTGGTATGTTTATGTTGCACGGATCGTCATCATCAACTTCATTTCTATCATCGATGTCTTCAGCTAGGTTATAACACTCGATAAAGTGTTCTTCATGTTCCTTCCATTCTGACTGTAGGTGCGTAGGGATGCAATCTGCCCCGAAGAATTCCTCCAATGTCATATTTCTGTGAGGAAAGTCTTCCCTGAATATGCGTTCCTTAACTATATGCAATGCCTCATGGATCAGTGGGTTCTCATCCTCGAAGCTGAAGTCCTTCTGGAAGTTCGCAGTCAACATTTCCTAATCAGTGGTTTCTCTACGCAACTCCAGGTCTAGGTACCATTTCTTTGGAATGTCATTATCCAGCGTATGTACAAATAGATGCACCCATTCTGTGTGTGGCCTTTCTTCCCATGCCTATGAACAGCTTTCAATGTGTTGGCTAGGATCTATCTATCCATTAAACTTTTCAAAGGGTAAGGTAACCCGGTCAGCAAACCGAATCTGCATCTTAATTCAACATTGATCCCAAGTGGTCAATGTGCTTGTGCGCATTCCACCATCCGGCGGGTGTGTCGCGCAGTGCCATATCCAATGCTGGTAATCTATGCTCATCTGCAATAGGTGCAGTGTATTCTTGGATGAAAGTATAGACATTAGCAGAACCATCATATGTGGGAATAGGACTTACCTCCTTCCCAATCCAGTGCAGTGATTTCGTAACCTACGCACACCTTCTTGCTGATACTTCATGCATCCGGCTTTGCCAATTTTCCAGCCCTGCCTCCAAATCAGAGACGCAGGAGCTGTTACATCTCCAGCTGAGTGTACCATCTGCAGTAGGGTTAATGTAATCTTCCTGGTTCGCTGTAAGCTGGTATAGTCTGTCCAAGTCTTGAGCCTTGGATTCCTCCTGAATCGACTCGCTGTATTTGTCACCATCTCTAGGATCCAATGGTGCGATGACCCTAAGATGCTTCCCTTCAAATATCATCTTTTTTGTTTTTAAGTTGATAATAGCCAAGTTATCCATAGCCCAATCAATTCCTAGCAATGCAGGAAAAGGCTGACTATCATCCACAATCTCGATAACTTCAAAATCTCCATGACTTTGGACTCCATCGATATCAACTATCACGTCAGCTAACCGGCCAAAAGGTATGACTTTCTCTTGGTTAGCCATTCTCAGCTGGATAGGTGACCATGACAACTTTGGTCGACCCATCTGCTGCCATGTATGCTTAGTTAAGACATTTACTTCGGATCCCAGATCAAGGATGACTTCATCCATTTCAAAATCTCCAATCTGTGCGGTAAGCCTCATTTCTCGGCCTGTTCTTTTATGCTTCCTTATGTGATGTACTGCGCTATCAGAAGTCTCTATTCCGGTTGGTGGCTCATACTGGTTTATGAGTTTCTGTAGCTCTAGTATGGCATTTTCACTTTTAAGTAGTTTCATGCAGCTTCGCATGAACTACGCAACGGAGGTGCTAACATCCGTTGGAGTGCTTGTTTTATCACTGCGCAACGGGATCCTCTGTGACTCTGTTGCTGGTTCTCTGAAGGTATCCCGCGCATCGACAAAGACTTCCTTGTTCTTTCGTAGGTCGAGAGCAGGTATTTTTCTCGGAGCTTTCCTTATCCATACTGTCTCAAGAGGAGATTGCTTTGTATGAGCCTCCTCTGATGTGGACGCTTCTGCTCCCCTATCGCGACTTGTCTGAGCGCCACTGCATGTGACCACATTGATGCTCGGGTCTACTTATTTTTTCTCTACTGCGATCCACTGGACGTCTGTGTTTGGTGCGTCCGTCCGTCTTCTTTTCTGCATTTCCACCTCTAGCACTGGGAAATCTTCAATAACATGCTCAAATGATTTACAATAATTGCACGTAGTGCATCGGTTAACACAATCTATAGATACGTGACCTGGCTGGCCACAATTATAACAAATGACCTGGCCACGGCCTCTTCCTTGCGCCAGGCCAGTATTTCTTCCTCTGCCGCAGTATCCACCACCACGACCTCTGTATCCTCCTTGGTCATATTGTGCATTTTCTTGTTTCTACTGGTTATCTTCTTGTATGTGGTATAAGCCAGCGCCTCTGATTGAATCCATATCCCGTTTTATCTCATTCATTAGCTCATATGCGCGGCAGTTGGACTCATCATGTCCAACTGATTTACAGAAATTGCAGTATAAATATTTAGGTGTTTTCACATATTTCTGTATAAGATAGCAGTCTTCAGGTCCGTGTCCTGTGGTTCTACAAATTTCACACCGTGGGGCCTGATTCTGATTTAATGGGTTGGGCGCACCACTATTAAGATAGTCACGGAATAAAGGGAAATGCTCTCAGTCATGGCCTTATCCTTTACAACCTGTACACCAGACCTCATGTCTAGGTTCATACCTTTGTTCCTTGCCATTCTTCATGCTTTGCAGCTCTAATGTCAGGGTGGTCAGCTGGTTCTGGATCTGAGACATCCCAGAACTAGTCTCACCAATCGGCGAAGCCTCTAGCTTCATTGCGATCTCCAAGGACTCTGCCTGCGACGTAACCTTCTGCTGCATCAATGGTAATCTAATATGGGGCAATAGTGTAGCAATGAACCATTCCTTGTGCTGTTTCGGAGCTATAACAAAGGTCACTTGGTCTAATAGGGTCTTGAACTTCTGATCAAACTCCCAAACCATTTCAGTCGGTTTCTGCTTTATTTCTTTCAGCTTAGTTATACATTGAGATTCAGATTTGGGTTTCTTAAACTCAGCCACGAGCGCAGCTTTAATTTCTATGAGTGTTCTCGGCTGTGTAGTAGAGTATTTCATGAACCAATGTAAAGCTCTGTCCCTAAAAGTTGTGATGAGTTGTGCTCTCTTCACTGCATCATCCTAGATTTGTCTTACACTCCATACGGCTTCACAAAGAAACCAGTGCTGGTCAGGGTCTTCTAGGCCAGTTCCTTTGAATATCGGTAGTTTCATATCTTTGTTTTCCATTGTCCTATTAGGTGGTGGAGTTCCCAGATTAGTGCGCAGCTTCTATAAAGGGCTCTATGCAGTGAAAACAAATGGGATTATCGGGAGAGATGGACTGGGCTGAGTAATCTGCGGGGTGGGCTGTGTAGCAAGTGGGTTCTGAGATAAGGGTTGCGCGTTTTCTGCAGCTGGTGGGTTCTCAGGAGTAAATGGTGGTGCGACTTCATTGTCAAGGTCACAAGGAATCTTGGTATCTATGTGGAGGCACGGGTCTCCAGGGTTCTTATTAAATTTATATCTCTTACCACTTCTAAGATTATGAGTATCTTCGTTAGAATCACTAAATATACTGTTTACCATGACAAACTTAAGAATATTACTGCATTCTTAAAACACCTTTCTCAGCTAACAACATCTTAATGTATAGACTGAGATTGTTCAGCAACTTACCTTGGAATCCTCCTAAAAAGTATGCTTCTACTTGGCTGTAGGATTTGAGTGTGTCTACAGCAAATTCTGTTACAAAGCCTTCTAGCATATGATCGACCCAAAAATCAATTGCGTGTGTCAATGGGCTATCTATTTCTTTTAGCTGCGCTGTGAACTCGGGAGTCCACTCTGTAGGAACTCCTCCTTGAAAACAAGTTTTCTTCTCTACGAGCCGCGAGATCCACGCATGTAGCTCGTTGGGAAATGATGCCCAAAAAATATCGTGAATATCGTTGAACAGATATCTATCCGACCACTGTGTGTCACTTAGATGCGGATGTCTATTTTCTTGTCTTTTAAAGTCTCTTATGGTCTTATCCCACCAAGCTTGGATTTCTGTCTTTTCAGGATGCCAGTTGTCAGAGCCCTCCAGGAACTAGTATTCTTCGTCACACATCACGATTGCAACTCATCATGGATTCTAGCACAGCAACGGAACCATTTGTTGGCTATAACTGACCCAGAGGTTTTCTATAAGACCCAGGTTCTTCGCGGTTTCCCTTTTTACCAACAAAACCCCTTCGCACCAGCCCTTTCGGCAACAACCTGCGAGCAGGTTGAGGTCTCACCCGAGGTGTATCTATGGGGTACTGTGGAATCAGGTTTCCACAGTAAGTGATAAGTTGCTTGGACGGACGTACTGCGCAGCACCACATATGTTATGTACTGCGGGGTGAGACCGCGCATCGATGAGCAACGCTGCGGTCCACACCACTATGTCTTCTACCGCGGGACTTCTACCGAAATTGCGAACAATGCAGCTTTATTCTTTACTTGGATTATCTTGAAAGCACTTAAGGCACTGAGATGAATATCACTCACCCATTCATTCAGGCGCTTAATCGACTATTCTTCTAACATTCATTCGTTAACTTGGGTTGTTATGATTTTGAACATAGACGACTGATCTAATCCATTGTTATACATTCCTTTGTTGTATATAAGAAAGTACTTAACCAATTGACTGATTCCCTGCCTTCATACATCAGACTAAATGTTCACCCTTCAACTATTCATACGGAGCTTAACATATCATTTCCATACTTTCCTAATGGCAAATACGTATAAAAGTTCTCTCATAATAGTATGCAAAGAAACATTTAGACATTCATCGACAGAAAACACAAGTAATCCTTCATTCATAAACACAATTGCACAACACGATATTTAACGTGGTTCACTTCCCCGGGTGGGAAGCTACGTCCACAAGAACGGTTGGTAATATATTTCTTTTAAAAGGGATGGGGACAACCGTTCTTAGTCTGCGCACCCAGCTGCAGACTATCCTTCCTCTCAACATAGGTCTCTGCGCACACAGCTACAGGGCCTTTACAATCTTATCGACTCAAGAGATTTTACAATACAAAAATTCATACAAACGTGACAACCTCCAAAATGTAACCCCATCCCATACAAAATTGTCTTCTTGAATAGATCATACCCGAAGGTCATGTCTTTACAATGCTGAAGACCTAAACCCAAAACCCTTAGGGTTTACAAAACTGCGCCGGTTTCCCTAAACCGGCTTGCTGGCTCCTGGTAGCGTCTGCTTCATTGTGGCGGTTCTCCACGTCTTCATTCTATCGCTATTGGCCTCCCTGTCCCACGCGTGCCAACAGGCTATTTCCTTCGAACCGTTCACCTCTAACGATCTCACCCACCAAGCGTGTCGGACGTCGCTTTCCTTAACAAACTTGCACATTGGCCGACTTCCTGATTTACTCATGCCCGCTGCTCGGCACTTCTGGAGCATCTTTCCCAAAAGTAGGTTTCTATCGGTCTGACCAGTACCTGTACCTGTCCTTCGTCCAACATTCCGCTTTGCTGGCTCCACGTGGCCTCCTATCTCCGCAGCACTGCTTCTGCGCAGTACTGATCTTCGCAGCATCGCTCAAAACATGGCTACTGTGCGCCTCTTCGCAGCATCCTCAGTGCTTAGCCAAAATTCAATCTGTTTCAGAGCTGCGCTCAGCTCAAGTTCTTCTGCCTTCAAAATTGTTACCAAAATTGGACCAGTTGGGCTAGGCCCAACAAGCCCTAAACATGATTGGGTAAGGAATCTTTGGCCTTATGCCCTAAAGTAATATTTGTTCATCTAAAGCCAATAACAATGCCTTGAACAACACAAATGACCTCCCAAAGGGATCCTTTACCTCTGAGTGGGCATATTGGCACCATAATAATCTTTTTCATAACTTGGTATCAATCTTGAGGCCTAGTTAAAGGTCAAGTGATGAAATGCGAGCATTAGGTCTAAAAGTTAGCTTTTAAATATCATTGTCCATGAAAAATGCCCTCAAGTTACCACATGCAACCTTTTTATTAGATATTCAACCTTCGAGTGGTTATCAGGCACCATTATAAGGATTTGAGCACCAAGGATATGTCATGAGGCCCTAGATATGATTAAGGGAGGAACATGAGACTTGGACTTAAGTAAGATTCTAAGCATACAACTTTACGAATAATGCCCCAAGACATCACACTTGACCTCTCGAGAGTATCATTTTCCTATGAGTTGGGATATGGGTACCAGGGTATGCTTAGCTTTCAAGTGCATATATGGGCACAATTAGGAGCCTTTGATCACTAGGTATGGGTGTTGAGGTGTTAGCCATGGTTGGTGGAGGAAGCTCATGCATTAGGTTCTAAAGTTAGCTTTTAGGACTCAAGGCCCATGACTGACAACTCAAACCACCATAGATGACTACTCAAGGGGATTCTTGGTCTTCAATTGGGGATATGTGAACCATTACAATTTTTTGAGATCTAGGTATGGGTTTTGTTTCCCTATACATGGCCGAGGCCAAAAACATTGTCCATAGTCCATAAGAAACTTTCTTGGCATCTAGGATAAGAGTAACGTGTTAAAAAATTACAAAAAAACTTTCTTAGGTATCCTTGTACTCTAAGTGGGGGCATATTCAACACTAGGTATGGGCATTGGGTCATTGGGCATGGTAAGGGGAAAATTCTCAGGCCTTAGGCAGTAAAGTATTATTCTAGGCATTAATCCTTAAAGGAAGCTTATATGCATCTAGGGATAAGCACAATGTATTAAACAAGCACACATGATCTCTTGAAGGTATCATTGGTCAATGAGGATATCAAGAATAACTCTAGTTATGGTCTCAAGGCCATAAACATGGTTGGTGGAGTAAACTTAATCCCTATGTTGTAAAAGAAGCTTATAATCATCCACATTATTACATATCACCTCTTGAGGATATATTTGGATTTGAATGAGGATACATTCACCATTAGGAGGATTTTAGCACTAGGTATTGATCTAAGGGCATTAGACATTATAAAGGGACAAAACCTATGCCTTAGGATATAATGGAAGCTTCTAGACATCCAAGGTCATGAACTATGCCTCAAAGCACCCCACATAATTTCTTGAGGGTATCCTTGGTCTCTAAGTTCGGATATCCATGCTATTAGGAGGTTGTGAGCATCATCTATGTGTTTGAGATCCCTAGAGATGGTCAGGAGAGGAAACATGGATTATAAATCATGCATGTGTTTTGTAAGCCATGAATTACAAATTGTGCACTCATTTTGTAAGCCACGAATTACAAATTGCACACACAATTTTTATGGCTAGGAATGCATGCACAATGTCTTCACCTAGCCTACGTGTCAAGTAGGTTCACAGGTTCGGGGTTCGTCAGACCTAGTTATCATAAACCCGAGCGTGTTATTGATTTCCATTACGTTAGTAGGTTTTGTAGAAATCCGATGGCATCTAAAAGGTACACCAACTAAGTGCAGTCACCCACAGGGAAAATCAAACAAGACTAAAAAGATTTACATATCCAACCTCAAACAAGACTAAAAAGGTCTAAAAGTTAGCTTTTAAATATCATTGTCCATGAAAAATGCCCTCAAGTTACCACATGCAACCTTTTTATTAGATATTCAACCTTCGAGTTAGGAACCATTATAAGGATTTGAGCACCAAGGATATGTCATGAGGCCCTAGATATGATTAAGGGAGGAACATGAGACTTGGACTTAAGTAAGATTCTAAGCATACAACTTTACGAATAATGCCCCAAGACATCACACTTGACCTCTCGAGAGTATCATTTTCCTATAAGTTGGGATATGGGTACCAGTATTAAATTTTGAGCACTAAGTATGGTTCTCGATTCCTTTCCATGATCAAGGAGTAAACTTTATCCTTAGGCCCAAAAGATAGCTTCTAAGGCTTGAAGTCCATGAATGAGCCTCAAACCACCATGTATGACCTCTCTTTGAGATCTTTGAACTCTCAGAGAGGATATGGGATCCATTAAAAAAAAATTAACAAATGAAATGGGACGTGGGCCCCTAGACAAGGTTGAGGAAGGAAAAGCATGCCTTAGGACTTAGAAGGAACATGCTAAGCATATAAGTCCAAGAACATCACCTCAAACCACCACACACGATCTCCTAAGGGTATCCTTATCTTTCAAGTGCATATATGGGCACAATTAGGAGCCTTTGATCACTAGGTATGGGTGTTGAGGTGTTAGCCATGGTCGGTGGAGGAAGCTCATGCATTAGGTTCTAAAGTTAGCTTTTAGGACTCAAGGCCCATGACTAACAACTCAAACCACCATAGATGACTACTCAAGGGGATTCTTGGTCTTCAATTTGGGATATGTGAACCATTACAATTTTTTGAGATCTAGGTATGGCTCTTGTTTCCCTATACATGGCCGAGGCCAAAAACATTGTCCATAGTCCATAAGAAACTTTCTTGGCATCTAGGATAAGAGTAATGTGTTAAAAAATTACAAAAAAACTTTCTTAGGTATCCTTGTACTCTAAGTGGGGGCATATTCAACACTAGGTATGGGCATTGGGTCATTGGGCATGGTAAGGGGAAATTTCTCAGGCCTTAGGCCGTAAAGTATTACTCTAGGAATTAATCCTTAAAGGAAGCTTATATGCATCTAGGGATAAGCACAATGTATTAAACAAGCACACATGAACTCTTGAAGGTATCATTGGTCAATGGGGATATCAAGAATAACTCTAGTTATGGTCTCAAGGCCATAAACATGGTTGGTGGAGTAAACTTAATCCCTATGTTGTAAAAGAAGCTTATAATCATCCAAAGTTGAGAATGGCAACTCAAAGCATTACATATCACCTCTTGAGGATATATTTGGATTTGAATGAGGATAGATTCACCATTAGGAGGATTTTAGCACTAGGTATTGATCTAAGGGCCTTAGACATTATAAAGGGACAAAACCTATGCCTTAGGATATAATGGAAGCTTCTAGACATCCAAGGTCATGAACTATGCCTCAAAGCACCCCACATAATTTCTTGAGGGTATCCTTGGTCTCTAAGTTCGGATATCCATGCTATTAGGAGGTTGTGAGCATCGTCTATGTGTTTGAGATCCCTAGAGATGGTCAGGAGAGGAAACATAGATTATAAATCATGCATGTGTTTTGTAAGCCATGAATTACAAATTGTGCACACATTTTGTAAGCCGCGAATTACAAATTGCGCACACAATTTTTATGGCTAGGAATGCATGCACAATGTCTTCACCTAGCCTACGTGTCAAGTAGGTTCATAGGTTCGGGGTTCATCAGACCTAGTTATCATAAACTCGAGCGTGTTATTGATTTCCATTACGTCAGTAGGTTTTGTAGAAATCCGATGGCATCTAAAAGGTACACCAACTAAGTGCACTCACCCATAGGGAAAATCAAACAAGACTAAAAAGGTTTACATATCCAACCTCAAACACTATCATTAGAGGGTCAAAACCTTTTCAACCATCTTTGAACCAAACACTACTCAAAATCCTGCATTTTAACCCAAGTAGGACTTCAGATATAATGCATTGAAAAAAACAAGTGTTCACATATCAAACCATTGACTGTTGATATTGCATCATTGGGGGTTGAGCACCTCGAATCTATTCATTGCCAAGAAATCTAGTTCAGAAACAAAAAAACCCTGACAAAGATGTTACCAAGCTCTAAGAGGCCTACATACTGGTAGGGTTTAAGGTAGATGATATGGAGTCTAACTTCTAGTTTCCATCCCTCAAGTTGACACCCCCATAAAGAGTCATTATCAAGCAATATGGCATAAAGCAATAGAGAAAGTTGGGTAGTGGCACCATCATTGCTAGAACTGCCACAAGGACAAAAGGAAGCTTAAATTGAGTGAGCTCGATACTTGAAGGCATTATGTTGAATCAAAAACCATTTGCCAATCGCCATCCACCTACATCCAAAACCTAAATCCTTTTTCAAAAAGAACATCCCCAACTCATGAGATTGCATCACTAGAGTTTGTGCACCTCAAATATATCCATTACTATGAAATATAAATAAAAAACAAAAGAACCCTAGCAAAGATGTTACCAAGATCTAAGAAACCTCTATACTACTAGGATTTAGGGTAGATGTTATGGAAGCTAGTCTCTAATTGCCATTCCTCGAGTCAATACCTCCATGAAGAGTCACTACCCAACAATATAGCAGAAAACAACATAAAAAGTTGGGCAATGACACCATCATTGCTAAAACCGCTGCACAAATAAAAAGAAGCTCGAGTTGAGTGAGTTTTAAGTTCTAAGAGGAGCTTGATATCGACTCAGCGAACTAGCATCCACCTACCTCCAAAACCTAAACCCTTTGCCATTGCCAAAAAAATCAATTAATATCCTAAAATAACCAAAAGAGAAATTTGTATTTTTAACACTAACTGAATTTATTTTACATAATAAAAAAAAATAGTTAAATCCAAAATTACACTTTTTAACAAAAATTGCATAAACAAATTCTACTATAAACTATAAAAGTTCATATCAGTAGAACCTTTAGCATTATGTTTAAGCTTGATCGAACCTTGCTGAAGCTTTAGATAATTTTCATGAAGAAGAAGGATGATACAACGAAAAGTTTTAATGCGAGGTGGTTCAAGGTAGATTTCTAATTCGAATTTTGTCAGGAGATTATTTATTTAATTTGATCATATTTTTACATTAGCATAGATTTATATTAAACTTGAATTTATGAAGTATTAAAAAGGATTTAAAATTTTCATGAAGAAGAAGGATGATACACTGAATAGTTTTAATGCGAAGTGGTGAAGAAGAAGGATGATACACTGAATAGTTTTAATGCGAAGTGGTTCAAGGTAGATTTCTAATTCGAATTTTGTGGGGGATTATTTATTTAATTTGATCATATTTTTACATTAGACCTTTGTGCTTAACTTACTTACTGGCATTGATTACCATATCTTGATCTTACGTAATTGCTATATGTATAGTATCAACTAGAAGGAATGCCCGAATGATTTTTAGTCCATATTAAACTTAAATTTATGAAGTATCAAAAGAGATTTAATTCTTTTAAATTTATATTAAACTTGAATTTATGAAGTACCAGAAGGGATTCAATTCTTTATATACGAAGAAAATATAAAATTTGATCACTTGGCTTCTCTGGGTGCAAACAACATGAAAACTTAAAAAAATAAAACCTTCAACTACTAGACATTGACTTTTTTGTTCAACTGAAGTTAATACAGTGAAATCTGGTTTTGTCCAGCTGCAGCTATTCCCTGCCCTGCCCCTGGTTAATAATAATGTCAGAAGTAGTAAGTGATAAACAGTGCAAATAAGTCGCCACTGGCTTACGTAGCCATCCACGAGAACCAAACAATCCCACCGCAAGTCTCGTAAGATTTCATTAATTGTGTTGAACTAAAGATCATGCCCATAACCCAACATTTTATTCTCAAAATACTTTCTAGAGCAAGCCTGCTATTTTCTCATATTCTTTTGGTGCACGTACCATCTTAAACCCTAACACTCCAAAGCTTGTACATATCAATGTGCTAAAAACCAAATTAAAATCAACTACCAGTAAATCACAGCCAAAGCCAAAGCAACAGATCGCATAATAAGCACAAAACAAAAGCAGGAAGGAATCTTTTTTTCTTTTTTTCATCTCTTTGTAGTTTGTATTCTTAAAGAAAAAAATATAGAGCATTGACTGATCGCGAATATTTCATAAATATCCGATCTGTTTGGATTTTGGGAGCACTAGTTACGAGAAATCCCGACAGACTCTCACTGATATTAATTTCGTCAATCCATGAAGTATGACTATACCACTCATGTGTCCAATCTCATTAAAAGTGCACTGTGTGTTCATATACACGGCCTTTTCTAGAAGGGTTTCACTTTCGGCTATTTCAGCGATAACGTGTGGAAATAATGACACTTCGTATCCACGGCCTTTTCCAGAAGGGCTTCGGCTATTTCAGCGATGCCGTGTGGGAATGGCGTATATTATCAACGACTCCAAAATTTTGTTTGTTTCAAAAATAATAATGGCACCGCAGGCTGCGGCAGCTTAATATCGAGATTTGGGTAGTTTTAAAATGTGGTTTTTACTTTAGTAAAGATCATTGTGATTGTGATTGCTGACATTGTAGAATTATACAAATTGTAATTTTTAGACATAAATTTGGCCGGTTTTGTTTAAAAAATAACCGAAAAATAAGGTTAAATGACCAGAAAAAGAGCTTTTTAGTGAGCTTTCATACTCAGCAGACACTGCATGGCATTTTTTTTTCTCCGACTTCGATAACCCAGAAGACCTTCCGAACATGTTCAGAAGGTCATTTTACTCTGTTAATTATTACAGCCCCAGACATTAGAGTATCTTGTAATTGGTTTATATAGGCAGAATATATTATTATTAATTATTAATGTATTTGTAATATGTAATATGTAAATTTTCTTTTATATTTTCTATTTATTCACTAATATAATATTTAAAAAATAAATATAAAATTTCTTTTTATTAAAATTAAATATTAATTTTTTTTTTCAATAATAAATTATATCATAATTTAATTGTAAAATTGAAATGGGACAATCATTACTAACTACAAATATCAATTAAGTCATCAACTTTAAAAAAAATCAAACCCAAAATATCTCATACTTCAAGACCTTTTATCTATAACCATTTTTTTAACTATTCTTTTATCATTTCAATGGTCACAACCTTCTATATATAAGTAGTGTGCAAGGTATTGGAAGAATTGAAACCTTCTGTACTCCGAAAGGTAAAAAGGTGCTTGAAGAGTTCACACGTGACATTTTGCTTATATAAAAGGTGAAAAAGTGTGGGTTTTTTAGTTTATATATATACATATGTAATTATTTATGAAAAAATAAAAATTGCAATTTTAGTAAAAACACATACTACATTTACAAGAGGAGAAGTGAAAACTAAATTTACAATGGAAAATTATATAATTAATTTACTTTTCAAATCTAATTATTCAAAAAATAATTTTCAATTTGTCATTTTTTCCCTCTTCTTTCTAACCTCTTTCCACCTCATGAAGAAAGAGTGGCACTAATTGTAAGTGAGACAGGGAAGGTCAAAATTCATAAAGGGAATTAATTTTTTTATGAGAGGTATCAATTTCATGAAGTCTCTTAGTTCCACTTAGAGAGGCTTTAGGCACAAAAATATGTCTCAAGGATGAAAACCTAGTATTCGTGTCTTTTATTCTATTCCTCGATGATGAACAAAAATTCCAAGTTTTAATTTTGATTTGGTCCCTTTTTTCCCAGGAGGATGAAGTCAAGCATCGGGGCAAGAAGCTTGTGATGTCTTGGAAGTTGTTATATCTAGCAATTAAATTTTGTGTTCTCATAATTGAATACATGAGTATAGTGAATTTTTTGCCATTTGAGAATCAGTTTGTCCAAACGACCCTTACTTTAAGGTCTATCTCAACACGTATGCGAGTGTATGCACATAATCATGCCATGGCTCTCTTAAATCTTATTTCATGTAAGTACCCAAAGAATTCCAACACCTCAAAAAATGGTAAATACCAAAAATGTAATGGCAAATTGGGGAGTTGAACCCAAATTGGCAAGAGTTGGGATCAAAATTTTGAAACCAAGGAGTGATAAAAAGTTTCATGTTTCCCCAAACCTGGGGACCCTCCTCAAATGCTTTTTGATAATCAACATTATCATAGAATTGAACAATAAAAAAAATGGACCAAAAAGAGATGTCATAGTTCTTTGTCCAAGTTGAGTGGATCCATTGGTATAAATCCATTGTAGGAGGTCAATACCCATTAAATTGACAAATAAATGCACCATTTTCATGCACTGAATGTAGATGTGTGGCCTCTGGTGTTGTACATGCAATTGCTACATCATCAACATGTTCCACTATATAGGCACTAGGAAGAGGAGAAG